>JALIGW010000003.1:56990495-58285495 GCA_023053685.1 Diadophis punctatus similis
ACATTTGTTCCAAACATTTGGAGGAAAGCCCCAGAGGCCAATATTTAATGCTCTATTTAACAGCATTTCAAAAGGGGGAAAAACTGTGCTCAGTGTGTCAAACATACACAATCATATTTATGTTTAGTATGGTTTTTTCATAGCTCTTTATTCTACAAAAGACCTTAAACACAAAGAGTAAAATGGGCTGTCCCAAAACTGCTGAACTGAGCAACCTTCATTAAGTATGAGCATTATGTTTGATCAGAAGGTACATATACTGTATCTCCTATTGGTAGTCAACAATAGTGTAAGAAAATGGAACATTGGTTTATAATTATCATACATTCATTTTCAATAAAATACATAATTCTAATTGGAATGAAAGAAAGACTTTTGAGTTTTTTAATTGATGGTGAGTTAAGGTTAAACTTGTAAGACTGGAATACAATATTAAATTTGATTATTCTTAATTGTGTGGGTTTAAGGAATGAAGTTTATTATTAACTGTATTTTAATGAGATTTATATAAGTATGTAAAGATGATGTGTATTTAAGATTAGGAATTTTTTGTTATGGTGGATGAATATAATGGAGAAAATATGGGATACTTTTTAAGGATTATATTAGTGAGGTAATAAAATCCACAGAGATGAAACACATATAAAAATTAGTAACAAAAGAGTGGATTTTGGAAAATGAATTGATGGAGACATTAAAAGTGGTTTTCTAAATTTTTTTGTTATGCTTATTTTTAAACTAGAGATTATTTTTAAAAACTTGCTTGAAAATAAAGTATTTTTGAAATAATGACTGATAACTGGATTTGTTTAAGATTGTACAAATATTGCATAGGCTGTTAAACATTGATTATGATATGTTTATGATATGATATATGATATGATATGATGTTGTTATGTTTAACATAGAGAAAGAGATTGTCTTCTTATACGTTTCTGTCTGGATTGAGGAAAGTCAGAAGTCTTTTTTTTTTATTTGTTTGTTTGTTTATTCCTCTTTCCCCTTCCCCCAATTTTTAACATTTCTCCCTTTTGATTCTCTCTCTCCCTTTTTTGTTGTTAAGTTGTATTTTATCTTCTCTGAAATTTAATAAAGTTGCTTTTTTTTTTTAAAAAAAAAAGAAAAAACCTGTGGGAAGATCTTTGTTTTTAATGACTAGAAGGATTTGGTGGGCATAAAAGGTAGTGAGGAAAAACAGGATGTGGTTTAGACTCCTGCAGTGCTGCTTAATTGAAGCTACAGAGAAAAGAATTGATTTAGCTCATCAGGAATTTTAGCTATTCTAGCTCTCTCTGGGAGAAAATACACTGAGACTTGGATGCTAAAATAAAGTCCATTGGTTTGTTGTGCCTCTCCAAAGAAATTAATGAAGCAGTTCAAGCCATCTTCCCAGCCTACTCATACAAGACACGTGCACTGAGGGATTTCCTTGTGTTGAATCTCAACTGAAATGGGTATTGTATGCTATCCATATAAACTCTTAGTATACTATGACTATCATGCAGCTTAAAGGACTGCCGACATGCTCTGATGTCATGCTACACGTTTGCCTTTAAGGATAACATGAAATTTCATTACACACAACAGCTGTTGCTACAGATACCGAATGGAATGGCTTCAATTCAAGGATACAAAACGAAACACATGAGAACACTTGAGAGAACTCAGGATGAAACAACATATGGTATGTTATACACATAACTTGCAGTGTGTGACCTTTTAGATATTGTTGAATTATACCTCAACTACGGCCATACAGAATTGATTCATCATCACTTAACAACCACAACGGGGACCAGCAACTCTGTTGCTAAGCAACATGGTTAAGTAAATTATCACATGATCATGACAGACCTACAACTTCACTTCTCCTGTGAATTAACCATGGATGTTAAGGAAGACATCCTATGACCGTGTTGGTGAACCTATTGAACGCATGCCAGAAGCGGCACACAGAGCCATCCTCTTCCACGTTCCTGTGCGCGCGCGCGCGCACACACACACACACACACACACACACACACCAAAAACCAGAAGAACAGCATTTTGGTGTGCATGCGCATACCGGCACCTGAACTTCCGGGTTTCCGTCATGCACATGCGCGATGGCCAGCTGTTCGTCGGGCACACATCCGTGCAGGAAACCGGAAGTTCGGATGCTGGCACGCACATGCGCACCGGAACGCTGCTCTTCCGGGTTTCAGCACACAAAGGCCAGCGAGCCCGTGCGGTCCAGACGGGGTGGTTTTGCGTGCTATTTCTGGCCCGTAGGTCGGCATGCGGGGACGTAAAAGGTTAGCCATCACTGTCCTATGACCTGCAATTTGCAATGTGTGAGTAGGATAAGATTGAACTTCTCCCTGTGCATTAATGATCTTTTATTTATTTTATTTTATTTATTAAAATTTCTATGCCGCCCAACTCCCGAGGGACTCTGGGCGGCTCACAGCATGTATAGAAAACATAACAAGTAAAAAACAGTTTTGTTAAAAAGCCATATTAAAATACTATCCAGATTTAAAATAACTTTCATTCATACCCCGCCTGCCGGAAGAGCCAAGTTTTTATTGCTTTACGGAAGGCCAGCAGGGTGGGGATAGTCCTGATCTCTGGAGGGAGCTGGTTCTAAAGGGAGGGGGCTCCCACAGAGAAGGCTCTCCCCCTCGGCCCTGCCAGCCGGCATTGCTTGGTCGATGGGACCTGGAGGAGACCCGCTCTGTGGGACCTAACCGGTCGTAGGGAGGTATGCGGCAGGATGCGGTCCCGAAGGTAACCTGGCCCTGAGCCATGTAGGGCTTTAAAGGTAACGACCAACACCTTGAATTGGATCTGGAGACTAATGGGCAGCCAATGCAGCTGGCGGAGAATTGGTGTTACGTGGGTGCATCTAGGTACACCCACCACAGCTCGCGCAGCTGCATTTTGCACCAATTGCAGTCGCCGGACACTCTTCAAGGGTAGCCCCATGTAGAGCGCATTGCAGTAATCTAGCCGTGAGGTGATAAGGGCATGAGCGACTGTGAGAAGTGCCTCCTTCTCCAAGTAGGGTCGCAATTGGTGCACAAGACGAACTTGTGCAAAGGTCCCCCTAGCCACAGCTGAAAGATGTTGCTCCAATTTTAGCTGTGGGTCTAGGAGGACACCCAAATTGCGAACCCGTTCTGAGGGAGCTAATTTCTCCCCCCCCAAGAACCAAGGAGGGACAATTGGTCAAGTCCTTAGGAGGCAATATCCACAGCCACTCAGTCTTGTCAGGGTTAAGTTTTAGCCGGTTCTTCCCCATCCATCTTGACAAGGATTGGGACACAATTATTAAAAAGGGGGACCTACATTTACATAGCTATGACTAGTCTTTGCTTTTCCCGCACCTCAGCACTGTTTCACTAGGAAATCTATTTAACTGTTATGTTTACTGCAACATGACTACACTTTAGCTTGTTTCATTTGCTTTTTGGTTCAGAGAATGGGTGAAGTCCTACCCAGTGTCCCTCAAACAACAACCTGCACACCGTGACAATTAGAATCTCACTTTTATCACTGCCTCATAGCAATTAACAAACATCATTGCAACCAGAAAGTTGACTCTTTCTAAAAAAAATCAACTTCTTCTTGATCATTCACCTATAAGAGCAAAAAACAAAAACAAAATCCGGACTGTATTAAAAGAAGCTGATGAAAGAAGCTCATGATCAGGATCACAGGCTCTCTGACAAGCAGTATTAAGATGCCAGCAACCCAGCAGTCAACTTCTTTCTTGGACTTTTTCCCATCTTCATCCCAGGCTTTCAAAAAGACCTTCAACAGAGGAAAACGAGGGACTCCTTCCCCCTAAGTTGTCATGACAATGGCAGGAGGGGATGCATCTATGAAGCAGACATTAACCAAGTTGGCTTTAAAGCCCTCTCGCTTGGGTTTTTCTTCCCCACCCACCTACTACAGAGAATTTCAATGACTGTATTTAGCTGTCGCTTGCAAATCATTTCTCTTTTCTCCACATGGCATTAGAGGTGTCCGGCCATTGTATGCCGAGGAATGCTGGCAGACAGATGATAGAAAAACACAAGCTCCTAACAGAAGGTACACAAAGGTGGGGGGGATAGGGGATATTCAGGCTTCTGGTTAAAATTGTAATGTTGGAAGTTTCTTATGACCATTAATAGACTGGTATCCTGTTCTCCAAGCAACCCATTAATTCAACATGTATCTCATAAAGTCCCTCATTCGTTCTATTCATCAATGTTATATATTGTTTACTTTCACCAAGGCACAGATACCAATTCTATTCCATCGCTGCCATCACTGACTAAAAGGCTTAGTGTTATGCATTTTGTATTTGCAGAGTGTTAACACAAATCCCTTGCCGGCTGATATGCACTGTGCATCTTTTACTCTGTCTCATAGTAACTGTCACCACCTGCTGCACAGAGCAAGCACAGCCCATTTCTAGTTCCTCCTTTTAGAAAGCGATGCTCTTTCCATTGTTAATATGCTATGCCATGGTAGCATTCAGTTATTTTTTTTCCTACTTTAGCTTGAGTTTTCCATCATTAGCTTGAGTTAATCTGGTTTCTGGTTTATGAGACTGGCACTAGGTCCTACACAACCTTTGTGGAGGCTCACTTTAAGGTGGTCTAATGGCTACAAACTTCAAATCCTGAAGAGATTGCTGAGTTGGAGGTGGGGAAAGGAATTTTGAAGAACTCTCCTTCCTTCTAAAGCAGTGTTTCTCAACCTTGGCAGTTTGAAGATGTGTGGACTTCAACTCCCAGAATACCCCAGCCAGCAACGCTGGCTGGGGAATTCTGGGAGTTGAAGTCCACACATCTTCAAACTGCCAAGGTTGAGAAACACTGTTCTAAAGGAACTTTTCTATAGGTGAATGCAGAACAGAGATCACCGAAGGAAGCAAAAAGTAAATGTTCTTCTCCCCCATTAGCCCAGTTCAATAACCTTGTCAAGATCAGTATTTTCTCCCCGCTTTGAATAGCAGAGATTAGGTTGTTTCTTACAGCATAACTAATGACTGAGTAACTGGGTAGTAGGGAAAACTAGATGGAGTTCCAACTTCTGCTGATCACAGAAATGAAAACGCAAAAGAAGTGCATATAGTCTGTAAACATCTATATTTGAGGAGAAGTGCATAGGAATATATTTGCATAATTATATTCTGATTATTTCCCTTCTTAATGCTACTTTTTCAGACTTAACTCATTTGAGAAAAGCTTCCAGTTTCTGGAAACCAAGTTCCAATGAATTTCGCACAACAGCCTTTAGCAGGGGTCACATAAATCAAGGAACAAAGAATATCCATCTTTAAATGTAGGAGCTGATTTTCTGTAACAGAGAGCTGTATCTATGGATGGAGGCTTTTCCATTTGATGGAGGACTGATATTCCAAGCTCCTTAATTGCAAGAAAAGTCCCTTCACCATCAACAAGGGCCAAGATTAGTGTAGTCCTTCTTGTTCTTGACGTTGGTTTGTGTGATCCCAACATCTCTAGAACAACTATCTTTATCAAAAGAAAACCAAACGCACTCAATTCCTCTAACTGACTGAAGACAAATGTTCCATTTTTCTTTCCATTCTTTTATATGGGATGCTTGAGTAGAGACAAAAAGATCTGTTTTATTATAGCATAAGTTTTCTTCAATAATATCCCCAAACAGATGACTATACCTTGCTTACTTTACACAATCCATCACAGGAAGCAGGGTGGATTTGATTTAAATCAAGTCGATTTAAATCATGATTTAAATCACGATTTAAATCACTAGTAAAAGGCTTGATTTAAATCAACTCGATTTAAATCATAATTTTTAAAGAGCAACTGTCATCTCTGTCCCGCAACAGCTCCTCCTGCCCTGCTGTTGACTCAACGACAGTCCCAATATTGCAGAATATACAGCCTCATGCTACATAACTAAGCTCCATTTCATGCTGAATAAACTAAATTATCAATGTATCTTAAATAGAAAACTATCTTTAGATAGATTTTTACTCCCAAAGCATTTTATTAAAATAAATTTGATAAAAATAAAAAAGTCCAATTTAAATTTTTAAAAATCTGATTTAAATTTTTAAAAATCTGATTTTTTTAAATTTTTTTTTTTAATCATCGATTTTTATTCACTCTGACAAGTAGCATCACAAGGCATGTCTGGGAAGTACTAATTAAAACATTTTCTCTTTTTCTTGCTGCAAGGTCATCCAACCGGCCCAACAACCAGAACTGTTTGCTGCTTTTAATAACTTACCTTTAACAGGGAAATATGCTGGAGGCTTAATTATACGGATAGACCTATTTTCACAATCTTGCTTACAATTTTGCCAAATTGGCATGTAACCAATGAAAGTGACCGGAAGGCAGGCCGAAAGAAAAGAAAACCCATATCAGTTTTAAAAAGTCATCAAAAATATAACTATAAACAATGTCAGGCACCTGCAACCAAAGGCAACCTTAGAAATTCAAGAACACACTGTGACACAATCAGAAGCATCATGATGCACACAAAGGAATTTCAACTAATTTCTACTTTAGAGTGAATGTCAAAAAAGGTGAACTTAGTGCAGGATTCACCTACCAGGTTTATAATACTTGAGTAACTTCTCTCACTTAAAAAAATGAAAGTGCTTGCCCTGCAGTTTTTAAATTGAAAGCACAGGGCAGTGTTGACTGTCTCTGACTTCTCCACCTTATTACTTAAATGGCCAATAGTTTTTTTTTAAGTAGAAATAAGCAGAAAATCATAAATGGAGCTTGCAGTCCCAGCAAGCTACACAGATGGAATACAAAATGGGCTGACAAAGGCAGTCATGTATCTGTAATGGGAGAAAAATGCACATTATCTCGGTTTCCTCACTTAAAGTATCCTCCAGCAGGGTTTAAATTTTGTAAGCTGATCCTTTCATTTCCAGCTTTGAAAATGACATAGTGCCAGATCTCAACTGAAGTTAAATATCATATTTACTCAAAAGGAAGACTAGCTGCAATGTAAGCCAACTATCTCCCAAGAGTAGATAGGAAAGGCGGGGGGGGGGGGGGGAGACACAACCAAGAATCTTGTACAATGCTTTGTTATCCAGACTTATCAACTTAAGGATTTCCCCTCTCCAGGTAAAAAGGGTCCTCCAGATACTTTGCCAATTAATGTGTTTATGTGAAATACTTGCTTAAGGGTGTGGACAGATATATCTGCCAGAAACCATATTCCCCAAAAGGGCAGAATCAGGATGCAAAGTAAATTTACATTAGCTACATTAATAATGAATACGTGAAGGGAAAATACCAGCCTCCTTTTGAATAAGCCACAACAGCAGAGCATGAGCGCCTGCAGATACAGTACCTGCTGAGCATAAAGGCTGCTCTGAAGAAGGAGCAGTGATGGAGGGGGGGGGTTGGAAAAGGAGCACAAGGGAGAAGCCAGAGATCAACCAAGAGAAACCTACAGCATAGAGAAACACCTGCTGGATTCCCTTATCAAGCCTTCACAAGCAAACTCCTGCCCCCTCCCCATAGCCTGCTGGCTTCAATCCAACTCATTGCCCAGGCAGAAAAGAGAGCTGGTTCCTCATGCTAAAAAAGAGAAATTGGAGCCTAAACAAGGAAGAGCTGACAAGTAAGAGCCCCAGCTGAGGCTGAAAGGTTTACAGAAACTACAGGTGAGAGAACAGGAGAGAAAGCTTTGAATTGCCACTGCCAGAACAGTTTAGCTCCTTGGTTAGGCACTGTAGTTTGAAAGTTACATTAAGTTTTTAACTTGGGTTAGGGAGAGATACTTCTTAGTGAAAGCCAAATCCTGACTCAAAAATGTGCAAAGTTCTAGTGAACAGGAGGTCACACTTAATTTTAAGAAGGTGGTGTCACAGGGGATGGGGCAGTGGTGTAGAGGACAGGTATAGGCCATGCCTTGGCTAGGTCAAAGTACTCATTTCTTCATTTCTCTAGGTTTCTTACTATGACTTTGAGCTTAGAAATTACTGTGAAGGCTCCAAGCAATGAGTTTGGGGTTCATGAAGCTGTGGAACCTCATCCATGTCTTATCTGATCCCAACCAGGATAAGGTCCTTATAAGTGGTGGGCTGCAACCGGTTTAATAACCGGTTCGGTGATGATGCGCTTTACGTGCCCGCCTAACGCGCTTGCATGCTGCATTCAAAATACAGAAATTTGAAGCTCAGTTGCTTACCTTCTAATAGCAATAGCAATAGCACTTAGACTTATATACCGCTTCATAGTGCTTTACAGCCCTCTCTAAGCGGTTTACAGAGTTCAGCATATTGCCCCCAACAATCTGGGTCCTCATTTTACCTACCTCAGAAGGATGGAAGGCTGAGTCAACCTTGAGCCAGTGAGATTTGAACAGCTGAACTGCTGAACTAGCAGTCAGCTGAAGTAGCCTGCAGTGCTGCACTTTAACCACTGCGCCACCTGCGGCCACTAAGGCAGCCCCGTAAGTAGAACAGCGGAGACGCGGAAATCAGCTGAGCCAGAAAGAAGGAAATATAGGACAGGATAGCGCAGGGGTGGGTGGGCATGGCCAGAACTACCGGTTTGCCCGAACTGGCAGCAGCCCACCACTGGTCCTGATGAAACTGTTCAGGAGCCTGGACCAAGAGTCCCTTTCTAACATATACTAAATGGATACTATTCTCCTCTGCTAATCATATTCAAGGCAAAGTTTATAAACCATAGACATAATTTTTAAAAATCAGTAGTAAACACATCCAGTATTGATCAATAATCAGCATGCTAAAACTGTGCTCTTTCTTTCTTTCTTTCTTTCTTTCTTTCTTTCTTTCTTTCTTTCTTTCTTTCTCTTTCTTTCTTTCTTTCTTTCTTTCTCTTTCTTTCTTTCTTTCTTTCTTTCTTTCTTTCTTTCTTTCTTTCTTTCTTTCTTTCTTTCTTTCTTTCCAACTGTCTTGAAACATTTTTCTCTCTACTTCAGCTCCTTCAAAATCTTTGTCTCCAGATGGGGCATATCTTCTTAACATAATTTGGAGACCAGCAGGTTGAGGAAGACTGCTTTAAACACATCATATGGTTGAAGCATGGAACTCTGAACTAGAACTCTGTCCAGATTTTCTAGTCTTTTCCATAATGTCTTTAGATTGTGCAGGTCATTAAATTGATACTGATTACATTTAAAAAATAAATAAATCAGTTTTGAAGTAGATCAGTGTTTCCCAACCTTGGCAACTTGAAGATGTCTGGACTTCAACTCCCAGAATTCCCCAGCCAGCTTTGCTGGCTGGGGAATTCTGGGAGTTGAAGTCCAGACATCTTCAAGTTGCCAAGGTTGGGAAACACTGAGTAGACTAATAGTTGAAAAACCAGCCTGGATGCTACAGTCCTGCTAGAAGACATGAGGAGATTGACAGAACTGGATCTCAAATTCTCAAAAGGTAACAGCCCAGTCACTGGAACTGCCAGCAGTACCAGAGCCAATGATCTCATTTTGACAGACCTGATAAGTTTACAGGGCCCCTCACTTGCACCTATTCATTATGTCCATTTTAACTCTGAATGGTTGTTAAATGACTGGTGGTTAAGCCAAGGACTACGGTATGGGTAATCTTCAACTTATAACAGTTTGTTTAGTGATTGTTCAAAGTTACAATGACACTGAAAAAAATGACTTTTGATCGTTTTTCACACTTACGACCACTGAAGCATCTCCACAGTCAGGTGATCAAAATTCAAACACTTGGCAAATTCTCCTTTATTGGTACTTGGCAACTGGTTCATATTTATGATGATTGCAGATTCTGAGCTCATGTGATTACTTTTTGCAACTTTCTGACAAGCAAAGTCAATGGGGAATCCAGATTCACACAACAACCATGTTACTAACTTAACAACTGCAGCGATTCACTTTAACAAATGTGGCAAGAGAGGCTGTAAAAGGGAGCAAACTCTCTTAACAACTGTCTCGCTTAGCAACAGAAATTTTGGACTCAATTGTAGTCATAAATCAAGGACTACATGTACTTAGTCTTAGGCAGAGACATTTCATGAAGATTCAGGATTAGAGACCTGAACTTCAAGGATGTCTGAGGCCAGCCAAAAAACATGTGAAGCCAACAGTGGAACAGACTCTAAAGCCATTGTTTTGATTGTCAGCTGGGCACTGAATGGAAGCTCAACTTGACTTATTTATTATGTTCATTCCCTTTGATCAGTGCTGAGAACAACTTATGAGAGCTGAAGTGGTGCAGTGGTTAAATGCAGCCATTGCAGGCTGACTGCTAGTTCAACAGTTCAGCTGCTCAAATCTCACTAGGCTCAAGGTTGACTCAGCCTTCCATCCTTCCGAGGTCGGTAAAATGAGGACCCAGATTGTTGGGGGCAATATGCTGAACTCTGTAAACCGCTTAGAGAGGGCTGTAAAGTACTATGAAGCGGTATATAAGAAAAGTGCTATTGCTATTGCTATTATGAAAAACTCAATTTTTGTCTGTGAATAACCTGCGTGGCTGCATTTTGGACCTTGATTTCTTCTAACACCGCCTCTTTTTCTCTAGTGGGTTTGTCACCTGATTGACAGCTTACTGGTCTCAATTCCTGCTTGCCTACTGGCATCGCAAATAGAGTATGCCCACAAAGGTTCTGGGGAATTCTGGGAGTTGAAGTCCAGACATCTTCAAGTTGCCAAGGTTGGGAAACACTGAGTAGACTAATAGTTGAAAACCCTGTATGTTTTTTCTCCCTGTCTCATACAGGCACATTAAACTGATTGATGCAAATTAAATCATAAATTAACAATAAAGGATGTTGGGCCCTGTATTTACAAACCCTCAACTTGATTCTTGTCACATGTACCGTTGTCCCCTATGTGTAAGCAAATACTGAACCCAGATGGGCAAAGAAAAATAATGAGATAAAGTTGAAATGATATGTCTTTTGCATTTTGGTTTGCATCTGTGTTCTGATTTCAGCCAAACCATAATGATCTCCACTATTAGTTCCCACTTGCCTTCTATCATTAAGCCATAAACTGTCAGGCGAAACTAGATGACAAAATTAAATAGCTCCTCTGTAAACTGAGCAGCACTAGAGAAGAGAGGAAGGAAAGTAAGCACATAGTAAATAGAGGATTGCCAAATGATATATTAACTCCTCTGGACAGAGATGTTCAAATAGGACACACGTATCATAAGTGAGGCTCTGAAGCAACCGAAATGAGACAAAAGATAAGCTGTAATAGCCATCATAGTAAAAACTGTAATGCCAGAATGCCTAAAGACCTATCCATGTCTTTAAAAAAACATTTAAAAAATTACCAAAAAAACATTTGCCAAAAAAACGTTTGGCAGACCAATCCTCGAATACAGCTCACCTGTCTGGAACCTGCACTGCATATTGGACATTAATACAATTGAGAGACCAGAAATATTTTGCAAGAAGAGTCCTCCACTCCTCTGCTAGCAACAGAATACCTTGTTCCACCAGACTTGAAATTTTGGGCTTAGATAACTTAGAGCTACGTCGCCTTCGATATGATCTATATGTAGTTCATAAAACCATCTGCCACAATGTCCTACCTGTCAATGAATACTTCAGCTTCAACCGCAACAACACACGCGCACACAATAGATTCAAACTCAATGTAAACCGCTCGAAACTCGACTGCAGAAAATACGACTTCAGCAACAGAGTGATCAATGCCTCGAATACACTACCTGACTCTGTGGTTTCTTCCCCAAACCCCAAAAACTTTAACCTTAGACTGTCTACAGTCGACCTCACCTCATTCCTAAGAGGTCTGTAAGGGGCGTGCATAAGCGCACCATCGTGCCTACCATCCCTGTCCTACTGTCCTATTGTCCAAATTTACCTACACCTACTTTGCTTTTGTTTATGTTTATACCATACCTGTTATCTTGTACACGTTTTAACAAATAAATAAAATAAAATAAAATAAAATTCTCAGAAAGATGGAGGTTTGATTTCTGTCTAGGTGGGATCCAGATTCTTTGTCAGAGTAATCAGAATTTAGAACAATTTATGGAGGATCCTGGATTATCTGCTATCCACCCCTGTCCCATAACAACCTATTTTTCAATGGCTTGGATAAACAAATAGCATCCTACTGTATATACTGTAGCATTTCACAATATAAACTTGCTTAAACACTATTAGGAGGTTTAATGTTAAAATAATAGCAAGTTCATCAGACTTTTAAAAATCCATAGTTCATCTCTGCCTCGTGTGTATTCCTTGGTTTGCAAAAGTATTGAGCAAGTTTCAAGCACTCAAAATTAGCAAAATTAATATAATTGGTAGTGACAGATCTAAATGCCTTTCTGAGAGTAACCGATTTGAGCAAATTCTTTTTGTCTCTCTAGCAGAAAGGAAGAAAGAGACATCAACACAAAAAGCCCAAATGAAAAATGGCCTATAATTTCTCTACAAATCTTACGTAAACACACTGCGGGTACCAGCATTTGGTACCATCAAGCTCAGCTGCACACAAATGATATGAACTAATTCTTTTTCCTCTCATTTGGATAGCTGTCAGCTCACAGGAACCAAACAACCTATTGGTACAGCATGGACTTGATTTATAAAATCATACTGAGTAGGCTATCATCAAAATGATATTCATTACTTCTCACTTCTCATGATTTGTAGTCATAATATGCCAATTAAATTACAAAATATTGTTCCCCCGGTATCATTTTACTATCATAAAGCTTCTTCAGCCCACAAAAATCTCTGCTTTCATCCTTGCTCAAGTGCCAAGTTCAATACTTTAGTCCCACTTGAACTGGGATTCATTACAATTATCTTTTGCTAGGTATTGCTTAAGCTTATTGCATTGGCTGTTCCAGTAGAAACTGCTCAAACAGTACCTGAATAATAAAATAATACTACTGTATTTTTCCCACTAACATATTGCTGAATAAAATCTTAAAGATGTGACCATAGTCACTGTACCTGGGAGTTGAGTGTTCTTACTCACAAAGTAGCCCAACACCTGAAATAAGAAATGATTGGAATGTATAATTCTGTCCCCTTCAGTAATATCATGTTGTTACTGCGATCTCTACAGCCCTCGTCACAGACCCATCTCAATATTTGCCTAAAATAAAAGTACAGACACAGGCAAAATTGTGATACGGCAGTTTCCAGATACAAACTGTGCTAAATGTGCTAGGATAATGTTTGGGATGGACAAAAGTAATTTCATGTTTAGAAGTGGCAGAGAGATGAACATGATTACTTCTTTCCACCCAATTAACTTTCTTCATTTTCCTTCTCAAGCTGCTCAATGTGGCTAGAAAGAAGCTGGAACATTAACAGAAAGGAACTTCTAGATCTAGAACACTGTTTTTCAAACTTGGCAACTTTAAAATATGTGGCGTTCAACTCCCATGATGGCTGGGGAATTCTGGGAATTGAAGTCCATACACCAGTTGCCAAGTTGCCAATGTAATGTTGCCAAGCATCATTCTAAAGGAAACCAGGAAGTATATAGGAAAAAAATAGAAGCATTTAAGACAGATTTTCTGTCTCTTGCATTTAACCACAGTATTAATCATACTCTGATATTGCTAATCTACTGCCTTACTGCACAAAATGGTTCATTCCCTTGCCCCAAGACCTGTTTTGTTTTGTTTCCTTCCCTCCCTCCCTCCCTCTCTTCCTTCCTTCTTGCCAACGACTTTTTTCTACATTTTTAAAGGAGACAACATTTTTTAATTGGAAAAAAATGAAGGCATATTTCGCTAATCCATTTTAACACAGTATTTGAAATCTATCTATCTATCTATCTATCTATCTATCTATCTATCTATCTATCTATCTATCTATCTATCTATCTATCTATCTATCATCTCTTATAGTTCAGTTTTTCTTCATATAAGTGCCCAGAAGTAATAAGGAATATTGAACTTTTTTTTTGTTGTGTGTTTTTTTTTTTTTTTGCATTTTTGCCAGGTGGTCAGTTTCCCCCTTCCCTAGTTGAAGTAAGGCATTACTTTCAATTTCTCAGTTCTACTGTTCTACTGTTTCCTTGTCTCTATTTCATATTATTTTAACTTGAGATACCCAGATGGAAATATGGGAAAAGAGACAAACCAGCCTGGATGCTACAGTCCTGCTAGAAGACATGAGGAGATTGACAGAACTGGATCTCAAATTCTCAAAAGGTAACAGCCCAGTCACTGGAACTGCCAGCAGTACCAGAGCCAATGACCTCACTTTGACAGACTTGATAAGTTTACAGGGCCCCTCACTTGCACCTATTCATTATGTCCATTTTAACTTTGAATGGTTGTTAAATGACTGGTGGTTAAGCCAAGGACTACAGGTATGGGTAATCTTCAACTTATAACAGTTTATTTAGTGATTGTTCAAAGTTACAATGGCATTGAAAAAATGACTTTTGATCGTTTTTCACACTTACTACCACTGAAGCATCTCCACAGTCAGGTGATCAAAATTCAAACACTTGGCAAATTCTTCTTTATTGGTACTTGGCAACTGGTTCATATTTATGGTGGTTGCAGATTCTGAGCTCATGTGATTACTTTTTGCAACTTTCTGACAAGCAAAGTCAATGGGGAATCCAGATTCACACAACAGCCATGTTACTAACTTAACAACTGCAGCGATTCACTTTAACAACTGTGGCAAGAGGGGCTGTAAAAGGGAGCAAACTCACTTAACAACTGTCTCGCTTAGCAACAGAAATTTTGGACTCAATTGTAGTCATAAATCAAGGACTACATGTACTTAGTTTTAGGCAGAGGCATTTCATGAAGATTCAGGATTAGAGACCTGAACTTCAAGGATGTTCGAGGCCAGCTTAAAAAACACATGAAGCCAACAATGGAGCAGACTCTAAAGCCATTGTTTTGATTGTCAGCTGGGCACTGAATGGAAGCTCAACCTGACTTATTTATTATGTTCATTCCCTTTGATCAGTGCTGAGAACAACTTATGAAAAACTCAATTTTTGCCTGTGAATAACCTGTGCGGCTGCATTTTGGACCTTGATTTCTTCTAACACCGCCTCTATTTCTCTAGTGGGTTTGTCACCTGATTGACAGCTTACTGGTCTCAATTCCTGCTTGCCTATTGGCATCGCAAATAGAGTATGCCCACAAAGGTTCTGAAAAAGAGCTTTTTCAAAGGTTGCTTTATTTCAGCTAGCTGAAATGGAGACCCAGTTTGCTTATCTTTGGCCCATGACAGATTTATAACCTTCTAATTGCTTTCTGGCAGCCAGCTGAGCTGGCATAGAAAATAGAAAAGCTCAGGTTAAATCCTGAACTCGGATCTGCCCCATTCTTGCTGCTGTGCCATGACTGGTGGATATATTCCCACATTGGCTGGTGAAGTGTTCAAAGGGGACTTCAGCAAAGCCAGAGGAGGAAACACTGTCATTTTGCCCATCATGAACCAATCAGGGCACCATCTGTGACTCAGAACAGACTCAAGAGAGGCAGGACAGGATTTTAATGAGGCCAGCAAATCATTTTCTTTTGTGCCGTTTCAAGGACAGATAGAGAGTATTTTAAACCTATAAAGGAGAAAAGACCCATAGAAAAAGATTCGGCTTAAAAAAGGCATGCAAGTGATCAACAACTTTACAAGAACGCCATAAGCAGCCCATTTTCAGTGAAGGTATGCTGGGCTGAAGTACCTCTTTACTGCGAGTCTAGTATTGAAGAATTTGCACAATTTAACTTTAAAAAAACCAAAAGTTTAGCATAAAGCTTTAAGTCTGTTTCTATTCCCCATCACTTTTCCCTTCTGTGGTTCTCCACTGTCCTAATGCATGCAAATCAACTCCATTTCTTATGACATAATCACTCTTAATAATAACCAAACTAGATTTTGTGCTTGAACTTGCATGACCAATAATATCAAATAAAACTAGCATGAATCCGCTTTTTATCTTTATGACTGATCATCTTTAAAAAAAAAGCTATTAGGAACTGCAAAGAGGCTTATTATTTACCAAGCTGATCAACACTTCAATTGCTCCCTTTCAGCTTATCTTGATACGGGGCAATCATTTATCTGTTCCATTCCATTTATGTGAATTCAATTACTGACACCTGCAATGATGCTTAGGAATGGGCAAATCAACTTGCCATCTCACAATCTCAAAAATATTGATGATCTCATCCAAGATGAAAGCCAGAAATAGAAAAGAAACAAATTTTAAAACTGGCTTAAAGGGGAAAAGAGAAGTACACTGGTGTTTTGCTCATTCAAACTGCAAAAAAGAAATGCTGCTAGACTTTCTCAAATGTTATTTATGTATATATTGCAAAATCATTTTTAGGAAAGTTCTTAAGTCTTAAGAACAAATTATGTCAAATAGGTTAACGATACCAGCTTCTAACTGCATCTCTTACCAACTGAATATAATTTTGATTATATCTATATTATTCAAAATGTGTAGTAATACTTGCTGCTGAAATGTTACATATTTCAACAGGGTAGGATACGGTACATTTCCTGCTCCTGTTTCACTGAGACAGATGTTCATTTCAGCTTTGCTGTTCACTTCTTCTGTATCACAATCTCAACATACACATATCTGACCAAATGTAATCCAAGAGTTTTAAAATAAGCCAGATTTTTTTTGGCATATTTCTCTCCACATAACATTTTAGGCTGTAAGGACCTGGAAGTGTTGGCTTGCAGTTTATGGAAATGGAGGTTCCCATAATACCAATATATCTATATAGCAGGTGGGTTTTTAAATAAGTTATTATATCTTGACCACATGAAATCATTTCAGTTTGAAGTTCACACATCTTCAGGACATCAAGTTAGAGAGTATGCTACAGGTCAACTTATATGTGACATTTTCAGGAAACAAGGCAGCAGATGTGGGTGACAAGTGGCAGTCATTCTGCATATGCAAATTTTTTGTAAAAAATTCTGATAGATACAATTTTAATGGTTTTGCTCCAGAATACAATAGACTATCCAGAGAATGCTCTAATCAAACTTTTCTTTTTTCCTGGGTTTTCAGTATTCAGAACAAATCATGCTTAACATTTTAGAACAATTTCAAACTTAATGAAACATATTTATTGCTGAAACCTATGCATTTTTGTTAACTCTATTCATACTTATTCCGATAACAAATTCCTAGAATATACTGCTTTCTGTAGAAATTATAATCCTCCATATTAACTTCAAGATTGTGAAATCTTTTTCTTACCTACTTTGCAGTTTATTATATTATACTACAGTGACATTTTATAACTTTACACCTTTGGGGTGATTTTATTAACATTTTTAATTAAAAATTACACTAAGTCATGATGGTTCATCAAACTACTGGCATTCTTCCAGAATTCGTAATCAAAATAAACTTAAAAAGCAGTGAATCCACAGAATTTGAACTAGGTCCACCATTAAAAGTTTATAAAAGACTCAAAGTATCTGAGAACCTCCTGGAATAGGCCAGCCTGTTCTAAAATTTTTACATCAACAAAGTTCCTAAAACCATATTATTTCAGCCACTTATGCAGCACCCTGATCCATGTTTATTGTATTTCTATTATGTGTTTATTCTGAAGCTAGTATGTCTTCTTGTTTGCAATTTTCACTAGATTTGCCTCTTGCTTGAATTGTTAGTGATAAGGAGAAAACTATGTCAACCCAATTTGTCAAGTACAGTACTCAGATGGAGACTGGAATTTTCTGGACCCTGACAAAATGTAGCTGGTCATATTGTACCAGATGTTGAACATTCATTACAATCAACCACTCTTCTACTCCTCTCTAATCCATGCCATTCAGACGCCTTCAGGAAATGATGCAGTATAATCCCTGGGATGATTTTCAATTAAAGAGTCTGCATTAGGAATTCTCCAGGCCTTCAAATGCTTCTCTCTCAAAATGTAGCCAAAAGATGTTGATGAGCCCATTGTTCCACACTTTTACTCCTTTATTTAAATAATTAGCATTAGAGCTATGCAATGATTCAGATTCATTTCAGAAGAAAGGCTTTGGAGTATACACAAAGACAGCACCTGTCTGGAATAAGAAAGATTCAAACATTATACAGTGGAACCTCTGGTCACGATCGTAATCCGTTCCAGGATTTCGGTCGCAACCCGATTTGGTCGTGACCGGAAGCAAGACAGACTGCGCGTACAGAAAAAAAATGGCGCGGAAGGGCAAATTGCCGTGGCAGGGCAAATCGCCGCAGCTGTGTTTGATCGCCACCCGAGGATGTGTTCGTGACCAGAGTGAAACATTTAGCGGATTTTTTGGTCGGTACCCGATTTGGTCGTGGTCAGAAGCGTTCGTGACCCAAGGTTCTACTGTATTCAAAATTCCAAAGAGTTTTGGTTAT
Organism: Diadophis punctatus similis; assembly: GCA_023053685.1. NCBI lineage: Eukaryota > Metazoa > Chordata > Lepidosauria > Squamata > Dipsadidae > Diadophis > Diadophis punctatus. The sequence goes on from JALIGW010000003.1 coordinate 57,008,829, forward strand.
CAGGTGATGGCACTTATTAACCATTGAAATAGTTGTAATAGTTATTCTCACCTTATGAACAAGTTGAGTAAATCAATAGGTCTTTTGTTTTACTTCCCAGAAGTATACCATACTTATACTAGCAATCTCAGAACATGGAAATAATATGCTCTAGAACATGGATGTCAAACTCAAGGCCCATGGATGTGGTCAGACCCAGCCTGTGGGGCCGTCCTAGTCTACCCAATGCGAAGAGGAAAAATCGGGCCAATGTAGCTTCGGCCTGGTCTACCCAATGTGAAGAGGAAAGATCAGGCCAGCGTGGTTTCAGCCCGGTCTACCCAATGCGAAAAGGAAAGATCAGGCCAGCGTGGTTTCGGCCCGGTCTACCCAATGCAAAGAGGAAAGATCAGGCCAGCGTGGTTTCGGCCCGGTCTACCCAATGCAAAGAGGAAAGATCAGGCCAGCGTGGCTTCGGCCCGGTCTACCCAATGCGAAGAGGAAAGATTGGGCCAGCGTGGCTTCATCTCAGTCTACCAATGCGAAGAGGAAACATGCCAGAAGTTTGGGGAGTGGCGGCAAGTTGGCCATGCCCACCCAGTCGGCCCACCCACTCAGTTGGCCATACCCACCAGACACCCTGATGTCAACCACAACCCTGATGCAGCCCTCAATGAAATTGAGTTTGACACCCCTGCTCTAGAACAATGTTGTTTGATATATCTAGTACCTTTTCCTAAATATACTATGTATGAACCTTTTGGAGGAAATAAGAAGCTTTGAGTAGTGCTCATGAGCTTTCAGAGATACCTGATTAACATAAGAAACAGGATTCTGACCAGCTTAAACACTAGTCTGATCAAGTAGAATTATTCTCCTCAGGCTATACCCAATAATCATTGAGTAAGAGATAATTTTGAATTGTATTTATACAATTGGTGGCGCAGTGGTTAGAATGCAGTATTGCAGGCTAATTCTGCTGACTGCCAGAGTTTGAGTCTCACCAGCTCATGGTTGACTCAGCCTTCCATCCTTCCGAGGTGGGTAAAATGAGGACCCAGATTGTTGGGGACAAAATGCTGACTCTGTAAACTGCTTAGAGAAGGCTGTAAAGCACTGTGAAGCGGTATATGTCTAAGTGCTACTGCTATATTTATTGCAAAATGAGCCTCTCGGCCCAAGGAGAAGGGAATGGTAAGGGCACATCCAAGCACCCAAATTTGGATCACGTAACCACAGGGGCGCTGCAACAGACAGAACTGCAGGGAGGGGTCATAAGTCCCTTCCATCAGCATTGTCGTAATTTCAAATGGTCGCTGAACGAATGTTTGTAAGTCGAGCACTACCTGTATGTAGGATTGAGCTGGTAACCAGGGGTGAAATTCAGCAGGTTCTGACAGGTTCTGGAGAACCGTAGCGGAAATTTTGAGTAGTTTGAAGAACCAGCAAATACCACCTCTGGCTGGCCCCAGAGTGGGGTGGGAATGGACATTTTGCAATATCCTTCCTCCCAGGAGTGGGGAGGGAATGGGGATTTTGCAGCATCCTTCCCCTGGAGTGGGGAGGGAATTGGAATTTTGCAGTATCCTTCCCCTACCACGCCTACCAAACCACGCCCACAGAACCGGTAGGGAAAAAATTTGAATTTCACCCCTGCTGCTAATATGAATATTCTTACATTGTGCAGATATTAATACCTATACATGAGATGAGTTTTTGAAAACACCCTTATACTAGTCTTGAAACAGTAAACTAGAAGTAATTTAGTCTAACAATTTTTATCTAGGGGAATGTGTCTTTTGGGGTAATAGTATAGCATACATAACAATATTTCTAGTCTGTAACGGAGCCCATTCTTTTATCTCATTTCTTTCCTCATTTCCCATTTTGCACCAATTTGTTTCACAAATAAAACAAAGCCTAAGAAGAATGTTCCCATTTTCATTCAATTAACGTAACATTTAATTTTGTGCTTATTGTTAATCTTCTGAGCGCTCAGATTATGAAATGATTATCTTATTCTAATAGGTCTTTGAAAAAGAGCAGCTAATTGTTCTGAATAGCCATACCGAAGTGCTCTTTAATTTGATATAGTCTTCCACATACTAACCTTTATGCTTCTCTAATGCTCCTAACACCTCCTTTTAGATTCTTTTAGACTCTTGTTTTTTATATGTACTTTGTGTTTTAATATATCCGCTGGCTTTGCATAATATTTTTTTAGACTCTGATGCTTTTTAATTGACTGTACCCCACCTTCCTTATGCTGGTCTATGACCATAATAAATATATGATTTGATATGTTATGAATAGCAAGCCTGCACGTACAATACCGCAGCCTCCCTGCCAATCTAAATGGTAGACAACATCTAAGTGTGAATACCTTGTATGGGCTTTGGCAGATATACGGAGGAGATAAACCTAGCTCCTCCTTCTGGCAGGGAAAATATTGTTCTTTTAAAACGAGAGACAAAGCTCAGAGAAATGGAGCAAGTGTGTCTGAGCTGAGGGGGGAAAATGAGATGTAATATTTCCCCAATATCTCTAATAAAATGGTGAATTATTCCAAGTGAGGTCCAGGAGGGTAAAAAGCAGGGGACTTGGTTTCAAGATATCTCTAAGAATGTAATAGAATCTCTTACACGCTCAGGGGAAACAGAGAAGGGAGCATGACTATTACATAGGGAAGCAGGGACATTACACAACAGATTATTGAATGCTGGATAGAGAGGATACATGGGAGAGATTCAGAGTAATTCTGCCTTAATTACAGAAGGTATAAATTGAATTGAAAAACTGCTTTGGCAGACTTTCAAGATTCTGTTATCCCAATAGCCACAAAAGTCTTGTCAGAAATCCAGAAATTGTTTCCAGAATTTACCTGCCTCAAGGGGCTTGAAAAAGAAGCAGATAAAATTTCTCCTCTATTCCAGAAAATCTTGAGTTGGGATGGAGAAATTCTATTTGCAAATAGATCAACAATATCTTGTGATCTACTCACAGTATTATTATTATTCATTGATTTTTCTCTTTTTTTCTCTCATTCTTTTGATGATGATGATGATGATGATGATGATGATGATGATGATGATGATGATGATGATGATGATAATAATAATAATAATAATAATAATAATAATAATAATAATAATAATAATAATAATAATAATAATAATAGAGTTGGAAGTGACCTTGGAGGTCTTCTAGTCCAACCCCCTGCCTAGACAGGAAACCCTACACTACTTCAGACAAATGCTTATCCAACATCTTCTTAAAAACGTCTAGTGTTGGAGCATTCACAACTTCTGGAGGCAAGCTGTTGTTTAAGCTGTGTTTACTTCTTTTAACATGAAGGTTTGCATTTGCAGTATTTAAAGTTTAAAAAACAATAAAATTTTGATTTTGTTTATCTCTGAGATTGGTCTAATTCCAAAAATGAAGAAGGAAAGAGGAAGAGCTGAAATTATAAAGGCAATTATATATGCCTTTATACTAGAAAATAAGATTACATAATAATAATTATTTTCCCGAGACTTTTCTTTTTTCATAACCAGTAAGGCAACACAGGCAGTGAGAACTCTATCTGTCTTGTATATCTTGGGTTAGAGGGAGAATGCCAAGGTGGTTCACTCCCTGGAAAACAGGTGCATTAGAAATACCAAGCCACTGCCCAACGCAAGGAGACAGAGGAAGGGTATGTAGACCCGAGAGCAGCGGTGGGTTGCTCCCGGTTCAGCCCAGTTCTAAGAACTGGTAGCGGTGGCGGTGGGAGACTCCGCCCACCCGCCCGGGACACTTCTGCACATGCGCAGAAGCGTTGTGCGTGAGCGCGAACTGTGTCATTTTTTCCCCTTCAGTAGAGATGGAAAGATCCTTCTGGTTAAAACCTCCTGTGTAAAATATAGGACTCTGTTCAGCCTAATGATTTTTAAACAACTGTGCCAGTTCTTCCAACTTCATATGTATTCACTGAAATTCCATGTAAGATAGATAGAGCTAATATAAAAATTATTTATCATAAAAATTATTTTTATCTTTTCATGATGTTTGATTGCTGCCATTTTATTGTTTTTTTTATATTCTGCATATCTTCTGCCACAGGTCTTTTTATTGCAGCAAGGTATGTTTAAAATAAATAAAGATATAATGCCCTAACCACTAAGACTTAAACAAATGTATGATGGGCTTTGAGACAATCTAATTCAGCGTTATGGGGGTTTCCCATTGACTGCCAGAGCAAGGAGTTCAAAACTATTCCAATTTCTGCCAGACACTTACAATGTAGAAGAATTCAATTATGCAATGAGAGATTGCTTCAATTAGATAGTTAATTGATTCTATGGCTCCAATAAGTAATGTTGCCTATTTTTAAGGCAAAATTGCAATCTTTTCAGAACTCCACAAGCAAACTTGTCTCCTAAAACTTTCTTGGCTAATTTATAGGTTAGGGATAGGGTTAGGGTTAGGGTTAGGAATGTAACATGTTTAAAAGCATACAGATTCTGCTATGGATGCTTTTAATCAGGAAAGTGCAGGAGCAACAAAAACCCTAAAGGAACAGTGATTAATCCTATAGCTGGGTCACCTTGAACAGAAAAAAATGCAATTTAGAAAGAAAAAAAGCTGAAAATGCCAGTGAAATTTTTAGTTAAAGTAAAATTATACATTGCAGTGCAGAGGAGACTGAGGTTTCCATTAAAGGTTCTGCTATAAATATTTTAAAAACCTTTTATAACAGCACAGGTCAAATGTCAGAACATATTCTTGCTTAATATACTGCAGAAAGTGTCTTTATTGCTATGGGAAACCTTAAATAATTCTGCTCTGGTCTCTGAAATACAGAAAGCCAAATCCACTATGCACTGGATAAGGGCTTGTGGTTAAGATCAAGGGGGAGGAAAGGGGAAACTATGCTATATGTATAATGTGTTAAACTAAAAAGAGCATAATGCAGAGATCATTGTGCAAGAATGAATTAAACTGACATATTGTGATAAGGTACTCTAGAGCAGCGGTCACCAACTGGTGGTCCATGAGAAACTTTTTGGTGGCTAAGGTTAGGGTTAGAAAATTTTTGGTGGTCCGCAGAAAAAATATTTGCATTTTTTTATATTGCACTAAATCAGGGGTCCTCAAACTACGGCCCCTGGGCCGGATACGTGAAATGAACGTTTGTGTTGCTGCAGAATCTCCCCCTTCGGGGTCTTTTTGTGTGGGTCACAGGGAAGAGAAATTCTGACTTGGGGTCTGCTTCAGCCTCCTGGTGCGGGGCTTTGGATGAAGGCTGGAGGTAAGTGCCGCTGGTGGCAAAGAGCCGGAGGGCCTTGTTCCAGTGGGACTGCATAATGGCATGGAATGACCATCTCAGCCCGCTGAGCCTCCAGGCGCCTGGCCTTGCACTCCGGCAGGTCTTCCCTCTGCTTGGAAAGCCTATGCTCGGAATCCTCAGTGAGGTGCTTCTGCTGAGTCTTCTTCTTGGTCAGATCCAATCTGACCTGAGCCAGCTGTTTTGCCAACTCTTCCTCATGGTGGCTGTTTAGCTCCAACAACTGCTTCCTGCTGGGGCCCTAAAGAGCCCGAGCGGGCAGGCGATGAGTGGGTGGGAGGGGAGGGGCGAGAAGAGGCTGGTGAGGTGCCCCTTGACGTGAGTGACATTGACTTGGCAACGCCCACCCAGTTACATGACCACCTAGCCACGCCCACCCAGCTGGTCATTAAGCAGATCATATTAGTGGTCCGCAGAATTTAAAATTATGAATTTAGTTGTCCCGGAGGTCCGAAAAGTTGGGACCTCTAGAGTTTATTTTAACAATGATTTGTTTAATAATCCACAAAGCCTTACTTCTCATGTCTATGGAGATTCTCAATCATGGTTGTCTCAAAGGTGCTTTTTCAAGAGGTAACTTGACTTTCTGTTTTTTCTTAGAAGACGTTTCACTTCTCATCCAAAAAGCTTGGATGAGAAGCGAAACATCTTCAAAGAAAAAAACAGAAAGTCCAGTTGCATCTTGAAAAAGCACCTTTGGGCCTTACCTCTCATGTTTAGATATCAACCATTATCTAAAGACACCAACAATTAAGTCAACAATTCACTTCTTAGGTCTCCCCCACGTATGTATGGTTGTTGTATGTTTTTTAATAAAAATTTTTTTAAATTGTTATTAAATCTTTTATATTGTTTAGTGGTTCTTGACATGTTGTACGCCGCCCTGAGTCCCCAGGGAGTAGGGCGGCTTATAAGAACTCTAAAATAAAAATAAAATAAATAAACAATTATACTGTGATTTCTCAGAATGCATAAACTTAGCCATTTTGGTTGAGCTGCTGCTACATTATAAAAATAGAATAATAACAATGTTACCTTGACCACCTGCGGTCTCTCAACTCTCACCTGTGAGGCACTGATTGTGGTTGCGGGGCTTGCATTCTCTGAGGAAGATGAGAGCAATGCCAGAAGTTGGACAGGTTTCATCAAGAGCAGCCAGACGAAGAGTCTCTCTCCCCCATAAACAATATGGTGAGATATAATTTACAGAAATCCATAATGGATTTGGTCATCATTCTGGTCAACAAGGGCTGCATTGGAGTTCCTGGATTTATGGTGACAAATGGACTCCAGGGCTCTTGGCTGAGCAACCAGAGACAACAGCTATTGGAAGAAAAGCCGTTTTACTCATCACAAATACAGATAGTCCTTGACGTACAATCACAGTTGAGTCCAAAATTTCTAAGTGAAATAATTGTTAAGTGAGTTTTGCCTCATTTTACGACCTTTCTTGCCACAGTTGTTAAGTGACTTCATCTTGCTAGTAAGCTTTGAAGAAAGTCACAGGTATCAAAGTTATAAGTATAAACGAAAGCTAGAGTATGTCTGACTGGTCCAGAAACTACAAAAAGCAGGACAATTTACTAGTCAGACTCTCTCTGTGTCACTATGAATTCTCAAATTATAATGTAATGGCTTACACTTTAATCAGAAAGACTCGATATTGAACTGCATTGGCTGGTAACTAAATTTTCCTGAGAAAGCTCGCAAGGTCTATACATCAATATACATGCAGGAAATTTTTTTACTGACTTTACTGATTGAAAAAGATTTACATATCATGCCTCGTGGAGACCAAGGAATAGTACTGATTTCACTACCTGCTATAATCACTGTTTCTGGCAAAGTAAAAATATTCACAGTCATACATCACAAATGCCTCTCATAGCTCCACCATCATCTTGGCCTAAATTCTCACCAAAAAGCTGGCTAAAAAATGCTATATTGCTGTAACTCCAACAAGGCCTTCGTATTATAGCTTACTTAATGCTTAAAACACAGAAAGCCTGCAAGAAAGATTTGTCTCAAATACCTAAGAAAGATTAAGATCCAGCAAGAATAATCAGTAGAAATTCACTGGGTAACTTTGGCTCAGTCATTATATTTTAGTCCAATCTACTTCACAGGGCTGTTTTGTAGAAAAACAGGAGAAAGGTGCCCTATATGAACTCCTGAATAAAAAGCAGGATGGAAACATGTCAATGAACAACATGTTCGAGGATACTCATTGTTTCCATGCACCTTTTATATGTCTTTGGTGACATTAACATACAAAACAACTGGTAAATTATGAACTAATTATTTCAATGCATGAAAGGTGTTACTAAGTATGATATAAAATGAAGTGTAATGGGCAGAAGAAATGACCTTGAGGGACAGAAATAAGAGCCACTACCAAGAGAACAGTCAGATAAAAGAAATGTGAGTCTGGGGCAGAACTGTAACCTGAGAAAATATCTCAGAAAGGACCCTTGGAAAAGATATTTTCCAAAAGATAAAAGAAAAGAAGGGGGGAGACCTGTAAGATTCTGTTACTATAATCACAGGAATTATTGCCTATATGACATTAGTTTCTTAATCTAGTCTACTTTGAAGGACAGATATGAAGTCAAATTTTAAGTCAACTCCTGTTAGCTTCATGTAGTTTTCTTGGGAACTGTGGTGACGAGAAGATTTCTACATATTCCTTGAACAGCAAAGGTGATGAACAAGCAAGTACTGGAGCACATAACACCAGATATGTCACTGGAAGGCAAAATCACGAAACTGTGTCTTGCTTATTTTGGCCATGTCATGTGGAAAAAGCAATTATGTTTGGAAGAGTTAGCGGAAAAAGGAAACCAGGCTATCGAAGAACACAGTGGTTGGACATCATCAAAGCTGACACATAGAAAAAGTCGAAGCGATATTGTGGACCTCACCCCATTCTTAAGAGATCCATAAAGGAGGCATGCATAAGCGCACTGTCCCCATTTATCTGTATTTACTTCCTTTGTTCATGTTTATGTTCATACCTATACTTGTTATCTTGTACATGTTTACAAACAAACAAATAAACAAATAAATATTGCAAGATCAGAAGACATGAAGAGACCTGGCCCATAGAATCGCCAAGAGTTGGACACAACTGAATGGACATCATCATCATCATCATCATGGATTTTTTGCAGCAATAGGAAGTGATTTGGCATTGCTTTCTTCTAGATCTGTAGGGGAAGGAATATCAGAATCTTAGGGTCATGTTAAAAGAGAGAGATCAGCCTAGGAGCTCTACATAGACTTAGTCCACTTGTGGCCATGTAGAAATTCTAGGTTGAGCCCTCTTTTAACTCCATCCCCAGGTTCTGCCACTCCTTTCCCTACATCACCTAGTGCTGGTGATTTCCCCTCCAAGTACTAACCAAGTTTGACTTTGCATTGTGTTTTAAGGAGCATCCAAGTTTGATCTTTATTTAAATTGATGTCTGTACTTCACAATCACCACCGCTGTAACAGATAGAATGTATACCAGAAGATATTTGTAGGTCTCAAAATTAAAAATAATCTGGAAGCTATTTTACATTTATCTTTATTTCATACTTCATGTGATAATTAAAAAGCTGGAATTATCATAGTATTTCTCCCCAACTGCTGCATGCAGCAAACCAAATTAGAGCATCCAAGACAGATGCCTCTTCAGTCACTGCTTAAACACAACCACTGAACGGAAGGCCATTACTTTCTTTGGTAATTGGTTCCACCATGCCTTCATTTCTGAGATCCACCTAATTATACAACTTTCCATTTACAGATTATGTTTAGCACATTCACGGCAACTTAAAATAGTAAGAAGTCACTCAGTATTGCAAGAAAAAAAATTGCCCTTGCTTGGCTATTTTAACCAATTTCTCCCTGTCACTTTTGTTTAAAGGAAAACTTATAATTCTAAACTTTCTATAGGCAAGCTATATGCAGCAAACTGTAACTCTCCTCTCCCTCAGATATGAGTTTGTAGGGCACATGATAAAGGAATATTCCTGCACTTGTAAAAGGGGCATGTTGAAGATAACTGTTCCAAAAAGATACAATTTTGTTAAAAGACTGCCAGGATGAGTGTCTTGGAACCATCTTCCTTTATATTTACAAACAGATGATGTAGGCGATGATGAGGCTGAGCCCGAGGGAGGAGTCAAACACATAATCAGTCTCGAGTTCGTTCATGACCACAAGAGATCTAAGTACAGCTCACCTTGAATTCTGTTGCTTCTTATTCTACTCCTTACTTGCTTTGACCATTAGTAGTTCAGATTCTTGTAGCAAGCATTAGCATACAATAAATCTATACTCTTTTGAACTGCCTGGACTCCTGATTTCCCATGCTTGACAGATCCATTTTGTGCTTTCTCAGAAAAGCAGAGCTCTGATTATTAAAGGCACACCAGTTTGAATAAGCCAAAAAAGTTTAGAATTGAATGATCTTCAGGTTTCCCTGGAATTCCTCTGTGATTAGCATAACAATGATAGGTAAGATAAAGGCAGTCATCTTTTTTATCATGATGGACTTTCTACAGTTGCAGAGTACAGTTCTTCAATGTCTAGGCTTTAGTAAGGTCTTATGGGCTTGCACTGTGGTTTTTTAAATATATATATATTACATCAGACTGTTATGATTGTTATGACCAGAAGGAAAAACATATCTGGGGTTCTTCAACAGGTTCACCGAAGCTGACGATTCTAGCAACTACACTAAATCCACTTACCTACAGTTGATTTATACCTCATTTTTGTTTTGAAGGAAGAACAGATGTAACAGAACATCTTGGAAGAACAGAAGTAGAAGTGCCAAGGCAGAAGGAAACTATCCAGAGAAATGTAATGAGAGAAAATAAAAGCTTTATGAGATCTATTGGTTTTCCTGGTTTTCTAAATATCTAGAAAGGAGAAATAATTCTCCAGTATCAGTAACATTTATCCTCTCCTGAGAACAGCAATCAGAGTTTCTATTATCTGGTCTATGGAAACAAATTAAATTACTATTTCTGCTATTTCTGTTTCAATGGAAAGCTAATGCAATTTCTTAGGTGATGTGTCTAAACGGTTTTTCTTCCAGATCCCCAAGCACTAGGCTCAAACACAGCAAAATCAGGGGAAGTCATAATTCCCTGCTATCTGCAAGTGAGCTGCAATGGCTTTGGGAAAGGGCACCAAAAGACTGCCTGCTTGACCCAGTCCATTCTGCAGAAATCAAGATAGCACTACTGTCCTTGAGCATGAAAAAAGAGGTTGCAAAGAGATCAGTACAAATTCTTCCTTGGGCTTAACATGATTTTCATCGGACACAATGAAAACAGGTATGAAATAAATCCCATGAGAGATCTACAGTTTCTAAAGCAATTAGGTTTCTTCATTTTCTAGGCCAGCTGACCTACTGAGACTTCAAAGTACAAATATGATTACGGTCAGGTGATAGATTTGAAATACTTTCCCTTCTCCAAGAGGAAATCTCAGCAAAGCTTTATACCCAAAGTAGTAACTGGAATGTGTGGAATGTTTCAAGGATTCCAAAATGTGTTTGCACGGAACTCAGCTATTGCAGAGCAAGGCTAGAAACTTTTAAGATCTAACAAGCTCAAAGTATCCCATGTTTAAAACTCAGGGATTGTGATGGAATTTGGGAAGAACTCCATCCAAATGACATCTAGAAGAATAGATGCTTGACAAACTCAAAATATGTCTTTCTTACAAGGAGAACGTGTGTGAGTTTTGTATGCTTTCAAAAAAATAATAATGAGAAATTTCACTGAGAGAAAGAAAATATGTCAATAAAAGAGAATATTTGTAGCTCGGGATTGAAATGAGGAGTCCTTGATGTTCTCTGAGCTTGATTGTTTTCTTGCAGATGTTTTCATTACCCAAACTAGATAACATCATCAGTGCTAGTCTGGTTAGAACTGATGATGTTACCTAGTTTGGGTAATGAAATATCGCCAAGAAGACAACTAAACTCAGAGAGCACCAAGGACCCCTCAAAGAAAATATAACTCGGCATCTTATGAATTGAATCTAAACGCAGTGGTAACAATTTTCAATGACAAGCATCCCAGCTGTAACATCTGCTTTGTTAAAGGAATGAAAAATAAACAACTGATATGAATAAGATAATCAGACGAGTTTCTTCATATTTCTAAAATTGCCCTGCGTTTCTTTTTTGTGAGAGATGCAAAAAGTTTCCCAATGCTATAATTCTCTATAAATACTTACATTTAGATAGTTCCTGTTACAGATGCGACAATTTGCAAAAGATTTCTAATTTCCCTTACATCAATTCCTCCATCCATGAGCTGTGTTTCTTCAGAGCCAAAATCAAATGGCTTTGCTTTAAATAATTTCAGCATCTACAGTACATAGCAAATATATCTTTCCCATATTATTAGTTCTATTGGTACAATCTCATCTCTAAAATATTGAGAGATTAAAAAAACTTACTATCCCTCTTGAGTGGGAGGGCAAATAGACAAAATCTGGGAACTTAATTTTGCTGATGTGGTTCTTGCAGAAATTAGAACTTTGCTCATCCAGAATACTCCATCTGAATATTTATTAACTCGGCTATGAAGAATTATCCCATTAAGCAAATGCCCAAATCCAATATTTGACCCATTCACTAATCCATAAAAAGTTAAGTTTTAATCTGAAGCAATCCCAGGCCTCTTTAGAAGTGAAATATCAGTATTGGAACAGCTAAACAGGATTAATCAACTCTTCTAAGACAGAGGTCTCAGAATTCTTAGAGAGGTCCTGTGACTATGGAATTTCCCTCAAAGCTCTATTTCTGTCTAATTTTTACATACATATAGTCCACATACATATACATATACATACATATAGTTCTCAGTCAATGACAATGATTGGGATTAGGATTTAACCTAACCTCAATTATCAAACCCTAATCCTAACCACTGCTGCCAGCTTCCCATTGCCACTGCGCTCAGCATACCACATGCCACTACTGTACTGGCCGGGACCTTCTTTCGTGCCAATGTAGTCAGAGTTTCTCTTGCATCCCACCCAGGGCCTCTATTCATGTACCAACCAGAGCCTCTATTCATGCCCCTCCCCAGACCTTCTTTTGTGAAAGAAGCCTGGTTCATGAAAGCCCCCTGCTGCACCAATGCAAAAGGAGGACACGACTAAAAAGATCCTTCCATACCAGCACAGCCAGGGCGTTCTCTCATATGCTGAGCTTCTTTCATGGGTGGGGCACTAGAGAAATCCTGGCTAGACTGGTGTGAAAGAAGAAGGCATAAAAAGCCTCAACTGGTATAGTAGTGGAGCATGGCATGGCAGGCATGGTGGCACCAGGCAGTGAGGACAGTTGGCAGCAGTAGGTAGGCAGACAGCCAAAAGGTTGGTCGTAAATACAACGGATCCAGGGGTGAAATCCAGCAGGTTCTGGAGAACCGGTAGCAGAAATTTTGAGTAGTTCGGAGAACTGGCAAATACCTCTGGCTGGACCCAGAGTGGGGTGGGAATGGAGATTTTGCAATATCCTTCCATCTGGAGTGGGGTGGGAATGGAGATTTTGCAGTATCCTTCCACCTGGAGTGGGGTGGGAATGGAGATTTTGCAGTATCCTTCCCCTGCCACGCCCACCAAGCCATGCCCACAGAAACAGCAGTAAAAAAAATTGGATTTCGCCAGTGAGTGGGTCCTGAATGGACTTGAATTTTGTCCATGTGAAATTTTAAATCAATTTTTTTTCATTTAATAAAGTTATAAGTGGACTGAGAGACCAGAGGAATTTAAAACATTTGTGCTTTTGCTTTAAGATTTGAAAAATAGTATATAATTAAATAATATATCCAGGAAACAACTGAGATGGAATTAAATCCATATTGGGAATTGAGATTCTCAGAATGTTGCAAATGGACATCAGAGGGACTAAAGGACCAGGCAGAAAGAAAAAGGGGAAAAAAGGGGAGGAGGGGAGGAAGATGCGTCTATCAGTGTTCAACCTAAGGTTTCAAAATGGCCAACCCTGAAATAACTTTTGAATTACCTAAAGAGGCCTTTGAAATCTTCCAAAGTGTTGGGATTTCTAAGATACCATATAGGTTCCAATATTTAAACCTTTAGAAGATGTTAAAAGGAGATTTTAAAAACCAACTTTTATCTGACACAATATAATATAACTTAAAAAGTGTGAAATACAGTAAAACTGATATATTTACTTAAATGGAAATACAAAAGATAAATCAAGAAAAAATTTTTGGAAAAGGAGCAGTTGGGACAAGAACTCTTGGACAATGCCTCTTTACTGAATTTACAAAGTGGCTTGATAAAAGATCTGAAGAATTTTGTGGAATGCCAAAAGCTGATGAAAGACCAAATCCTGCGAAATGCTTTGAATGAATTAAAAGACAAGAGAGTGAACCATAAAAAGAAGGAGTATAAAGTTGGACTATATGATCAGGGATAAATCAGTTATGTTACATGAATAAGAGGTTTTTTTTGGGGTTTTTTGCTGGCAATTTTAAAAGAGGGTGAAGAGTTATTATGTTAGCTTATGCTTGTTCTGATGAAGGTTGGGAGTCACTTCTTTATTATTCCTTTTGTTTGTTTCTTTTTTAACACTCTCTTTGTTGTTATTTTTTTTTCTTTCCATTGCTCCTTTTAAACTTCTTCTTTTATCTTTTAGTTTAATTTGTATTTGTTTTTTCTATGTCAGTTTTTAAAAAATTTATTGAAGTTTTTAAACTGACATAGTAAAAACAAGTAAAAATACAAATTATACTAGAAAATTATAAAAATCACGTCATCTTAATATAAGACAACTAGCTGATTATCCAGCATTGTCCGTGTATTTATTTATCCCAATCTTGTATTAGATAGGAAAAGGAATGAATTATATCTATAGTGTCAAATCAAAGCAATTTCATTTACAGTGTTTTAAAAGTATAAGGACCTTGTTCAAATCTCAGCTACGGAACCTGTGGACAGCTGGGAGATTTAGAAGTGCTACCCCCCTGTAGGATATAAGAAAATTTAAAAATAAAATAGTATATAGAAATTTATATAAATGTAGACAATTTAAATTTTCTTGAGCAGGGGGTTGGACTGGATGACCTGCAGGGTCCCTTCCAGCTCTGTTAAACTTGTTAAACATTATTTTGCTTTAAGATAGTTGGAGAAAATACATGCTGAACAGATATTATTTTGTTTTCTTAGAAAGGGGCCCAGCTAAAAGGGACATTCCTTAATGCCAAGGCAATAGAGATAAGAAAGTGCTATGCTTGCAAAATATTTTATGGGGAATAATAGGGAGGTGCTGATGACCATGTCAGAGATGATGTTGTCTCTAAGGCATTACAGATTAGCTGTGATCGGTGACTGTATCCAATAGGAGGGGCATGGGGGAGGGGCGTCAAGATAGGGACTATAAAATGTAATGCTTTTGAAATTTTAAGTGTGGCTTTTGGCTCAAACCTCAATTTAAGGTTAGGCTAAATGATCCATCACACTTTGCAAACTGCTATTATTATCTCTTTTCAATAAATTATCTTTGTTTTTAATCGATCCAAGTTTCTTTTGTTATTTGTAACACCCCAGCCTCTGCCACCACCCATTTTACCGTTTCCTCAAACTGGGCCTGGAACATAAATCCCTGAGCTGGCCCATGCTGCACCTCCTCCACCCCTGCTGAAATAGGCTGGGTCTCCTCTCTGGCCTCCATACCTGTTTCGCCTCGGTTGGGGTGGTCCCGTCCTTCGCACGATGAGTCGGGTCGTAGGACGATCCTGGGAAAACGGGCCGAAGCTGTTCCCTGTGAGATTGGGCCGCCGTGGTGAGGTGGGGGTGGGCGATCCGCTTAGGCCATGGCACGCTCAATCAAAGGCCTCTGTACTGGCCTAATCAGGCTCCCTTCATAGGCTTACTGTGTGAGGGAGGCCAGGCCTCTTCAGAAAAAGGCTGAGCTAGGCTCAGTGTACAGAACATGACCGTTGTTCCGAAAGGCCACCCCTAGGGGTGCTATGGGTATCTTACCCCCACAGTATTTGTCGCTAGATAGTAAGTTATATGTGTACCAAGTTTGGTTGAAATTGCTCAAGGCGTTCCAGAGTTATGCTGGAACATACATTCATACACACAGCCTTTTTAATATATATAGAAGATAAGTTTGTCTGTGTGTGCACATGTGTACACGCACACCAATTTACACATAGACACAGGCCCACACATACATACACTAGGGGTTTGGATGTAACATAGGATAAAGAGAAACTATGACAGGTTTTTCAAATTCTGTTTTCCTACCCTACAACAAAAAGGACCATAGCTTGTGTTTCTTGAAAAGCTTCCATCAACTTTGACTCTTCTCAGTCTAGCCTAAAGACAAATGGCCTCTCACCTGAATACAAACTATGTCTGCCCTTTTTAAAGTCTCCCCCCCCCCAAAGATCAGACAAGGTCGGATAGATGCAGACACCTGCCAGCTAGCATTGGCTTAAGTACTGAAATAATGTAGCTTTCCCATATTCTCAGATAGAGTTGGAAACTTTGCAAGGCAAGAAAGAAATTCCCCTAAAGATATACACACACACAAAATGTACAAGTTGTAATTAAGGAATGTAATCTTGACAATAAAATTGCATTTCTTTTTAAAATCCAAGCTTGTGTTTGAGGTAAAGCTCTAACACACAGAGAACTGCATACTAATTATAAAAAGTTTCCACAATGAGAAATACCGAACTCTAGATAATGAATTAACATCAAAGAACAAAAGGCCTAAGATTCACAATAAAAAAAATCTTTAGATAATTCATATGATTAAAAATGCCATGGGTTCTCCTCTACTATCAGAATTGTATGTAGGCAAGATTAGTTTTCCTGCCATGAGTAATTCCTAGTAGAATGAATTCCAAGTCTTTTTCATAAGGAAGTGGGACAAAAAAGAATCACTATAACTGTTTGTCAATTGGAGGCACTGCCTCATAGTGGACAAAAGTCATTCTTCGGTCTTAAATTAAAACTATGTTTAATAAATGTGTTTCTCATCATTAAATTATTTTAAATTGCTTCTCTGCTTTTAAATATCCATCACCCAAAAGTAGAATGGATCACTAAGCTTCAACAAAAACCTTCTAATAATTATTGTTGATGGCATAGCTTCCTTCTCCACCTGCAATTTGAATTGGCACTATAAAGCTGTAATGACCCAAATATGTTCCCTTAATCCCTATTTATTTATCTATGAAGCATGCCAGAGAAATGTTGACGTTAGCTTCCAGGTATTCAGATTTTTATTTATTTATTCCATTTATATCTTGCCGAGCGTCATCAATAAAATAACAGAGACAATAAAAGGCTATAATTTTATGGCTAGAGCTCCAGATGAAAGGGTAAAAAGAAATCTGCAGTAGTAAAACCTTCACTGCTCCTCTTCCATTCCAGGACAAGCAACTCATTAATCCCCAGGGACCAATTGCTGCTCTTTCTTAGCTAGGATATATACTAGTGTCAGCAGAAAAGTGTTGAAAGACATCAAGATGGTGGGTACACCCGCATAATCAAAGACTCGCCCTTTTGTAAAGTTTGTCGCGGGTGCCCGTAAATAAGTGTGAGGCTTCAATGGTCTGGTTGTGACTGTCATCTTGACTTTTTGACCCCCTTCCTTGATGTGCACAAAGCTACTTCCTGAGACTGCAACAGGTGGCAAAGTGAGAAGGATAGCTGACATGCTTACAGCCTGTAAATGGGATTTTTTCCCCCCTTTTGGCTCACTTTAAATCTTATCAAAAGAGAGAGACTGCAAAAAGGGGGTTATTCCTTTCCTAGTCATGTACAATGTATAAAGTACGATGAAAGCTTTCTTCCAGCCTTCATAGAAAGTTAGAGAAAGACCCCCAAATTTTCCACAGAGGTGCCTTCTCTGCAGGTGCCTGTCTGGTCCCCTAAACAGTGGCATTATCATTCAAATTTGAAGCTTAGGTTCACAAAGGGAGCAAGCCCCAGGAAGCAATCTGGAGGGGGACAACTTTTTAAACCAACAAAAACTTGTGAACCAAATAACAAACACTCGATTCACAAGTGCTGTAGTTAACAAGGAGAGTCAAGGCCTAATCTACCATGTTAATTGAATTTAAATTTTGGAGTTGGGAGATTTTTAGCGCTTGCATTATGTATATATGTAAAAAAAAAACCCACCACTTATCCCTCCAAGGCAAAGAGCCAATGTAGCCAAGAAAAGACAGGAAACGCGGTTTGGAAAAAGCTAGCGACTATTCAAAAAAAGAGGCTTTCATCTGTAGAATGAAGGGCACAATTGATTTTTCAAGATAGCTGGTTTTTCTTCAGCTTCTTCTCCCACTGCAGTGCAAATTTTAACTAAAATTTTTATTTGCTAAATTTAGTTTCAATGAAGAATTTCCCACAATCTTATTCCAACCATTAAAATAAAATAGCAATGTAAAACATCCTGGAGTAACAAAGCTTTGCATAAAGTCAACTTAAATTATATGCGTGCCTTCTGCATTGTATGATCATATAAATTAAAGCAAACACAACAAAAATAGTATCACTCCCTTAACTGGAATTAGGTTTCATAATACTGGCTCATATGATTTAAAGAGAGCTTATGTACCTAAAAGAGTAATTGGTTAATTAATAAGCAGATTGTATAGTGTTCAGATAGTAAAACATACAGGATGGGTTTTTTTTAAGTATCAACTATTTTATTGTATAATTGCTGTACCACTTGCAAAATAGTTTGCAAACTTAAAAATACAAGATAGACCTAATCACTTTTATGGATCTGTAATGCCAAATTATTTCCCAAACAGGTTTCTTCAACCATTAAGGCCACATGGAGAAAACCTGTTCCAGAATCAAATAATAGACATGTTTATACAGACCATATCCATATAGCTCTAAAAATCTATATATCTTCCATTCTTACACATCTGCTAGGACACTGAACCAGAACTGAGCATGCAAGAATGGCAAGAAGAGATGAAATGCAGATGTTATGCTTCACAATTAAGATTTAGAGCACCTTACAGCTATTTAATCTAACAAAGGAGGAATACTGGGAGCAATAGCAAATGCGCTAAAGTCCTTATCCAATGGGATTCACTTTGCCTAGTTCTTATGGTTTCCTGCCTTTGGTTACAAATTTCAGTTCTTCAAACACTCATTTGGCTCATTTTCCATTTCATGATTTTATAGCCTCTAATTAATAAAAAAAAACTGTATTACTGTATCATTATATTAATGGAATTGCAACTTTTTGATTATGTTGTCAGCCTCTGGAAGTGCATCCCTCTGAAAGGGATGGGAAAATAACCTAAAATAATAATAAAATAATATTAATAGGTATTCTTATTGTTAAGGCATAGAGTCAAACAATTGGTTTTATAATCCTATCTTATGAAAGACATAATACACAATCACAATGCCGTAATGTGGAGTATTTATGTTCACGAGTTGAGATTCCTCCATTTATTTTATTTTATTTTTAAAATTCATTTCACTTCTGCCTCCATCTTTTGGTCTTCACATTCCTACCTCCCCTTTTCTCCCAAATAGTGAGCATTTCACTTCCCTTCAGCATCCTTAACCCTCATTGCCTGAATTTCTTACTTAGGAGACGAAAAACCTTGAGGAGCTTTCTGAAAGTTTTGTACTTCTACAAACTTCAAGGTTTCCCCAAACTCATTAGTTCATCCTTGTTTTGTTAAAATTACTATTTTGACTACATGAAGTTTGATATTTGGATTTGATAGTTTCTAAAATGCATAAATGGCTTATGAAACACAATTAATTTTTTATACATGGAGGGATGTATATTCATATTAAAAAATATTCAAAAATTGAATATTTCAAAAAGACATATTCAAAAATTGTTCTAAAAACTACATCTTAAAAAGTGAATTTAAAATTCTATACTAGGGGTGTCAAACTCAATTTCATTGAGTGCCGTATCAAGGTTGTTTGACTTCTGTGGGCCAGGGTGATGTGGCCAGGGTGGGCGTAGCCAGCTCAACGTCACTCATGCCAGGGGCGCTTATGGAGGCCCGAGCGCTCTGCCAGCGAAAATGGGCTTCCGAGCTCTGTTGTTGACTGCCACGGCCTCCTGAAACCCTCTGCCAGAGAAAATGGCACTCAGGGCCACACACAGCCCTCCTAAGTTCCATTTTTCCTGGCAGAAGCACCACGGGCCGGTCCTTCACTGTTTCCAGGGCGGCCCCATGGGCCTGATCTAAGTACCCCACAGGCTGGATCCGGCCCCCGGGCCTTGAGTTTGACACCTCTGTTCTATACAATACAGGCAGGCCTTGTTTAGTGATGTGATGGACTACAGAGAAGTGGCAATTTTCCAGGAAGGAGGGAACACATTTCATAGGGTGAGACAATAGACAACACAGCCTAAGCTGATAGGAGGCAGAGGAAGAGAATTTAGAATCCCTAGAATCTCTCAAGGTATAACTGTTAGGGCAACAGTAGTAAAGATTTAGTCTGGCATTATTGCATGTAGGCAAATAAATAACTGAACTTTAGCTGGATTGTTCTATGTCATTCTTGGGCTGGATATGATAAGAGACAAAAATTGGGACTAGCAACTTGGTTATTAATGGAAATGGTCACTAAGTGAAACCGTGATTGTACATACAATCTTATTTCAGCTTTCCTTTACAGACCTGCAAAGCTCATAAATGTAAGAGTTGATAATAAAGTTAGTTTTTATCACCATTGTAATTGAATGGCTGCTAATGAGGAAGACACTAAACAAGGACTAACTTATATCATCAATGCATAGTACCTCATTCTATGGAATATTGCAATGTAATATTCTAGTCATAAATTCATAAGGTGAAAATGAAAACAAAAAACTCAACTGCAATTCATATAGAAGGAATTTCATTGCACTTTATACGTTTGGGGGGGGGATATACAAGGCTATTAATTTTCTTTAAAAAAAAGTAACAAGCTCAAAAACATAGCTCGGGTTACAACCAAAGAACAGCACTTTCCACATTTTCTATCCTGCCAGTAAATCAGTAAATAGCTTTATTTTGGCTTCTATTCTCCATTTTCTTATTCCGTACAATGGCAAAGTCTACCAGACACTACAAAGCTTTAATGAGCAGCTGAAGCACGGTTTTGATAGTCTAGCTGCCTTTTGAAATCCTTTTTATTATTCACAAGACTTCAAGAGATTTTTTAAAAATTGGCATTCCGAAATGAGGTGGGGGGAGCATAGCATGTTCTCTGCAAAACTTCTGAATCTTTGTCTGATAGAACTGCTGTGCAGGATTCATCAGGCAAAGAAATATCCCTCCAGTTTTCCCTTTGCAGTTCACACTGTAAAGACATTTCTATTTCTTCCTGCTCAGCTTTAGCTGTAGAACTAGCAATTAATTACAACATACCTGTTTAGGAAAGAAAAGTTAAATTCTGCTAGTCGAATGAGTAGGAAATGATACACTGTTCTATTGAAACCCCCCCCCCCAAAAGGGGACAAAGCCAGAACAAAGATTAGATGTTTTCAATAAAGGTAGATGATAGATTTATTGTGTGCTAAGATATATATAGAGATATAATGAAAAGACATGCATAGTGTAACCTTTCCCAGCCTAATGAGCATCAACAACTATTTTTGGAGGTCTTCAGAAATCTCCCTTATTTGAATTATGACACACCCTTCCACATACCTATGTTCTGGACAGAACTGAAGAAGCTTCTTAGATGAGTAAGAAAAGGTCTTCAGGGAAAAACAAAGGAAGTCCAGTTGCCTTTTGAAAAAGCACCTTTAGGACAACCATGACCTGGATGACTGAGAAATCTCCACAGAAAATTGCTAGCCAAGTTTTGAAAAAACCAAGGCATTCAGTAATAATATTTCAAAATCAGGTGAGATGTGAACAAGCCAATATTAGAAAATTCTTCTCCGTTTCCAGGACTTTATGGAGAAATATGAAAGGCCAATAGAAATCTGGAGACCAGGACTCCATCATATAGATAAATGTTTTGCTCTCTGCTAGATAAGGACTAATCATACATCTCACAAGATCATGATTTTTTAAAAACTATTATTTGGTGAAATGTTTGAATGAAGAAACATTAATGACTTTGTAGAATTTGCCATAGTGCAAAAACAGGAAGTCTGCTTTAGTCTTACTCCCTTACTTCCTTTCAGGCTCCAGTAAGTACAAGTGAAGAAAGATTATCAGAATGCTAAGAAATTGGGGAGAAAAAACACTTTTTGCATTCTGTCAGAAATCCATCTTAAACCTCAGGTAGGGAAAAGCAGAATGCTCATTTGTAAAAACACACACAACCCTACAATAAAAACCATATAAAAATATGGATACAAACTGTTGTCCAGCACTTGCAGTAATTTTCTAACGATTTCAAAGAAATTGTGAATTTACCGCAAGTTCCTAAAGCTCATAATTCTTTGGGAGACTGGTTGTTGCCATTCTTTCAGAGATTGCTGAAAGCATTCAAATCCCTATTAGGGCTATTAGATTATTTTTTCCATAATGCTTTGGGATAATTGCGCACTATACCCTGCTTTGCCCAAAGGTTATTTTATGACTCCATTCATACTCTAATGGTGGGAGACATGGTTCCATCTCACTGTAAGTTCCTAATCATCCTGTGAGATAATTTAAAGAGAAGAAAGCAGATGATTCCAGGCTGCCCACCATATCTGAATAACAATGCAAATGCAAGTGGACTCCACAATGGAGTGCATTTAGCAAGTTTGAAAACTTTCAAGGACTGCATATTTATAACAATATTTATAATATCTTCAGTACTTGATTGAGTACAGCTAACTAATTGAATAAATGATCTGCTTTGTGAAAGCTCTTCTACAGTTGGGATTATGTGTATTATGAAGAATTGCAGCCAATTAATATTCAATGTTGTGGACATATAATGGACCATATGTGGCAAACTTAACATATAAAAGTGCCCTTCCAGGAAGTGAAAACATTTGGGTGTCATCTCTGAAAACTACATAGATAAAGGCTCTGTCAACTGTATAAATGCTTTAGATGAAATCTCTGTCCTCTTCTGTCCCTAGACACAACAAAACCGGCTGATTTTCCCCAAATTAAAATAAGATCTTTCAATTTAGAAGTCTCAAGATTATGCTTGGTCTACACCATCAGCAAAGAGGGAAAAAGCCAATTTTCCGGTAAGATCTGTACCAAAAAGAAGGGGTGTCCTGTCTTCTGTCTGTATAGAATCTAAATAAAAGACCGGAAAAGAGCAGAGAAATGATTCAAATTTTATTAGCAAATATTTAAAGGGTCAAACAGATGGAAAAGATCACAACAGTCAGCTAAGAGGTTTTTCAGCAAAATAAAAATGTTGGGCCTCAACTCCTGATGCATCCATCAAACCAGGTGAAGTATATTTGGCTTCCTGTAAATTGAGATGAAAACATTCTGGCAGGTGTTTCATGGAGAGGCAGCTACAAATAATCCAAGTCATAAACAACTCAGCATGCCATCCTTGGCAGAATGCCCTTGTCTGAACATGGAGCTTTGTTACTGCTTTTTTTTTAAGCCTTCTTAGACATCAACTTTGGTTCTGCCAGAGTGAACTTCTTCCACCCTAATATCTAGAAGAAAGAACCAATCAAAGCAATCATTGCTTTTTCACCAATGAGAAGTAGTATTGCAAAACTTCTCTTGTGATGTTTAAAATAATAAAGTACCATATTTATCGGCGTATAACACGCAGTTTTAAAACTAAAATTACAAGCCAAAACTCTACCTGCGTGTTATACGCCGATCCCAGCTGATTCACCGCTCTGGGGGCAGCTCAAAAACGGGCGGGCGCATCCCTGCTGTTCTCCGGCCAAGCGGCCGAAGGAGCCCTGGAGCCCTGACGCCGCCCTGCATCTCGGTCTCTTGGGGCTTGTCCGACAGCCTGCTGGGAAGGCTGCGACGCAGGGAGGGAAGGAGCTGCTATTGCCGCTCCGGCATGTCTCTGTGGCTGACCGGGGAGCCGCGTCCTTGTTAACAATGGAGAAGCTGCGCGGAGCAGAGGCGCCTGGCGAGCGAGGTGAGTGGCTACATCGGCTGCAGGCTCCTGCCCGCGTCTCCCGCCCGCCTGCCTCTCATTCTTTTAAATGCTAAGGCAAGAGGTGGGCAAGCGGGCGGGAGACGCGGGCAGGAGCCTGCCGCCAATGCAGCCACTCGCCTTGCTCGCCAGGCGCCTCTGCTCCGCGCAGCTTCTCCATTGTTAACAAGGACGCGGCTCCCCGGTCAGCCACAGAGACATGCCGAAGCGGCAATAGCAGCTCCTTCCCTCCCTGCGTCGCAGCCTTCCCAGCAGGCTGCCGGACAAGCCCCAAGAGACCGAGATGCAGGGCGGCGTCAGGGCTCCAGGGCTCCTTCGGCCGCTTGGCCGGAGAACAGCAGGGATGCTGCCATGGTCGGGGACTCAGTCGGGTGGCTGCAGCCCCGCGGGAGACGGCAACAGAGGTTCCTTCTTTCTCCTACAGGGAGAAAGACAGAAGGAAGGAAGGAAGGAAGGAAGGAAGGAAGGAAGGAAGGAAGGAAGGAAGGAAGGAAGGAAGGAAGGAAGGAAGGAAGGAGAAGAAGACAGACAGACGGAAAGAAAGAAAGAAAGAAAGAAAGAAAGAAAGAAAGAGAGAGAGAGAGAAAGACAGACAGACAGACAGACAGACAGACAGAAAGAAAGAAAGAAAGAAAGAAAGAGAAAGAAAGAAAGAAAAAGAAAGAAAGAAAGAAAGAAAGAAAGAAAGAAAGAAAGAAAGAAAGAAAGAAAGAAAGAAAGAAAGAAAAAGAAGTTAGGAAGGAAGACAGACAGAAAGAAAGAAAAAAAGAAAGACAGAAAGAAAGAAAGAAAGAAACAAAGAAAGAAAGAAAGAAAAAGAAAGAAGTTAGAAAGGAACGAAGACAGAAAGAAAGAAAAAGAGATGTTAGGAAGGAAGGAAGGAAGGAAGACAGAAAGAAAAAGAAAGATGGTAGGAAAGTGAAGATGAAGAATTTTTTGGTTTCCCAGAAAGCAATTCTTTTTTCATTCAAAGAGGTGCTTTTTCATTTCATATTTGCCTTATAAGAGGAGTTAATGTTATAGTTCATGTTATAATGTTATAAATATGAATCCAACATTAAGTTCAGACATTCCAAGTCATTTATTATTAATTAAAAAAATTTTTACTCAAATTTTATTGTTAAAATGGGGGTGCGTGTTATACGCCGGTGCGTGTTATACGCCGATAAATACGGTAATACAAAATGAAAAAGGCAAACACTGTGCTGGATCTGAGGAACTAGAAGGTATTGCTCTAGCTTGATCTGATGTTGTATGTAGATTTCAGAGATGACACTCAAACATTTTCATTTCCTGAAAGGGCAATTTCACATGTTATGTTTGCCACTTATGTTCCATTATATATTTCCACAGTATTGAATCATAATTTGCTGCAATTCTTCATCGTACACATAAGCCCAACTGTGGATGAGCTTTTATTGAACAGCTCATCTATTCAATCAGTTAACTCTACTCAAGTACTGAAAATCTTATGCAGTTTTTGAAACTTTTCAGACTTGCTAAATCACAACTCATTTTATGTAGTCATATAATGGATTGTATGTGCATATAGCGTGGAACTTCAATTATTTTATAGACATGGAATAGAAATTTCATGAGAATTCAATTGTATATACCTCACTATACATAGATCATGGCTGGCTGAAGAAATTCTGGGAGTTGAAGTCCACAAGTCTTAACCTTGCCAAGGTTGGACACCCCGGTATAGATCCTGTGGGTCATTTAAGGTTAAACTTAAGGATAAGAATTTCTTTGGGATCTCCAAAGAAGTAGTAATGGTAGATTTTTGTCAAAGCACAGAATCGACGATGCAATCTTCTACTCAGAAGAAGGTATAACTAGGATCTTACTGAGATCTACAGTGGAAAAGGTTGCTTGAACAGTCAGCCTTATAAGAAGACTCTTCAGTTCCTGATGTAATGAGTTCTATGGCAAAATTTTCTCACCTAAGTTTGTATTCTAGCATTCTCCATTCTCAGGATATTCAACAATCATCCTACCAAACGAAGTCTTTGATAAGCCAGGTTTTGTTGTCCAGGTTCCTGCCCTTCTGCTCAGCACTTGCTTCTGTGGCTTGTGTTTTCCAATTAGGGTTGGGAAAAGGTTGGGAAAAATTCACATGGATCATGGGTCTTCCACATGTGTAATTTAGAATTCAGTTTAATAAATTGAAGCTCTTCCTTTGCAAAACCACAATAATGACACCCCTCTGCAGTTAATGTTCACCAGGATTAATAAACTGTCATGCTAACAAGAATTATTTCTCTAACAACTATTAGAAGATACTTAGCAAAGAAAATTTAAGCCATTATGACCCAGCATATATATTCATATCTATTAGAGTTATCTATCAGCAGGACGTGCAATAGATGACCGATTTATAGCCCATATTCAATTCCTTTTAATACAAAGGATGCTCCATTAGACTAACAAATTTCTAAATAAATCCCTCCTCCTCTATTAGCTAACCTGATATACTGCCATTTCTCAAAGCTGAAAGTGATCCAGCATAATAACTTTTAAATATATTTGAACCTGGTTACCTTTTCTTATTAAATTGCAAATTGGGCAAAGACGGTCAATGGAGAACGTAAGAATCTCAGCTATATGCAATCAAGATACCTTCCACAAAATATCTTTCTTAGGAACAATGGTTCTGGCCATTGAGAAGCTAGAACAATGGTTATACAAAAAGCTGTCAAGATAATATCCTTGTGGGGTCCTTGGTACTTTCTGAGCTTGTTTGTTTGTGTGTTTTCAGATTTATTACCAAACTAGATAACATCATCAGTAATAGTAAGGAGTAGAGTTTGCTCTCATTTTATATTCTAGTGGCTTTCGGGGAGTGGTTTTGATGGTTCCTTGACTGGGCTGTTGTTTACTATTAAATTGTTTGGCAGTTCCTTGATTGGGCTTTGTTTGCTTCTTGGTTGTTGGTCTAATGTTAATCTTGCTGTTGATGTCAGCTCATTTGGGTGTTTATTGCTGGTGAGTGGTGTTTTGGTCTTTTTGTTTTCTTTTTGTTTTTTTGATTGTCTCTTTCGAATTGTATGTAAACTTTTATGTCTATGTGCCTGTTAGCAGTTCAATCCTGAGCTACAAATATTATTCTCTTCTATCATACTAATATCCTTGTTCTTTAACTATGAAGGAAAGGACTATTTGTCTTCCTATTTTTGCCATCTATATTGTTCTCTGTTTCTCAAACATTTGCCAGTTTCAATCAGAACAAAAAGTTAGTAAGAAAATAGAGCTACCAGGCTGAGAAGGCTATTTTTAGATAAGTCCTAAGTTATGCTCCTTTGTGGAGGAAGCTAAAACTGTAGTTCACTAGGGAAAAGCTAGCTATGACTTTTCATTCTCTTAAAGGGTTCACATTAGGACTACTACATCTAGATCAGGGGTGGGTTCCACTTACCTTTGCCACCGGTTCGCATTGTGACGTCCCCTCACGTGATTTGGCTTCCGTGCATGCTCAGAAGCAGGAATTAGCCTGAAACACAGCTGAGGAGCTCATCAGTTGTGCTTCGGGCGAAGAAATAAAGGTCAGAATTCACCCGTGCGCGGGCAGGAGGGCCCTTTTTGGAATTTACCTCACAGGGTTGATTTAAGGACAAAAGACAACTAGCTAAAGTCTCTCAAGCCTTAAATGTTACCTTGAAACAACTTTCATTCTTTGGATTTGCATGAATAGGCCCATATCATTTTACGGAACAATATGGAACTGGTTGGCCACAGACATTTTCCATGCTTCTGACATGCTTTTTCAACTTGTCATCTAGTATGCAAATTTCCATGAAAGAACAAAAAACTATAGGTAGTCCTCAACTTACGAATGTAATGGAGCCTGCCGATTATATTCGTAACTCGAGGATTCGTAGGAGTGAATTGCATAACTTGACCGTGATTACTCCCTGCTTTCGCCCATGCATTCACTAATTGAATGTGCAGGTCGTTAAGTGCACATGAGGTATCTCAGGGTGGGGAAGGCCATGGGGGGGCTAGTGATATAAGAGGCCACCTGCTTAAGACCATCCAAGGCCTCCCCTGACCGACCGAGATACCTCATGCTCCCCACAATTTATTTACTTATTTGGTATTCTTATATGCCGCCCAACTCCCGGAGGACAATTGCTTCCCCCCATCATGCCATGCCTGCCACAACTTACTACCCTCCTCCCAGCAAGCGGCGAGGGTCAGTTAGAGGCAGCCATCTCCTATGGCTAGTCTTCCTTAAAAAGCAAATATAACCATCAAATAAAAAGTCTGCTAAAGATGAGAACTGAACGCATTTATTTTTAAGATTATAATTCAGACAAAAAAACATTTTCCTTTCTTCTAAGGACCCTTTAGTATTTTTTTAAAAAAACAACCATTCTTTAAAGCTAAAATAAAAAAAAAGCTCATGAACTTTCCCAGCTAAATTGTAGTACTGATAATTTTATACAAGAAACCAAGAGGAAATTAGTGTAATTACATATGCCAGTTTATAACAATTTATTTCACAGTTGTTACATTCTTTCTTAGCAGATATCAAGAATCCATGTCTCTTTTCCTGTGATATTCGCAACAAAACAAGCAATCTATGTTGTGCAAAAACATTCCTTTTGAAGGACTATTATAATGGCGATACTGTTTAGTGATACCTCGTACATAACTTGCTCATTTCTGTTTTAATACTGAACTGGGCTTAAATTCTATAATATTAAACATTGATAACTTATTGCCAAAATGCAGTGACTTATTCTGCTAAAGTCCAATGTCTTATAGTCAAAATACTAATGAGTAGAAAAAGGAGAAATGATCAGAGTATCTCTCTTACAGTTATTAACATCTGTGATAAATTGCATAGTTCATTAAATCTGTCACAAGAGAAAAAGCTGAGCTCAATTAGAGCTAAATACTAGCAAGCATGAAACAAGTCTCTTACTTGGCCAAAGAAATATGACCATGAACAGCCATTATTTGAGGAAAAGCCTTTCCAAAACTAATCCAAGTAATCAGTTCACAAAACTAATCCAACCGTCATAATTCAGTCACACTGAGTCCAGGCAGAATTTAGATTTGCCTCATTTTTGCTATCTAAAACACTGTTGTAGCTAGTCTTCTCACTAACAGGGAAAATCACTGTTCAGAAGATGCATTTATGAATGAAGTATTTATTGTGTTAGCCTCCATTTACCTCATTGTAGATTTGTAGCTTTGTTATTCTAGAAACTTTGTATCAAGCTTCGGACTTCTTAAAACTCCAGTAGATTATAATGTTCCAAAATTGGTTCTGTTTAAATATGCTTAATACAGTATACGATCATTTCTGGTAACAGCTATCTTTCCAGCTAAGCACATTACGTTCTAGTTTAGTCTAACGTGTGAATCTAACCAACGGATAATTTAATCCAACATTGTGTTTCTGACAAGAACTGCCACAATCTTTCTAGAACAGGAGTGTCAAACTCAAGGCCCGCGGGCCGGATCCGGCTCACGGGGTGCTTAGATGTGGCCCGTGGGGTCGTCCTGGAAACAGTGAAGGACTGGCCCACGGTGCCCTTGCCAGCGAAAACGGAGTTCTGTTTCCGGCTGCAACAGCTTCCTGCAACCCTCTGCCAGTGAAAATGGAGCTCGAGAGGGCCGCACCAGCCCTCCCGAGCTCCATTCTCACTGAAGAAAGTTGCAGGAGGCTGTCGCAGCCAGAAACTGGGCTTGTGAGGGCCGCATGCAGCCCACCGGGGGCACCATTTTTGCTGGCAGAGGGTTGCAGGAGGCCGTCGCAGCTGGCAGAGAACTCGGGCCACCACAGCTGCCAACACGAGTGATGTCGAGCTGGCCACGCCCACCCTGGCCACGCCCACCCCAGCCCCCCTGAGGTCAAACACAACCCTGATGTGGCCCTCAATGAAATCTAGTTTGACACCCCTGTTCTAGAATCTCACAACCAATAGCTATGCGACTCATTCGTCCCTCGCGGTTTCCTCACTCTCAGCAATTACAATTTATGAAAGCCTTCCATAAGCTGGCACTTCCCAGATCCCAGAACTACAACTCCCAGAATCCCCAGCCAACATGAAATTGGTTCCTAAATATGAGACTGCTCCTTCCTCATTGAGTAAAAACAGGAGAAATTAGGAAGAAAACATGCAACTCAGTCAAGACCCTGACTGAGAATTCCTTATTTACACCAATATAGTAATTAAGAGCCAGAGTGCACTTTTTTAATGTCAAGAAATGACAAGGAATGGAAATAAGCTCATTTTTACAACAACTCAACAGAGGCATTATGGGTGAACTGGACAATATAATACAGTACATAGTTTGTATAGGACCATGAAAATAAATTCCTCCATGGAAAGCTGCTGACACAGTGAAGATAAATTGTAGGCAGTGTGATTGTTCTGAGATGTCAGGACAACATAGACGATGGTCTTCTGTAGAAAAGTGCTGTTTTGATTTATGTCTGAAATCAGATCACAAGATCATCTTCCTCTTTATTAGGAATGGGCAAAAAGTCCTATTTTGCAAAATGTTAGAAACATCATGCTATTTATAGGAACAAAGCTCCAGACTAGAGTTAGTATGCTGGAAAAATAAAGCTTAAACTTCTCAGTCCACTTTTTTAAAAGGAGCTTTTAAGTTCATTTGATTCTTAGTGATCATTTAGTTCTCTTGGGAAAGAAAATGGAAGTTATTGCTGGTGCTTTTTCGTGGGCCTTTTTGTTTTGACTTCCTAGTCTATAGCCCTGGGATTTCCTAATTTTACTTAGCTTTTCAAGATGTTATTAAGGTCGATTGGATGTTTGTCAGTCTTTGTAAGCTTATTTGCTTTAATTTTTAATTTTAATTTTCATCATGATTGCTTCAAACATTCATGATTTTTAAACTTGGCTTGTTTCATTAAATCGGAGTGAAAAATTACCACCAGAAGGAGATTTAAAACACACAAAAGAAACACTTCCTCCCACAGCATATACCTGAATAATGGATGGTCACCTCATATGGTTATGAACCATAAACCTAATTTTAACTTCTGGATTGGGGGTACGATACTAGTTGCAGGGGGACAATGGTGGGAGATTAAGGAAATCTCCATCTCTTCCCTGCAAATACTGGGTGGATCTCTTTGAAAACCAGCAAGTTTCTTAGCTTTACAGTAATTTGAGGTTCACATGTCAGAACAAGCTGCAACTGACTTAAAACAGTAGCGAAACTTTTCAAAACCCAAAGGAAGGGGAGAGGGGGAAACCACAGATGTTCAAAACGGTCATAGGTTCATTCCCCAATGCAGCCAATACATGTGTCTAGAAGCGGCACTCAGCATAACAGAATTGCATCACCCAGGAGGAAACCCTTTGAAATCGTTGGTTAGTTTTCTCTGTATTGACGTATTTTGCCAAGTGTCAGGGCAGTGATTAGGTGCCCAAGCAACTGGTTCTTTTGGATGTAGACATTGAACACGCTAGTGAATAAAGAAACTTTACGCTTTATTGTTTAACTGTAGCAAGCGGATATAAAAGCATAACATAAAAAGCATATATACCTAGCAAGATGATATCCAAATCTCTTATAATCTGCCAGGAGGTACTTTACCAGAAAATTTAACCCTTCAA
Source organism: Diadophis punctatus similis (assembly GCA_023053685.1). NCBI lineage: Eukaryota > Metazoa > Chordata > Lepidosauria > Squamata > Dipsadidae > Diadophis > Diadophis punctatus. Next base: position 57,039,810 of record JALIGW010000003.1, read on the forward strand.
TGGTACTCTGCTGGGTTGCTCTAAATATGTTAACAGGTATCCTGAATAGATATCTACCATAGTCAGCATATATTGCCATTTTCCATGTCAGGGTAGGGGACCAATACAATCTATTTGCCAAATAGCCCTGGACTCTTTCCTTATACCAGGGGTCCCCAACCCCGGGGTCTGTGGGCCAACACCAGTTCACGGCATGCCAGAAACTGAGCCGTGCAAATAAGCGAAACCCCATCTGCGGGATGCAGGCAGCAGGTGAAACCACGCCCCCTCCGGTCTGTGGAAAAACCTCTCTCCACGGAACTGATCCCTGGTGCTCAAAAGGTTGGGGGCCACTGCCCTATACTAGCATTTTTAGATCATCAGCTTAAGGTGATGTTACAGAGAAGCAGATATTGCATGAAATGTACTCCATCAAAATATAGAGGTAATAATGGAATACTTCAATTTAACTTTGTATATTATCAATGGACAAATCTAGGACAACATATGTTTTCTATTATCACAAAATGTATTTTACTGCAATTAGGAAATATTATGAAATTAGGACATGACATTCAAGGTTGGCCTAATGGAGAAATTAATAAGGGGAAAGATATAATTAAAGATATTGAAGTAAATTGGGAATGGATTAGAGTAACCCATTTGAAAAACAGTATCAGTGTTTTAATAGTGTTAAAATTAATTAAAGGAGCAACTATGGTTGCCTATCCATATCTTCGACTCCCTGATTTAACTGCTAATCATTTGTAGATATCTCACTTTAATTCACAATTAGCCACAGAGGAATCCTTTATTATAAGCGCCTGATCTAAACAATAGGGTTTCAAAAATGGCATTGTCCAATTCATACCACTCCGTTTGAAACATGTGCTTATTACAATTTTAGTAGCGCTACGTGTGTATAAATTCCATTAAATGATGATGCTCCTCAAATCATTGATAATGGTAGAGCATGTGTCTGTGTAGTATCCCTAGACCCAGTTCATTGAGAGGATGGAGGTCTCTCTCAAGTTAGAGAATGTCTACCTTATGTATCCCAAATTCGCAGTACTACTAAACAAAAACATTAGGATGGGGAGCTAAAGAACGGAAATTTATACTTCGTGTGGGATTTAATTTCAGCTCAATAGTTCAGTTAATATGGAAAAATAGTCAAGTTGAATCCTGGTTACAAGCCCTATTAAAGGAACGATGTTAAAAATTACACATGAATATGCTGAATTAGAGTTACTCAAGATAGTAAGGATTTAATCACTCACGATCGGTAAGATTTTTTTTTCCAGGGGAGAGCCCAACTATGACCAATATTTTAAATTTGGCATGGCATCCAATAATTATTACTGTAATATGTTAAAAGTTAAATAATAATATGTAAATGTACGATTTATACTGAGAGTGGATTTTATGAAAAGCAACAATGTGAAGAGAAAATAAAATACGTCAGGGGTGGAATGGAGTGGCAATGCAGAAAAAACCAATGTTATATCGAGGAATTTAGTGCTATATGTTGATTTCGCCTTCATATTAAGAAAAGTCTAGAAGTTTAGAGCTTCATTCCGAATTAACCTGCTTGTTTTTCATTCTTGCTTGATGAACAAAGTAGAAGGGGAGAAAATCTTCACATAGTTGTAAACCTGTGAAAATCTCAAACCTTCAATTCCCATCCCACTGTCATGTGCCACTCAGTCAAAGTCTAGTCTTGAAGTCTCCTGCCATAGAAGGGCTATTATGTCATAGTACCGCATTTTGATATTACCAGGAGCCCTGGTGACATAGTGGTTAGAATGCAGTATTGCATTCTAACTCTGCCTACAGTCTGGGAGTTCGATCCTGACGGGGTTTGAGGTTGACTCAACCTTCCATCCTTCTGAGGTCAGTAAAATGAGAAGCCAGATTGTTGAGGGCAATATGCTGACATTTGTAAACTGTCAAGAGAGTGCTGCAAAGTACTATGGAGCAGTATATAATTCTAAGGGCTATTGGTACTGCTACTGTTTTGTTTGTTGGGAGCTTCTACATGGAAGTACAAAGTGGCCCCACTCGGGATATCTCTTATCTTATTATTATTAAGATAATTAAGATATTATTATTAAGATATTAAGATACTCTTATTATTAAGAAGCTCTTGGCAGCTTGCAAGAAATTTAGGTATCATCTTCCTAGGTATGAATGCTTTTTATGTTGTGCTTTTAAATCTGTCTGCTTGAGCTGATAAGATTTTAAAATTCCTTTATTTACTGGTGTACTTATTGCCTATGGATTGAAAAGAACAAATTCTTGGGCATTTGATCACTGCCCTGACACTTGGCAATATCACGACATAAAATCACTAAGTTAATTATATCAGTGTAAATAAAGATTAATTTTTTTAACTTAAAATCAAAGTTTTTAACATCACAACCATCACAAAGCCACAGGAGCCCACGGGATAATGTCATCTGGCAGACTGAGACCAAGTTTGACCCCGCTTTCCACTGGGGATGGTCAGGGCTGTTGGGGTTCTAGTGAGGAAGGGAAATAGGGAAAATCACATTCCAATCCACTATGCCAGGGGTAGGCAAAGTTGGCTCTTCTATGACTCATGGACTTCAACTCCCAGAATTTCTGGGCCAATCATGCTAGCTTAGGAATTCTGGGAGTTGAAGTCCACGAGTCATAGAAGAGCCAACTTTGCCTACCCCTGCGCTATGCAATTTCAGCGGTTCTAAGGGCTAGATAAGGAATTTACTTCAGCATTTCAATACATTTTGACCTATGTTAGTGTTTCTCACCTGGGCAAGTTTCATAGAGGTGGATTTCAACTCCCAGAATTCTGCTGGCTCGGGAATTCTGGCAGTTGGAAGTCCACCCCTCTTAAACTTGCCCAGGTTGACAAACACTGATCTATGTTATACACAGATATGTATCTATGTCAACAACATGAAGGTAAAATAATTATGCTATGTGTTTATAGATTTCAAATTCCAAAGAATATGTCCGCAAAGCAACAGGCATAAGACATTAAGAGAGGAACCATGCCATATTATCAGAGAAAATGCCTAAATTCACTATATTCTTTGTTTTATTTCAGGACTCTATTATTCACATTCCTCTTTGGTTTTAAATTCCTGCCTTTTCTCCTTTCCTTTTTCGTACTAAGGTAAAACAGAGCAGAATACAAATGTAATTCTAGAGAATTCCTACCTCCCTGAGGGGCAAATCAAAGAAGTCTTGGTTTAAAAATCAGGAGTCTGATAGCACTCTTTCCAACTGACAAATTTTAATTAAAAAAATTTAAAACCTTATGCCTTTTAATGAAGTTTGTTAGTTTAAAAAAAAGTGCTACCAAACTCCTGGTTCGTAGCCACCATACACGTAACACAGCTCTCCATTTACAATGTCTACAAGAAGCTATTGATTTAAAGCAAGAGATAATGCAAAATCACAGCTCTGCTTGCCTACTATCAGCTGAATGCCAATACTATAGAGACACAAACTGCACATCTCCCCTCACACTCTGCTGCCCCCCCTCCAACATTTAACCAAGTGCTGAGGCAATACCCCAGCCCTGAAAAAGCACAATGCAGCAGATGCTCACTGGCCTGGTTTCAAAGGAACTTTTAATGTACACAAACACCTTTTAAAATGCTGCTATAGGGTTGAGCCTATTTGTTTACAAGACTGCGATTCTGCTGCATTAAGCAGGGGAAGAAGCCAAATATACCCAGGGGGATGTCTCCGTAGCCCAAAACATTCAGATGCACCACAGGGCAGGTTTCCAGAACATCTGTTCCACCAACTTAATTAGTTCTTTTACCCAAGCAAATAATCATCTGAGATGCTAGCATCCAAGAAGAAAAGTCAGTGGAGTCTAAGCCCTTTAGGACATGATTTTAAAAAGAAAAATGATAAGCACTTAAAGGAGAAATAACTTAATCTGGTCCATGGATGACCAAGTCTGAAAAGTTAATGGAAAAACTTATTGATTACTAAAGCAATCCGGCACATCCAGGAGAATTGGGAGCTATTCTTTATTTTCAAAGCTGGGCAGGGGAAAAAAGAAATCTTATTTCGCCTTGGGCTTTTTGAACTGAGAGATACAGACAAAGAAAGAGAGCGTAGACAAGAAATGTAAATGGCCATTATCCAAGTCTTGGCTATGGAATCGAAGTGTATGCATTTCTCAGGCTTTGTCTGGGTTGTTTGCTGTGTTTTGAAAAGCAGAACATAAGCAAGGATAGGGGTGGTATTGGTCTACTGCAAAACTGAAAAGGCTTTAAGAAACAACTTATTAAGAGACTATCAGCTACTGAATATTTTATATTGTTCTGTCTACTCACTTTTCCTCCCATTTTCTCTAGTTTAAAAAAAAGAAATTATGATCAAGCAGAAACTTTTTTCAGTATCTTTCATTACCCAGCTAAGGCAAAAGCAAATAAAGGATGCATTTTTAGCTTAGTAGTAAGAAATAGGGCAGTGTTGGCGAACCTTTTCGGCACCGAGTGCCAAAACAGGAGCGTGAGCACGCACGTTCCAGAAACCGGAAGAGCAGCCGCCCAGTATGCATGCGCGTGCCAGGTGGCTGCTCTTCCGGTTTCGTGCATGCTTGCGCACCGACCACCTGATCTTCCAGTTTCTGGCATGCATGTGTGCACAAAGACCAGCTGGCTGGTGTGCATGCGCGTGCCAGAAACTGGAAGAGCATGCGCACCGGGCGGCTGCTCTTCTGGTTTCCGGAGCTCCCGTGCGTGTGAAGACCAGCTAGCCGGCATGCCAGAACCCGGAAGAGCAACAGGTGACGGCTTGCGTGCCGCAGAGAGATGGCTCGCGTGCCATAGGTTCGCCATCATGGAAATAGGGCATAAAACTAAATGCAAATGCAGATAATCCTCGACTTACAACAATAACTGAGCTCAAAAAAACCTGACTCGTATTTATGATGGTTGCAGTGTCACAGAGTCATGTGATCCGCTTTTATCTCCAAGCAGATTTTGGAAGTAAAATAATCACACATTTTCTAACTTTCAGATTTTTAAAATTTTCATGGCTTGGAGGAAATCTTGACTGATAGGCTGAAAAATTCCTTTTGTTGTTTGCAATCCCCACTTGGAAAGGGAAACAAAATAGTGGACATTATTTTCTCATTTAATCAAGGAAACTGATTAGGTTTAAACATAACAAAACAAGGACAAAACATCATTTTGTAAATGTACTCAATATGTCACAGCAAATCTTATGATTACTCTCCTCCAAACCACAGTTGTTGGTTTTTTTAGGGTGAGGAATATCAGCACTAGATCACAGTACAAGAATTTCAATAATAATAATAATAATAATAATAATAATAATAATAATAATAATAATAATAATAATAATAATAATAATAATAATAATAATAATAATAATAATAACAACAACAACAACAACAACAATAGTAATTATTATTGTTATTATTATTGTTGTTATTATTATTATTGTTGTTGTTGTTATTATTATTGTTGTTGTTATTATTATTATTATATTTTAAATTTTTATTTAAAATGAGCGTTGACTTACCTGATACGCTCTTTCTCATCAGGAGGAGCCAGCAGTCAGGATGGGTTGTCTCCGCCTACCAGCAGTCGAGGACCGAGTCACTTTTTTTCTTAAATCCCCTGGATCCGCCCTCTGGGTCTCCAGTTATGACGAATCCGAAGGGAAGACTCGATGTGGCGAAAACCGAAGATCCAAATGACGCATCATCCCAACTGTTTGTAGACTGGTTCATGAAGTGTCGTAAATAAAGGTAAACTAAATAGTCTCTTTGTTGCTGTTTTTTGTGTTGTTATTTCTTTTTTTTTCTTTTTTTCTTTTTTTGTAAAGAACCGTGCAAATGAAACATGGAGAAACAGTCAGAACTGACGTCCGGGAAACGACGTCCTCCCTGGTCGAAAACGAGACCTCTCCGGAGTGATGCAACCAACAACGTGATGATAACAGGGAGGGAGCTGACTGCTGGCTCCTCCTGATGAGAAAGAGCGTATCAGGTAAGTCAACGCTCATTCTCCATCCTATGAGGAGCCAGCAGTCAGGATGGGACATACCAAAGCAGTATTACCCAAGGGGGGGGGGACAGAAAGAGTGTGCGTTGTTGTGGAGTACTCTTTGCAGCACCCTCCGTCCGAAGGCCGCATCAGCCGATGCGTACTTGTCAATCCTGTAGTGTCGTATGAATGGGGTAGGCGAAGCCCAGGTCGCCGCCCTGCATAAGTCCTCCAATGGACATTGAGTTGCCCAGGCTGCTGAAGTAGCTGCACTTCTCGTAGAATGCGCCGTGATGCCCGCGGGCCGCTGGATTGCGGCCATGTCGTAAGCCTTAGCAATCGCCCCTCTGATCCAGCGCCCGATTGTAGTAGACGTCGCTTTGAGGCCCATTGATTGGGGCAAGAATGTAACAAGAAGCGCTTCTGTCCGGCGGAAGGGGCGCGTGCGGTTGATGTAGATGCGCAGTGCCCGGCGGACGTCCAAGGTGTGCCAAATCCGCTCGGAGGGGTGGGACGGGGAGGAGCAAAAGGATGGCAGAATGAGTTCCTGTGCACGGTGAAAGGGTGAGTTGACCTTCGGAATGAAGGTAGGATCCAAACGGAGGATGACTCTGTCAGAGTGGAAGATGCAGAGGTCGTCCCGGACAGATAGAGCCGCGAGCTCAGAAATCCTGCGAGCCGAGGTGATGGCGAGGAGAAACGTGACCTTGAGGAATAGATGCCGGAGGGAAGCTTCTCGTAATGGTTCGTACGGAGCCTCCGTCAAAGATTGCAGGACCCGAGGAAGATCCCAGGAGGGATACCTGTGGATCGTGGGAGGGTGACAGTTGGTGACCCCTTTTAAGAATCGTCGGACGGTCGGTATGTGGGACAAAGAGTCCCAGTGACCGCACGACAGGACAGAGGACAAAGCCGCGAGCTGACGGCGTAGAGTGTTGGGGGAAAGACCTTTATCCAAACCCTGTTTGAGGAAGCGTAGGACCATTGGAAGGGGCACGTTGAGGGGAGAGATACGTTGAGATGCGCACCAAGAGCAGAAGGCCTGCCAGGTCGCGGAATAGATACGGTTAGTGGACGGGCGGCGAGAGGCCTGGATGTAAAAAATGACATCTGGATCGTAGAGTTGCCGTCTCAAGCCGCTCCGCTCAAGCGCCAGGCGGTCAGTTGACACCACCTGGGGTCCGGGTGAAAGATCGCCCCCTGACTGAGAAGGTTCGGGAGGGGGGGCAATATCCAGTGGGCCATCACGGAGAGATCCACGAGTTCAGCAAACCATGGTTGCCGTGGCCAAAACGGAGCAATTAAGATTAACTCCGCTTCCTCCTGAATCAGTTTCCGGAGGACCAGCAGTAGGATGGGTAGAGGAGGAAAGGCGTAGAGGAGCCCCTCGGGCCAGCGGCAGAGGAGGGCATTGGTCCCCTCCGACCCCTGCGTCTGGTATCTGGTGAAGAAGCGGTGTAATTGAGCATTCTCTGGCGTCGCGAAGAGGTCCACTAGAGGACTGCCGAATCTGTTCACAATGGACTGGAATACTGACGGATCCAGGCGCCACTCGGCTTGGTCCACCGTTGACCGACTCAACCAATCCGCCTGGACATTGGCTACCCCCGAAATGTGTTCCGATGTCAGGGACGAGAGGTGCCGTTCCGCCCAAAGACCGATCTTCCTCGCCTCGTCCATCAGGGTCCGGGAGCGGGTGCCCCCCTGGCGGTTGACATGCGCCTTGGTGATGATGTTGTCCGTTAACAGGAGCACATGGGACCCTGCCAACATGCGATGGAAGTGCTTCAACGCGAGGAAGGCGGCGTGCAGCTCGAGCCAGTTGATGGAGCACCTGGCTTGCGCCTCTGACCACAGACCTTGTGCCGTGGCGCCCTCGCAATGGGCGCCCCATCCGGACAGACTTGCGTCCGTTGTAACTGTGATTGGGTCTTGAGGAAAGAACAGGGTACCTTTTGCGAGAGCGGGAGAGCGCCACCAGGCGAGGGAACGGCGAACCGGAGGGGGCAAGTGGACCTTGTGGAGAGATGATCCGAGGTGTGCCTTCTGAAACGGAAGAAGGAACCACTGCAATTCACGGGCATGCAACCTGGCCCAAGGAACAATGGAGATGCAAGAGACCATTTTGCCCAGTAGTGAGGATAAGGTAAGAAGGGAGGAAGAAACCGCCCCCTGAACCTGAGCGGCCAAGGCCTGAAGACTGACCTGTCGCTCCTGGGATAAAAATACCCTACCCTCTGAGGAGTCAATAATAGATCCTAAATGGAGAATAGACGTCGATGGGGACAACTGACTTTTAGCGAGGTTGATGGAGAACCCGTGGGCAGTGAGAACCTGGGTGACAGTGTGAAGGTGCTGCCGTGCAACCGCTTCGGAAGAGGCATGCACCAGAATGTCGTCCAAGTAACATTGGACCCTAATTGGGAGAGCCCGAAGGTGACCCGCCAAGACGGAGAGGACCTTCGTGAAAACTCTGGGAGCAGAAGAGAGACCAAAGGGAAGGGCCCTATATTGGAAATGTTGATTGGCATAGCAAAATCTAAGGTATCTACGGTGCTGATGTGCTATAGGAATATGTAAATAAGCCTCAGTCAAGTCCAGGGAAGCCATGAAGTCCCCCGACCGGATGCAAGCCAGGATGGATTTTAAAGAATGCATCCGGAATTTTTTGTAAACTATGTGACGGTTTAGCCGTTTGAGATCCAAAATTGCCCTCCAGCCCCCTGAAGCCTTGGGTACCACAAATAGAATGGAATAAAACCCCTGGAATTGTTCGTCAGGGGGCACCTGCTGAATTGCTCTAATATCCAGCAGGTGTTGCACCGCCTCGGCCATGAGAGCCCGTTTGGCGGGGTTCCTGGCCGTGGGGCACCGAATGAAGGCTCCGGGGGGAATGGAAAGGAATTCCAAAGTCAAGCCGTGACGAACCGTGTTTAGAACCCACGCATCATCTGTTGTTGAATCCCAACAATCAGCAAAATATTTCAGCCGCCCCCCAATGGGAGTGGCCGTGGGGGAGAAACCACTATTTCCCTCTCTTAGCGGGGCGCCCGCTGGCGCCTCCGCGGAAGTTCTTCCTGAATTGTCTTCCCCTCCCGGCCCTGTCCTGATGGGAACGGAACCTGCCCGAATACTGACCTGGGGACCGAGGAAAACTGGATCCCTGGTCAGTGTGGCGAAAGGGCCGCCTGAAGTAGGGGGTCTGACGAGGAAGACCTCTGCGGGAGAGCGATGGTAGGATCTTCTTCTTGTCTTTGGATTCAATGAGAAATGGATCTAGGGAATCCCCGAATAGTTGTTTGTGTTGTGCCTTGGCCGCGTCCGGCGCCAAGTCTGGAGGATCCGGAGGACTTGGAGCCGCTCATGGTGCAGCAGTACCAGCCTATGTGCCTGGCACCAGAGACGGCTGGTGATGAGGACTCGGTGCCAGAGCAGGACGATCTCCCAGGACCTTCTGCACCTGCGCAGCAGAGTTCTTCATCAGGAGATGAAGAACTCATGCTGGATGCCAGAGCACGCAGAGCAGCCAGAAGACAGGACTGGCTGAGTAAGCGTCGGTCCAATCGGAGGAAGCAGTGAGGGCTAATTGGGCCACGCCCTTCAGTGGCTATATTAAGCCAGGGTAATTAGTGCTCATTGCTGAGAACAACAATTCAATGACCGCGGCATATCCAGAGTTTCGTTTCTACGTCTGTTTGGGAATCTTATCACCAGCTTCTGCCAGCTTTATTCCGGGAAGCCAGCCAAGTTGTTCAGATAAGAGAAGAATTAATGAGTCTTGCTTTGAACTTTTGTCTGTGTGCTATTTAACCCTCACGTAACCCAAAGAACCTTATTCCTGAAGACTTCCCGTTTGTGTTGTTTTGGACTTCTAAACCCTCTGAGTTTTACTAAGAAACTGTATTAGTAAAAGGAACCTTTTTGTTTGCCTCCCAACGACTGTGTGTGTGTGTTTCTGGGGGGTTGCGGTGCTGGGTCACAACAGTTTGTTCTCAGCCCAAACTGACCACACACAAGCCCAGATTGCATCATGGAGCAGCTTCGGGACGAGAATGCTCAACTTCGGCAGCAGCTGGCAATCATGAACGCTCAATTAACAATGCAGCAAAATCAGTTGGCAGCTGCTCCTGCGTTGGCCCCAGCCCAACGGACACGCTGCCCGATAGCCATGCCGGATAAGTTCCATGGTGACGAGGCTATGTTCCCGGCGTTTCTGGGCCAGTGCCAGTTGTTCATGTCTCTGAGGCCAGAGGATTTCCCCCACGACCGGGAGGAGGTGGGGTTTGTAATTAGCCTGCTGTCTGGAAATGCAGCACGTTGGGCCACCCCTCTACTGGTCCAGAACAGTCCCCTCCTCCAGGACTTTGGGCGTTTCTGCACTCATTTGGAGGAGATGTTCGCGGATCCAATTAAGGCCCAGACAGCGTGCAGGCAATTAAGGCAGCTGAGGCAAGGCCGGAGACCACTCAGGGAGTACATCAGTGAGTTCCGTCTCCTCAGCCAAGATTCGGCCTGGAATGAGGCTGCGTTGTTGGATGCCTTCCAGGAGGGCTTGGCAGACAGCATCCAGGATGAGCTGGCACGCGTGGACATTCCTGCAACCACCCAAGAACTGGTGCGGCTCTGCTTGACAATTGATGCCCGGTTGCAAGCGAGGAACGCACGCCGTACTGCTCCGGCGCCTCTCGCGCCACCTGACGTCCCCGCTGTTCCGGCTCCACGTCGCGCTGCTCAGGCCCCTCCTGTTCCCCGTGGACTTCCGTCGACCCCGGCTCCCCGTGACGAGCCTATGGACCTTGGCGCTGTTCGGCCCTGCTTGACCGGCGCGGAAAAGGACAGACGCAGGGCAGGGGGGTTGTGTTTGTATTGCGGCGACCCGGGCCATTTCGCTCGCTCGTGCCCTAGGAAGGGTCGGGGGCCCACCGCTTCTGGTCCTGCTCCACCGTCCCAGCCATCGCCGTCGGGAAACGGCCAGCGCCCGGCCTAGCGGAGACGCTGGGTCGGCATGCACACCAAAGGACTCCGGCTCAGCTGACGTGGATCCCGGTCCTCCGCGGCATCTGCTCTTGGACACCAAGGTCTTTATTGACCACCGGGACCGCGGCGTCTCCGCACACGCTTTGGTGGACTCCGGGGCAACCACCAATTTCATTGACGAGGCGTTCGCCCAGCATCTTGCCGTTCCCCTGTGCCCCGTGGACCCGCCGATGAGGGTGGAAACAATCGATGGCCGGGTGTTGCTGTCAGGTCCGATTAAGGCCATCACCCAGCCGGTGCGCCTTTGCATTGGACGGCACGAGGAGGCCATCCAGTTTTACGTGACGTCGGGACTCCATTTCCCTTTGGTTCTCGGACTGGCGTGGCTGCGCACCCACGACCCTCAGGTTGTATGGTCCCAGAACTTCATTGCCTTCCCGAGTCTCCAGTGTGTGGACCATACGCGCCAGGTTTGTGCGGGCGCGGTACCTGACCCTCCAGACATTTCACTCCCAGCTGAGTTTGCAGACTTCGCTGATGTGTTTAGCGAAAAGGAGGCGGACCAGTTGCCCCCGCACCGGCCCTACGATTGCCCTGTGGACCTGATTCCCAACGCTCCGCTCCCTGTGGGCCGCCTCTACTCCATGTCAGAACCTGAGCTGGCCGCACTGCGGGACTTTATCAATAAAAACCTGGCCAGGGGTTTCATCCGACCCTCCTCGTCGCCCTTGTCTGCCCCCGTCCTCTTCGTCAAGAAGAAAACCGGGGACTTGCGCCTGTGCTGCGATTATCGCAAGTTGAACGCCATCACAGTGCGTAACCGGTACCCGTTGCCCCTCATCCCGGAGTTGATGGAACGCCTCCGCTCGGCGACCATCTTCACCAAATTGGACTTACGTGGCGCTTACAATTTGGTGCGTGTTCGTGAGGGGGACGAGTGGAAGACGGCGTTCGGGACCCGCTACGGTCATTTTGAGTATACGGTCATGCCGTTCGGCTTGACCAACGCTCCGGCTGTGTTCCAGCATTTCATGAACGACATCTTTAGAGATTTGCTGGACCAGTTCGTTGTCGTGTACCTGGACGATATTATGATTTATTCCACGTCCCGGAGCAGCCACATCCAACATATCCGTCAAGTCCTGCAGCGGTTGAGAGACCACCAGCTATACGCGAAATTAGAGAAATGCCAGTTTTTTCAGACGACTGTGGATTTCCTGGGCCATCGGATTTCGCCAGAAGGCATCGCCATGGACCGTGGCAAGGTCGAGGCCCTGAAAACCTGGCAACCCCCGCGCCGGGTGAAGGACGTTCAGCGACTCCTGGGGTTCGCAAATTATTATAGGACCTTCATCCCGGGGTTCGCCACTCTGACCGCGCCTCTCACTCGACTCCTGCAGAAACAAGTCCCTTTCCGGTGGGGCGATTCCGAACAAGAGGCGTTCAAGATCCTCACGGATGCCTTCATGCAGGAGCCGATCCTCAAGCACCCAGACCCTCACCGCCCTTTCGTTGTGGAGGCGGACGCGTCCGACATTGCCGTGGGCGCCGTCTTGCTCCAGACCCGGGAAGATGGCGGCCATCTCTTCCCTTGCGCTTATTATTCCCGGAAATTAACCTCGTCGGAGCGCAATTATACGATCTGGGAGAAGGAGTTGCTGGCCATCAAGGCGGCTTTCGAGACCTGGCGGCACCACCTCGAGGGGGCTCGTCATCAAGTGGAGGTGCGCACAGACCACAAGAACCTGGAGTTCTTGCAGACGGCCAGGAAGCTCAACCAGCGCCAGATACGCTGGTCGTTCTTTTTCTCCCGCTTCAATTTTCGCATTACGTACATCCCGAGCGGCCGGAATCAGCAGGCGGACGCGCTGTCCCGCAAGCCGGAATATGCCCAAGCCCAGGAACCGCTGCCGCCCCGGACGGTTCTGCCCGTCGAGTCCTTTGCAGCTACCCAGGATCCCGTGGACCTCCGAGGACAGATCCGGGAGGCGCAGCGACACGACGCCTACGCGGCACAACGGAGGCAGGAGATAGGGCCTGAGTCCCCTTGGACGTTTTCGGACGACCTCCTCCGTTTCCGGGACCTGCTCTACGTTCCCGCCGATCCGCTCCGTGGCCTGATCCTGCAGCAGTGCCACGACAGCCCTGCGGCTGGCCACTTCGGCCTTTTCAAGACTCTGAACCTGGTGGCTCAGACTTTTTGGTGGCCCCGACTCCGTGATGACGTCCAGGCCTATGTGACGTCTTGTGTTCGCTGTCGCCAGGCCAAGTACGCCCCTGGAGCGCCGCCGGGCCTGCTGCAGCCCTTGCCGACGCCCGAGAGACCCTGGGGGGCCGTCTCTATGGACTTCCTCACGGACTTGCCCCCGTCCGCCGGCTTTACGACCGTGTTCGTAGTGGTCGATATGCTGACCAAAATGGCACATTTCATCCCCTGTCGAGGGTTGCCGACAGCTCGCGCCACGGCCCGCATGTTTATCCAGCATGTTTTCCGCCTGCACGGTCTACCGGATCGGGTCGTGTCGGATCGGGGAGCCCAGTTCACGGCCCAGTTCTGGAAGGGTCTGATGGCGGCCCTGGAGGTCCAAGTCTGCCTCTCGTCAGCGCATCATCCGGAGACTGACGGGGGCACTGTTTTCAGTCATCGGCATCCTTGAACAGTACCTGCGCTGTTTTGTCAACCAGCAGCAGGACAACTGGGCGGAATACCTTGCCGTGGCCGAGTTTGCTTTTAACAACTCTCAGCACACCTCCACGCACGCCTCTCCGTTCCTCGCCAACTTTGGTTACCACCCCCGTTTCTTCCCGCTCACGCTCCTAGACTCTCCTGTTCCTGTGGCAGAGGAATTCCTGTCTGAGCTCCAGGCCGTTCACTAACTGGTCAAACGCTCGTTGAATAAAGCCAAGGAAGATTACAAGAGGGTCGCGGACCGCTCCCGGCGAGCAACTCCACCTCTGGCGGTCGGGGATCGTGTCTGGCTGTCCACGAAGCATCTCCCCTCCGACCGACCAGCTCGCAAGCTTGACCACCGCTTCTTGGGTCCGTTCCCGGTGGAAGCGGTCATTAACCCCGTGGCCTACCGGTTGACGTTGCCCCGCTCTCTCAGGATCCATCCCGTCTTCCATCGGTCCCTCCTTGTTCCCGAACGTCCTGCCTGTCCGCTCCGCCCTCCCGCTCCGCCTCAGCCAGTGATCCGCACTCCCGCTGACCCACCCGAATACGAAGTTGCCAGTATTCGGGATTCCCGCTGGATGAAGGGCCGGTTCCAGTACCTCATTGAGTGGAAGGGGTACGGCCCTGAAGACTTCACATGGGAGGATGCGACAGCCGTGCATGCTCCGGATCTGGTCCGGGCCTTCCACGCTCAATTCCCGTCCCGGCCGCATCCGGACCGACAGACTCGGGGGAAGGGCCCTGCGGCGAGGGATAGTGTTGTGCCTTGGCCGCGTCCGGCGCCGAGTCTGGAGGATCCGGAGGACTTGGAGCCGCTCACGGTGCAGCAGTACCAGCCTATGTGCCTGGCACCAGAGACGGCTGGTGATGAGGACTCGGTGCCAGAGCAGGACGATCTCCCAGGACCTTCTGCACCTGCGCAGCAGAGTTCTTCATCAGGAGATGAAGAACTCATGCTGGATGCCAGAGCACGCAGAGCAGCCAGAAGACAGGACTGGCTGAGTAAGCGTCGGTCCAATCGGAGGAAGCAGTGAGGGCTAATTGGGCCACGCCCTTCAGTGGCTATATTAAGCCAGGGTAATTAGTTCTCATTGCTGAGAACAACAATTCAATGACCGCAGCATATCCAGAGTTTCGTTTCTACGTCTGTTTGGGAATCTTATCACCAGCTTCTGCCAGCTTTATTCCGGGAAGCCAGCCAAGTTGTTCAGATAAGAGAAGAATTAATGAGTCTTGCTTTGAACTTTTGTCTGTGTGCTATTTAACCCTCACGTAACCCAAAGAACCTTATTCCTGAAGACTTCCCGTTTGTGTTGTTTTGGACTTCTAAACCCTCTGAGTTTTACTAAGAAACTGTATTAGTAAAAGGAACCTTTTTGTTTGCCTCCCAACGACTGTGTGTGTGTGTTTCTGGGGGGTTGCGGTGCTGGGTCACAACAGTTTGCCCTTGAGAGGCTTAGACGCTAGACGCCATTTGTGGCGAGTCTCCACGGGCCATTGTTTCAGCCAATGCATTCGTCTGGCCACAAGGGTAGACGCCATCGCCTTAGATGCAAACTTGGATGTGTACAGCGTGGAGTCTGCAAGAAATTGGCAGGTAGCAAAGACCTTGTTAAGGTCTTGATGCGCCCTTATGTTGGTGTCAGGGATAAGATCCTGCAACTGTTTCACCCAAAGAAGAGCCACTCTGGCGAAAAAGGAGGATGTGGACGCCGCCTTGATGGCCCAGGCCGCCGCCTGGTGCGCGCGCACCAGGGCCTGTTCCACCTTCCGATCTTCAGGCTTGAGGTTCTCTTCAGATTCACTGGGAAGAGCAGTATGGGCGTGAAGCGCCAAGACAGGGGGATCCACTGAGGGGACCTCAAGAATGTCCCCTAGTTCGGAAGCTACGCTGAAGAACTGACGTTCCAGAGAGGATGGATTAGGTCCAGTTGCCGGAGCGGCCCACTGGTTTCTTACTGTATCTATGAATAGCGAAGGTGCCGGCACAGAATCCGGTTCCGGGGTGACCGAAGAGAAGATAGGCCCTAATGGAGTATTTAGTGCGGGTGCCGGGTTTGCAGGGGCCGAGAGACCGGCAGCTGCCCTGGCCTTGCTTAACAGGGACTTGTACAAACCCGGCGGGAAAAGAGCTGCCGACTGTGGTTGCGAGGGACCAGCGACTTCATCCTCTGATAGGTCACCCATGGTGTCCATCTGGTTCAGCTGGAAATCATTGAGATTCTCCTCTTCAGAAATGTTGGATAACTGATCCGCTGCCAGGAAATCAGCACTGGTTCCTGGTTGAGGATCCAGCTGGGGAGAGGAAGTGCCAGAGCCTAGAGGAGGCAGAGAAGCCGCCAGGGTTTGTAGGTTAGCAGTAATACTGGATTGGACCGCTGAGGCGATCCATTGCTGAATGATGGCCGGGTCAAAGGGGAGAGCCGGTGGCGCCTGAGCTGGAGCAGAAAGAGAGGAAGGCTCAATCCCCTGGACCACAGATGAAGGCGGGGGTGGCTGGGCTGCCTCCTGGGCAGGAGGCAGAGCAGATTGGATGCTCTGAGTGCCCTCCTGAGGTGTGGCAAGTTGTGGAGTGGGAGAGGAAATTCCCAATCCCCCTGAACCCCAGAGATTGGGAGAAATCTGGGGCAGGGTTGTGGCCTCTAGGCCCAGGATCTGTTCAGGCCTGGAAACAGAGGCCTGGGATGCACCTGCATTGGCTGCCCTGTCGTGAATCTTCTGCAGGGCACGGTCTCTGCGCTGTTCTGCCCTAGTAGTTGCAGCCTTGCTGGCCTGAGAAGAAGAGGCTGCAGCCTCATCATCATTTGGCCGGTTGGTTTTCTGCTTTCTTTTCCCCCCTGGTTTAGATGAGGCTGGGGGCATTCCTTTTGCCATTTAAATACTGAGAAAAGAACTCACTGGGGATTAGAAATGCCCTGATTGCAGGGCTGCCTCCCCCCCCTCTTTTGCCAAGATCAGTTGGTGATTCCTGCCTTTGATGCGAGGGGAGAATGAGAAAAGAGGCCCCCAGGGTATGCAGATTGCCTTTAAAGCAGCTAAAGCAGAGCCGATGTGAAGAGCAAGCAGCCGGCTGTGAGCAAGCAAAACCTCGTGGTGACTTCTGCTTTCGATTTCCCTTCACGGCCAAGGAGGGAATAGAGAGCGATCCTAGAGGGGCCTCTGGAGGCGCTGCCGATCGTTTGGGAGGGAGCCTCCAGAATGGCGCCAAATTCAAAGGTGGGAGCCGGCCTCGAGCGATGTTCCTGCAGGCGGCTCCCTGCGGTGCAGCCGGCTCAATCAAAGTGCTGCCGCGCGCCTTCTCCTCAGCGGCAAATCGCTCCTAGAAATACTGAGCGAGGGGGCGGCCACGGGATGAGCCCTTTACAACCAGAGCCGGAGCAAGCTCGAACGGCCCGGAAACCTGGTTGCAGCCGCGGAGCGATCAACCCCGGCTGGGGGGAGGGGGGGATCCGGGGGGGGTTAGGCATGAAGCCCAAAGCCCCACGTGGCAGCCTAGCCTGAAAGCCACAATCGCTTGCCACACTCCCCTCGCTCACTTCTTCAGCTGAGATCAACCAAGAATAAATCAAATCCAGTACAACCTGATGTTCTTCGATGTCTGTAAGTTGTTGGGGGAACCAGCAGTTGGGATGAGCTGTTTTCGCCACGTCCTGCTCTGCTGAGGACGAGTCATAACTGGGGACCCAGAGGGCGGATCCAGGGGATTTAAGAAAAAAAGTGACTCGGTCCTCGACTGCTGGTAGGCGGAGACAACCCATCCTGACTGCTGGCTCCTCATAGGATGGAGAAATAATAATTACTTTATTATTGTCATTGTACGTATATACACAGTATACCCATACAACGAAATTCACATAACGCCCAAAGACCAGGCCCAACACATATAACAATCCCAAAAACACGCCCCCAACCCACCACAAATTCCCCATCCTGAACCACCCAAACATCCACACAACAAACCAAGTAATACTGTCCAACAGCTCACTGATGGTGACCCTTTAGTTCATTGTTAAGTGCAATTATAGCTCTGGGATAAAAACTCTAAAAATCTGGATATACCGGTAATTGCACTACATTTTTAATAGCATTACTACCATGTTTTTGGAGTATAAGACGCACCTTAATTTTGGAGGAGGAAAATAGGGGGGGGGGAATCTACCTACCAGGTATTCATCTGGCTAGCGTCCTTAGTCTGTTCAGCTTCAGCACATTATTTTATCCTCTGGTTAGGGCTGAAAAAGCCTTTTTCAGAGGGAGTAGGATTGAAAACAAGCCTGCAAAGACTTAGGGCTGGAAAAAACCTTCGGAGGGAAGATCGTTAGCACCTCGTTAGGGCTGGGGAAAAAGCTTCAAAAAAGTTACATTCGAAGTATAAGACGCACCCAAATTTTCAGCCTCTTTTAGGGAGGAAAAAGGTGCGTCTTATACTCCGAAAAATACGGTACCTGTCTGGTTATACAAAAAGTTTCCTTGTCAATTTAAACTAGCATTTCAGATACAAATATGTTTCTTGGTCCTATTCACTGATGCTATGAATTAAATCTAGAATACAACTACAATAGTGAAATGAACAGCCAAAGTTATTTAAATCAAATAAAGAAAATGTGTTTAAAAGTAAAGCAAATGCTGCAATATGAAACTATGACTTCTCTAATATGTTAATGAAGATGCTCAGACATCCAAGTAGAGTTGTCTGGAAGTTGAGTCATGGCAACTGAACAAAGTTTCATATTACTGTAAATAAGGTTTTGATACCTGTTACCTTATTCCATATGTATGTGTGCATGTGCATATATGTATATGTATATGTATATGTATATTTTTATGTATCTATAGCTCTCACATTCTCTCTCTCTCTCTCTCTCTGTGTGTGTGTGTGTGTGTGTGTATATGTATGTATATATATATATATATATATATATATATAGAGAGAGAGAGAGAGAGAGAGAGAGAGAGAGAGAGAGAGAGAGAGAGAGGGAGGGAGGGAGGGAGGGAGGGAGGGAGGGAGGGAGGGAGGGAGGGAGGGAGAGAGATAAAAATATACACCATTCAAATGTTAACACAAGATACATCTGAATTCTAAAAGCAATAAACCAGCCCTGAATTTTATAGCAGTTGTGGCTAGATAGGTATTGCAGGTTTTTGTAAACTCTTTTTCTTTCTTGGAACATATATCATGTCTCACTGAGTCAGAAATATATTTATCATTCTATTATTTAGCATTGCATGTGAACCTGGTCATGGAAAGTGCTTTTGAACAAAAGGCTTTTAAGTTTGGATGCCAGATGCACTGATGTGATGAATCTGATGCTACATACCATGCAGCAAGTTCAGAGTCAGGTCCAGTTGTATAAGCAAAAGTAACACAAGTTGAAACAAATATTATGTGTTTTGACATTCTTCCCTGAACTCTAGCTGATCTCTACTTTCCTCTTTAACACAATAACAGACAGTACTAATGGAGGAAACTACCAACACAATGAAGCCTGACTAAGCATATCAGAGTTATTAAGTTCTAATCTATATACCATACTGATTTATTAACTACAAGGTATATTTTAAAGACATACAATATATCAAAGGATGAGCAGTACTATCAGTGATAAATTGCATTAATTCATATTTCATTAGTTCAACTGCAACAATTGATTATATTAAACTATGAGGTCTACCAGAAAAGGACTCTTCAAAATGTAATATCAACTCAGAATCAAATTTGAGAAATATGTAATTCCAGGATCAGGATGGAGCTTTACCTTAAAAAATAGTTAAATGAAATGTTAGAAATGTGTTGGACATTTTGGAATATCTGGAACAACATAATGAAAAACCAGTTGCACTGATTTTCTTAGATGCAGAGAAGGCCTTTGACAATTTGAACTGGGCTTTCTTGTTAAAGATTTTGGAAGGTATGAATTTTGGATAGCACTTTGTAAGTGCTGTGATTTGCTATATTTATCTTGCAATCTTATTCCGAATGATGTTGCAATCTTGTTCTGAATAATTCTGGTGAGGGACTTTTCCCACACAGTCAATCTGCCGTAAGACAAAGCTACTTCCTTATGCAATTTGTTTCTGCTTTGGTCTCTAATTTCAGGATAAAATCTTTATGCCTTTTGTTTGGTTCATGAAATGAGTTAGTTGGAGGTGCTTGTGGCAGGTTGAAGGACCTGGCTAAAGGAAAGTTGGATTGAGTCTGTGCCAAGATCATTCAATATTCTCTCTGTTAGGAAATTCCTCCTTATTTCCAGGTTGGATTTCCTATGGAAGGCTTCTGCCCATTGCTTCTTGTCCTGCCCTCAGGTGCTATGGAGAATAAATCTCTTCCTTGTAACAGCCCTTCAACTATTGGAAGACTGCTATCATGTCTCCCCTGAGCCTTCATTAGGCTAAACATACCTTGTTTACTTAGCCATTCATCATATGATTTAACTCCCAGACCCATTATCCTCTTTGTTGCTCTTTCTCTGCATTCTTTGTAGGCATCTTTTTTGTATGGTGATGACCAGAACTGGATGCAGTATTCCAAATCTGGCCTCACTAGTGCTGTATAGAACAGTACTATCACTTCTCATTATCCTGATGCTATCCCTCTGTTGATACAGGTCTACTTTATCAAATGTCTTACTGAAATCTAAGTATACTATATCTACAACATTTCCATAGTTCACAAATTTAGTCACTTTATCAAAGAAGGGAATAAGGTTTGTTTCGCATAACCTGCTTTTAACAAACCTATGCTGGCTTCTAGGAATTTGGCTTCTACTTGGAATATCTGAACCCAGACCACTGCTCTAATCAAGTTCAATGTTTTCCATATTGATTGCCAATTCAATAGTTTTTCAAGATTTCAAACTTTGGGTCTTTCATAACCTTACTTACTTACCAGGGCCTGAATCTGGCTTTTCTGTATTAAGAGAATTAGTGAACTAATTAGTGAACTATTAGTGACCTATGGCTTAGCACATTCATTTTCCTGCATCTGAAAGACATCAGTTATCGGAGAAAGAGACAGATTTTCATTCATCTATACTTGACCTTCTGTTGAGGCTATCTCTATCAAATCATAAAAGGGTCACGCTGCAGTTTTGCACTTCCAATAAGCTACAGAGACTGGTTGATTCTTTGGAGGGTAGACCATTGATATTCACAGTAGATTGAAGCTTATGGCATTCAATTTTCCTTGGGGCATGCTGAATGATATTACATCTGGAAAGAATTAGTCCAGGGAGAACAATAGCGTTAATCCTAGTTTAATCAGCCAACCCCACTCTTGGCAGCTGACATAATGATAGCATACAGATTCAATGGAAGCAGTTTGGAAAGACCTTTTAGTATTGCAGTCTCCCAAAACAACTAAGACAGAATTGACATAGACTAACTCTGCTCTGTTGGACAACAATGGAATGGAAGGCATTTTTAATAAGCTTTTCTACAAAAAAAAAAAGTCCTAATCCAGTGGATGCCACACTAATATTAAAAAGAGTCAATTGAAACAAATACTCAGGAGATGATTTTAAAAAGGGAAATCCATACTACAGTTTATATAAAGTGTGCAGCTGATCTTTTTTGTCTGCATGAGCATTAAAGTTCAAGATCTAGAACAGTGATGGTGAACCTTTTTCTTCTTGTGTGACAAAAATGGGAGTGCTAGCGTGCGTGTGCCAGCACACAACCCCTACACATGCGCCACACTGCGCATGCGTGCATCCCCGTGCATGCACACATACCCCGTTGGGCCGTTTTTCACCCTCAGGCTTCCCTGAAGCCTCTGGAGTGCGAAAAACAGTCCAACGGGCATACCGGAAGTTTGGAAAAACGGAAAAGGCCGAAAATCAACTGGCCAGCACACGCATGTGCACTGGAGCAGGGGGAGAGATGGGACAGACGCCTCCTGCAGCAACCTGCTGGACAAAATGGGGTGTGTGGGGCCATGTGCCCCCCCAGTGCCTTGTTTTTGTCCTCCATGGCCTCCTGCAGGACTCTGCTGGCCGAAAACACGCTGTGGGGTGTCTTAAGTTTGACACCCCTGCCATAGGCAATGTCTTCCAACCATTGTTTCATAAAATACAGAATGTTTATAATGTGCATTTTTCGCAAGCATTCAACGTTCCCCTCACCACGGCCTGTACTCAAATTTATATCAATATTCAAGAAGCAAACACTACATAAATATCTGAAATAAGTTTAGGATCATCACTTTTTATGTCTTCCCAAATACACAGAAGGAGGTCTGGGACTCTACCAAGAGAGTTGGAATCAGGCCTTAGTGCCAGAGGGGAAAAAACGAAACAAAATAAAATAGTCCTCAAGGCTATGAAGAATTTTATCTGTTTCAACAAAGCACACTTTACAATGTTCAAGCAAGTAGCAATACAAGCCTTCAGCACAGACCTAGAAGTAATAATGCTCGCTAATCAAAATCTTTATTTCCTAAAAAATCTTTAGTGTTTTCTTCTGATTTACCACATTCCAAGAGACTTATGAGCACAGTAAAAAAAAAGCTGTTGTTTTTTTAAAATGCATTCCTAAGCCTGCCAACTAGCCATCTTGATCCCCATACAAATCCCTGATCAGCAAGTCAGCATCATAATGTAATATTTGCTTTCAAGGGGCCGTGCGTTCTCCTTTTCCAGGCAAGCAGCATCAGGCCTTTTCTGAGCCATACATGTAAAGCAAAATTAAAAACTGTGGGATGTCTAGTTGCTGATATTTCCATGCAGGAAAAGAAAACCTGAAGCTGCCGAGACAGAATTACAGTGGCAACACGGAATATAAGAAGCACGAACATGAAAAATCTCAACACGGTAGAAGATCAAAAGAATCAATTACACACTGATATCTTAGTCTTAAGAAAATTGAAATGGACTGGAATTGGATACTTTCATCAGAAGATCCTACTGTTTACTATTCAGGACACAAAAATTAAGGACCTGGCAATTCATTGCCAGGAAGGATACAATGGAATCAGTGATTGAGTATCTATTAGACTATTACAAAGTCATCCACTTTCTATGATATGAACTTGAACATACACCTAACATTTTCCAGAAGAGAATCAGGAATCAGAAATTGCTTTGAAGTCCTGAATTTCATTGGTAGGGGATTAGAAGAAATGTGCAGCGAAATAAAAAAGGCCTTTTAAAAGATATTCAGATGTTTTGATGCGTCTATGTCTACAAAGTTAGAAATGTGCAAGCTTTCCCTGACACACTATGGAAGCAAAAACTGGATTTGAATCAGCAGGAAAAAGAGTATTGATGCCTTTAAATATTTATGCTGAAGGCGACTAGAGATATCCTAGATATTAATATGTGTAGCCAAACAAACAGACACCAATGGGTAATAGAGAAAATCAATCCAGAGTTCTTATTGAAGACACAAAAGACTAGGCTCAAATTATCATAATTCAAATTCACATTATGGAAAGACCTAGCTCTCTTGAGAAGCCTATAATACTGGGAAAGATGGAAAGAAAGAGAAGACAAAGAAAACCAGCAGCAAGAAGGATGGAGACAATTACAGCAGTGAAGCTGTTGAAAGACCAAGTTGGGAAAGAGCATCCTGAATAAAATTCATCTTGATAGCCATATCAGTTCTATAATCAGATATTTGATGTTTTAGGGCCACATCAATCTTGCAATTCATATATTTCTTTCAGGCATCCCACCCCTACAATGATATTTATAAAGTAAAACTGAAACATGTTTAGGGACATTCACTAAAATTATTCTAAAAATCAATTAATATCAGCATTTCAGCTTGGAAACTCCTAATGTACTGTAGTGATGCATGGCAGAATGCACAAATGAAACTTATTTTGTTTTCTGTAGTATTTTGCCTATTCAAATATTTGTAGTATAAATTGCCAATTATTGTTTATGACTATCATCTCCCACAAAACTGAGCAATCTTATAAAGAGAGGACATTAATTGGCCTTGAATGTTCCCCTTTTTATAGCAGGAAAATAGCAAACAGGCATTTATGTTATGGATGGTCATTCAGGTAGAAGCTGCATCTGTACAGTACACAGAATCTGATAAGTTTCAAGCATCCACCAATGGACAATAGCTTGTATCTTACCACCAGAAAAAAATATAAGCTCCTCAAAGATATCTGGATAGATCAAACTGAGCAGGATTATCAATCAATATATTTTCCATGTAGTAATGTTTGCCTTCATCTTTTTCAAAGACTTCTCCTACTTCATCCATACATATGATCTTGCAGGAAACCATATCATTATTCACAATTCACAACTTTCTGTACCCTGGAATCTTCCATTTGTGTTGGGACTGTAGCTTCCAGAATTCCCAATTATTAGCCATATGGGTTGGGAATTTTAGGAGTTGCAATACAGTACCAATATACCCAGAACTGTATACAATGCCTATGATAATAAATATACTGTAAGTAATTTTTTTTTAATGTACTTACGGTAAGCTTAGGCACTGGGTGATTGCAAAATGTATTCCTGTAATAGTTTTGGGCACAATACAGAAGTAGTTTGCCACATTAGCTTCTGGAATCTTTTTCAACTTAGCAGTTTGGCCAACAGCCTTGGTCACATGCTAGTTATTAGGGCTGCACAATATTTAAATCTGACAAGCAGAAAGTGCTTCAGAGAGTTTATGGGTACGTATTAGCACCTGTCACAACTCTTAAACCAAACCCACTTTTCCTAAGATTGCCCTTCAGAGGGCAGCTGTACAATACCAGGAAAAGACATGGCACTTTAAAGAGCTCACATAAAGTCCTCTGCCCTTTCCCGCATCTTCCCTCCCCCCAAAAAAAATCAATGCAGAGCTCCATGGGTATTTTACCAAGGATTAACTATGTTTGACCCAGGTTAGCTTCTCTGATTCAGCCAAGGTGAGCTAAATGCTGCCATCTAGCTGATTACAAGATGCCACTCAGCATGAAAAAGCCAAGCTTTGTGTGCTGGACTACAAACTGGGAAGCAGCGAGTTCAAGTCCCATTTTAAGCAAGAAACCAACTGCATGACTTTGGTTCAGTCACATATATTTCAGCCTTAGGAAGAAGGTAATAGCCAACCGCTTCTAAAAATATTACCAAGAAAACAGTAAGCTAAGACTGACTTGAAAGTAGAAACAAACAAACAAAATCTGAGTTTACAGAACCCCACTGAGATCCTCGGCACTTCACTGAACAGCACTTTCATAAACAGCTTTCTGTGGCTGCAAATTCTACACAAGTAATGTAATTCCTACGATTTGTGGAAGTTCATTCTGGAATGCAATCAAAGCCCTTATTACCTTGAAAATCTCTTTCAAAGAGGTTTGTTTATTTCTATGACCACTTTTTTCGCCATAGTGATTTGAAATGTACATGGAAACTGCAATATGAAACAGATAATTCAAAACCACACCAAAATTAAGTGTAAAAAGTAATATTAATATAATATAATAAGTATACTATCGACCCATCTGGGTTTCACTAACTTCATACCTCCATCCACGCACCTAGGACAACAATCAAAATTTTAACGCTTTCCAGAAGCTAGAAGTGTCAGGACCAATCTGAACCCTGGTGATCAGTTGTCCTAGAGGACAGATACCACAACAAAAAGACAAACTTCCTGGGCTCTGCAAGATGACATTCTTTAATTCATGAGGCACAAAGCATGTCCCTCTTTCCATATCTAACAGGAAGTTAAGATATCCCTGGAGGGAGACATTCCTCCAAGTATGTTATGAAAGGTTTTATAGGTGACAAGCAGCACCTTAAATTGCACCAGCAAGTCTACAGGAGGCCAGTAGAGCTCATGCAGCAAAGGTGTAATCAAACAGCCATTATTGTCGGTGCCACTGCATTCTGAACAAATTGCAACTTCTGGAAGTTCTTCAAAGGCAGCCCTATATGCGTTACATTGCAGTAATCCATTGAGTAGGTGATCAAAGCATGAATGACCACCTATGAGAAAAATCAATAGGGAATGCTACATGCTTAGAAAAAAGAAGAAGGGAGAGTTATGATTGCCTGAAGATATTGTTCCAAAGTTAAGCCATTGGTTTCCTGGTTTAATCCAAGAGAATTTGAACTGCTTTCTTTTAATCAAGACAGCCATTCATCGATCAACATGATGCAGTCTTATCATGCATCATAGTAACTTTCCCCCCATCAGATACTCCCTATATAAGTTGGGCCAATCCTTTTAGCCAATGATGATTCAGAGTTATGGAAGTTTGAGGCCAATATATCTGAAGGACATGAGGTTGAGGAAAACTGCAAGCAAAAGGGAAATAGAACGTTTCACATTCAGAGTGCCTCATATTTTATTTCATCTATATTAAACAACCAAATGCAGTACATTAAGTTTCTTACATAAAATCTGCCTCAAGAGAAACCAGAGATTTTGTATCCCAGTAAATTAAAATCTGTTAGAGATTCTACACCTGCCAGGTGACAAAATAAGTGCCTTACGTGCGAGAGAGGCTTACCAAAAGTAATTTAAGCACAAAACAAAGTTGTGTAGTACAGATAGTCCTCAACTTACAACCATTTGTTTAGTGACCATTTGAAGTTACAATGGCACTGAAGAGTGACTATTTACCGTTTTTCTCAATCACCCCCTTTGCTGCAACCCCCACGGTCATGTGATCAAAATTCAGATGCTTGGCAACTGCCTCATATGTATAATGGTTGCGGTGTCCTGGGGTCATGTGATCACTTTTTGCTATCTTCTAACCAGCAAAGCCAGGGGGATGCAAAATTCACTTAACCATGTTACTAACTTAACAACTGCAGTGATTCACTTAACAACTGTGGCAAGAAAGGTCATAAAATGGATAAAACTCACTTAACAACTGTCTGGTTTAACAATGGAAATTTTGGGCTCAATTGTGGACATAAGTCAAGGACTACCCGTATATCCTTATCACTAGCCTTCAAGAATATAACTCCTTAACCAGCCTTCCTTGGAATGAATCTACCTCTTATTCAGAATTTTTATTAGATGCTTTAAGGAAAGAATCTTCACTGGATCAGATATGGCAAAGGAAGGCAGATGTGGAAGATTGCTCTAAATAATTTGGTTCAAGCTATACTAATGGAAGAATGTGGCAGTAGAAGCTACACTGAAAACATTCATTCCAGCTTCCTCAAAGAAATATTTCATTATTTTCTGGAACCCATGGCCCTTCCTTTTTTAGCCATAGGAAATACATAATATTTCAAAGGCATGAAACATTATATAAAGAGGTACATCCAGAGCTTGTTCCATAAAATTCGTTGTTTGGCATTGCCTAGCTCAAAATAATTTGTCCCTGGTAAAAATTATCTCTCTCTCTGCTGCAAGCTTGTTGAGAGACAGCGATATCTGAATGTCTTCTTTAACTGAAACGGCCTCACTCCCACAAACCTATTCATATCTACAGCACAAATGTGAATAATACATATTCTCTTAGAATATTTTGATTCCTAAGAGCTTTGCCAAGGACATTAAAGCTTTTATCACTGGTGTTTCTGCTTAAGAAAAAAAATCTTTAATCAGGATCACATTGTCTTATAAAGCACAGCTGTTCTCAATTGTAAATATTCTAAAGAACTACCACCACCAACTACCACCTCTCTTGGCTACTTTCTATGAAAGCCAACATCAAATGAATAAACAAAAATCTAGTGAAATTAATAGCAGTTCAGAGAAAGTGATCTCTAGGATTGGCTTTGTATTCAAAAGTTACATTGGCCATGACCGTTTCAAAGCAAAGCTTTCTAAAAGTTCAATTCAGATTATTATGGCAAAGAGGATATACTGTAGATCAGGGGTGTCAAACTCGATTTCATTAAGGACCGCATCAGGATTGTGTTTGATTTCAGAGGCGAGGGGCTGGGGGCGTGGTCAGGGTGCCGAGGACCGCGCACAGCTACCCCGAGCTCCATTTTCGGTTGCAACGGCTTCCTGCAGCGCTCTGCCAGTGAAAACAGAGCTCGGAAGGGCCATGTGTGGCCCTCCCAAGCTTCATTTTTGCGAGCAGAGGCACTGCAGGCCAACCCTTCGCTGTTTCCAGGGCGGCCCCGTGGGCCAGATCTAAGCGCCCCGTGGGCCAGATCTAAGCACCCTGCGGGACGGATCTGGTCCGCGGGCCTTGAGCTTGACACCCCTGCTGTAGAGTCTACCACTAGGCAGTTCTTTCATTTAACCCTTAGTGAGATGAAATGTAGTTCAGAGTCACAGCTTTGAATGTCTGGAAGGCAGGAAGAGGGCAAAAGCCAATTCCCCCTCCCCAGTAGTTCTTATATCCCATTGGAGTTTTCCTGCACCGGTATTGGGTGAGCGAGCGGGCATTTCTTGGCGTTTGGTCAGATCCCTATTAACAGAATCCTGCCAGACTAAAACAACTATTTCCAATAAGTATTCAATATACACTGTGAACTTGCTGAGGTAGGGTGCCTTTCACCTCTTCCTGCCTACCAGACATTCTAAATTCAGCTGTCTCTTTATCCTCTGGGAAAGATCCCTCCCACGATTCTGGATTACAGTCTATCATACTTGGTTAATCCCAAAAAACTAAACAGGACAATAAGTAGGTAAATGCTTAGATGGGAGATCAAAGAATCTCACCACCAAAGTTGTAAGATTAAAAAAAAGAATCCCAGAAGGCCGCAATGATAAACTGCTTCCTTATTGTTGCAAAGGAAGTAAAATAGTTACAACCCCTTTTGTCTTCATGATGAGAAATTGCTTTATCTCCCTCTAGTTTAGAAGCAAAGTGTACTTATGCTAGTTCAGAAATAATGCTTAACTATAATTAACATAAACCAGAGGAAGGGATATGGAAGGAATGCACAGACTGATTTTAGTTCTAACTTTAATTGATAACCTGCACGCTTTGATTATGATTGCCTCATCAACCATTGCTAACCTTCCGGACTGGATAAACCATTAAGCCAATCAGGCTACAGTCTAAAATACCAGATCAACTGGGACTCCTGCTGTGGTGGGAATTTTCCAAGGTCAAATTGGATAAAGATTATTGGACTGAATTGGTTTCAGGCTGCCGTTCTTTAAATTGCTTGTTACACAGAGCAAAGCAGAACTGTGCATTAATTCAATGCGGGAACTGAAATTATTACTTTTTTATAAGCATCAAGAATGTTAGAACATCACTGTAGTCATGTCTAACAAAGCATAGCTAACAATAATTGGTGGCATAATTGTGTGTGCTTCCCTTCAGGTTTTCTCTTCCTTCCCTTCCTTCTTCCTCCCCCTCCATCCAAAGGAAAAAAGAGGTGGTGGAAGAAAAACAGTTTCTTGACTATACGGCATCAGAAGAACCAGTGGTCAAAACCAAGGATATCCTTTTGCAGAATCTTGTCACTGGATAGCTTTACAGAAACTCGTCCCTGATCTTTCAGAAGTACAAAAATAAGACTCCAGCATTTCATACTATCCCTCAAAACATTTGAGTGTGGTCCACTTGCCCCTCCAAAAATGAGTCATCAGATGATCATTTTTAAGGAGACATAAACAGGAACTGAATAAACATATTAGGGAGTGGCCACTAAGTGCATTTAATTTAGTTGCAAATAAAACCGTATCACATTTCATTTTTTTGTCTTAGTCATACAGCACCCATTTGTTCTGGTCACACATCCATTTGGCTCAACAAATCACTCCCTTGTAAAGTGCAGATCACCACTAAAAAAGCTGCACATTCTGTAACATTAAATGTTACAGAAACACCAACTTTTTGACAAACCTCCTTTCTATCAGGAAATCATAATTTTAGCCTCAATTTCCCTACATTAGGCTCAACAATGTATAGAATTATCTTCAAATCTTTTTATTTATTTATTTATTTATTTATTTATTTATTTATTTATTTATTTATTTATTTATTTATTTATTTATTTATTTATTTATTTATTTATTTATTTATTTATTTATTTATTTGTGAGATTTATATACCGCCTCACAGTGCAAGCACTCTCTAAGCGGTCTACACCAGTAAGCAATGTATATTTATATTGCGCCCAACAATCTGGGTCCTCATTTCACCTACCTCGGAAGGATGGAAGGGTGAGTCAACCTTGAGCCGGTGAGATTTGAACCGCTGACCTGCGGATCACAGTCAGCTGAAGTGGCCTGCAGTACCCCACTCTAACCGCTGCGCAACCTCGGCTCTTGAGATTCTTTTGGGATTCTTCCCCAAAAGACTAAACCCAGGTGAGTCCCCAGGGAGTAGGGCGGCATATAAGAACACTAAAATAAATAAATAAATAAATAAACCCCAGAGAGGATTGTATCTTTAATAGCCAAATCTTATCTATCATGCATAGATGGGCAAAACTGCGGAGGGACTGACTTATAGTTGGCTGCTGAAGAGCCCCTTAAAGTTAACTTTACCCTCATGTCAGACAAGCGCTGGGACAGCCCGGAAGTACGAAATTCAGGAACAGCAAGATCTGTTCAAAGGCTGCTTTGAAGAAGAACAGGAAGTATCGCCAGCTAATCCAGCTCCACTTTGTTCCCCCACAGGAAAATAATAATAATTTGTTCATTATGCCCCTTAAATATACTGCTTCTTTTTTTAAATTAGAAAACATTTATTTAGCTATGCCTACAAGGGGTAATTTATTTTATAAGCCAATCCAGGCTGTTATTTCTGGAAATAAAGATAATGTAGCAAGTGAACATTTAAAGTTTTTGAAGCAGCTAAGATTCTGAGTGTAAATGTTTGCTTCTGGCTTGCCCCTAAGCAGTGAAGTATAAATAGCAGCAATTATAAAGTTGCTGGGGAAAAAGACTGCCTTCTCCACAGTAATTTATACTTTATTAGTAAAGTATCAATTCATTTTATGTATCTAATTGAAACAGAAAAAATAAATAAAAGTGATGCTTTGTTTCCAGTTCTCTTAGATAAGGATGCCCTTCAATCAGCCCAGGGCTGTCAAATTTGCGGCCTGCAGGCTGGATGCATCACGCGCTGGCCACGCCCAGTTTAGCAAAGGGGAAAAAATACATCATGTGATGACGCTGTGACAACGTGCGTTTGACACCCCTGAATCAGCCCAAAGGCTACAAAAAACTGGGGCCACAGTCTACAAGTGATGGGGCCAGAACCCATTTTACCTAACAGCCCTCTTTAAAACTGAAAAAAGGGTGCAAGCTGAAATGAACACACACTCCCGTCGTCTCATTCTAGAGCAGTAATTTTCAAACTTGGCAACATATAAGAAATGTGACTTCCTCAGCCAGCATGCTATCTGGGGAATTCTGGGGGTTGAAGTCATACATCCTACATATATCAAGTTTTTTTTTTTTAAAAAACACCCTCTATTCTAGAGGGTATAACAGTAGAGTAGACAGTAGACCTTAGATGATTCCTATACATTTTTGCATCCTGCCTAGGCCTATCTTAGCACGCATATTCTGCCTTTAACCCTGACATAAATCATATGTGTAACATAGAAACAAGTAACTTCAATCAGCAGCTTTAGGCATGCAAACGTGGAAGAAGAGAAGTAACTTTAGTGGGGATGAAGAGAAGCAATATTCAAAGGCCTGTCATTAGATACAGAGATCAAACTGAAGAAGTTTATTATCGTTAAAAGTGTTTTTCCTACTTGGAAAATGCCACTTAAGTATGGCATATTTTGACAGGACTGTCCTTTTTATGAACCAAGGCGTGTTTGCAATGATTCAATATACATCATGTATAAAATGATGGCAGGGAAACTGCTTTTAAAACCAAAAGACGAGGCGAACTCTTTTTCTCATCCCACCAGTTTCTACCATTTCAAGTTTTCTCCCAATCATCACACATTCACCCATAGCTTAGCGCGAAATTGTGGAGCAAACTAGATGGGTAATTTAAATTTTATTATGCTTCGTCAGGCACATCCAGTTTGTTTAGAGGAAGAGCAAGAAATTGGGAAAAAAGCCGAGGATCCAGAAAAACTGAAAGTGTCTTCTGAATTATTTAATGAGGGTGTTTGTTTGTAAGCCTGAAAAATCAACAGTCTGATAAATTCTAGAATGTTTGCATAAGGATGACTTACATACCCAATTAAACTGAACTGCAACAGCTGTTTATACCTTAGAAGCTCATAAAAATGTTACCCTCACACCAATATTTGGGATTTTCTACTTCAGATACAGTGGAATGCTTTGTTTCTCTACCAGATGTGTCCTCTACGCCATAAACTTGTATGACAGTGAGACCAGGAAGCAATAATCTGTGGCACTAATATTTATCTTTCCATCTGCAGGGAATCTGAGATTTGGAGAACACCCACTTGCGTGAGCAACAGTTGCTGTAGTACACACCTATTTTCAAACTGCAAGAACCAGCCTCAGATAGCTGAGGATTATCCAGGTGTCTAGCAGCAGGGGAGAAGCAAAGCATAAATAGCAGAAATGAGCATTTTTCTATTATTTACTTCCACCCTGTAGCTAAGCCTTTGCCGTTGACAAGAACAACCACCGAGGACCTTATAAACTGCAACTGTATTTCTTTCTTTCTTTCTTTCTTTCTTTCTTTCTTTCTTTCTTTCTTTCTTTCTTTCTTTCTTATTTATTTATTTATTTATTTATTTATTTATTTATTTATTTATTTATTTATTTATTTATTTATTTATTTATTATTTATTTATTTATTTATTTATTAGATTTATATACCGCCTCACAGTGCAAGCACTCTCTAAGCAGTTTACACCAGTAAGCAATGTATATTTATATTGCCCCCAACAATCTGGGTCCTCATTTTACCTACCTCGGAAGGATGGAAGGCTGAGTCAACCTTGAGCCGGTGAGATTTGAACCGCTGACCTGCGGATCACAGTCGGCTAAAGTGGCCTGCAGTACCTGCCTCTAACCGCTGCGCCAATCTTCAGAGAAATTTAACCCCACCCTTAGAATTTAACCTCATCCTTAAACCAGGAACCTTATAGTTTCCTCTACAGATTGAAGCAACATAGTTTAAAAAATAATTTCTCTCACTATTCAATAAACTTTTACCATTAACAAGCAATGCATTTTTAAATACTTAGCAACAATCAGCTGTTTGTCAACACAACTATTATGTAACACAACTATTCAATCAGTATTCCACAAATGTATAAGGGAATAGTTCAAAAAATGCCTGAAAGCACCAGGTTGAAATTTCTCATCTAGTCGTGATCTCATTGTAACTTTGGAATAATTGTCCTCAGTCTAGAGCCTCACAGGATTGTTTTTAGGAATATGAGGAGAAAATAGTAATAAGGATCACTGTTTGGAGTCCCTTGTCAGGTTAATACTCAGTTCATCCTAGTTCCAGCCACAAGACAGCTTCCTAAACCTTAATTGCAAAAGTTTTGTTAGCAGGCTAAGTGAATCTAGAAAGCTTATCAGCCATGATACAATTTATTCAAAATCTTTAAAAGTTTGTCTAAAGGACAAAATTCCATCACAGGTTGACTAAATGAATAATTTATCCTTAACAGCGTAAATAAATAAAGCTGCCCTCTTTGCATTTCGGATCAGGAAGCATTTGAATAGGACAGTCGTGAATTTACGCATGCACTTTCTGAAATAAATGCCACTGAATGTAATGATACTGAGCCCACCTGAGTTGACATTTTTCAGTAGACAGCTTAATCATTCTTGATCCTAATAGAATTATCATCAGGACTTAGCAATAACAAATGGTTTTAAGTGGGTAAATTTAGATTGCCAGCCCAACTTTCCACAACTGCCCTCCCCTGAGCCAAGGACAGGAAGGCATGGCCTTAAAGGGGAAGAAGGAAGGAAGGCTGTCTCAAAGTAGGTACGTCCAATAGAATTCAACCCCCCTCCCTTTTCTTAGGGGAGAGCGGGTAGACTTATCTGGCATTTCTCCACCAGCCATTCACAAAACTCCCGGCAGAAGAGGCACTTCCATTCATAAAGAGAGTGGATGCCTGCCACAGAAGTTTGAAACAGGTATTTGTTCTACCCGTTCATTTTTTATTTTTATTTTTTGCAAAGGGGAAGAAGAAAAAAAACCCTCTTCAGCTGCTTATTCTAAACGCGGCACGAAACGCGGAAATGCCACTAGATTTTAACAAACCCTGACAGGGGTAGAGTTATATATAATCCTCCTCCTTTCGGCAGAAAGGACCGCTTTTGACACGCATTCTAATCCAGTTCTTCTTACAACTGGGATAATAATGTGGATTTGTCACTGGCAAAAGGACCCCGGAGGCGCATTTCATCCCATGTCTTCCACCAGAAAAACAACTTTGTACAGGGCTGCTTCCACGAAAACCTACACACACACACCAATCTCTGCTTCACCGTCTTTCGTTTCTCTTCAACCCGGCGACCTAGTCACCTGCCCCCCTCTGCCTGCAAGAGAAAGGGCCACCCACTACTACTCACGGCAGTCTGCTTCGTCACTATTATCCAAGCAATCGTCGTCCTCGTCACATTTCCAAATGGAAGGGATGCACCGCTCGTTCCGGCACTGAAACTGGTTCTCTTCGCACTCCTTCCCGGAGCCTGCGAGAGGCAAAGAGAGAGAGAGAAGATCCAATAAGGGTATTTCGAATTTCACGGGGGGGAAAAAACAAATGTAGAAGAGGAGGAAACGCGCACGCTCACAAAAACACGCACACATACACGCACCCCGCCGATCCCTCGCAATTCCTTTCTTAGCCGGCAGCCCTCAACGCGCTAGGCCACGATTCTCGCTTTCCCCAGAAAAAGCACAAAGGCTATTTGCGAGGAAGCGTCTCCCAAAATAAACGCGCCGTTCTTCTCAGGGCAGGCCACTTTTAGGGAAGGTGTGTGACCGATCCTCTCCTTGGATGCGAAGGAGACCGGCAAAGCAGGTGGACAACACAACAAAGGATCATTCCAAGCCAAGAAAGGCGCAGAAAAGATGCGGAGTCTCCTCGCTCTCTCGTTCCCCCCCCCCCCCCACAAAAAAAATCCTACATACATTCGGGTATTGCTCGTTATAAAGGGCGGCGACGGCAAGCTGTCGCGCATTTATTCCTCTAATTCCTCGTTGCATTTAAACCGGGGCAGGGGCGGGAGAAGAGGAACGAAGAATGAATGGGCAGATGGCGAATGAAAACCGCTTTGATGATGGTCGCAAGTGAGTCCCGTCTGTCCGCCTCCGGGTTAGCTTAAAGATACTCTCTCCAGGAGCACCGAGTGGCACCCTATCAATTACTCCGGGACGTTTAGGATGATCTTCCTGCACACGCGGGTCTCTAGGCGATACCAAGCCACACAATAGCTCTTGTCTCGCCTGTTTACACACACACACACCCCTGCACACAATCGGATTCCCTCTCGCGGGGGGGGGGGCATCGCGCAACGCCAACCCCACGACTTCCGAGCAGCGGCACCAAGCCGGCACCGGCGAACGCGGGGCGCGCACTTGCCCGGCAGCTCTGAAAGCCGAGCCTCCCGGTCCTTCCCCCTTCGCTGCCCGACCCACCTCTGGCGCTGTGGAGCTTGATCAGGAGCAGATGCAAGAGCAGCAGCCTGGTCAGAGCTGGCCGACACATCGCGCGTCCTTTCCCCGCTGGCTCTCGACCCCCCGACGCCGCTGGTCGCATGCAGCTACCCACGCGCTACCTTTGCAGACTGTTAACTGCGGGCGGGCGGATGTTTCCTCCGCCGTGTGTGCATTTCAATCCGACTAGTGACGCTCCCCCACAGGGCGGGATTTCAGCAGCCAGCGAGCCAGACCTGAGCATGCCCCCCCCATAGACGACCTGGAGGCGGGACCATGTAGCCCGAGCACGCGATGCGGGACCGCCCTCTTTTTTGATTTGGAAACCTCGGCGGCAAAGCGATCTAGTGGCTTCCTGTGATCATATATAGGCTGATTAAAGTCTTTGGCTTGGTGGAGGATTTTTCTTTTTTTAATCGGCATCGGTTTGGTTCCAGGTGGTGAATGGTATTGAGCCATGCTTACCATCTCTTTCTGCCTTTCTGCCAATGGGAGTCGAGGCGATTACCCGTATTAATCAAAGCCTAATCCTGAAAAGATCAAATCAGATTCGAGTTGACTAAAGACTTTCTAATACTGTGAGCAGATGGATTGCACAGCCAGTTTTTAAGAGAGGTAGTGGACCCCTCTTTGAAGCTTCCAGAGTCGGCTGTCTGCAACATTCGCGCAACATTTCTTTTGCATAGTGGATTGGGTAACTGTCATATTTCAGTCCTGAATGTGTCCAGAAAAATCCAGACATCCAATAATTCTTCATTAATACAATTAGGGAGCAAGATAGGATGCCTATCCAATGCCATTTCTGGAAGCAAACAGGAAAGGTTGCAAGGTGAGATGTGCTACAAACAAATTTAATAAATAAAACTAAATAAATAAATAAAAAAATAACTCAGTACTTTTTTATTTAGAATTTTTATTTTAAAAATGTTTAGTTCCATCACTGAAAGCACCTTATTGAGATATCAAATATCAAGGAGATAATTTTGTAATGAATAGAATCGAATAGAATTTTATTGGCCAAGTGTGATTGGACACACAAGGAATTTGTCTTGGTGCATAAGCTCTCAGTGTACATAAAAGAAAAGATAAGTTCAGTATAAGATTTTGGATATTTTTATGTATCAAATTATAATGTATAAACATGCATTCTATATACTTATAATTTTATTATATGGCTACCATTCTATTTGGCACGAAAAATCTGGACTCCCCTCGTGTAAAATTATGGCATATTTCATTAACACAGTTATGGCATTATTAACCAGGAATTCAAATTTGGCCTCACAGAGGTAACTAGAACCTTGCTAGCCAGATGTGAAAAATCTAAGGCAGAACAAATGGTATACCTATTTCAAATATTTCAGAGTACAATATTTTGTTTTTATGGGAAAACAAGGTTCCTAAACCTCAGCTAGAATTAATTATCTCATGCTTGTTCTGGCACACAGTTCCAATTTAGGAGAATTGCCATCTTTTTAAAATTGCAAATACAGCCTCCTGTTAACATTTGTCACTTTAACAAATGAGTGTTTGGGGATGTGCATGGTAACATCTGATTATTAAATGTAATTTAGAGGATATTATCATTTTTACTGCTACAGTGTGATGGCAATATGTCAGAAAGTTCTAAACATTTTTGCTTTCAGGTTACATTTGCTAGGGAGGGAAGCAAAGTGAGTGTCTTAGGAGGAGAGGCAGAGCCAAAATTAGGCTACATTTGGGTTTTAAAATATAAAATTAATTAAATAATTATTTTCCATATTAAAATGCAATATTGACTTTTGGAGGAGCTTAACAACCTCCTTCAAAGTTTAGAAGGGAATAGTGAATTTACAAGTGCAACTCCATTTAGTCACCCCGACTCCATCTAGAATAAAGGGTCATAAAAAGAAAAAAAATGAACTAACAATTGCAGAATTCTGGATATAGCAATAGCAATAGCACTTTTCTTATATACCGCTTCATAGTGCTTTACAGCCCTCTCTAAGCGGTTTACAGAGTTCAGCATATTGCCCCCAACAATCTGGGTCCTCATTTTACCGACCTCGGAAGGATGGAAGGCTGAGTCAACCTTGAGCCTAGTGAGATTTGAACAGCTGAACTGTTGAACTAGCAGTCAGCCTGCAATGGCTGCATTTAACCACTGCACCACTTCAGCTCCTAATCCTCCATGGATTGGTTTGCATGCTGGAGAATTCTGGGTGATAAAGTCCACACACATGAAAGTTATTGTACTATGACTGGGAAACAGTACATAATAATAATAATAATAATAATAATAATAATAATAATAATAATAATAATAATAATAATAATAATAATAATAATAATAATAATAATAATAATAATAATAATAATAATAATAATAATAATAATAATAATAATAATAATAATAATAATAACAACAACAACAACAACAACAACAACAACAACAACAACAGAGTTGGAAGGGACCTTGGAGGTCTTCTAGTCCAACCCCCTGCTTAGGCAGGAAACCCTACACTACTTCAGACAAATGGTTATCCAACATCTTCTTAAAAACGTCCAGTGTTGGAGCAGTCACAACTTCTGGAGGCAAGCTGTTCCACTGATTAATTGTTCTAACTGTCAGGAAATTTCTCCTTAGTTCTAAGTTGCTTCTCTCCTTGTTTAGTTTCCACCCATTGCTTCTTGTCCTACCCTCAGGTGCTTTGGAGAATAGTTTGACTCCCTCTTCTTTGTGGCAACCCCTGAGATATTGGAACACTGCTATCATATCTCCCCTAGTCCTTCTTTTCATTAAACTAGACATACCCAGTTGCTGCAACCGTTCTTCATATGTTTTAGCCTCCAGTCCTCTAATCATGTTTGTTGCTCTTCTCTGCACTCTTTCCAGAGTCTCAACATCCTTTCTACATCGTGGCGACCAAACTGAATGCAGTATTCCAAGTGTGGCCTTACCAAGGCATTGTAAAGTGGTATTATTACTTCACGTGATCTTGATTCTATCCCTCTGTTAATGCAGCCTAGAGCTGTGTTGGCTTTTTTGGCAGCTGCTGCACACTGCTGGCTCATATTTAAACGGTTGTCCACTAGGACTCCAAGATCCCTCTCACAGTTACTACTGTTGAGCAAGGTACCACATATGCTGTACCTGTGCATTTTGTTTTTCTTGCCTAAATGTAGAACCTTACTTTTTCACCATTGAATTTCATTTTGTTTGATAGCGCCCAATGTTCAAGTCTGTCAAGATCCTTCTGAATCTTGAACCTATCTTCTGGAGAGTTGGCTATTCCTACCAGTTTGGTGTCATCTGCAAATTTGATGAGTTCCCCATCTATCCCCTCATCCAAGTCATTGATGAAGATGTTGAAGAGTACTGGGCCTAAAACAGAGCCTTGGGGTACTCCACTGCATACTTCCCTCCATGTAGATGCAATTCCATTGAGCACTACTCGTTGAGTGCGGTTGGTCAGCCAGTTTTGAATCCATATGGTGGTGTTGCTGTCTAACCCACATTTTTCTACTTTATCTAGTAATAGGTTATGGTCTACTTTATCAAACGCCTTACTGAAGTCCAAGTAAACTATATCAACAGCATTCCCCTGGTCCACTAATTTTGTCACTTTGTCAAAGAATGCAATAAGATTAGTCTGGCATGATCTGTTTTTGACAAACCCATGTTGGCTTTTGGTTATTACTTTGTTTGCTTCTAGGTGTTCGTTGATTCGTTGCTTGATTATCTTTTCCAGAATCTTCCCTGGTATTGAGGTCAGGCTGATAGGTCTGTAGTTTCCTGGATCTATTTTTTTCCCTTTTTTGAAGATGGGAACTACATCAGCTCTTTTCCAGTCCTCTGGCAGTTCCCCGGTGCTCCAGGATCTTTGAAAGATATAGTTCAGTGGTTCTGAGATCTCGTCTGCCAGTTCCTTCAGAACCTTGGGGTGTAATCCATCCGGTCCTGGTGATTTGAACTCATCTAGGGTAGACAGGTGTTCACTTACCATTTTCTTTCCTATTTTAACTTTAATATGTTTTTTGTGATGCTGTTTTTGACGGGTTGGACTATTTTTTCCCTTTGTGTAAAGACAGATGCAAAAAACGAGTTAAGTAGCTCTGCTTTCTCCCTATTGCTTGTCACCTTCTTGCCGCTTTCTCCCTGCAATGGACCAATTGTTTCCTTGACTTTTTTGTTGTTTTTAATATGTTGGAAGAAGCTTTTTTTGTTACTTTTTACTTTTGTCGCAAGCCTTTGTTCATTGTGAGCCTTAGCTTTCCTCACTTCATCTTTACAGGTTTGGGCTATTTTCTGGTATTCTGCCTTAGTTATTTGCCCCTCTTTCCACTTTTTATACTTGTCCTTTTTGACTTTCAATTTGTCAGAGAGTTCTTTATGCAGCCATGCTGGTTTCTTTTGAGACCTATTATTTTTCTTCTTCATTGGTATTATGCTAGACTGGGCTTTTATAATCTCACTTTTCAAAATTTCCCAAGCTTCTTGAGTTGTTTTCCCCTTGAGGATTCTTGTCCATGGAATCCTTCCCAAACTTTCTCTAAGTTTATTGAAATTAGCTCTCTTAAAGTCCAAGACTCTAGTTTGACTTTGTTCTACTGCTTGTGTTTGCATAATGTTGAATTCCAATATTGCATGATCACTTGCCCCCAAGGTTCCTGTAGCTTCAACACCTTCTATCATTTCATCTCTGTTAGTGAGAATTAAGTCCAATATGGCTGATCCCCTTGTTCCCTTCTCTACTTTTTGGGTAACAAAGTTGTCTGCTAGGTTTGTTAGGAACCTGTTGGATCTTCCACTTGGTGCAGAGTTTGTCTCCCAGTTGATGTCAGGGTAGTTAAAATCCCCCATTACTATTGTGATGTGCTTCCTACATATCTTAGTTAGCTGACTATCAAAAAGTTCATCTACTTCCTCTGTTTGGTTGGGTGGCCTATAGTATAGACCTATGGCAATGTCATTTCCCTCCCCTTTAATTTTGACCCAGATGGATTAATTAAATTAACTTAGGTTAATCAAATTGAAGAAGAGATGCTGACCTTCCTAGACTATCTCAGACCATTGGCCCAGTGGTGGGATTCAACCCACTTCAGCCATGTTGAATGCTGTTTCTCTGTGCCACAGCACTTTCCGGATGGGACTTAGAGGAAGCAGCGGCTCACAGCTGCTAAATTGCACAAGAGATGCTCTCTCTCCCAGCAAGAGCAGCAGCGGAGAGAAGTAGCCGCTGCCCCAGAGACCACATGGAGCGTCTCCACGAGCGACCGAGCCTCGACAAAGGATGGCTGCAAGATCTCCGCTGCAGCGCTTTAGGTAAGAAGAACCGTCCGGTAGTTTGAGGGAAGGGGGGGACATGCAGGCAGAGGCCCAGGGCAAGGCTGGAGCTGAGGAATGGCGCATTCCCCGACCCGGCCAAGGCGGGTGGCAAGTGGGCAGCGGCTCCGAGGCAAGGCTGAAGCCGGGGAATGGCACATTCCCTGGCCAAGGCAAGCAGGCGGCGGCTCCGGGACAAGGCCGGAGCCAAGGAATGGCATATCCCTGGGCCCCGACCCAAGGCAAAGGGCGAGCGGGCAGCATGCTTACCTTTGGTGAGCAGAGCGGGCGAGTCACAGAGGTGAGGCACAGAGATTAGCTGGACCACGTGGTGAAGGGAAGATAATCTATAGGGCAGGGTGGGGTGGGGTGGGCAGGTCCAGCCGGTGGTCGATTTTACCAGTTCTCCGAACTGCGCAAAATCATAACAACTGGTTCGCCCGAACTGGTCCAAACCGGCTGAATCCCACCCCTGCATTGGCCTCAGTTTCAAGTAGCACATATGTGGTCCAGTTGGACAGCCAGCCCAGAGTTGGCATTTTCCCAATAGCTCTGACAAATACTAAATTCTGACTGCAGCCAGAAGAAGACATTGCATCACTGTTATCATATCCTAAGGGAAGAGGAAGCTCTGTATTCCAATCACATAATTAGAAAGACCAAGACATAATACTTAAATATTCTGAGGTCTCCTGGCTGTGTTGATAATTGTTTGGATGATGCCAAACAATTGTTTTGTCTTTATTTTTATATTTTGCATTTTATGTATTTTATTTTATTGTGAGCTTGCTAGATTCATGTACATGAGTTGGGTGGCTGTATAGATCAAAGAAATAAAGAAATTATTCGAACCTGAGAGCTAATATCCTCTGACTTTCCATAGTTTTTTTTCTCTCTCGCTGTTTGTTCAAAGTCCATGCTTCGTCTTCATCCTTCACTTCAATTCCTTTTTTGTTCTGGCATATTCTAACAACCTGGCACAGATACAAATTTATCAAAATTGTGTAACACAGCATTAAATACAAACCAAAGTTGTGTTGTATTTATTAATACAGAAACCAAAACAACTACCATATTTTTCGGAGTATAAGACGCACCTTTTTACTCCCAAAAGAGGGTGAAAACTTGGGTGTGTCTTATACACCGA
This sequence comes from Diadophis punctatus similis, assembly GCA_023053685.1. Lineage (NCBI taxonomy): Eukaryota > Metazoa > Chordata > Lepidosauria > Squamata > Dipsadidae > Diadophis > Diadophis punctatus. The sequence continues at coordinate 57,081,369 of JALIGW010000003.1, forward strand.
ATGCAGCCCCACCCACCCAGCCACCCCCCACTTTGGCCTCTGAAGCAGAGGGAAGAGCCTGTAAAGCCAAGCAAGTCTGCAGCAGCTTCCCGACCTACAACTGTTTGCCAGGTGGGAAAATGAAAGTGAAACTAGCCGCAAAGAGGCAAATAGCTGGGGGAGACATGCAGATTTTTATTTTCTGCTGGATGCAAGGGGGTAAGTGAATAACTATAAATGTCTGTAGAATGTTCAAATTATTAGACTTATTTTTTAAAGACTGCTTTATTATTGTTCTAGCCAGGGTTCTCCAACCTTGGCAATTTTAAGACTTGTGGACTTCAACTCCCAGAATTCCACAGCCAGCTTTGTTGCCAAGGTTGGAGACCTCTAGACAACTTAACAAAATAAATAAGCTTTTTAAAATAAATGCTTGCTCTGAAGAGGCCCAATGCTATTGTATCTTCTTTTAAATAATAGAGAATAATGTGTACTTCCAGAAATTTTAATTAACTTTAACAGCTCTGTACAAGTATACCGTATATTCCGGCGTATAAGACGACTGGGCGTATAAGACGACCCCCAACTTTTCCAGTTCAAATATAGAGTTTGGGATATACTCGCCGTATAAGACTACCCCTCCTACTAGCTTTCTTTTTCTTTCTGTCTTTCTTCCTTCCTAACATATTTCTTTCTTTCTTTCTTTCTTTCTTTCTTTCTTTCTTTCTTTCTTTCTTTCTTTCTTTCTTTCTTTCTTTCTTTCTTTCTTTCTTTCTTTCTTTCTTTTTCTTTCTTTTTCTTTCTGTCTGTCTGTCTGCCTTCCTTCCTTCCTTCCTTCCTTCCTTCCTTCCTTCCTTTCCTTCCTTCCTTCCTACCATCTTTCTTTCTTTCCTTCTTCTTCCTTCCTTCCTTCCTTCCTTCCTTTTCACACTTTATTGCATACTTTCCTACAAGTAAGAATCCATCTGATGCCTTTGCTATGCATTTTATGACAAAGAACCAATAACAGGAATCCTTTTCTTCTACCTTGGATTTTTTTATTTCTTCACAATTGCAAGCTTTGTGATAGACAATTAGGCAACATATGTCTTTACTGTGAAAACTACTTTGCTCTCTGTAGAACAAATGAAGAAAGTTTCTGGCAACCCTCCAATATTGTCCAATAGGGACAATGGGATATTGAGAGAATCCCTGTCTTTGTGCTGTTTAATTTGTTGCTGCTGTAGCAGCTTCCTTGCTCCAAAGTGATATTTGTCTTTGAGTTGGTGGTTTCCATCATAGCATTGGTAATGATCTTTCTTTCTTCTTTCTTTCTTTCTTTCTTTCTTTCTTTCTTTCTTTCTTTCTTTCTTTCTTTCTTTCTTTCTTTCTTTCTTTCTTTCTTTCTTTCTTTCTTTCTTTCTTTCTTTCTTTCTCCCTGCAAACCAATCCCCACCGTGGCTCCTTTCTCCCTCGCCCAGCCCTCTTCCAAGACGCCAAGTGCGGGGAACCGCACCAAGCGAGGTAGGTGGGTGGGTTGCTCCCCTCCCCTTGGAGGAAGAAGGAGCCTCTGTCGCTATCTCTCGCGGGGTTCCAGCCACCCGACTGAGTCCCCGACCGCGGCACCGGCAGGGTTAACGAGCATGGGAGGGAAGGAGAGAGCGGCTACCGCCGCCGCTGCTACTTTCGCTGCTCCAATATTTCTTTGGTGGGCGCGCGCAGGAGGGACCGCTGAGCAGAGGCACCCGGCGAGCGGGGTGAGAGGCGTGGGGATGCCAGAAGTGGCGGCGGCGGCAGGCTCCTGCCCGCGTCTCCCACCCGCCTCTTGCCTTAAGCTGCCGGGCGCCTCTGCTCCATGGTCCCTCCCGCGCGCGCCCACCAAAGAAATATCGGAGCGGTGAAAGCAGCAGTGGCGGCGGTAGCGCTCTCTCTCCTTCCCTCCCATGCGCATTAACCCTGCCGGTGCCGCGGTCAGGGACTCAGTAGGGTGGCTGGAGCCCCGCGAGAGACAGCGACAGAGGCTCCTTCCCAGCAGGAGACACAAGTTGGCGGCGGGGCTCCGGGGCTTCTTCAGCCGCTTGGCTGGAGAACGGCGGGGATGTGGCCATGGCCGTTTTGAGCTCGGAATTTTCAGTACCCGGCGTATAAGACGACCCCCGACTTTTGAGAAGATTTTCAAGGGGCAAAAAGTCGTCTTATACGCCGGCACATACGGTAGTCTGAAATGTAACAGTGTCCTGTTTAGTATTAGAGTTAAATCCTGACTTACCTTGGAGTAGATCTATTTAAATAATTGGGAGGAGTTAGTGTGACTACATTTAAGAAAACTTTCTGGCATAATGTACATTTCTCCAATTCTTTGCTATTTCTATGGGTCAGGCACACATACACAGAAATACACAGCAAACAGTGTATATCATCTGTGCTGTTTGCTGTTTGGCAAATTGCTTGGAGGCAGAGGCCTTTTTTCCTTGTTTTCCTCCCCCAAAACTAAGGTGCGTCTTATACTTCAGTGCGTCTTATACTCCGAAAAATGCGGTAGATGCATGTTTACATAGTTCTGAATATACCGTGAAATATGTTGCCACTAAATGCCTTGCAGCAATTAGGAAATGTAATTTTTTGTCTCTCCCAAAGAAAAGTAAATAAATGTAATGATGTTTGCCAGAACTAAAAAAATAACCATCTTTGAAGGGAAGCGTTACTGAAAAGTAAAATAAGTCCAATGTCCATTGATTCATTTATTCACTCATTCATTTGAGACCACCCAACTCCAGAAAGATGGGACACCTAACAATATAAATAAATACAAATACATTAAATATATAAAGAATAAAAACAAGATAAATAGAAGCAAGATAAGACAGAACACAACCAAGCTGGAAAAGACAAAAGGAAAAACAAAATGACAAATCTGGCTGACAACAGAAAAAAACAATTAAACCAATATCCAGCCAGGGCTGCAGCTGCCCCAGTCCTCATTTTCTAACTTCCTTCTTTATTAAACAACTTAATAATAGTTGCATTATTGAGTTAGACATTTTGGAGATTCAAACTTGCAAGTACTAAGTACATAAAAAGAGCAGTATATTTCTTGCATCATGATGCCAGTTGCTAAAGGTTTCACTTGCTGTGGCTTATAAGATGGATGGTTCACTTTGCTCACTGCTAATTGCTGTGCAATTATCCAAATCGATGAAAGAAACCTCATTGTCATAATGACACTCTTTGTGCTTACCCATGTTTCTCAGACGTGTCCTTGTTGATGTCCATGAAGGCCAGTTGAATTCCAAGGTATTTCCAAGGTAAAACATAAACCCATATGATTAAAAATGATTACCATCCTTACTGCAAAACCTGTGGAACTATGAGTAGAGTAGAGTAGAGTAGAGTAGAAAATAGAATAGAGTAGAATAGGAATAGGAATAGGAATAGGAATAGGAATAGGAAAGGATAGAATAGAATAGAATAGAATAGAATAGAATAGAATAGAATAGAATAGAATAGAATAGAATAGAATAGAATAGAATAGAATAGAATAGAATTCTTTATTGGCCAAGTGTGATTGGACACACAAGGAATTTGTCTCCAGTGCATAAGTTCTCAGTATACATACAAGCAACAAGTGATAAATCATGATCATAATCATCATAAGATAAATTCATCAGAAATCATAAGATAAAACACTTAGTGATAGTCATAGGATACTAAATACACAATCAACATAAATCATACTAGGATAGTAAATAAAACTATATAAATTGTAAGTTACAAGCAACAAATGTATAATCATAAGGTGTTAAGGAAATAGATAATAGGAAAGTTGAGAAGAATAATAGTAACAGCCTTTCTAGGTAGTTTGACAGTATTGTGGGAATTAGTTGTTTAGCAGAGTGATGGCACAGGGGGGAAAACTGTCCTTGTGTCTAGTTGTTTTAGCGTGCAATGCTCTATAGCGGTGATGGCGAACCTTTTTTGGTCCGCATGCCAAAAGAGGGGGAGCGTGGGAGGGGAGTGCACACGCTTGCCCACACCCATAATTCCATGCGGCCCCCTGTGCATGCGCGAGTGACACACACCCCTTGGCACGCGATGGCACACCCATTTTTTGCTCTCCCCAGGCTTCAGAGCCTTTCTAGGAGCCTGGAGAGGGTGAAAACGCCCTTCCCCACCCCCCTGGAGGCCCCCCGGAGGCCAGAAACGGCCCATTTCAAGTGGAACGGAACTTCCGGTCCAACCGGAAGTCGGCAAATGGAACATTTCCAGCCTCCGGAGGACCTCCAGGGGGGTGGGGAAGGCCGTTTTCGCCCTCCCCAGTCTCCTAAAAAGGCTCTGGAGCTTGGGGAGAGCAAAAAACAGGCCTTCCCCACCCCCTCCGGAGGCTGGAAACAGACTGTTTCCTGACTCCCAGTGGGCCCAGAAGGCCCGAAAATCAGCTGGACCTGAGCTCGCGTGTCCACCAATATGGCTCTGCGTGCCACTCGTGGCACGCGTGCCATAGGTTCGCCATCACGGCTCTATAGCATCATCTTGAAGAAGTTGAATCAGTTTATGTCCAGGATGTGAGGGGTCTGTAGATATTTTCACAGCCCTCTTTCTGGCTCGTGCAGTATACAGGTACTCAGTGGAAGGCAGGGTGCTAATAAAGTCTGCAAAGATCAAATCCAGAGCCTCTTCAACAAATCCTCAACCCAAATCCTGACACCATAATGTTACCTAGCCACAAACCGTAGTTGGCCATCCTGCCCCATGGCCTCTTTTTGTGATACTCAGGATTCTCTCTTTGACCCTTATTCCTGAAAATTGACAGCGTAGTTCCCCATCATTTTGAGTTGGGAAAGAGATGGACATGCTAATACAAGCCCTAAATTGATACATCATTTTTAAAAAGGAAAGAAAATCCAAATCTTCCACTCCAACTTCAGCATTGGTCCCATGTGTGATGCTGCCCTTAGGGTCCCCAAACATATTAATTATGATCTTTGACTACTAAAAAAGGGACTCATCTTGCCTTTAATTGTGGATTCCTTCCACAAAATTAACCAAACCCTGAAAGATGGCCACAGCCACTTCCATGACTTCATTACTTTTTTGCCTTGATCACTGGACTCCCGAAAACTGTTCAGTTACTTAGATGCTGCAAATTTGTGTGGCACCTCACTTCTCAGCTCTAAGCAGCCTACAATATAACACAAAACAAATACAATTAAAAAAACCCATAAAAGTGACAAATACTAAATCAATACATAGTATTGAGAATAATACTCTCTTTTATAAATTCAAGGAGTTTCCTGCAATTCCTCAGTCCGATGAAAGGTAAAATGTAACTATAAAAGTAATTTGTCAAAAAGTTTTATGCATTACATTCTGATCTGGAGTGTTCCGTTCAAATTAAGAGTTTAATTTTAAATAACTGAAGGGGAAATTGGTTTGGCTCTTGGTTGCCTCGCAACTAATCAAAAATCAAAAGGGGGAAAAGATTGAAGGGGATAAAAGGATAAAAAAGAGTCATGCAGGTATGTTGATTTTCTGGTCTAGCTGACATTGTTATATCTCCCTGCTTGCCCACCAGTTAATTTCATTAAATATTATCTAAAATTACAAAACTGACATATCCATAAGGCTATATTATTACACTCTGACTCCAAGCTCTATGACGGCATAATCGTTTTGATGGTTGTATCATCCTGACATCCCGATTACAAAATTCTCATTTGCTAAGCCAATTGCAAGGTATCCAATATGAGCAATTTGAAGAACAACTCCCGGCATTTTATCTTGGGGGGAAAAAATGAGAGGAATGTCATTTCAAAGCTTTATAAAAAATTAAATAGCCTAGATGGCACTTCTATAACAATTTCAGAAGTTACCGCTGTCAATGTGCTTTAAATTACAGACAAATTATTCTTCGGAGAGTCAACGTTGCCAGAATGTCATCAGCCTCAAAGCAACACAAAAGAGCCAAATGAAGCTTTTGAAGAACTACCGGTAGTTATCAGCAGTGTGTGGCTCTCCTGCTGCACATCCCTCAATTGCACATGCAAAGTCATCCAAGTGACAAGGAATATGGATTCATGAAAAAAGAACTTTAAAAATAAGCTGTACTTCTTTTGCTGTCTCTGTGGCTCTGCTTATGGGCAGACTTTAAGACTTTTGAAGAAAAAAGACTACTGCCCACCAATGTTTTCTAGCAAGAATCCATGTTCAACCAGATCACTGAAGGCATCTAACCCACCTTAGCAACATAGCTTGATTCTTGACAAACGTATCTTTTCTTTTATGTACACTGAGAGCATATGCACCAAAGACAAATTCCTTGTGTGTCCAATCACACTTGGCCAATAAAGAATTCTATTCTATTCTATTCTATTCTATTCTATTCTATTCTATTCTATTCTATTCTATTCTATTCTATTCTATTCTATTCTATTCTATTCTATTCTATTCTATTCTATTCTAGCTGATGACAAGATTAGGAGTTGGGATATGCCTAGCTCCTATTGACCATTTTACATTTCTGAACTCCTTTTTGAGGTTTAGCGCTGTTTTTGAAAGAACCCAGGATCTCCTTAGGACACCAGCTCCATAGAACTAAGAGCTGTCACCAATGAGTAGTTTACAGATTGTCTGCTGCTTTGGGTTTTTGTGTGGCAATGCCCTTTCACCAGGGGTGGTATTCACTTACCTTCCCTACCGGTTCACAAATGTGAGCGCATGCACAAAGCCTTCTGCGCATGCGCACAGCCTCGAAAACATGGATAAATGGGACGTGATTACATCCAGGTGGGTGGGCGGGGCCACCTGCAGTCAGCGCTACCGGTTCTCCCGAACCTGATAGAACCGGCTGAATACCACCATTGCCTTTCACCTACTGTAATGGCATGTGGGAATGACCTTAAAAGGCAGGAGAAAATCCACAGCCTAGACAACAGTCAGATAAAGGAAATTTCAGTCCAAAAGAATGACGTAAGCTCCTCAGATGGAACTCTCTAGTTTTTGGGAGAGTAAATATGAGGAACAGGAGGGGTACTTTCAGACTTGCAAGATTCTGTTAATGTAACCTTACAATAAAAATGCAGCTAATACTCCTGGTTTGGACTACCTTGCAAAGCTAACATCAATCTTGCTTGTCTGAAATCTCTAATACCCTTCGCCTTCACAGTCCAAGAAGCTAGGGAAAGTCCCTTCTGAAACAGTCTCTGCCTGTTGCCTAGTCTGTGGCTCTTCATCCTGTCTTCCAAGGTCATTCCCACGCACCATTACATCAGGAGCCGGTTGCTCTTACCTCGTAACCGGTGCGCTGCGCGTGCATTGCCATGTGCGTGCGTCCCTTGTGCGATTTTGCTTCCGCGCATGCGCAGAAGCAAAAAATCACCAAAATCTCACACACACGCGTGTGTCCCCTTGCAAGATTTTATTTCCGTGCATGCACAGGAAGCAAAAAAAGCACAAAAATTCCTGAAAAAATATGGCGCCGCGCGACAGATGGGTGAGGACGGCACTGGAGCCATTTCGCAATCCGCCGGCCGCTACCGGTGTCATAGAGAAGACCGCACCGGTAGGAACCCACCCCTGCATTATATACTCTAATGCCAATTTGTGAAATCTATGGGCTGCTTCCAGATTGTGCAGCCATTGTCATTCCTTTGCAAGAGAAGATAATAGCAGAGCTTGCTTGTTACCTATGACTCCCTCATCATCTGCCCTCCAACCACACCTGCAACCTTTCAGCCAAGCCTTTTTGGAAATAGGTTAAATGTTGGAAATTGTATTATAAAATTTGTGGATATTCTTATTAATTCTTGTTTGCTTCCTTTCTATTTCCTTTGTCAATATTTAGTTTCTCTTGATTATGCTTCTTTGCAAAATTAATGCTACTATTTACTAATATTAATAACATTTTCCTGCAGTATTTTTATCTAATAATTCTTGTATCTTAATTTATATTAGTAATTCAAAAGCATTTGTAACCAAACAGCTAATGCTAAACATTAAGAGCACTTATTTTTGTCTAAAGATATTAGTGGCCTTTCCTAAATTGTTGTTAAAATGCTGCTATTTTAGTGTAGAACCTCATAAGCATTCAGAGGACAGCATTTATTTCTTTCCTTTGAACAAATCCGAATTATAAATACTTATTTTAATTCATACTGAAAACTCTTAGAAACAAGCACAGTATATAGAAGTTACCCAAAAAATGACAATCATATATTTTTAACTATCTATTTAAAATTAAAGAAACATTGATCAAGGCTACTTACACAGTATGTCAAATCCTGTTTGAAGTTTATTTAAAATTCTTTATCATATTTAATTTAAAGGCTGGCCAGAATCTAAATTAATGGTCCTTTTCTCTTTAAGAAAAAAATGGCTTTATGGGGAAGTTGGTTTAATGAAGCTCAGCAGATTCTCCATATAGCCCAGTACTGTGAATTGTGACTGGAAGCATATATAAAATCTGAGAATCTTTACATTCAAAGCATATTTCAGTAGTAAACGATCATCTTTCTATGTCAGCATAGATGCTCCTTATTGACTAAATTACTAATATTTTCTTATGATGGAGTGAAATCGGTGGTGGGTTGCTGCCGATTTGGACCAGTTCGCATGTACCGATGGCGGAAATTTTCACCCGCTTGCCGAACTGGCAGCGATGGCCAGCTGTCCACGCCCCGGAACCGGTTCTCCGGTCGCTGCAGCCAGCAAAGAACTCTCTGAATCCAGAGGGTCATTTGCGTGATGTGATGAGGGGGGCGCGCGCAAGCAAAATGTGCACTTCCGTCACAATGCGAACCAGTAGCGAAGGTAAGTGGAACCCACCCCTGAATGAAATGCCTTTTTTCTAGGCCAAGGATCACAAACGAGATTTAAGTGACATTCAGAGAGCCACATTTCCCAAAGCTAGGGCAAAACCTTTTGCTCAAATACAGAAGGTAAGCTCTTCAGACAAACAATTTAAGAATGATGTAAAGTGTACAATATTTATTTTTGTTGTCCTTTCATTGATGTGTAATTTAATATATATATATATATATATATATATATATATATATATATATATATATATATATATATATATATATATATATATATATATATATATATATATATATGTATATATATATATGTATATATATTATATATATATATATATATATATATATATATGTATATATATATATATATATATATATATATATATATATATATATATATATATATATATATATATATATATATATTTGTTTTCTGAGGTTTTCGCGGGTGTTTGTATGTAGGTCTTTGGTTATTCGGGTTTTCTCCCGCGTGAAATTGGAAGTATCTTTGCAACGTTTCGACGAAGTCCCATTCGTCATCATCAGGCTGGAGTCTTCAGCTTGCTGCTTCTAGGAGCAATGTGAGAAACAGCTGCAATCTGCATATATATATATGTCTTTGGGTATTCGGGTTTTCTCCCGCGTGGAATTGGAAGTGTCTTGGCGACGTTTCGATGAAGTCTCATTCATCATCTTCAGGCTGGTGTCTTCTGCTTCCTGCTTCTAGGAGCAATGTGAGATTGCTGCTGTTTCTTCCTTTTAACTGCCAGTGGAGGTTTGAACTGATAGGGTGGGAGCTTGGCTGTGTTCTGATTGGTTGGAGGTGTGTTCTGATTGGTTGGGAGCTTGGCTGTGCTCTGATTGGCTGGGGGGTTAGCTGTGCTCTGATTGGCTGGGGGTGTGCTCAGGTTGGTCTGACTTGCAGGGGCATTTGAGCTGGTGAGCTGCATTGCTGCTGTTTGGCTTCTGGTTCGTGGTCCTGCCACATCTTCATGGAGGGTGTCAGTTTGCTTCATGTATGGATTGGAGGGGTTTAAAGTGGCTAATGATGCAGCTGAAGTATGGCTTCTGGTTTGTGGTCGTGCCTCATTGGTGTGGGTTTGGGTTTGCTTATTGCGTGGATGTGTGGTGGTGACATCCTGTGTGGTTTTCGTGAGTGTGGGTCTGGTGTCATTCTTTGTGTTAGGGACTCGTTTGTCAATACGGGCGGGTTTCCAAATGTCTGGTAGGCGGGAGGTGTCATCTCGTTTGTTCATGCTGTGTGGGCGTTTTTCTATCTCGATGGCTTCTCTGATTATTCTGTTGTTAAAGTGTTCGGTTTTGGCGATAGTTCTGGTCTTTTTAAAGTCGATTTCATGTCCTGTGGCTTTGAAATGTTGGACCAGGGAAGAAGTTGGTTCCTCTTTTTTGACTGTGTTCTTGTGTTCTTCAATGCGTGCACTTATTCTTCTGTTGGTTTGTCCAATGTATGTGGTGGGGCAGGCGGTGCATGGAATTTCATATACTCCTTGATTTTCTAACTCAATTTTGTCTTTGGGGTTTCTTAGGATGGTGGATATTTTTCGGTTTGTGCAGAATGCTGTCTTGATGTTGTGTTTGTGGAGGATCTTGCTGATTCTGTCTGTGGTGCCTTTTATGTATGGGAGGATGGCTTTGCCGTTTTCTTGTTCTCTGTCTTGGATTAAACTGGAAGACATGGGAGTCCCATGCAAGAAACCCAGAGGGTTGGGGGATGCCAAAAGGGGATTTGGGGGGGGATGCTGCAGTGTGTGGGTGGACTGGCAGAGGCTGCAAGCAAGCTGGCAAGGGCCACAGGTGAGCACTAGGAAGCATGGGCTAGTCAAAGGGGGCCGTGAGCAGGTGCACAGTGGAGTATGGGTAGGCGGGAGGGGGTTTTCTATGGAGTACGAGATCCCTGGGATATCATACTCTGTTAGTGGGGCTCCTCCTGAGTAAAACTGTTAGGAGTGACTTACGGGAGTGACTTGTGGTATTCCCTACTGACTTCCTCATTGATTTCGCTTGTGGGAAGCTGGGAGAAAAGGTCACAAATGACGATCACTTAACCGCAGCTCATTGCAATGTTGCAATTGTGATCTGGGTACCCAAGCTGACTGAGTGGGCACGGTGATGGCTGCAACTTTATGGACTGGTCTTAAATCTCCCTTGTTCAGCACTGTCCCAATTTTGAACGGTCACTGAAGATGCAGTTATAACACTAGGATTACCTGTAGAAAAATCAGTGAAACTTCCAGAACTAAAATGCATATCTGAAATAACCTCTGCTCATAAGGAATCTACTGGAAAAAATGTACTTATTTATTAATCAATTTATATGGCCTCTGATCTCATTTCTTTGTCTCTGGGTGACTTATAATAAAATATGTTTAAAAAACATAATTCAAAATATATATAAACAGACAGCAGCAAGGGATCATAAAGGACTATGATTAACACAATCATGAGACAGGCTCCATCTCACACCTATCTCTCATACGGCAATAGTATGTGGGAACAACCTTGGAAGACAGGAGGAAGAGTCACAGCCTAGGCAATAGTCTGATAAATGAAACCTAAGTATGAAGGAGGAGTGGGAGTGGAGAAAAAGTCTCCTTAATTTTCAGGAGAATAAAAGTAAGGGGGAGATAGGAACTTTCAGACTTGCAAAATTAAGTTACCCGCAAAATACAGTTAGAGGTCAAAACAGTAACTTTACAATAAAGTTACTATTAGAACTCCTAGTTACTTCTCTGAACTACCTCAAAAGACAGAGGGCCTTAGGCTTGGATACAAAACCAAGTTTTCAAGGCCTTGCAAAAGGCCAGCAGTTGCCACATCATATCTTGGCAGAGGATGACAGACCAATATAGTCTATACAAGTTTAAACAAAAAGGTTTTCAATATATGTGTGCCCTGTGGTTTATTTATTGATCAATTTGTCATAGTTATATGTCCACCCATCTCACAAAATATGACTCTGGATGACTTACAGTAAAAAAAAAAATACATCATAAAATAGCAATAAAAAACAACAATTAAAACATTAATATACAATTAAAAGGCAAGGATAGATTATCAGGTCTTACAGACAATGGAACCGTCTCATTAGTTTGAGATGATGGCTTAGCATGATCTTAATACTAAAGCCAGAATTATCATGGTCAAGAGGGAAATTTGGATGGTCCAGTCGGGGATGGAAGTCACTGGAATATTGTATTCCTGAATCAGCACATTCTGAACATTCACATACTTGCTTTTTATCATCTTCTAATAAGAGAAGATATGCCATGAAGTATACATTTAAGATAAGTATTATCTACTTTTCTGATAGTTGAAGTCTCCTGACATTATGCTTTTATCTTCTTCCACAGGTGAACAAAGAGAATGTGGAAGTGCCACTGCTGCACTACAGGGGCTGATCAGTGTGGGGTCTTCTTCTCTTTGAAGCCATGCAAACAGCTAATTTCTTTTTGTTAGAGCAACATAAACAAGTTATAACAAAGGAACTATACCAGCAGTGGGTTGTTCCCGGTTCGGCCCGATTCAGAGAACCGGTAGTGGCGGCAGCAGGCTCCGCCCACCCACCCGGGATGCTTCTGCACATGTGCAGAAGCATCGCGCGTGCACGAGCAAACCGGTAGAGATGGGATTTACAACCCACTACTGAGCTATACCACTATTTACCAGAAAACAAGGCTAAAGGGAAAAGGAGCTGAGAAAGTTGCTATTCAAACAAATTTGCAGGCTTCTTGACCTGAAGCCACCCTTATCTCAACAGAACTTGGAGATGTGTATTACTGTACTGTATTTAGCTTATGAATAGAGAAATCTTGCCAAGACAGTTACAGAAACATGACTTCTGCCAGAGTCAAGATAAAATCTCCCTCTGCCTTAAGGATATGTATTTATCAAATGAGAAATCAAATCAAGTGAAATTTTAGTTTATATTGGAATTATTTCTCCTTACATCTGCCTGTAACTGGTTTTTCCCATGAAACAGATTCCTGAGAGGAAACCTGACCAAATATAAAAGAACCATCTGGTAGATTTGTGTTTGTTCAAATTTCATTTCCCTAACATGGAGTTTACAAAACACAGACAGAATTCACTTTCTGGATTCCTTTCACCTCTGTCAAATTAGTCGGCTTAAGAGGATTCAGGCGGAACGTATCTAGATTAAATCCTAAAAACAGAAGAACTGAGTGAAGTGGCTTAATTATTTGGGGGGAGGGGAATATAACACAATTGTCTGTTCAATGTCATCTGTGTTTCAGTGAACATTTGCAGTCAGCTAACTTTATGAAGTGGAAAGATATGTTGTGAAGAATGGCCTTTTGGAAAAGAAATATTTTTTAAATAGTTTTATTCATAAACATTTTTTAATACAGTGTATTGTCAGGGTATACCATTTACAAAAAAAGACGAGAGAAAAGATAGTAATAAATATTAACACATGAACTAATAACAGTAATAATAATATAATAACCCATGTACTAATAACAATAATAATGATGTAACCAAGTGATTTTAACTAAGTTTCTTTTTATATTGGCTTATTTACATTTTTGTTAATTATAATAATTGTAGTTATAACCCATCTCTATTTTTAATACAAACATTTATTGTCTTTCTACTTCTTGTCTCTAATCACTCATAAAATCTATTCCAAATCAAATAATATTCTGTGTCTTCTTTATCTTTTATTTTTAAAGTTAGTCTGTCCATTTCAGCACAGTCTAAAATTTTTCGAATTATATCCTCATCCGGCGGGGTGTTCTCATTTTTCCAGTATTTTGCAAATATGATCCTTGCTGCTGTCAGTATATGTAAAACTAAGTATGTGGTCCCTTTATCATAACCCTCTGGCATTATGCCCAACAAACATATTTCTGGTTTCAACTCTATATTCTGTTTAATTGTCTTTTCTAGCCAGATACATATTTGGCTACATATTTTCTCCCAATATTTTCTTGCTTTGATACACGTCCACCACATATGATAGTAGGTACCTGGGGTCTGATTGCATTTTCAGCATTTGGCAGACAAGAAAGATCTGAGTACTATGGAGTTACTGTGGCGTCAATGAAAGCACTGGAAATAAAATATCTGGAAAGGGGTATAAAGCAGATATCTCTGAACAGGAACTTCAGGAATCATTCAGAGCTTTCTGCATAGTTTGAGCCAACACCTTGACCATTTTAGGTCTACAGAAGGTCTAAGACTCTAGAGAATTACAATCCAAATATTTTGAATTGCAATTCCCACCAGTTCAAGAAAGAGGGCAACGAAGGCTTCCCTTCTTCTGGCCAAGACAATAATCTTTGCAATTTGGTTTGTGATATTCTTCTTTAATAAACAGTCTTTAATAATAGTATGAAAAATAAAGATAATGGCACAATTTATTTAAAGAGTGATTCTTTCACCAGCCAACATAGGTTTCATTCAGCAACATGTGAAGTCACCTAAGAGATTATCTTAAATTACAATAGTTCAATGTTAACCTGTCATTCTGCAAAAGGACTTTTGGTTGTCCCTCAGTGACTATGCTTTAACTATTTTTTTCTTTTATTATTTTAAGGATGGTATTCTATTTTGAGATCCACCACTCTGGGGAGGATTATTAGGATTCTAATAATACATGAGTACAAATAGTCCTTGTTTAGCAAGCACAATTGGGACTGGCAGCTCAGTTATTAAGCAAAGCAATTGCTAACTCAAACAGTCACTAAATCAGGCTTACCTATATATTAAACTGAGAGCCACTTTGATGTAGTGGTTAAAACATAAGCTGGAAACCAGCAAATTGAGAGTTCTAGCCTTGCCTTAGCCATTAAGCCATTTCAGCCATTAACCGACTTTGGGTGGGTCACTCTCTAGGAAGGAGGCAATGTCAAACCACTTCCAAAATCTTGTCAGGAAAACTGCAGGGACTTGTCCAGATAGTTACCAGTAGTCAAAACTGACTCAGAACCAAAACACACACACAAATTAATAAAATGGTGATATAATAAATTGTACAATAAAAGCAGGTAGGAAAATTAAGTAGGTTAAGACTTGATTTCTTACATTTCTTATAGCATTTTGTACATATTGGTTTTATAAATAATGTTTTCACCTGCATATAGTATAATTAACTTACATTCAGAATAAAATCCCTTATTTGTTTTAAGTACTAGCTGTGTGTGTATCAGCTCCAGTTCTAATCTACTCTCTGACTAATCTTTTACCAAGGCAGAATAAAGATGAGCTATGTAAGCAAAGCAAATTCAGGCTGGCATATATTGTGCCACCTCATGGACTGGAGCAAACCATGTTAAGCTAGCTGTGTAGGTATGCCCAATAACTGATTTCACAGAGTATTTGTATTCTGTGCACTTCAATATTCAGTATGCACTTCAGCTTTAGACAATGACTTCTTTTGCACAGATTTTAAAAACTCAAGCTTGGCAGGCAGAATACAGTATCAATTTTAAGAATTCAATTAAAAACATGTTTTTCAAATGTTTACATGCTGCCTGTTATACTATGCATCACCAAGTGATCTCCAATGTAATACTATTGAGGTTCTTACCATACCTTCTGAGGAGACCAAATGAGAAGGGGCTGAATGCTACTAAAGATTCCAAAAGGGGATGATCAAATCAAATGATTAAGTCAATCCAGTCATGGGATTGTATATGTTACCTTTGATAAACACTCTAACAATGCTAGCTAGAGCTTTTCTAACCCATACCGTAAACAATCAAAATAACCAAAGTGCTAACCATGCTGGAGAAAAAGAAGAACTCTTGTCTGAAAGCAAGAAAGGAAAGGAAATTCACTAGATTGTCCATTTTTGCAGCACATAAATTACAGTAAATATAAAGACAGATAACTTTCGTGTTTGTGTCTGTTCAGCTGCAATACCCACAACGGTGATGATACACCCACAATTACTGAAGGCAATTCATTCCACTGGTTTATTATTCTCATTGTCAGGAAATTTTTCCTTAGTTCTAGGTTGCTTCTCTCTTTAACTAGTTTCCATCCATTGCTTCTTGTCTTGTCTTTAGGTTCTTTGGAGAATAGATTGACGCCCTCTTCTTTGTGGCAGCCCCTCAAATATTGGAACACTACTATCATGTCACCCCAGTCCTTCTTTTCACTAGACATTCCCAATTCCTGCAAACATTCTTCATATGTTTTAATCTCCAGCCCCCTAATTGTCTATGTTGCTCTTCTTTGCACACTTTCCAGAGTCTCAACATCTTTTTATATTGTGGTGACCAAAATTAGATGCAGTATGTGGTCTTACCAAGTCCTTATAAAGTGGTATTAACACTTCACATTATCTTGATTCTATTCTTCTGTTAATGCAGCCTGGCTTTTTTGGCGGCTGCAGCACATTGCTGGCTCATATTTAAGTGATTGTCCACTAGGAGTCCAAGATTCTTCTCACAGTTATGGCTATTGAGCCAAGTTTCACCAAATTTGAATGTGTACATTTGGTTTCTCTGGCCTAAGGATAAAATCTCACTTTTCTCTACATTGCATTTCATTTTGTTAGATAGGGCCTAGTGTTCAAGTCTGTAGAGAGCCATCTGGATCTTGAGCCTATTTTCTGGGGTGTTGGCTATTTCTACCAGCTTGGTGTCATCTGCAAATTTGATGAGTTCCCCTTCTATTCCTTCATCTAAATCGTTGATGAAGATGTTAAAGAATACTATGCCTAAAATGGAACCTTGGGGTACTCCACTGCTTATTTCCCTTGCATGTAGACGTAGTTCCATTAAGGATTACACCTTGAGTGTGCTTTGTCAATCAGTTACAAATCCATCTGGTGGTGATGCTGTCTATCCCACATTTTTCTAGCTTATCAAGAAATAGGTTGAGGTCTACCTTGTCAAATGCCTTACTGAAATCCAAGTATACTATGTCCACAGCATTTCCACTAATTTAATCAAAGAATGAAATAAGATTTTGTCAAATAATTAAATAAGATTTGTTTGGCATGATCTGTTTTTGACAAACCCATATTGACTTCTGATTATAACTTTGCTTGTTTCTAGGTATTCACAGATTGTTGCTTGATTATCTTTTCAGGCTCTTCCCAAGTATTGATGTCATGCTGATTGGTTTGTAGTTTCCTGGATCTATTTTCTTTACCTTTTTTGAAGATGGGAACCACATCAGCTCTTTTCTTTTCTTTTGTCCCCCATTACTTATTTTCTATCTGGTTTATGCTTTGACACACAATACACCATACTCTTTAGAACATTCTTAATGTTTAAAAATTTCTCTTACAGTGCAATTCAATTTACATTGGAGAAACTCACCAGTTGGTCTATTGTTTAGATAAAATTTTGGTAACCTGAAACCCTAAGCACAGAAGTGTGTTCAGTATTCGAGAACACATTCTGGATGCTAAAAAATGCCACTTTGGTCATGTCATCTCACTGAACCCCAACCCAACGGCTGCAAATCTGTGTACCTGAGTTAGAGAAGTAATGGCACAAGCAATTAGAAGTTCCTTTTATAGAATGTCAAACTCTGATGAATTTGGATGAGAGAAGAGTATTAGAGTTACTCTACTTTGGGAGCTATAATGCATAGTAGAGTGTATGCAATCTCTATATCTCTGTTTTGGGACTTATGGGCCATCCTGAGGTCACACTGACCCACTATCTGAAATTAAATAAAACAAATGGCTTAAAGCTCTGAAAGACTAAATTAGTTAAATGCATCCCAAACCAACAAACAAAAAAGTGTTGTTTGTGTATTCTGTGCTGCACAGGGATACTAGCTCCAGTCTTTCTTACTGCTAGAAACAGAAGTTGTATCCTAAGTATACTCTTTCCATCTATTCCTCCTCCTCCTGCTCCTCTTCCTCCTCCTGCTCCTCCTGCTCCTCCCCGCCACCAGATGGTCTTAGAAGCTGGAAACTATAATGCGTTGGACAACTGGGCTGACACTGGTTGTAGTAAAAAAGTATTTTTAAGAAGTAAAAAATATCCCAACTACCAGCAAAACAAATAGAAAAAAAAATCAAAGATTGCCTCATGGGGGAGCATTAATTTAAATATATTTTTATGCCTAGACAAAATGCCATGATATTTCCTAAAGCATAAAAACTAATGCAACAAAAGCAATTGATTAAATTTCAGGTGTTCTCTGCCAGATTGGTTATTGCAAAACCCTGAAAAGCTAAAATACATCTTTCTTTAGATCATTGGTATTTAAATTGATAGAAATTGCTCTGGATGAAAAATTAGCATAACACGACAACAAAGGGCTTTACAAAGAATTACAATGAAGGAAAACGTTTCTTCAACTCTGATTGCCATTTATTACTTACATTACCAATGATTTTCCTTCAACTATACAAATTTTGTTAACAAAGTTGAATATAGATATTTAAGGATCCAACCTGGGTTGGTCACCAGGACCAGATTTAGTTTTCTGAACTTTCGGACTCATGTCAACTACAAAGTAGTCAACCAAAAAGCCACACACAATAGGCACCATATAAATACTATACACAGAATAGCCCAAAGCACACACTCTGGTAGAGAAAAGTTCCCTGAGGATGGGCTTTATAATTTATTAGATTAATATCTCACTTTTCATCAGGAGCTCAAAGTAAAATAGAGGGTTATTCAAAAAGAATGAACCGATTTCATGACGTAATATTTTATTAAGGAAAAGTAACACAAAACTCCAGCCAAGTCACAAGTATTCTACTCACAATCAACTTTTATTTCTTGTCTTACAAGTGTTCAATGTGGCCACCATCTGCAGCACGGGCAACATCAATGCGATAAGACAGTGATGGCGAACCTATGGCACGCGTGCCACAGATGGCACGCGTAGCCATATCTGCCGGCACGCGAGCCGTTGCCCTAGCTCAGCTCCAGCGTGCATGTGCACGCCGGCCAGCTGATTTTTGGCTCACACGGAGGCTCTGGGAAGGTGTTTTCGGCTTCCGGAGGGCCTCGGGGAGGGGCGGGGGGGCGTTTTCACCCTCCCCAGGCTCCAGGGAAGCCTCTGGAGCCTGGGGAGGGTAAAAAACGGGCCTACCAGGCCCACCAGAAGTTGGGAAATGGGCCATTTCTGGTCTCCAGAGGGCCTCCGGGGGTGTGGGGGAGGCCGTTTTCACCCTGCCCAGGGATTGAATTATGGGTGTGGGCACTCACGCATGCACGATAGCGCGCACACACGCGCTTTCGGCACCCAAGGAAAAAAAGGTTCGCCATCACTGCGATAAGAGAATTCCTCCCAGGCTCGTATCAGCATATCACAATCCACTGAGTTGATCGCTGTTGTTATTCGATGTTTAAGGTAATCCAGGTTAGTGGGCAGCGGTGGAACATAAACGCAATCTTTTACATATCCCCACAACAAAAAACCACACACGGTTAGCTCTGGGGATCTTGACAATCTTGACAACCAAATTTGTTTTTGCGAACTCGAGAATGCAGAACGCCTTTTCCTGAGGACTCGCCATTCCGAGGGTAAACAAATAACTGAACATTGCCGGAAGAATGACGCGACTACATCGCCCCTGTGGCAGCCATTCAAAACTTAGATAACTCCTCTTTCAAATGGTCACTGACTCATTACATGACGATGCTCGAGAACTGAAGCAATGCGTCATGAAATTGGTTCATTCTTTTTGAATAACCCTGTACATAGCATTCCTACTACTTTTTCTTAAACCAACTCTGTGAAGTAGGTTGGGTTAAGAGAGAGTGACTGACCCAAAGTCACCCAATGCACTTCTGTGGTTGAGCATAGTCTAGACTTGAATCTCCCTTCTTCCACTGCAACACACTGTTGTTTCTTTATTTCGTTGATTTTGGTCTTGCTTTTATTTTCTTCAATAAAAGAGCAAAAGAAAGGAAAAGAAATGCCACCAAGAAAATCTTTCAAGTTTTTGAAAACTTTTGATCAGACTAAATGCAACCAAAAGCAAGCAAGGGCAGAATAACCCTGTATTAAACTTACACCAAATCAAATGATTTCAGACTCTTTTCAGTTACGACGTGTCACTTGACAGAGCTGCACACTTTAATCTTAGCTGTTATCTCTTTCCTTTATGATCATAGCAAGTTCTCGAACAATGTGTAGTAGAAAAGGTGTTTTATTTCTAGGAGTGCTGGCAGTAAGAAACTGTTAAGCCCCGTTGGAGCATAGATTGAATTTTGATAATGAGACTCATAAATATTTTATTCTGTGGAAAAATTCTACTCTGAAAATAGGTGGTACAACATTCTGTTGGAAAGTTTGGGCAGAAGCTGGGATTATGACTTTAAACCAATTATTATGTAATGAGTGCTTTAAGGATGTCTCTCAACTTCAAATTTATTTGTTTGTTTATTTGTTTATGGACCAAGACCCAATCACAACTTCAAATTGAATCTGGCCTTCCTGGTAGTAATATTTTCAACTTAAGCATGTTTCAAAGAGTCAGATTTCAGACACTTTTGCTGCTTCAAAAGCACCCGACATGCTCTCTTATTTGATGGAATTTGTGACAGAAGTAAAATCCATAACATATATGTATCAAAAACTAAAGAATATTTTCAGAGAGGACATTTCTGGAATATTCCAAACATGGATTAAGAAACTGGAATATCCAATATTGCCCATCAATGGCATCATGTCCTTAAAAATGTTTAAATTGTATCAGTAGATATGAGGTTAAAGTTGATTCATTTAAAAAAATCCATTTAGAGTATTTAGAGCCGAGGTGGCACAGTGGTTAGAGGCAGGTACTGCAGGCCACTTTAGCTGACACTGATCCGCAGGTCAGCGGTTCAAATCTCATCAGCTCAAGGTTGACTCAGCCTTCCATCCTTCCGAGGTAGGTAAAATGCGGACCCAGATTGTTGGGGGCAATATAAATATACATTGCTTACTGGTGTAAACCGCTTAGAGAGTGCTTGCACTGTGAGGCGGTATATAAATCTCACAAAATAAAATAAATAAATAAATTTAGGACTCCCCCAAAAGTGTACCTGAAAGGATGGGCATCAGAATTTCTTTGTGGGAGGAGCTGAACCAGCCCAGAACTGGTCTGTTTGTTTCACCTGGTACAATTTAGGCAATAACTACACAGAGGTGGTGGGAACATGCTTGGAACTAGAATTACAAAGCAAGCATGCACGCACACACACGAAAATGTCCTCACAACAAATATTTAGATGAGATGATGATGATATTTCAGTTTTGTTCTTATGGTGATTCTATGGGTCACCATCTCTCCACATCTTCTGATCTTGCACTACTTATTTGAGTTGTTCAATGTTCTGGCTAGTGTCAGCTTTGATTGTGCCCAACCACCATATTCTTTGGAGGCCTGGTTTCCTTTTACCACTAACTCTTCCAAATATAATTGCTTTCATCATTGAATTCCCCACATGACATAGCCACAGTAAGACACAGTTTTGTGATTTTAGGTATTTATGTACTTTACAGATTACATCAGCAGTTTTGTTTGGTTGAAGACATTTACTACACAACACACCTTAACTTTTGGAGGGCTGTTCTCTAGGCAGATTTCCTAACTACCTTTTAGGAGGGCCTAATGACTATGGTAACTATTCCCTCTACTCCCAGGAACTTCAAGCAACTTCTTTTAGTGTGGTGACATCAGAGGTGTAAAAACATTGAGAGTTAATTGATGCAGTCATGTGAAAATCTATTACATTTTTAGCTTTTTGAATGTAAATAAGTAAATTTATTAGAAAACCTTTATATGTTAAAGATATTAATGTGATATTGAATTATATAGCCATGTTCTGGAATCTCTCTGTTTATCAGGTATCATAGTTGTATTCAGCATGGAAAGAAGGTGTAGCTGGGAAAACTGGAAAAGTGGTATTATTGCAGATGTTAAGGGTTAAGATTCCTGAAAGGTGTAATTTGTATTAGAAAAGGCAGTATTTTCTACAAATCAAAGGATGAAGCAATATGTACTATTTTGGCAGAGAATTTGTGAGATTTTATAGCATTTATTAGTAAAACTACTGAAAAGTTTATTACACAAGGTGAATCTTTTCATTAAGAAGGACTAGGGGAGATATGATAGCAGTGTTCCAATATCTCAGGGGTTGCCACAAAGAAGAGGGAGTCAGGCTGTTCTCCAAAGCACCTGAGGGTAAAACAAGAAGCAATGGGTGGAAACTAAACAAGGAGAGAAGCAACTTAGAACTAAGGAGAAATTTCCTGACAGTTAGAACAATTAATCAGTGGAACAGCTTGCCTCCAGAAGTTGTGAATGCTCCAACACTGGACGTTTTTAAGAAGATGTTGGATAACCATTTGTCTGAAGTAGTGTAGGGTTTCCTGCCTAAGCAGGGGGTTGGACTAGAAGACCTCCAAGGTTCCTTCCAACTCTGTTATTATTATAATTTTTTTTAGTTTGGTACAAAAAACTGTACATATTTTCCTACTGGTTCAGTTTGTACATCCAATGTAAACTGGTAATATGAAGTTTATTATTTATTTATTTATTTATTTATTTATTTATTTATTTATTTATTTATTTATTTATTTATTACATTTCTATGCCGCCCAATTCCCGAAGGAACTCTGGGCGGCTCACAACAGTTCCATAGGCAGCAACAGTAAGGCTAAATACTGGAATCTAAAGTAGAGGTTCTTACATACAGTGATGCATTTTCAAATTTTTGAATATATGAAAACTTGATTAGTCCTTTATAAATAAGCTTAGCAACAGATAGCAAGTGACTTCAGTAGTTGTAGGTGCTCCAACACTGAAGGTTTTTAAGAAGAGATTGGACAACCATGTCAGTTTTGAAAGCCATTATTTCTGTTTGCTTCAACTGCCACATATTTTAGCCTGGGAAATTGGGAGGGTTTTTTTTTGTTGGAGCTGTAGAAACTTAGTCATAACAAAATTCTTTACTCAAGGACAAATGCCTGCACCTGCGTGGAGACTGTATCCAGTTGAATGTGAAGATTTGATGTTGAACCATGTGATGAGCTTGTGGGTGTGGGGCAGGGTTGTGAACTTTCAACTGGGTGGAGAAACCCTGGAAGCTTTCAGATTCGGGTTTCCCCAAATGTGCCAACATGACATTTCTAATAAATTGGAACTTTGAGGAATTCCTAGCCTCGGAATTTTATTTCGTTGGGGGTGTTTCTTGGAACCCTGACAAACCATTTGTCTGAAATAGTGTCTACTGCTTGAGCAGTGGGTTGGACTGGAACACCTTCAAGATCCCTTAGCCTGTGCTGTTCTGCTCATTATCCATTCCTCCTTGTTGTCATTTTTTCATGCAGTTTTAATGCATTCCATGCATTTTTAATGCAGTTTTAGAACTTATTTATATAATGTGGCTTTGATCAGAAACTTCATTATATTACATTAGAGTCACAATTTCCATATTACCTTTGACATTCAAGATGCTCTTTATTGATACTTGTCCTTTCTTAATTAAACACTAACTTGAGTTTAATTGCGCTCATGTGTTCTGCCTTCTTTTGCAGAGGTGAAGGTGAGCTGAGAGTAGAGATGACCATACCAAAGCTAATATTTTTTCTCTGAGAAATTAGTTTTCTTTCTCTTCTGAAGCATACCCCCACTAAGTGATCTCAGGGTTGCATTTAATATTGCACCATCTCTCTGCAAAGTAATAGGGCTTTCATTGATTTTTGTTGTTGCTCTCAAGAGAAATAAACCACTATACAAGACAAAACAGTACACAAACAAATGGTAGATCCAAGCTGTGGAAAAGCACCAGGTGGACCATTCAGGATGAACAACCAAAGATATGCTAAGTAACTGAGTGTTACAAGTCATGTAAACATTTAAAATGAATTGGGAAATCTGCTTGGTTATGATTGCAATCCTTCTATCTATTATTGAATCTTTTAGATTATTTTTTGGGCAAAGGTCCACAAAAGGAGCCACAAATCTATGACCAATCAGGAAATGCCTATTCCAGAATCCTGGGAATCTTAACTAAAATAAAAGAGCAACCTGAATGAGTTTGAAATGTGCTTCCAAAGGGGTGGAAATGGTCAACACACACATACCGTATTTTTCGGAGTATAAGACACACCTTTTTCCTCCCTAAAAGTGGCTGAAAATTTGGGTGCGTCTTATACTTCGAATGTAGCTTTTTTTTTTCCAGCCCTAACTAGGTGCTAACAGATCTTCCCAGCTCTTACCTTGCAGGCTTTTTCATTGTTACTCTCTCCAAAGAATGTTTTTCCAGCCCTAAGTCTTTGCAGTTTTTTTTTCATTGCTCTACTTGCTCCAAAGAAGGTTTTTTCCAGCCCTAACCAGGTGCTAACGATCTTCCCAGCTCTTACCGGCTTGCAGGCTCTTTCATTGTTACTCTCTCAGAAGAATGTTTTTCCAGCCCTAAGTCTTTGCAGGTTTTTTTTTCATTGTTCTACTTGCTCCAAAGAAGTTTTTTTCTAGCCCTAACCAGGTGCTAACAATCTTCCCAGCTCTTACCGGCTTGCAGGCTCTTTCATTGTTACTCTCTAAGAAGAATGTTTTTCCAGCCCTAAGTCTTTGCAGGGTTTTTTTTTCATTGCTCTACTTGCTCCAAAGAAGTTTTTTTTCTAGCCCTAACCAGGTGCTAACGATCTTCCCAGCTCTTACTGGCTTGCATGCTCTTTCATTGTTACTCTCTCAGAAGAAGGTTTTTTTAAGTCCTAACCAGGGGATAAAATAATGTGGTGAAGCTGACCAGACTAAGGATGCTAGCCAGATGAATACCTGGTAGGCAGATTGTTTTCCCCTATTTTCCTCCCCAAAAACTAAGGTGCGTCTTATACTCCGGTGCGTCTTATACTCCGAAAAATACAGTAGTTTTATGAAAAAGTAACTGTTTAGATACCCAGGAATTGGGGCTTTTCATACTTAAAAGAGAAATAAGGCACAACTTCACTCAACTGATACCTGGTGGGTATGTTGGTTTTATTCTTAATCTTGTTTTTATCAAATTTTATCAGTCTAGGATCATTATATCATATGAGATAGGGAACTACTTAAATTCTTCAAATAAATAAATAATAATCAGCAGTGAAGTTTGCAATTCCTCTGCTCATAATATGCATTTGACTAGCTAGCAATATAACTAATACTATATTAATGTCTCTTCTTCCTATGTTTCTCTTAAGTCAAAATGCTGTGCATATTCTGTATTGGAATATAATACACCAGTGTGGTATAGTTATTAGGGCAGAAATGGGCAACTATGGACCCTTTAGGACATGTGGACATCAATTCCCAGAATTCCTTAGCAAGCCATGCTGGCTCAGAAAATATGGGAGTTGAAGTCCACAGGTTGTAAAGGGGCCCCACCCCTGGGTTCCCCACCCCTGGGTCATTCCCCACCCCTGGGTTAGTTAGTTGCCAGATCCTGGTTAAGGCCAGGGAGATGTAGATTCAAATCCTCTCTCTCAAAAGAAAGTTCACTGAGTGCCATTAAGCCAGTCAATTTCTTTGAACCCAAACTACGGTACTTCACAAGTTGGTGGATGTGAGGAAAAATCAGAAGAAAAAAATAATATATAGGCTGCCTAGAAAGAAAGGTAGAATATAAATCCAAAAACAAATAATATTTGCCAAACACAATACAGGAAGTTATCTGTTTGAGATAATACATATACATAAGGATCAGTAGGTAAGCATTTATTTTTAATGAACCTCTTGCTAATTGTGATGGATCTCAACATGGGGTATTTAAATTGACATATAAATTATGAAATAATATCAACAATAAATTATGAAAGTTCCAGGGAACACCAAACCATAAGGAAGAAAAACTCACACCTGCAGCCTTGAGACTTTCCTTCACTTGCTCTTATTTCATATCACTTTGAATAAACTACAATTTGCTTGTAGAAAATATCATCCACATTTTCTCCTTGGATGGGTGACCAGTAATGAGCATGAACAGCGGTACTTTTAATTTTTATTCTAATTATTTTAATCCAGATACTCTCAAAGGTGCTGCAAAGTGAACTCCCTGGATTTCAGGGGTGCTGTGAATGCTTTTTAAAATTTAGTGGAATTCTTTTTTTTCTATTACTTCTGCCACTTTTGAACAAGTTGTATCCTTCAACTGCCGAGTTGCATGCATGAGAATTATCCACCAGGTCTCAATTATTTCTATTAAGTCACATTTGCTTCCCTATGGTAACAATTTAAGCTCATCTTTATTCTTTTCCATACTCTGAGCATTACTGGATAATGAAGGCTGTGAATGTTATGAGTCAATATTCATCCTGATGTTACTTTGTAGTGATACTATATATTAATTTCCTATTATTATATTTTAGCATGCAAATAGCAAATCCCCTTCAGAACAACAATTTGTTAATAAAAAGTTTGAGAGATCCCCAGGGTATAATAATCGGTTATAACCATGATCATAGATAGCATGAAATTAGACCCCCAATCTGGATTTAGTACAATATTAAGAAGTCATTGGCAACATGGCCCAGCTGATGATATTCTTGTTAAACAATTTTATTTCTTCATTGTGCCCAGTGAGGCATGGCATGCTTGTCAACTTCCTTTGTTTGAAAACTGGAAATGAGACATACACTTCATGCAAGCTTAACTGAGCATCAGTCAGTTGTGCATACTACCTAATTAATATATTTTCTAGGCTCTTGTTTTTGATAACAAAGTTGAGTGGATATGAATTGTGAAGCTAATTTTATCTAATTTGACTTTAGTGTCATACCAACAAAGTACTATTGCATCCAATCCCCACTGTAATTGAGTCTAAGGTTCAGTAGAATATTGAAGAATACATGTCATACCGTGTTTTCCCGAAAATAAGACCCTGTCTTATATATTTTTAACCCTGAAATAAGCGCTTGGCCTTATTTTCGGGTAGGTCTTATTATTTTGGGGTGCGTGGAGCAAGACAGAGTTCCTCTTGTCGTCTTACCTGATTTCCAGCTCTGTCTCCCTAACCTTAACCAGAGGAAATGGTATTTTCCAGGGAGGACTTATTTTGGGAGGAGGGCTTATTTTTCAGAGGGCGGCTTATTTTCAGGGGAGGGCTTATTTTCGGGGAGGGCTTATTTTTCGGGGAAACACAATATTAATTGGGATGGTTAAAAGGAACAAAACTATCAAAAAGGAATCACCAGATAATATCACAAATTGCCACCTCCCAGCATAATAAAGCTTATAACTTTTTAGCTCAAGGTTTATGAGATATAAATTTATGCTTGTTAGAATAATAATGACTACTATTTGCTTGTTTCCTTTCTCCAACACACACATCAGTTAAGAGAATAGAGATGAGGTTTTTATAGTTAATTCTTTTTCCAAACTCCTACACAACAGAAGGTTGTAACGCATATATTTATAACAACACTACTGAGGCCAACAAACAAAGAAATGAGAGAGCATAAAACATTCAACAGTGATGATATAAAAATAACCCTCATCAAGCCACACTTACTGGTCAATAAATGACCCCATCCATGTGGTTGGGAAGACAATGATGGGACAAAGAACTGACAAGGAAGTTGCAAAGCAACAACCATGTTTATAAAGCCACTTTCACCTTTTGTCACCATTACTTTATTGACTGCTGAGTGACAGCCCACAGACTTATGACTTCAATAAGACTACACTATAAACAGAATGCTTTAATAAAGCTAATTATGCATACAGAAGGAACCTCATCTGGGATGTGATAATAGGTTACTGTCCAAGAAATGGTGGATAGAGTTTTTAGTTGTAGTAATGGATGAATCAAACACAATCATCCATCCTGCAAAAATTGTTCTAATCTTTCAGATTTAGCAAGGAAAGAAAACTGAGAAAAAAAACCAGGACATTGGGAACCCCATCCTCACTCCCAAATTTGATTGTGCGTAACACATGCAATTCACATAAATTTACACAGCCTTGATATAAACATTGTCTGTGTCTCAATGAACCTCACACAGGCCTGTATGAATGCTGTATTTACAACAATATCTGACATACTCATGCTGCGTAAGACTCTGAGGGAAAGTTAGATTCCTACCATTCCTTTTGACACATTCAGAATGCTTGTATGGTTAATTTTCTGAGGTAGTACAGGGTTATTCATGGAGACCATTATACATACCTTTGAAAAGTGTTATTCAGGCTTCCAAATATGTACAATCAGTCATCTAGAGTTGTAATGCATTGAACCTCACTTGTGGAAATCAGGAAAGTTTTAAAGTACAATTGGAAATCAATCCATTTGATATTCGTGTTTGTTTTCAACAACATTTGTGCATCAAGGGGTCAGGTGTGGTAGGCTTTAGTGGCCTTCAGAACAGGAATAAACAAATATGGGGAATAATAGTTTTCTGGCATTGACAACAAAATTTGTATATATGAATGCATCGATGACTATTTAAAAATTTATTGCTGATGCTAAAAATAAATTATTCTGGAATCAAAACAGAATAATTGCAATCTCCAATTATGTAATTCCTAATATTAGTTTTGAAATAGTGACTGTGTTATCCCTAAGAACCTTTATAAAGTAATCACTGTTGTGTGCTAATTAAAAATTTAACCACTGTGTGCCTGTTTTTTAACTGATTATTTTTTAAACACCACGGTATTACTACATAAGAATGTACATATCTAACAATATCATTTTTATAGTTTTGCAGTTGTGCCATAGGCTATTTTATTAATCTATTAGAAATGTTTTGACTGTATTAATTATTGCTTTTCTTACTACAAAATTAGCTTTACACGAAAGAGCTTATATCACCCATCCTCAGATATTAACCGAAAACAAGTAAATGTGTGAAATGTACTATTGTAAAAAAAATAGTACTAACAAAAATACTTAGAATGTTTTATGTCACAGATTAAGTGACTGAGCCATGGTGATACAAAATCATTATAAAATTTGTTTTAATTGATTTTTTTGCAAATGTAAACTGTCTCTTGTCCCATAATTTAAAACCTAAATACAATTAGTTCCAGAAGACAGCAAAACAGAAATAGAAAAGGGAGTTACAATAGTAACGAACCATGGAGAACAGGGATTGTAGCAACAATAAATTGTGAGGCAAATGCTACGATTCAAACCAAGGAAGGACGAAATGAAAATATAGGAGACCTTTGGATATTACTATGATGAACTATTAAATATGTAGGCTGTAATTTTCTATAAAATGTATATGTCTATATTCAAATAACTGCACAAATTATATGCTATGACCAGATAAACCTAGCAGACAACTTTGTCTCTCAAAAAGTAGAGAAGGGAACTAGCGGGTCAGCCATACTGGACTTAATTTTCACTAACAGAGATGAAATGATAGAAGGCAGTGATAGATAGAGGGGTGACTGGCCATGCAATATTGGAATTCAACCAGAGGTGGGTTTCTCCCGGTTCATACCAGTTCTATAGAACCGATAGTAAACTGCTGGTGACATCACGGAGCTGGTTCTGTCGGTGCTGTCCGTGGACGCTGCCATCTTTTTTTTTTTTTTATTTTTTTTTTTTGGAAAAAAATATTATTATTTTGATTTTTTTGCTGGTTTTTCAGCACTGCGCATGCGCATCATCTTGTTTTTGCTTGTTTTTTGCACTGTACATGCGCATGCACAATGCCCCCACAGCCACGCGGCGCGGGAGGAAGCGAACCGGCAATGAGGTAAGTTAGAATCCACCCCTGAATTCAACGTTATGCAAGCATAAGCAATAGAATAAAGTCAAACTAGAATCTTGGACTTTAAGAGAACTGATTTCAATAAACTTAGAGAGACCTTGGGAAGGATTCCATTGATGAGAATCCTCAAGGAGAAAACAACCCAAGAAGCTTGGAAACAAAGTATAAAAAATGGGAAGAGGGACACATAACTAAGGTAGAATACCAGCAAATAGCCCAAACCTGCAAAGATGAAGTCAGGAAAACTAAGGTTCAAAATGCACTAAGGCTTCCAACAAAAGTCAAAAATGACCAAAAAAAATCTTCTTTCAACATGTAAAAAACAGGAAAAAATACAAGGAAACGATTGGTCCGTTAATGGGAGAAAAAGCAAGTAGCAAAAAAAACAGCCCAGCCTACCAAAAATAGCCAAGGTGGCGCAGCGGTTAGAGGCAGTACTGCAGGTCACTTTAGCTGACTGTGATCCGCAGGTCAGTGGTTCAGATGTCACCAGCTCAAGGTTGACTCAGCCTTCCATCCTTAAATAAATAAATAAATAAATAAATAAATAAATAAATAAATAAATAAATAAATAAATAAATAAATAAATAAATAAATAAATAAATAAATAAATAAATAAATGTAGCACAAAAGACAGATTAGTTAAAATACAGGTTAAAATAGGCAAGAAAATGGCTTGTATGTTTTTTCAATATATTCTAAAGGACTTAATTTGCTTTTGTATTTTGTATCAATAAACGTTGTTTTCCAGAAGAGATTCCATTTTAAATTTTCACAATTGCCTGATCTGAGGTGGTTCATTTTTCATGGTATTTTGGTTAAAAAGCCATATAGGGGCTTATCCACAAGTATATATGGTAGCTAATCATCTCCTCTATATACTGGGGGGGGAAACTCTTATTGTCCAGCTGGAGCTGTTAGTCAGTCAGTCAGACTCAGATTGAGAAGATACACAGACTGAAGTTCCAAATGTCACCTGGTTGATGACATTAAGACTGCTCTTCCCTCAAACCGTGAATGGAAAATTTGTATTGGCTTTGCTCATTTGGTACAACAGTTTTAGAACAAGAAGGCAGGGGGAAGAATAGCTAAATCCTTTCTGTTTCATCATCTTATCTGAAAATCTGACTGTTGTTATAGCAGAAAGAACTCTTTTCTCTAGCTTATTTTAAAGTCAATTTTCCTCATCTTGGTTCTTTGATAGTACATATAAAACAGCATTCTGACTTGGGCTGCTAAAAGGAAGACTAGGCCCCTCCCTAAATAGAAAGCTCACTTACTAATGAGGCCCCTGTATATTCATGAAAGACCATCCATGCAGACGCCCTTCTGATTGAAAGCTGCAATCATTTTCGTCCAAAGCACTTTTCTCACTAAATTATAGCTGATTGCTATTTGATTGCATAAAAGAAAGAGAATACCAAACATACCTTGAAGAATTCTAATTCTCTTGAAAAGCTCAGTCCCACTATTCTTATAAGGGATAACTTTGTTTTTCAAGGCAATTGGGCCTGTGAGTAATGTTTCACACCAGGAAATAAGTGGGTCTAGGATAAAATTTATATTTTGTTTAGATTTTAACAAGCTTATTTAAAATTAGTTACAGTGAATATGATAATACTAATATTTCACAGAAGTCTAATCTTCAATTCCCCCCAAAAAGGAAAATGGTGCTTTCACTATTCTGATTCCTGATGACTGACTGCTATGGCACTGTGGTTTTCTTGACAAGGTTTTTCAGAAGTAGTTTGCCATTGCTGCCTTCTTAGGGATTGAGAGAGAATGGCTGGCCTAAGGTCACCAGATAGCTTTGTTCCCCATTTTGATCTACTACTGCCTTCGATGTTAAGTTGGCATATGCATATTGAACTTCCAATATTCCGAGTCATTTTAGCATTGATATTTGATGTTATTTCTGCTATTTCTGCTGTACTTAAGAGGTCCTTAAAAGGACCGTGGGGTTGTGTGTGAAGCCAGGAGATCCTCGTGGATGTCTGGCTACCAGTCCGTCTGTTACTCATTTAGCACCACCCAGGAGGCACGTGTGACTTAAGGATTGCCACGGACGCGAGTAACATTACCTCCCCACTCTTGACAGCGCGTAAGTTGATGGCTGACCACCAGAACATCACACAAAAATGGATGGAGGCGTGGAACAGTTGCACCCCCCCAAGACGTCTCTGGGCACATTAGCCCTAGTAGTATACCTCCAGGATTTGGCCTACCCCGATACATGTGGGTGACATATAATAGAATTAGAACAACTCATGGGGTGTGTGCTGACTCCTTGCATAAGTGGGGAAAGACAGCTTCAGCACAATGTGATTGCGGGGCTCCTCGACAGACTATTCAGCATATAGTGAGGGAATGCCCCAACAGAAGATATCCAGGAGACTGTAGGGACTTCCTCTGCACAACAACGGCAGCTACTGACTGGATCTCCAAACTTGATATTAAGCTTTGAAATGTTATTTCTGTTTTCCTTTTTAAGTTTTTCTTACTGCTTTAACTGTTTTTAATTTGTAAAAATGAAGTGTTTTAATATTGTGTGTGACCAGCCATACGCTAAATAAATAAATAAAGCTTCATTCCTAAGGCAGAATTAAAACTCAAGATCTCCTGGTTTGTGTTAGGTTTAGTCTTCCTTGAGGCTGATGGTAAAATCTGCCCAAGTGGGCTTGGGTCAAGATATTTTTTTCCCATGCATTCTAGTAGCCTTATTTATATAATAGGGTTCAGACAAGGGCTGGAGTGAGAGCCAGTCTTCAGATGGAAATGATAATTGGTCAATATCTGCCCTGGGCTTTGGGACAATTTAAAGTCAGAGTTGCAGTTCTGAAAAGTTGGTGGTAAAAGTTAGTAAAGTTAGTAAAAGGTAGATTGGAATAGGGGTGATTTTCTTAATTTTTAGAAATTCATTTAGATGAATGATTGTGTTCAGATGGTGTATAGGTGAATATTAGTGAGTTTGGGAAATTAGGGCTACAGTTAGGCTTCCTTACATAATTTTATCCAAAGCAAAGATATAAAGCAAGTTCTCAAATTTAAATTAAGAAAACAAACCGATATAATGTACGCACTTAAAATCAAAAGGTTTAAATCTTAAGAGATTAAAATTAAAGATTTCTTTTTTAGTGGGAAAAGTCTTTTGAAAGACTTGATTCCTTTCAACTCCAGAAATCTAGAAACAGCAGCTTCTAGACACCTAGCTATTTTTCAAAAAATATGTAATATAACAACAAAATGCCATTGTCTCATGCTCAGCTAGAAAATACCACTTATTTTCTTAATAAAATAGTCTTCCCCTTGATATATTTTGTTCTTCTTTTCATATAAATTCATTCCAGCTTTCCTGGAGTTATAAGAGCAAGTGGTTTATTTTTAAATGAAAGCATAAATTAATTCTCATTATGGTAAAATAAAATGGAACCTAAGCGTATATCATTAACATATGTCTATGCCTTATAATTCATTTTAGTATAAAAGTGAGGCAGTTTTCTCTCAATCTTGAATTTTGCTGGGTTAACAATGAGTCTAAATACTCTTGTAGCTACACACAAAAACAGTTACTTTTCTGGAAGTGATAAGAATGATATTCTCTATTTTAATAAAATCAGAATACCGTATTTTTTGGAGTATAAGACGCACCTTTTTCCTCCCTAAAAGTGGCTGAAAATTTGGGTGCGTCTTATACTTCGAATGTAGCTTTTTTTTCCAGCCCTAACTAGGTGCTAACAGATCTTCCCAGCTCTTACCTTGCAGGCTTTTTCATTGTTACTCTCTCCAAAGAATGTTTTTCCAGCCCTGTCTTTGCAGAATTTTTTTTCATTACTCTACTTGCTCCGAATAAGTTTTTTTCTAGCCCTAACCAGGTGCTAACTATCTTCCCAGCTCTTACTGGCTTGCAGGCTCTTTCACTGTTATTCTCTCAGAAGAAGGTTTTTTTAAGTCCTAACCAGGGGATAAAATAATGTGCTGAAGCTGCTCCGAATAAGTTTTTTTTAGCCCTAACCAGGTGCTAATGATCTTCCCAGCTCTTACTGGCTTACAGGTTCTTTCACTGTTATTCTCTCAGAAGAAGGTTTTTTTAAGTCCTAACCAGGGGATAAAATAATGTGCTGAAGCTGCTCCGAATAAGTTTTTTTTTAGCCCTAACCAGGTGCTAACGATCTTCCCAGCTCTTACTGGCTTACAGGTTCTTTCATTGTTATTCTCTCAGAAGAAGGTTTTTTAAAGTCCTAACCAGGAGATAAAATAATGTGCTGAAGCTGCTCCGAATAAGTTTTTTTCTAGCCCTAACCAGGTGCTAACTATCTTCCCAGCTCTTACCGGCTTGCAGGCTCTTTCATTGTTACTCTCTCAGAAGAATGTTTTTCCAGCCCTAAGTCTTTGCATGGTTTTTTTCATTGCTCTACTTGCTCCGAATAAGTTTTTTTTTAGCCCTAACCAGGTGCTAACGATCTTCCCAGCTCTTACTGGCTTGCATGCTTTTTCATTGTTACTCTCTCAGAAGAAGGTTTTTTTAAGTCCTAACCAGGGGATAAAATAATGTGCTGAAGCTGACCAGACTAAGGATGCTAGCCAGATGAATACCTGGTAGGCAGATTGTTTTCCCCTATTTTCCTCCCCAAAAACTAAGGTGTGTCTTATACTCCGGTGCGTCTTATACTCCAAAAAATACGGTATATATACACTATTTCTCTAATTAAATCAATAGGACAAGCAAGTATGTAGGAAAATGCTATTTCAACATTTAGCTAGATCAATTCCTTAACAATGTGCATTGGATTATAACTCCCATCATTCTCATATAAGCAATTGATAGAAGCTGTAATTCTACATTTCTAGAAAATATTAGATAAGGAACAACTGACTTATTGAAATGCCTCCTCCTGATACAGAGGTGGGTTGCTGCCGGTTCAGACCGGTTCTATAGAACCAGTAGCGAGAATTTTCCCCTGCTCGCCGAACTGGCAGCTGGACACGCCCCCGAACTGGCTCTCTCGGTGGCGCCATAGGTGCCGCCATCTTGTTTTTTGCTTCTGTGCATGCGCAGAAGCTGTTTTTTGCTAGAAGCTGGGTGTTTAGCACTACGCACGCGCACGCGAAACACACCCATGCGGTGTGTGAGGAAGCGAACCGGCAGCGAGGTAAGCCAGAACCCACCCCTGTCCTGATACTACTACATTCATGTCAGGAGCACCTACTCGGGGCTTCCAGATTGAAAGGCTTAGATGGTGACATCACCATTGACCAGGGGATGCCTGAAGGAGCTCCTTTCATGTCCTTGTCATTTTTCAACACCAAAGTAGTACCTATTTATATATTCACATTTGCAAGTCAATCTCTCAAGGGTCTTCAGACTCAGCATCCTAGTCACATGAGCCACTGCGGCCCCTATTCCTCCTGATAATTGATTGGACACCAGACTAAAATTGTAGCTGTCAATTGCATGTGTTTCCAAGAATAGAATAGATATGGTATGAATGGTATTAGCATGCATATATATCAATAAGTGCATGTATCCATGCATTTATGTGATAATAACATATTAGCCAGTAATACATATAACTTGTCTGAAATGGTTCACACTTGCACTTAAGCAATAAATTAGAATATTTAGTTTGTCCTCTCACTATTTCTTCTCCAATGTAATCACATTAGCATTAGTGACATTTTTCTGCTAACCTCAGTTTGACATTTGTCCAAGCTGGATAAATTTTGCTTCTTGTAAGCCGGTATTAGAATGCATAGTCTGATCTTGGATTTCTGGATGAAATGAAGTATATTTTGTCTGGTTCAGATAACATACAGTAACAAATTCTGGTTTCCTGAAAAAAATGTTTATTCAGCATATTTAAACATCAAAATATCTTAAATGCTTTCAATTTCCTCTTTGCGGCCAGTATTAGAGGAAGATAGTAGAAGAAAAAGACAAATGCACAAAAACAGTTCATATATCACTAAATTATGCTACTATAATATTAAATGATATGCAGGCAGCACTAAACAATGCTTTAGTATTGTTTCTCTGTGGTTATTGATAAAATAGCACTTAGACTTATATACTGCTTCATAGTGCTTTACAGCCCTCTCTAAGCGGTTTACAGAGTTCAGCATATTGCCCCCAACAATCTGGGTCCTCATTTTACCGACCTCAGAAGGATGGAAGGCTGAGTCAACCTTGAGACGGTGAAATTTGAACAGCTGAACTGCTGAACTAGCAGTTCAGATTGCAGTGCTGCTTTTAACCACTGCGCCACCTCGGCTCCTTAAAGGCAATCTGCTGCTTTCAAGATATTTGACAATTCAAATCCACAATATCTTCCCACTAGCCTTGATGGTTGAATGATGAGTATTAAAGTTGACTATAACTGGAGGCAACTGACTGCCTACCCCTCCATAAAATTGATAAGTTCTTCCATGACTGCTGTGATAGTCCTTAAATTATATATAATGGACCACTATTAGTCCTGCCACAACATTCTTTGATGTCCCAAGGCTAGAATTTGATGGATCATAGCATAAGGATAATCACTGTTCCCTCAAGCCAATAATGAGGATTGCATAGAGAATCACCTACATCTATCATATCATCAGGCCATAAGTAGGTTACCGTGTTTCTGTTTGGTTTCTGCTCTGTATGCAGATAAATCTACAACATTCATCCTCAATTTACACTTCCCAAAGGAACTATTTACTCCATACATTGCTCGAAGGTTAAATAAAAGCTACTACAAATCTGCCAGTATTGGGAAAATATTAGCAAGTTTCTTTATCTGACACTCAAGATACCTTTAAGCTAAAAAAACAAGAGAGATTTCCCTGGCATTTGTCATAGGCAAAAAATCAACTACTTTCTCTAATTCTAATAGACATTTTTGGCCTCTTTCAAGGTTCCGTCTCTATCAGTATTGGAGAATCATTTGCCCTTGTTTCAGGCAAAGAGCAATTTTTAGGCAAATGACTCAACAATCACAAATTCCATCACCCAGTTTCAATTCCTGCTTGTCTAGTTGTACATAATGTTGTCCCTTTGTCATTTCCTGCCAATGAAAGTGTCTAGCAGAGAAAACAAGTGAGGTCCTTGTCTTGCTAGAGGTCAAACTGTTAATGCTACTTTTCTTGAAAACGCTTTCATCAGCAATTTTACAGGAGTCCTTAGCAAGATATCTAAGTGCTTTGCTGGATTCACCTGAGACTCCCTGAAACAAACCACACACACACATACACACACACACACACACACACACACACACACACACACACTTTCAGATGTTTATTATGAAATAATTCTCCAGGGAAGAAATACATTTCTGGCAAAGTTTCAGCTAAGAAAAATTTTAAATTGTATTAGGTTTTTTTTTCATGAACTTGCACACCACAGCTTGCTCATCTTATACCTTCTTTTTAAAAAAGCAATTTCATACCTCATGCTTTACTTGGCATATGAACTACATTGGTGTACCTTTTGGTGTTTTCTTTACATATGTGTAAGCACATATGTAAATCAGAAGAAAGTTGAACTAATGGAGCTATAAATATCCATAATTCCTTGGAATATATTATTACTTCTATGTCTTACAAAAGCAAATGTTTTACACTAAAAAAAGTCTTCCAACCAGAGAACTGTCCATGGTACTAGAATAGATGACCTCTTTTTAATCCAAATATTATGCTATATATGATCGGTGGGAGAGAAAATATAACCATAATAAGATTTCAAAGAAAAAATGCTCAGAAATCTAAAGAACAAAGAACACACACACACACACACACACACACACACACACACACACACACACACACACACACACACACCTCTGAATTTATATTAAAATACCTTATCTGGACACAGAAGAAGTGATTGAAAGTTTTGCTATTAGCTAGAGAATTAATGACCATCATTACAGCACTCTGATCCAAACACCTTCAGTCAGAAAGAACTATAAAGTACTATACTTGCTTAAAACTCATCACTTTCTTCTGACGTTTTCAATCTTCCCCCTCTAGAATTTATACTCCTTTATCCTTGTGAGATTTGCTAGATTAGTTTCTAAGTTTAGATCAGAGCTGCATTATGAACTATTTTATGAAAAGAAATACAGAAAAGCTGGAATTATTATTTCTATTATTATTAATTTACAGTCACTTGAAAATGCCAAGGAAGACTTTGAACAACAATGTTCTAGATAATTATTTTATTTTTACAATCCAGGATCTGTTCTGTCTGAAAGCCTTAACTTCGTTTCAGATTTTTTAAAATAAGCACTTACCACTATACTGTATCTGTTATGAATTCCTTGAAGCCCAAACTATATTTGGAAAATCCTTAAAAGAACTGATAGAAACTTGAAGAAAATTACAGTTCAATGTTGGGAATTCAATATCTATGAACAAGAATCTGAAGATAAACCAAACTTATTGTACTTTATATTTTAATTTTCAATCCTTTGATTTTATTTTTAAAAATGTTTAAAAAATATTTTTAAAAATGTTATTATTCTCTCCCTTCCACATCAATTCCAGAATTCCAGAGTTAATATAGCAAATAGGAATGCATGCCATCCCAGTGCCAAGAAATATAACTTCTATAAGTTAAATCTTTTTAACAATAAATAGCCCATCCAGAATGAACAATGCACAAGAGGTGGGAAAAGAGCCATTAATATAAAGGCTTTAATATGGAAGAACATGGAGGGAAATAGAAAATGATCTGGTTGTATTATGTTAATTAGATGGAGAAGATGCTGGAGAAGATCTGAACATCCCTAATGTTTTTGAATCCAGTACCACATAAAATCACAAAAGTCTTTTGTGTTACTTGCGGCATTCATAGCATTGCCAGCTACAGAAGGACTCTATTCAATTTTTTTCCTCTCTCCGAGATAATGAAAACACCACATCCATTATATATAAAGGACCCATGAATTTGGCACATACACTCACATGCACATAGATATGGCAGGATCCCCAATGTTGCAAAAAAAAAAAAAAAGCTTGCAGACTGAACAGGCAGATAAAAGGCAGATGAAACAGACTGCTTAGAAAGAAAGAAAAAACCCCACCACCAAACTGATATACACATGAAAAAAATATGAAATTTCAACAGAAAAATAAAATAAATGAAAGTGTGAATGCCGGAACCCGTTGACTCTTGTTTTTCTTTTTCTTTTACATATATATTGTGATTAGATGTTGGGTCTGTTTGATTATCAGATAGATTTTCACATTTGGGATATTTGTTTATTAATATGGCATTTTTGTTTAATATAGATGGGAAAGTTTTTGTAGACCCGTCACCTAAGGGGAGGATAACATACTGAATATTTTTAATTTATTTTTCAGCATCCAGCTGGGGTGGATTTTTAATGTTTAATGTTAGATCTATTTGACATTTGGGATTTTTTTTTCTTTCTCTCCCCCCCCCCTTTTTTTGTACACAAGATTTTTTTTCTTTTTGTTGTTAGCGTTAGATGTTCATTTTTCTGTTTTTCTGTTTTGTATTTTATTTTTGTTGATAAAAGAAAATAAATATGTTCTTTTTTAAAAAAGAGTGAATGCCGCAACAAACATAATGTAGTTTTAACCATTTTGCAATAAGACCCTGGAAAACTTAAATGTAGACATTGACAATTGATAAAAGGATAGCCCTTTGGGGGGTATTTTTGGCAAGATATGAAAAACCCAAGATGTGTTGAGGGTAATTCAGTTCTCCAAAGCCCGCAAGGAACTGTACAGATGATGACCTGCTCTTGTCATTTGGAGGCCAAGATTCTCTTTTACAGAATTACAAGATGTAGCAGCCTCTGGGAAATAGGCGGCACAGTAGAAAGCTGGACAAACAAACCATATGCCCTTAAGAGTCCTGGAAGCCCTAAATCAGAAGAAGTGAGACAGCAACTTTTCCAACGAACCTATTTTATTAACAGCGATAAAGCTTTTGTGAGCTGCAGCTCACTTTATGAGATGCTCAGGGGCTGCTGGCATAAAGTCTGAAGACAGAGTCCTGAATCTTGATATTCTGGTTGTGATTATTCCAATGTTTAAGGCTCTGGGATATACAAAGCTGCTGTAGCTCATGAAAATATACCTTTTAATAAAATGTGTTTGTACCAGAGGTGGGTTCCTGCCTCTGATTGCCGGTGCGGTTAATCGCTGAGTTCGGCACAGAGCCGAAGATGCTGCTCGAGACTGCTCCCGTTCGCGGAGCGGGAGCTTTCCCCGGGCGCTTTCCCCGCCCGCATGGATGCTGCCAATTGCGTTCTTTTGCCCTCTGCACATGCGGAACGCTTTGGGCATGCGCAGAGGGCAAAAGAACGCAATTGGCGGCATCCATGCGGGCAGGGAAAGCGCCCGGGGAAGCTCCCGCTCCGCCAACGGGAGCAGGCTCGACCAGCGTCTTCGGCTCTGCGCCGAACTCAGCGATTAACCGCACCGGCAATCAGAGGCAGGATCCCACCTCTGGTTTGTACGAAGAGGTGCTACCGGACTGCACTTGGTTTTTGCTATCCTAGACTACTATGGAGTTCTAGTGGACAATCACTTAAATATGAGTCAGCAGTGTGCTGCAGCTGCCAAAAAAGCCAACACAGTCCTAGTTGCATTAACAGAGGGTTAGAATCAAGATCACGTGAAGTGTTAATACCACCTTATAATGCCTTGGTAAGACCACACTTGGAATACTGCATCCAGTTTTGGTTACCATAATGTAAAAAAGATGTTGAGACTCTAGAAAGAGTGCAAGAAGAACAACAAAGATGATTAGGGAACTGGAGGCTAAAACATATAAAGAACGGTTGCTGGAATTGGGTATGTCTAGTTTAATGAAAAGAAGGACTAAAGGTGACATGATAGCAGTGTTCCACTATCTCAGGGGTTGCCACAAAGAAGAGGGAGTCAAGCTATTCTCCAAAGAACCTGCGTGCAGGACAAGAAGTAATGGATGAAAACTAATCAAGGAGAGAAGCAATCTAGAACTAAGAAGAAACTGGAACAACTTGCCTCCAGATATTGTGAATGTTCCAACAGTGGAAGTATTTAAGAAGAGATTGGACAACAATTTGTCTGAAATGGTATAGGGTTTCCTGCCTGGGCAGGGGGTTGGACTACAAGGCATCCAAGGTCACTTCCAACTTCCAACTCTTCTAATTCTAATTCTAATTCTAATTCTAATTCTAATTCTAATTCATTCTATTCCTATTCCTATTCCTATTCCTATTCCTATTCCTATTCTAGACTCTCCTCTTGCAATGGAAACACTAACTGCATAGGTAGCCCTCATCTTACAACAGTTCATTTAGTGACCGTTCAAAGTTACAACAGCATTGAAAAAAATGACTTATTATCGTTTTTCAAACTTATGACCATTGCAGCATTCCCATGATCACGTGATCAAAATTCAGACGCTTGGCAACTGGCTCATATTTATGACGATTGCAGTGTCCCAGGGACACGCGATCACTTTTTGTGATCTTCCGATAAGCAAAGTCAATGGGGGAGCCAGATTCACCTATCAACCGTGTTGCTAACTTAACAACTGCAGCAATTCACTTAACAACTGTGGCAAGAAAGGTCATAACATGGAGCAAAATTCACTGAACAAGTGTCTCACTGAGCAACAGAAATTCTGGGCTCAATTGTGCTCATAAGTTGAGCACTACTTGTACTGAGTCTAATGCAGGCTGGTATTGTTTTCATCCTATCACCAGAGAAGAAGATGGCAGAAGAATACAAATAGCCCTGATTTTGAAGCTTCCATTTTTATTATGATCTTCCCCTGCCTCTGAAAGTATTTGCAACTAACCCTGCAAACAAAACCTTCTTTAAAAAAAAACAGCCCCAGAGTCTTAAAGAATTAACAGCTTTTAATCAGTATGCCTAGAACAATGAAGCTGCTTCTTCAATATTTCAGCAGGCCTAAGTTCTAAACAGCGTTTATGACAAGCGTATAATCACACAAGGAACAAGACAAATTGCGAGCCATCCAGGCTCATCCATATTTAAGTGAGTGTGCTCAAACGCAAGCATGGCTTTGGGAAAAGCCGGGACAACATTCAGCAAGCTGCTGATAGAAGGCAGACAAGAATGCTGGCAGAGGTGTCAGGGAGAAATGGAGAAGACAAACATGCCAGCTCACAGCAAAGATCCATCTGCGAATGCAAATAGACTTGGCTCCAAAAGCAAACTAACTTGAAGATAATGAAGTCTCAAATTGCCACATTTCATTATAGTGAAGTGACATTGTCTTAACTGTATGATAAGCTGCACAAAAAATAATAAAGAAAGAAAAGGACACAATAAAATGGGAGAGAAGAAGGATATAGCCTGCTTGAAAAAGTACATCATAAAGTCATAATTGGGGAATAGTTTTATTATCAGGGTGGATAGCCTGTATTCCTTAGCCTAATTTCATGCACCCTTTCCTTTAGTGTGACAAGCTGGTTACAAGAAAGGAAAAACACATCTTTGGTGATAACAAGAGGTTTGGGAAGGAGAGAGAGAGAGAGAAAGAAAAGGAGATGAACAGAAGGCGAAGAGGCGTAAAGTTTGAGAATAGGTATCCTCAGCTATTCTAGCTCTGTTTTACCCATTACTTATTTCATCCATACCTCTCATAGATTAGCTATGAGGAAATGTGAATCTGAATTGAGTTTGCTTTCTTTAGTCACACTAAAATGTGACACCCCCCCCCCAAAAGAATGAGAACAGTTCTCAATACTATTTCTCAGAATTGAATAATTCCTACCATGTTTATTCAGCCATTTATTCTCTTCACAAAATCTGGGAGATAAATCTCAGATCAAGATGACACTGAGACACACTGGCAAACTGTGGGCTCTTGTAGTATAATTTTAGTCTTCGGCCTGTTAGGGTGATTGACCCAATTAATCACATTTCTATGCTGAAATAGGTGTCCTGCGGAAAAGATTTTTTTTAAAAAAGAAACATTGCATTGTTACAGGTTATTTTTAAACAAATCAAAATAAATTAAATGTCTAAAGCACTGGTGGCTACTGTCACTACATCTGGTCCCAGGAGAGAAGAATCAGAGAAGACTAAAAGACAAGGTGAAATATTGTGACAACGCTGTCCTGGATGATGCAGTCATTAGTGACATGCTGCACACACTGTTCACCATCAATCAGTCTCTTCCACTTTCTTCTCTCAGCATCACTTAGCACATTGGTAGCCATTTCTGTTGTTATTTCTGCTCACTCCTGGAGGAATATGATGTCTTCTGCCCCTACCATTTTCACTAAAAAGGATATAGTACTTCATAACTGATTGATTATCATTACAACTTTGTACACCCTTATCTAAAATGGAATGGGATAATTCACTGTAGCTGACTTGCTGAAGGACAACTTGCTGTGGAACAATTCAACATGGGATAATTCAAGAGAGGGAC
Organism: Diadophis punctatus similis; assembly: GCA_023053685.1. NCBI lineage: Eukaryota > Metazoa > Chordata > Lepidosauria > Squamata > Dipsadidae > Diadophis > Diadophis punctatus. Next base: position 57,124,212 of record JALIGW010000003.1, read on the forward strand.
AAGTAGAACTGATGGTCACTCCAGCCTCGAGGACTTCTAAGTTGAAAAGGTTCAAACCAGAGGTGGGTTCCTACCGGTTCTAACCAGTTCTTTAGAACCGTTAGTAAACCGGTGGTGACGTCACGGAGCTGGTTCTGTCGGTGCCAGTCCGTGGGTGTTGCCATTTTTGATTTTGCTTCTGCGCATGTGCAGAAGCTAATTTTTGCTTCTGCACATGCGCAGAAGCTATTTTTTTTATTATTTTCCGGGTAGGGATGCTTCAAAATGTGCACTTCCATCGCGATGCAAACCGGTGGGGAAGGTAAGTAGAACCCACTCCTGGTTCAAACCTAAAGCAAGACAAGGTCTGTTGCAATTCACTTGTCCCTCTCTTGAGTCATCCCACGTTAAATTGTCGCACAGTAAGTTGTCCTGTGGTAAGTTGGCTAGGGCAACTCGGCCGGGGCGAGTCAGCTGCAGCAAGTCATCTGGGGCAAACTGTATCTTGTTTTCAAAACTACCATGCCACAGTGAATATTAAGGCTTTAATGGGGATGTGAATGTAGACCATTTCCCTTCCATCTACATTTCTACTTTCCAGGTACTCAGAAAGTGGTTTGAATCTGGCCTGTGTTTGTTCTTATTCTGCTGATCTCAAAACACAAAACACAAATCACACACAGGGAACACCATAAGCCAATGAATATTCACATTCCAGATGATCCCTGGGAGAAGACAAAGGAAAGTGTGAGGCAAGAGTTCCTACCAAAGGAAACAGATTGCCCCAAAAAGTCTTCAGAAAGAAAGTAGCAGCTTTCCAGAGATTAAAATAACCCAGAGCAGAATCTGGTATAAATCACCTCAGCCACAGAAAACAGACAACGCCATGAGAGCAATAGTAATCCTAAAAGAGTTAAAAACACCAGCCGGGAAGTGCCCTAGAGGCCCCATTTCCAAACACGGCCATATTTTGGAATTCCATTTTCAACGTTAAAAATAAATATGAGGAAAAATATCAGTTTGCCAGCTGCTGTGACAGAGAACTTTGAATTGCACATCTATCTTAATAGATACAGAACCGGTTTGTATTCAGTACTGACAATTTCAAGGAACCTTGAGGGAGTGAGAATGAAAAAACAAAACAAACAAACAAAAAACCCCAGTTGTTATTAATGGCACAGAGATTGTAAATAGATACAGATAGCAACTTGGATATGAAACCTTTAATTTTAGAGCCCCTTTGACCTAGTGATTGACTCTACATGAATGCCTGAGGTAAAGAGCATTTTATTGCTAGAAGTAGCACTTCACTTGACACTCATTTTATAATGCATTATGGTAATGGTCCTCTGCATGTTAATAGCTATGAGAATTCCCACCGACAATGGAGGACAGGGAAAGGGAAGAGAAGTAATATACTGTAGTTGTAATCAGCAGGGTTCCTTCCTATGAACAGCTCTGCAGGCATGCTCTTTTGAAGCAGTCAGCTATTTTCGTGCTAGCCTAAAAACTTCCTAATTCCAAAACTTCTTAGAATATGATAATTGGGAATTATGGAAATTGTAATCTACCATAACTGGAAAGGACCAAGTTGGGGAAAGCTATATTAGCATACCGTGCTTGTAATTTGCTTTGCTTTTAGTATTATAAAGCAAGACTGCAGCATTAGCAATTAACAAAATTAATTATAATTAAAATTATGTGATTTTCTTCTTGCATAGACTTCGCTAGAGAATCACCTTGTAAGTGGGATGGGCGGCACAACAATGTAACGAATACATAAAATAAATAAACTAATTTGAATGCTGTGCTCAGTGCACAACATCCGACAGGTGAAAAACCTAAAGCACTTGGTAGAATTTTAATGGAAAAGATCCCAATTAAATAAAGTACAAATGCAACAGAGGAAATTTCATCTGGTCATCCTCTCTGTCTAGAGCCCCTGTATAAGCAATCTTTCATATAATGATGCCATTCAAGCCCCATTAAGCTCTCTTAGGCATCTTGGAATATAAATGAACCAGGAATGAATTGTTGGTAGCTTTAAATGCGGTTTTAACTGTAACATCAATATCATGGTATATTAATGTTCCTTTACACCGCATCTTTCTACATATTAATGTTTGCCTTAATTAGTCATTATCTTAAACTGGTGTCCTTCAAGAAAGAGAATAAAGGGCATTTTTAGATAGTCTACCTACCTTACATATAGGTAAAAAAACAAAATCTAAATTAAAATAGCTACAATAAATAGGTTGGCATGTACCTTTGGGGATGAATGTGGTTTCAGTTTTTCACATGTTTAATGATCTTTTGGACCATGTAAATTTTTATGTTACAGATTTTGCTTTTGCATATCTAAGATCAGAAGCCTTTAGAAATGGGAATGGTATAACTCTTATCACTTTTATCACATTTCAAGGCACGCAGTGTTAACTTTTCTGAAATCCAAGGGTAAATATTTGCATTTAAATGTATGCAACACTTTGTTCCCTGTTCTGTTCTTTCATTTTTGCTAATGGTTTATCAGGTCCTCAATTTTTAGGCATGACAATCTTTTTCCTGATCTTGTTGGAATGATGGGAAAGAACCACGTTTCCCTCATAAGGAGCCGCCCAGAGTCCCCTGGGAGTTGGGCGGCATACAAATCCATTAAATTAAATTAAATTAAATTAAATTAAATTAAATTAAATTAAATAACCAGATCAATGGTTTTAACGTCAATGAAAACACTGCAATACCAACAGGCAATAGAATAGAATAGAATAGAATAGAATAGAATAGAATAGAATAGAATAGAATAGAATAGAATAGAATAGAATAGAATAGAATAGAATAGAATAGAATAGAATTCTTTATTGGCCAAGTGTGATTGGACACGCAAGGAATTTGTCTTTGGTGCATATGCTCTCAGTGTACATAAAGAAAAATGGAAGGAGAATGAGTCTGTCATTAAATAGTGGGACTGAATCAGTGGTGGGTTCCTACTGGTGCGGTGTGGAGCGCAGCTCTGGTAGGAGCCCAGCGATGATGCCATTTTCTGGCGCTTCTCCACATCCTGAGCTCTCGGGAAAAAGCTCTCCCACCCGCCCTTGTTTCAATACCGACCTTTATTCTTCCTCCGAAGCACAGCTGAGAAGCTCCTCAGCTGTGTTTCGGCTTGTAATGTCGTCCTAAGCATGCACGGAAGTGAAATTGCCCGATGGAACGCGAGTTCACTTCTGCGCATGCTCGCGATGCGCACCGGTAGCAAAAATAACCGGAACCCTCCATTGGACTGAATCCAAGATACTAGTAATAAGGACTTTGATTTTTAGCATTTCCATCCAAGATCTCTGAAAGGAAACAATATTCTGAAGAGTGACATCAAAACTATCTCTCAACTTTATGGATATGTAGGGAAAATATTTATTTTGATAAGGGAAGAGGATGGCATTTCAAAAATCTATTTTCTATTTAAGGCAGCTAACCATTTTTCAAAATGCTGCTACTTTCATTCTGTGGTGCCTATTATAAAAAAAAATCCCTAAATTATTGTCGCCTTCCCAACTGCTGCTGAATAGTTTATTAAATGTTTTTGAATTAATAACTTGAGTAGAAAATTTCTTCTTTCTTTCTTTCTTTCTTTCTTTCTTTCTTTCTTTCTTTCTTTCTTTCTTTCTTTCTTTCTTTCTTCTTCTTTCTTTCTTTCTTTCTTTCTTTCTTTCTTTCTTTCTTTCTTTCCTTTCCTTTCCTTTCCTTTCCTTCCTTCCTTCCTTCCTTCTCCATTTATATCATATTTCTATGTTGCAGCAATCAAAATTATATTATAATCAATAGCTTACGTAGAAAATATCCAATTAAAAACATACCCAGTATAAAAGATAAAAATACAACAGTTCAACAAGACATTTAAAAAAGACCAACATTACAACCTCAGATTAAGGAAAGCCTCCAAAACGGCTCAGCAGACACAGAGTTGGTCTGATTTCCACAGGGAGGCTATTGCATGATTTTTTTTTTAAAAAAATGTAGCATTTAACTTTCATTATGGAAACAGTTTTCAGCCTATAGGAAGCCATCCAGAAAAGAGCTATGCCAGAATCTTTTTCATTATACAGTATTAGAAAAAACCCACAGTGTCATTTTTTCCCCTTCAGTAGAGATGGAAAGATCCTTCTGGTTAAAACCTCCTGTGTAAAATATAGGACTCTGTTCAGCCTAATGATTTTTAAACAACTGTGCCAGTTCTGCCAACTTCATATGTATTCACTGAAATTCCATAAAAGATAGAGCTAATATAAAAATGAATATGTTAGTCACAGATCTTCCATTTTGCTACATCAATTAATGTGTTACTCACAGATCTTCCATACTGTTTTCTTAAACCTGCACCTATGTTATGCAGTTGTCTTTTGTTAGGATCATGCATTTCAGAATTACACTGCAGAGTCTTCTTAACTGAAATCTGATTATTAGTCCATCAAAAATGCACTAAGATTTTTCTCCTTTTCCTTTATTCTGTGGGCCTGCAAAAACGTTTAAAAAAATCCAAATTTATTTTGTTTCTTTATTCAATTGACAGTTATTGAGCAAATTGAGCAAATTCAATTCCACTTTGGGCTGATTTGGAAAGATTCCGGAGTTCAATCAGAACAGGGTCAAATGAACCAAATCAAATAAAAATCTCCACTGCCTCTCTTCCTGTTGCTGAATGTAAAAACCAACAAGGCTATGTACTGTATTTTGAAATACCGAAAGCAATAGAAACACAAGCAGGTAGAGTTTATCAGAAAGTATTATTGTAACAGTGGGTGAAACAGCAAGAAAAAAGAAAATAGCAGCTGTTATGCAACAAAACAAAACAAAAAAAAATATCCTAATCAAACCAGGAGATCAGGGAGAGCAAATCCCATTCTCAAAATTGCAAACTATGTGTCTAAACAAAAACCTACAAATATCTATAAAATTGATCTACAAAATCTATCAAACTGTATGGCTATACCAGGGGTCTGCAACCCACGGCTCTGGAGCCATATGTGGCTCTTTCATCCTCTGCCGCGGCTCCCTGTCGCTGAAAATATGCGTCACAACTGCCAATGTGCGATACCCGCCGGCACGCAATTTATTGAGGTTTTCGACCCATCTTATTTTTCAGAGTTCAAAATGTTTTTTGTTGCATGCAGAAATAAAAATTTGTTTTCTCTGTAGCAGTTAATTGATTTCATAAATGAAACACACTATAGTTTTTTTTATACATAGCATAAAGGTAAAAAAAAATAATCTATGTAGTGCTATCTTCATTTTAGAGGTCAAAAGGGTTTTGTGGCTCCCAGTGTTTTCTTTTCTATGGGAGATGGGTCCAAATGGCTCTTTGAATGTTTAAAGTTGCCGACCCCTGGTCTATAAAAAAAACAATGCAAACCAGGGGTGGGTTCCTACCGGTGCGGTCTTGCCTGTTCATCGCCGCAGAGCCGAAGAAGCTGGTGGCGTTCGCGGCACGGGGCTTCCCCCGCCCGCTTTCCCCGGCTGCCGGGATGCCACCGTTTGCATTCTTTTGCCCTCTGTGCATGCGCAAAGCGTTCTGCTTGTGCAGAGGGCAAAATAACGCAAATGGTGGCGTTCCGGCAGCCAGGGAAAGCGGGCGGGGGAAGCCCCGCACCGCGAACGCCACCAGCTTCTTCGGTTCTGCGGCGACGAACAGGCAAGACTGCACTGGTAGGAACCCACCCCTGATGCAAACCTAGGCTCAAAGTTTCAGTGATGATTTACTAGGGCAGTTTGATGTTACAGACTTAGAAATTGCCCACAGAACCATAGTAAGAGAAAAGTATATCCTCTTTTATCCTTCACCAATATACTATAAAAATAGTAGGATAAAGCCCTGAACTTACCATTCTGAAAATCTTCAGGTCCCCTCACTAAACATGTCAGGTGCCAAGAACCAGGTCCAAATGTGAAAGGTTCCAATTTACTGATTTATTGTTCAAGCCTATGCAAGCCTGTGCATAGGAATCTTCTCAACTAACAGTTTGCACCTATTCTATGCATTATGGTCAAATAATCTAACAAGATAAGCAATTCCACCTTAAAAACCCACTGAATTTAAAAGTTTGGTTTTGCACAAAATCCAGTGGATTTCTCTGTCTGAAACCTGGCATATTTTAACCCATTCGACCAGACATTTCCCTGCAAATTGTATCCTTCCTTCCTCTCCTTCCATCCATCCATCCATCCATTTATGGAGTGGTAGGGTGAGAAGATAACAATGCAAACTAATAGATGTTTAATCAAAAATAAGCCTCGCTAAGTCAATAGAATCTACTCTGAATTAAGAGTGTCATAGAATCAGGAAAAAAATTAAAATCTACTATATGTAGACAAGCCATGGAACAAACCTATTTGCTTTTATTTTCATGAAATTCCAGTTTCTCACTACGGGTAGACCTAACATGCAAAGCAATATAATTTACTTCTTTATTTTATTATTTTAATAACAATTCAGATAACACTTATCAGCCTGCTTCTTTAAAATGTCATTCTTATCTTCATGTGACTCTGAATTGTGCTTCTTGTCACATTTGCATTTTTTATCTGTGTAAAATAATGTTTATCTGGCCTTGGCTATCACCTCCAAATCTGAAGCATGTTGCAGGCAAGAAATTAAATTATGCTTATGGGAGAAAGACCCTTCCTTCCTTCCTTCCTTCCTTCCTTCCTTCCTTCCTTCCTTCCTTCCTTCCTTCCTTCCTTCCTTCCTTCCTTCCTTCCTTCCTTCCTTCCTTCCTTCCTTCCTTCCTTCCTTCCTTCTTTCTTTCTTTCTTTCTTTCTTTCTTTCTTTCTTTCTTTCTTTCTTTCTTTCTGCTGTAAGGAGAGAAAACTCCCTCTACTTGTAGGAATAGCTCTTCCTCAAATGGACACCGCAGCTGCATATATTCAACTTCCTATATTACAGCTTGTTCAGGTGGGAACAATGCAGGACATTATTAGTAAAAGTACTGTAGCCTCTGCCATTTTCCAGGGTCTGTCTCCAGCCTTAGTAGATAAGGGCCCTTTCTTATGAACCTAACTGCATGATTAATTGGGTGGTTGGCCTCAATGTGATGTGAAATAAATGTCATTTTTACTAATAAATGTCAGCACCCTGTATCAGATAATAAATACAGGGCACTTGAGTAAATGGCTTGCAAAATGCAATGAGGATCCATTCTGTTTGATGAATATTTTCCCCGTCTTTACAGTGAGATACTGTGATATGTTTTTGCTCATTTTATGGCCTATTGTAGGAATTATGTTAATAAATAAAGCCAGCCAGACCAGATAAATTCATAATCAAATGCCACATTATTTGGCAGCTCCCATCTTTATGTTAAAAGAATTCTGTAGTAAAGCTGTTAACTGGGAAGGTTTTCTTCCTTGCTGGATTTATTATTCATTGTTACGAGATTGCAATTCTGCTAAAAGCTCACTGCTTTAATTTTCTTTCCACTACTAATATTGGATAAATATTGCTCCTATAGTCTTTCCAGCCTAATAGAATAATGGGAGGGGGAAGGAATTATATATATGAAAAGAGAATCTGTTTCTCAATCCACCAGCAAGATAACTTTCCAACAACTGAACAGAACAGGACCTCCTTTGCTTTGGTTGGAAAAGCCAGCAAAGATGAAGTTGAATCATGGATCAGATCTGGCTGGAGACTATGGAGACCAAAAAAATATGGGAAGAAAGTCTGCTGATACAGGTAGTCCTTGACTTACAACCGTTTGTTTAGTGATTGTTCGAAGTTACAACAGCACTGAAAAAAAGTGACTTGTGACTTTTCCTTACACTTACAACCATTGCAGCATCCCCATGATAGCAATAGCAATAGCACTTAGACTTATATACCGCTTCATAGTGCTTTACAGCCCTCTCTAAGCGGTTTACAGAGTTCAGCATATTGCCCCCAACAATCTGGGTCCTCATTTTACCGACCTCGGAAGGATGGAAGGCTGAGTCAACCTTGAGCCTGGTGAGATTTGAACAGCTGAACTGCTGATCACATGCAGGGGTGAGATGCTACCGGTTCGGCCCGGTTCGCCCGAACCAGTAGTAACAAATGTTTCCGGTTCACGGAACCGGTATTTTAAAAACTGCTTTTAAAAAATAGAAAAAAAAGGTTCCAAAGATCGGGCGGCACAGATGATTGTCACAGCTGATGAACCTTTTTTTTTACTTTTTTAAAGCATTTTTTTCCTACCTATTCGCCCGAACTGTGACTCTGTGAGGTTCCTGCTTGTTGCAGGGCTATTCGTGTGAAGTCCAGCTGCTTCTGCATTGTGTGTGAATCAGTTGTGTAGCCTTTTTGTTATTTTTTGTGTAAAGTGTGATAGTTGGTTTTTGAGCTCTCTGTGATTTTGTGAGGTTCCCGCTTGTTGCAGGGGCCATTTCGTGTGAAGTCAGTTGCTTCTGCATTGTGTGTGAGTCAGTTGTGTAGCTTTTGTGTTGTTTTTGTGTAAAGTGTGATAGCTGGTTTTTGAGCTCTCTGTGATTCTGTGAGGTTCCTGCTTGTTGCAGGGGCGATTTCGTGTGAAGTCCAGCTGCTTCTGCATTGTGTGTGAGTCAGTTGTGTAGTCTTTGTGTTATTTTTGTGTAAAGTGTGATAGTTGGTTTTTGAGCTCTCTGTGACTCTGTGAGGTTCCTGCTTGTTGTTGCAGGGGCCATTTCCTGTGCTTTTCCATTGTGTGTGAGTCAGTTGTGTGGCTTTTGTGTTGTTTGTGTGTGACGTGTGAAAGTTGGTTTTTGAGCTCACCCAGTCACATAACCATGACCACCAAGCCACGCCCACAGAATCGGTAGGCAAAATTTTTAAATTTCACCACTGGTCACATGATCAAAATTTGGATGCTTGGCATGTATTTATGACAGTTGAAGTGTCCCAGGGTCATCTTTTGTGACCTTCTGGCAAGCAAAGTCAATGGGGAAGCCAAATTCACTTAACAACCATGTTACTAACTTAAGAACTGCAGTGATTCACCTAACAACTGTGAAGCAAGAAAGGTTGTAAAATGGGGCAAAAGTAACTTAACAATTCTGTTGCTTAGCAACAGAAATTTTGGGCTCAATTGTGGTCATAAGTCAAAGACTATCTGTACTTTGGGAGAAGCAATTGGGCAGTGGCTTGCAGTATTGCTGATCCTCCCACCTCGCTCCTGGTCATATGACCTAGAGCTAAGTGCATGCAGCCACCTCTGCTTTCCTGGTGCCCCATATATATGAAACAAGTACCATATTTTTCGGAGTATAAGACGCACCTTTTTACCCCCAAAAAGAGGGTGAAAACTTGGGTGCGTCTTATACACCGAAAAATATGGTATATTCCTATATGTAATAGGAAGGTAGGAGAGAAGCACACCCAAATAGACACAAGATATGTGCATCAGTCTTATAAGACTCTTGAACACATAACATACACAAACCCCATCGGAAACACAAAAAGAGAAGGCACATATGTGCCAATTCTAATTAATCTCTCGACAGAATGTGCGCCCATGCGCATGCATGCAAGCGCACACATTTCTTTAATTCACAGAGGAAAACACAGATGCCTTCCATAGCCACTGCTGAAAAGAAACAGGCTGAAAAGAATTCTGAGATCTGCAGAGCTTCCTTACTTTATTATTCTTCCTAACCCATCACAATGTTGAAAAGTTAAGAAATTATGTAAAAGGTCTCATGACTCTGTTTTTTTTCTGAAAGCGGAACAAAATTGGGCCAGAAGCCTTCCTCTGCTGACTTTCTCAATATTTTTTTTAAATTTTAGCTAGTCTAGAATAAACTGAATTTACAAATTCAATCCAGCAACAACATCTCAGCAACTAAATTGTGCCAGAAAAAGTCCAGAGATAATACAGCAGGAAAGAGTTGTGGCACACATACTCATTCATGCAACTGTTTTCATTAACAACCAAGTGTGTCCTTATGCACAAGGACATAAATATAAGAATGTAAGCATTTGCAGATCAAAGGTCCATTTAGTCCAAATCTAGTCCAAGTGGGCAATTAGATGCTTATGGGAGACTCCCATTCTGCCCATATTTTCAACAACTGGAAGGATTACCGTATTTTTTGGAGTATAAGACACACCTTTTTCCTCCCTAAAAGTGGCTGAAAATTTGGGTGCGTCTTATACTTCGAGTGTAGCTTTTTTTCCCAGCCCTAACTAGGTGCTAACAGATCTTCCCAGCTCTTACCTTGCAGGCTTTTTCATTGTTACTCTCTCCAAAGAATGTTTTTTCCAGCCCTAAGTCTTTGCAGGGTTTTTTTTTCATTGCTCTACTTGCTCCAAATAAGTTTTTTTCTAGCCCTAACCAGGTGCTATCTATCTTCCCAGCTCTTACCTTGCAGGCTTTTTCATTGTTACTCTCTCCAAAGAATGTTTTTCCAGCCCTAAGTCTTTGCAGGGTTTTTTTTTCATTGCTCTACTTGCTGCAAATAAGTTTTTTTCTAGCCCTAACCAGGTGCTAACAATCTTCCCAGCTCTTACTGGCTTGCAGGCTCTTTCATTGTTACTCTCTCCGAAGAAGGTTTTTTTAAGTCCTAACCAGGGGATAAAATAATGTGCTGAAGCTGACCAGACTAAGGACGCTAGCCAGATGAATACCTGCCTACCAAAAATCTGGTAGACAGATTTCCCCCCCTATTTTCCTCCCCAAAAACTAAGGTGCGTCTTATACTCCGGTGCGTCTTATACTCCGAAAAATACGGTATATAGCCATCAGTGCTGGTAGTTATCAATAACCTTATCATCTACAACTGGGTGACCGGGCGGGCGGGGGCGGGACCAATCAGAGGTGGTATTTGCCGGTTTGGCAAACCAGTCCAAATTTCCGCTACCAGTTCGCGTGAATCGGTCCAAACTGGCTGAATACCACCTCTGCTATTGCTATTTAAAATATTCAGTTAAAAATTAAAATTTCATACAGACAGAGAAATATAAGTACAAATATTATATACCCCAAGTTTGCACTTATCAACAGATTATTCTCAAGAAGGCTGTACTGTATACACTGACTACGTAAATACATATATACCATACATAGAGACATACATACATACATACATACAGACAGACAGACAGACAGACAGACAGACATGCATACAGGATTATGATGTTTCAAGCATACAGCAAAGAAGGTTATTTGACAGATGAAAAGAAGCATAACTCTGAATTTACAGTCTTGGACTGATTGCACATATTCATTGTCTACTTATGAATTGAGTCTCTATTGATACAATGAAAAGATTTATCAATACAGTATTGTCCTGGGGTTAAGGTTTACATCGTGAATTCTTTCTCTCTGTCTCTGTGTAATACTACTGTGTACTACTGTGTACTTTGGTTTATTTATATTTTCATTTTTGTATTTTTTTCATTCTTTATTCTGAATATTAACACCATAAAATAAAATAAAAAAGAACCTGTAAGCATGCATACAATGCTATTGTAAATAAAAAGACTGCATTTATTTGAAGACTGGAAGACTGCCTTCCAACTGAGTATATATGAAATTCGGAAATGTATGTCCTGAATTATTTACTTTAAGCACAACAAATAATATTGCTGAGCCCACAAAATATCTCCCGGGGAGAGTTTAAAACTGTTTGAAAACTTGTTGGTTGTGTTTTTATAAAAATGGTAAAATGTATCACATTATGCTCTAAGCCTAGCATAATTTGTCAAACACTTGCTGAGCTGAGACTGAATTTTGGGTTAAAGAAAAGATGCCAACATCAGCCTCTAACTGCAATGAAAATCCATTTGGCCCACATTTTTCAGTTTGGTTGTGAGATTCCAGACATTTCATATTATTGCATTTAGTTCAGTTGGGAAAAGTTTTTTGAGGAGCCACAGTAGCATCCTGCTGTGATACCCAAAAACATATAGAACTCTCTTTCCGGTGGCATGAGAAAAACTAATGGTTTTGGAGCAGCGGTGAAATCTACTTACCTTCCATACCAGTTCGGAAGTGCATGCTCCCTGCGCGCTTTATGGCCTTTATGGCTTTATGGCCCGTACCGGACCGAACCTGTAGCATTTCACCCTGTTTGGGAGTCTCCTACATCAGTGATGGCGAACCTTTGTTGGCTCGGATGCCAAAAGGGTGTGTGCGCGCACGATAGTGTGCGCGTGCATGCCCACACCCATAATGCAATGCCCTCCCCCCATGCATGCGCACAACCCCCGCACTGCCCCTGTGCATGCGCACAGGCCTCACTGAAGCCTCCAGACTTCCAGTAGGCCCATTGGGCCGTTTTTCGCTGTCCCCAGGATTCAGGAGGTTTTCCTGAAGCCTGGGGAGAGCAAAAACGGCTGAAAAGAAGGCCGAAAATCAGCTCACCAGTGCGCACATGCGCACTGGAGCTGACATAGGGCAACACCTCGCGTGCCCTCAGATATGGCTCCGCGTGCCACCTGTGGCACCCGTGCCATAGGTTCGCCATCACTGTCCTACATAGTCTCTAAAGAAGGGACATGGCAACTTTACAACCTGTGGACTTCAACTCCCAGAATTCCTGAGCCAGCATGGGAATTCTGGGAGTTTATTTATTTATTTATTATTTACATTTTTATGCCGCCCAATCCCCGAAGGAACTCAGAAAGAAACATAAATAGAAAATTTAAAAACAGATTAAAAATACATTAAAATTACATTCATCCAGCATTCATGGGCCGACCTCATCTCTCATCACCAGAGGTCAATGGCCCCAGGCCTGTTGGAAAAGCCAGATCTTAACGGCTTTACGGAAGGCCAATAGGGTAGGGGTGGTACGGATGTCGGGAGGTAGTTGGTTCCAGAGAGCCAGAGCCGCCACAGAGAAGGCCCTCCCCCGAGGGCCCGCCAGCCGACACTGTTTAGCTGACGAGACCTGGAGGAGACCAACCCTGTGGGCTCTCACTGGTCGTTGGGAGGTATGTGGTAGTAGGCGATCTCGCAAATACTCTGGTCCTGAGCCACAGATCATAAAGTTGCCCACCCCAGCTCTAGACTTAAATATTGTCTGCTGTGTAGAAGCAGATCCTGTTTTACATTGTCTGTGGCTTCTGATTTATCAATTGTTTGCCTGAGCTGAAGGGAAGGAAGAAAAGGCAGTTTGAGTAAATAGGTTAGAAGGGGCTTGTGACAGCTGGATTCAAATCTCTCTCTCTCTCTCTCTCTCTCTCTCTCTCTCTCTCTCTCTCTCTCTCTCTCTCTCTCTCTCTCTCTCTCTCTCTCTCTCTCTCTGTGTGTGTGTGTGTGTGTGTGTGTGTGTGTGTGTGTGTGTGTGTGTGTGTGCTCATGCACACATAGATACATATACTGGCTTGCCTAAGAGGAAAAAAGGATGTGATTTATTCATCACCCTGGCAGAGCTTCCAAGTTTGAAGAGCAGTGCCACTAGGGGCAACTAATTCCACTTCTGTGCTGCCAGGAATTCATTTTATTTTTCCTTCTTAGATTTCCAGAGAAGCTCCAGAGGCAAAATTTTGTAGATACTTGTCTGTTTTCATTAGCCATGTTTTATCATGGTTATGTTTTCTGACAAGAAATGATCTGATTTCATAGTTCCGTTATTTATTTTGATGTAATAGATGGTCCGAGAGTGACCTCCCACCCTCAAATTTATTGGTGAGCCTCCAGCAACACAACAGATAAGTTTGAAGGCACAGGATGCAGTATTTCTGCTTTTAAGTATATGGGTGCTGGGCAGAACAGTGAGATAAAAGCTGAGAAAAACCTTTGATGTTAAATATCTGGATTGTCATGGCCAACCTTTCCTCAGGAAAATTCTGAAAATTTGTTTGCCAAGAACACCTCTCCTTGCCAGTTAATAGCAACCAGTTTCTGTCCAACTATAAAGTTAAAATAGAAGAAATCGGAAGGAAAGTTAATTGTATTGGTACAGAAATCGATAATTAACAAAGTAATGCATGCATTATGTATCATGGATTATAATGATTTAAGAAGTGTATCTATAAAATCCTATCTTGAGAAAAACTGAATGTGCATAGAACTCAGTGTGGATGTTGTACCTAACCTTTCTGCATTTTTTTAAAAAAATAATCTCCATGCCTCCCGCTTAACAGATTGATTTAATAAGCATTAAATTCAAAAATCCAGTTAGTTTTAAAAATTCATATGCTTTAACTGGTGCTTCATGAATATTTACAGATAAATTTCTTTCTCAGCTGGTGGCTAATCCATCAGTTGAGATACCAGGTGATAGAAAAATATTATGTGTAATAGAATTAAAAGAAAGATTTTCATATCTTAATGGACAGAAGCAACCTGCTGTTGTTTTTTAACAAAACATTTAATGTCAGATTTTAAAAATGGTTTTGGAATGGGAAAAAACTTTCAGCTAAAATAGGCCAGACTTGACAGCACTCAGAATGGTGCAAAGAGAAAAATTGCTGAAGGAAAAGGGTTAAATATTCCTTTATTCTCCCAATTTTAATTCCAATTGCCATTTTAAAAGTAATTTTTATTCTCCCAATTTTAATTCCAATTGCCATTTTAAAAGTAAATTTTCATGTAAAAGAGAGGGAGAGTCATCAGAAAATGTTACATGTATTAATATATAATATATTATATTATGTGGGTATCAGATTATTGTAAAATTAGCTGATTTTTTAAAAATAAAACTAGACAACATATCTTTCTGAATAATACTGTAGAAATGTATTTATTTTTATTTTGTTTGTTTTTATTTAAATCTAGCTGATAAAGGAAATAAAATATCAGAAAAAAAGTATTGTCCCTTAATATTGGAAATCCCGGAGACAAATTCCTTGTGTGTCCAATCACACTTGGCCATTAAAGTATTTTGTTCTGTTTTGTTCAGTTCTATTCTTACAAGTTACATGACATTAAATAGCATATATTAGATAATAAATAGCATATATTAGATAATACATACATTGTAAGAGTTGAGACTGGCAGCAGGTACCACAGTACCTAGGGCAGAGGGAATCATTATATACGCGTATTACAGCTGCCTCCCAAAACCACTGGGATATTGGCCAATTATCTGGTAACTCAAAAGGATTGGAGGGAAAATGTTGTAAACTGCTCAGAGTCACTTAGATGAAATTATTACATAAATAATAAATACTTAAACTACAAATGAATGAATGAATGAATGAATGAATGAATGAATATTATATTGCATTCGGTCTTACTTCTCTTTACACTGTAGTATATAATGGGCAATCTACCTGTTGTGATTAAGGTTTCGTTCTTGTCTGCAATAAAGAGCCTAATCTGGTCATGTCAAAGAATCTTCTGTCTAGTCAACCAAATCCTGAATAAGGAGTTAAATGTTAGGAGAGCTGTGATTTACTGACAGGCCACAGGGTGAAGCTTCCTATATTATGATTTATATCATAACATTTGTCAACTTAAATAACATCACACTTTGTTTCCCAAGCTACATAAGCCACTGAAGCAATGCCAAAATCTGATCAAGCTAGAGATAAGGTTTGTGAGTTGAAAAACAATAAATCAAGATTTCAACATTTTGTCAAATGGAGCTTGAATAGTGTGTGTATGTATGTATGTATGTATGTATGTATGTATGTATGTATGTATGTATGTATGTACTGTATGTATGTATGTATGTATGTATTTATGTCAAACATGTATAAGGTAACAGATATAAGTATAAACATGATTATGAGTACAGGAAATGGATACAAATAAATGGGGGATATAAATAAATAAATAAATCCCCTCTACGGATTTGGTGATCAGTCCGGTAAACATGATAATCTCTTACTGTAGTAATGGAGTCTGGGAGGGATGCATTCAGCCATGTCTCGCAGACAAATATAATGTTGAATATAGTATTTAGTAAGAGGAGAAATGTATGTCTCCCAGACCTGGGATGCAAAAAATCTGGGTAAGCATTAGAAGATTAGCAAATAGAAAATTCTCACTGCTTCCATCTATTGGTTGTCCAAATTTTTGCAGCCCAGATTTGATAGTTGTGGTCGTAAGTTGAAGACTATCTGTATTTATGAAGGTTGCTGTGTCCCAGGGTCATGTGATCCCTTTTGTGACCTTCTGAAGATCAAAGACAATTGGGAAGCCAGCTTCACTTAACAACAGTGTTACTAACTTAACAAATGTAGTGGTACGCTTAATAACTGTGGCAAGAAAAATCATAAAATGGCGCAAAACTCACTGAACAACTGTCTTGCTTAACAACAGAAATTTGGGGCTCAATTGTGGCCATAAGGCAAGGACCTGTACTTTCAGAGTACAGTATGGGTACACTTGACTGTCAATCGTTTAAGCCACGGTGACCAACTGTAAGAATCACTGAGTTAATTTCTTAACAGCAGCAATTATACTTGTAGATCAGTATGACTCTCAAGGTCCAAGAAGGGAAAGAGCTGGTCGGGTGGAAGGTGATTTATAATGTTATGTCCATTCCTTATGATTTTATTTATTTTATTTATTTATTTAATTACATTTGTATGCCGCCCAACTCCCAAAGGACTCTGGGCGGCTTAACAACATTTGCAAATACAAAAGCATAAAAACATTAAAAACAAGTACAACAATTAAAAAACCCATGTGTTTCCTTTCGTGGCCGGATCCCGCCAGTTTTGGTCGCAAGATCAAACGGCCTCAAGCCTGTCGGAAGAGCCAGGTCTTAACTGCCTTACGGAAGGCCAATAGGGTGGGGGCAGTCCGGATCTCCGGAGGTAGCTGGTTCCAGAGAGCCAGGGCAGCCACAGAGAAGGCCCTCCCCCGCGGGCCCGCCAGCCGGCATTGTTTAGCTGACAGGACCCGGAGGACGCCGACTCTGTGGGATCTCGTCAGTCGCTGAGAGCTGTGTGGCAGAAGGTGGTCTCGAAGATTTTGCATTCCCACAAAGAAGATGCGGATAATCTTTGAAAGGCATATCAATACCACTTAACTGCAAAACTCAGATAATTCTTTTGAACATAACAGTTATGTTTATTTCTTCGGGTAACCATGCTGGTGGAGTCAGCGTAAATAATTTTAATTCCCAAATTAATTTTAGCTTCAGCCATTCTTTGTGCTTAGTAGAGAAACGTAGTCTCAGAGGTACACTTCACTGAATTGCCAAGACACAAAATCCAATTCTCAGCACTTTATACAATTGCTAGTAAGCTCTTTTTTTTTCCATAGGCAGTCTTTTGGCAGAAGATACTTTGTGAGAATGTAACTCCCCCTCCCTTTGCCAACAATTAATTCTAAATACAGAGCAAATTGTTTAATTTTTGCAGATATGTTTAATTTGTTTGAACACAAGAGGCCAGGCTGGTTTTACTTTAGATCCCTTGAAACTTTTACATTTTTAATAATCTTGCCTTTATTATTTTTATAAATAACTCAATATTCCTTCCTCCTCCTATTTTCCCCAATAACAACAACCCTGTAAGGAGAGTATGCTGAGAGAGAATCAGGGGTGGGTTCCTACCAGTGCGGTCCAGTGCGCAGCTCCGGTAGGGACCCGCCGATTACGCAATTTGCGCGCGACTGTTCCGGTACCGTCTTCACTGGACAGTCGTGTGCGTCGCCATCTTTTTAAAGAATTTTTCAGCTTTTTTGCTTCTGCGCATGCGCAGAAGCAAAATCTCACCAAAATCACGTGCACGAGCGTGTCCCCTCGCAAGATTTCGGCAAGATTTTGCTTCCGGGCATGCACAGAAGCAAAATCTCACCCAAATCCCGCAAGAGGGTGCGCACGCATAGCGAGCGCGCAAGCGCATGAAATGTGGAGATGCGCGTGCAGTGCACCGGTATCGGTAAGTAAGCAACCTACCCCTGGAGAGAATGACTGGCCCAGAGTCACCCAGCTGACTTTGTGGGACAAGAATTTGCAATCTGCTTTCTTGCCTGGTCCTGTAACCACTACACCAAATCATATTTATTTATATATATTATATATATTGTGTGATTCATATATGGTATAGAAAATTTTGTCCAGTTTGTTGTGCTGTACATGATTCTAATACACTAAGTCTCTATTATACACTTTGCATAATACATTACTAAGTCTCTATTATATACTTTGAATAATAAATTAGGGCACCAGATTTGGGCTGCCAAATCCAGATGACCTCTAGATGGCAGCAAAGAAATACAGCAGGCTCTTACTTTGTTGCCATCTTTTCATGGAGTGCCTATGAATATGTGTGCACACATGGACATACTTGTACTTGTATTGTGGAACAAATTCAGTGTACATACTTTTGATAAAATACATTTTGGTTCACTTTGGTTCAGTAATACCGGTAAGTATATTAATGAATATGGTTAAAAAAAAGGTAAAGGAATCCCTTCAGATTTTACTCATCTCCATTTCAAGGCCATTCAGCAAGGACTGTCCGAAGACATTTCTGGGGTCATATGGCCAGCATGACATCACAGAGTGCAGTTACCTTCCCACTGAAGTGTTATCTATTTATCTACTCACATTTGCATGCTTTGAACTGCTAGGTTGGCATGAGCTGGGGCGAGGATGTGAGCTTACTCCATCACATGGCGTTTGGGTCTCGAACCTGGGCTTAAAGCAGGGGTGGCCAAACTACAGCTCTTTGAGGACCTGTGGACTTCAACTCCCAGAATTCCTGAGCCAGCCATGCATACATGGCTGGCTCAGGAATTCTGGGAGTTGAAGTCCACAGGTCCTCAAAGAGCTGTAGTTTGGCCACCCCTGGCTTAGAGTCTTAACTGCTGAGCCACCCTAATGAACATGATGATGTTTCTGAATAAAATGATCTCATTTGCATTGATTTTTAGATGCATGTGACGTTGTATGACACAGATTAAAGATCATGAATGTGACCAAAGTACCACAGGTTTGCTAATGTTACTATAACTTTGCTCTTAACTTATGAGAACTTTAATGTATATAAACAAAGTAGAGGGAGTCCTTGACTAACAACAATAATTGGGGCTGGGAACTCCGTTGCTAAGTGATGCAGGTGTTGACATATGAAGTGTGACCTCCCATGACCATGCTGACTAATGACAGCAGTTCCATTTGGGACCTTCTGCTGTCTTCCCCATTGATTTTGCTTGTCAGAAGCCAGCAATGATGTGGTTCCCAGAATTCTAGACTGCAAAGCTGTTGTTTCAGTCCCCAAAGCTGTTGTTTGGGGAAAGTTGATCTACAGCATTTATCTCATTTGTTCACACAATTGTATCTTGTAAATGCAGGGGATTACCCTGATGGTTAGAAACAGTAACGGCATGCGAAAGAGGACATGAATACTGTAAAGGACTCATTTCAGTAGCCTGTGAATTCGTGTGTGTTTCGTACCCTTTGTAGAACCCCTTCCAATTAAGAACATTAGCAATAGCGGGGAAGCTTGGAGCTCACAGTTTTATTCTCACGTAATTTAAGAATAGAAGCTTAACCTTTTCACTACCTCTGGTGACCTCATTAATTAAGAATTAAGGCTCCTGCTGTATCAAAGGCTTTATCTTAGTTTCCTTTCTTGTTAATTTAGCCAGTTAGTAAGCATCAGCCTTTGCTCAATTGCTTTCACAAACAACAGGGACTGGATTCAACACACACACATACACACCCGTCGCATTTAGAAATGTGGAGAGAAGAAACCAAAAGAGGCATGAATAAGGTCTTCTCAAAGAAACCAATCAATGGATGATCCAGGGTTTGGTTTAAGGGTTTGCCAGGTCATGTATAAATAAGTACGTCTAATAGATCTCATTAGTCTTATGGAGCCATTTGTATACTCACTATGTGACTGGAAGTGTCGTGTTTGCAAGCAACTGGCTTTCATTTTTCATATATTTGGAAGACATATCTGAAAGCATTTTCAGTTTATACAATTATCTATAACTGGGAATCCTAACTTCCTAGGCATCCTAAGAGGTGGAGAAGGTTGTAATTCCATACAACTAAAGTGAATATAGATGTAACTGAATATACATCCCTATATTAGTAAATATTTGCCCAAAGTTTTTTACTTCCCCAGCACTATTTCCAGAAGAATTACCATAGGTAAGATGGGCAGCCTATAAACTTTAGATAGATGATAGATAGATGACAGACAGACAGACAGACAGACAGACAGACAGAATGTGCCCTAATATTACAATTAGGATTGTAATAGGATAGGAGATTTTGTTTTATTTATTTGATTCATTCCTGCAAAAATCTCCTTCCAGAAACTCCATATTTTCCTGTGGGTCTTTTGTTCTTGAAACTGACCAGTTTATAATTCCTAGAAATCTAATTTTCACTGGAAAACATAAGCTCAATTTTTTATTTTTTATTATATAAATACATTATTACTAAATTAAATTGTTATTAACATTCTTCCTTTCTTTTGAATCTGGTACTTTTCAGGTAATCTATAATAATCATATAAAAAGTGCAGTTGTTGACTTGTACAAGGCAAACCAATTTTATAACTCACTATATCAAAAATTTAACGATTTCCCAAGAGTTTTTGTTCATCTGTGATTACACTAGCAAGGGAAATTATGATGAATTTGACAAGTAGCAATTTGTACCTCCTGATATTGATATATTTATAACTTATAACTTCAAGCCTACAGGTTTTACAGGTCTGAAATGTAGCAAAAGGTAGACCACAGCTCTACAGAAATACTGTATATTTGATTTCCCACAATTTATCCAGAGGTATAATTGTGTAGGTTTTGTGTAGATTCAGTTTTGTGTAGATATTAAGGCACCAGGCTAGAAATCAGGAGACTATGAGTTCTAGCCCTACCTTATGCACAAATACAGCTGTGTGACCTTGGGCCAGACACTCTCTCTCAGCCCTATGAAGGAAGCAGAGGCAAACCACCTACATAGTCCTTGTTAAAAAAAATTCAAGCATTAGTCCTGTTAAGTCACCAGGAATTCACACTGGTGCATGTGCACACCTGCATGTGTGCCCATTCACACACACCCCACACACATACACACTGGAACACAGTAGAAAAGGAACACTTATAAATATATATAGTATATGCATTGGGGAAATATATTATTTTTCTGTTTTCTTGCTTAATTTTTTATTTCTGCTTTGCATATCCTGTTTAAATTCAAGGCAGTAATGACCTACTACAGTAGCTGACCAGTAGTGGGTTGTAAATCCTGTCGCTATTGGTTTGCTCGTGCGTGCGCGCAATGCTTCTGAGCATGCGCAGAAGTGTCCCGGGCGGCTGGGCGGAGCCTCCTGCCACCGCCACTACCGGTTCACCGAACCGGGCCAAACCGGGAGCAACCCACCGCTGTAACTGACTGAAAGGCCAGGAATTGTAGCACTGAGTGAAAACATACCAGAAAATAAAAA
The DNA here is from genome assembly GCA_023053685.1 of Diadophis punctatus similis. NCBI lineage: Eukaryota > Metazoa > Chordata > Lepidosauria > Squamata > Dipsadidae > Diadophis > Diadophis punctatus. The sequence goes on from JALIGW010000003.1 coordinate 57,145,507, forward strand.
TGTGTTTAAATATAAGTCTTCCATTAAAATGGAAAACTTGTATTTAAAAGGTTATGTATAAATACTGTGTTCTTCTGGCATCAGGAATATAAGACATGAAAACTAGCTGTATATTTAAGCACAAATTGAACACTGATTATGCTTGTCAAGTGGAAATGAGCATTTGTTTTTTGCATCACTGCCAAAGACATTAAAAGTCTACCACTCTTGAACCAGATTCATACTTCAATTGACATCTTTTTGCCCGCAGCTTGCAGATGCCAGAGTAATCTGAATAGAAATGAAATTGTTTTGTGGGGGATGTTTTTTGGAGTTACAGCCAACTGGAAGAAAACCAATGGACGTAAGATGCAAAGCTACACAAAATAATGTTTAGTCTACACTTCTCTCTCTTCTCTGTCTCATTTGATTATTTTGCTAAGAAAGACTTTGCAACTGTTTGGCTCCTTGACATATCTTCTTCATTTTTATATTCTGGTCCTAAAGACGAAGCACCAAATAGTGCTTTATTGGCATTTGCATCATTTGATATCAAGCCTTATCCCATGCAACCTTTTTTAGAGCCTTGCTTTGCTCCGGCTGTCAGAGTTTGCCAACTGGTAGCCGATATGAACAGGCACCAGTGCTTCTAGCTGCAGTGCAAAGGGCTGGAAACAGAGGCGAGCAAGTGTGCCCTTCTTGACACAAAAGCAAGTGGGCAGGAAGGAATTGTATCTGCAGGCATTACAGAGCAGAAAAGCTGTTGGGCTGCCTCTTGTGAGCCACCAGCAAATTGGAAGCAGGCCTGTAAGAATGATTTCCAGAGCAGGAGCAGAATTATCAGCATGTGTGACAGATAATACAGCAGTGTTTAGCTGCAACGGCTCTGTGCCATCACTATTAAGATCCTCCCCCTTACTCCAAATGTTTTGCTGCAATGCATGGAGAGCAAAAAGCAGAAGCAGCATAAAAAAATGAATGTGTGTGGCAATTTGCGCGCAACGGCTCCAGTGCCGTCTTCGCCGGTCCGTCACGTGGCACCATATTTTTTCCCGAATTTTGGGGCTTTTTTTGCTTCCTGCGCATGCGTGGAAACAAAATCTTGCGAGGGGATGCTCTTGCATGCGCGATTTCGGCAATTTTTTGCTTCTGGGCATCACAATGTGATGATGCACACGCAGCGCACCGGTAGCCAGGTAAGAGGAACCCGCCCCTGGTGTGGCAGTAGTGGGTTCTAAAACCCGTTGTTACCGGTTCACGTGTGATCTCTCGCACGACGCTTCTGTCCATGCACAGAAGCATCCCAGGCGAGTGGCTGGCGTCTCCTGCCGCTGCTGCTACTGTTTCGCAGAACTGGGCTGAACCAGGAGCAACCCACCACTGGTGTGTGTGTTTCCTCATAGTTCATGTTCTTTCATTATTTATAACTGACCACACTCTTGTCTTTCAGAAACATTTTTCTCAATCACAACATCATTCGATGGTCACTGATTCGGCATCACCGGAGACAGATTTTATGATCCTATGTGCGTGTTCTTGTACCTTGTATGTTTTTATTTTATTAACATGTGCAATCCTATATCTACCCCCAATAAAATTATCCTTAATGAAGACATTTTTACTTTTGGCCAAAAAAAGAGCCAAGGAGACAAGGAGAATAGAAGGCTATTCCTCTGTTTTAAAGATGAAACAGAATATAGGACTGCTTTTGATAAGCATTTGTAAAGTACAGCTGGTACCTCAATGTAATAACTACAGTTTTGATTGAGATTTCTTTTAGGAGCATGGAACACCAATTCTAGTATCACTCATTCGCCCATGGTGCAGTTCTGAGACCAATTCAAACTGGCAGTGTGATTCTTAAAATTCAATAAAATTTGATTTTGATTATGTCTATTGGAAAGTTTTTGCTCCTTTGTATTTATCCAAAGGCTTTGGTTTTCAATGGTATTTCTGCTCTGCATTCCCAAATTCCCAAATCCATCAATTGTGGGAGTCATTGGAGAGGGCCTTTGCAAACTTTGCTAGAAAACTTTGAATATATATGAAGTGTCAAATACTGGTGCATATCATTTATTGATAATATGTCATCCATCATATGAAATCCAGTCATAAGTTGTTATGGTTGTAAGCAGAGATGATACTGTCTACAGGTGTGGAACAATAAATGAATCTGCTTAGAAGAATCACCATGTGTCTTTCTTAGTTTTGGGGGCCTAAAGGGCATCCTTGTGGCATTTTACAACCTTTTTTGTGGTGGTTCTTAAGGATATGCAGTTGTTAAGTAAACGTGGAGGTCGTAAGTCTGAATCCATTTGTTTGAATTGGTGTTTCTTGCCAGAAACTGACAAAGCCCAGAGTCTCTGTGGAGTGGGCGGCATACAAATGCAACTAATAAATAGATAAATAGATAAATAGATAAATAGATAAATAGATGCCAGAGAATGGGGGGGGGTCACAAATCCCAGTCGCATCATCATGGAACATGCTCATAAAAGTGACTGGTTGCCAAACACCTGGCATTCAATCATGTGACCCAGGGGCGGGTTCCTAATTTTTTTACTACCACTCTGTGGGCGTGGCTTATTTTGTGGGCATGGCTTGTCAGTCATGTGACCGGGTGGGCGTGGGCCTTGGGAGCTTGGCAGCGGCTGGAGAAGCGGGGGGGTATTGCCCACCCGCAATGCAGCCCCCCACAGCAGGAGCAGCAAGACCGCAGCAGCGGTTCTTCTAGGAGGCTCTGTCCGACCTGAATGCTTCTCTCCATTCGCTCCCTCAGCCATCCTCCCCTGCTTGGACTCACAGTGGGGTAGGAAGGCAGTGCATGCGCAGTGCCGGAAGCTCGGCTTCTGCGCATGCGCAGAAGAAATTTTTTTAAAAAAAACATTTTTTTTAAAATGGCGGCACCCAGGCACCAGCAACTGACCGCACCGGTACTATGACGTCACCAGTGGGCCGCTACCGGTGCTATAGAGTGGACAGCACCGGTAGGAACCCACCACTGATGTGACCACAGGCTGGCACAACCATTTATGATGCCTGGGGACTGCTTTGCTGTCTGTAAAACACCTAATCCATGGCATTATAAATGCAAATGGTTCTAAGTCAAGGACTACCTGTAGTGAATAGAGCCTGGATCTGCCCCAATACTAAGACTGCTTCTGTGGCAGACAAGGCCCATCTACTGTATTTTATATTCTTAAATTTATGGGCAGATACAGTGGAGATCTTTACGAAGGGTGCCAATCTTTCTTACAGCCTTGCTGCAATCAATATTCTGGCTCTACACATCTTCATGTATTCTATTCTCCTTTCCTCCCACCATCGCAAATGGAATCAGGATAATCAACCGTAGTAGATGGCTGAACTTTAAACCATGTTATTAACTTGTCATTAATAAACCTCGTATCACATTTGGAACTTGCTCTTTAAAAGTCAAGTCCCACTTGCTCTTTCGAAAGACAAGCCCTGCTTTATGTACATAAGTAAGTATTTTTTCCTCATAAACGCTGGTTGTTATGGGTAACTTTAAACTGGACCCAGCACCTTTTCATATAGTCCAGCTCAATGTGATTTTGAATACTAGAATGATAAGTCTTGAAAGGGCCACTTGGGTTTTCATACCCATAACCTGCTCCGTGCAGGATTCTAAATTAAAGCATCTCTGATGGATCACTGTCTTGCTTTACTTGAACAAATCCAGTGCAGGAGAACCTAAAATTTCTCTGAGTTCCATTGTCAAACTTTTTGGTAGGAAGTTTTGTCTAAGTTTCTGTCATTATTTTTATTATTCCTCAATGAAGATGCTATACTAGGACTATAATTACTTCAGTATGAGCTGCTACAGGGCTAAGTCCTCTTTCCCATATTTTTTTAATATTTCTACGAAAACATTGGCAGAGATCATCTATCTGTTTGGGGTGAGGTACCATTAGGATACTGATAACATAGAAGTGTACAATGTTATTCCAGGCTGGGCCAGAGATGCTGCAGAAGTCTTGAGCCATATTTATTACAGGTAGTCCTTGACTTATGACTGATTGACTGTTCTCATGACAGTTGCCAAGTACAGTACATGCGATCATGTAGTTATCATTTGCAAACTTCTCTGCCACCTTGCCCAGTAATCAGTGGGGAGGTCGGCAAGGAAGGTTACAGGCTGCTGCTTTCTGCTGTAGAAAGTTAGCACCCACCCCTCTCCTAGAAGAATGAAATATTTTGACAAATATTAAAAAGGCAGAATATTATATTTCCCTGGATGAAAAATGGAGAAACATGCTCTTGGAAAGCAGCCCCCACCTTTCTTAATAGCCCTCAGCGGATGTCAACACTTAAGAGATAAAGAGATAGATAGCTCTATTCATAAGCAAATACCCTCACCCAAGATCCAACAAAGGTAGGATTAGCCCTCAGCCACAATAAGAATTGCCCAACGCCCCTTCATTGCATCACCCTCAGAAGCTTCAACCAAATGTAGCTCAGACAAACTCCTAGGATTTGTACATGGCCCCATGGGAGTCTGACAACAGCCAATATAATACATGTTCTTGCACAGGAACAGAAAGTTCAAGTGCAAAGCCCAAGAGAAGGTATAAATACCCCCCACTCTCAACTCCATGTGGTCAGCTGCACCAGAACCATGTGCTTGGTGGTTCTGTTTCATCATTAAATCATCTTTCCAATCAGCCTCCATATTTCCAGAGTTTTTCTCCAAGCTTGGAACTGAACAAGATGGATATTTCTTCCAACACTGCCAGTATTTCCCCTCCCTTCCTGCATGGGGGGGGGGGCGTGTGTCCTTCATCGGGCTGCAGAAATGAAACTCAGATCTTCAGGATCCCCCCTTCAATTCCCAGCTAAGTGTGGGTGTTCCTTTCCCTACACAGAGCGAAAAACAGGGGTCAGACCCCCTTAGATCTGAGCCCTGTTTCTGCAGCCCCTCAAACAAGTTTCTCCCCTCATAGGGAGGGGAGGGGAAATTCCCCCAAAGATCTGGGCTTTGCCTCACACAGGAAGTCCCTTCCATGCACTGAGTGGAGCTGCCTGCCGTCCTTTGGTAGGCAAATCTTTTGCTCCATCAGCTTAACTCAGGGAGATTGCGGTTCCTCAGCAAAATGGTCATGCGCCCATCTTGCTTAACAATTGCCTCAGTGACTGAGATTGCAGGCCCAACTGTGGTTATATGTCAAGGACTATGCTCATTCTTGCAGGCCACTGTCTCTTTGATTCCCCACTCTTCCATAAAATCCCAAGGGAGAATTTTTGCCACTAGATTCCTTCAGCTCCTGTGCCAATAGAGAAATTACTGAAAAAGTAGCCTTCCTTTGGAGAAATTTCTCTGGTTTCAAAGTATTTCAAAAGGCCATTTGGGCTCATCATCATTTATAGGCAACTTTGTAATGGCATCACTCTTGCCTCACAATCAGGAGGTTGTGAGGCAGATGTAAGGGTTTCCTGCTTGAGCAGAGGGTTGGGCTAGATGACCTGCAAGGTCCCTTCCAACTCTATTAATCTGTATCTGTAAAATGATTAAGCATACAATCCACCTATAGCAAAGCTTGAAAGCAAACAGTTTAAACATCTATTATTGCCCATTGGAAGCAAAAGCAAGGCAAAACAAAGCTGTTTGTTTCCAGTCAGATTTTTCTTATGTTTAGCAAAGTCACTTGAGAATATGATTATCCAACCTCATTTAAAACAATAAAAGTAATAAAAAAGAATCAAATAAATTAATATAATAAAATAAAATCACCATAGTATAGTTTGCCATGTCATTCCAACTGGCCTTAAATCTCCCGGAATACAAATATTCAAGTTTAACTAGTCTCAGTTAATATAGTAATACAATACATTCTAATTATAAAATATGGTATTATTAAAGAGACCACTATTTTCTGAAAGTCTATTTAGCAATACAGTATAAGGACATGAATAATAATGGGTAACTTGAGCCATGCAGTGTTTACATCAATAATAATCCTTATGTTTCAAGTGGCCTAGAAATCAGCCCAAATGTTAGGTAAGCAGACCTGCTTTTACATAGGGGGACAATGGTGCAGAACTTCTATGTTTTAAGAAAAGTAAATGTCTTCCCCCCCCCCACCCTCTGTTCATCTCTAAATCATAAATCTTAAAAAATGCAATGGATGACAATGACATATCATAAATTACCATACACTACAACTGAACGACATTATAAACATACCATATTTCTTTTAAAGCACTTTTTGAGACTGTTCCAAGGACTGTTTTAATCTCATGTATGATGAAATCTCTCAAGTTTAGAGACTGCTCAGTACCCCAGGACTATTTATGGTCATTTTTTTATATCATGTCTAGAAGGAAAAAAAAGACAATAAAGTTATTTATTGTCTTTTTTTTCTTCTAGACACGATATAAAAAAATGACCATAAATAGTCCTGGAGTACTGAGCAGTCTCTAAACTTCAGAGATTTCATCATACATGAGATTAAAACAGTCCTTGGAACAGTCTCAAAAAGCACAATTTGGGTACAGTATTGGGCAATTGAATAACTAGTTAAAGTATAATAGGAGAAAAATGATGGTGGTAAAATTTGAGGTGACATTATTAAAAAATACTCCCTTCATATTTCATGGTAATCTCCCATCCAACTACTAATCTGATCCAATTGTGAACATAAGCAAGATCAGCTGGATTGTAATAGATTAACTATATGCCATCAAATTGGTATTGACTTTTAGCAATCACATAGATAGATTTTATCCAAGAGATATAACTTATATGGGGCTATGTATAAATATGCCTAAGAAATATATGGAAAAATGAGTTTTACTATACGTGTGTGTGTGTGTGTGTGTGTGTGTGTGTGTGTGTGTGTATATATATATATATATATATATATATATATATATATATATATATATATATATATATATATATATATATATATATATATATGATGCTATAATACTAAAAAGAATACTATTACTATATTATTATTATTATTATTATTATTACTATTACTACTATCAATACTACTATTACTATTATTATTACTATTATCATTATGTTTATTATTACTTATCAAAATTTATTATACAATATGTTATACAAATATATAAGACAAATGAATTGAAAATTATATAGATATAAATTGTCAATATAAAATTGCTGTAAGATAATCATAGAGATTGAAGGTTTTACAGCTGTATGCGCTTTTTGTTTTTTGTTTTCTCTTTATGTTTGTTATGTATTTGTTATTGTCTTTCTCTTTTTGTATGTTTTTTAAATGTAAATAATTTAATAAAAACTATTTTTTAAAAAAGATTTTATCCAAGAGAATCTGTCCTAACCTGATCATTCAGATTTTCCAATGAGGTACCCATCATTGCTGTACCTGAGTCCATCCACCTTACTGCTGGTCATTTTCTTCTTCTATTTCCTTTCACCTATTCCAAGATCTAGAGAGCTAGGTCATCACATAATATATCCAAAGCAAATTTGGATAATTTAAGCCTATTCATTTGTGCCTCATGTGGGAATGCTGGGTTGTTGTTTGACAATCCATTTGTTAATTTACTTGGATATCCATAGTATTCTCAGGAATTTTCTCCAACACCAACAGTCAAAAGTGTCAATGCTCTTTCAATTTTGGTTTTTCAAAGGTCACAGCTAGGTGGTGCCATCTAATGAATTAAATACTTTCTTACTGAGCAATGTCAAAACCTGTGGGAGACATAGAGCTCGGGATTGCATCAGTAGCAAATAAAATGTTAATAAAACAGGATCTCAACACTGCCATAATGCTGCTAGTTTATCTTCTAACTTCTCTTCTCTCCCCTTCCTCCAACTATCCTATCAACATACAACTATGTGGTTACAACTATTAGAAAAAATTACCTGGCTACAAAACTGTAGACAAACTTTTTCATCAGTTCACCTAGCGAGAGAAATACAACAGAGAAATGGTGAGGTGGCAGCCTTGCAGTTCAGTTATCTCTTTATAGGATTTGCTTAGAGTTTTTTCCCAAATGGCCTGACAGATGCATATACCTGTAATATATTTGGGAAATATGGGAAGTGGATCAGTTGGAAATTTTATTTAGGTAGCAGGTAGTTCTTGACTTACAACAGTTCATTTAATGACCGTTCAAAGTTACAACAGCACTGAAAAAAGTGACTTTTTCACTAATGACCATTGCAGCATCCCCATGGTCACATGATCAAAATTCAAATGCTGGGCAACTGACTCGTATTTATGATGGTTGCAGTATCCCAGGGTCATGTGATCACCTTTTGTGACCTTCTGACAAGCAAAGTCAATGGGGAAGCCAGATTCACTTAGCAACCATATTACTAACTTACCAAGCAATACGCAATAGGGAAGGAGGTAACAGAAGCCACACCCCCATCGGTCAGCATGACTAAGGCAAAAACAACAAAGCTAATTACAGGGGGGAGGCAAGAGTGTGGGCCCATCACGCGCGCAATGACTGAATTGAACAGCAACACATAAAAAGCAAGCATCTCTTCAATGGTGATTTTACACTCTGACGATGTTAGCTAACGAAAGCTTAGTAAGTAAATAAAATTTTTAAAGTTCCGGAGATCGTGATGTCTGCCGTTTCTTGTGTGTGTGTGTGTGTGTGTGTGTGTGTGTGTGTGTGTGTGTGTGTGTGTGTGTGTGTAGCATTTTTTGCTGATAAATGAAAATAAAGAGATGCTTGCTGTATAAATTACATATATATGCATCAGAATTTCATTTTTAATGTGCGCCATTGTGTTCACAGAAAAAAGTGACAGTAAAGGTTATCTTGTCTTGCCTTGCCTTGCCTTGCCTTATATCTTATATCTTATCTTATCATCTACCTTATCTTATCTTCTTGTGAATGACATTTATAGAATTCCTGAGGCTTAAAATTGTTTGGTTTTTACAGAGGTTTCTGAATATGCACACACCAATGTACACTTCCACCACCACCCAACAGCCACACATAGAATTGGTAAGCCCAACACAGAATCCAGCGATTCTCATTTTATTGCAAAGACTTTTTTATTCATGACCAGCTAAATACTTGTGCTTCGCTACAAAACTATGTGATGGGGCTTGATAAATTGACACTTAAGGCTTGAAAATTAATGAGTAGTTAAAAAAGGGACTGTATTATTTCGTTAGAGATGGTAAGCTAAGTTTCTGTTACAGATGAAGACATTATTTGCATAGCATAGACTTTCAATTCGTCCCTCAGATGAATTGCTCAGGACCTCCCTGTAAACAACATTCCTGGTTTTGCTCTCTGGCTGGAGGATGACCAGGCTGTCAGGTGAACTGACTCTGGAGCACGCCACATAGAACTGGCCATGGGAGAAACAGGCAGCTTCCCTTACTTGTGATTTCCTAATCCCATCTGTAATCTTTTCCTGCGTTTTTTGCCTCTTTTCCCTTTAACTGGTGTTACAGTAGAAGGAACAGATTTGTCTGAACTGAGGAGGAAAATAAGGGGAGGGGAATCTGTCTCTGCCTACCAGCATCCATTGGTATTCATCTGGCTAGTGTGGCTTAGCTCAACTGTTCTGTAGTAAAGCTGCTTGCTGCTGTGAAAGCAAAAGCAAAAGTGAAACTGAAACTCCTCTGCTTGTGTTTTGCATTTGGATCAGATTTTTTTTCAGGTTGGGAGGGAGAGTAGAACTCCTTAGCATCAGAGCTTGTTAATAATAATATAAGAAATACTCATGCTCCAATGGTCATTTCAAAAAATCCTTTCTTAGTGAGCATCTAGAAGCCAAGAGGAAGATATGTGGCAAATTTCAAGTTTGTAGGCTTTATGGTTCTGGAGATTTCGTGATTAATGCGTGAGTGGTTTTTGCTTTTATATATAAAGATATAGTATTTATCAAAAGCCTTATGAACCCTGATTTCAAATTTAAAAAAAGAGAGATGATAGCAGGTGGGGTCATTTGAAAATGCAGTTATGTATTACATTTAAAAAGGAGAAGCCAAAGAGCTAGGTCATTCCAAACTGGATGAATTATATTATTACGCACATGAAGTTGGCACAGCATGTATTGGATTTATGAGGACTTGATTTTGAGCCCATTTCTGACAACACAGGAGTTTTGCACCACCCCAGGTTTATGTGGATCTATAAAGACCTCTTCCACCTGATTTATGGCAGTAAATGCTGCAGCTTCAAAGACAATACTAAACTGTATCCTTTAGTTTCACTTCATAAATTGTCACATGGATAACTTTATCTTGGAAGCTGGTTTATAACCTAAGAAAAGGAAATGGTTCAGTCCATTTCCAGGACTTTTCATGCAGAAAGTGGAAGAGCTGTACATATCTTGCACACATTTATATATATACTACCATGTACAAGAAAAAAACCGAGGCTTTTTTCCTCAAATGCTACAAAAAATATTTTTGAAATCCCAATATCCAGACTGATACCTTAGCAATTCCTAAATTAGGATCATTATTAATCGAACTTTATTTATCTAATGTATGTCCACTGTAATTGAGCAGACTCCAGAATGAATAACTCTTGCTTCTACTGTAAGTCTTTATCATTGTTTATGTGTGTTCTGACCCAGTCCTCACAAGCAATGATAAACTGCTTACTCACGAGTAACACAAGTAACACAACCCCTTTTTTATTTAAGTCAGGGCAGGAACAGTCTTTGTTCACATTGGATAAACAAAACCAAAAGTAATGAGTCACAAATAAAAGTCTTTTCCCCTTCTAAAAACAGGGCAAGAATAGTCTCCGTTCACATCAGCTGAGGCAAATTCACTCCCTATTATTTCCCAGCAGGGAGATTTATTGGCACCTCAAATACAGAGCAATTAATCCCAACAAATGTGGTTCTGGCAAAGGAGTCCAACATGATTGATGTACACTGGAAAACGAACTGTTGTCTGCGAGAACTGGCCACTCTCAAACCCCTACTATTTATTTCCCAGCCAGGGAGGGGCTGCATCTATTTCTTCTTTTCCCTGAGAGCCGGCTTATTGCTTTCCGTTGCTCTCCTCTCCTCCCTACACGTATGCGCATCTGGGATGGGCCCCATCTGTTCCTCTCCCTCACTCAGCTCAGGCCCCGAAGACAACTGCCTCTCCACCTGAGGGAGGACGGAAGGCCCGGTTCTGCATCTGTGTCTGGTCCTAACCCTAACCCTCATCTTCCTCATCTTACAAAGGCTCCGAAGCCAGCCCAGGCTCCCCCTCAACCTCATCCACGGCTGACTCTGCTGCCAGCTCTGCTGGCAGCCGATGGGCCACAACAATTTGTTCCCATAAATCAGAGGGAAGGAACAGCCTGTCACATGAGCTTAGTGAGGGAATTCACCAAGCTCATAGAAAAGCATGACTTGAATCTAGGCTATTTAGATTCCAAGGATATCCTTTTTTATTTTAAGAAAATAATTGGATGTAAAGACACAAGGAAAATTGTATCAGTTCAAAAACACTTGGTGCAGTTGAGGTACAGTTCCTATCTGACAGACTAAGAGAGGCTTAGTTCGTAGTGACTGATAATGACATTCTTATCCATCTGAAAGAAAATTAGAATGACAGTGATACTAGTTAGCATTAATTTCACATTGTTAAATATGTTTGTCATGTTGCCTATTTGTTAACATAAGGCAAATATTAATTGTGTCTGAGTCCTGTATCCTAGAGTACAGACTGGACATTGGCAGTGTTTGAAAACCTGGATAACAATCATCACTTGGATGAACTATATAATTAAAGTCAATCTGAAAAAGGAAGTGAGGACCTGGAAAGTGCTCATGTCAAAACTGATTCATATCTTTCCATGATTCCACCAGTGGCAATAAAAATATTAACAGTGCATTTCTTCCACCTCTACCGATAATTGATTTGCACTTATTGCAAACTACCGTATTTTTCAGAGTATAAGACGCACCTTTTTCCTCCCTAAAAGTGGCTGAAAATTTGGGTGCATCTTATACTTCGAATAAGCTTTTTTTCCAGCCCTAACTAGGTGCTAACAGATCTTCCCAGCTCTTACCTTGCAGGCTTTTTCATTGTTACTCTCTCCAAAGAATGTTTTTCCAGTCCTAAGTCTTTGCAGGGTTTTTTTCATTGCTCTACTTGCTCCGAATAAGTTTTTTTCTAGCCCTAACCAGGTGCTATCTATCTTTCCAGCTCTTACTGGCTTGCAGGCTCTTTAATTGTTACTCTCTCCAAAGAATGTTTTTCCAGCCCCAAGTCTTTGCAGGGTTTTTTTCATTGCTCTACTTGCTCCGAATAAGTTTTTTTCTAGCCCTAACCAGGTGCTATATATCTTCCCAGCTCTTACTGGCTTGCAGGCTCTTTCATTGTTACTCTCTCAGAAGACAGTTTTTCCAGCCCCAAGTCTTTGCAGGGTTTTTTTCATTGCTCTACTTGCTCCGAATAAGTTTTTTTCTAGCCCTAACCAGGTGCTAACTATCTTCCCAGCTCTTACGGCTTGCAGGCTCTTTCATTGTTACTCTCTAAGAAGAATGTTTTTCCAGCCCTAAGTCTTTGCAGGGTTTTTTTTTTCATTGCTCTACTTGCTCCAAAGAAGTTTTTTTTCTAGCCCTAACCAGGTGCTAACGATCTTCCCAGCTCTTACTGGCTTGCATGCTCTTTCATTGTTACTCTCTCCGAAGAAGGTTTTTTTAAGTCCTAACCAGGGGATAAAATAATGTGCTGAAGCTGACCAGACTAAGGACGTTAGCCAGATGAATACCTGGTAGGCAGATTTCCCCCCCCCCCTATTTTCCTCCCAAAAAACTAAGGTTTATACTCCGGTGACTCTTATACTCCAAAAATACGGTAGTATAAGTCACTTAGAGCAATCCAGAAGGAGTTCCAGTTCTTTTTGGAAAATATTATTTGGAAAATAAGCCTCGATTTGTTTTTGTATTGCACATAAAATTGGCATCAAGTCAGGTTTTTTTAAGAACCAAAAGAGATTTAGGAGAAAAGGAGCAGTAGCTTCTGAGTGCTTTTGTCAAACTGGCAATATTGTTATAGCCGTGGTTCTAATTCCGTAATCCTCTTTTAACCCATATCTTGTTAAATAAACAAATCACCAGAAAAACATCAAATGTCGCCACAGTCCTCTCCTCCGAAAAAAAAAAAGATTTTGTAATTATTGTTTTTAATTTTCCATTGTACAAGAAAAATGGAGCAGGCTGCAAACTGGAATAATAAAATTATGAACAGTTGTTATACAATTTTTTTAAAAAGCTATTAGCTAGGCATAATGAGTTGCACTAGTGATTCTAACAATTTTCCCCAGCTTGGAATTCATATTCATAATAAGTTTTATTTTCCCATTCTTCAGTTGACATTGTTGCTGGATTGAGCTTCCTCTCATTCAGGTTGCAACTTTTTAGGCAATTCCTGTTTCAGCCAGTACCATTAACCAGAGGTGGGTTCCTGCCTCTGATTGCCGGTGCGGTTAATCGCTGAGTTCGGGGCAGAGCCGAAGAAGCTGCTCCCGTTCGCGGAACGGGAGCTTTCCCTGGGCGCTTTCCCCGCCCGCATGGATGCCGCCAATTGCGTTCTTTTGCCCTCTGCACATGCGGAATGCTTTGGGCATGCACAGAGGGCAAAAGAACGCAATTGGCGGCATCCATGAGGGCGGGGAAAGCGCCCGGGGAAAGCTCCTGTTCCGCCAACGGGAGCAGCTTCTTTGGCTCTGCGCCGAACTCAGCGATTAACCGCACCGGCAATCAGAGGCAGGATCCCACCTCTGCCATTAACCAATGACTTGCTTTGGGTTGTCACTGGCTAATAGCTGAACACTGCATGCCCATGCCACCTATACTCATATATTGGTTAGGAAGATCACCTTCAGAATGGGTTCTCTTGAAAACACTTAGACTCGCTGAAGTGAGTGCCATTAGTTGTCTGGTAAATTTAATATAAACCTGAGAGCAGGAGTTGCAATTTTCCTTGATAAAATGCTTTACACCACAGAGATAATATGATTTTTCTCATCAAGGCAAGCACCTCACTGAAGTGCTTCATTTCATTTAAAGGCCTCATGTAGAAGTGAAACCTTTTGACAAATAATGGATAAGTAATGGCTTAATGTCACACTTTGAATTCTACAAGAGGTGTTTTGAGAGTTGAACTGTTTGACCTCTCAGAAACCCTTATCAATTTATGATGGGAAAAGGAGGATCCATAACATGGGCCTTATATGTGATTAAGATTAGCCTGGCTCATTTACAACTCCCATCCCTCTTTACCAGGAGATGGAACAGATGACTGCCAACAAGTGGTCCTAATAATTTTATTTATTTATTAAGCTTCTTTATCACTTCAATCAGAAAACCAGCTCTGAGCACCATACAAGTGGTAGGAAGTGAAGCAAACTGAGAATGCATAAAGAACTAGATTTAGGTTCATGGTACAAATTGTGCCTTTCTAAGACTTGATGCAGAAGCCATATGCTTTAAATTGCCTCTGGTGTTAACCAGTCAAGAGTAATCCTAACTGCAAACCATATCCTTCAAAATACCGTATTTTTCAGAGTATAAGACGCACCGGAGTATAAGACGCACCTAGATTTTAGAGGAGGAAAACAAGGAAAAAAGTATTCTGAACCAAATGGTGTAGTAATATATTATTTAACAAAACACCAGTGTAGCAGAATACTTTTTACAACCATGTACACTTTTTACAACCATGTACACTTTTTACAACCATGTATACTTTTTACAAACTTCAAACTTGATAGCTTTAAGACTAATGGACTTCAACTCCCAGAATTCCTCCTCCAGTCATGCTAGCTCAGGAATGGGAGTTGAAGTCCACAAGTCTTAAACTTGCCAAGTTTGAAAACCCTTGCACCCCTAACCCCTAACCCAGAGGTCTTCAAACTTGACAGCTTTAAGACTAGTGGACTTCAACTCCCAGAATTCCTCCTCCAGTCATGCTAGATGGGGTAATTAGAAGGCAAAAACACCCTAGTTTTTGCAAAAAATGGCCCGTTTTTCGCTCATTTTTTTCGCAAAAACAGGGCATGCAGAGGGTTTGGGAAGCCTGCAGAGCACTCCTAGGGGGTGGGAGAAGGCAAAAACGCCCCAATTTTTGCAAAAACTGGCCCATTTTTCGCAAAAATGGGATGCAGGGGCAGGGCTTCCGGAGGCCAAAAATGTCTGTATTCGGTGTATAAGATGCACTGACATTTCCACCCGCTTTTGGGGGGCAAAAAGGTGCGTCTTATACTCCGAAAAATACGGGTAATCATAAATATTATAAAACCTCTTCCTACAAAATAACAGTAAAAGAGCTGGAAGGAACCTTGGAGGTCCAATCCCCTGCTCTTGCAGGAGATCTATATTATTTCTTATAAATGGCTGTCTAGTCTCTTCTTAAAAGCCTCCAGTGATGGAGAACCCACAATTTCCAAAACAATTTGTTCCACTGGTTAATTGTTCTGTCAGGGAATTTTCTCCTTATTCTAGGTTGCTTCTCTCCTCTGGTTACTTTCCATCCATTGTTTCTTGTCCTGCCTACAGGTGCTTTGGTAAATAAGTTGGCCCCCTCTTCCTTGTGGCAGCCCTTCAAGTATTGGAAGACTGCTATCATGTCACCCCTGGCCTTTCTTTTCACTAAACTAGATATATCCATTAAGAATTGCATTGTTAAAACTTCTTATTGTTTTAGAATTTAACCAGATAAAGAATAGCAATAAAAATAATAATCAGCAAGTGTAATTTGAATGAGCTCAGTATACACAAACACACACTCTCAATGATGCCATATTCCATCAATTTCAATAAGCTTTATTTATTTTATTTTCCGATTAACATAAACCATCAGATTGGTATAAAGTGCATGATTCTTATTCCCCTCAGCCTTTCATTCCCCCAGTCAATATGTAGGATATATCAGATATTAAACTAACATTCACTCTAATCCTCTCCGAAAGGGTAGGGATTAAGTAGAGCCTATTTTGTGTATCCTGACATTTCATACATAAAAGGAAAATAAACATAATCTTACATTAAACTTATACACCAAAGAATGATTCCTTGCTTATACAAAATGCCCCCTATCCCAGACAAGCAAGTTTATCCAGTAGGAATGTTTTTATAGTACCTGAGGAGAAAGAAAGAAAATGTACGTTCATTTGGTCCATTTGAGAAGTAAAGATAATCGGAATTAAGAGACAGGAATGTAGCAAGTATTTGATGTTACAGCTCCATTGAGAAAAACTAATCCTAAAAGCAATCAAATAATGGAGAAAACTGATCCCAAGAGTCCAGGAAACAGAGAACACATTTGAGGCATTTCAACAAAGATGCACTTAAAACTATTTGGATTATTTATTGTAATTACCTGCTCAGATAGCTATCGGCACAGCTTTTACAACACTGAATCCTATTTCTCACATTTGTTTTAAGAATGTATCCCATAAGATAAAAGGCTCCATCATGTGTAAGGCCATCTCATAGAAAATGCTAAACCTAGGCTGGGTATCTGCAACCTGCAGCTCCAGAGCTGCATGCGGCTCTTTGGGCCCTCTGCTGTGGCTCCCTGCTGAACCGGATCCCATGACTGGATGGCCCTGCCCCTCGCCCCTCCCTTCCCAGTCACTCCTTGCCTTGCCTGAGAAAGTAAGGGCGATGATGGGGGATGGAGAAGCGACCGGGGCTGATTCTCTGGTGCGTCATCTCTTGCTAGGTCTCGCAGGCACCCTCGCCAAAGACGCTCGCCCGTCAGCCAGTCAACCCGTGCACCTTTGTGTGCTTTTGTCGAGTCTGGTTGCTCGCTTGAGAAGGGTCTCCCCACTAGTGTGTGCCCTCCTGGCCCCGCCACAGCCAGGGGGCCACGAGATGAGGAGGAAGAGGGTCGTCTCTGGGGAAGCCTCCTTTGTGGCTTACGCTCGCTCATCAGTCAGCCTGGATTTCCGAGAGAGAGAGAAGAGATACAGAGAGAGAAAGAGAGAGAAAGGGGAGGAGGGAGGGAAGAAGGGAGAGAAACAGAAAGAGAGAGTAACACACACAGAGAAACAGAGGGAGAGAGGGGGGAGTTGAGGGGGAAGATCCATAGAGAGAGAGGGAGGGAAGGAGACAGAAAGAGAGGGAGAGACAGAAAGAGAGAGAAACAGACACAGAGAGAAACAGAGAAACACACACACAGAAACACACACAGAGAAAGAAACACAGAGAGAGAGAGAGAGAGAGAGAAACACAGAGACAGAAAGGGGGCGGGGAGAGGAAAAAACAGAGAGAGAAAGACAGAGAGGGGGAGAGAGAGAGATGAGAAGGGGAGATACATAGGGAGGGAGGGAGAGGGGAGAGAGAGAGAGATACAGAGAGGGGTAGAGAGGAAAGGAGGGAGATACAGAGAGGGAGGGAGAGGGGGAAGAGAGATAGAGAGATACAGAGAGAGGGTGAGAGAGAGGGAGGGTGAGAGGGTGAGAGAGAGATACAGAGAGAGAGGGGGAGAGAGAGAGGAAGGAGGAGAGAGAGGGACATCATTTGACATCATTTTAGATGTCAAAATGGTTTTGTGGCTCGTGGTGGTTTTTTGTACAAAGTTTTTGATTTTTTAACATATATAAATTCCATCTTCAATTAAACCATGTGTCATTTGGGTACAAATAATTTGCATGATAATAATCATAGTTTACAACAATATTCATCTTCAATTAAACCGTGTGTCGTCTGGGTACAAATAATTTGCATGATAATAATCATAGTTTACAACAATATTCATTATTTTAATATTCATTCCATAAACTTAAAAATAATAATAATACTTGCTTCTCTCTCTTAACAAATCTTTTAACAACCAGTTCTCTGCCCTAATGATCGGCTGGGTAGGCGTGGCTAGGTGGGTCATGTGACTAGGTGGGAATGGGTGATGTCAAGTTGGCCACACCCAACCAGGTTTTGTGGCTCCCAGTGTTTTCTTTTCTGTGGGAAACGGGTCCAAATGGCTTTTTGAGTGTTTAAGGTTGGAGACCCCTGACCTAGGCTTACTTCATGTAGAGACAATATTCCCACGACTGAATACACATAAGTTTATTTTTGTTTTTGTTGTTTTTAATCTTTGTGTAAGAAAAAGAGGTTCTGGGGAGAAAGAAATCAGAGAATTGAATCAAAGGCTATGATTGTCCTTTGAGAAATTGTATATCTAAGCAAATGGTGTGTATCACAGTTGATTCTGCTGAACTTTTCTGCAACTTTTTAAGACTTTTTTTTAGCCCGCCTTTATTATTTTTAGGAATAACTGAAGGTGGTCAACATACCTAATATTTTTCCTCCTCTTTTTTTCACCATAACACCAACCCTGTAAGAGAATCAGGATGGATATCTCATCACATCAGTAGTGGGGTCTAAAACCCGTTGCTACTGGTTCGTGCACGTGTGACGCTTCAGCGCATGCACAGAAGTGTCCCGGGCGGGTGGGCAGAGCATCCCAGGAGAGTGGGCAGAGTCTCCTGCCACCGCCGTTACTGGTTCACAGAACCGGGCAGAACCAGGAGCAACCCACCTCTGCATCACATGCGTTGAGTCTTTCCTTAAGAAGACAGTTTCATAAGATAATGTTGGAGTAGAGCTGCTTTTGATGAATTGGTCACTAAATTGTGCTCAATCTTATTTAACATCTAGAGCAGGGGTGTCAAACTCGCGACCCACGGGCCAGATGCGTCACGTGTTGGCCATGTCCACCTTTGGTTTAGTGAAGGGGGAAAAAGTTGCAATACACCACGTGACAACAACATAACAGACTAGATGGGGAGGCTTGGTGTGCTGTGGTCCGAGGGGTTGCAAAGAGTCGGACACGACTTAGTGACTGAATAGTAAAAAGATTAGATGTCAGCCAATAGAAACTAAATCCAAATAAAATGCAGGTGCTTCTGGTTACTAGAATTTACCTAATAATTGGAGTTTCAATTATACTGAATGCATTATAGTTACTCCTCCAAGTAGGCCACACTAGGAAACCAAACTCATGCAAGCTTATACCAATTTTATTATAAGGTTATAGTAACTGAATAAAGCAAATCTGAATATGCTATCCACCCATTCCTTTATATATAGAGAGAGAGACAAGACCCTCCCTAATTCATTCAGATAGATAGATAGATAGATAGATAGATAGATAGATAGATAGATAGATAGATAGATAGATAGATAGATAGATAGATAGATAGATAGATAGATAGATAGATAGATAGATAGATAGATAGATAGATAGATAGATATTACTTATTTATATTCAGGTTAAGTGTCTGACCTGGATTCAAATTTCTTTTATCTAACTGTTGTATTGATTGCAGCTCATACTCCTGTTCCTCAAAGTTATCCTTCTTCCCATTATACAATCCAAGGAGAAACATATTTCAGATTGGTGAGCCAACACTGATTTTAAATTGAATCAATAAGTTCAAATATTTTAATGGTGTAATTTGACCATAAAAACTGAAACATGGAAAAATTTGCCACCAAGCAAATATTTTTATAACTTCTAGTTGGATACCCTAAACAGGAAAACAGGTCCAAAATTAAGGTAGCCTAAAGCTATGCCCAACAGGAAGTTCAAATTCAGTCTAAATGAATAATTCATTGGTTTCTTTTTTCGGAACTTCATCCAGGCTGCTGCTCAATTCCAATAAACAGGGAATTATAGCTAAATTAAATGTTGTTGAGAGGACATAAGAGATGCATGGAGAGATGAAGTAGTGGAAAGGACACAAGAGGTGGATATAGAGAAATCTTGAGAGAACAAAATGCCATCTTTGTTGCTATGTAAACTATTAGAAAGACTATTAGCCTGGCCCATGGCAGGATTTGCCTAGACTATCTGAATTCAGGCCTCAACTTAATTATAACCATTTCAGGCCAAACCTTGGCTACAACCTACATCTAAAGTTGAATGGCTCCTGACTCTTCACAGGCTTCCCAATTTCTTTTGGAACTTCTGGTTATCCAGCAGCCCTTTAAAACTTGCCTAGATCAGTGTTTCTCAACCTTGGCAACTTTAACATGGGTAGACTTCTATTCCTAGAGTTCCCCAGTCAGCTTGGCTGGGAAATTCGGGAGTTGAAGTCTACCCACCTTAAAGTTGCCAAGGTTGAGAAACACTGATCTACCCAAGGTTGAGAAACACTGGCCTAGATGGTGCCAAGTTTTCTTACAAGACTTTAATGACCACAATTGTCAGGAAGTCCTCTCCACATGGCTTTTGAAGATCATAGCTGGCTTTCTACCAGATTTTTCCCTTCCTTATAACCATCTAAGAAACAGTCAAGATGTCAAGTTTAGTGAACTATTCTCTGTGACAGAACAAGTTGGCCCTATGATCTTTTGCCTGAAGCATCCAGCCATGATTTAGTTTAGTTTAGTTTAGTTTATTTGTATTTATATGTCGCTCGATCCGCAAGGACTCTGAGCAGCTCACAGGAATACAGGTAAAAATAAACATTAAAAACAGATTTAAAAACTATATAACAATTTTAAAAATCATTCAATCATCCAGTCACTACATGGGCCAACATTGATGGTTCATTGGCCCCAGGCTTGCCGAAAAAGCCAGGTCTTCACAACTTTCCTGAAGGCCAATAAGGTGGGGACAGTCCGGATCTCGGGGGGTAGCTGATTCCAAAGAGCCGGAGCAGCCACAGAGAAGGCTCTCGCCCGTGGGCCCACCAGCTGACATTGTTTAGCTGACGGGACCCGGAGCAGGCCCACCCTGTGAGATCTAACCGGGCGCAGGGAGGTATGCGGTAGAAGACGGTCCCGAAGATACTCTGGCACTGAACCAATGATATAAATGGCCCATGATATAAATGGGCGCAATTTCACTGTTCCCTTTTTGGTCGTGGAATGTCTCCATGTTCCTTGCACACATCTAAGAAAAGAGTATTTTTGATTAATGGTGTGGGAAGGTTGGATGGGAGTATCTGGTTCATTGGATAGGCTTTTTGGGCACAGAATGTTTTGGGGAGGCAGCAATGTTATACCTTCAACTTTTACAATATCCTCACAAGCCCAGACATCCTGATTGGCCACATAATAAAGATCCCATTCTGAATAGAACTGAGAGAATTGCAAAACTAATGAGAAAGAATGCAAAAATGAGGACGGTTTCTAAGATGGAGGCAGGTCCTGACAAAGAAGTGGAAATGAAAGATGGAGGCCACCTATTCCACTTGCCCAAAATCAGGAGGAAAGGACAACAGTTCTAGAATCAGAGAGGGAGAAACTAAAGAAAATAAAGAAGGAGGCATAAGGTTGTGATGGAGACGAAGGAGCCAGCAGTTTTGGTCCAGAAATGGCCATTTAACATACAGCCCCTCTGTTTCAAGGCCACCAAACATCACACCAAATTTTTGTTAATTTGAAATCGTGGGAGGAAGAACATGAGTTTAAACAACTACCAAAAGCTTCCATCTTAACACTAGCAGTGGACAATCAACTGTTGTATAAGTTTGCGTGGCTTCATTCTTATCTACAGTAAAGGAGGGAGATAAGCCATAAGTAACAGATTTGTGGTTTACTTCAGAGCTGACAATCGTAGGAGTATCTAAATTTGGTCAGTTCTTTAGAGTAAAAATTGTCTTTCTTCTCTTTGCCTGCCATTTGCCACACCTGCCTTTGTTATTAGCTGGGTGAATCAACCTTTGTGAAGCAGCAACAGGCAGCTGAGAAACCCTGCCAGGTTAATTATAAGTTAGAAATACCTGTCAGCACAAATTAAGTTATCCCTGTAGTGCAGATATACCATAAAGATTGGGAACTATGGAATTCCTGTCTAGTTCTGCACATTGTGACAGGTGTATTTGCAATTTGGGGCAGGCAAACCCATCACAAAATAAATGTCTATACATGGTACTACTAGGTATTCATGTTGCTAAAAATAACTGCATTTCCCCCCTCAAACTGAGAAGGAATTTTTTTTAGCAGTAATACTATTCACAATCTAAATATGTCATCTAGCAAGATATAAAGATAAGTATGTCATCTCTCAAGACGCAGAAAAAGCATGATTTTTCTGTTGTACCACCTGCCCTTTGGAATGCCATCTCCCCCAGTATTAGATTAGCTCGGACACTGCCACCTTTTCAGAAAGTCTTCCAGAGTTGGATGCATTCCCAACAGAGGTGGGTTCCTCCCGGTTCGAACCGGTTCTATGGAATCCAGACCTGCCATGCCCCCAAACTGGCTCTCTCGGCGGTGCCATAGTTGGCACCATCTTGTTTTTTGCTTCTGCGCACGCGTAGAAGCTGTTTTTTGCTTTTGCACATGTGCAGAAGTTGGTTTTTTAGCACTGTACATGCGTGTGGGTGGCACGCAATGCCCGCGTGCCCACGCGGCACGTCAAGGATCGAACTGGCAGCGAAGAAAATCAGAACCCACCCCTGATTCCCATGCATGGGAGTAAGGTGGTTAGGCAACTTGTTGTTTTTGAATTGTTGTAATAGTTTTTCACTCACTGGTTATTACATATATGGGCGGCATATAAATTGATCAAATGAATGAATGAATGAATGAATGAATGAATGAATGAATGAATGAATGAATGAATGAAGAGTTTAGTTGCCAAGAGTTCAGATGAACTCTTGGCAACTATATAAGTCATGTAAGTCAAACAATTGAAATTTCATTCCTGGATCCATATGAACACACATGCACACACACAAGCACACGCACACGCACACGCACACGCACACACACACACACACACACACACACACACACACACACACACACACACACACACAAAGTGATGTGAGGGGTGAGACAGGACAATGAGATCAGGAATAAAGCAGTAAAGGACACCTACAGTGTTTTTCGTCAACCGAAAGATGTTATTTGCCCTGCAGATGAAAATTACAGGAATCATTTAGATAACGCTGAGTTTTTCTGCATGAGACAAACTACTAGTCTAGGACTTTAGGACTTTAATCAAAACAATCTGTAAGGAAACATTTCAAATATCACAGTAAAGTACTGTAAAAGCAATGCCACCTTTCAGTAGATATGGGTGGGTTTTTTGTAAATGTATATTATTAGTATAATATATATATATATATATATTATTAGTACAGATATACCCCAGTCCTTTTTCTTTTGCATGTATCCTCCACATATTTTCTGTGCAAATGGCCTCGTTTTATCTCTATAACAGCCCAGTAAGATACATTGGAAAAAAGTAATCAGCACAGAGTCACACAATAAACTCCAGGGTCAAGTGGGGACTTAAAGCTGGAATTTCCCCAAAACCAACACATTCACATGCATACACAAACATGTAAAACAACTCAGTCATACAGAGATGATATCTGCCTTTTGTGTTGAGTTTGGGAGAAATCCCGCTTTATCTCTTAAAATCTTACTGGTTTATAGATGTGTCATGTCTATACCAATGATATGTATACTGTATTAATATGAATTTACATATTACTCAATGTAAAGGTGGGATTGCATTTCCAGTACTTTAACACGAGATTTAAAGTGTTTCCTTACAGATTGTCTTGATTAAAATCCATCCTTAAATTAGTTATTTGTCCCATGCAAGAAACTCAGCACAGCGTTATATAAATGATACCTGTATCATTTTCATCTGCTGGGCAAATCTAGTTAGGAAAGTGGGCATAGAATTGCAGATCACCTCAGCTCAGGAATCTGGGCCACTGCATAAATGATCTGTCACACAAATATATACGGTTTCCCCCTCTTCCCCTAAACCAGTGCTTCTCAATTACTTTCTGTTATGCCCCCCCCCCAGGAAGAAGTAAACATTTCGCGCGCCCCCCACAACTCTCCGATCTGGGCCCCAATGGAATTTTAGTGTTAATATTTATTATTTTACTTATTATAAGCTGCAAGCAAACTATTGGCTGGGGAAGGCTGTTCTACCCACTTAACTGGGAGTAAGTCACACTGAACTCAGTGGAGCCTGTTTTCGGTTAGGCAGGCATAGGCTACCGTGGTTAGGGCCCTCTTTTGACATGGGGCCAGGCCAGCTTAATCAAGCCGATGTTTTGGGGTCGCCACCCTGGCCCATAAGTGCCACCTCTGCCGGGCACTCACAGCGAATGGTGTGGAAGGAGGCTTTAGGGTGCCGTTCGAAGCTTTCGCCCAGCTGCAGAGGATGCTCCTCCTTGTCCAGCAGCAGGTTCGCCACACCGTCCATGGCTACCGCAGCACCCGCCGAGAACAACAAGAACCCACGCAGTCGCCCCGCCCCGCTTGACCACCTTCTCTTCATGGCTCGGAGCAGCATGCAACTGGGAAAACACTCCCCGCCCGGGGGAATCAATCGAGAGGGACCACACATGTTCCCTGGGGTCACACATGCCCCCGTGGCATCGCTCCGAACCCCGTCAGGGAGGGCGCCCCACTATTTGAGAAGGACTGCCCTAAACAAACATAAACCTTCTTTGTTTAGGAGAAAGGAGGTAACTCTTTTCTGCTGTTATTGCTAAACCACTAGAAATAGAAACAGTTGTTGATTTACTACGGCAACCACATTTTGGACTGGAATTTCCATAATTGCAACTGTAAATCAAATCAGACCCAATTTTATTACAATTTATATGGCAGTCATTAAGCGGATCACCATGGTCATTAAGATAATTACATGATCACCCAGGTTCCCCATCATTTTTTGTTTTTTGTTTTGCTGGAAATCAGCAGAAAAGGTAGCAAATTGTGTTCATGTGATTATAGGAAGCTGCAACCCATCATAAAGGTGAGCCAGTTGCCAAGCACCCAAATTGTGATCACATGGCCCTGTGAGTGGTGTGACAGTTGTAAGAGCAAGTACGGGCCATAAGTCACCTTTTCCAAGGCTGTTGTAACTTTGATTTGTTGTTAAACAAATGGTTGTAAATCAAGGATAATCTGTATTAATCACCTGGAAAGCAAGATACAGAAAAGATCGCCTTTCGGAGGTTGACCCGCCAGAATTCCCAAAATTGTCCTGCATTGTTTTTCTTTTTAGGTTGAAGCATTTAAGAAGGAAAAATGGGTTTCTTTAGACATGCAGCTGCTTAAGGTTCCATTTCATTTCTTAGATGTTCCTCAGAAAGTTGAAAAACCTCAGCAATGGGGTCCCTGCCTACAGAATGATGTAGAAGGCCTGTTGTGGTCCTCAGGGCTATGGAAATTTGCATCCATAGAATCCATCCCATCAGAAGTCAAACTTCCTTCTTCCCTTATAATAAGCACTTGCAAAAATATGCTTTCTATCCCAAGAGAAGGAGTTGATTTCTAACAATCTAAATAAAGAAATACTGTATGCCAGCCCGTACTTGCTTATTTGTAAAACTTCTAGTCAAGATAGGTGGCCAAGGCAACCTCTCCTGTCTTTACTCTCTCCAAATTATTTTCTATCTTGAAAGGAGGGAATGAAAATTTCTGTTTGCAGGACTGAAGGAAAGAAGTCTTTGATTCCTCTCTGGCCAGAGCTCCTTAAAATACAGAAAAGAATAGAGAAACTCCTATATTTTGACTCCTATATTTTGACTTCTACTACACCAGTCCTCCAAGTTAACAGACAGCTCTATTTCAAGTACACCTTGGCTCAGTGGCAGGGCTTTATAGATTTATTCTAAGCATAACTCCGGCTGTCAAGCTTCCTGGTCATAAGCAATCAATACCATGCTCTCTGCAAAATTAAGGTCATGCACATGACTGTTTTATTTGCTACAACCCCAAGCCCTTCTAGCCTGACTGGTCAATGGTGAGAAGTGCTAGAATTGTAATTCAGTAATATCTGGAGGCTCACAGGTGACCCACCACTGATAAAGATAAATCATTCTACCATGTCCAAAACTGTCAGGCCTCTTCCAGATGTCCTCATGAGAGGAAGAGGGAGTGCCCTATGGATATAATTTCACTTGAAACACTGCATTTTACAATGAACATCAAGCCCCTTTCACCCAGGGGTGAAATCCTCCCAGTTCGCCCGGGCCAGTCCTTCGGCGTATAGCCGATGGAACTGGCGGCGGTCGCGGCGCGGAGCTTCTCCCGCCCGCTTTCCCGGCCCAGCTGAACACAATCACCGCTTTCCCGGCCCGGCTGAACACAATCATTCGGGTTATTTTTCCCTCTGTGCATGCGCGTGCATGCACAGAGGGAAAAATAACCCGAATGGCGGCGTTCAGCAGGGCCGGGAAAGCGGGCGGGAGAAGCTCCGCGCCGCGACCGCTGCCAGTTCCATCGGCTATACGCCGAAGGACTGGCCCGGGCAAACCGGGAGGATTTCACCCCTGCTTTCACCTCTCCAGAAATGAATAGGAGTAGGTGTAGGTGTAGGTGTAGGTGTAGGAATAGGAATAGGAATAGGAGTAGGAGTAGGAATAGGAATAGGAATAGGAATAGGAATAGGAATAGGAATACGAATAGGAATAGGAATAGGAATAGGAATAGGAATAGGAATAGACCTTGCAGTCCCAACCCCCTGCTTAGGCAGGAAACCCTATTCCATTTCAGACCAATGGTTGTCCAATCTCTTCTTAAAAACTTCCAGTGTTGGAGCACCCACAACTTCTGGAGGCAAGTTGTTCCACTGGTTAATTGTTCTAATTAAAATTCAAGACTCTAATCTTGAAGCAACCTTGAAATGTCCAAATCAAAGAGAACCAGATTTGAAAACCTGCTGGACTTAGACCACTTCAAGAGTTACTGACTTAATGAGATCTAAGTTCCCTTGTTGACTAATAAGCACCAGTTACACTCAGGTGGATTTCATCCATTTCTAGCATAAAGCTTCTGCTAGAAACCAGGATAGTATTGGAATACTTGGAATGCTGAATAATTGGAATGCTTGAAACCTTGCCTTGGTTTTTCTTCTTCTTCACTTGAGCTCCTTGATTTATGCTTCTGTTACACTTCATACCAAACTCTTCTGGACTCATGATCTTATCTATCCTATCTTCAAAACTCAGCCTGGACATGAACTACATTTTTGATGCTAGCTTCTGTACAGATAGTCCTCAAACTATGAGCATAATTGAGCCCGAAATTTCCATTGCTAGGCAAGACAGTTGTTAAGCGAGTTTTGCCCAATTTTACGACCTTTCTTGCCACAGTTATTTATTTATTTATTTATTTATTTATTTATTTGGCTTTCTTATATGCCGCCCAACTCCCGAAGGACTCAGGGCGGCGTACAGCATAGGAAAATACAAGAAACCAATAAACAAAATTTAAAAACATAATATAAAAATTAAAAATGCAATATAAAAACAACCATGCAACAACCAAGCATACCCGGGGGAGAGTTCAGTTGGAGTTAAGCTCTGCCCCCTGCCTGCAGGAAAAGCCACGTCTTAACGGCTTTTCGGAAGGCCAGCAGGGTGGGGATGGTTCGGGTCTCTGGAGGAAGTTGGTTCCAGAGCGCGGGGCCTGCCACAGAGAAGGACCCGCCAGCCGGCATTGCTTAGCCGATGGGACCTGGAGGAGGCCAACTCTGTGGGCCCTAACCGGTCGAAGGGAAGTATGAGGCAGAATGCGGTCCTGGAGATAACCCGGCCCTAAGCCATGAAGGGCTTTAAAGATGGTGATCAACACCTTGAATTGGACCCGGAGACAAATGGGTAACCAATGCAGCTGGCGGAGTAAAGGTGTCACGTGGGTGTACCTTGGTACACCCACCACAGCACGCGCAGCCGCATTTTGTACCAGTTGGAGTCTCCGGATACTCTTCAAGGGTAGCCCCATGTAGAGCGCATTGCAGTAGTCCAAACGGGAGGTGACAAGGGCGTGAGTGACCGTGAGTAGAGCCTCCTTCTCCAAGTATGGCCGCAACTGGTGCACAAGGCGAACCTGTGCAAAGGCCCCCCTAGCCACAGCAGTAAGATGATGCTCCAATTTTAGCTGTGGATCTAGGAGGACCCCCAAGTTGCGGACCTGGTCCGAGGGAATCAGTTTCGTTCCCTCTAAAACCAAGGAGGGACAGTTGTCGTAGTCCTTAGGAGGCAATACCCAAAGCCACTCAGTCTTGTCGGGGTTGAGTCTGAGTCTGTTCCTCCCCATCCAGATCCTAACGTTGTCCAGGCACCGGCACATTACATCAACTGCCACACTGAAGTCAGACGGGGTGGTGATGTACAGCTGGGTGTCATCAGCGTACTGGTGGTAACGCACCCCATGTCTGTGGATGATCTCACCCAGCGGTTTCATGTAAATGTTAAATAGGATGGGCGAGAGAACCGACCCCTGAGGCACCCCGCATAACAGGGGCCTAGGGGAGGATCTCTGCCCTCCTGTTAACACCGACTGCATCCTATCGGCGAGATAAGAGGAGAACCACCATAAAACGGTGCCTCCCACTCCCAAC
This sequence comes from Diadophis punctatus similis, assembly GCA_023053685.1. Lineage (NCBI taxonomy): Eukaryota > Metazoa > Chordata > Lepidosauria > Squamata > Dipsadidae > Diadophis > Diadophis punctatus. Next base: position 57,173,781 of record JALIGW010000003.1, read on the forward strand.
TCACCGAGACGATGCAGAAGGATACCATGGTCGATGGTATCGAAAGCCGCTGAGAGGTCAAGTTGCACCAGGATAGAGGAGTTTCCCCCATCCCGGGCCCGCCAGAGATCATCTATCAGAGCGACCAAGGCAGTTTCTGTACTGTACCCGCGCCTGAAACCCGACTGATAGGCATCTAGATGCTCTGTTTCATCCAGAAGTCGCAGAAGTTGAGTAGCCACCACCTTCTCCACAACTTTCCCTAAAAAAGGTAAGTTGGAGACCGGACGATAGTTCTTCAAATCAGCTGGATCCAGGGAAGGCTTCTTCAGGAGGGGTCTCACCACTGCAGTTTTTAACGACTGCGGTACGGATCCCTCCCCCAAAGAAGCGATGACCACCGCCCGGATCCAGCCGCGTGTCACCTCCCTGCTGGCCGAGACCAACCAGGAGGGGCACGGGTCCAATAAACAGGTGGAGGCCCCCATCGCCCCCACGGCTCTGTCCACATCATCAGGAGAAACAGGCCCAAACTCCTCCCACAACGGTGGACTAAGACTTGCCCCAGTCAACTCCATGGACTCTGCCCAGCCAGAGTCCAGGTTTGACCGGATCCGAGCGACTTTATCCGACAGAAACTCTGCAAATTCCTCAGCTCTACCTTGCAAGTGTTCCTCGCTCCCCCCTTTAGCAAGGAGGGAGCGAGTCACCCTAAACAAGGCGGCTGGGCGAGAATCTGCGGACGCAATAAGAGCGGAAAAATGGGATCGTTTTGCCGCCCTTATCGCCACTAAATAAGATCTGATGTAAATTCTTAATAGTGTTCGATCGGATTCGGTCTTGCTGGACCTCCAGCGGCGCTCCAGACGTCTCTTCTGGCGTTTCATCTCCCGGAGCTCCTCGGTGAACCAGGGAGCTTTCCGGGATCCACTGCCACGGAGAGGTCGCTTAGGCGCAATTCGGTCTAACGCCCCTGATGCTGCGATGTTCCAAGCAGCCACCAGGGAGTCAGCCGAACTGTGTACCAGGGTTTCAGGTATCTCCCCAAGTTCCCTCTGGAATCCGTCTGGCTCCATCAGGCACCTGGGGCGGAACCACCTAGTCGGTCCCGCCTCCCTGCGGGGGAGGAGTGGGGCAGCGAAATCCAACCTCAGTAGGAAATGATCTGACCATGACAGAGGGGTGATGACTATGTCCCTTATCTTCAGATCGTCTCTCCACTGCCCCGAGAGAAACACTAGGTCAAGCGTGTGACCGCCCTCATGAGTCGGACCCTGGATTACTTGGGTCAGGTCCATGGTTGTCATGGAATCCATGAACTCCTGAGCTATCCCAGAGGTTTCGCCAGCAGAAGGCAAGTTGAAGTCCCCCAGCACCATAAGCCTAGGGAACTCAACCGCCAAGCCGGCTACTGCCTCGAGCAGCTCAGGCAGAGCCTTACTTACGTAGCTGGGAGGCAGGTACGTTAAGAAAAGGCCCACCTGTACCCCTAAGTCCAACTTCAGAAGGAGCGTCTCACACCCAACAATCTCCGGGGCAGGGATCCTACGAGGATGCAGGTTCTCGCACGTTATTATTTCCACTCCTCCCCCCCTTCCCTGGGGTCGGGAATGATGCTGCACTGAGAACCCGTCTGGGCATATCTCAGAGAGGGCAACTCCACCCTCTTGGCCCAGCCAGGTCTCAGTTACACAAACCAGGTCAGCCCCCTCTTCTGTGATTAAATCACGTATCAAGGGGGCTTTGTTGATGATTGACCTGGCGTTAAGCAGCAGCATCCTGAGCCCAGGGCCCTGAACAACCTGGTTACCAGGTACCCGGGATGAGCAAGATGGAACCACATCGGAGGGGCCGGAACAAGGGATCGCTTGTACACAGCGAGGTCTTATTCCCCGAGAGCGGCCCACCCCTCTGCTCCCGCCATACCTGCCTCTTCCCATTATGACCGAGATGTTCCGGCTCTCATCCCTACCAGAGACCCCCTCCCCTCCCCCGCTGGTCCCCCTCTCATCCTGCAGGCCATCCATACCATACATACTGAGCTGGGTAAAAAGGCCCGGACCCCCTCTGCTTCTGTTTGTACACTCAGCAAAGGGGGAACCAAGCCACAGTTCCCAGCTCCCTCACATTATCTTCTAACATTCTAAGATTTCATTCTAAACATTCATAACCACAGTCATAACATTCTCAATCATACGACATTCATCACTTCCGGGGTACAGTATACAGTAGAAAAAATAAAAAAGTCATATTAATAGAGCCTGTCGGTAAGCGGAGGGTGCGCTTTCTGAGAATAACTCCCAGTCCCTGGGATCTGCGTTCAGGTCCACCGCGATCATTAATAAACACTTTCCCTTGATGCACAGTCAGCCAGATGAAAAAATGGCAGTCCCCGATTTCCTCACCAATGTCTTGGTAATGCCTGCTGTTAGTAATTGTCCTTATACCCTTAAAAGAGATGAATCACTGCAGTTGTTAAGTTAGTAACATGGTTGTTAAGTGAATCTGGATTCCCCATTGACTTTGCCTGTTGAGATCACATGACCCTGGAACACTGCAACTGTCATAAATACATTCCAGTTGCCAAGTTTCCAGTTGCTAATTTTAATCACATGACCATGGGGATGCTGCAGTGGTCATAAGTGTGCAAAAGTCTGTTATAAGGAAATATCCTTTTAGGTTCAGTTCCAAGTGGGGAAAAAGACACTGGATTCATGAAGGTTGCTTGGAAGGAAGGTTTAATGGTGGACAGGAGCACATGGCAGGAGCCCCTGTACAGAAAAGGTAACTTACATGGTTCCAGGTGTGGTGAAGAGAAAAAGAGAAAGAGGAATGCTGAGTTCCTGGTTTTTATAGTCTAAGTTGGGTCCCACCTCTTAGATTTCCTTTTCCTGTATAGAAATGTATCCCATTGGCTCTCAGACCCCCCAGGGGCATGCTGGGGTGGCTCTTGGCTTTTGTCTAATCCAGCTTTGGCTGAAATGAAAGGGCCTTGGGCTAATCCTATTATGGTTTTGTCATGCAAAAGACTTTCAGCCAGGTGAGAGGAATGTGTGTGCTGGGCCCAGTCCTTAATGACCCATTTGCAAGGCGTGGGGGTTTTCCAAGAGGAGTCTTTTGTTTGTTTAAAAGCATGTTTCCAGATGTGTTCCACAGAATATTTCCTACATTTTAATATCTCCTAGGATATCTCATTTCCTAGGAGAGGGGTGGGTGCTAACTTTCTACAAGTCAAAAGCTACTTTTTTCAGTACCATTATAATTTCAAGCAGTCACTAAATGAATGGTTGTAAGTTGAGGGCTACCTACCTACAATTTTGGCCTGTTTGCCTATGTTCCCTCCACTTGTGCATTTCTTAGGCAGGCTATAAAAATGGGAAGGAGGCAACCTCTGTCTATCCATAGTAAAAAATGTATTCTTTGTAAGTGACAGGGGGAAAAATGCCAGTCAGTTGTTTGCGTGAAAATTTATTTTGGCTTAATTTAACTATTTCCGACCTACTTCCTACCTCAGATTGTGTGTAATACTTAAAAAAACAATAAAGGAGAATATTTGTAGCTCAGGGCTGAAATGAGGGGTCCTTGGTGCTCTCTGAGACCAAAAATCTCTGTAAACAATATTCCAATCAAGAAACTTGCCAGAGCCATCAATAAACAGCCCAACCAAAGAATCTCTAAGACCGCCCCCTCCCACACAGGCAAATCACCAGAATATAACCTGACAGCCATCAGCACTCCTTACTAGCACTGATGATGTTACCTAGTTAGCGTAATGAAACATCTGCAAGAAAACAAGCAAGCTCAGAGAGCACCAAGGACCCCTCATACTTAGAAAAAACCCCACAAAACAAAATTATTTTCTTCCATGTGTAAAGCAAATAACACAAACCCAGCCTTGGCCACCTAAACTAGGAAAGGCAGCCCAATACACTAAGGCAGAAACAGTGGTGGCTAAAACCAATACAAACCATTGTGTAAATCCAGTGTTTCCTTTTTTTTTAACTTCAAATATGAACCAGACATTCCTTAACTTTTGAAGGAGCAGATCTGGCAAAATGTTGACAGCTGCTTTGCGCTCATGTAGGTTTTCTCCCGAGTAAGAGTACCCAAAGGTGCAGCTAGAGCTCAGAAGTAAATGGCAGTGAGGTGCTGAGTATCAGGTCCAGAACCACAACCTGGAGAAGTTCACCCACTTGTCCACAATATCCTTTTTCCCGGTGAGACAATTTGGGTAGCATAGGGCAGGGGTGGCATAAAGTGGGCATGTATGGAGTAGTGGGCCCAGTTATAGGCTGAGAACACTGATGGGACTGCAATCACATATAAAGCAAAAAGATACAGCATACTGTAGGTGTGGGACAAAATGTGCACATAAGAGAGAAAGGAAAACACAAGTGATAGCAGGAAGGAAGGAAGGAAGGAAGGAAGGAAGGAAGGAAGGAAGGAAGGAAGGAAGGAAGGAAGGAAGGAAGGAAGGAAGGAAGGAAGGAAGGAAGGATCAGTCCAGTGCTATTCCTTCCATTCTCTTTTTCAGGCAGTCCAGATCGCTATCCTTCCACTTCTCCATGGACATCAGCTGTGGCAGAACTTCAGAGAAATGAGTATTTTGTGTTGTTTAGTTGGGTGAATCTATGTCCCAGAGTTTGGTAACCAAATTGCTTTAGAAGGTAAGAGGCATTCACATCGGGTGAGCAGGTGAACAAATCTGTGAATATCTCATGAAAGTAAAATCAACGTACACTGCTGTGCTCATCACACATACATAGAAGAAGAGAAAAGTCAGAATTCAGAAAACAGTAAACAGGTCTCAGGAGTGCAACATTTCCAAATCGTTCCTTTCAAATAAATCCAGGGCAGACAAAAAAAGGGGGGGGCTTTAAAAAAAAGGCCTTTGCAGTTTCACAGGCTTTTTAAAAAAACTTGTAAGTACGGTATATGGGCATAGCAAAAAAAGATCAATTTTGATTGCTTGGCATTTCTCATTCTTTCAAGCCAACATAGTTATTGCTGTGGTAGATTTCTTCATGTAAGCCTCAGGCCTGTGCTGTTTCCTGACCCCTCTGCCATTAATGTCAACATGTTGACAGGGAAATCTGAAGAAAGGCTGTAAAAGGTACAACTGCTCAATTGGACTGGGAACTGTGACTATCCATAAAGGAGAAAGAGAGTGGAAGAGGGGTGAAGCATAGGTCTTCACCTCCTCTTCATGCTTTCATACCCGGTTTCCTGAAAACAGCTTCTGTTTTATGAGGTTTTAATCCAGGTACTGAATTATCTTCATTATGTGGGAAAGCTGGGTCCGCTACCAGCTAGTTGTTATCAGCCAGGTTCCTGCTGCCATTTAAAATACTTAATGAATATGTGATATGTGAAATGTCCGCTCGGGGTGAGGGCATAAGAACTGAGGCTAGAGGTGGAGCTCTTGCCTCAAAATCAGGAGGTTGTGAGTTCAATCCTAGGTAGAGGCAGATGTAGGGTTTCCTGCTTGGGCAGGGGGTTGGACTAGATGACCTGCAAGGTCCCTTCCAACTCTGTTAAATATCAAGCCTTTATTAAGGCTAACAGAACAGCAGTGAAAGAAGCAACCAGCAACAACTCGGTAGAAAGCAACCTGTGCCTCAGTCGCGTCTGACAGCTCTTTTATAGCCGGCTGTCAGACGTGCAAGCCAATCGGAAGCCTTTAAACTCCCACTTCCAAACAGCGCCCGCTCTGGCCAATCAGGAACAGTCCTGAGGTAAACCGGCGTCCTGAGGGGACGCAACTATATGGCATTGCAATTTTTGTTGGTAAGACCCCAATGAGAACTCTCAAGAAAAGCATGTTTCTAGTTCTTCATTGCCCAAAAACCTTCTTACATTTTTGTAATTATGGGATAGAGTCTATGCATCCTTTTTTCCCGTTTCCATAAAAAAGAACTCAATAAGCAAATAGTGGAGACTAGTTTGATGCAGTGGTTAAGGCATCAGAATAGAAACCAGGAGACTGTGAGTTCTAGTCCCACCTTAGGCTCTAAGCCAGTTGGGTGACTTTGGGTCAGTTGCTCTCTCTCTTTCTCTCTCTCTCAACCTTAGCAAGCAGGCAGTGGCAAACCACTTCCAAAAAATTTTGCAAAGAAAATTACAGAGGCTTGTCTAGGCTGTTGCCAGGAATCTACACTGAAGGAGGAGGAGGAGGAGGAGGAGAACCCCAGCGTGGATTGATTAATTATGTGCAATCAAGTCAATGGGAATTCTTAGTGACCACAAAGATTTTCTCCAGGACAATCTCTCTCCCACCTTCAGATCTTTCAATTTTGTAACCATAGACAATGTAACTAAGTCTTTCCAGCTTGCTGCTGCTTGTCCTCTTCTTTTTTCTTCCACCTTTCCCAGTATTATAGATTACTCCAGAGAGCCAGGCCTTCACGTGGTAATGTCCACTAGACTAGGTTATAATTTGAACTTATTTATTTATTTATTTATTTTGGTATTCTTATATGCCGCCCAACTCCCGAAGGACTCAGGGCAGCGTACAACAGAGAAAAATACAAGAATGACCAAATATTAAATATTAATTAAAAACAAATATAAAAATTTAAAAAACACAGTATAAAAGAACATCGAACAACCATTCAACAACCATACATACTTGGGGGTGAGCTCGAATGGATTAAGCTCTACCCCCAGCCTGCAGGAACAGCCATGTCTTAACGGCTTTTCGGAAGGCCAGCAGAGTGGGGATAGTTCGGGTCTCTGGGGGAAGTTGGTTCCAGAGCGCGGGGCCGGCCACATAGAAGGCTCTCCCCCTAGGGCCTGCCAGCCGGCATTGCTTGGCCGACGGGACCTGGAGGAGGCCAACTCTGTGGGCCCTAACCGGTCGAAGGGAAGTATGAGGCAGAATGCGGTCCCGGAGATAACCTGGTCCTAAGCCATGAAGGGCTTTAAAGATGGTGATCAACACCTTGAATTGGACCCAGAGACCGATGGGCAACCAATGCAGCTGGCGGAGTATAGGTGTCACGTGGGTGTACCTTGGCACACCCACCACAGCACGCGCAGCCGCATTTTGCACCAACTGAAGTCTCCAGATACTCTTCAAGGGTAGCCCCATGTAGAGCGCATTGCAGTAGTCCAAGCAGGAGGTGACAAGGGCATGAGTGACCGTGAGTAGAGCCTCCTTCTCCAAATATGGCCGCAACTGGTGCACCAGGCAAACCTGTGCAAAGGCCCCCCTAGCCACAGCAGAAAGATGATGATCCAATTTTAGCTGTGGATCTAGGAGGACCCCCAAGTTGCGGACCTGATCCGAGGGAGTCAGTTTCGCTCCCTCGAAGACCAAGGAGGGACAGTTGTCATAGTCCTTAGGAGGCAGTATCCACAGCCACTCAGTCTTGTCGGGATTAAGTCTGAGTCTGTTCCTCCCCATCCAGATCTTAACGTCATTCAGGCACCGGCACATTACATCAACTGCCTCACTGAAGTCAGACGGGGTGGTGATGTACAGCTGGGTGTCATCAGCGTACTGATGGAAACACACCCCATGTCTGCGAATGATCTCACCCAGCGGTTTCATGTAAATATTAAACAGGATGGGCGAGAGAACCGACCCCTGAGGCACCCCACATGATAGGGGCCTAGGGGACGATCTCTGCCCTCCTGCTAACACTGACTGCATCCTATCGGCGAGATAAGAGGAGAACCACCGCAAAACGGTGCCTCCCACTCCTAACTCGCTGAGACGATGCGGAAGGATACCATGGTTGATGGTATCGAAAGCCGCTGAGAGGTCAAGTAGCACCAGGATGGAGGAATTACCCCCATCCCGGGCCCGCCAGAGATCATCCATCAGGGCGACCAAGGCAGTTTCTGTACTGTAGCCGCGCCTGAAGCCCGACTGATAAGGATCTAGATGATCTGTTTCATCCAGGAGCTGCAGAAGCTGAGTAACCACCACCTTCTCCACAACTTTCCCTAGAAAAGGTAAGTTGGAGACCGGACGATAGTTCTTCAAGTCAGCTGGATCCAGGGAAGGCTTCTTCAGGAGGGGTCTCACCACAGCAGCTTTTAACGACTGCGGTACGGATCCCTCCCTCAAAGAAGCGGTGACCAGCCGCGTGCCACCTCCCTGCTGGCTGAGACCAGCCAGGAGGGGCACGGGTCCAATAAACAGGTGGAGGTACCCATCGCTCCCACAGCCCTGTCCACATCCTTGGGGGAAACAGGCCCAAACTCTTCCCATAATGGTGGACTAAGACTTGCCCCTGTCAACTCAATGGACTCTGCCCTGCCAGAGTCCAGGTTCGACCGAATCTGAGCGACTTTATCCGACAGAAACTCAGCGAATTCCTCAGCTCTGCCTTGTAAGTGTTCCTCACTCCCCCCTTTTGCAAGGAGGGAGCAAGTCACCCTAAACAAGGCGGCTGGGCGAGAATCTGCGGACGCAATAAGAGCGGAAAAATAGGATCGTTTTGCCGCCCTTATCGCCACTAAATAAGATCTGATGTAAATTCTTAATAGTGTTCGGTCAGACTCGGTCTTTCTGGCCCTCCAGCGGCGCTCCAGACGTCTCTTCTGGCGTTTCATCTCCCGGAGCTCCTCGGTAAACCAGGGCGCTTTCCGGGATCCACTGCCACGGAGAGGTCGCTTAGGCGCAATTCGGTCATTGAGCCTCAGACGAGAACTCTAAATTGAGTTGTTCTATGAACCATTTGTTAATTTTCTTGATTATCTGTGGTGTTCTCAGGAGCCTTGTCCAAAACCAAAGTTCAAAAGCTTCAATACTTTTCTTAACCTGCTTCTTCAAAATCTAAAGTTTGCTTCCACAGAAAGTCTCAAAGGAAACCTTGCTTTGTTTTTATAGACTAGTCTTTCTTCATAATAGTCACACCACAACATCTGAATATCTTTTCCTAGGCCTTTATTACTACTCTGACTCGCATTTATTGGCTATTGTTTCCTTTAGTGTAAATAATCGGTCTTAAACAGGATAAACTAGCCCCCACTTTAACATCTTGTCAGTCCTAAAATAGTCACTATACTTACTGGATGCTAATAATCAGAAGTCTAATTGCACCTTTTTAGTTTTAAAAAAAAAATATTATTAAAAGGCATTCTGTTTTGTTTTTTGCCAGATGTGGTGGCTCCCATGACAAAACAGCTAGGATAATTAAGATGATGGCTTTGCACTTGGGCACTTCCTTGCCCAAATTAAAAACAAAACAAAAGTAGGAGAAAAAAGAAGTGAGGCAATAGTAAATGTTGGAGAGAAAAAAACCAAATGAACCCTCTCAGAACAGATTTCACTTATTTCTAGTGAAGAAAGAAAATAGGTCCACAGTCCTGATGTCAGGCAGTCCTATTGTTCATCCTGTGAAAGGAAATAATTTGTGTAGTTCAGCTTGAAGTAACCCAGAATGCTTTGGGGTGAGGTACGGTGCCAAACTGTGCTACATGTGACTACAGCTAGAAGCTCTACCAGCGGTGGGTTGCTCCCTTACCGGTGCCGGTGTGCTGCACGCGCATCTCCACGCTTTGGGCGCTTGCTCGCTCACTACGAGCACGTGCCCCCTCACGCGATTGTGCTTCTGTGCATGCGTGGAAGCAAAATCGCGCCAAAATCTTGTGAGGGGACGTGCGCGTGCGCAAGATTTCGGTGTGATTTTGCTTCCACACATGTGCAGAAGCAAAATCTCGCCAAAATCTCTTGCGCGCGCGCGTCCGCTCGTGAGATTTCAGCGCGATTTTGCTTCCGTGCATGCGCAGAAGCAAAATCGGCCAAAAATTCATGGAAAAATGGTGACGCGCATGGTGGACCGGCAGAGAGGGCTCCGGAGCGGTCAAGCACAAATTGCGCAATCGGCCGCTCCCTATCAGAGCTCCGGTAGGAACCCACCACTGAGCTCTACCTATCATTTTTGACACATGCCATCCTTTTACGTGATCAAATAAAACAGAGGGCAGAACAATCTTCAGTTTACCCCCTGATTAGTCCCAGTGGTACCAAACAGGATTCCCTGTTCATTGTAGCAATTATGTAATTGCCAATATATGGGATTAGCTCTGATCAGCATTTCCTGAGGTGAGAATTAGAGCATTTCAGAATCCCAGAAAGCATTTTCTAAATGTTTGTTATCTCCAGCCTAACAATTTGCAAAATGTTTAATTGGTCTTGTGGAACCTTTGCAATGAAATGTCATTCAGAACGCAGTGGGAATGACATTTTTCTGATTACAATTGTAACTCGATTGGCCACTTACACCCAGGGAGCCTGCTTCAGAAAAGGCACATTTCTAGAGAATGGATGTTATGCGCCGGCGATGCAGTTCAGCTCTGCCCGTTTATCTCTTTAACTCATATGCTGCTTTTCACTTGATCAAAAATTTCAAAACTGTCTATAACAAGATCAAAAATATCTCAACAGGATGCATAAGCTATCACTGAATTGTTTTAATTTTTAGTACTTGTTTGGAAATAATAGAGTTGGGAAAACAGATATGTTGTGACATTATTTACTCAATTGTGAGGGAGTAAAATTTGCTGTCTGTGCTTTAGAAAAGCAACTGCAGCCAGGCAGCAAAAATTCCCACCCCCACTTCCCTCCTGCTTTCATACATTCACGCACAACTTTACTCACAAGCATCCAAGCATGTTGTTGCAGCTGCCTGTGATAATTGAGCCACTGACTGGCATTTTCAAGGATGTGCAGACAGCCTCAACCTACCCAGGCCCTTAGCACACAAAAACAACTCCTAAGACAGAATGGGAAGAGGGGTGTGTGTAGCAAAAAGGTGAAAGCCTACAGAAGAGTTAGTGGAGCCAATGTTTGGAGATTGGCAGCTATTACAACAGGCGAGAGAACTTTCAACTGCCAGGACTATAATCTATGACAAGCAGTACATCCTGATGGGGATCCTGCTTGGACCTTGGAGCTTTGTTGGGAGCTCAGTAACAACTGAAAAAAGGAACAACAATATTGTAACAGCACTGCATCCTATTCCTCCCCATCCTTTTGTAAGAACTTTGGAAAAGGTTGCATGCTACTTTAAAGACTTAGAGACTTTTATTTGAGCTGAGTATTCAAAGCCTGACTCTAAAGCAGGGGTGTCAAACTGGCGGCCCGTGGGCCAGATGCGTCACACGCAGGCCACAGCCATCCCAGCTCTGCGAAGGGAAAAAATGTCGCAACAGTCATGTGACGGCAACATGACGCCGCGGGTTTGACACCCATGGTCTAAAGCCACCTAAAACAAGATGGATCAATGACATCAGCAAGTATTGCGGGCTCAATTAGCAAAAGAAAGCTAGATTGGAAACATGCGGAAGAGGTCTTCATCCTGCAGTGGACAATGGCTAAAATGATGATGATGATGATTGAAAGACTGAGTATAAAGGACTGAGTAGTAAAGGCATAATTACACAGCAGCATCACCTTACAAAGTCATAGAAGAGTGGAGTTCACACAGAGCAATATCCTATTGTTGAGGCAGGTGTGTGCTGCAATGAAGTACTGAGTACAGATTTGCTACGCTGTGTTGTGCCTAGTCCTTGGAGAACCCAAATACAAATAACAAATTCAAAGCACCAGGACCAGACGGATTACACCCCAGAGTCCTAAAAGAACTAGCAGAAGTCATTTTGGAACCACTGCACCACATCTTCCACAAATCCTGGAACACAGGGGAACTACCTGAGGACTGGAAAAGAGCTGACGTGGTCCCCATCTACAAAAAAGATAAAAAAACCAGACCCAGGAAACTACAGACCAATCAGCCTAACTTCAATACCTGGGAAAATACTGGAAAAAATAATTAAAAAGCAGATCTCCCATCATCTAGAAACAAACCAAGTAATAACCAACAGCCAACACGGATTTGTTAAGAACAAGTCATGCCAAACCAACCTCATTTCATTCTTCAACACTGTGACCAAATTAGTAGACCAGCGAAATGCAGTAGACATAATATACCTGGACTTCAGCAAAGCATTTGACAAAGTAGACCACAACCTACTTCTTCATAAGCTAGAAAAAAGCGGGATAGACAGCTACACAACCAGATGGATTAAGAACTGGCTGACCAACCGTACTCAGCGAGTAGTCCTCAATGGCTCTAAGTCCACATGGAGAAAAGTAAGCAGTGGGGTACCACAAGGTTCTATCCTAGGCCCAGTACTCTTTAATATCTTCATAAATGACCTAGATGAGGGAATAGCAGGAGAACTAATCAAATTTTCAGATGATACCAAGCTGGTGGGAGTAGCAAACACTCCAAAGGACAGACTCAAAATCCAGAGGGACCTCGACAGACTCGAACACTGGGCCCAAACCAATAAACTGAAATTTAACAGGGAGAAAAGTAAAATTCTACACCTAGGTAAGAAGAATCAAAAATACACATATAAACTGGGCAAAACCACACTCAATAGCAGCGATTGCGAGAGGGATTTCGGAGTCTTGGTAGACCACCAACTAAAAATGAGCCAGCAGTGTGCAGCAGCAGCCAAAAAGGCCAACGCAGTCCTGAGCTGCATAAATAGAGGGATACAATCAAGGACCAGAGAGGTACTAGTACCACTCTATAAAGCCTTGGTCAGACCACACCTAGAGTACTGCATCCAGTTTTGGTCACCACACTACAAAAAAGACATTGATACCCTAGAGAAAGTGCAGAAGAGAGCAACCAGGATGATAAAGGGTCTGGAAAATAAAACATACAAAGAGTAGTTGCAGGAACTGAGTTTGGCCAGTCTAGTGAAGAGAAGGACCAGGTGTGACATGATAGCAATGTTCTAATACTTGAGGGGATGCCACAGAGAGGAGGGGGTCAGGCTGTTCTCTATGGCACCAGAAAGCCAAACAAGGAATAATGGAGGGAAGCTGACCAAGGAGAGATTCAACCTGGAAGTGAGGAGAAACTTTCTGACGGTGAGAGCCCCAACACTTGCGACCTTCAAGGGGAGACTGGACTGCCATCTGTCTCAAATGGTGTAGGAACTACTGCTTGAGCAGGGGGTTGGACTAGATGACCTACAAGGTCCCTTCCAACTCTAATAATAAATCTAAAAACCCTCATATAGATAAGCTTTATATGGCAATAAGAATATTCAATCTAAGATGTTCGCATTTGATTCCAGTGCAAAACATCTTAACAAAAACAACTGGGAAAAGAGAATGCTCCATGTGTCTACATGTGTCTGATGAAGCTTGGACACTGCCAAAATAGTAAGTAGCAATTAATAGATACAAATACTGCAAGTTTTTTTCCCCTTTACATTATTTTCTGCTGACCCAGAGAACTAATGTGTTCTAGATCAGGGATCCCAACCCTTGGTCTGCGGTCCGGTACCAGGCCGCGGCCCATTCAGAATTGGACTGTGGAAGTGGCGGTGGAGAGCGTGTGTGCAGCTCCATTTGCATAAGTGGTGTGCACGTGTGCCTGCTGTTTGCACAAATGGAGCTGCGTGCACGTGCTCGCCCTTTGATCACATGGAACAATCACTTTTTCTCTCTCCACCCGCCGTCCAGCCGGTCTACAAACCCAGAAAAGTCAGGGACCGCTGTTCTAGACCAGTGGTTCTTAACCTTTTTGAACAAATCGCCCCCTTGAGCCAATGAGGACGTTGTCATCACCCTCCTCCCCCAACATAACCTCTCAATCACAACATAGGAAATAATTCTTCAATTTATGCACACTTTTTTGTTTTCTTTAAAATTGTCATCAGGACATATCGATGCAAATAATTTATTTCCAGTCTTTTTCCCATATCTCAACTGTGTGAAAAATTTTGGTGCCACCCGTCACTTTATTCCAAAACTTCGTGATACATGTATTTCATTATTATCTTATTTATTCAAGACACTTAAATGTAATGACCACCGAAAACAAAATTCAATTGCAAGAAATGAAAGGAATCCATTGCGTGATAGTGCTTGCGCTGGGCCCCAACACGGTGGCAACAATCTGTTTCACTGCTGGTAAAATCAGCATTTCTCCGATAGTGTGAGGTTTGCCTTTAAGGATTGGAAAAATGATGCCGGTTTGTCGGCTTAATCCAAATGAATTCTTACCAAATGGTCTTTCAGTCTGGAAGACTTCATTGCTTCATTTGAAAATGTTTTCTCACAAAGAAGACAAAACGGAAGCTGTACGTTGGAAGGAGATGGAATGAATCCCAATTTTAGGTATCCCATCGAATATTGGCGACACTTCCTCTTCTCAGCCATGTCGAAATGAAAGGCACTACCTGCAAATTAAATTTTCGACTGCACTGGAACACTAGAAAAACACGTGGACGTCGATAAACCTACTTTCAACAGTTACGTTGACATTACAGCTGACGTCACGGGGACAGACAATCAGCATGCGATGTTTTGAAAGAAGCGCTCCCTCCTCCATCACTGCCCATTCTGGTCAATGGCGCACCACTGTATGGGTAGAGGCTGCTGCGCAACGTGCATGAAGATAAGGATGTGTATTCACATGTGTAAGGCGTTCTGTACTGAAGCTAGCTGGAGGAACATTTGAAAACACAATTCAATCCACTAATAGCGAGAGATCTGATGTTTTTGTATGACAGATATACAGTGATTCACTGTACGAAAAAGTCTCAAAAGTGTCCCCAAAAGTCTTGCTCCATCGCCCCCATATTGCCCCCCTTTTCATTCCTTTGCCCCCGCATTGCCCCTTTTCATTCCATCGTCCCCCTGAAAAATGAAATCGCCCCCTGGGGGGGCGATATGGCCTAGGTTAAGAACCACTGTTCTAGACTATTTTGATGCCAATTTTTTTGCAAGATACCAAGTTGGCCTCCAAGTCTTAGAACCAAATAAAAAGTATGTGGTTGCTTTAGGCTGTTTTCTTAATACAGTGTGGGTTTTTATTCTCTTTCTTACAGGGAGGCATCTGTTCCTCTCCAAATAATTCAGAAAAGATGATGGAAAAAGGAAGAGGAGAAGAGGAGTTCTACCATGTTGATGAGGAAGACAGTAAGATGAGAAATCTCTTTGTCTGGATGTGATCACAACCTATTGTTCAGTTCAGAGTGTTGATTGCAGGAGGTTACCACCAGGGATGGGTTGTGGATCCTTTTGCTGCTGGTTTGCTCAGGGTTGTGCGCGCGCCTCCGCAGCAATAAAAAATCCAAGATGGCAGCGCCCACGGACCGGCAATGACAGAACTGACTCCGTGACATCATCGGTTTACTAACGGTTCTAAAGAACCGGTTAGAACCGATAGGAACCCATCTCTGGTTACCACTTACATCAATAGTAACCCTACTCTGCTGACTCCACTCACAATGTCTCAGAAAATCATTTCAGTTGACATCATAAAATGGGCATGTTTAATTTAATTTAATTTTAATTTAATAGATTTGTATGCCGCCCAACTCCCAAGGGACTCTGGGCGGCTGACAACATATAAAATCATTGTTACATATAAAAACATATAATTTAAAATTATAAAAATTAAAAAACATCTGACATTCATAACCAAGGGGGGAGACCCAAATATAATCTGATTGGTCTCACTTTCACTCCGCCTGCCGGAAGAGCCAAGTTTTTATTGCTTTACGGAAGGCCAGCAGGGTGGGGATAGTTCTAATCTCTGGAGGGAGTTGGTTCCAAAGGGAGGGGCTCCCACAGAGAAGGCTCTCCCCCTCGGCCCCGCCAACCGCCATTGCTTGGTCGATGGGACCTGGAGGAGACCAACTGTGTGGGACCTAACCGGTGTTCCTATTGCTCCGTATGTTCATGAAACATAAATAATGCTATTGCAATGTTCTCCTTCTTCAATAGTCGCTCAGCATCATTTATGGCATTAATGAGCAAATTACATAAGAAAAACTACTTTAACCAGTTTGACAAACTGAATCCAAACTAAAAAAAGTCATTAAAGCTTGCCTAAATGGAAACAAGGAAGGAGTCAAATATCCCTCTCTCAGAGGTGCCGTATCTTCTTTGCCTATCTGCCTAAGTGACCTTAGTAACTATAAGTGAGGTTTCTCTGACTTTCAAAATGCAACTGATGTAAAGCTAGTGTAGTTAAATCTGTCTAACTTCTCTGAGCCCTGAGCCCAAACTACTGGATTTTATATAAATTGCCGCTGCTGTCATACCAGCTACAGATGGTAAAATGTGCCTTTAGGCAATGGTATTACTCTTGTTTGTCATCTATCAGGATTGCTAAAAGCTGTTTCTGTTCCATTCTAAATTGGAATGGGTCAGGGTAACTGAAATATATCTAAATTAAAATATTTCTAAATAATAAGCATGATAAAAATAATTAAAGTTGAGAAGAATATTAGTTGGGGCATGCTGGATAAGCATGCTTATCCAGAATGATAGAAGATCTATTTAATGTTTTTTAAGGCAGCTAAACCCATAGTCTTTTGGAAAAATGAATAATAGATCAATCTTGGGAGGTACTGATATTCAAAAAAATTTGGAATCCAGAGGACAGATGCTAGATCTTTGTCCATCTGGGATGTTATCCACACTCTCACTGAATACAATTCAAAGTATTCATCTGTGAATTTATCTGCGTGACCGTCTGCTACTGCATTCCTCCCAGCGCCCTGTGAGATCACACAGGGTCAGCCTCCTCCAGGTCCCAGCAGCTAGACAATGTCAGCTGGCGGGTCTGCGGGGGAGGGCCTTCTCTGTAACGGCTCCAACTCTTCGGAACCAATTGCCTCCCAAGATCCGTACTACCCCCACTCACTGGCCTTCCGGAAAGAGCTTAAGACCTGGCTTTTCCGGCAGGCATGGGACCAATGACCCTAAGATGTGGTTTTGTTAGATCAGCCCATGTATGCATGTTGGAGTGAAAGTTCTTTTTAAATATTGCTTATATTTTACTATGTTTTTAAATTGTTTTTACTGATTGTTGTTTCTATACCCTGTTGTGAGCCACCCAGAGTCCCCCTGGGAGTTGGGCGGCATAGAAATTTTAATAAATTCAAATTCAAATTCAATTCAACACAGCCAGGAAGTGTCTCAGCTCCATTTAATTTCTACTTTGTCAAAATTATAGTATCCAGATAGGTAAGTAGCATTTTCCGTTGAAAAATTCATTATGAAATTTCTCATAATGGATCTTTGAAAGAAGTATCATCCAACAACCTAAGACCCATCATCCCAACAAGTGTTTCTGGATATTTGTAAATGCAATTAATTACAGAGGAATTCAATTTGTTTATCACATTTACAACATACCATATAAGATTATTGTAGCTGTCCATCATGTTTGGTAATTCTAATTCTGACCTTTTTACCATCTCGTTTTTAGTTGTTGTTCTGATGATTTCATTATTTGCAGCCTTCCAGAATGTGAGACAACTGACAAAAGCACAGTAAGGCTAAGACATCTGTAAGTGACTATTTCAATAGGACAAGGCACCTCTCTATCTGATTTTATTATATTTATGTTGTTGTTATCTGTGTTGTGCATGTCAAGGGGTAGGACATGGGAGAAAATAACTTTCAAAGAAATAATAATGCACCCTTTTATATTGCATTGCTGAGAACGGGAATTTCACCGAGAAATTTTAAGTTTACAGTTGCACTAAATTAAATTTTGACTTCTTACAAATGCCCTACAATTGATTTCTAAGAAAATGGAGATTGGGTATTTAAAACTAAATATGTGTGGCTGTATTTTCTACAGTGTTTTATGACCTAATTCAACTTTTGCTTCTAAATGTAGTTTTCAAATGATTATTTAAAGCTAACTATATTAACTATGGCAAAATATTTGTCTTGTGAATCAGGAAAAAAACCCTCTTACAGTATTTTGACTTGCTTAGTTATTCTGGAAGTCAGTGTTTAGTACAATATTTTAATTCCAATGTAGTGATGTGATTCTGACATAGTTTGCCAAAATATAATATAAATGCATGAATTGAACAGCTAGCGAATATGAAAATATCATGCAGTCTCCTAGTAACATCTACAAACTACAGTGTCTGCTACCTGAATAAGCATTTTGTTTTTGCTCGCCGACCCACTATTGTAATTCACACAGTGATTCCTCTCTCTTTGGCAGCTCAAAAGTAACCAAGAAGACAAAGAAGGCCAAGAAAATTAGAAATTAGTTGGAATGTGAACTCCAGTTTGTTTCCATGGCTTTTCTCAAATTGCTTGTACTGTAAGTGGGCTGATAAGACTAAGAACCATGAGCAGCTGGAGTGCTGAAATAAAACTCTATGTAGATGATTGGAGGAATTATGCTCTTCGCAGCAAAGTTTGATTGCCTTGGTTCATAGAAATTATGTATTTAAATCAGCATCCCCTAAAGCAGTGATGGCGAACCTTTTTTTCCTCGGGTGCCAAAAGCACGCAAGCACGCGCTATTGTGCATGTGCGAGTGCCCACACCCATAATTCAATGCCTGGGGAGGCGAAAATGGCCTCCCTGCCCCCCCCAGAGGCCCTCTGGAGGCTGGAAACGGCCCGTTTCCCAACTTCTGGTGGGCCCGGTAGGCCCGTTTTTCGCCCTCCCCAGGCTTTAGAGGCTTCCCTGGAGCCTGGGAAGGGCAAAAACGCCCTCCCCTGTCCCCCTGGAGGCCCCCCGGAAGCCGAAAACGCCCTCCCAGAGCCTCTGTGTGACCTGAAAATCAGCTGGCTGGCGCGCACATGCATGCTGGATCTGAGCTAGGGCAATGGCTCACGTGCCGGCAGATATGGCTCCGCGTGCCACCTGTGGCACGCGTGCCATAGGTTCGCCATCACTGCCCTAAAGCTTTTTGGTATACTGGGGAGCTTCATTTTTTTTGATAAAGTAATTTTCTTAGCTGGTGTAACTTTTTACTGTATTTTTCGGAGTATAAGATGCACCGGAGTATAAGACGCACCTTAGTTTTGGGGGAGGAAAGCAAGGAAAAAAGCCCTCTGCCTCCCAGCAATTTGGCAAACAGCAAACAGCAAACAGCACAGGTGATATACTGTTTGCTGTGTATTTCTGTGCATGTGTGCCTGACCCATAGAAATAGCAAAGAATTGGAGAAATGTACATTATGGCAGTTATGCCAGAAAGTTTTCTTAAATGTAATCACACTAACTCCTCCCAATTATTTAAATAGATCTACTCCAAACATGACTAAGTCAGAATTTAACTCAGCTGCTTTATCTTAATACTAAACAGGACACTGTTGCATTTCAGACTATATTTGTACAGAGCTGTTAAAATTAATTAAAATTTCTGGAAGTATACATTATTCTCTATTATTTAAAAGAAGACACAATAGCACTGGGCCTCTTCAGATCAAGCATTTATTTTAAAAAGCTTCTTCATTTTGTTAAGTTGTCTAGAGCAATAATAAAGCAGTCTTTAAAAAATAAGTCTAATAATTTGAACATTCTACAGACATTTATAGTTATTCACTTACCCCCTTGCATCCAGTTCAGGAGAAAATAAAAATCTACTGTGTCTCTCCCAGCTATTTGCCTCTTTGCAGCTAGTTTCAGTTTCAGTTTTGCATGTGGCAAATCAGCTGGGGGTCGGGAAGCTGATAATGACTTACTTGGCTTAACAGGCTCTTCCCTGCTTGCTGCAAGGAGGTAAATTACTGGAAAGCAGAGGCCAAAGGGTGGGGGTGGCTGACGCACCCAAGTTTTCACCCTCTTTTGGGGGGTAAAAAGGTGTGTCTTATACTCCGAAAAATACGGTAATTCCTGTGCTTGAAGACATAACTTTCAGGAGCTGCACATTCATCTCACTACCACCACACACAAACCATTTTCAGTTGATCAGAATTCTGCTAGCAAAATGGCCCTCATCATTTCTCTTTTACAGACTTGTTTTACTGCTTTTCTATTCCTAATGTCCTTTTTTTCCCAACTCAGCCTTTCTTAATTCCCAATCAACATTAAGTATTTGTAATAATTCAGAACCAGCTCCTTGCCCAACTTATGGTCTTTAGCAACAGTCATTCCTATCTTCAAAAAGGGAGACCCAGCTTGGTTGAAAATTACAGACCAATCTCACTGTGTTGCATCACCTATAAAGTTATGGAATCAATCATAAACCAATCCATCACCCTCCACTTAGAGACAAACAACCTGCTCTCTAACAAGCTCAGCAATGCCTGGAATGCTCTACCTGACTCCGTTGTTACTTCCTCAAACCCCCATAGCTTTAACCTTAAACTGTCTACCGTGGACCTCACACCATTCCTAAGAGGTCTGTAAGGGGGCGTGCATAAGCGCACCAACGTACCTACCATCCCTGTCCTACTGTCCCCATTTATTTGTACTCACTTCATGTGCTCATGTCCATGTTTACACTTACACCTGTTATCTCATACATGTTTGACAAACTAAATAAATAAAAATAAACAAATAAATAATACTGGGCTATTTTTCCAACTGTTCCTTGCCTTTGCTTCCTGACTCCCCATCTCTTCCCCAAGTTATAGCATTGTTCTTGGGAACAAGGCCCATGCAACTGTGTTACCTGTACACAATGCTGGATACACTGATAGAATTGTGTAAACCTCAAAAAGAGGAAGAAATTGTTCCTGGAAGCAGGGTCAAAGTATCAAAAGAGAATTAAAAAAAACCTAAGCCCCCAAGATATGGAAACATAGCTCAGTTTACTGAAAATAGCAATAGCACTCAGTCCATCAAGCCGCCCATGTGATTTTGGTTAGTCATTCTCTCACACAGAACAGTTACCATAATAGAACAAGAAGATAAGTGAAATAGAATACATATCTGATAGATGTTTTTGAGAGTATGGAAAACAGTATTATGTCTATACATTCAGAGTTCCTTGAACATGATTTAGCAGGCATGAATAGCTGCAATTTTCTGTTCAGTAGAAGAACATTTGTCATGCCTTGAGATCTGGGATTAGTTGGAATTAGTTGGAAGGTTGCATTGCTATTGTTCATGAAATGGAAACTTGCCATGAGTATCTGTCAGTGTACTTTAAACAATACAGGTAGCACTCATTTAGCAACCACAGTTGGGACTGATCATTCATTAAGTGAAGCAGTTGCTAAGTGAAATACGACTGTGCTTATGATCTTACTTCAGCTTTCCTTTGCTCTACAGAATTGCAAAAATTAAATAGCAATAGCACTTAAGACTTATATACCGCTTCATAGTGCTTTACAGCCCTCTCTAAGCGGTTTACAGAGTTCAGCATATTGCCCCCAACAATCTGGGTCCTCATTTTACCCACCTCGGAAGGATGGAAGGCTGAGTCAACCTTGAGCCTGATGAGATTTGAACAGCTGAACTGCTGAACTGCAGTGCTGCACTTTAACAACTGCGCCACCTCGGCTCTATAGATTTTGCATCCCAAAAAACTTGGATTCAGACCTTCAACAACTCCAGTTAAAGAGACTAGATGCCTACAGCTTATATCATCACAGCCAATCAATGTAGGAAATACTGGGAAAGATAAGCAGTAAACCCTAATGCTCCTAAGAATGTCTGTTTTATTATCTTAATAAATGCTACAGCAACCAAAGTGACCAGATTTTTTTTTCTTCAAGCGGGACACCATTGACGGGGGTGGGTTTCTCCATTTGAGTTTTGCCCTCTGCGCATGCGCAGAGGGCAAAAGAAGGCAAATGTTGGCGTCCAGATGGGGGGGGAGGCCGCAATGGCTTGGGCTGGCTGGCAGGCAAGATCCTTACAACCGTCAGGTGACGCTCTCGGTGCGCTGTTTTAATTCTTAAAACTCTTAATACTGGGGAAAGTCCCAGGTAGGACGCGCGCCCCGTCCTGCCCGCCAGTCCTGCCCTGCCCGCCCAACCCCCAGCAAGAGACGCGCGTCCTACCTGGACTTTCCCCAGTAGCTCCAGTCGCATTCCTTGCTAAGCGCCCAGAGCAGAGCAGCCCCTTCCAAAAGATAACGTCTCGCGATCTTTTGGAAGGGGCTGCTCTGCTCTGGGCGCTTAGCAAGGAATGCGACTGGAACTACTGGGAAAAGTCCCAGGTAGGACGCGCGCCCCGTCCCGCCCGCCAGTCCTGCCCTGCCCGCCCAACCCCCAGCAAGAGACGCGCGTCCTACCTGGACTTTCCCCAGTAGCTTAAGGTAACCAGATGTCCCGATTTTGAGAGGGCCTGCTGCTGCTGCTGCTGCCCCTGCGGCTGGGCCCAACCTGGCCGTCCTCGAGTGCCTGCAGGCCGATTTTTTGAAAGAATGCCCTAGTCGGGCATTGTTTTAAAAAATCGGGACTTTTTAAGAGGGCGGGCGGGACGCGGGACAAATGATTAAAAAGCGGGTCTGTCCCGCCAAAATCGGGACGTCTGGTCACCTTAACAGCAACACAAATGTGAACCTTTGAACTTTCTTATTTTTATGTTCCTGAAGCTCTCCACTGACCCACTTCTGCAGAACTGATGCCTAAAGCAGTTTATTTCACAAATAAGAGCTTTGATTCTGTTGGCCCTTTCCTTCGTTGTCTTTTCATTAGTCTCTCACTTAATCAGGCTCTATCAGCATATGGTCCTTTTAAGTCCTTTAATTCTAACTGTAATAACAAAAGCCATTTCTGATAGGAGCTTCTTTAAAATTCAGGGCAGGTTTTTACCGGTCACTGGGGTCGCAATGATGATATGCACAATCTAGTACAGAAAAAGTAAGAAAGAAAATCTTTTTAAGACTGGAAAAATACAGGCTGTAATGAGGACTTGCTGCTGTGTTGTTTTGGCCAGAAGTAAAAACCAAAGAAATCTGACAGAGCCAGCCTTTTTTTTAACCAGAAAACTGATTCTTTATGATTCCTACTGTGTTCAAACTTTTAGTTTTAGAGTCAACTTCCAAATAACGATGATTATTGAAAAAGCTTCCCTTGTACTGTATGAGGGTGCAGATTGAAGTGGCTTGTTGCTAATTTGTGAAATAAAAATCTGCCGGCTGTATCTTTACTACTCAAAATCATGATGGAGATTTATTTGCGAACAAACACGGAACGTTTGTTTGCATCCTTTTCCTTCCAATGGGTGGTCCATAACGGAAGTATAGGTAGAATCATTTGCATAGTTATTGTAAGTTGGACAAACCTAAGAAGAAATTCAACAACTCTAACTGATTTTCCACACATGTTTCTCTCATGTACAATCCGCTTGATTAATCCATTTGATGAGTTGCATCTTTCCCTATTGCTGGCTCTCAGAAAAGGGCATAAGGAAGATATAATTGATATAGATATAGACACAGACACATATAATGGACGATGCAACTTCTTTAAAGTGTGGTCGTATTTCATATGTCTGTTTTGCTGTATATAAGACTGGAATTGGCACGGAGTTGAAATGGCATTCAGAGAGGGGAAGCATAATGCTTTATTTTCAGTGACATAATCCTAATGAAAAAATTTACTCCTCTCCGAAGGATTCATCTCCCTCTTGCAGTGCCAATAAAGCAGCATCAGTAACAGTTTCCTTCCTCTGGCAAATTGCAGATTCAGTGCAGGGATTCGTCAGGAGCAAACTTTGTCTGACGACTATTATTTAAAAATACCAGGCAGACATGTTAAATTGATTTACAAGTATTTCCAAGGCCGGCCCAAATACAAGAAGAAAGCTGGGCACCAGCATCCCTGTTTATATTGCTAATGACTATCTCTCCTGGACTTTGTAGTATTTTGGCTGACAACTATTACGCACAGCCCAAAAACACCCTTGTGCAATTTATCTAGCAACTTACATTCTTCACAACCAGTCCTGAAGTCTATTTCACAGACCACACGCTGTTAAAAATATTAACTCCCCTTCAGCAAATTTACATTATTCTTCATAATTTAAAAACACTACTCATTCCAGTGATATTCCCCGGGATTAAAGATCAATAAAAATTAAGCTGATGGTTGAAAACAATACAGGGAATCATCATGATTGTTCCTTGTTTCTATTTCTCTCTTTTAGCTTTGTCTAAAACATAAAATAGCTGAAAGGAGAGGTTTGTGCAGAATAGCCAGAATGTCTGTCACAAAACATCGTTTGGGCCATATGCACAAATGTCTAGAAGGCCGGCTAAAAAGAACTCACCAAGTGATGATTAATTGAATAGATTCTTTTCATAGCAGCATTATGAAAGTTCATGAAGTTAGCTGGGTGGGAAAATTCTGCTTTGTTCAGTCTGGAAACAAGGGAGAAAAATAGCTGCTGAGGAGATGGCCTGCTTTCTAGTTTGATTAATGTGCTCTAATAAGACCTCTGTCGTCTTCCTAGTGAAATTCTGATGTGATTCATAGATGCTGGACACTTATCTGACAGAAGCATTTCCACAAGTGCTGTGGAGAAAATAGCCTGTGTGGTTTGAATGTCAGGGCTTTGACTCCAAGCAAAGATTACATGGAGTTCAAAGCAAAATTGTGTTTTTTTAGAAATTGTTACAACTATATAGAAATATACTGTATGTACTAAATCTGAGTTGTTTCCAATACTTTTTACTTATGTTATGTTTATACAAACAACTACTATCCTGTACATGTTTGACAAATAAATAAAATAAATAAAAATAAATAAATAAAAAATAAAAAAGTATTGGGTCAGTTGCAGGAGACTTGGCTGTTGTTGGTGTGTCTGAGATGGGGGTTGTGGAGATAGGTGGCTGTAGTTTCCTTTCAAACCTGCAGTAAAACACGTTCAGGTCATCTGCCAGTTGTTGATTTCCTTCAACCTGGGTAGATGGTTTGCCGGTATCCAGTGATATTTTTAAGAGTTCTCCACGTTTGCTGGTTCATTTGTTGAGAATGCACATTACTCATACTGACATAATCAATACCATAAAATATCTACATTTAATAGTAAAATTTAGTTAGAAGTACTCTTTCAGCAGTAAAAAGTTCAATCATGGCATACAAGTAGTTCTTTTAGCGACTGCCTTGTTTAGCGATCATTAGCAGTTATGACAGTCATGAAAAAGTAATCTTATGACTAATCCAAGCATTTATGACTAATCCAAGCACCACAGTGGTTAGAATGCAGTACTGCAGGCTACTTCTGCTGACTGCTGGCTGCCTGCAATTTGGCAGATTGAATCTCACCAGGCTCAAGGTTGACTCAGCCTTCCATCCTTCCGAGGTTGGTAAAATGAGGACCAGATTGTTGGGGGCAATATGCTGACTCTGTAAACCGCTTAGAGAGGGCTGTAAAGCACTGTGAAGCGGTATATACAGTAAGTTTAAGTGCTATTGCTATTTAGTTTTTGCAATTCTGTAGAGCAAAGGAAAGCTGAAGTAAGATCATAAGCACAGTCGTATTTCACTTAGCAACTGCTTCACTTAATGAATGACCAGTCCCAACTGTGGTTGCTAAATGAGTGCTACTTGTATTGTTTAAAGTACACTGACAGATACTCATGGCAAGTTTCCATTTCATGAACAATAGCAATGCAACCTTCCAACTAATTCCAACTAATCCCAGATCTCAAGGCATGACAAATGTTCTTCCACTGAACAGAAAATTGCAGCTAATCATGCCTGCTAAATCATGTTCAAGGAACTAATACTGTTTTCCATACTCTCAAAAACATCTATCAGATATGTATTCTATCTCACTTATCTTCTTGTTCTATTATGGTAACTGTTCTGTGTGAGAGAATGACTAACCAAAATCACATGGGCGGCTTGATGGACTGAGTTAATTCAAGAGAAAAAGAAAAAAAATCAGTTGTGATCACGAGAATTATTTTCGAGGTACTAGCCAGGATTCTGCTGGTTACAATTTTGGTAGGGTCTTATTTTTCCCTCTTAAAAATACTTTTGAAACGTTATAAAAATCAACCTGGATCAACTGAGAATGTAAATTTCTGAAGTGTTTATTGTACTTCCAGTGAATGTAATATAGAATGGGCAAATATACAGTACATATGCTGTTTAAGAAACATATGATAAGCATGATCTCCAAGCTTATTAATTTGAAGTGTTTGGATTCAATCCAATGCACTATGTCATCTTAATGAAAAACCCTTTGAAATAAAATGACACATTTCCCAAGAGTATGTTAAGTATCCAAGTATACTTACATATATTACACATATATAATTGGATTGTAAATCTACTTCAAATTTTAATTATTTTTCCTCAACAGGTACCAAATGATCAGTTTTGCATATTTACTTGGTTATTGTGCAATACAATTAATACTATTTATCTTAACGCGCTATCTGCTGATATAAAGTATTATGCTTGTAAAGATAGTTTCAAATCCTGGGTGTTATACAGATCAGTCCAGTCACTTTTCAATCAACAAAGAATACTTCAAGGGTAAAATATAAACACATTTTATGTATGAACACACACACACACACACACACACACACACACACACACACACACACACACACACACGGAGGGAAGGAGGGAGGGAGGGAGGGAGGGAGGAAGGGAGGGAGAGAGAGAGAGAGAGAGAAAGATAGATAGATAGATAGATAGATAGATAGATAGATAGATAGATAGATAGATAGATAGATAGATAGATAGATAGATAGATAGATAGATAAAGAAGCGATAGCCATCACGATCTCTGGAACATTTAAAATTTTATTTAAAACTACTATTAAAATTGCTAAGCTTTCGTCAACCCCTGTTGACTTCGTCAGAGTGTAAAAACCCCTGATCACTTTAATGGGAAATTATATATATATATATATATATATATATATATATATATATATATATATATATATATATATATATATATATATATATATATATATATATATATATATATATATATATATATATATATATATATATATATATATATATATATATATATATATATATATATATATATATATATATATATATATATATATATATATATATATATAGTTCTAAAAATGCGAGTTCCAGGCATATTTACAGATAAAGAAGCGATAGCCATCACGATCTCTGGAACATTTAAAATTTTATTTAAAACTACTATTAAAATTGCTAAGCTTTCGTCAACCCCTGTTGACTTCGTCAGAGTGTAAAATCCCCATGGAAGAGATGCTTGCTTTTATAGAATGCCCATCAATTTATGTAATGTCTGTCAATTTAGACAGAGATCGTGATGGCTATCGCTTCTTTATCTGTAAATATGCCTGGAACTCGCATTTTTAGAACTATATATATATATATATATATATATATATATATATGTATATATATATATATATATATATATATATATATATATATATATGTATATGTATATGTATATGTATATGTATATGTATATGTATATGTGTATATATATATATATATATATATATATATATATATATATATATATATATATATATATATATATATATATATATATATATATATATATATATATATATATATATATATATATATATATATATATATATATATATATATATATATATATATATATATATATAATTTCCCATTAAAGTGATCAGGGGTGCTTATAAAAATTTGGATTGCAAAAATACAAAAATATGGACAGCTACTTTTCAAATAATATTATTGGATCCCATTAAACAAATGGGTAAGATTTATTTATTGCACGAATTTGGGGCAAAGCAACTAAAGCATATCCACTTTTAAGTATGTTCCATAAAATTGCAGAATGTGTGGAAGCTCTGCTCTCGCTATTATTAAATTACCAACAATCTTCTCTTAACGAATTTTCTAAAGGTTTTTCTAAAGGTGTTGTATTGGTAATCTGATCTGTTTAGAGATATAAAACATTACAACATAAATTGGGATTATGTAAATGGAAAATATGTGAAATCTTCATATGACTAGCAATGCTTCAGAATTGAATATGCCTCAAGGTTGACCTGCTTACTATCCATTTTTCTGTTTTTAAAAAAATAAATGATGGGTATCAGGTGGTTTGCTAGATCATGATTTTTTTCAAAATAAATTATAAGACGGTTTTCCAAAGCCTATTAAAAATACACCTCAATTTGATATAAAATATTTTTTACACAATTAAGATATTGCAAGCAAAAGATGGAGACTGACCTTACTGCAGTTAATAGACAAATAGCATAGCCAAGGAATTAATTGCTTTAAAGAAGCTCTTTCTCTGACCTATGATACCTCTAATATATCCCTAACTGAGCTCTTCTTTGATAGATAAGATGCATTCCAGATCATGATTAGCAGTTAAAGCCCATTATGAATAGAAAAAAACTACAAAATTATAAAATTATAAATACTGCAGTGGTTTTCCTCTGAACACAGTAAATAGTTCCTCAATCTGCACTATTTTGCTTTAAAAATAAGCATTACACTATTTATCTTTAACTACAATAAGGAATTTGAACACTGTTGAATTAAAAAGTAAAGTAAATTCATAACTGCAGTGCACCAAATCTGTCTCTTTTATTCCACTGGCATTAAAGCTTTAATGTTAATTTGCTCTAGCACAAATCTTATATGGAACTCAACTTCAGCTAATCAAAATCTCAAAGTGATCTTCAAGTTCCTCATTGTATCCACAATGCAATTTTTGCAACTGAAAGCTGGACTTTGGAACATAGGACAGGGATCTGAATCATTATTTAACTATTAGTTAAATAAATCCCCTTGGATTTGCTCTCCTGATATTGAGAAGTTCCTATTAATTCCTTGAGGCCACTCCTAGAAACCAAACTTAGTATGAGGATGCAAAACAGCAAATGACATGGATCACTGTGTGTCACAACTATTATGTTAGAATTAATTGTTCTCTGAACCTAACAGTTTAAAAAAATCCTACTTACAAAAGAATCTTCACACCTGATTAATTTTATAAGTTTAGGTTTGAGGTTATTTTGTGTTAATTTAAACCATCTTGTATGGTATGATCTGATGGATTTGATCTGATCTTGACGAAAATTAAGCAATATTGCTATTGATCATGGCAACAATATTACATTACCAAATTTACATAACAATTACACAATAAACTAAAAAAAAAGACCTACGTATTATATATTTTGAGTGCTATGGTTCATGGATGCCTACATATTAGGTAGCCTACTGTAGTACTTTTTATAGAACTGGAGCATAATGTACTTTTCATACTATGGATTTTCTATTTCTATTTCTATGGATCATCACAACTTTCCACAGTTGCCAACATTTCAGAATCACCAACAAGGGCATGTTTATTGCACTATGTAATTCACAGCTCTCTGGACAATTCCTCTCCTTTCACCCCCATCCCCCACAATATCATTCTGGCTCTCAAGCTGTAAAGGGATAGAAATGAGACATGAGTAACTAGGTCTGAAGTTATATTTGACACTGTGGGAGCACTCTTACCTAATATCAAATCAAAGCATATTCAAATAATGAGAGCTAACTGACTCTGAAGAGGATTGGTGCTGTTAAAGAAGTCTTAACTGTGTAGAAAGTTAGCACCCACCCCTCTCCTAGGAAATGAGATATCCTAGGAGATATTAAAATGTAGGAAATATTCTGTGGAACACATCTGGAAACATGCTTTTAAACAAACAAAAGACTCCTCTTGGAAAACCCCCACGCCTTGCAAATGGGTCATTAAGGACTGGGCCCAGCACACACATTCCTCTCACCTGGCTGAAAGTCTTCTGCATAACAAAACCATAATAGGATTTGCCCAAGGCCCTTTCATTTCAGCCAAAGCTGGATTAGACAAAAGCCAAGAGCCACCCCAGCATGCCCCTGGGGGGTCTGAGAGCCAATGGGATACATTTCTATACAGGAAAAGGAAATCTAAGAGGTGGGACCCAACTTAGACTATAAAAAACCAGGAACTCAGCATTCCTCTTTCTCTTTTCCTCTTCACCACACCTGGAACCATGTAAGTTACCTTTTCTGTACAGGGGCTCCTGCCATGTGCTCCTGTCCACCATTAAACCTTCCTTCCAAGCAACCTTCATGAATCCAGTGTCTTTTTCCCCACTTGGAACTGAACCTAAAAGGATATTTCCTTATAACAACTGAAACCAAAATCGGGAAATAGATCCAAATAATGAGTGAAAGCAAAGTGTTGAAACAGAATTTGTCACTGATCAGTCGATTCAAAATCTTCTTTCTTTTACATTTTCAACATTTTGCTTTGCTGAGTAGATCAATGGTTGTGCTGCCTTCTAGAAGCTTGGATTATAATAGCAATTATTCCTGATCATTGAACCTTTAAACATTTATACTAGGCTCTAGAAAGAATACTTAGGTCTTGTGGATACAGCAGGAAATAATAAACCAGTTGAATATAATTTTAAGAATTAGGTTACATCATTAAAGGTATAAAAAAACAATTGGATATCACTTATACAGGTTTTTCAATAATACTAAATGTTAAGAGCATTCGTTTGAAATAAAAAAGATTGCTTTTTTGTATAAAATTTATAGTAGCTAATATGTTTTAAAAAGCATTGTCCGATACGGGATGTATATTTCCAAAATAACCACAATAACTTTATTTGCTGTAGTAACAATAAATGTTCAAATTAAATTATACAACAAAAGAAGGAATAACATACTGGTAAAGGATCATCAAAATGCAAAATTTTAGCTGAGTTCAAAGACTAATATAGTGTATTGTTTTTATTTCTATAATTCCAGTAACTTGAAGAATAGTAGATTTGGCTCAAATCAGAGACTACAGCATTTTTATACAGAGAAAGGATTATTCAATATATATGAAACATGTACATGTTTCAAAATTAATTTGGAAGAAGTGCACCTATGTAAGTCTGATGGACTGCTTTAAGAACAGAGAGGAACAACATTCATGCAATTTCCAAAAGATTTGTCCAATAAACAAGGAAATCACAATACAAAATTACTTCCCCCCCCCCTTTTCCAGCACAGCAGATTCCATGTGGACGAAAAGAATACTTTTTTAAAGATTCAACTACTAGTAGAAACTTTCGTAGTTAGATACTGAAATCTATTTAAAAAAAAGTCCTGCCACAAAAATACATATTTTTCCATGTATAAACAGGCACTTTGGATCATTACAGATCCATGACACTTAAAAATAAAATAAGCTTTCTAATACACTGCTGCTAAGAATTCCATTTTCCAGAGTTTATACTTTTATGTTGCTTCAAACGTAGAATCAGATTTAGCAAATGAACACAAAATTTTTTGTTCAATATCTTAGAATGATAATACTATCTAGGCTGCCTGACAACATGTCCTGTTGACAATAATTAACAAATCATTACAATAGTATTACAACAACCAATTTGTCTAGCAGTTGCTACTAACTGGTTAACTTTAAAATATTTAACAGCCTATAAAAACTAGTAATTGCATTATCTGCTATGTATTTTGAGTGCAGTTAAGAACAAAATAAAACTGCAAGACAATGTTATTCTGTTAAATGACATGCATTAAAGTTTCATTAAGAAGCTTCTTTTATAGATTGTTGAAACTCTTTAAAGCTTAGTTCTGGGATTGAGTAACACTATAGCAAATTTCCATGGCTCAGTGATATTCACAAATCAGGTGAATTAAACATTCTTATAGAATTAGAGTATCCTTGAAACACAGCCATTTAGTATGGATTTAATTTTGAGAGAGTTTCTTTTTCAAAGATTCGGGCATTTCAGGTGGGGGGGGACGAGGCAACTTGAGATAAACTTTAACTGAATCGTAGATGAACCACTGCAGTCCAGTGAGGGTACCAATCATCAGAATACGGGTGAAGAGGCCTTTCCAGATCCCATGCATGCCCAACCTCTTGAGGACACCCAAAACAGTGGTGCCCCTTTCTTGGTTCAACACTGATACCACAGAATCAGCCGGGTGTGAGACTATAGCACAGAAGATGCCAGCGATATATCCGCCAACAAATGTGACTCCAAGTTGTTCCATCTTGCTGCACTGATCTCGCGGCTTAGGAATGACGTACTTATAGATTACTTCTATAGTTCGTTCAAAGCAGGAAAACTTCATCATAGTATAAGGAATCTGTCGCAGCCAGAGGGGATATACTCCCTTATAGAAAGCCCAGAGTCCTTCTTCAATATACATCTTGGGAGCTGCTTCTCGCAGTGTTTTGGCATAACCGCGCTGGGTCTGAATCCGTACCTTGACTGCTTCCATTGGGGCCAAAGCAATGTCAGCAAAGAATTCGGCGCTGGCTGAAGCAGCGAGGTAGAGGCTAGTCCGCCACAGATAAGATTGTTCCAGACCCAAAAAGTCAGAGTACAGTATTTTGAAGTATTCATAGAGACCAAACTTGCCAAAGCCCTGCATGGAATAACCTATGGCTGTTGGAGCCCATCCCTTAGCCAGGCCAGGAATCCCCTCCTCTCGCACCGTAAGAGAAAGGCCTTGCAACAGCCCTTGGTAACGCCTGGGTTCCACCTGCATGCGGCACTTCACCACATCCAGTGGCACTACTGCCGTGTGTGTTGCACCACAACTCACCACCCCACCTAAGGCGCACAGCAGCAGATAGGTAGTTGAGCCATACTCGCAGGAGTACTCCTCCTCCACTGCCGCCTGTCCCATGGGACTGTCCTTTTTAGTTACTGAAGCTGCTGACAGGCTGTACAGATCCCTGGGTGGAAGGGCTGGATTGCCATCTTTGGAGGGCTCCAGGTTCATTTCCCTGCAGCTACTTGACAGCCCAGAGTAAAAGAAGGGCCGGTTGCTGCCCTTGCTGCTCCCTTCTAGGATCCAGGTTGTGGGGCACAGACCTGCCAGCAGCTGAGACCGGGGCTTGGGATGGGGGCGCCTGCTACCTTCAAGGGGCTCTCCTTCCATTTGGTCTTCACTGTTAAGAATCCTGCTCTCAGGGCCATTTTTCTTAAGGCTCCTGGAAAAAGTCTCATCTGCTTTCCAGAACCAGGATATGTGCTGAGTGAAGGGAGCCATGATATCCCTGGCTCCTTCCTTCCAATGCTTGTCTTTCCCCTGGTCTGTGGATGGGCCAGGCATACTCTGTGCACAAGGAAAGGCCTGCTAATAGCTGAAGCTGTTGCCTCTTTCCAACTGCCAGAGAGTTCAGGGTTCTTCTGGCTATAGAGATGTAGCCTAGAAGAGGCAGAAGGAATAGGACTGTAAGTGGACACTCTAGTCACTCTCTCTGTGGTTTAGAATAGTTGGCTGGAAACAGAGGAACCTCTATGAACAAAATATGATTAAAGAACAAAAAGTTTCAAAGAGTGGGGGAGGCTATTAAATGCACAAAATATATGGGCAGGAACTGCATGGCCTCAGAGAAAAAAACTCAAAGAGGCCACATTCTAAATCAGTAATAGCCTTCAATGAGAATCCAAAATCTTTAGCCTTTTTCTCCCAACTTTTAAGCAAAGCTTTCTAGTTTTTGAGTATCAGAAGCACTGGTTCCATATTTACATGAGTTTTGTCTGGGACAGAACCTTTGGGACAGATGTTTATTTATTCCTATTTTCAGTTTTAGGAGCAGCACTTATTTGCAGAGCCTGACTTTCTACCTATGATAGCATATGTATTTGTGTTCCATATTTAAATCATCGCCAATAATATGTTATTACCACCACAGGGGTAGAACACGGGAAATAAACATCCATGTTCCTCAATATTCCTCAATTATAAGGAATATTTCGTGCAATGTTAAAGAACTGATTACCTTATATGCAACAGATAGGTTAATTATTACATAGCTATGCAGCATCAAGGGGTATGTGTCAATCAGCTTATGTAAATACCATCCTGATAGAAGTATGGTGGACAGATACAAACAAAATAAATAAAGCAACTTCCATGTTAATCTTTTTACTTTTTTTCTCATCAGAAAAAAAAGATGGAAATAGGAAGATAAAATACAGGAGAGTACAAATGGAAAACAACGGCAGTCTGGCTTATAATAATAATTTGTTCAATAAAGCAGAGTGATTAATGATGCTAATCACACACTAAGAAAACTAATAGAGTCACATCCTGTCAGACTTCACAGGAGACACAAGCAATAAATCTCAGTTCTCTAAGAACTCAGTCTCCCTTTCAGAGAGTATGGTAACTAGGTAACAGCAGATACTTCACAGACTCAACAGAGTTAGATGGTGGAGCCAAGAAAAAAGTAATAGATGTGCAGAAAATCTGAGTAGTGCAGAACACAAGAATCAAATCTTTTATATATGTCGGCCTCAGGGTGTAAATCCTAAACCTTCCCCCCCCCTTCAAGCTAACAGTCTTTTAACTCTTCTTTTCTAATTTTTGAGTATCAGAGGCACTGGTTCCATATTTACATGACAGTTTTGTCTGGGACAGAACCCCTGGGACAGATGTTGGTTTATTCCTTCTTCCTCAGTTTTAGGAGCAGCACATATTTGCAGATAGTATTTTTGCCATTTGCTTTTTGGCCAAAGAGCCTGACTTTCTACTTATAGATGACAGGAACGGTGGCAACCTCAACAAATTTACATGATAGGATTAATCAAAAGTCACCTGAAAACACCACTAACTACTGTAACTTGTTAATATTACAGAAGCAAAACTGCTGGAGAAAGAAGGGAAAGCATCAAGATAGAGGATACAAAAGAACTAGAGGGAAAATAAAGTTCAAAATAGTTGTGGAAAGAAATGACTTTAAAAATTGTTACCTTCATTTTCTTAAATAGCTGTGTGCAAAACCGCATGGCCAATTCCCAGAACACATATGTTACTTGAAACATTCAATTTTTCATATGAACTAAATTGATTGGAGCATTTGGAAGATGGTTCAACTATTTCAAATGAGAAGCTTATGGAACTGCGCTTAATGTTGTCAAGGGCAAAGTCTGGCTCTGAAATAGAACAGGAATATTGCAAAATGCTTCCTGATTTAGAACATTCCATTCTGGAAACAGATGAACCATCTTGGAATGCTTGGCCAGTCTAGAACTGGACCAAGCTGCTTTCTACATCAACTTGCCAACTTTAGTTGAATTCTAGAAAACTAAAGAAATAATAGTAATTAGATAAGGGAGCATTTAGAAAGTCCAGGGCTATAGGACAGTTAGAAAAATAGCAACAATTATATAAGGTGGCAGCAGCAAATTACAATATTAAATGAATAAATGTCCTTTATTATACTTGTGTGTGAAACCTGTAGATGCCATGGGGATTATACTCTGTGTAAAAGAAAGATTGGTCTGTTTGTTTCTAGGCATATAGATACCAGGGTTTTAATGTATTATAGTTGAGACAATTCAGTACAAGAATTAATGGCAAAACGTGAAATTCCATGTTTACCCCAACATAGAGAATCACATACAATCACATACAATACAGTACAAATAAATACAACTATATCTTTCAGTTCACTATATGCTATAGCAGTTTACATGTAACGAAATATAGAATAGCTTTCTCTAAAGTCAGATTAAAACCGTTGCTGTCAAATATGCTATATGATAGATTTCAAAAGATTCCTACCTCTTAAGGATGTTTCCCCTGTAATCTTGAAATTGTGACTCACATTCTACTCCATTGTGAATATTACAAGAATCTTCAGCTGGGTATAATATACCCTATTTAAAAACTGAGGTCAGATAGAGGTACTTCTTAAAGTTAAATTCTGACATTAAATGTTTATTTTCAATAAAAATCCTAGAATTATAGTGGTGATAGCCAAATTTTAGCTCCCTTTTTTATGATCCTGTAATCCTTTAATTTGGAGTAGAGTTGGTGCGACTGGATGGAGAAAGTCAAATGTTAACTATGGCTATAAAAATAATGTCTTTTACTAATACATTAAGTTTTAAATTTGTAAAAGTTTTGTGTTGTATCATGAACTTTTTAATTTGCAGTACTAGTTTATTTTATGCTAAATCTTTTGATTATGTCTGTGTTTGGGTCTTTTGTACTGTATATAATAAATATTACATTACATTCCATGTATTTAAAAGTAATTGGGTAATTCCATTTTATGATCGGTTTAATTCTCTAGCATGTGGGTAGGTCTGAGCTTGTCCATGGGCTGGAAGGCATATTATTTATTTACATATACAAAAAATAGTATACGCTTGTTCTTATCCCTTTTAGAAACCAGTTCACAAACATAAAAACAACCATAAAAATAATGTCTAATTATCAAAACATGTTATTTGGCAACAGGGTTAAATACAACATATTTGGAGGAAAGAACTTTCTAAGACATGCATACAGATGTATGTGGATGCACAACTACAGATGTATGTGCATATAGATGTATGTGCATACATGCATACAGATGTATGTGGATGCACAACATACAGATGTATGTGGATGGCTTTTGAAAGGCTGCTTGAGTGCACAGAAGATATGACTGCTTATGTTCTTCAAGAAGATATATTTCATTTGAATTCTGTAAGATACAGTATGTTTTAAAAGCAGAAAGAAAAAACTACAGGGGTAGTTGACATTGAAGCAAAAGCTGGATCCACAATTCCTATCTATTACTATTAGATAAAAACCCTTGTGAAGTTTGAATTAAAGAATTAGCCGCTCTGAGTCCCTCGGGAGTTGGGCGGCATACAAGAATGATTAATAAATAAAATAAATAAATAAATAAATAAATAAAGAGAAAATGTTAAGAATGACTAAAGTACAAATCCAGAAAATATTTTCTTTTGCACAAGAAGTTTTGTTTGTTTAAACTATTGCATTTTCCTTATCTTCCATGTAAGCAGCCTGCAGTCATTAAATATTTACACTTTAATACATTACTCTAAAATGCAAAACAGGAGCAGGAAAAAACACAATTCACAGTGATAACTGGAAATATTTAAATTATTAGGAAACCAGCCTGTAAATATTGATTTAAATACAGAAAGTCAAATAATATGCTCCTGGGGGAAAAAAGGGAAAGTGGTCCTTTAGAACTTTCAGGAAGTTGTTAATATGAAAGTGCCTTAGGACTTCCATAGACCCTGTCCAGTTAATCAAAAAGCAGAAAAGCATTTCCAATGAGAATTAAACTTTGTAAAATTCTACAGATGCAGATTTATAATTAATGTACAGCATTTTTTTTAAACTTATTATTGCTTCTTTATTTGGACAGAGTTTTTTTTTAATCCAGTATGAGTTACTGTGGAATTCATTATTCATATCATAAACAGATTTGTAAGTAAGTGGCACAGTCATAAAAATCCAACATTAAAAAGTCACTGTACAAGGAAACAATTTAATAATCTCCTTTTCTTGCAACATAATTAAGCATACAGAATTATTTATAAATTATAGTTTGCTCTTTGTTTACTGTATTGGAATAAGATATAACTTGGGAACCATAGAACACTTTTCATTTTGTAAATTGATAAAAAATAAAAATTCATGTCATAGTAATGATACCACTCAACCCTCTAGGCAATAGGCCAGTTTATTGCATTTTGAAACCAACTTATGGACTGCCTCTCAGGTTCAGAGAAACAAATGTATAAATAGTTAATTTATACTGAGAAACAGATACATACAATGTCCTCTGAATTTGTGTGGATATCAGAAATCCCAAAGGAAAGAAATTTGGAGTTTATGATACAATCACTGTTTAATAAAAGAAAAAGACAACTGTTTTTATTGTCTGCACGTAACAGGGGATGTAGCAGTTTTCCCTGCATGTCACAAGATATGAACTCATGCACATCTCAACCAATTACTGTCTGAAGTTCAGAATTGAAACAAATGGAGCAGGATAATTCTAAGGTAGCACAGGTATCAAATTCAATTACTTGACTTGTATCTTGTATAAAATGTTCTCCTCTTTACATCAGCACCATCTCAATTAATATTGCACACCACAGATTCTCCACTGAAACACAAAACTGTAGAGTTTGCATCCAGCCTCTTAAATATTTTTTTGCAGAGCCACCAGAGAACGGAATGTCTAGCCTTCTGCTCACAAAAATTATCTGTGGCCTGAAAAAACAAAAACTCCACCTTCTTGGCAAAGTGACAAGATCTGTAGGTTTTGCAAGGATGGAAGCCCTTTTCAACATGTTGAGTTTCCACTAAAATAAAGTTTTCCAGAGAAGGTTTGTTTCGAAATAGAGTCTCCAGAAATAAAAAAAGAGAAAGGAATTGAACTATTTTGTCGCTTATCACAAAATACTACATTTTGTGAGCTGAGACCCAGCATCAAATGTTCCTCCCTTCTTCATGAAGCAGAATTCTCCCCTTTCCTAGGCTAGGGCCCAGGCTTAATTGCTAGATTGTAGCCATTTTTGCAAGCAAGGAGAGCAGATTTCAGTGCATACCATTTTAGAACCAGTGTGGATCTAGACTAGAGAGAGAGAGCTGTCAGCCATGGAGAACCAAGATGGGACTCAGTCTCTTCGGGCTCCAAAATGTTCACGTTGCCGGAATCATGGCTTTGTGGTACCGGTCAAGGGTCATGCTGGTCACTGCAGGTGGAAGCAGTGCCCATGTGAGAAATGTTCTCTCATCACTGAACGCCAGAAGATCATGGCTGCGCAGAAGGCCTTAAAAAGACAAGGACCAGATTCACCACCTAGAGAGACCTTGCTTCCCACTCAGGGTAGGCCCAGTGAAGAAGGGGCAGCCATTGCTAGCAGTAAGAGCCTAAAAATGAATTCCTCAGAGACTTCCACTCATGGGTCAGTTGTGCATGAAGGAATTAAAGTGACTTCAGCAGTTAGCTCCAGTACCAGAACAGCGAATAATCCAACACCACCTAAACCAAGCTCTCCGACCTTCATAGATTTAGGTATGTGTACCAGCCATAATTATTCAAACATAGGTGATTAGCTTTGTCTTTTCTGTTTATGAATTTAACTTTCTATTTGTCCTGAGTGTCAGTGATATATGTATCCTGCTATGCCAATTTATTACTGGTGATGATTTGGATTATTGTTTTTCTTTCCCCTGTCCAAGGGTGATATTGCTTAGCTGTTTATTTATTTATTGCAGCTTCCTTATCCTGCTTGAAAGCTGCTCCACCATGCTTCATTGTTGCAAAACTAAATTTACACAGCCAGAATCTGTACTGTAGGAGTCAAATGAGTTGCAGCAGGCCCAACCAAACACTGGCCTGCCAATTAAGCAAATATAAAAACAAAGAGTCTGGAATTAATATGATTTGTGCTATATTTTTACCACATTCCTTTCAGCAAAGGGAATATTTCAGTGTTAATGAAAATAATTTGCTCGATTGGTTTTTTGTATGAACAAAAGAGAACAGACAAACCTTTGACTGCTGCCATCTTTTGTAACAATTTATTTTTGCATTGAATTGATATTGTGCAAGCTGTATTTTGAAGAATATTTAGAGATGCAGTGTATTTAAGGGAAGTATCTTAATTTGAATTTCTCTGCAAAATTCAAATTGCAATGGTTAGTTATTTTTAAATAAAGTGGTGTTAACCAACATCTTAAATACAGGAAAAGTGTAGAAAATATGGTATATTTGTGGAGTCCTCTGTGAGCTAGGTTGTGTTCTTGCAGACGTTTTCTTGCGCTGATGATATTACTTTATTTGGGTAATGAAACATCTGCAAGAAAACAACCAGCCTCAGAGAGCACCCATTTAAACCCAGGGCTACAAATATTCTCCTCTAATATTGTATTTACCAAGCTGATAATGAACATTGTTCATTAAATCAACAGGCTCAAAATTGTTTATCAAAAGTAAACCTGAAACATTGCAAGATGTTATACATTTCCTAATTATTCAGAATTTTTGTTACATTAAAAATAGTTTATCCTCCATTCTGCCCTCTTACTGTTTTAATTGGGATCCATGTTGTGTTCTATTTATGAATATGGATTGCCATCTACTGGCTTTATATAACATTAAATACTATTAATAAATCACCTTGTGATTTATTTTTGTTGCTTGATCTGATACCGTAACATTAAGTTTTCTACTTAAGAGAAAAAATGAAATTGTTTATTATGGTTCATTCTAATTCAAAGGGTCACTGAGTTATAGATTTTTATCTTTATCGAAAAAAATCAGAAGTTCCTTGTTTATATAGTTTTTTGGTTGTTATTGTTGCTTGTACTTCCTAATTTTCTTTCTTTTTTTTGTTACCCTTCTTTTATTAACTCCTTTTCTTTGTTTTGGTATTTTACATTTTTATGAAATTTAATAAAGTTTTGATTTAAAAAAGGGGGAAACAATTAATTGAATTAGTCCAAACTATATAAAACAGTAAATTACAATATCATGCTTTATGTTAATATGTCTCCTATTCATAAATAAATATTTGATTTAGTTTGAATATTGCTTAATGTATGTTTCTAGCCTCTGCTTCTCTGTGACTAACAAAGGTCTCTATGCATTCTTCCAATTGATACAAATTATGAGTAACAACTCTGCATTAGTAGGATCTTGGCCATTTAAGGTGTCTTGATTGTTTACACCTCTCAGTGGAAGAATTTTCTTTAGAAAACAATTCTTGCATTTAAGCTATCCACTCATTCTTCAATGTTCTCAAGGATATGTACCTGATAGGACACCTAAAGAGTATCTTCTTGAAAGTTTAATTAGCCAAAACGCAACACTTTCAGGATGTTAAAATACCATACAGACCTTTATATGTTGCTGATATCAGCCAGTTTGGTTTAGTCGTTAAGACACTAAGCTAGAAAACAAGAGGCCATGAGTTCAAGTTCTGCCTTGGCCATGAAAGCCCCCTGGGTGATTTTAGGCCATTTACTCACTCCCAACTCAACTCACTGGAAAAAATAAGAAGAGAAAGGTGTGTTGGATATGTTCCCGCCTTGAGATATTTGTAAAAACAATAAAGGCAGGATATAAACAAATAAATAAATACTGCTGGTAACCCATTTAATCCAGCCACCATCCCTTTAATCTAACTTTTTTTAATAGACCATCCCAATTTGCCTCAAGAATGTATTGCTGTGTGTCCAGAATTTGGGGAGAGGGACCCTCCCAAAATGTATCCTGGTTACTCTGGGATGTATCCTTATCATCCATTTTCAATGGGATTCACTATCAATCAACCAGCTTACAGAGGTCCATCTCCTGCACCTGTTTTGCCTCTACAAACAAGTTTCAGACACTTTTCCAGCAATCATGGACCAAATAGTGTTCCTGCTTCTATACCAGTAAGTATACAGTAGTTTTCTCCATACATGGTTTAATACAGCTAACATAAGCACTCAGATGTCTTTTGTAGCTAGCCATTGGTGAAATAGTTTTGAATCAGTGGCATATTTCGAATTTTGAGTATCTTAATTGTACTGTGGTAAAATGGTTATTGTGTGAGGCATAGTCAGTCACAAAACACCAGAAACCAAACTAGTAAGATTACTACTCCTTTCTATTTACTCTCCCATGGTGACTTTTTTTTTAAATCAGATAGTCACATATCCACACAAAGTAGCACCTGGCTGCATGTATTTCAAAAAATGCATCTGAGCTCAGTTTTTGGCAATAAAATGGATGATAGAGCCTGGCACTATGCTTTTCAGCACATTCACATTCCATTTTTTCCCTAATTAAAGAATGATATAAGTGCCAAGGGATGCTGGTATCTTGATGCTGCCATACTGGGAACCCACTAAGTTTGGATAGTATGCAGACAAGATTGACAAATCATGAACAGCTGCTACGGTTGTACACTAATTTAAATTCTATTGAGTTCTATTCTAGTTATGAATGTTAACAGAATTTCCGAGAAAATCTCAGATGTTCTCCTTTTAGAATTGTCCATTTAAATTGGCTGCCCATTGGTATGTCCACATCTTTCAATAGAACATTGATTTGGATGCACAGTTGATGGTTTACTCCATTATAATCTCTGGTTTAGAGCCCACCTAGTTGATGCAACTGCTAATACATCCAGCGCAGGGTGGGCTTCAA
The DNA here is from genome assembly GCA_023053685.1 of Diadophis punctatus similis. Taxonomy (NCBI): domain Eukaryota; kingdom Metazoa; phylum Chordata; class Lepidosauria; order Squamata; family Dipsadidae; genus Diadophis; species Diadophis punctatus. The sequence continues at coordinate 57,215,436 of JALIGW010000003.1, forward strand.
AATTTTTGGCAAGGGGTTCTCTGCCTGGTTGCTGGGTGGGTGTGCCCATGGTGGGCATGGCCTTGTCAGCCTCATTCACCATGGTGGGGGGCGGGTGTTTTTGCCCTACCTGGGCTCTGGAGGCTCTCCTCAAGCCTCCAGGAGGGCGAAAACAGCCTCCCCAGGCTCCAGAGGCCTTCCCGAACTTCTGGTAGGCCCTTTTTTCACCCTCCCCTAGCCTCTGCGTGCGCCCTGCACTTACCTGCATCCAAAATGGGCCTTGTGGGGACTCCTGGGAGGGGAGGGGTGAGGTAGGGAGGGATGGGGTGAGGTGGGGTGGGCGGGGCCAGCAAGGAGTAGGATTTGGGGGTTCTTCAAACTGCACAGAATCTTAGCTAGAGATTCTTCCGAACCCCTGCGAACCCCCAGCAGCCCACCCCTGATCCAGCGGTAATTGTGATTGGGGAATTAATCTAAAAGTATGGGGAAAAGAATGTGAGAGGAGATGGTACTGCCATGTCTGAATCAGAAACAGTGCTTCTTACACAATGAATTTGCAACATTTCTATAAAATGAGTCCCCCCTCCCCATGTTTCTTCCTGGTACTAAATTACAGAAATGAAAGCAAGGACATAGCAGCTAATAGTACTATCCCAAACTATAAAGGCAAAACCATTTTGTTTCCCGGATGTATGTCAGAAAAATATTTTTGAAAAAATAGCTATATTTTTTTGAAAATTAGGAATGGACTAATAACTTAGGAAAATAAAAAAATGGCAAACATACAATGTTAAGTCTTCTCTGTTTGAAAAACATAGTGTTGAAGTGTTATTTAGTTCTCTTAAATAGGGATTGTTAACTACCCAATGCCTTGGCTAATGTAACTGTTGCTGTTGGACCTTAATATCGTTTATTTACTATTTGGTACACAGATTTGTATTACTTTTAAATGGTTGCAGTCTTTTCCAGCTGTGCCTATCCAAGCACTGAGTTGGAGGAAGTAAATGTAAAACTTGTAAAAATGTTCTTGATTTCCTTTCCAATGATAAAAATAAGCCTAATAAAATTATGTATGATAAATAAAGTTAGGTTTCTGTAAGAGTGACTTCCATTTTAATTGCTTTCTGGAAGCAGCTGAAAACTAAGCTCTTCTGAAGGAGATTTGGCATGTGATGCCCCTGTAGCTGAGGTACACAGACACGCACACACATATATGCAGTATAATATTTTAATGTTTAATCTGATTGTGGCTATTTAATTGTTATTGTGTAGTTCGTCAGCAAGATAGATTATTTTATATACACACACAGAGAGAGATGATAGCTAGAAGATAGAAGATAGGTAGGTAGGTAGGTAGGTAGGTAGGTAGGTAGGTAGATAGATAGATAGATAGATAGATAGATAGATAGATAGATAGATAGATAGATAGATAGATAGATAGATAGATAGATAGATAGACAGATGATAGAGATAGTTGATATAGAGATAGATGATAGAGATAGATAGATAGATAGATAGATAGATAGATAGATAGATAGATAGATAGATAGATAGATAGATAGATAGATAGATAGATAGATAGATAGATAGAAGATAGGTAGGTAGGTAGGTAGATAGATAGATAGATAGATAGATAGATAGATAGATAGATAGATAGATAGATAGATAGATAGATAGATAGATAGATAGATAGATAGATAGATCATAGGATAATGAAATATGTTTTGGCCTAAATTTCACGAGTTTATAGCTACCATCTGCATAGCTCAGTTCACCAGCCATTCATACACCTTTGTTTTTATATAGATACAGGACACAGGTGGGGACTTCCGGCCAGGATACTACACTCCACTCTCACCCTTTATACCCAGAGGCTTTCTGCCAGGGATTCACTACCTTCCACCACCTCTCCAGCTCAACCTTGTGACTGAAGCTACAAAGGAAACATCTGGTGAGTAATCAGAATATTTGGTTGTGCAGCTGTTACACTGATGTTTGCAATGCACCTACAGGTCACTTAACAACTAGTCAAAATTACAGTGGGCCCATAACAGGTGCGTTATGGCCCATAAAACATTTCTGGCATGCCCATCCCTGCTCCTCAGTCACTTGACCATATTTCAGGTGCTTGACAGCTGCCTTGCATTTACGACTGATGTCCCATTGTCACATGACACATTTCAGAAAATGGGTTCACACTTACAACTGTGGCAATTGCTTAACAACTGTGGACCACAGTGATTTGCTAGATACACATGATTAGATTTAGATAAGTCTAATGCAACTAGATTTTACCAAGAGGATCATACAGATTTCATAAAGTTTATATTGTGCAGATTCAGTCTACCTAAATTATTTTCTATGTACATTCCTGTACTGCCTGCATAATTCCAATAGCAAATGCTTTTATGATCTTGTAAAGCAAAAAAAAAACTATTTTTAATTATTAGCCAACATTGAAAAACATCATCTGAACACCTGATTCCATTATTTGTTCAAAATACAGGGACACATAAATCAAGCATAGGTTCACTTTAATTGTATCTTAAGTATATCCGGGATTAAATCATGATCACATCACAACACGTGACTTTGGGTGGTAATGTCCTCTGAAAATATTTAACTTAAAATTTAACTCTGTTGGTCTTCCTCAACCATATAAGCCAAGGTGACGCAGCCAAGGTGGCGCAGTGGTTAAAGTGCAGCACTGCAGTTCAGCAGTTCAGCTGTTCAAATCTCACCGGCTCAAGGTTGACTCAGCCTTCCAACCTTCTGAGGTCGGTAAAATGTGGACTCAGATTGTTGGGGGCAATATGCTGAACTCTGTAAACTGCTTAGAGAGGGCTGTAAAGCACTATGAAGCGGTATATAAGTCTAAGTGCTATTGCTAATGCTATAAGAACAATGAAAGAATATTTGTGTAAACTTCAAAAAATGTTTTAGTGTTTTCCCCAAATAATTTATTGCAGGAGAGTCATATTAAATTTACTGAGAATCGTTTTTAGACTCTTTCTGCATATATAAATAGGGACTGAGTGGCTTTTTTTCAACAGGAAAAACTTTTCCCAAGTATGTGATTTAATATATTCCAAGATATTCTACATCCTACATAATATGTGGGCTCCATTATGGTTGTAATTCAAGGACTACCTGTAACCTAATTATGAGAGTGGACAATATGATGTAACTTCATATTGTTACATCATATTGTCCACTCTCATAATTAGGTTACAGGTAGTCCTTGAGTTACAACCATAATGGAGTCCACATATTATGGTTGTATGTTGTGACAGTCATAAAGCAGGTCGATCATATGACCAACCAGATTTTTATGACCATTTTTTTCAGCAGTTGGCCAGTTTTGCAAAAAAAATGAAACTGAGTACCAGTTTTTATCAAAACCGTCATAAAATGCTGTCATATGACCATGGAACACTGCAAATAGCCATACATGTGGCTTTGTTGCTGAGCACCTGAAGTACAGTCACATGATTGGGGGTGGTGGTAATGGTCGAAACTTTGAATCCAGATTGTAAGCACCGCCAGATAGGACTGTTGTAACTTGTAACAATTGTTAAGTGACTGGTCTTAAGTGGAGAACAACTTGTGCTTGCAAAATGGTTCTGCGTTGATCAGCTACAGAAAGTCAAATAGCTCAAATAATTATCAATCATGCCCTTGTCACCTCATGATTAGATTATTGCAACGTGCTCTACATGGGGCTACCCCTGAAGAGTGTTCAGAGACTACAGTTGGTCCAGAATGCAGCCACGCGAGCTATTGTGGGTGCACCTAGGTACACCCACACTGCACCAATCCTCCGCGAGCTGCACTGGCTCCCTATTGGTCTCCGGACACAATTCAAGGTGGTGGTCATCACCTTTAAAGCCCTACATGGCTTAGGACCAGGCTATCTTCGAGACCGCCTTCTGCCACACAGCTCCCAACGACCAGTGAGATCCCACAGAGTTGGTCTCCTCCAGGTCCCGTCAGCTAAACAATGCCGGCTGGTGGGCCTGCGTGGGAGAGCCTTCTCTGTAGCGGCTCTCTGGAACCAGCTACCTCCGGAGATCCGGACTGCCCCCACCCTATTGGCCTTCTGAAAAGCAGTTAAGATCTGGCTCTTCCGGCAGGCTTGAGGCCATTGACCTTGGCAACTATAATCGGCGAGATCTGGCCATGAAAGGATATGTATGAGTTTTTAAATTGTTTCACCTGTTTTAATGTTTTTATATTTTATATTTGCAAATGTTGTTAAGCCGCCCGGAGTCCTTTGGGAGTTGGGCAGCATAGAAATGTAAATAAATAAATAAATAAATAAATAAATAAATAAATAAATAAATAAATAAATAAATAAATAAATAAATAAATAAATAAATAAATAAATAAATAAATAAATAAATAAATAAATAAATAAATAAATAAATAATTTCAAACTAATATTCTCAGTCATTGCCTATTTAAAATGCCTATCATTATGCACATTTACAGTATTTGTTTACTAGCCTATTAATATATTAAATAAATAGGAAACAAATGTATTCAAGGTGAAGTAATAAGTATCTTTGTAATACTTAATTTGAAGAGATGGCTCTTCAAATGACACTCTGTAAATAACAGAATTGTGTTGTGAATAAGAATGTGTTTTGCTTTTATTATTTAAATAATAGTCATTGAATAAAGCAGAATTCTGTCCAAGCAGAAATTGTAGACTATTTTTTGCTTCTGTATTTTAGTTTCCACTGAAGACAGCCAGGATTCTGCAGTTATATGTAAGCCCAGCCAAACATCTCAAGAAGATGCCTCTGAAGATTGTTCTTCATATAATGAACAGTAAATCTTCACCATCTAAGTTGAACTATTGCCTTCAAGTGCTGCCTTGCTATAAATGTTATTTTGTATTACTTTAAACTATATTGCTGCTAATCCTAATTTATCGGTCAGATAAAGTTAGAATACAGTACTTATACAGTTCTATTTCCATTATTGGTATTTCATGTTCACCTAATAGGTCCCACTAGAACTTGTTGTCTTGATGCCAAGTTGCAAGTTTAGAAAGATATGCCTGTATTGAAAATCATCATTGCAGTCCCCTAATTGTGTGTCAGATAGTGAATATAAGCAGAGCTCAGAAGTTATGTATATTGTGAGAAGTCAGATGTGCTCAGTAAATATCTATGATTCTACCATAAAATCCGAGCACAATTTAAGATATTGCCCAGCCTAAGCTTTGGAAGGAAACATACTAGTTAGCTTTAGGATTTTCAGCTTTTATTAGTTGATGCCAGCCTATAGTGTAAGTAGTTGTTTGCTATAGCAGCCTTTTTCAACCTAGCACTATCAATATATATAGAAGTTGGAATTATGGAAACATGGTGCAACTCCTCCATGCTAAGCTGCTCTTAAATGACAAGAACAAGTAGTTCCTTTTCAGATGCCATGTTTCAAGTTGAAAAACGGCACTAAGAAAAATCTGTTTTTAGCTAATAACTTTGTATTAATTGTATTTCCAGTTTAGTTCCATTACCTGTTGTAAAAATACTTATATTATCCTGTTACAATAAAACATTTTCAAGTGGTAGTACACTCTTATATATCTTTCTTTCTATACCAGTGATGGCTAACTTTTTCCGGACCGAGTGCCCAAAGCGAATTTGCGCGCATGCACATATCCGAACCCCCAAAATGCAATGTGCACCCAAACCCCCCAAATGCAATGTGCATGTGACCCCCGTGCATGTGTGTGCCCCCCCTCATGCACCCTGTGCATGCGCGCCCCATCCCCTGCATGTGCCCCACCCTGCGCATGCACGCACAACCCTGCACGTGCACCTTGCATGTGCGCACAGCCCCCCCCACACGCCCCGTCCCCCCTGCACATGCGATGCAGAGACCTGATGACCAGCTCGCTGGTGGGAGGCGCATGCGCATGTGTGGTGGAGCTGAACTGGGGCGATGGCTCACGTGCCCACAGAGATGGCGCTGTGTGCCACCTGTGGCATGCGTGCCATAGGTTCGCCATCACAGTTTTATACAGATTCAAACCTCACATTTTAAAATGTGTTAGGCATATACTGCTATTAGAAGATAATTGCTAATGAGTTGATGAATAAACAAAAAATTCAAAGTAATATCATGTAGTCTCCAAATGAGTTTATGCAAGAGTGCGGCTAGTGAAAGTTTGAAAAGTGATTCTTCCTTGTCTTCCCTTTTGAGAGCTATAGTAGGCATTAATAAAAAGTTACCCTTCCAACAATTTTTTTCGTTAGAAACGTTCAGCAAAATGTTCAGCTTTAGAGTGTCGGGAAGAGGGTTAGATTCAGCACAAAACAGAGCATGCTTTTCATGGGCCTTAATCAAGTGCAAGGGGTTCACTTGAAGTAACCAAGCAAAAAGAGAGTTGGGAAATTTTAAAGTTTCCGAGCCTGGACCAGCTGAAGTCTATACCAGCAATTTTCAAATTTCACAACTTTAAGATATGTGGATTCCAACTTCTAAAGTTCCAGTTGGCAATACCTAATACTTTTTACTGGAAAGCAAGGACAACTCCAGGCATAATCGAGGGGTGTTCTCTGAGCTTGGTTGTTTTCTTGCAGACATTTCATTACCCAAACTAGGTAACATCATCAGTGCTGATGTCTAATTTGAATAATGTAATTTAGTCAGCCATTCACTTTGCTATCACTTTAAAGTTACACCTTAAATTAAAAAAGACACACAGTACATTTGTTATGCCTTCCATGTAAGAGCATAAAATATGTTCCAATAGACTGAAAGTCTAGTCAGTTTTTCTGTAGGAAGCCCTCAAGCAGGACATGACAGCAATATTACTTTGGATACATGTGGTAATATATTGTCACTGTGAATAGTTCCCATTATATTTTAGTTGTTTCAGATGCCTGCAAAATTTATCAGAAGTGACAGTGAAATAAGTGAGCATAGCATGAGTACTATATCTTCCAGACTGCCGTCAACCTGAGACTTTTCAAATCTGAGAAGTAAGATGATTGAATTCAATAGGAATACTTCCAAGTAAACTTGCATAGGGTCCCCCCAATGGTGCAAGCCTACTGTCTGTTTCTAATTAAAATCAAATAAATGTGAACAAGGTTGTTACATCATTGACATTGTAATGGACAGTCAATATTAGAGAGTTACAGTAGTTTTCATGCCGCCCACTCCACAGTAGCTGACATTTAGCTGAGGAGAAATTGATAATTTTTTTCCAGTAATAAAGAATTTCACCTAGTAAAAATCAATACCAGTGAGGCATGGTCCTAAAAGTAAGTAAAGCTTCACTATATTGTAAAACACTAAGTGGGAAAGTCTTACTTTCTAAATATTCATTCAATAAAGAAAGCTACCAAACAGAAAATACCATTTTGTTGGAATCTATAGTAAAAAAATTTGCACAAGAGCAAAAATATTAGTCTCAGGCTGACTTTGATCACTATTCATGTGTCTAGTCTGGAAAGCCAGCTTAACATTTGTAAGTAGAGAGTAAAATATATTTGACTGCTATTGGAGCCAATAAACATAGAGGTAGTTTAGTGGCTGCTTGTTTAGCAACTGTTTACAGTTACAGTGCAGAGGTGGGTTCTAAAATGTTTTACTACCAGTTCTGTGGGAGTGGCTAGGTTGGGGGCATGTGACTGAGTGGGCATGGTCAACTTGATGTCATTCACACACACTCAGTCATATGACCCCCACCAAGCCATGCCCACCAAAATGGTGGCAGAAATTTTTGGGACTTTTTGACACTTTTTTTCGACACTCCGGCCCCATATCTAGGTCGGGACGCCGTGGGATGGCGGTGGTCTTCTCGGCTTTCCCTCTGTTGCCCTTCCTGGCCAAAAAGCCCCCCTTCTCGCCTCTGACGGGCCTTCCCCGCAGTTGCATCCCCCTCCCGGCCTTTGGCCGTGCCTCCGCACCATTTTCGGGCGCCCAGCTTACCAGGCTGCCCCCATTCCTGTCACGACTCCACGCTGGCGGCGTGGAGGTGCGGAGGTGCAGGTGAAGGCTGGGAGGGAGGTGCAACAAATGGGAGGCTCCCCGCAGTTCCTCGGCTCGTCTGGGCTGCAGCTGAGCCGGCAGCTTGTCCCTGCTGCCCCCGGGTGCGAGGGAGCGGGGCAGGTGAGAGGTGGGCACGGCGGCTGTATGTTCGGGCAGGGCGAAAGGGGGAATGGAGGCGCAGCAGCAGCAGGAGCGTTTTGGGCTTGGGGAGGTACAAGGGTGCGTGGTGAGGGTGCATGGTGTTTGTTTGGTAAGGGCAGAGTATTCTGGGTGTGAATGGGTGTGTCTGGCCATGTCAGTGGCAGGTTGGGCATGGGTGGGAGGTTTGTTGTAGGCTGTTGTTTTTGTGGGGACGTGTCGTGTGTAAAGGACAGCAGTTGGAGGAGGAGGGGGGATCTTAAATCCAGGGAGGCAACAAGAGGGAAAGTGAGGGCAGTGGGTGGGGAGGGGGAAAAGCGTCTGGGACCCAGCTGGAAAACCTTTCCGCGTGCAAACTACGGCAAAACAGATCTGGGTAAACGAGTAAACTGCAGATTAGAGGCAACCGGTGAAGCGCTACACCTGAAGGGCAGGCAGCCTTTGGCAGAGGTGGTGCCGACTCTGTTCTGCGGTGCTGGGGACCCTGCTGGCTTTTCAGGCTGCTGCTCGCCTTATCCTGGCCAAAGCCGCACGGGAAAACTCCCTGGCAATCCCAGGATGCCCCGCTGCCACTGCTGTCGTCACTGCTGCTGCTCCTGCTGCCACCACTGTCCTCTCCTGCCACCTCCCTCTTCTTCCGCCACTGCCCTGCCCCCGTCCCTGCCGCAATGCTTACCTGTGTGAAGGCAGGAGGAGGCAGTGGAAGCACGTGGCGAAGGTGAGGCAGGGCGAGTGTCCAAGTGAGCGGAACCGGCTCGGGGGCGTGGCCAGGCTGCCATTACTGCCGGTTCGGAGAACCAGTCCCTATTTTTACTACCGGTCCTATAGAACCGGTCCAAACCAGGAAGAACCCACCTCTGTTACAGTAACTTAAAGTAACTTTGCAAACCAGTACTTGCCTTTATGACTTTCACAGGTCTGTAAAGCTGAGGAAAGCTGAAGTAAAATTGTAAAATTGGGATGTTTCATTTAGCAATTGCTTCATTTAATTACTGAGTTGCTGGTCCCAATTGTGGTTGCTAAACAAAAACTACCTGTACTCAGGATTTTAAAAAAATTCTATGTGAATTTCTAGTTTCAGAGGCGAAATTGAATACTCAGGAGAGCAACTGACAAGAATATGGAGTAACATATTCTCATTTAAATCTGGCATTTTGTTTATTTTAGGCTCTATTCAGTGTTCAACAATGAAGATGTGATTGGTCTTTATGAAGCATTGTTTTTTTTTTAGCAAGTAGAAATTCACTTTTCTTAGGGCAGATCAATTCTGTCTGAGATTTTCCCTGTCCTAGATTTGCACTGAGTTATCCATGAGAGAGAGGTTTGTAAGTCGTAAACTCTAAATGATAGCTGTAGTAACTAAACAGTAAAGTAAAGTAACAGCAAACATTTAGTGGATTATGAAATATACTGTACCTCATTTTTTTTTCATAACAGTGCAATTCCCCAGGACAAAAATTAATGTAAAGCATGGTTTTGCTAGTTCTTTGCAAAAAAACCAAAACCAAAAAACAACAACCTAAGAGGATACTATCAGGAAAAGCTTTGCAACAGCATAGCTATCTTTCCTCCTGTATTTAAACTGCACAGATCTTCCAGGCGTTACTGCAACTCAAGCTTTTTCTTATAACCCACAACCCTAGTGTGATATTTACATGCCACACAATTCATACAGCAATGCTCTGCAGAAAGGAAAAAGCAAGCTTTGCAAATGCATGTGCAGAATAAGGGGAAAATAATATTTAACTCTCAGAAAGCTGATTCCGAACTTGGCAAAAAGCTTCCGTGGAATTGCCATTTACTGGATTGATCTTGCATTTAAATGCCTAGTTCTGTATTATGAAGCTACATTGTGAGTGTATTGCCTTGTGAGGTAGCTCATCATGCCTTGAAGAATAAACTGATGAAGGAAGGGAAAAAACACTGTTTCCTTTCTTTGATACCATTGATTTCACATGTCAGTACTTTTTCTCTATCTGCACGAACCTTCCAAGTTTATTTTTTAAACAAGTTGGCTTCTTTTAGAAAGCTTGGGTTCCAAACCAAATTAGAAAGCATCCATTGAAGCAGGACTAAACTGCATGCTGGGTTGACTGCATCTGTTATGTCTAGCAGCAAATATAGTTTTCTCTAGACATTTAACCTGTAAGGGAATACTCCTACTCTTTTGTTTTTATTGCAAACATGCAATTAATCATCCTAATTGCTCAGGTACCCAGAAGCCGAGGATATTAGAGCAAAGCAAAATATATGACATTCGAAATACCCCGAGGTTTTTAAACATTCATTCTGGTAATGTAAAACTTGTTTAAATAGGAAAAAAAGTGCTCTCGAAAGTAAAAGACTGTAATAATATTTTGTACCATTCCTTTTAAAATCTAGCCTTTTGTTTACACAGTTTGAGGTATGAAAATCTATGGAGTAATGTATGCTTTTTATGACTATCAGAATATTATATTATCACATTATAATAGTATTCTGGGATTATTATCAGTGATGGGTTCCTACTGGTGCGTTCCACTCTATAGCACCGGTAGCGGCCTGCTGGTGACATCACAGTACCGGTGCGGTCGGTTGCTGGTGCCTGGGTGCCGCCATTAAAATTTTTTTTTAAATTTTTTTTTAAATTTATTTTTGCGCATGCCCAGAAGCCGAGCTTCCGGCACTGCGCATGTGCTGCCTTCCTACCCCACGGTGAGTCCAAGCAGGGGAGAATGGCTGAGGGAGCACGTGAGATGCTGAAAGAACGGGCGGCAGGAGCTATCTCCATTCCCCTCCCTTCAGCAGTCCGAGAAGCCACGAACGCGCGGTGATGATCCCAGGCATTTTCGCACGTTCGAGGCTTCTCGAGCTGCTGAGGGGAGGGGGAATGGGCGGCAGGACTATCTCAGTTCCCCTCCCTTCAGCAGTCTGAGAAGCCACGCACACCCAGTCACATGGCTGGCAAGCCACACCCACAAAATAAGCCACACCCACAGAGTGGTAGTAGAAAAATTAGGAACCCGCCCCTGATTATTAGGTGTTTATTTTAAATCTGCTTTATAGTATTTGTAATTTTACCAAAACAACTCCTGACTTTTGTGGCCCTGGATGTAATCCTGAATCAGATTCGGAATGTTGAATGGTATCAAATATACTGGCAAGATAAGAGTCCGTTTATTATTGGACTGTCATTCTTGTATTATTCTCTATTGAGACTCTGCTAGAATTAGTGTACAAATACACTCACCATTTAAACCAGGCAGCCCTGTGCTCTTCACTATTGTGTCAGGATACATTTCCACTGATCAAATCAACTACCATTCTGGGGAAATAAGTCCACTAATTCCAGTTCACCTTAGGTCTCTGATGAATTAGAGATGAGCAAAATGCAGCGATTAGGTAGGAAATATCTATTCTCCCTCCAAATCGTTCAGAACCTCTTTCATTCTGATAGTAGTGGCAGTTTCCAGAAGTAAATTCTCTGAAATTAGAGGAAATCTCTGGAAATAAAGTTTGAAGAATCTTGAAAAGAATAGATTCCTGGGGTCATGTAGTAAGGGATTGACTCAGAGTGTTCTGATGTTAGGTTTTTTGCTCACCCCGAACTGATGAAAATTCTGAGTTTGCACTACATACAAGACCTGAAAATGACTCTTTGAACAGGCTGTGGAGCACAGCTTAGTTACAGTATTGGTGTACATAATTTTTACTCAGTTCCTGAGCAGGAAGACAAAATATTTGCAGAAACTCTTGTACTACACACTTCTCAAAAGTAGTGTTCCATCAGTCAGGTCTCTATCTGTTTGGATTATTCCAGGGGTAGGCTGCTGGGGGTTCGCAGGGATTCAGGAGAACCTCTAACTAAGATTCTGTGCAGTTCGGAGAACCCCCAAATCCCACTCCTGGCTGGCCCCGCCCATCCCGTCCCTCCCAGGAGTCCCCACATGGCAATTTTGGATGCGGGTAAGTTCAGGGTGCGCGTGGAGGCTCGGGGAGGGTGAAAAACGGGCCTACCGGAAGTTCAGGAAGGCCAGAAACAGGCCCATTTCCAGCCTCCAGAGGGCCTCCGGAGCCTGGGGAGCCATTTTCGTCCTCCCGGAGGCTCAAGGATATCCTCTGAAGCCCAGAGAGGGCAAAACCGCCCCCGCCCCCGTGGTGCAGGAGGCCGACTAGACTACGCTCACTATGGCCACGCCCACCCAGCAACCTGGCAGAGAACTGCTTGCTAAAAATTTTAAAGCCCACCCCTGGGTTATTCATACTGACATCAGGGACAAAAGACATACTGGCTGGAAATGACAGCAATGCAAAGCTCATAGTTGGGAAATCATATATACCTCCCCAATAAGACAATGGAGAGAATGCAGAAAATAAAGAATATGATTACAAACAAAAAATGAGTGACTTTACTGAACTAGTTTAATTCAGAGAAACAAGTTAAGCTTTCTGTTTCTCCAAAACTCTTCATCATGCCATCTTTGCACAGTTTGGGGTGGTGAGGTAAATTGACTTAAGCTTTTTTTAAAATTAAAATTAAAAACTGGAGCTCCCTCTTGTGACAAGAGAGAGTTGCATTTCTAATATAAAAGCCATCAGCCTACAGTGTAGTGTTAAATTCTAATGTCAGCCAGTCCCTGTTCCTCGTTCACTTTGCTTGTCAGAGTGTCGCAAAAGGTGATCACATGATCTTGGGACACAGCCACGGTCATAAATGTGAACCAGTTGCCAAGCATCTGAATTTTGATCACATGGGAATGCTGGAAAGGTCATAACTCTGAAAAACAGTCATAAGTCACTTTTTTCAATGCTGTTGTAACTTTGAACAGTCAGTAAATGAATTGATCACTTTTCATCATAAATATTATGTGAAGGGAAAATGTTCCTTTTGTTATTATTATACTGTTCTGCCCCAGCTACGGCCCACATATACATGGTTAGAGTCTTTAAAACAAAATAATGGACTTTTGAAGCAAAGAAATATCAGCTTACTTGTCTCAACATCTTTTTTACATCTCTATTTATGCAGCCTAGAACTGTGTTGGCTTTTTTGGCAGCTGCAGCACACTGCTGGCTCCCTCTCACAGTTACTACTGTTGAGCAAGGTACCACATATACTGTACCTGCACATTTTGTTTTTCTTGCCTAAATGTAGAACTGTCAAAGACTACTGTATTTTTCGGAGTATAAGACGCACCTTTTTACCTTCAAAAAGAGGGTGAAAATTTGGGTGCGTCTTATACACCGAATGTAGCCCCACCCAGCCACCCCCACCCTTTGGCCTCTGCCTGCCAGCAATTTACCTCTTTGCAGCAAACAGAACAGAAACAGAAGCCTTATTAGCACACTAAGAGATTACTTGCCTCCCGACCTACAGCTGACAGGCTTGCAAGCCATGTGGTAAAATGAAACTAACTACGGTGGCTGTAATGAGACAAAATGCTGGGAGATAAACTGCTGGCAATGTTACACTGCTGAAATTGCAAGAAGGTAAACTACAGCTGCTATAGCCTAGAGGTAGAGCTCTTGCCTCACAGTCAGGAGGTTGTGAGTTCTATCCTAGGTAGAGGCAGATTCTGTTAATATGTTATTTTGTTAAATGTTTGTAGAGTGTTCAAATTATTAGACTTATTTTTTAAAGACTGCTTTATTATTGTTCTAGACAACTTAACAAAATGAAGAAGCTTTTTAAAATAAATTCTTGCTCTGAAGAGGCCCAGTGCTATTGTATCTTCTTTTAAATAGCAGAAAGCCTTCCAGAAAGCCACATCAATTTTAAAGATCTGTAAAAGTATAATCTGAAATGTCCTGTTTTAGTATTATTAGTATTAAAATAAGGCAGCTGAATTAAACCCTGACTTAGTCATGTTTGGAGTAGATCTATTTAAATAATTGGGAGGAGTTAGTGTGATTACATTTAAGAAAACTTTCTGGGATTAATATACTGCCATAATGTACATTTCTCCAATTCTTTGCTATTTCTATGGGTCAAGCACACATGCACAGAAATACACAGCAAACAGTGTATATCATCTGTGCTGTTTGCTGTTTGCTGTTTGGCAAATTGCTGGGAGGCAGAGGCCTTTTTTCCCTGTTTTCCTCCCCCAAAATTAAGGTGCGTCTTATACTTCGGTGCGTCTTATATTCCGAAAAATACGGTAAGTGTTTTTTATACAATGAAATAATTCAGTTCTCTGTTTTTTTTTTCTTTTAAAGATCCTGTAATCCCTTGCATCGGGGGACGGGGAGTCAGGGTGACAGAATGGAGCTTGAGCGTTTACTGGCCAGATGCCCTTCCTGATGCCTATGTGGAATTTTTATCAGACAATTACTCATTGCACCCAGAGAGAGAAATATCTGCCACTACCTAGGATTGAACTCTCAGCTTCCTGACTGTGAGATGAGAGCTCCACCCCTAGGCCACCATACCACTCAGTTCAGTTCTCTATAAATGATGTGAAAAACATCTGAAAAGCTAAGGAAAAAAGCAACGGATACTTTTTAAAATCAAACTTTTTAGTGTCTTCCTTTTATTCCAGATCAATATTGTCCCTGATGATCATTTCTCCCATTCCTCTTCCCTACTTCTCTAGGATTTCCATTCTTCTAATGTCATACTCATTTTTGCCTCCAGAATTTCCATCTCTTCCAAATGGCTGCTGTAACATCAATACTTTATTTTCTTTTCTCTCCAATCTCAATTTTCTATTTTACCTGCCCCACCTCTGTTGCCCAAGATTCAGACTTGGACGAAATGGAGAATGATCAATGCTTATTTAATAATAATAATAGCCTTTATTGTCATTGTACATCATGTATACAACGAAATTGGTTTAGCCTCTACTGGTGCAATCCGTAACAGAAAATACAAGATAACATGAATAGTAGAGAATAATCCTCTACTGGTGCAATCCGTAACAGAAAATACAAGATAACATGAATAGTATAGAATAGAATAGTATAGTATAGAGAATAATCCTTATACAAGTAATTGGGTGGGGGGACTAATCATACTAATCATACGTTTCAATATGTACGTGGAGTGATTGTGATTGTGTTTAGGAGTCTGACAGCCCATGGGTAGAAGCTGTTTTTAAACCTGTTTGTCCGGCTGGCTATACTTCGATGTCTTCTGCCCGATGGTAAAAGTGAAAAGAGACACTGGCCAGGGTGTGAATCATCCCTAAGTATCTTCCTTACTCTGCTGAAACAGCGAGACCTGGAGATGTCATCCAGTGGTGTTAGAAGGCAACCAATAGTTTCTTGTGCCGAATTTATCACTTTCTGCAGTGCCTTCCTGTCCGCAGCTGTTAAACCAGCATACCATACTGTTATACAGTATGTGAGGATACTTTCTATCATGGACCAATAGAAAGAAGTCATCAGCCGTTTTTCCACCTGATTTTTCCGCAGGACTCTAAAGAAATGAAGTCTCTGTTGAGCCCTACTAACCACCAGGGACGTATTGTTTTTCCAGGTGAGGTCTTGACTAATGAGCACTTCCAAGAATTTAAAAGAGGAAACCCTCTCCACACGCGTCCCCCCCTTGATATACAGTGTGGCAGGTTCCTCTCTGTGCTTCGGGAAATCCAGCACCATCTCCTTGATTTGATAAATTGATTTGATAAATCTGATAAGTCAATCATTGCTATAACGACAATTTGAGGCTTGAGGCGAAGTTTAACAGTGTAATACAAAATTAAGTGATACCCATTCTTTAGATTTGTGTATCTTTTTGAGAATTTATGGGACTTTCTGAGTGTAGATATTGCAGTTATATTCCCAATTTAAGAGCAAGTTCTTTTGAAGTGTTAATGCATAAATGACTCCACATCATTTTCGTCTCCAGAGTTGGGGCATCCATATGCTTAAGGTCATGGAACCAACACATAATTTCTCCCCTCTACTGTCTAAACAAAGGGTTGAGTGTAGGGAAACTGTCTGAAATGTTTTTTCCCCCTAAAATTGAGTCAGGCTAAAGAAATTAAATTTTAAGTTCCAATTCATGGAAAATAAAAAGCTCAAATTTTTCTCCTGTTTTCCTCAATCTGGCATGTATTTAATATGAAAAGTAAAATATCAGTCAAAACTGCATCTCCATACATCTTATCTAGATTGTCCTTTAATGCACCCCAATAAGTGTGTGGGTGAGGTGTGTTCTTGTAGCTCTCCATAAGCTACTGTTCTCAAAAGGTAGAATAGAATAGAATAGAATAGAATAGAATAGAATAGAATAGAATAGAATAGAATAGAATAGAATAGAATAGAATAGAATAACAGAGTTAGAAGGGACCTTGGAGGTCTTCTAGTCCAACCTCCTGCTTAGGCAAGAAACCCTATACCATTTCATATTGGATTTATTTATTTATTTATTTATTTATTTATTTATTTATTTATTTATTTATTTATTTATTTATTTATTATTAGGTTCTTCTATGCCGCCCTACTCCCTAAGGACTCAGGGCGGTGTACAACATTTTAAAAGAACACTAAACAATAAACATTCGTTTAAAAACAATTTTAAAACATTAAAAAGTTAAAAGACGTTCAACAACATACATATAGATATTGGAACACTGCTATCATGTCTCCCCTAGTCCTTCTTTTCATTAAACTAGACATACCCAATTCTAGCAACTGTTCTTTATATGTTTTAGCCTCTAGTTCCTTAATCATCTTTGTTGCTCTTCTCTGCACTCTTTCTAGAGTCTCAACATCTTTTTTACACTGTGACGACCAAAACTGGATGCAGTATTCCAAGTGTGGCCTTACCAAGGCATTATAAAGTGGTATTAACACTTCACATGACCTTGATTCTATCCCTCTATTTATGCATCCTAGAACTGTGTTGACTTTTTTGGCAGCTGCAGCACACTGCTGGCTCATATTTAAATGATTGTCCACTAGGACTCCAAGATCCTCTCACAGTTACTAATAGTGAGCAAGGTACCACATATACTGTACCTGTGCATTTTGTTTTTCTTGCCCAAATGTAGAACCTTACTTTTTTCATCATTGAATTTCATTTTGTTAGATAACGCCCAATGTTCAAGTCTGTCAAGATCCTTCTGTATCTTAAGTCTATCTTATGTTGATGTTGGAATTCAGTTCCCATGGAACAAAGGAAATGAGCTTCAGTGGGTAAGATTACAATTGTTCAACCAAGGTGTGTAGCAAGTCCATTCAGTTGATATAAAGAAGTAATATCATTCTATGCTTAGATGATTGCTCCCCTAAGCAGAACAAGCACAAAGAAATATGAAATTAATACCAAATGTGGGTGCATGGACAGAGACATATTTTTCCCATCACAGAAGTAACTTTTTTCAGTCCCTCCTCCCATACAGTGAGATTTTCATATGGATCTGTTTAATATGAAGAATCTACCACAAGCCTCAAAAATCAGGATTGAATTAATAGCCAGAATTATGCATTATTGCCAGAGAATCCTCCATCTGTTCTATTGGATTCTTCAGACCACTCTTTCTTGATTGAAAAAAAATAATAATCCTTGAAAGAGAAATGTGATTTGGAGAAACATAATTTAAATGACAATATAAAACATCTTTTGTATTATTCATTTAAGTCAATTGATATTGTCATAACTTCTTGGTCCCTTCAATCAATAATAAACTAGTGAATTTTTTGTAACTGGAAAAGTGATTGCATGATCTTTTGTCATGTTTATAAAACATCTTCTGTAGCATGATTAGTGCTACAGCTAGTCAGGGTGTACAGCCAAAACACACAAATTCCGTTTTCAAATTTTGGAAAGTTTTATTTCCCAACAGACTAGCTCATTCCAAATATCTTTTTTTATCTTTATGTTTTAGAAGGAGAGGAAGGAAGAAGAAATAAGAAAGAGGAAGAGGAAGTGGAAAGAAGAGGAAGGGGCAGGGGAAGGAGAGGAGGAGAAGGAGAAGAAGAAGAGAAGAAGGAGAAGGGGAGAGAAGGAGAAAAAGAAAAAGAAAGAAGCAGCAGAAGCAACTAATGTTTGTATTCATGGTTTGGTTTGCCAGATTCATTCTTACTGTAATTCAATAGAGTTGAGGGAAATCAGCACCTTCGTTTAGTTCACTGAACAAGTTCCTTTAACATTGAATTGGAATGGAATGTTGTTGTTAGCTTTTTGGGTGCTTTTTGGGTGCCCTATAGTTCTTTTAATGATTGAATGTAATGTGTTATCATTGTAAAGTTAAATCAAACACATAAGGATTTGATTGAGCAATAGTTGTTCTAAACTGCTTCCTTCGTGATTATAGGCAAAAAAACAATGTTCCAAGATACTCTTAATTTTTTCCATAATAGCAATTGTTACATAAAATATTTTTCTTCTTTTCTTGTATAGTTGCCATTAGCGGTCACCATAAGTATTAGGATACCAGTTAATTCACATCCCATGTAGTCATTTATTTATTGTGTTACTGATATTACTTCAAAATACTTAGCCAATACAATCAAGTGGACATAATTCTGCAGAATATTTAGCTTGCTTGACAAACATGATCTAATTTTTATGACTTGCATTAAAATATTTTTATTTGGCAAACATAGCATAACCCATGTTATTAAAAAAGAACTTGGATGATATAACTCAGCTTACTGATTACTTAGATATTATGGTATTAATGGAGAACCACAGAAGTTTCCTTCTGTGTTATAAGGCAAGTGATTGAATCGCTGTGCGGAACCCAAGATGTGGTATCTCCTGTTCATGGTTATGAAAGTGACAATATGAACAATAAACCTTTCTCACCATAGCAGGATCCATTAGTTAATTGATCAGGAAAACGGAGAACAACTAAGGATAGGGTATGGTTCCAACCAAGGTCATACACTGGGGATTAATTACAGTTAACAACCTGCCTAGTTTACAAAATCTTAAGAGGGAAGACAAGACAAGACAAGACACAAGATAAGAGACAAGACAAGATAACCTTTATTGTCACTTTTTTTTCCATGAACACATTGGCACACATTAAAAAATGAAATTCTAATGCCCGTAAATTCTGGAAAGCAAAGTTGGGAAGCATGGGGTCCTTGTTAAATTACAGCTCCCATTAGCCCCAGCCATTAGTCAATTGTGAAGAATGCCAGATAATTCAGTAACATCTGGTGGATCATAGGCTTCTTACTCTTATTTTTGATGATAGCAAACGAATGATTAAAATTGCTTTCAAGTGGCAGCAGCTTTGGAATTGGAACCATGTAATGTTTCTATCTATTTCTGCTGGCCAGAAAGTCATTTATAGCTAGCACATATTTACTTACTTCTTTTTATATTCACTGTGATCATTAATGCTCATATAATGTTTGCACTCAAGAAACCAAATCTGTATCTTAGCATTAGACTTTTTTCTTGATCCTGTGATATAAACAGAATCATGTATCTGCAGGTTGTTACATGGGTGGTCATGGGACAAGAGAGCCGTAGAGCAGAAGTGCAATGCTGCTGAAGGGGTGCACCAGTCCTGCAAAGTATGTCATCAGCATTCAAATAGACACAAGACACAAATTGGGCTGCTTTTCAAGATGAGTGACTGGGTTAGGGTTTAATGCAGGAGTGTAATTTGCTTGGACTTCAGTAAGGCATTTGATAAAGTAGACCATAACCTACTACTAGATAAAGTAGAAAAATGTGGGTTAGATATCATCATCACCAGATGGATTTGTAACTGGCTGACCAACCGAACTCAACGTGTAGTCCTCAATGGAACTGCATCTACATGGAGGGACGTATGCAGTGGAGTACCCCAAGACTCTGTTTTAGGCTCAGCACTCTTCAACATCTTCATCAATGACTTGGATGAGGGGATAGATGGGGAACTAATCAAATTTGCAGATGACACCAAGCTGGCAGGAATAGCCAACACTTCAGAAGATAGGCTCAAGATACAGAAGGATCTTGATAGACTTGAACATTGGGCGCTATCTAACAAAATGAAATTCAATGATGAAAAAAGTAAGGTTCTACATTTAGGCAAGAAAAACAAAATGCACAGGTACAGTATATGTGGTACCTTGCTCAACAATAGCAACTGTGAGAGGGATCTTGGAGTCCTAGTGGACAACCATTTAAATATGAGCCAGCAGTGTGCAGCAGCTGCCAAAAAAGCCAACACAGTTCTAGGATGCATAAACAGAGGGATAGAATCAAGATCACTTGAAGTGTTAAAACCACTTTATAATGCCTTGGTAATGCCACACTTGGAATACTGAGAGCTGAGATAGCGCAGTGGTTAAAAGCAGCATTGCGACCTCCAGCTGATTGCTAGTTCAGCAGTCCAGCTGTTCGAATCTCACTAGGCTCAAGGTTGACTCAGCCTTCCATCCTTCCGAGGTGGGTAAAATGAGGACCCAGATTGTTGGGGGCAATATGCTGAAGTCTGTAAACCGCTTAGAGAGAGCTGGAAAGCACTATGAAGCGGTATATAAGTCTAAGTGCTATTGCTAGTGCTATTGCTATACTACATTCAGTTTTGGTCACCATGATGTAAAAAGGATGTTGAGACTCTAGAAAGAGTGCAGGGAAGAGCAACAAAGATGATTAGGGGACTGGAGGCTAAAACATATGAAGAACAGTTGCAGGAACTGGGTATGTCTAGTTTAATGAAAAGAAGAACTAGGGAAGACATGATAGCAGTGTTCCAATATCTCAGGGGCTGCCACAAAGAAGAGGGAATCAAGCTATTCTCCAAAGCACCTGAGGGTAGGACAAGAAGCAATGGGTGGAAACTAATCAAGGAGAGAAGCAATTTAGAACTAAGGAGAAATTTCCTGAGAGTTAGAACAATTAATCAGTGGAACAGCTTGCCTCCAGAAGTTGTGAATGCTCCAACACTGGAAGTTTTTAAGATGTTGGATAACCATTTGTCTGAAGTGGTGTAGGGTTTCCTACCTAAGCAGGGGGTTGGACTAGAAGACTTCCAAGGTCCCTTCCAACTCGGTTATTCTATTCCTCCCCAGTGTTAAACTGACGGCCCACGGGCCGGATGCGTCATGTACTGGCCACCCCCACCCCCCATCTAGCAAAGGGAGAAAAGTTACGATACATCATGTCATTGCGAGTTTGACACCCCCGGTTTAATGCAATATCTGTATGCACTTCTATTCAGTATAGTTATTTAGTCATCTTTGACATCATTCTCCTTTTATCCAGGTGTTTGTTTTGATCAATTCCCAAGTTGAGACTCATCACATCAGTGTGTATAAATATTTAAAGACAAAGGGAGTGAGTTATCTTCAGGAAATGAGACCACGAACATTTTTTTAAAATCACTTTCCCCATCTTAGTATGAATCCCTTCCCATCCCTTTTGACCTGATGTTTCTTCCAGAAGACAGGAGGTATAATTTAAACTGAAAGAGATTTCGGAGGGTAAATAAAGATAGAAAAGAAAATATGATAGCACTTAGCTAGATGAGATATCTTTTATTCCTGAGCTGCACTGAATATATTTTGGAGAAAGGGAGAATCCAGTCACTGCTTTGCATGATTTGTTTCTGAAAATCTTTACCCATTGATTGTTAGATAAGTAGTCCTTGACCTACAACCATTGTTTAGTGACCATTCAAAGTTACAACCGCACTGAAAAAAGTGACTTATGACTGTTTTTCACACTTATGATCATTGCAGCATCCTCATGATCACAGGATCAAAATTTGGTGCTTGGCAACTGGCTTATATTTATGATTATTGCAGCAGTGGTGGGTTCTGAATAAGAAGCGTCCCGGGCAGGTGGGCGGAGCCTCCCGCTGCCTTCGCTACCGGTTCTAAGAACTCGGGTTACAGTGTCCCAGGGTCATGGCATCACCTTTTGTGACCTTTTGATAAGGAAGTCAATGGAGAAGCTAGATTTATTTAACTATAACTTAACAACTGCAGTGATTCACTTAACTATGGCAAGAAAGGTTGTAAAATGGGACAAACCCCATTTAACAACTGTCTTGCTTAGCAATAGAAATTGGGAGCTCAATTGTGGTCATAAGTCAAGGACTGCCTGTATATCAGTAAAAGGCATAGGGCAGTGATGGCGAACCTCTTTTGGTTCGCGTGCCAAAAGGGTGTTTGTGCGCGCGCTAGCGTGAGCACACATGCCCACACCCATTCCCTCCCCCCCATGCATGCGCACAACCCCCCCAACTGCTCCCTGCGCATGTGCACACCCCACCCACCCCCGCGCAAAGGCCTTACCGAAGCCTGGGACGGTGAAAACAGGCAAACCGGGCAAACCGGAAGTTCGGAAAAACGCCCTTCCATTGTCCGTTGGGCTGTTTTTTGCCCAGGGCTTCAGGAAGCTTCCCTGAACACTCCGGAGTGCTAAAAACAGCCCAACGGCAAACCAGAAGTGCGTTTTCTGAACTTCCAGTTTGCCCGTTTTGCCATTTTTCGCATTCCGGGGCTTCAGGAGGCTTCCCTGAACCCTCCGGAGTGCGAAAAACAGCCCAACGGCAAACCAGAAGTGCGTTTTCCAAACTTCCAGTTTGCCTGTTTCGCCATTTTTCGCATTCCGGGACTTCAGGAAGCTTCCCTGAACCCTCCGGAGTGCGAAAAACAGTCCAGTGCAAACTGGACGTGCGTTTTTCTGAACTTCCGGTTTGCCCGTGGAGCTGACAGGGCAACGCCTCGCGTGCCCTCTGATATGGCTCTGCGTGCCACCTGTGGCACGCGTGCCATAGGTTCGCCATCACTGGCATAGGGCTTTTGTCTATAATTAGAATACTAGATTTTTAAAAAATCAGGTTTAAATGGTATATTAAATTGTGTATCACAAAGCAAATAATTGAATCAGGATGTTGAACAGATCCAACAAAACTAAGTAATATAAGGACTCTGATATTCTCCTAATTAATAACAGCTGGATTTATTATGTGGTTTAAATGTTCTTGCGTAATCCGTATTTCTTTTTAAATAGAAACAAAGATATTAATATTTAATGAGGCAGGAAAATAAATTTTAAATGGGCAAAATAACACAAGCTTGGATTGAAACAAACATCTATTTAAGCAGGTCAAATTAAATTGGGAAATTTTTAAATGGCATCGAACTAATTAGATCTGAACCATATCTTTTGCTAGACATGCTTTACAAATGTTTATCAGCTGAGGGCCTTTGAATGACATCCCCAAAACAACACTACAAAAAGGAGCAATGGTGCCAGGAAAAGGGAAAAAAAGCTCTGGAAAGATTCAACCTGATCCACAATAGAGGAATGGGTGGTGAAGATGATAGAACTTGCTGAGATGGCCACATTGACAGCTTTAATTAGAGACAGGACAGGCTTAAAGCTGATTGGAAATCCCTTATTGACTTTTTGCATGCAACAGAAAAAGATGAAATGATGATGTACGGTATGGGTGTCCGACCTCTTGGCTTATCTGGGCCACATTAAGTGAACAGGAATTGTCTTGGGCTGCATCAAAAATATGTAATTAATGTATATAAATCACATAATAATGTTAACATTTACAATTGTGGGGCCACATTACCAGCTGTTGAGGGCCGCATGTAGCCTGCAGGCCACTGGTGGGACATGCTTGATATAGTACTTTGATAATTAGAAAATAAACAAATTAGATAATTTGATGGTTATAATGTTGTAATCATAGACTAATTGGTCGATTTACATTTACAACTGTTGTAAAAAAATTGCAAGTCACTTTACATTTTTTGCTTTTTTTTTATTTCTGCACTTTTGAAAAAGCAGACACATTTTTCAGCACCTGCCCTCAACAACTAACCTGTGATCTTTTCTTTGAGAAAAATTACACACCAGCAATCTCAACCGGTGAGGATTATTTCTAGTGTTTCTTACATAAAGAGGTGGTTTCAAGGAAATGCTAGTAAAAAAGATACTTGCATTATTAGTAGTAGTATGTTCAGAACTATGGTTATGTGCTTAAAAAGCTTAACAATAAATAGCAATGAAAAGCCAAAACTAGAAAGTGGGACTTAATACAGGAATTCTAAAATTTACATTGCTGTTCACAATAAGTCATTCAGTACAGGTTGTTCTCAATTTACAACCACAATTGAGCCCAAAATTTCTGTTGCTAAGTGAAGCATTTATTACATGAATTTTGCCCATTTTACGACCTTTCTTGCCACAGTTGTTAAGAGAATCATTGCAGTTGTTAATAGAATAGAATAGAATAGAATAGAATAGAATAGGATAGAATAGAATAGGATAGGATAGGATAGGATAGGATAGGATAGGATAGGATAGGATAGGATAGGATAGGATAGGATTCTTTATTGGCCAAGTGTGATTGGACACACAAGGAATTTGTCTTTGGTGCATATGCTCTCAGTGTACATAAAAAGACAAGATACATTAGCAACAGGGTTGTTAAGTGAATCTGGCTTCTCCATTGACTTTGCTTATCAGGTTACAAAAGGTGATCACATGACCCTGGGACACCATAACCATCATAAATATGAGCCAGTTGTCAAGTCACATGACTATAGGGATGCTATAAGCGTGAAAAATGTCATAAGCATGAAAAATGTTCATAAGACACTTTTTTCAGTGCATTGTAACTTTGGTCATTAAATGAACTGTTGTAAGTCAAGGACTACCTGTACTTTGATACTTGGGACTTCTGGGGGTATAATTGCATTTTTTCTTGCAGACAACTATGAAAATTACCTTAATTTTGGAAATAATGGCCACTAGAGGGTGATATTGTCATGATTTAGTGAAATCTAAAATTGCTTGAGCCTACTCTTTTAACCAATGTAAATTCCAAGCTTAAAACATGATTTAATATTTTTTCCCCTCCATCTTCTGTTCTGAATATGCATTACTTATACGGAGATGGATTTAAAAAGATATTTACCTTAGAAACAATAATATAAACACGAGTCAGTTTTATATAATGTGAAAAAAGAATGTGAAGGTATACTAATTGTGCCTTTGTAATTGTATGCCCTCAATATTTGGGCAACTGGTGGTAATCATATGCTAAATGAGAAGTCGCCTATCTTTTGGGGTTTGTAAGCACATCTGGAACTTTAAGAAAATATCATGGTGTGGCAGTTTTGATTTTAAATGGCTTTTTATGAAATTAATGCCTGCATTGCAGAATGGCTTTCTTCCTCTTTGTGAGGAATATCATCTCAAATATAAAACAGTATTTAATTTGAATGACAAACATATGAGAGAAGTTATGCACTTTAATCCCGCTGTTTATAGTCAGAAAATTAAAAACCTGATGTTTTCAACTATTGCAAGGACTGAGGGATAGTCTAGAGACCAAGAGAAAAACCAAAAAATCTGCAAGAATCCAATCATTAGTTAGGTTTTGACTGTGAATTAGAGTAGAAATTTAAAAAAAATATTTTGCATTGTGGAGTGTCTTTAGATGGAAATATTTTTTTAAAAAAATGTACTTTGAGCAGGAATTGGCACATTTCCATCTGGTCAGCTTAAGTTGTCTCCTTTCACTCTCCCTGCAGGAAGACTCTTCCCTTATTAGGTTTTAGGAAGTGACTTAAAGTGGAATTGTTTAAGACAGTCTTTGATTCTTAAATGGCACCTTTTTTGACTGGCTACTTTTGTGATTTTCATATTTTAGCAATAGCATTTAGATTTATATACCGCTTCACAGTGCTTTAGAGCCCTCGCGAAGTGGTTTACAGAGTCCGCATATTGCCTCCAACAATCCAGCTAGTCATTTTACCGACCTTGGAATGATGGAAAGCCGAGTCAACCTTTTAACTTTTAGTTGCTTTTTATAAGTGCTTAATGCATTGTTTTAATGGCATGAATTTCTCAATTACAATTGTGTGTATTATTATTTGTGAGAAGAGACTGAATTAAATATTTGAAAGAGTAATAAGTAAGCATAAGCAATAGTCTATTTTTCTTTTGTGTCTCTGGTTTTCTTAGTAAATTTCTGAATAAATACAGTTTTTTTAGAATAGAATAGAATAGAATAGAATAGAATAGAATAGAATAGAATAGAATAGAATAGAATAGAATAACATAGTTGGAAGGGACCTTGGAGGTCTTCTAGTCCAACCCCCTGCTTAGGCAGGAAACCCTACACTACTTCAGACAAATGGCTATCCAACATCTTCTTAAAAACTTCCAGTGTTGGAGCATTCACAACTTCTGGAGGCAAGCTGTTCCACGGATTGTTCTGTCAGGAAATTTCTCCTTAGTTCTAAGTTGCTTCTCTCCTTGATTAGTTTCCACCCATTGCTTCTTGTTCTACTCTCGGGTGCTTTGGAGAATAGTTTGACTCCCTCTTCTTTGTGGCAACCCCTGAGATATTGGAACACTGCTATCATGTCTCCCCTAGTCCTTCTTTTCATTAAACTAGACATACCTAGTTCCTGCAACTGTTCATGTTTTAGCCTCCAGTCCCCTAATCATCTTTGTTGCTCTTTCCTGCACTCTTTCTAGAGTCTCCACATCCTTTTTACATCGTGGCGACCAAAACTGAATGCAGTATTCCAAGTGTGGCCTTACCAAGGCATTATAAAGTGTATTAACACTTCATGCGATCTTGATTCTATCCCCGTTTATGCAGCCTAGAACTGTGTTGGCTTTTTTGGCAGCTGCTGCACACTGCTGGCTCATATTTAAATGGTTGTCCACTAGGACTCCAAGATCCCTCTCACAGTTGCTACTGTTGAGCAAGGTACCACATATACTGTACCTGTGCATTTTGTTTTTCTTGCCTAAATGTAGAACCTTACTTTTTTCACCATTGAATTTCATTTTGTTAGATAGCGCCCAATGTTCAAGTCTGTCAAGATCCTTCTGTATCTTAAGCCTATCTTCTGGAGTGTTGGCTATTCCTGCCAGCTTGGTGTCATCTGCAAATTTGATAAGTTCCCCATCTATCCCCTCATCCAAGTCATTGATGAAGATGTTGAAGAGTGCTGGGCCTAAAAAAGAGTCTTGGGGTACTCCACTGCATACGTCCCTCCATGTAGATGCAGTTCCGTTGAGCACTACATGTTGAGTGTGGCTGGTCAGCCAGTTACAAATCCATCTGGTGGTGTTGCTGTCTAACCCACATTTTTCTTCTTTATCTAGTAGTAGGTTATGGTCTACTTTATCAAATGCTTTACTGAAGTCCAAGTAAATTATATCGACAGCATTCCTCTTTAATCATTGTAAAGTTTAATCATTGTAAATTTTGTCTCTATGTCACCTTTGCTATCATGTCTAATAATAACTGGTTTTTAAAAAGCTCATGGTGATAGTAGCAACCAATATTGTATTATGAGGATATGGGTGGTGGTAGTGGTGGATAAGTCATTAAAAAAACCTTATGCTACAAGTGCAACCCCAGGACTGATAATCTCTTTTCAAATATGATGGCAATATTACAGTTTCCATATCTGGGTTGCAAATCCAGACAACTTTGGAATGCAGCAAAGAGCCGAATTTCTCTGCATCCCTCTGCTTCCATCTTGTAGTTATCTGGATTTTTGCAGTCCAGATATGGTAACCCTAGATAATAGTGGTGGAATTACTCCAAAGGTACCATATCCAAACCAGCTGTCAAATTGATGGTGCTCACTAGAGACATCTATTTCATATACAGGAAGCTATCATTAAATGAAAAGTTGTTTATCTGAGGATCCTAAATACTGTATACAGATGATTTTAATTTTCTTTTATTGGAAAAAATTCTTCCAAACTCTTGTTTTCATGCTGCTGTCTCAAGCATGATCCACACATTTTATCCTTTTTTTCAAACACCTTTCGAAAGAATTTCTCATACTGATATTGACCACATGATGGGCTATCCTGCCATTGTCCTCAATTATCCCTTTTTCTTCATCCTTGTCAGATGATCCTGTACATTCCAACTATTATTGTTTTTTCCTTCTCATTTCTTTGGTTCACTCCACTTTCACTTCCCATCACCTGGGTCACTATTAGCTAAAATCTTTACACTTCTTTATGAAGCAGAGAAAATGATGTTATTAATTCTATTTTCTATTAAAGCTGCTTTTTGAGAACTTTTTTGAGAAAGGTAGTTTGTGTTAAATTCTTGCAGCCACAATAACAACAGATTTAGTATAGAACATACCTTTTGGGACGCTAGTTTTTATACTTTTAGGTTTCCCATAATAAGCCAATTACATTACCTTCATGCAGAAGTAAAACTGGAAAGTCAAATGATAAATGGTTTGAAATACAGCATTTTGGAAAGAAGACAGAGAAATTGTGTATAGAATTGTATGAGTTCTAAGTCAAAAGATAGTTCTCATTGACAGAATGAAGTAAAAAAAAAAGAGCACACTAGTTTCCAATTTTTAATTCTTTCTTGTAAAATTGAAAATATAAAACCTGCTCAGCAAAGTGAAAACGTTTATGTACATGAGGTCTGTGAATTTTAAAGAAGTCCTTTTATAGTCAAGAAAACATCCCATGAATTAACTTGTGATTAAAGGGACCAGCAGTCTTAAATTGAAAACATACTTCTTAAAAAAAATCTTTACAAGCATATTTTATAATTTAAATTTAAATTTTACTCAAAAGGGCTTACACATCAAGCAGTTTTAAATGGTCCTCCTTCTCCCTTAAGAGAATCAGTTTCAAAGTGCCACAACAAAGGAATAGATACCAACAATTACACAGTATATTCCTTTACAAAATAGATTGGTAAATGTGAGCAGTTGATTTAAATGAACACATAAAAGGCTGCAGATTAAATACAGTCAAGGTAGGTCAACAACAATTCTGTAAATACAAAAGGCATTATAAGTATGGTAGACAAAGTAACAATTTAAGATAAGACTTAGGTATCTGTATAGATGGGAGGAATGTGATTCAAACAGTGATCAAAAGTGCAATTTTGGAAAAATCCATTGTTCTCTTCAGTTCCATTGATAACTTCTTCTGATATGCCCTCTGCTTCAGAAATGACTTCATAGCCTGGAAATATGGTAAGCATATGAGACATAGTAACTATGAGATAGCAAGAACAATCTCAATTGCAGACTCAGACTAAATATGATGTTCTACTGTAAGGTGTTTTTTTTTCTTGTTTCTTTTTTTAATACAAAAAAGCCTCCTAAGTTGTTTAGCAAGGAAGGGGTAGAAGTTGCTTGACTCTTCTGCTTCCTTCCATCTGTCTACTGCAAATCTCCCTCCTTTCCTTTGGTTATCAGGGAGAAAAATGTGCAAAATAAATGAACAGGTGTCCAACAGCTTGGTGAGCTGAAATACCGTATTTTTTGGAGTATAAGACGCACCTTTTTCCTCCCTAAAAGTGACTGAAAATTTGGGTGCGTCTTATACTCTGAATGTAGCTTTTTCAAAGCTTTTTTTCCAGCCCTAACTAGGTGCTAACGATCTTCCCAGCTCTTATCTTGCAGGCTTTTTCATTGTTACTCTCTCCAAAGAATGTTTTTCCAGCCCTAAGTCTTTGCAGAATTTTTTTTCATTTCTCTACTTGCTCCGAATAAGTTTTTTTCTAGCCCTAACCAGGTGCTAACTATCTTCCCAGATCTTATTGGCTTGCAGGCTCTTTCATTGTTACTCTCAGAAGAAGGTTTTTTTAAGTCCTAACCAGGGGATAAAATAATGTGCTGAAGCTGACCAGACTAAGGACGCTAGCCAGATGAATACCTGGTAGGCAGATTGTTTCCCCCTATTTTCTTCCCCAAAAACCAAGGTGCGTCTTATACTCCAGTGCGTCTTATACTCCGAAAAATACGGTATTTGTTTTATGTTTTCCATAATTTTCACTGCCATAATTAATTGTTTTGAATATTGCACTCCCAAATACATCTGAAGGACATCGGATGAAGGATGCTGCCCTAGAACTTTAAAATGAATGGTTGCTTCAGTCTCCATAGAAAACAGTATTATAGCTTCTAGGAATGTGTAATTATGATAAGAATGGATATTTTCTTCTACAGCGTCATTCAATCTGTTAACATGTTCAGTAACCATTCAATTTAAATGTCTACACATGTCATGACCTTGGCAATCATTCTGAACTACTAAGGATTGGTCATACATCAAACAAGACGTCATACTATTAGAAACCAGTTTCTTATGTTCTGGATCAAGGCATGGAAACAGAAGCTTTCTAAAATGGAATTGTAGTGACTAGACTTTTGATTTTGTTGTTGTTGTTGTTCGTTAAGTCTCTGAAAAATAAGCAGTAACAGCAAAGCATTGCTGTTAGAAGACTGTCCTTTTTCAGTTTGGATTGTTTATTAGTGAACCGTTCCCTCTGCATTTCACAACTTCATAGCCCTGCAGCTTTACTTGTAACAATCAAACATTTCTGAAGAACGACGTCTGTTTCTCATTAAATTCCTTCTTTTGAAAGATCTAATTGTTAAATTTTCTCTTCTTTTATACCTGTAGAAACCAAGCACATACATACATACATACATACATACATACATACATACATACATACATACATACATGAGACTGAACAACTTCTGCTTTTTTCTGTTTTTAAGAAGAGACCATAGAGTCTCCTGCTTCAGCAGGGCGTTGATTAGAAGACCTCCAAGGTCCCTTTCAACTCTGTTATTCTGTTGTACTTAAGAATGTGCTGTAAAAGAGCTTAGAGCAGTGGTTCTCAATCTTCCTAATGCCGCAACCCGTGCCCTGCCCCCGTCGCGACCCACACCACCGACATTTGAATTCTTTTACCCTCTGCGCAGGGGTCGGGCGCAGTTTCCCGACCCCTCTGAAAGGGTCATTTGACCCCCAAAGGGGTCGCAACCCCCAGGTTGAGAACCGCTGGCTTAGAGTATCAGCATTTTAATTGTAACATCTTATTCCTAGGCTACAATTTACAAGACATTTAATGACAGAATTATAGCCAAAAACTGTTGATGCCAGATGCTCTATCAAGTAAAGCCAATCAAGTAAAGATTTGGGAAGGACAGAAGGAGAAAAGCACACCTTTGAAGATAAAAGGTGAAGATGGGGTTAAGGAAAGTATGTGGTTCTGGGACTTTTTTCCTGTTTGCCATAATTTCCAAACCATTTTTTCATCAGGGGAGACTCTAAGCAGATAGCTACTGAACTGAGAGCCACTGAACTAGGAACCTGTTTAACCTCTGTTCTGGAAAGCATTAAAAATTCCACATGAATAAATTTGAAAATAAATTCAAGCACTCTACTCCTTTTAGAAACTTCTACCATTCAAATTGTCAACAGGATTTAGTTAAAGGAATACCCTAGACCAGGGGTGGCCAAACTATGGTTCTTTGAGGACCTGTGGACTTCAACTCCCAGAATTCCTGAGCCAGCCATGCATGCATGGCTAGTTCAGGAATTCTGGGAGTTGAAGTCCACAGGTCCTCAAATAACCATAGTTTGGCCACCCCTGCCTACTATAAACCATCCAAAGCTCTAAAATGGAAGTATCACTTTCTGGCCATTATAAGACTCATATAGCAGGGCTTTGTTGCTGTACGTAGCCTTCCTAGTAAATATGCTCTTGTGTAACATTTGGTACTATTAAGAATCCAGGGGAAAAATACAGAACAGCTTAAATAGTCTCAGTGTGTCTTATGAGGGCAAAGGATCAAATATGGATGTTAAAAGTTGCTTTTAGGGCCCTATCTTATGGAACTTTGTTTTCATTTATGATAATGGCAAAAATACTTTTATATGATCAAAGGTGGAAAGACGTACAAATATCTACAACGGAAGAATGGATGATGAAAACGGTGGAATTCATGGAAATGGTGAAATTGCAACAAACAATTGAAAACACTTTAACAAATTTGATTTCTACCTGGAAATCATTTTTCGACCTTTGTGACAAATTGAAAGAAATTAAAAATTGATTTGGGGATTTGATTATTAGAATTACATGGGATTATGGAAATAATGTAGACCAGCGGTGGCGAACCTTTTTCTCTCGGCGTGCCAAAAATAGGCGCGCGCACACCCACCAGCGCTCCCGCGTGCCACTACCCAAAATGCAATGCGCACCCCCCCCTGCGCATGCGCACCCACACCTACATGCACGCGCCTGCACCACGCACGCGCCCGCACCGCGCATGCGCACATCTACTGCGCACGTGTAACCGCCCCCTCCTCCTCCTGCTCCAAGCCTCGCACTCCGGGCACAAGCCGGAATGTGAGGCTGACAGGAGAAGGAGGAGGGAGCGGTTACGCGAGCCGCCCAGCTTGCGCAACCGCCCCCTTCTCCTGCTCCAAGCCTCGCACTCCGGGCACCAGCCGGAACGTGAGGCTGGCAGGAGAAGGAGGAGGGAGCGGTTATGCGAGCCGCCCAGCTTGCGCAACCGCCCCCTTCTCCTGCTCCAAGCCTCGCACTCCGGGCACAAGCCGGAACGTGAGGCTGACAGGAGAAGGAGGAGGGAGCGGTTACGCGAGCCGCCCAGCTTGCGCAACCGCCCCCTTCTCCTGCTCCAAGCCTCGCACTCCGGGCACAAGTCGGAACGAGAGGCTGACAGGAGAAGGAGGAGGGAGCGGTTACGCGAGCCGCCCAGCTTGCGCAACCGCCCCCTTCTCCTGCTCCAAGCCTCGCACTCCGGGCACAAGCCGGAACGTGAGGCTGACAGGAGAAGGAGGAGGGAGCGGTTACGCGAGCCGCCCAGCTTGCGCAACCGCCCCCTTCTCCTGCTCCAAGCCTCGCACTCCGGGCACAAGCCGGAATGTGAGGCTGACAGGAGAAGGAGGAGGGAGCGGTTACGCGAGCCGCCCAGCTTGCGCAACCGCCCCCTTCTCCTGCTCCAAGCCTCGCACTCCGGGCACCAGCCGGAACGTGAGGCTGGCAGGAGAAGGAGGAGGGAGCGGTTACGCGAGCCGCCCAGCTTGCGCAACTGCCCCCTTCTCCTGCTCCAAGCCTCGCACTCCGGGCACCAGCCGGAACGTGAGGCTGGCAGGAGAAGGAGGAGGGGCGGTTGCGCAGGCTGGGCGGCTCGCGTAACCGCTCCCTCCTCCTTCTCCTGCCAGCCTCACGTTCCGGCTTGTGCCCGGAGTGCGAGGCTTGGAGCAGGAGAAGGGGGCGGTTGTGCAGGCTGGGCGGCTCGCGTAACCGCTCCCTCCTCCTTCTGCTGTCAGCCTCACGTTCCGGCTGGTGCCCGGAGTGCGAGGCTTGGAGCAGGAGAAGGGGGCGGTTGCGCAGGCTGGGCGGCTCGCGCAACTGCCCCCTCCTCCTTCTGCTCCAAGCCTGGCACTCCGGGCAGAAGCAGGAACATGAGGCTGGCAGCAGAAGGAGGAGGGAGCGGTTACGCGAGCCGCCCAGCCTGCGCAACCGCCCCTTCTCCTTCTGCTTCGGGTAGCTCTAGCAGCTCTGCGCATGCGCGCCAGAAACCCGGAAGTAGAATGTGCCGGACCCGTGGCGTGCCAGCCGAAATGGCTCCGCGTGCCACCTGTGGCACGCGTGCCATAGGTTCGCCACCACGGATGTAGACAAATATTAATTTTAGAGTAAGTGTTTCATATACTTAACATCAGTATTAAAGAAATTCAGAAGTCATTCTTTTTCTATTTATCTTATTATTTCAATAATATTATAATATAATAAGATTTTTAATATTTTTTTTGTTTTACCTTTCTATTTGTCTTGCACTTTTACTTTGTTTCATTCCTGAGCTTTTTCTTTTTTCAAATCTTTTTTCTGTTTATCTTTTAAGTTTGTGGGGGTTTTTTTGAAAATTTAAACACATGCACACACACACAGCCCAAATTCCTCTTCAATGATCCCTCACAAATTATCAAAGGAAATTAATATGAGAATTTGTTTTCAAAAGGAATAACAATAAGTAGAGAAAGAACAGGTCAGTGCTAATATTCAAAGCTACCCTGATATGCACTGATTGTTTCTCTGTCTGTAGTGAGGCTATATTGGGGTCAACTGACTTATGACTGATGGACAAATTTGATTTTGTGATAATTTTTCATCAAAGTTTTCATTCTACTAAATAGAATCTCAAGTGAATCATTCATGAATATTGGTGATAGGTTTTGAGAAAGCTAGAAAACAGTTGAGAAAGGGAAAACTGTTTTTGTTCAATGCATTTTCATTATTACCTGTATTCTAAAGTATTTAATCAAACTATCCTTTTATAAAACTGACAGGATTGTATATGAATGTGACATTGGATTAATATTAAAGATCAACACTTCCATTTTATGAATGTTACAGTAAATATCCTAAAGAATTGCATTTTATTTCTGTAAAATACATGCAGTCAAGCTATAGAACCAAGCAAGTCTTTATATAAATGTATAGTCACTGCCAATTTGCAAATTCTTCCTTGTGTATTCCAGTAATATTAGGCTGGATCAGATGTGCCATACTAATGCAATGGTATCACAGCATCTGTCCAATTCAACCAAGTCACCCTTCTCTCACATACTCTAAAATACATGTACAGTATTTGTTGCAACCTCAAATAAAGCCCCTATAGTTTAGAAGGAGTCAATTAAAGAACCGCAATTCAGAATCTGGGGAGAAAATGTGACTTATATTATGTCTAAAATTTTAGATCCTCTACCTGTAATGTTTTTGTAAGGGGAAAGTCCAACAAAAATGATAAGAATACAGTCTAAACCAATTACCTGTTGAAGCTACAGGTGCACTGAGTATGTGATATCCATTTTGTCGCAGAGGGTTACAGCAATGAGATTCCCCTGGTAGCACATCATTACTGAAAGATGAGTCCATTGTTCTGTAGCAATCTCCGTAGTGGAAGCAATTTTGTATAGAGTGAAAGCTACCTTGGTAACCTGCAAACAGAGAGCGTTCAGACATTTAGAAGAATGCAACCGGCTTCTTTCTGAAACTGATGCTCATTCAGTACACCTTTTACCTAAGCAAAAGGCAGATTCAAAGTCTGGCATCTGGAAAAACACCCATTTCCTGATTTAGTTTAACAGGACTGCAAATGAAACAAGAAGCATATATTGCTCTTGATCAGCTCTGCCCTAATGGGCCACTATTGCCTAGTAAAGTTTTTAGCTACATGAACAGGGATGTTTTTACTCCATTAATACCAAATGTTTTCCTGTCTTGCAGTGCAATGACGTTTCAGGCCAGGATTGTCTAATACGGTCAACTTCATCTCTGTTGGCCCTCTGTTTTTTTTTTTTTTAGAATGGAACAGCAATTTTGGTTTCAAATTATTTCTCTTTTTAACAGTCCTTTCCTTAAATTACTACACTTCATCCAGTATTATTTGAAGTTAAGGCTCACAGACTCTCACATTTACCATAACTATTATCTTCTCTGCTTGTATGGTTCTAATTTTTACCTATTGTTAGCATTTGCAATCATAGTGGACTGTTTAAAAGGTTCAACACAGAAACTGGATGAGATTTTTTCCCCCCAAGAACCATGCTTGGCAGTTACAATAGCTGGGTTATAAATTGGCTTTGCCAATTTAGAGTGATTACAATTCACCCTGTGGAGAAAAGACAATCCAATGAAACCTTTTTGTTGTTGTTGTTTTATGATAGCATGTCTGCAGTGAGATTTTTGTACAGAGGTATCTACCCCTTAAAAGAATATTCCTTTTGCATAAAAGGAATTTTTTTTGTTTTGTTTCTTTTTATTTTTATTTTTAGGCTATCCAAGCAACGCCCCTTGGTTGTTCTTGTCCTGAAAACATAGCTCCCAACCTACTGTAAGAACAATTCAATTTGGTTAACTGTTCAAGTTAACTCTTCCTCTGTCTTCAGAATTAATACCAATGATGAGTGATGTCACAGTACAGAAGTGAGCTTTCAAATGAACCTTATTTATTTATTTATTTATTTATTTGTCAAACATGTATAGTAGTAATTTGTATAAATATAAGTAAAAAGTAACGATAAAAGAGGACAATAGGACAGTAGGACAGGGACGGTAGACACGCTGGTGCGCTTATGCACGCCCCTTACAGACCTCTTAGAAACGAGGAGAGGTCGACTGTAGACAGTCTAAGGTTAAAGTTTTTGGGGTTTGGGGAAGAAACCACAGAGTCAGGTAGTGCATTCCAGGCATTGATCACTCTGTTGCTGAAGTCGTATTTTCTGCAGTCGAGTTTGGAGCGCTTTAATTTAGTTTGAATCTATTACGTGCTCGTGTATTGTTGCGGTTGAAGCTGAAGTAGAAACCTTGCCTGCACTTAACCTAGTTATTTCCATCATCAACAATGAACTTTTTGTTTTTGTTATTCCATTTGTTTTTAACTGTTCACAATTTGTTGAGCCTATGTGCCAAGTAAGTACCTTTCAAAACGTAACAGATGGTAACAGTAGGAGCTTAAAGTGAGGTTCAAATCCTATAACTATAGTGCAATTAACTACCACATGTGGTTTTGTACAAAAATCTGAGATTTCTAAAAGATCCACATTTAAACTCCTAAGGGGCTAAAAAATGTGAACCATTGCCTTAAACTGTGTACAATAAAATGTCTATCCCATGCCACATTTCCTTGCAAAGAAAATTCACAAAACATTTCTATTTGTGTTAAGAAATGTAGTACATTTTGGCAGACGCAGCTAAGCTGACATTCACACTGCCACCAGCACTAGGTCCACCACATGGATTGCAGGCATTCCTTCAGTTTCTCAGATTTAAATCAAATCTGTGCCAGCTAATTTCTAAAGAAGAATTTCCTAAACATGCTGTCGGTTTAAATGATCACTGTTAAATGTTTTATGTGGAATAAAATATAGAAATGCAACAGTTAATAAAGGAATCAACTATGTTCCAAACATAACATTCAGCTATAGTTTTGCTATATGTGATACATAAAAAAAGCTGTAGTTAACCACATCAGAAAGTAGGCTGGGTGCTCCTATTTCCCTCAAGCCTCAGCCAAAAAATCTGAAGCACTTTTAAACAAATTATATAATGAGTAAAAGTATTGGAATATGCCTCCTAAATGCCAATTCGTTTGTGTCATTTCTTTTAATATGTGAATATAAATAAGTCAAACTCATCAAATTATATAAAGTTTTTATGCAAATACATCATGTAAGATATAAATAGACGTACTCTTTTATTTGATCACCAAATTCTTTCCATTTATAATAATTTCCATCTGGATCTTACTGTAGTTGAAGTCATAAATTCTACTGGAATTTTGTTCTCACCCATTGTCTATGCATTCATATCCCTAACATGCCCAGAGATAGTTTGTTTGAGTTACTGTACCAAAAACAGAGTAGAAATAACAAATATGCCTTTTCATTTACAATGACTTTATAATTGATTTTGCAGTTGGATGACTGTTCTTTATAATTTTTAGACTTAAATTGAGTATGTATGTCTACTAGCAGACATTGATTAAAAATGTATTAAGCTTAAGAACTGGATTTGAAAGTATTAACAGAAACAGAGTGACATTACCACAAATGGCATTTAAAATAACATGTTGGTGTTTGTCTGAGTTGACAATTACTACTTTTAAAAAACCCTATGACACAGAACAATTAGGGAAGTGCTGTCTTCTCCAAAAGACTCAATTCAGGGTTTTTTCTTCTTCCTTTGTTGCACTCACAAGCAGCTAAATTTTATCCTTAACATTCCACGGTTACTAGCTTTTAGTGATGCAGCTGCTGTCTCAAACCTGGCACCTTTCAAATGTTGGAGATAATTTCTATTATCACAACGAATCTGTTGGATTGGTAAACCTGCATATCTCTAAATTGCCAGATTGAGATTATTTATTTATTTATTTATTTATTTATTTATTTATTTATTTATTTATTTATTTATTATTTATGAGACTTATATACCGCCTCATAGTGCAAGCACTCTCTAAGTGGTTTACACCATTAAGCAATGTATATTTACATTGCTCCCAACAATCTGGGTCCTCATTTTACCTACCTCGGTAGGATAGCCTCAGGCTTTCAAATTTGGATATATGAAAAGTTTGAATTACCTTACCAAAACAAAGCACAAAGCTTTTCAAACCTGCTTTCATTCTTTCAATGGGCAAATGTGGAAGAGAAACAGAAGTTCATGCAGACTGCAGTTGGAGAAGAAGCCTTAAGACTGTCCTCAACTAAAGGTAGTCGTCAACTTACAACCACAATTGAAACCATAATCTGTGTTGTTGAGAGAAGCAGTCGTTAAGTGAGATGCTACATGACTGCTTTGCTCAATAACCACAATTCTGGCATTCCTGGCTTGTGGTTGTTAAGCAAATGTCTGGGTTGCTAAGCAGACAAAGTCCCAGGTAAGGAATATGGGATGAGTCAGGGAGGTGGGGGAGATCCTAGGAGGCTCCACTCTGGTGCTGGAAAACCTCCTTGCAAGCAGGATTTTCAGCACCAGGCCAGACACTCGTGCATGGCCTATGCTGGATCTCCCAGGGTCATTTGCACCTGCTTGAGGCAGCCCGTGCTCCTTACATTAGTATTCCCTCTCTGCACTGGCATCTGCTGAAATTCAAGCACACAACTGCTGAGAAACAATGGGAATTCACTGAAATAGATTTGCAAAGGAGCCTTGTCTTCCAGCAAAGAAACACTGGAAGAATTGCTGTTTCCAAAAGTCCAGCTGCTGCTACTGTGTGGCGCCAGCTTCTCTCCATCTCCCTCTTTCTTTTCATCCCCTCTCATTTTCTCCTCAGCCTCTGAGTGTTCTCCCTCTCTCTTCCTCCTCCCTTCTTCCATCCTTTATTCTGCTCTTTCACTCACTCTCACCCCTTCTCTCTCAGCACTAAGCAGACTGGCTTTGGCCTGATTTCCTGAGGGTTAAAACCATCGTCCTAGAGAGGTGGATCTGTCTCCTCTCTCAAAATCCACTTGATGGACTTGCTTCCTCTCTAGGAATCTGCTTGTGGAACTGCTTCCTCTATGGAATCCGCTCTTTTCCTCCCCTGTTCCCTCCTATTCCACTGTGTCTTTCTTGCTATCCAAGCCAAAGGCATTATTTTGCTGTTCCAGGGGGAGAGGAGAGGGCATTTCAGCAAATTTCTGCCACTCCTAAGCAACTGCACATATGGAGATTTAGTGTGCTTGGATTTTGGCAAGTGCCTGAATGGACAGGTAGCAGTAATGTAAGGAGCAAGAACTGCCTCTGGCAGGCAGGGGGAAGCTCTTGGCATAGAAAATTTGATAAAGCATTTTTTCCAAGGCTGTCATCGCTTTGAAAGATTGTTAAGCTATAGGTCGTTGAGGACTACCTGTAAATCAAAACAATCTGCAATCTTCCTATTTCTTAGCTTTCTGCAAGTTTAGTTCTAATCTGCTGCTGAAAGGTTTCTAATACAAAAGGAAGTTGAACTGGTTACTAGTATATGTTCTCCAAAAATTGATCGTTGATTTTGTAAAGTTTTTCCCACAAGAACAAAGATAAATCAAAGGTTAAGAACTAGCTGTATTTCCAGCCACAATTTAACTACTGAATCAATATAGTAATGTAGTTTTTACCTGCTAAAGTAATTGTCTAAACTGGTTCTCTATGCAGAAAAAGTGGAGTACAAAACTGATTCATGTAACCAGTGAAGGACAACAAATATAATTAAAATCATACTAACATTACTCCAACAATAATTAAGTATTATTATTAAGCCAGATATACAATGTGTGTTCTCACAAATTTTTGGCATACTCCAGAAAATTACCAATATCTCTGATAAAATCTGAAACCTTTGAACAAATCCATGAACCATCTATGGTTTGCCTAAGTTGCAAATGCTTGAACTAGGAAATTTCTCAAGTCAACCAAGCTTGAGGTCAACTAGATTTCTGTAGTTGTGCTCATATTGCACACCTATCTCAGGTTAATTTTACGGTATACTCAAATTCTCTGACACACTGAACACCTGTGATAGATAGATAGATAGATAGATAGATAGATAGATAGATAGATAGATAGATAGATAGATAGATAGATAGATAGATAGATAGATAGATAGAGATTGGATGGATAGATAGATAGATAGATAGATAGATAGATAGATAGATAGATAGATAGATAGATAGATAGATAGATATAGATTGGATGGATAGATAAGACAGACAGACGGACAGACAGACAGACATGGTCAACTGTAGCATTCAAGAAAACATCCTTGAAAAACTGAAGACATCACTGGTTGCTTGCTCTTTCATTATTTGTCCTCTTCAGCATATAAGCAGCTACTGCATTTGAATGTGTCAAAATGTGTACTTCATTTGCATGCATTATCTCACGAAGAGTGGCTACTTCTTTCCAGTAAAAATGGTTTACTATTTTTATTACAAAATAGAAAATACATTTTCCATTTACTATAGTCTATTATACCAATGAGAGGGGTGAGGTTAAGATGCTGGGCTTGTCAGCTGGAAAGTTGACAGTCCAGATTCGAGACCTAAGTGATGCGCGATGGAGTGAGCTCCTATTATTTGCCCTAGGTAGAGTAGGTTATTAAGTACCACTTCGGTGGGAAGGTAACAGTGTTCTGTGCGCTTCGACATATAGTCATGCTGGCCACATGATCATTAGAAGCATCTTCGGACATGACTGGACAAGGGAAATCTTTACTTTTACCTTTATTATGCCAATGACTCTATTTATACTATTTCTGCTTCATATGAAAATATAAAATATTTGTCATATTGCTTTCTAAAGCATGACATAAATGATCCAAATGGTTCCCTCTAACATAGTGCTCATCAGCTTGAATGACATCTCCAATAATTGAAGCACAGCTCCCAAAATCAGCCAAAGCCCATAGCATGTGGAATTATACAAGATGCTGCTTATGCCAAATTTTATTTCACATTAGGCATTATGAGAAACACAGAGGACCTGCTGAAAACAGTAAGCTCATGTTGCTTTCCTGCTCATGATGATAATACAACACGCTATACAGTCTAAAGTCATTACATTTCCCATGTCCCCATTTTTTTATCCAGATTATAAAATGACAAAGATGGATCTTGCCTGACATAATAATGTCAAGGCACGGTATAACTTTCAATATACTTTGGTTGTTATGGTTAATTTGGCTCTGAGAGTGGATTAGTGTATGCGTTTTACATTTCTTTACGCATGGTGCATCCTTCTATAAATATACAGTATGGGATTACCTTGTGGCCCCTGCTGCGTAGATTGGTTTGAAAACGGCACATATAATTTATTTGCTGAGAAATGATGCCCGTTTGGAGACTGGCTGTGTGATGGTGATGAGCTGTGTTTCGGAAGGAGGGAAGGAGCAACTACAGCTTTCAGTGGGCTAGCAAGAGTATTTGGAACAATCCTGGAACCAGAAAAGAGAGAGAAAAAAAGCGATGATCAGTTGGCTTTCATCTCATCGTTGGTGCTCCATAAACGACAGCTTTTTTAAAAAAAAAATTTAATTAATTATAAGTGGATTGAAAAGTACAGGATAACTAAAAATTCTTCCATAAAGCATTGACCTGAACATATTCCAGGAGACACATAAATAGAGTTTACCATTTTAATGACATATTTCTAGCAGCACTGCATTTTTATTGGATTAAAAAAACATTAATTATATTTTATTTTGCTGTAATTCTGTCTGTATGGAATTCAAAGCTATCATCTATGTAATCCATTAAACCATTATTTATCTTTTCATATCCTTCAAGTGGCTCAGCATGTGCCTAATGCTGTTCTTCATATGGAAGCAGGACTATTTAAAGTTGAAGCCTATATATGTATTCATGTCTCCAAATTTTGACTAAGTCTTGTTATTTTCCCTACAGTTTTATTCCAACAGGTGTCAGTTGACCTCTTTATCTTGAAATGAGAAAAAGGCTTGGAGCAGAAGCCTTTATCATTATGGCTACTCTCATACACAAATGATACAGGTCCTCGACTCACAACTGCAATTGGGACAAGAATTCTGGTCGTAAGTCAGGCACCCACATTACTGGACCCCATTTTCTGACTGTTTTTATAATGGTCATTAAGTGAATCACATAGTTGTTAAGCTATTCATATCATAAGTGAGAAGCCATTCTCCCAAATGGGTATTTTTTGTAGAAACAAGCAAAAAAATGTGAACATGGGGTGGTTGGTATGACATTTTGCAACAACCAGAAGTGCTTGACATGCCATAAATCACTCTTTCTGAAGCCGTCGTAACTCCAAACGGTCATTAAATGACTGGCTGTAAGTCAAGGACTACCTGTAATTGGGGTATGATTTCATCAAAATTCCATTTTGTTTTAATTATTTTATTTTACCTTCCATTTATTTTATGTTCAGGTTTTTTTTAATATGATCAACAACCAAAGTAAAGTTCTTTGACTTTAACTAATAATTTTATAAAAACAAAGGGTTTCTTCCATTCACGGAGGGGAAAAAAAGTACTGTATATCTGAACTCTGGCAAGTATGCTTAGCACTGTTGTAGTCAAAGAGACTCAGGACTATTGTAAGAGGGCATACATGGAACAAAACAGACTGAAATGTGCTTATTCTGGATAGAACTTGTTTAGGGGGCAGGAAACAATGGGAGAAAGTCAAGGCAGTTGATGGTGGCTGAAGGGAGGCAGGGAGAGCAGAGGAGGGCTCAAAAAGAATAGGGGTGAATAGGTGGGGCAAGACTACACAACAAGGGAGACTCAGAATACATCAATTCATTTCTGACTTTCTATATTAGCCTGTGAACTGGTTACCAATCTAAGATTTTATGAACTCCATACACTTAATAGCTGTGGCTAATATTGAGCCTCTTTTTGTCTTTCAAATGGATTAGAAATCAGTGTAAAACATTTCATTTCCTGGGATCGCTGCAGTTAGCAACAGGCATAATTCAGACCCACACAAACTGAAACATCCTGGATTTTATCCTTGCCTGAAGGTTTGAAATGGTTCAGCAGAGCTTACAGAATACTTTGCTCTGGTTTAAAACAAAACAGATTCTCCATTTCATGCACATCACAAGGTCCTACGTTTGCGCAACCAAAGGATTTTTTTGTGCTGCACACACTGCTACCTACACAAGAACCATCGCTATATTCAATATGCTCTGAAACAAGGGAAATATTGTGTTGTGTTCCCCATAATTAGCATGCTTTCCCATGGTTAGAATTTTTAGTGCCTCCATATTTGAATGGCTATATGAAAGTTTGTTGTCATGCAGAATGCCACTGCCAACCTAAATCCTGTGCATAATGCAACGATACCAGATTGCTGTAGAGTTTATACATTAATATAGCATGGTAAATCCTTCAGAAGAGCAGAAAAAAAATAAGCCATCATTATTTTATGATTTAATAGAGGTTTATTTATACTTCAGTTTCATTACCAGTAAAAGAGAGGAGGAAGATAAAGAGGTGGAGGTGATGATCATGAGGATTGGAAGGAGGCTATACAAATATTTAAACTTGTCACTATGATCCTTGATCTCATTAAGAGGCATTCCCCTAGCCCCCAGATTCGCTTTGAAGACTTTCTTCACTCCTTACACCTGTTCCCCTTTAGACTGGGTCTACACTTCTTTTGAATGGAATAGAATAGAGTAGAATTCTTTATTGGCCAAGCATGATTTGACACACAGGGAATTTGTCTCTGGTGCATAAGCTCTCAATGTACTTTATTGTTGTTAGTTGCGAAGTCGTGTCCGACCCATCGCGACCCCATGGACAACGTTCCTCCAGGCCTTCTTGTCCTCTACCATCCCCCGGAGTCCATTTAAGTTCATGCCAACTGCTTTAGTGACTCCATCCAGCCACCTCATTCTCTGTTGTCCCTTTCTTCTTTTGCCCTCAATCTTTCCCAGCATTAGGCTCTTCTCCAGTGAGTCCTTCCTTCTCATTTAGCAGAATGATGGCACAAGGGGAAAAAACTGTCTCTGTGTCTAGTTGTTTTGGCATTCAATGCTCTCCAGCGGCGTCCCAAGGGGAGGAGTTGAAACAGTTTATGTCCAGGATATGAGGGTCTGCAGCAGGGGTGGGTTCTAATTTTTGTTACTGCCGGTTCTGTGGGGGTGACTAGGTGGGGGGAATGTGACTGAGTGGGTGTGGCCAACTTGATGTCACTCACGCAGTTAGTTATATGACCCTCCCACCTAGCCACGCCCTTCAAAACGGTGGCAAAAAAATTTGGGACTCTGACAGAGGGAAGGGGGGAAAGAGGGGAAAAACTCCAAAAAATAGACCGCCGGAGGATTTAGGGTGTGGAAAAGTCATACTTTTCCTAGAAGGAATCGAAGCATTCAACTTTGCAGCCTGGAGGACATGCCTATGTTTATAAATCCGGCAGGCAAGGGGGGGGAGACAACAGGAAGGAAAGGGTGGGAGATAGGAAAAAATGCAGGCGAGGTGCTGGACTGTGCAAGCAGGGCGGGCGGGAGGGAGGGAGGAAAGTTCACCCAATCCTGGCTTGGGACCAGGGGGGAGGAGGAACCGGCTGCAACCCCCCAAAACACCCCCAGGCACGACAGGAGCTGTGGGAAACCGCAGAGCCCAGATTGCACACCCGCGCTTTTGCCCTACAGTCATGCGTGTCGCCCCCACCCCACCCCTATTGCGGCTTAGATGCAATATTGGAGGGGATCCCTAAAATATCTGGACCAAGTAACA
The DNA here is from genome assembly GCA_023053685.1 of Diadophis punctatus similis. Classification (NCBI taxonomy): domain Eukaryota; kingdom Metazoa; phylum Chordata; class Lepidosauria; order Squamata; family Dipsadidae; genus Diadophis; species Diadophis punctatus. The sequence continues at coordinate 57,260,001 of JALIGW010000003.1, forward strand.
GCACGACGAAACAACGCAAGCGACTCCATGCATCTCTCTCTATAAAGTTGCTCATGTGTGTCCATTACATTCACACATACGGATGGGACACGCATGCATACAAAACCTGCATAAAAACCCCTAGTTGTGCAAACCACAGTGAAAAAAAGATCAGCTTCAGGGTTGGGGATGGAGAGGTCTTCAGCCGATCCCCCCTCCTCTCTGCACCCCTCCCCTCCCCAGCCAGATCTGTTTTGCCGTAGTTTGCATGCAGAGAGGATTTCTGGATGGGTCCCGCCTGCCCCTTTGACCTGCCTGCCAGCAGTGGTGAGAAGTACGCGGCTAGATTCTGCAAGTAGTGTCTGGGCGAGCGAGCATCAGGCGGGCAGGGTGAGCGAGCATCAGGCGGGCAGGGTGAGCAAGCAGGGACCGGTTCAGGGGCATGGTCAGGCTGCCGTTATTGCCGGTTCAGAGAACCAGTCCCTATTTTTACTACTGGTTCTATAGAACTGGTCCGAACCGGCAGGAACCCACCTCTGGTCTGCAGATATTTTCTCAACCTCTTTCTGACCCGTGTAGTATATGGGTCCTCAATGGAAGGCAGAGGTTAAAATGTGTTCCATTTTGTAGAAACCATTTGGACAATTATCATTTATGCAGATGGGACTCTTAGAGTAAGTCAGCCAGGCCAAAGTCATGCCTGTTCAGAGGTAGAAGAAAAAGAGAAATCTTCTGCACAACACCATCTTCCTCTCTATGAAGGCTGCAATGGGTGGAAGTCATTGTGATCTATACTACTGGAAAGCCAAGGGTCAGAAGTCCTTTTCCTCCATTGATGCTTCGTATCCTTCTATCTCTTCTTCTTCACTTAGAAAAAGAATTCAAGCTGGCCAGCTACCTACCCTATAAATACTATTCTGAGAGAGTCCCAAAGTAATGCATTGTGTTATGCCAATGGCAAGTGCCCACAGGTGAAGATGTTATAGCCACCCCACAATCTGTCAATCTGATTGCCCTCCCACAGTGGCAGAGCCACATCTTAAAACACAGTGAAACAGTTGTTATAATAGCGGCTGCCATCACAATCTTCCACTCAAAGTGGCTACTTTATTTTGCCTAATAGCAGGGATGATCCAAACAGCTCATGTTGCACCATTGGCTCTTCAAAGCTTTTGAGGAGGCACAGGGGCAGTATGTTGGATAGTTTGTTTTAGTATTTGTCATCCTAATAAATTAGGATCTTTATTAAATTTTATGCCGTCCATAAGACACTCATATACAGGTAGTCCTCAACTTACAACCATAACTGAGTCCCAACATTTTGTTGCTAAGCGAGTCAGTTGTTAAGTGAGTTTTGTCCCATTTTACGACCTTCCTTGCCACAATTGTTAAATGAATCAACACAATTGTTAAGTTAGTAACACTGTTAAGTGAATCTGGCTCCCTCATTGACTTTGCTTGTCAGAAGGTCACAAAATATGATCACATGACTCGGAACACTGCAACCATCATAAATATGAGTCAGTTGCCAAGTTTCTGAATTTTACAGAAGCTCTGCAGGCAATCCTTAACTTATGACCACAATTGATGCCAAAATTTATGTTGCTAAGTGAGGTTTGCTCCATTTTACGACATGTCTTGCCACAATTGTTAAGAGAGTTACTGTAGTTGTTAAGTTAGTAACATGGTTGTTAAGTGAATCTGGTTTCCCCATTGACTTTGCTTGTCAGAAAGTCTCAAAAGCTGATTACATGACACTGGGACACTGCAATCGTCATAAATATGAACCCAGTGGCCAAGCATTTGAATTTTGATCACGTGACCATGGGGATGCTGCAATGGTCGTAAGTGTGAAAAATGGTCATAAGTCACTTTTTCCAATGACGTTGTAACTCTGAATAGTCACTAAACAAACTGTTGTAAGTCGAGGATTACCTGTATACATATCTTTATATGTTGTTTTAGGTATGTTGTACTTTTTATGTTTTGCGGCATTTTTTACTGCTGGAGTTTTAAAATGCAGCCAAGAGTCTGCTGTATGCAAATGGCATAATAAAATAAAAAGTATGTATGCAAGCCCCAAAATGTGCCCTCACACATGTGTGTGCGGGCACACACATGGATTTTAAGGTATGTGATTTTCACGCTTCACTACCAAGTTGGTCCCTTTTAATATGTTCCTGACAACAGAAAATACAACACAGCCTGCGTAATTAGTAACTACTTTGAAAGGATATAAAATTGAATGACAAAAATCTACTTCTCTTTTACTTATACTTGGGGGTAAAATACAACCACAACAGAGAGATGGATGTTTCCAATATGAACGCTGTCTCACTTTGTTGTTGTTTGGGAAGAAAAGCTTTGACAGTGAGATTCTTCTCTTAAGACAATGGATCTCAATATTTCTTCCATCCATCGCAGCAGGAAGAAGATCAGATCCAGAGTTCAGCCCATCTGTACTTTATCTCAAATAAATTCCTGTATGGTTTGTGATGTGGTGCTTGCCTGTAACTTCAAACCACTTTATCAAGTGCTGTGGTTACTTACTAAATGCTAACACAAAAGAAAAAAACAATAGCCCTATAAAATAGTAGAAAAGAATAGCAAATTCATATATTGTGCTTCATCACATACTGGTATGTTACACATTCATGTGTGTTTGATATAATATGAACAATCTAGTGTGGCAAAAGCTTGTTTTGGTGAAGGAAATATGCACCATACAGTATCTCATACTACAACTTTTCAAAGAACCCAAACAATGTTATTGTGTATCTCAATCAGCATATAGACAAAACCACTAAATTAATAACAAAGCAATGGTTTCTAACATATGGCTTGATCTAACTTAATTAATACGGTCCCAGCAATTGTGGTGGAGAATCTGTTTTATAAGAAACACACACGAAATGTAGAAGGATACACATTCCTATTGTGCATATGCTTTGGAAGTATACAGGTGAACATTTACATTCCATCCAAACTCATGTGAAATTAATTCCTAAAACATAGGATGCTAGAAGAACTGAAGAAGATTCTTGGATGAGAAGCAAAATGTTTCCAAGGGGAAAAAAATCAAGAAAGTCTGGTTGCCTTTTGAAAAGCACCTTTGGGACAACCATGACCTGAATGATTGAGACAGGCCAGAAGAAAATCACAGAGCCTGAAATTATCACACAAATTCAAGCCCATTATCTGATAAATAACCAAAAGTCACTGGTTATTTGAAAGCTAGTTTATCTATGTATATAAAAGCAAAAACCACTCACGCCGTAATCACGAAATCTCCAGAACCGTAAAGCCTACAAATTTGCCACGTATGTTCCTCTTGCCTTCTAGGTGCTCACTAAGAAAGAACTTTTCAAAATGACCATCAGAGCATTAGTATTTCCTATATTATTATTAACACGCTCTGATGCTAAGGAGTTTATTAAGAGCTGAGTTTCAGTTTCACTTTTACTTTCACAGCAGCAAGCAGCTTTACTACAGGACAGTTGAGCTAAGCCACGGCCATCCTCCTTCCTGTCTCCTTCTTGTTCACACAGCAAATACTGTTTGAGTTTCCAAACACCCCTCAACTCTCTCACACACTGACAGGACGCTAGCCAGATGAATACCAATGGATGCTGGTAAGCAGAGGCAGAATTTTCCCCCCTCTTATTTTCCTCCTCAGTTCAGACAAATCTGTTCCTTCTACTGTAACACCAGTTAAAGGGAAAAGAGGCAAAAAATGCAGAAAAAGATTTACAGATGCTATTAGGAAAACACAAGTAAGGGAAGCTTCACACAAGTATCATCAAACTCATCCCCAAGTCAGTACACAGGCTGTAAAAAGTATTATTAACATGCTCCGATGCTAATTAGTTAGACGTTCTACTCCCCTTCCCAACTTGAAAATAACTCTGGACAGAACGTGATAGCATAGGAGATGCTTCTGTGGGGCAAGGCTGAGGGAGAGAAGGGGATAGGATAGGGGAGGTTTCTGTGGGGCAAGGCTGAGGGAGAGAAGGGGGATAGGATAGGAGAGGATTCTGTGAGGAAGAGAATGGGAGAGGAGAGGCCAATTGTAACTACTCATTAGTTTTCAAGCTGTAAGTGCCCATTTATCAAGCTTGATCACATAGTACCGTAGCGGAGCATGGGTATTTAGCTAGTAACTAATATTAGCATTAGTCTGTCTTTCTATAAGACATGAATTGATAAAAAATAGTTGATGAGCAATTTTGGAGCCACTTATACATCCAGCCCACAGCTAGTTTGCCAATCAGCATGTCAAGGACACATTGTCAAATTATCATTCCCTGGCAATTGTAACCAAACATTCTTTTTTGTCTTGAGCTGGTTCCTAGGGTTGTCTGCTTAGTCATAGGAAAAGTATCATTCAGAAAACATAAACATTACAGTATAAAAATGAAAATTATCAAGAGGTTTAACGTATCCTGTGTAACATTATCCACTGACGTATCAGTTTTTACTTCAGATTTCTGTAATGAATAAACTGAATGAATATTTTCACAGAATATTAGTGTTACCTTGAGCCCCTTAGATGAAAGATAGATTATTACAATCAATCCGGAAGAAAAGTCTCTATACTCTACACAGGATTGGTGTATAATAACACCTGCAAGATAGTTATTTCTGGACAGTTTTTATAACTGTGATGCCTTGTGGAAGATTACATTAAGATGTATGTAGTTCAGATTTGAACAGAGGCCAACATTTTTTGAATTCTACCCATTCTGCTGCTCTATTGGTGTGTGGAAATGGCCTTAGGAGATAGGGGGAAAAGCCCCAGTCCAAGAGATGGTTAGGCAAGGTAGCTTAGTGAAGCGGACATGGCAAAGGTCTCTGAAGGGACCCTCCCTAATTTATTGGGCTGTAAGAGTGACAGGAGCAAAATGTATTGATGTCAGCCATGTAAGATAGTCCAAACAGGAAGCATGACCAGATGGATTAATTTTACTTTATTGCAAGTTTACATTAATAGTGTTTTATCGAGGATTCAGTAGTTAAGTATTGTCTGTTTTGCTTGTTTTGCCAATCATCTCACTGAATTTTTCAACATTTTTTTCCAGATCTTTACAGGTAGTTCTTGACTTACGACCACAATTGAGCCCAAATTTATGTTTCTAAGTGAAACATTTGTTAAGTGAGTTTTGCCACATTTTACGACCTTTCTTGCCCCAGTTTTTAAGTGAATCATCGCAGTTGTTCAGTTAGCCACACCACTGTTAAGTGAATCTGGCTTCCCTATTGACTTTGTCCGAAGCTGATCACATGACCCTGGGACACCATAACTGTCACAAATACGAGCCAGTTGTCAAGTCACATGACTATAGGGATACTGCAATGGTTGTAAGTGTGAAAAATAGTCATAAGTCACTTTTTTCAGTGCCGTTGTAACTTTGAACAGTCACTAAATGAACTGTTGTAAGTTGAGAACTTCCTGTATTCTCTGTAAACTGCCAAGTGTTTTACTGAGCTGAGTGGTATAGACATATCAATCAATCAAAATTTATTCCACCTCTCCCTCCAATTTTTAGGTAAAACAATGTTCTATGAACAAACAGTATACAGAGAAATAAAAGTCTACTTTGTAAACAATGAAATGTAAATCATGTGAATTATGAAAACTTCAATGCAGCTATAGGCTCTAGATATCAAAGTTAGGTGGAAAGAAAGTAAGAAAAAAGACCAGGAAAGAAAAGAAAAAAACCCATACCTTAACATTGATTTTCATCTCTTCCCATAATATTAAAAACGAAGTGCAAAGCTCTCCTAATTAGGTTTCTGTAGAGTGCTTAGTTTCTTTCTATGCATTTTGTTTCTAGGTCTAACCTTAGGGGAATTTCTGTCAATGTAAGCTCAGGAAATAGTCTTACCATAGACTTTCTAGAGAGAAAAAAAGGGGGGGGGGATCTGAAGTTTGGTGAACTTTACTACTAATCAGTCCCAGGTGTCTTTGCCTCATTTTACATAATATGCAGCATTCCTTTTAATAGCATGTTACTAAATCAGTCTCTGTCATTTTCTCTTCCAAATATTCTATTTTTTTAAAAAAAATGTGTCACTGTAAGTAAGAAACAAACATACTACTGGGGTTGTATCATATTGTACCTTCAACTGGAGTTCACACTCTGGGCAGTCAATGTCTCTGGTAGTTCCCCCACATCATTTTTATGGTCATAGATTTAGTTGGACCAAAACCTATCTGTCTTTGTCTCTCTGTCTCTCCCTCCCTTTCCCTCTTTTGCAGGAATTCTAATGCAGGAATTCAGTGACTTACAAACTGGACTTTCTTCTATTCTGGAGTGTGGAAGTTAAGGGTCAAAATTGGTGCCACTGGTGCTTAAGAATCCTGTTTCATTCCCTACTATCCCTCAACATTTGAACCGTCTTACCTTCATGACATCATCCCCTGCAGCTGGAAGCAAAAATAAACCAGACAAAACAAGTGTTTCTCTCTCATGAATGTGAAGAAAGGGGTCAATGCTCCAGAAATTAGGCACACCTACAGTATATAGTCAGACATTTTGCAGAGATATTTATTTTTCTGAAGTTTTATTTTGTTCTTTTTCTTTAATAGTATCAAAATAAAATGAGGTCCAAACTTGGTTTCTAAACCTGCCAGTCATAGTAATATTCTTTTTAGTTAGACATTGTAACATCAAATCGGATATCCAGTATTAAGCATAATCAACTGTGAACATTCTAAATTAAGATAAGCAATGTCGATTTAATATTTGTGGTTATGGGAGAGCAGGTTTCATCTCCACATTAGAGAAATTTCAGAACTTTTCAAAAATGCATACAATTAGATGGATGTTCAAAAGAGCTTAGGGTATTTTGAGTTTAGAAAGTTCTGCTCTGAGGAGAAGTTGGATAATACCAGCCTTTTTTAACTTTTCTTATTAGGCTACAACTCAGAACAATAATTGGGCTGATTGGAAATTATCCAAGTCATAGTCAAGACAATGAAGGATATCAGATTTGAGAAGGCTAGCTAGATCAGATATTTTGAGCATGAGGGCCACACAGGATGGACTTTGCAATACTTGTAGCATGGTTTTTATAGTACTGTTACACTGGCTAACATTACATTATACAGATTAATCTACATTTTCACTATGGAGATCATTCAGCTTTTTACCAGTAATTGCTATAATTAATTTAAATTACTTTGTACAACACAATAAATAAACTGTTTGTGCGTGCATGTTATCTGTATATACAGTATGTCACAGAAGTGAGTACACCCCCTCACATTTTGTAAATATTTAAATATATCTTTTCATCTGACAACACTGAAGAAATGACACTTGGCTACAATGTAAAGTAGTGAGTATGCAGCTTGTATAACATTGTAAATGTGTTGTCCCCTCAAAATAACGCAACACATCGCCATTAATGTCTAAACTGCTGGCAACAAAAGTGAGTATAGCCCTAAGTGATAATGTCCAAATGCGGCCCAAAGTGTCAATATTTTGTGTGGCCACCATTATTTTCCAGCACTGCCTTAACCCTCTTGGGAATAGACTTCACCAGAGCTTCACAGGTTGCCACTGGAGTACTCTTTCACTCCTCCATGACGACATCACGGAGCTGGTGGATGTTAGAGACCTTGCGCACCTCCACCTTCCGTTTCAGGATGCCCCACAGATGTCAATAGGGTTTAGGTCTGGAGACATGCTTGGCCAGTCTATCACCTTTACCCTCAGCTTCTTTAACAAGGCAGTGGTCATTTTGGAGGTGTGTTTGGGGTTGTTATCATGCTGGAATATTGCCCTGCGGCCCAGTCTCCGAAGGAAGGGTATCATGCTCTGCTTCAGTATGTCACGGTATACATGTTGGCATTCATGGTTCCCTCAATGAACCGTAGCTCCCCAGTGCCAGCAGCACTCATGCAGCCCCAGACCATGACATTCCCACCACCATGCTTGACTGTAGGCAAGGCATAACTGTCTTTGTGCTCCTCACCTGGTTGCAGCCACACGCTTGACACCATCTGAACCAAATAAGTTTATCTTGGTCTCATCGGACCACAGGACATGGTTCCAGGACATGTCTTTAGTCTGCTTGTCTGCAGTGTTTGGGGGCTTTCTTGTGCATCCTCTTCCAGATTTCTGGTGTGCATGCGTGCGCGATGATCAGCTGGCCTTCATGCATGCGGCAGTGCCGGAAACTGGAAGAGCTGGTCTTCCATTCTCCTGCGTGAGCATGCACACCGGCCAGTTGATCGTCATGCGCACATGCATGCCAGTAACCGGAAGACTAACTGGCCAGTGGGCATGTGCACGCAGGAAACCGGAAATTCATTTTTGGGGGGGCGCATGCGCCCTGGGCAGCTCCTCTTCCAGGTTGCGGCCAGATGAGTGTGCGCTCTCTCCCTTTTCGGCACTCGGTGCCGAAAAGGGTTGCTATCACTGGCCTAGGCCATCTTTATGTAGAGCAACAATTTGTTTTTTCAGATCCTTAGAGAGTTCATTGCCATGAGGTGCCATGTTGAACTTCCAGTGACCAGTATGAGCGAGCGATAACACCAAATTTAACACACCTTCTCTCCCTTCACACCTGAGACCTTGTACCACTAACGAGTCTCATGACACCAGGGAGGGAAAATGGCTACTTGAGCCCCATTTGGACATTATCACTAAGGGGTATACTCACTTTTGTTGCCAGCAGTTTAGACATTAATGGCTGTGTTGCGTCATTTTGAGGGGACAGCACATTTACACTGTTATACAAGCTGTATACTCACTACTTTACATTGTAGCCAAGTGTCATTTCTTCAGTGTTGTCACATGAAAAGATATACTTAAATATTTACAAAATGTGAGGGGGTGTACTCACTTCTGTGACATACTGTATGTGTCAATTTTAGTTCCATAAATCTTACTAATTTTTAATGTTTTGGAGAAGAGAGCTTAGCTTATAAAAAACCAACATTCTACCAGAAAAATCATTATTTATAAAACTTCAAACTTCTTATACCAAACTTCATAACTGCCCATCTCACTCGTATAGGGTTATATAATGTTATATTCCAGAATAAAAGTTTTATCTATTTCTCAAATGTTAACATAACTAGGCCAAATCCTATTTTAGGTATTCATTTTTTTCCTCACTGATTGCAAGATTGCTCTTCAATGTTCACAGAAATGAAAAAGCATTCCCATGTGTTTTGAATTTAGCAAAGATGATTCCATACTGTGTCAGTTTCTTATGTTCTGAGCAAGTGCCGTGTCCGTTCTGGAGAAGTCACTTCTCTCATAAACAGTAAAAGCCTAACTGCTGGATCCCACATCCAATTATGGCATCACACTAATCCTACCAAATGTTCTTTATTTTAAATCTAACCCTTAAAGCTTTGCCACTAAACTAGGATAACAAAAAATGACTATACACATGGGATCCATCAATTTTCCCTATCCATGTAAAGATTCTTGCCTATTCCACTAAGGATTTAAATGCCGATTCAGTTGAAGCTTTTAACAAGCTCCAGTTGTCATTTTGTTCTTTTACACATACGTCTATCACCCTTGACAGAAATATGCTTTTCTTTGAGTCCCTATAACTTGACAATATTATCATCTTTTAACATTTTTTCCTCTTGAATGCTTGTTAACTAGAAATCTGAAGTGCCTCACAGCCAAAATGCACCAAAGAATATTCAATATTTAACTTTATTCTAAAGCAAAAGTGGAACTGGTATAGAAATATGTTTCTCTATAAGCTTTATTTGTACAAGGCTACTAGAGGCAAAAGCAAATAGGCTTTGAAAAAACTCAATTCTTTTTTCCTATGTAGAAATAAGTCCTATTTAATTTTAGGAGAATTTGCTCCAGGGAAATGTATATAGGATTACAGCTTATATCAGTGATGGCGAACCTTTTTTCTCTCGGGTGCCGAAAGTGCATGCGCGCGTGCTATCGCGCATGTGCGAGTGCCCACACCCATAATTCAATGCCTGGGGAGGGCGAAAATGGCCTCCCCCGCTCCCCTGGAGGGCCTCTGAAGGCCGGAAATGGCCCGTTTCCCAACTTCTGGTGGGCCTGCTAGGCCCATTTTTCATCCTCCCCAGGCTCCAGAGGCTTCCCTGGAGCCTGGGGAGGGCAAAAACACCCTTCCCAGTCCCCCCAGAGCTTCCCTGCGAGCCAAAAATCAGCTGGCCGGCGTGCACATGCACGCTGGAGCTGAGCTAGGCAATGGCTCATGTGCCGGCAGATATGGCTCCGCGTGCCACCTGTGGCACCCGTGCCATAGGTTCGCCATCACTGGCTTATATCTACTTTCTTTTTAAAGTGAAAATCTAACATATTTTTTTAACATATTGTCCTCCAAACAAGAGATTCTAAATATGAATGATCGTATAAAAATACTGAAATAAAAAGGGATTTAACACAAATTTGGAGTCTCCTAGGAAAGCCCCTTGAGAGCCATATATATATAATTAATATGCCACCCATCTCATTTAATATTGAAGGCAGGACAAGAAGCAATGGATGGAAAACTAATCAAGGAGAGAAGCAACCTACATCTAAGGAGAAATTTCCTGACAGTTAGAACAATTAATCAGTGGAATGATTTGCCTCGAGAAGTTGTGGATGCTCCAACACTGGAGATTTTTAAGAAGAGATTGGAAAACCATTTGTCTAAAATAGTTTCCTGGTTACATAGGGGGTTGGACTAGAAGATCTCCAAGTTCCCTTCCAACTCTATTATTCGGTTAATATTGTTTTTGCAAATAAGTTTATGAGGAATATTTTCTTTAAGGTGACGGCATACTATGGTATAAGCTGTCATGAATAACTTTGCAGGTGGAGGTTTTCATTTTGCTAAAGATGTCAATTCTACTCTTCTACGAAGAGTGAAATGGTGCTACAAATAACCATTTACCGTAGCTTGTCTAGATGAACCACAATGGGGCAAGCGCTGAGAAACATGAAATATTGTTTTAGTGCATACATTGGGGGTATTTAGCCATACTTAGGCACCACGCCCATCTTCTGTAGCTTCAATTTTTAATTTTCTTTTGAAGGGCAGGTAGTCCTTGATATGCGACCACAATTGAGTCCAAAATTTCCATTGCTAAGCAAAACAGCTGTTAAGTGAATTTTGCTCCATTTTACGACATTTCTTGCCATGGTTGTTAAGTGAATCTGGCTTCCTCGTTGACTTTGCTTCTCAGAAGGTCACAAAAGGTGATCACATGACCCTGGGAACACTGGCCAAGCGTCTGAATTTTGATCGTATGACTACAGGGATGCTGCAACCATCATAAGTGTGAAAAACAGTCATAAATCACCTTTTCAATACCTCGTAACTTCACTAAATGAATGGTTGTAAGTTGAGGACTACAGGTTTTCCCCCAACAAACAAGACACATTTTCAGGCTCTACAGATCAAACTGACCAAGTGCAAGTGATGTTAATATAGCACATTGCAACCTGGAACTTTAAAAGCAATAACAAAAAACTCTAACGTGACAAACTCTACTTTTTATATGACAAACTGCTCCTAAATAAAATATACTTTAATTAACATTAATATAAATTGGTATAAAGTTACCTGATCTCTATGCGTCACATGCTTCTTAATTAAAGGGAAATAAATACTTCTCATATGTAGCCAGGGTAAATATATTTGGTAATGAAGTCAGATTTTGTTAGATCATTTTCAAGTAAATTAAATATTTTTTGGTCAAACTATGTAAACGGCTTAAAACCCTTTTGGGAAAACTGAGTGCTGCCCTTGTTACTGACTTTGGCAAAGAACAAAATAACAAGGGCCTTTTTTGTTGTTGCTTTTAAAAAAAGAAGGCTTTGAATCAAATTCTTAGCCTTTCTGTCAAACACGAGTAGATTTCTTGTGCTCAGCATCTTGTGGTGTTTGGCTTCTTTCATATTTGATGATTCAGTCATTACAGTTTGTGATAGCAAATCGTTTTGCTCCGTCCCAAAGACTTAAGCTCAGGAATTCAACCCTGTCACCACTTTGGCTCATGGTGCACAAATTTTGTACATTCCGTATACTTTAACGAGTCTTGAGAGGTGATAAACGAGGCAAATGTTGTAGCTTACCAAAAGGGTAAAGCAGGCAGAAAACGATGGCCACAGTTCGAATCTGTGAAGTAATCAGTACACATTTTTATCTGATGGAGCATATCTCTACTACAGATTGTCCTCGTTTACTGACCACTCATTCAGCAACCATTCAAAGTTAACGATGGCACCAAAAAAGGGAGATTTACAACCAATGCTCGAAGTTGTGGCTGTTGTAGCATCCTTGTAGTCACATGGATCGCAATTTGTGTGCTTGGCAACTGGGGCACATCCACAATGGCCACAGTGTCACACAATCACATGATGGCCATATGCGACCTTCACAGCCAGCTTCCAACAAGCAAAATCAATGGGGAAGCCAACAGGAAGTTGCATTTCACTTAACAATTCCACCACTTAGCAACAGAGTTCCCAACTATAGTCCGTTAAGTGAGGGCACCCTATATTAACAAAAGTACAACATTCCAATTACCTGAATGAATACAGTGCCCTAAAAAGATTGTAGAAAACTCTGAAAAGGGACATCAGCCTTGTGTTAGCAAGTAAGAGTATTTGCTTTCTGTGTGATTATTTCAAGTGCATTTTCTGCCACAAAATATTCTCCTGTGGTTTTAGAAAGCTCAGAGCAAATCTGAGTTTTACAGTACTTATTCTGGCTTTTTAATTGTTGTTAATAACAATATTCAACAGAGTATCAAATAGTGTTTCTAGTCTCTGTACTATGTATGCAATAAAATGCAGTAAACCACTAAAAGAACACTACTCCGTAAGATAAAATTAGTACAACAATACAAATATAAAGTGTAGCCATCATCAGAGAATAACAAGGCCTAAAATAAGATATTATAAAAGTGATCTTAACATAGAAATTTAATTTAATTTAATTAAAATTCTTAATATGTAGAATATATCTACATATTATATTATTTTAAAATCCTGGGAATAGAAAAATAACTATACATGCTGTCAAAGCAATAGTAATGAGAGTACATGGAACAAATTTCACTTGCAAGAACAATCAAGATTCAATCCTATTGCCTAAGTCATCATTCCTACTATTGAACCATGAATATTGTAGTATTACTTCAGGAAAGGTTTTTATAAATGACTTTGGAGTTTGGCTAGATATCTGTGAGAGGGTGCACTGAATCACCTAAGATTCCAAAGCAGTTTGTTTTGTAAAGTCAAGCCACAATTTTGAATTAGGCTAGTAAAAGGATAGAAGTCAAGATTTAAGTGAGGTGGCAAACATGGCTGCAAAATTCCAATGAAGTTTCTCAAGATTATATTTTACACTAGATAATGATAGGTTACCTTCAGAAGCACACCCACATACATTATATCAATAGATGTGGAGCATGAATCGTGGTGGATTATCCACTTCCAGACAGAATTAGGGTATGATACCAACTGATAAAAAGCCACGCCACAGATTCCGTTAGAGCTTCTTCTAGCAGTTATGAATCCACAAAGAGTCCCAGAGTCCCTAACCTTTTAGGGGAAACATAAGCCCTTTAGAAAAGATTCAATCCCTTAATTTGCTATGAAAAACTATTCCGGTGGTGTGTTTCAGATTTGCCTGAACACCATTCTACTTAGCTTACTTCAACAAATGACAACAGCTAAATATCAATTAAGAGAGAATTAATACACCATTCACTACTACACCTTTGCACGACGCTGCAATTCCTTGACTTAAGGTATTCCCAAATACAAAACTGCAGGATTATAGTAAATTCCTTGTCTTGAAAACAATTGGTGGTTTACTTCAAAATTCAGCACAGGAAATGTGGGCCTGTGTAAGCAGAATCTATTGCAAAACTCGTTATGATGGAAAAACACCACAAATTCTGTTGCTAAAACAAATCTTGCCAGTGAGATCACTATGACTAGAATAAATAGTATTATAAACTAGTGGCATATAATGTTATCATATATTTGCATATATACACACCAATCTGAAATAAAATATTTTCCCATTTAATAAACTTGCATGCACCCCAAAAATTAAGTGAGAGGCCACTAGCATAATTTTAAAAATATGTTTTTATTGCGTTTAGAATAATTCACTCTACCATCAACATGATTACTAGATTTTTTAAAATCTCATTAAAATATTCAAATTAATATGTGCTAGAGTGTTAGTTTTGTCGGTTTTCAGACATTTCTAGTTTTCAGACAAATAGATTCTGGATTAATTAAATTGTTTGACTTCCTTCTGAAAAAATAGCATAGTTAAAAGCACATTGACACTATTTGCTTTCTTAGATTAGCATGTTCTTCCACTGCATGTTTAGCAATATCTCTCTCTATCCAAATTCAATCCAGTAACAGTCAAAGCCAATAAATATTAAATTTGTTCCTGGCCGAAGTTTAAGGAGGAACATCCAATAAAAAGTGAAATCACTAGGCTTGTTTCATATGCCTTTGACACAATAGAGATTACATCAATGGAAAGGAATAAATCAATCAGTAATATATAACTAAGAAAAAGATTCTTGCAATAATGGATTTCCTTAAGAAGGATCAAATCAGTATCATGACAATGGGAAGGGAAAACCAGAGAAGATAATGAACACCCGAGGAAGCAAGTGGAGAAAGAAAAACAAAAACAAACAAAAAATCCCCACCCTCTACTTGCATTCCCAATATCCTACTCCCTCAAGTGGAATGTTACAACAGAAAGAATTCTAGTCTTTACTGATCCTTGGCAGGCCACAAACTCTGAGCTGTAATCCCAACTACATGTTAAGATTGTTTTCTAAGGAAGGAACATCAACCGATTTATATTTATAGGAATGCCATAATATACATGGGTGTTTGCATGGATACACACACTTTTTAAAATAACTTGACATACTACTTCATAAAATAATTTACAAGGTCATAAAGATTATATCTGAAAAACTAGAATTCCTTCTGTTGACCAGGAGTGAATTAATCACTTAATCTAGTACTCCATGATATGGAAAGCAGATGAAGTTATTTTAAAAAGTGTCTGTGTGTGCATGTATTTTATGGCCTTCTGATAAATATAAATCAATGTTCCTTCCTCAGATAACAGTCTGAATGTGAAGCTGGAACTATAACTAAAATTAAGTGATTAGTTCCCTCATAACTGATAGAAGGCAAGATCTTTTAGCTATGATCCAAAATTGTATTTGCAATTCTGCAAATACTGGCATTTTATACTTGCTAATAACATTTAACATTCCATTGGTTAACAAGTTGGAACCTAAGCATAATTAGCCAATATCAGAACAGACTCAGAAGCAAAACCTTTTCCTTTAAATAATGTTTAGGGAACATCCACAAGTTCCACATCTGAAACAGCTTCTTCCAGTTTTTATTTACTTCTCAAAACTAAAGATCACTCTTATTGCAGCGTGTGATTCAGGTTTTTTATGAGAGCAAAGTCAAAATAGAACAAAAGCTGGGTGGCCAAAAGAACAAGCCATTATAATTGCAGTATGGGAAAACTTTCTAATAGAAATTGGATGGAAGCTCTGTTTTCTTTAAATACACTCAGTTTTTGAATGTCTGAAAAATTACCGGACCTTAGGAAACTTAATTTTCCCACTATCCAAATAGGGCTGATAGATGCTGGTTTAGTAAGCCATACAGTTATAGGCATTATTATGGGTCACATATAATTTTCTCTTTCTCCACCCTAAAGGCCTGTCATCATTAGAAGCTACAATCTTAACCTCTCTCTTTCCTAAGTATACTTTTGAAATAAAACACTGCCATCTATAATTTGTTTTGAACTCAGAGGCATTCAGTTTATCCAATTTTACCACATAACAGTAGTTTTCAAAAGTACCTTTTAAAAGTGTGTGTATATATGTATCCCCACTTACCCACATTTAATGTAAAAGAAAATGTAATTCCCAAAATGCATATACTCAATCACACGAGAAGAGGACATGGGAAATTATGAGCACAGAGCTCAAGTTTCATGGGGGAAACAGAGATGTGGCTCTATGCATCTGATGAAGTAAGTTACACAAAATCTTATACCTTTTAAAATAATTTGATGGTCTGAAAGGGTACAACAAGACTTTCAAATATTTCTTTTTGTTACCATAACTAACAAGCCTGTCCTACAAGTTCCATGGAGAAATCTTAGGCAAGTGATCTTCCATCCCTTTAGCAATCCATTTTGGTTTCTTAGAAAAATAGCTCTCTGAGTGTCCCACCACTCTAATATGATTTACAAATGAAGCTAAGAAAGAGTCATTCTTTTGTCCTTCACTTTTCCAATATGTATCTTTAAGAAAGAGTTTAGAGAAAACTCATCTTTCTTTCTTCAAATGGAAGAATAATTGCCAGTCAATGAAGCTTCACAGGTAGTAGCAGGCTGAATGCATGAGACTGCATGCAAAGATCTTTCCTGTTCTTGAGCTCAGGAGACCCAAACCAAAGAGAGGAAGTTGGAATATTAAAAATTGAAAAATATTTTATTACATACCCTTCTCCGTCACTTTCTATGGATGATACATGATGATGTGCATTAGTGAGAGCTGACTCAAGTATATGTTGCCTCGACAGAACATTCTGATGTGGTGGTAGGCCAGGTGATGGTCCATTGTGGTTTGTGCTGGAACTAGTATACATCCCTAAGGAAAGAAAATGTTTGTCAATGAAAACTTTTTATACTTCCTCTAAAAAGTATCTTTTTAGCACAGATGTCTCAAAAAAGTTCCTATAGGTCTTTGTCTTACATTGAGAATGGGAATGAAGGTATCTTCCAGATTTTACAAATGTAAAATCGTGTAGATCTTAAATATTTAGAATACAGTATAGAGAAAAACTGAACTAGATCTTATAATTTGTTTCTACTGTGCATGGAAAAACAAAGATGGTAAATAAAAGTCTTTAGCGTGTATTTCCCAGCAACTTATACTAAAAGACATGCTGACTCCAGTATTTGAAATAAGATATAATCATCACGGTTAATAATTACTTATTTGCCATGGAATTATCTAATTTCCCTTTTAAAGCTCATTAACCTGGTGGAAATAACTAACTTCAGTTAGGATTGACATATCCAAGAACAATTGGCTGTAGAGAATAGTTTTCAATGGTTTTAGAATTCACAGTTAAAAGAAAGATTAAAAATAGATAATAGGATTGGAACTGAATAACAGAAAACAGGATTTGAGGTTGAACTACCGTATGTATAAATGATGAAAATATAATTGCTAAATGTATAAACTTTTACTCAAATTTAAGAAGAAAAGGTGAAACAATATGATAAAATGGGCTAACATATGTTTGCACATAATAAACTGACGGAACAGTGGGAAAATATTATTAAAAGGATTGACATTTACATTATGTTATAACTTCAGAGAATTTTTATAAAATGATGTGCCATTGGTATATGACTCCAGAATGTCTAGAATGCATAAAAGTACTTCAAATTCATGTAAAAATTACATAAATTAGAGAATTTATGCTAGATTTATTTATTTATTTATTTATTTATTTATTTATTTATTTATTTATTTATTTATTTATTTTGTCAAGCATGTATATGATTACAAAGTATAAATATGATTGTGAATATATAAGAAGTACAAGCATGGTTATGAATACATGATATTTTATGAATACATGGGGACATTAGGACAGGGACGGTAGGCACACTGGTGCGCTTATGTACGCCCCTTACAGACCTCTTAGGAATGGGGTGAGGTCAACCATAGACAGTCTAAGGTTAAAGTTTTGAGGGTTTGGGGAAGAAACTACAGAGTCAGGTAATGTATTCCAGGCATTGACCACTCTGTTGCTGAAGTCGAATTTTTTGCAATCAAGTTTGGAACGGTTTACATTAAGTTTGTATCTATTGTGAGCTCGTGTATTGTTGTGGTTGAAGCTGAAGTAGTCATTGACAGGTAGGACATTGTAGGATATAATTTCGTGTGCTACACTTAGGTCAGATCGAAGGTGGCGTAGTTCTAAATTTTCTAGGCCCAAAATTTCAAGTCTGGTGGCATAAGGTATTCTGCTGCGAACAGAGGAGTGGAGGACTCTTCTTGTGAAATATCTCTGGACATTCTCAATTGTATAAATGTCCGATATGTAGTGTGGGTTCCAGACAGATGAGCTGTATTCGAGAATTGGTCTAGCAAATGTTTTATATGCTCTGGTTCCCTGAAGATGGGCTCCAGCACGAGTCCGAAAGCTCAGAAGACAAAACCTCTGGTCCTGGTGACCCACCCAGATTGGATCCTGCAACATTATCTTGGGACACGTATATTCAGACAGAAAATAAATTTATTTTTGGGTAGAAATAAAAATGCAAGAAAGTATTACTTCCCCTTAGTGAAGAGCAATTTTGGACATAAAATAACACAAACAAATTATACACTATACTGTTAATGTTTTTACACAAACCCTGATTGAAGACAAGTACAATCAGTTGACTGTTTTAACAATTATCATCTATTTGCACATTAAATATTTTCCTTTATCCTGTGCAAAAATGGGGCATCCACTGAAATCAAAGATCTTAAGCAGATAGTTCCAAGTAAGGTTTGCAGTTTTAATGTGTATCTTTAGCATTATGAATTGTTTTGGCTGCTATGATATATCAGAAAATTATTTTAGCTAATTCTATATAAGAAAAAAGATTGAGCATTATTAGTTTATCTACAATGTGTAGACCAGTGATGGCGAATCTTTTTTTGCTCAGGTGCCAAAAGGGTGCACACGTGCCCACACCCATAATGCAATGCCCTCCCCCCCATGCATGCGCACACAACCCCCCCCCATGCTGACCCCCCCACGCATGCGCGCAGGGCTCACTGAAGGCTCCGAAGCTTGTGGATGGCGAAAAACGGATTCAAGATGATTTTCGGCCTTCCAGAGGGCAGGGGGGGGGGGTCGTTTTCACCTTCCACAGGCTTCAGGAAAGCCTCTGGAGCCTGTGGATGGCATAAAACGAACCCAACGGCCCAACCGGAAGTTCATTTCCGAACTTCTGGTAGACCTGTTGAGTCCGTTTTTCACCATTCACAGGCTCCGGAGGCTTTCCTGAAGCCAGGGGAAGGTGAAAACGACCTCCCCCGCCCTCCGGAAGGCCGAAAATTAGCTGGATAGTGCGCAACGCCTCGCGTACCCTCAGATATGGTTCCGCATGCCACCTGTGGCATGCGTGCCATAGGTTTGCCATCACAGGTCTAGACATACATCTGGGGTACCATTTCTTTTTAAGCCCTAAAAGCTAACAGGTATGCAAACTCAAAAATCAGATGTCTTTTTAAACCAGTGGCAATTTATTTAAAAAATTGTGAAACAAGCTTATTTTTATCTCCAATGTGGTTCATACAACAGTATTTCAAATTTATTGGACAATTCAAAGAATGCTTACCAAAGGCTGCTTTCATAATATTAGAAATGTAATATGGAAGATGGAACATTAATTTATAGAGTATGGGCTTGTCATACAGTTGATACATTTTTGTCTTGAATTTATGGACCTATGAACAGTAATTCTAGAACTACCATTTCTATCTAGGAATTTTATGTTATTTAGACTATCTCGAAGCAGCCTTTATCAACAACACTAAGATAATTATTATACAACATTGGAAAGGAAAATCTGCCTAGATTGCACTTACAGATTGTTGAGGTATATGGATTCTTACCAATATATAAATTGATTCTTTAAAAAAAATCTATTGGATTTAAGTGTCATATGCAAAGTAAAGCAAAAAAAAAAACCACGAATTTGATGTATTTGGGAGTAGCTGTACCATACCAAGTTCTTTTGCTAGCAAATAACAGTATAAATCTCAGATAAGAACAGAAGGAAGACAGATACAGTAAGTCAAATAAGAACAGAAGGAAGACATCTATTTCAGAGATGAGGTCACAATGAATATTACTAGACTGTGATAACATCCCAGTGATTGATTTATTCGCAGCTTAACAAAGATCTTCCATGTTTACAACACAGTGTCTATTTAATTATTAATTATTAGAGAGCCAGTTTGATCCAGTGGTTAAGGCATAAGGCTAGAAACCATGAGTTCTAGTCCTGTTTTTGCCATGAAAGCAATCTGGGTGACCTTGGGCCAGTTATTTGCTCTCAGCCCAATCCACCTCACAGAATTATTGTTGTGGAGGAAACAGGAGGAGGAAAGTGTGTTTGATACATTCACTGCCTTGAGTTATTCGTAAAAATAATAAAGGTGGGATTGAAAGCAAATATGTAAATATTTATAACAAACTCTGATTATGTGCATAGAGCCCTATTTGCATGGAATCCTGTGTAGGCATTCTAATAATTGTTCATAAATTGGGCACTAAAAAGCAACCATTTCATACTCATTTGTTTCTGGAAAGTTGCATTTAAACGGGGCTACACTTTTCTCCCATAAGATTTAAAGTGTCCCTGAAAGGATTGGCGAGGTTTTTAAAATGGTACACATTCCAGTTTATACTAGGCTTATTTGCTTACATTGATAAATAACATGCCAATGAAATAAAATAAAATAAAATAGCAATTTTAGGACATTATCCATTATCATCACTAAGAAATATCCAATGCTGCCAATTTGCAGAAAATACTTTTAACTGGTATTCTGGCAAATTACTATTTGTCTGTTCTGTAGAAACTATGTAATTATGGTAAAGCAAGTTCACTGTAACATAGGCTAAAATTTTGTTTCCCTGGACAGATCCTAAAGACCAAAATATTTAGTTATTTTAGTTCCTTTGTGTATGTTCAAATGAGGAGCAGTCACTTACTGTAGGTACAATGTGCTGCACCTAAACTGCATAAGTGCAGGCTCCTGGTATATATCTTAGTTCGGTGTGTGTGTGTGTGGTTTCCTAACACATTAACCACTTCAGATTATAAATACATGTAACCCATAAAAATCTAAATGGCTTAACCTTTAGCACTAACATCTGTTAGAAAACTAGCAACATAATCATCTGGGCTAAGGGCTTTTTAGGGATTCTGCCAAGTAACTGCAAAGATAAAAGAAATAAAACTGCAAGTTCAGAAAAAGCAAACAAAACAAAAGTTCTCAACACTGTATTATTTTCCTGTAAATCCCACAAACATCTCAAAACTGGGGTCAACATAGCCTAGTGGGATGGTTAACACTCTAAGGATACGATCTGCTGAAAACTATTCTAAATCACAGTGAGCTACTTCAGAGAAGACCGTAGGTCATCTAAAGTAATGTGGGTCTTCTCCAAAATCAATTAAGTTATTCCAATATGATTAGAACTACAATGAAGTGATTTAGGCAATCCGGAATCAGATAAAAATGACCCTAGATAGTTGGGGAATGCAGTCCCGAGGGGAGTGCAGGAGAGAGCGCAAAGAGATCATGAAGCTTGGAATATTTGATATTCAGGAAAAGACCCTCCCTAGAAAGTCACAGTGTATATCTAGTAGTTAGCAGACTGTTGCTTTAGTTTGGCAAGATTTCTGTCAATAGATGAACACAGTAAAGTAACTACTCAAAAGTAAGTATACAGTACATGTCATTTTTGGTTCCTTGGGCCTTACATACATCTTGCCAGATTAAAGCAGCACATTTGCTGTCTTTTTGCTTTCTGTGAAGGCCCTCTCCCTTCTGCAACTTGGGAGTACATTCCACAACTATACACACACACACACACACACACACACACACACACACACACACACACACACACACACACACACACACACAGCAAAGGGACAATGGAGAGTAAAAAGTAGATTGCGATTGACAACTTTGCTTTTACACAAGGATTGACTATATACCCTTTCATTATATTTATAACTATCTGTATCTGACTAAAGGTGCAAGTAGGAATGTTCAGAATCTGGTTTTCTATCAGCACTAAAAATCTGCTTTCCACTGCTTTTCCTGACGATGCTGCCTGTCTGCAAATTAAAAAGGAAATCTTTGAGTTACAAGTAGCTGGAAGAGAACTATCATGCCAACGGTGCTGTTTTCTGTACTCCTGCTCATAAAGTAAAGAAACCCTATCAATCAACCTGGGTTTCCCCATGAAGCAAAGTGAGTAAAAAAAAACACCACCTCTCCGCCTAAAAGCGGGTAATGGGAGGAATTCCTGGAAGAGTTTGCAAGCAGGGAGATGTTAGATGGACTGCTGAACTCAAAGCCATAGTGATCAGCTGTGGTCTTCATTTATCTGCAGCGAAAGAGTGAGAAAGCTCCAACCCATTATTCCATGCACAAGCAGCTTGAATGCTAGAATCTTGCTTGTATGTCAATTATTTTAAGAAACTGAGAGGTAAAGCTCAAGCCTGATTGGTAGGGACTGAGTTTAATTTGTTTGAAGTACGCCCTCTAGATGCCCATTTGGCCAGTTTAAAAACGAAGGCGTAAAGGAGGAATGGTATAACCTCATCTGATTGAGATGTTAACGACTACTTCAGCTTCAACCGCAATAATACACGAGCTCACAATAGATACAAACTTAATGTAAACCGCTCCAGACTTGATTGCAAAAAATTTGACTTCAACAACAGAGTTGTCAACGCCTGGAACACTTTACCTGACTCAGTAGTTTCTTCCCCAAACCCCAAAAACTTCAACCTCAGATTATCTACCATCGACCTCACCCCATTCCTAAGAGGTCAGTAAGGGGCGTGCATAAGCGCACAATCGTGTCTACCGTTCCTGTCCTAATGTACACATATATTCTTACCTCTTTTACTCTTATTCATGCTTGTACTATTACATATATATTCAATCATGTTTTACTGTTTATACTTTGCTTATAATCATATATGCTTGACAAATAAACAAATACAAATACAAATCAAGTACTTCTTTATATGCTTATGAACTGGCAAAAGGCTCCTTTATTTCTTGTGTGATATTTTAATGAGTACAAATGTTGTTGCTACATTTCTGTCAATAATGTGTTTCACACCCACTCTAAACTAATATCTGCAAAAAATATTGGTCATTTCTGCCAAAATAACAAAACTACTTAAAACTGTTGTTTAGTAATAATAGCACTTGCATTCCACCTACGCTTCCAAAATTTTGCAGATTACTTTTTAAAGCCCATCTCTACAATATATGTCACATTCATATAAATTGCTTCTAAAGTGATGGGAAAAGAAGAATCCCTTTTAATTCTCTGCCAGGTTCTTTGGAACAATCCTTCCCTTCCATCAATTCTGGATAAATTTGTGGAAACTTTATTCTCTCAGGAGAGGCTAACAATTACTCAGTCACATTTGCTAAAAAAATAAAAGAGTTTAAAAGTTTCTCCTAAAAAAGACCTTTACACTTTAATGGCCCACCAGATCTACAAATATCAATGTATGTATTCTTTTATTGTAATGTGTCATAAAAACTATTCTGACTTTTTGGTCTGAAAACTGGCAAGCTTCATTCACTCAGAAAACATACCATATTTGTAAATGTTATCCGTATCTGTTAAATATTTTTTTAAAAAATATTTTAACTGAGGGTGGAGATTGGTTCTTCGAGCTTGTGGGTTGGTTTCTGAATATTTCGTTACCAGACTAGGTAACATCTTCAACGGAAGATGTCAGTATCAATGTTTTTCTGCTTATAAGTGTTGTACCTCATGATTCTTGACAAATGTATCTTTTCTTTTATGTACACTGAGAGCATATGCACCAAAGACAAATTCCTTGTGTGTACAATCACACTTGGCCAATAAAGAATTCTATCTATCTATCTATCTTTGTGTGATCAGTAGGTCTTGGATGGGGAGGTTCTTAGGATGGGTCTTTAATGTGACTCTCACCTGACATGACCCACACCTGACCCATCACAAGATCCTCACCTGACATGACTTCCCCATGACCTGACATGACCTCCTGATCACACAAAGCCCTTATAAGCAGAAGAACATCAACAATGACATCCCCTAAATTCCGCTGAAGATGTTACCTAGCCTGGTAACGAAATGTTTGGAAACCAACCCACAAGCTTGGAGAACGAACCTTCACCCTAATCCTACACCCGAGCTACAGATATTCGCCACTATCAGAAATATTATAACTGTTGGTTCATATTCTAGAAAGTTAATACCCTATACTAAGTTTTGGATTTTACAAAGATTTCACTTTAAATTTCAGGTGAAAATGTTACGTCCAAAGTTATCTGAATTGGTTTTTTTTCTTCTAGCTGGGTTTCAAACTGGATTTATTGCAAGTTAATTAGAAAGATGTGAGATAGTCTCTCTTGTAAAACTGATATAGTACCAATAGCTCTCACATAGAGAATTATCATACACATGGACTGTAAATTATGTGAAACAATTCCATTTTAACAGTAACATGTTGGGAAGGTATTTGTTCAGTTGGCTCTTGTTAGCAACAGAGAGCTGGACTAGCTGGCCTCTCTGCCTGGTTTAACTAGGTTCTTTTGGTGTTTTTCACATAAGGATTTGCAGTCTAAATTTTCTATGAAGCAGCAGTATTGCATTCACTTTAATGATTTTGAAATGCAGCACTGCAAAACCAGCAACCACAAGAGCACTTTTAAAATATTCTCCCCTTTTAGCCTAAGCACATGGGGTTGTTTTGAAATTCAGCATAACAGGAGTAGAATCACAGAAAACATCTCCAGATACAACTTTGTCCTTGGCATATTTAAAATATGCAGCAGACTTAGTTGAAGGGGAAATGTTCTAGGACTAGGTAATCTAAATAAGCAGCACTCTATTCCTTACACTATGATTTCTTTGAGAAAGCAATTTAGAATAAACAATTATTTTCAAAGAGGCATGGTATAGAAGATTTGATGGTACGTTTTTTAAGCCTGTAGTCTGCTATGTATACTACAAAATAATTTGATTCACTGATGCTAATTAAGTAACCTTCCAAATGGACTCCTACCACAGCTTGCAACCTATCTGTTGGTTCTAAGTAGGACCTGGTAGCCGGATGTCTATGCTGCTCTATGCTCCATTTTTCAAATATCTTTTGGCAGTTTGACATCCTACCCATAAGGTTCTGACCCATTATTCTTGAATTAATAGCTATTTTTAGCCAGGTATCACTTTAGTCCTGCTTCAACTTGGTGCTCTCCAGATGTCTATAGCACATGTAGATAACCTACCTGAGCTCAAAATATCGCCAATATGGCAATCTGGGCTACAAAATGTTTTACATGACATTGTAAACAGACTTCCTTCAGATGAGATCAGACAGCATCCCAAATTGCTAGGAATTCTGCACTGGGTGATCATGTATGAAGGCCATAAAGATATGGAAAGGTTTCTTAGTGGAACTTGCAGAAAATGCAAGACCACAATTACTACTTCTGTCTTAAACTACTATAACTGTTAATAGAGATGTCCACATGGCCTTTTTGGCATGTTCCAAAGAGGTCATTATGGAATAGCATTCTGTCATTTTAGCAGTAGCAATAGCAATAGCACTTAGACTTATATACCGCTTCATAGTGCTTTACAGCCCTCTCTAAGCGGTTTACAGAGTTCAGCATATTGCCCCCAACAATCTGGGTCCTCATTTTACCCACCTCGGAAGGATGGCAGGCTGAGTCAACCTTGAGTCTGGTGAGATTTGAACAGCTGAACTGCTGAACTAGCAATCAGCTGAAGGTTGCAGTGCTGCTTTTAACCACTGTGCCACCTCGGCTCCTTAGTTTCCTTATTTTCCTAAGTTCATGTTTGATGTGTTCCTGCACATACAGAATACGCTTACAGTCAAGTTTAGAGTTTGAAGTCATTCTTTTTTGATAAGTCCAAAGAACCTTTACTTGGATGACTAGGAGGTAGAAGATAAATGAAGAATCCTATCAAGTAGGACATGGCTTTTCCTGCAGGCAGGGGGTAGAGTCTAATCCATCTGTCTCTCCCCCAGGTATGTTTGGTTGATGGATGCTCTTGAATATTAATTTTAACTTTTGTACTTGGTTTTAATTATGTTTATTTACTGGTTGTTCTTGTATATTTGCTGTGCGCCGCCCTGAGTCCCTCGGGAGTAGGGCGGCATATAAGAACCAATAAATAAATAAATAAATAAATAAGTAAGTAATTGGTCCTCTAAGGCTTTTCCTGACAGTAGTCAGGCATTGTAATTGGCGCTCATATAATTCTCAGATTGTTTCTTGTTGTGAAAAATTATATAATTATACTGTCTAAAACAATAACTCAAAAGAATGCCATCAGCTATATTAGGGACATATTTCAAAATGTAAGTCGATTATGTACATATTTATTTTGTACAATTAACAAATTGTTTTAATCTTACTTTTGAATTTCAGGTCTGAACATATTTGCTTTATTACATTCTTCCTCTGATATGTTCTTTTGAGTAGTATATCCTTAAAAAAATCCTGAACTGATATGTTTGTTCAAGGCATCTGGCAAGGTTTATATTTAGATGAAATTTGCAACTGAGTTCTCCATGGTGAATCCTATTTATTGTATTTAAAAGAAATACTCCCACCTGTAATGAGGTCGTGATGGCTCATTGATCTCCCACACTTCCCATCCAAAATGTGTTGTGAAGAAGGGTGAAGCTGCTGCATAGTTAAGCATTCACTTAATATTTCTTGTTCGGCATCAGAATATGAATGTAGCTATAAGAGGATACAAAACAAAGAGATTTTCATTTCAAAGAGTAGAACTCAAATGCAGCTAATTTAATGCATATGGCTTTTTGCCCATAGCCTATACATTTATGCAAGAAACAAAACATCATTGTTTCCCTTAGTTCAGCAAGGGGAGATATATTAGGCACTTGGTGCTTCTAGTTTGGGTTTTCTTGCATATGCAAATTTATCATACTAATCTATCAGCATCATGTTGATTCTTAGAAAATTACTATACATTTTATAATTTTACAGAGTAACTGAGCTGCAAGATATTTGTCTCTCATATCTTAAGTTCTGTTTCTCAAAGAAATGCATCAATTAGTAACTCTGGGTCAGAATTTCCTAAATAAGGAAAAATATTGATACTTATCAGATTAAAATGATCAAATTGATAGGTTGTTGCTCATGTGCAAAAGGTATTGCTGATCTGTCAGCTGTTTTCCATGTAAATTAATGCACTGGCAAAAGTGTCTGAAGCATGTTCTCTTCGCAAACCACAATGTCGATCATATTAGAAACAGCAGGAGAGGAGAATTAAGAAAGAAAAGCATTTCTAATTCTTTTTCAAACATACTGATGCTGCCAAGTTTTTGTCATAACACAAAGCTCAAATTACCCCAAAATATCTATCCCCTGTTATGGCTGCTAATAAATGGTTATTGTTTTGAAGTTTATAGAATTCAATTCTGCCCTTCTCTTGCCTTGGTTATTCTAAATTAAAAGATCTAGGCCAAGCAGTTTAGCCTTCAGTCTTACAGTCAATTTATATAAACATTCAATATTCTAGAACAAAACCAGCTAATCAAGTTTTATGCTATTACCACTACTGCTATAAGTATTGGATAACTGCTTAGTTTTCATCTAAGAATAAATTTCACTAGGGCAATGATGCTTAAATAAAGTCGGAAATAAAGGTTCGGCGTTGAAGCAGGTGTACTGCATGCAATAAGACATTTCAGGTTGAAAACGTGAGGAAGGGGAAGCTTGCCTCAAAACCTGAAGCTTACACAACTTCTATGTCCTTTCTTCTCAGAAAGCTCGACCCAGGAAAATATTGGTACTAATTAGGGCATCTGCAGATCTGCATGATAGAACTATTCAAGAAAGGAATTACAATATGAAACCCTCATTTCTTTTGTATCTCATTTCACACATGCACAACGTGGCAAGGCTTTGACTGCATGGTTGCATCTGTCCTTGTGATTTTTTTAATGCTTTATTAGCCTCTTTCACGAATAGGACATTTCCCTCATAGCACTCATGATTGTGGCTTTTTTTCTTTTTAGAAAATTCACCCATTTTCTCTTCCTGCTGGATTCTTGAAAATGAAATGTTTGACATTTGAATAGTAACTTTTTGTTGTTGTTGTTTACTTCTTTTTGGCTCACTTTCATTTTTAAAAATCTACTATCGATGATCATTTCTAAGGATTGTTTTCCATGGTAATCATATGATTGTGAGGTTCTTGGCAACTGGTCACCCAAAATACAATTGTGTGGTGTGATAATTTTATGATGGCCATAAGTGCTTTATGGCCTCTAAAGTACACTTTCTGAGCCCGTTATAACTTTGAACAGTTGTTACAACTACCAATCATAAATCAAGGACTATCTGTAGACAAGATTGAGGATCTGATCAGAGATCAATTCACCAATTGACCTAAATTTAATACAGTGTCATCATGTCCAATAATTGCAAGCAAAAGAGTGTGTCATTTAAGACAAACACTATAGGTTTAAGAAAATGAATTGGGATCCTATTCCTGTAATGAAATCACTGAAGGAAAAAAACAATATCCACTCAGTTAAACATGTAGAGATATATTTCTTGGAATTCCTGATCTTTGGAATGTTGGTCTTACCTTCTTACGCACCTGCTGTTCTTTGGCAGAATGAGCCTTCACGTGTTTTCTAAGGGAACTTGGGTCAGTGTAACGTTTAGAGCATCCAGGAATCTGGCAAGCATACGGCTTCTATAAGTGCATGGAGAGGAATAAAAGGAAAAATAGATAACATGGAAATTACATTTGCTTTGAAAACATCCTCCTTAAGATATGAACTATTATGTTAACAAAATAAAACAGTAATATTCATTGGTGATGTTTAAATATGCTGTAAAGCATTTAACTGTGTGTTCAGCTTGAAACTACAAATTAAAGGGAAATATACATATAAAAGGCAAATTTACATCCAGGCCTGCTATAGAGGTCACTTTTTATTCTCTTTTATTCTCTTCATTCTCAGTTTAACCAAAATGCTTTACACCTTTGGGAGTTTAATAATTTTTTTATAAAGTCAACTGGATAAAAGTGCAGTCAGAAAAACAGA
Source organism: Diadophis punctatus similis (assembly GCA_023053685.1). Lineage (NCBI taxonomy): Eukaryota > Metazoa > Chordata > Lepidosauria > Squamata > Dipsadidae > Diadophis > Diadophis punctatus. The sequence continues at coordinate 57,288,963 of JALIGW010000003.1, forward strand.
GCTATTTACAATGACTTAATAATGTTTTATATATATTATTCATATCATCCCTTTTAAGAAGTACCCCTGCTGTCTCCAATACTCAGAAACTATACATACAATTCTGCAGTTATTTTATCAAGTTTTCACGGTCATGCATCTTGAGTTCCTATGGGCAACCAGCAGATAGAAAACACTAGTTCATGCAACAGTATTTCTATATGATAAGAGACAGGCAGCTCATTGGCCATTGTGTTCAATCCTAGTGAAAATCACCTTGACAGCCTTGATTTAGTATTTAGTATTTATGTCAGTATTTATGTCATACTGACATAAATCGGTATTTAAGCAATTCAATCTAAAATTTATTTCTCAAAATCAGATTTTTAAAGGAAACTTGCTTTCTACCTTATATGCATATTTTGTCTTTTATTATCTATTACAATGATAATGTGATGTTCTACGGTTGTCTGGGACTTAACCCTAGCTAACATAGCCAAAGGACTGTAAAACTAATTAGAGGCAGCCTTGATCTGTAGTATTTATTCTTTATTCTGTTTACATGCTGGCCCCATCATTGCTCTCTAATGTCTGTTATCCCACAGAGCTGAGCTATCATACCCAATCTTAGGATGATTATAGAACATCATCTTAAAGCATTTTTGCTATAGTTTTGATATCTTTTCACTGGCACCCAGAAAACTTGACAAAATTAAATGATTTTGGATTACAAGGTTAATAGCATTGCCAATATTGAAAAATCAGTCAGCTTACTGCTTTTTAAAAAAAATAATTGTACATGTAATCCAGTTTCAGGATAGCCTGAGACCTAAATCTAACCTAATAATCTGCTATTCAATCAAACCAGTACATTCTAGCAGGTCTTCCTAATTATTTACAGATTCTCCTTTTAGAGAAGATAAATGACAGATTGACCTTCCTTTGGAATCCGAAATCAATTCCACATGTATTCAGTAAGAAATAGGCAGTCCATATAAATCCCTTTGCTTTATAGACACCTCCAAAGGAATAAGTAGTCCTGCTTCTTGTGCTAGCAGGAAATTTCCAAAGGAATAATAAGATCATTCACCAGCTCGAGACTCCAAAGGCTAACCTGATATGTACCCAAAAACTTGTATATGAAAGTCAATTTACTGAACACAGAGAGAACTGAAATTTGAGGAAGGACGATGGAAACCATTAAATAATTCCTTAGTGGAATTAACCAGGTAGAGTTCTACCCTGCAATGGCAACGCATTATTAAGGATGGGAAAACTAGACCAGAAAAATTCCATCCATACTAGTCCAAGCCTTTTCAATCTCACTGTCACACAGTATTCAGTTACATAGCTCGCTTATAAAGGGGATTGGAGTTTAAACTGTCATGAACTGCCAGTTTTGTGTTACATGCATTTGAAGTACTAACATCAGCATGCAAGATGCATTCTAATTTACTATATATTCAGTAATCAAAAACAAAAACTGCTAGTGTGATACGAAGCTCAAATCCCTGGGAAGATTAACAGGATAAAAACGGATGTTATCTTGTGCAGACTATAAATACTGCAAAAAATGTAAAAATAGGTTCAGTAAGAGTAAATAAGTTATTAATAAAAGGTTAGTTAAAATTATTACTGTACCTTTTTGCTGATTAGAAGCATTTCAGATAGGAAGGAAGAATATGGAATAAACGGTACAAACAAAGGAAGAAAAAGGAAGAAGGGACAAAAACAGAATAGAAAAGTTAAAGAGGCTCTTTGCAATAAGACCATCCAAAAAGATACAAGGAAAGAGAGGGACTCGCTTCTGTGCACATCACAGAGTCTACAAACTGCTTTGAGGGATACATCTGCCTTCCCTCCCCATCCCTTCCACTTGTATTAATGTCAAGCCATTAAACTTCAAAAAGGTGCATCCTATATGACATATTAAGTTTCAAAAGAGCCACATTTTAGAAGTAATTACAAATTCAAATCCCTAAAGCTGATTTTCAAATAAATAAAACATTATTATTGTAAGCGTGCTTGGGTTGGAAAATGTGACTGAGTGGCTTGTTTGTTTTTGGAAGGCATAATGTACATTACACATTCCTTAATGCTGCACTGTCTGAAATGTGTAGCTAGTTTAAAAGTAAATATCAATTAACCTCTAGGTTTCTGCCACATAAACACCCAGCCAAACATTAAACCACATATTCACCTCTTTCAAAAAGACAAAGGGAGGACTTATGAGCTGTGGAGCAGTAGCTAAGATGACTAAAGAGTCTGCTTAGCTTTCATGGGTGATTGACCATAGTGGAGGCTAACATGACCTGGGCAGTAGAGTAACATTGCCATTTTCCACACTCCAATATCTTAGAAAGTTAATAGAACATTATGTTGTAATTGCCTCCATGTACAAACCTGTTTACATCTCATGTTCATCTCTTTTTCTTGCAAGTGCTGTGGATTATTTGTATTAATAACGTTTCATTATTATAAGATATAAGAAAAAAAATGATGGAGTAATGTATTCTAATATTCCAAACGGTAAGTGGATACATGTGCTAATGTCGGAGGCGGGGGGGAGAGACTTATAATGCTGTAAGACATGAAAAGAACTTAAACAAAAAGGACTATTGGTTGAGAATATCTATTTTAATTTTGAAAAGTGTTTTTAGGAAATGTTTCTAGGAAATGTCCTAAAAATACAAATTTGTTTCTTCACACCATTTGCTAATAAGGCCGGAACAAAGTCAGGAAGAGATAGGGAACACTGCATTCATTCCTTTATTCACCCATTCATTCAGGTGACACCTTTATAGAAATGTAGGTTATAGGAGCAAATGGTGGGGTGGAGCATAGAAAAGAAGTAAATATATTTAGAGGCCAATTTTCTTCATCTGATGATCTACAGATGTGTTTGGCTACCAATTCTGAACTGTCATCCAAAACCTATAAAAGACAGCCGATGAGGGATCATGCATGCAGGCTTTCACTTATAATCTTGGGCAACAAAATGCATTTTAGTTTGAAACATAGCCAAGATTTTAAGTCTACAGAGAAAGATTTCCAAAGGTATGTAAAATATTAATTCAGATGAAGACAAATTAATTGCATGACAAAATAGAAGAAAAGCAAACTGGGTGATTCTCTGTAATTGATATATTATAACCTTCCTTAACCAAGTGTTCTCTTGATGTTTCGGGTAAAAATTCCAGGATTCCCTACCATTATTATCAATAATGCTGGAAGTTGTAGTGGAAAGAATAGGAAATCAACTATAGATATATAATTACTGGTTATAATGCATTGTTTTGTGCTAGCACTACTATCTAAAATATTAGATAAAATTTCTTCACCCCAATATTTTATATATTTTGGCTGACTCTTATCTGATGTATGGTAATGTTTTTAGTATGTTATATTTTGAGATGAGTAAAATTTAAAAATCTAACATTATGTTAAACCATCTAGAACAAGGGTGTCAAGCTTGCAGCCCATGGGCCGGATGCGTCATGCGCTGGCCGTGCCCACCCATTTTAGCGAAGGGGGGAAAGTTGTGATACGTCACATGACGAGGTGTCGTTGCGAGTTTCACACCCCTGATCTAGAATCATACGTTAATGAAGAACAATATACATAAACCCAATAACATGCAAAACCATGAGCCGTAGTGGCACAGTGGTTAGAGTACAGTATTGCAGGCTAACTTTGTCCACACACAGGAGTTCGTTCCTGACCAGCTCAAAGATGACTCAACCTTCCATCCTTCTGAGGTCGGTAAAATGAGGACCCAGATTGTTGGGGGAAATATGCTGACTCTGTAAACCACTTAGAGAGTGCATTATGAAGCAGCATATAAGTGTAAGTCAGTGATGGCGAACCTATGGCACGCGTGCCACAGGTGGCACGCAGAGCCATATCTGCCGGCACACAAGCTGTTGCCCTAGCTCAACTCCAGCATGCATGTGCGTGCCGGCCAGCTGATTTTTGGCTCGTGTGGAGGCTCTGTGAGGGCATTTTAGGTTTCCAGAGGGCCTCCGAGGGACTGTTTTCACCCTCCCCAGGCTCCAGGGAAGCCTCTGGAGCCTGGGGAGGGCGAAAAACGGGCCAACCAGGCCCACCGGAAGTCGGGAAATGGGCTATTTCCGGCCTCCAGAGGGCCTCTGCGGGGGCGGGAGAGGCCATTTTCACCCTCCCCAGGCATTGAATTATGGGTGTGGGCACTCACACGTGCGTGACAGTGCACGCGCACGCGTTTTCGGTACCCGAGGAAAAAAAGGTTCGCCATCACTGGTCTAAGTTCTATTGCTATCTCTGGATTGTTACTAATACTTGTTCTATTTTCTATTTTAAAAATTATCATTCATGAATACCATGGGCCTTATTTTCATCATTTTTCCATCATGGCAACAACTACATTGTTGTATTTTATCAAAAGAAACTTGTGATGGTTGCAGAGAAGGACCTGCTATGACAGCTGTATTTCACTGAGCATTTTATGAAATAACATCATGCTTACAGTATCCAGGTGTGTTCGCTGATGCTTAGCCCGGTCACTAGAGTTGCTGAAAGCTTTCTGGCAGCCAGGATGCTGACAAAGATAAGGCTTCTCACCCGTATGACTTCGTAGGTGGATCTTAAGATTTTCAAGCCGAGAAAATGCTTTGTTACATCCTTCAAACTGCAATAAAGCCATAAAAAAACTCTGTAAACCTTTATTAAATAAACCATAATATCCTATAATGAATACAATATTTAAAAGACCATCCAAAGTGGGCATGAAACAAATCAACCAGAATTCAGAACATCTGCTAAAATTTATGGATGAAACACATTTGGTTTTGCTGTTTGAATCTTTTACTATGAATGGCACATGGGTTGGTAATACTATTTTCACATATGTATAGTGTTAAGCCTCCAAAACATGGCATTAAATAAAGGAATTTAAGCATTACGAAAAAACTACTAGATACTTACCAATAACTAAATTTCTTGGAGTGGTTACACGTATGAGCTATATCCCTGCATAGAGCACATTTGGAAACTTCTAATATTTACAGAATTTCTTGGTGGGTACACCGTCCTTGCCTATTGCATATAATTAGTCACAGGAGAGGAATGGTTCCTTTGCTAATTTGTAAGAAAGTTTGATAATTGTAACTACCCACTTGGAAAAGTGCTGAGCAGAAAGAGGCATCTGAAGTCCTAGTGGACAATCACTTAAATATTAGCCAGCAATATGATGAGCTGCCAAAAAAGCCAACACAGTCCTAGGCTGCATTTACAGAGGGTTAGAATCAAGATCATGTGAAGTGTTTACAATGCCTTGGTAAGACCACACTTGGAATATTGCATCCAAGAAATGGTAGGTCTAATGCAGTTAGCAGACATGGCTAAATTGACTGTTTTGATTAAAGAAAAAAAAACACAAATACCTTTATTTCTACTTGGAAACCGCTTCTAGACTTTGTGCTTGAGGTGGAAAAAAATGAAACTTTGATTTTGGGTTTTACTGATTAGATAGATTTGTTGTTATAGAAATGGCTAGTTTGTATTTTCATGAAAAAGTAAAAAGTTGAGGGTAGATGTTTTTATTTTTTTTATAAAAAGTGTTTTATTTATAATACATTTAAAAATAAACAGAAAAAACAAAAAGACATAAATATGATGTGATAATCCATTGAGTTACTTCTATTCCTAAATATAAGTCTTTATCTCTATATAGATATCTCCCTTTTATATACAGTATTAATTCCATTTACCTTTAGTAAGATAAAAATCTGTACATCTCTAATTTATCGCTAATTTATAATCCCAACATTCCTCTTAAATTCCCACCAATAGTATAATTTGTCCCAGATTTCAAAATACTCTGATTCATTTTTATCTTTTAGCTCCATCGTAAGCCTGTCCATTTCCACACAAGACAATATTTTATATAGTATCTCTTCTTCTGTGGGGGTTTCTTTGTTTTTCCATTTTTGTGCAAAAGCCAATCATGCAGCAGTCAGAATGTGTAACATTAAATATGTTAATTGCCTTATTTTACTGCACCAAAGGAGTTGGAAGTCAATGCCTTTTCCCCCCTTGCTTTCCCCCACTATCCACTTCCCCTTTTCCTTCCCTAATTTCCCTAATATTTACTTTCGTATTCTCTTTGTATGTCATATTATAAATTAATAAAAAAACTATATTTTTTTTTAAAAAAGGAATATTGCATCCATGTTTGCTCGACATGATATAAAAAAGACGTTGAGAATCTAGAAAGAGTGAAGAGAAGAGCAACAAAGATGATTAGGGAACTGGAGGCTAAAACATACGAAGAACAGTTGCATGAATTAAACTATGTCTAGTTTAGTGAAATGAAGGACTAGGGGTAACATGATGGCAATATTCCAATATCTCAGGGGCTGTCACAAAGAAGAGGGAATAAACCTATTCTCAAAAGCACCTGAAGACAGGATAAGAAGCAATGGATGGAACCTAACCAAGGAAAGAACCAACCTAGAACCAAGAAGAAACTTCCTGACAAAACAATTAATTAGTGGAACAACTTGCCTCCAGAAATCGTGGGTGTTCCAACACTGGAGGATTTTAAGAAGAGATTGGACAACTATTTGTCTGAAATGGTGTAGGGCAGTGATGGCGAACCTATGGCACGCGTGCCACAGGTGGCACGCGGAGCCATATCTGCCGGCACACGAGCCGTTGCCCTACCTCAGCTCCAGCGTGCATGTGCACTCTGGCCATCTAATTTTCGGCTTGCACAGAGACTCTGGGAGGGTGTTTTCGGCTTCCGGCAGGCGGGGGAGGGCGTTTTCACCCTCCCCAAGCTCCAGGGAAGCCTCTGGTGCCTGGGGAGGATGAAAAATGGGCCTACTAGGCCCACCAGAAGTTGGGAAATGGGCCATTTCTGGCCTCCGGAGGGCCTCCAGGGTGGTGGGGGAGGCCATTTTCACCCTCCCCAGGGATTGAATCATGGATGTGGGCACTTGCGCATGCGCGATAGCGCGTGAGCACACTCTTTCGGCACCCGAGGAAAAAAAGGTTCGCCATCACTGGTGTAGGGTTTCCTGTTTGATTAGGGGATTGGACTAGAAGACCTCCAAGGTCCCTTCCAACTCTGTAATTAATCTTTAGATGCGCCTTGAATGGTCGTGGGGAAAACTCTGACACTTGTCCCTTTGAAATGAACTTGCTGATGAAATGAGGCCACGCACAAATGCTCCCTCCTTGCAAGGAAACTGTAATGCAATGGTCACCAGCAGATTCAGAGCTCAGAGAGACGAGGGAATAGCTACTTATTTAATCAAATATTGGCACCTTTAATGACATTGGGTTAGCTTACTTCCTTGTCTTATTTTACTTTTGGAAATTGCTTGTTAACTGGTATTCAGCTATTAGGAACCTTTGTATATACAGGTTTTACAACATCAGATGAGTTTCCTTCAATCTTTAGCAAAAAAGGTTTTACAAGTTTAAGGACTTAATTTTTTATGGAATAAACAGCAAAGGGGTAATTAACACTTTGATTTTGGATCAACTAAGGGTCCAATTAAATTTGAAATAAGATTTTGGAATTAATTATGTATTAATTAATGGGAAACTGATCTTGTTTTGCATTCTTTAAAAAATGAGAGGATGAGACATTGAAGGTTGGAAATAAAGATTACAATTAAAGGAGAAGAATACTTCAATTTGACTTATCAATAAAGAAGGAAGCAAAATATTTTAATCCTTGAACATTCTGAAGGACATTTTTGAACAATGGGACCAGAAGTTAATTTTAAGAATATCTACCTTTGTGTGAACAGAGAATGTGTTTCAGTGATGTTATGAAAGAGTAACAAGTTTTACCTGACAAGATTGAGACTAATCTGAAAGTGGATCTAAAAATTACAGGTTACAAAAACGATACGGAAAAAGAGGATACATTGGACATACAAAAGAAACCGGTTGATAATACAAAAGAAACCAGTCTTAAAATTAAAAAGAATATACAAATAACAACCATGAGATAATTTTCCTATATCACATTTACAAAAGAGACTTTAACATTAAAGCTTTGTAGAATTTTATGAGAAGGGACAAAGAAAAATTGGTAAGAAATTAAGTTCTAAGACACTATTTGAAGGGACTAAAGATTATTATTGTTAAAAGTACCGTATTTTTTGGAGTATAGGATGCACCTTTTTACTCCCAAAAAGGGGGTCAAAAAGTGGGTGCGTCCTATACACCGAATGCAGCCCCCAACCCCCCCCCCAGCCCCCACCCTTCGGAAGTTTTCCCCGCCGCCCGCCGCTGCCTCCGCCACCGCCGCTTGCCCCCCCCGCTGCTTGCCCCCGCCGTCCCCGCTGTTGCTTGCCGCCGCCACCACCGCTGCTTGCCCCCGCCACCCATTCCTGAGCTAGCACCTTTCGAGGTGCCACCACTCCGCTTCGATCCCCACCGCTGCCCGCTTGCGAGCGAGTGGGCGTACGAGCAGGTGAGGCGTGGCGGCAGGCAGGTGTCTTGGAAGCGCCGAGGGCAGCCCTCTCGCTTAGCCGGTAGCAGCGGGCGCAGCGAGTTCCGTCCCCACGCGCGTCCCCGGCGCTTGCTGTGGCGACGCTGTTTTCTCCGAGACCTTTGTCTACTGCTCCTTCTCCGAGACAAAGGTCTCGGAGAAAACAGCGTCGCCACAGCAAGCGCCGGGGACGCGCGTGGGGACGGAACTCGCTGCGCCCGCTGCTGCCGGCTAAGCGAGAGGGCTGCCCTCGGCGCTTCCAAAACACCTGCCTGCCGCCGAGCTTCGCCTGCTTCCTCAGCTGCTCTTCTCTTGGCCGGGAAAACCAGGAGCCGCCGCTTTCGCCGCAGATCTGCTCAGCTCAAGTTGCAGCCCTTGAACTTCAGGAGGGAACTGGCTGCGAGACCGGGAGGACTTGTGGACTTCAACTCTAGCTAGCATGACTGGAGGAGGAATTCTGGGAGTTGAAGTCCACAAGTCTTAAACTTGCCAAGGGGGTGCAAGGGTCTTCAAACTTGTGGACTTCAACTCCCAGAATTCCTCCTCCAGTCATGCTAGCTCAGGAATTGGAGTTGAAGTCCACAAGTCTTAAAGCTGTCAAGTTTGAAGACCCCTGGGTTAGGGGTGCAAGGGTCTTCAAACTTGGCAAGACTTTTTACAACCATGTACACTTTTTACAAACTTCAAACTTGACAGCTTTAAGACTTGTGGACTTCAACTCCCATTCCTGAGCTAGCATGACTGGAGAAGGAATTCTGGGAGTTGAAGTCCACAAGTCTTAAAGCTGTCAAGTTTGAAGTTTGTAAAAAGTGTACATGGTTGTAAAAAGTATACATGATTGTAAAAAGTATTCTGCTACACTGGTATTTTATTAAATAATATATTACTACACCATTTGGTTCAGAATACTTTTTTCCTTGTTTTCCTCCTCTAAAATCTAGGTGCGTCCTATACTCCGGTGCGTCCTATACTCCGAAAAATACGGTAAATTGAAGGAATATAAAGGTGGTTTATTTTATCAATGTTAAAATAGGTATGTTGTTATCTCTGTTAAGCCTTAATAGATTTTTGCTGACCAGAACTGAAGGGATGAGGTTTTTAAGGATCTACAGTATATATCTAAAAGCCAAATACCACTCACTCAACAAGAAATCTCAAGAACTGTAAAGCCTACAAACTTGAAACTTGGCACGTATATTCCTCTTGGCTTCTAGGTGCTTGCTAAGAAAGGATTTTTTGAAATGACCATCAGATCATTAGTATTTCTTATATAAAGTATTATATTAACACGCTCTGATGCTAAGGAGTTAGACGTTCTACTCCCCCCCCACCTGAAAAGAACTCTGTTCCAACTGCCACTTACCTTATATTAACACGCTCTGATGCTAAAAAGTTACACATTCTACATAAATTTTCAAGCTTTAAGTGTCAATGTATCAAGCCCGATCGTAACTACACATTAATTTTCAAGCTTTAACTGCCAATTAATCAAGCCCGATCACATAGTTTCATAGCAAAGCACGGGTATCCAGCTACTAGTCTGTTTATAAATAAGAGATGGGATATGGGCAGAAGAGAACATTTGTTGTATTTTAAGAGAAGGTGATAGGTTATTTAATTGTTGATACTTGTTGAGATAAAGGGAAAGTCATTTCTGTATATATTTCTTTTTCTTTACGAGATTCTTATTTTTTCTTCTTTCCTACTTTCTCTTTCTTTTCTACACTTTCAATCTTTTAGTTTGCATTAGTTTTGTATCATTGTAGTGTAATATAATTACTATTTTAAAAAAGGAACATCACTCCTTCTGAGGTGACATTTGCCCAGACCTGGTTGGCAATCTAGAAGTGACTGAAGACATGGCTCTGCCATCTAGCTTGGGGATCTAGAGAATAAAGAGACAGTTAAATTTTTCTAGGAAAATAAACAGTGTTAAAACAGATTGTTTTTAATAGTTTAATCCTTTTATTGTTTTAATGATTTTTGCAGGGTTTTTGTGGTTGTCTTTGTATTTCTTTTTGCTTTTTTAATTCTATAAGCTTCCCAGAGTCAGAACAGCAAGATGTGCAGCTGTATAGATGTATGAAATAAATAAATGGTGATCAAGTATAAGAAAAATATTTAGCTAAATTTGTAGTAATCAGCATCCTAGTACTGTGGCTTCCATAGAGGGATTGATCAGAGACTGTAGAGTGGTGGTGATAGTCCTAGAAGCAAGCAATGGTTGAAGACATGTATGAGTCAAAGACCCTGAAGGCAGAATGGCCATGGGAGAAATGGCTACAGATCTAACTGAATCAAAATAAAGAAGGTGGGAAGCCCTGGGTCTGATCACTCCTTAATGCAGAGGAATGCTGCAGGGAACATGATCTACATTGGGATTTATTCACATTTTTATTCTAAAATTAAGATTCAATCCAAAAGAGAAAGATGGTCCAAATGGATCAACCCAGCAGCACGAACATATATAGCACCTCAGATAGAAATCAGTGACTTCTATCTGACATTTGTCTAAAATGATATAGGGGAAGAGAGGATTAACTTATTTTCCAAAGCACCAGAAGGAAAGACAAGAAACAATGGGTGGAAACTAATCAAGAAGAGAAGCAATCTGGTATTAAGCTGTAGTAGTCACACTCACAGAACTGTCCTGTTGCAGCTCCTCCATCTGGGTGCACTGTCCATTGCGGACGCTAGCTTGGCCCCCTGCAAACTCGTCTCTCGAGGAGCACTCGCTGAAGCGGCGTGGGAAACTTCGGCCGGGCTCCTCAAGAGACAAGAGTTTGCAGGGGGCCGATCTAGCAGGCACTTTCTCTCGGGACTCCCACCTGGAGGCCTCAGAGAAGGAGAGATATAGACCCAAAAGACGGCTGAACCTCCCCCCCAGGCAGCCGTTCGGCTGAGCTTGGCGAGTTCTTGGTCTTACCTTCCTGTTCCAGCTCGTGTGGCTTGCACCGCTATACTCAAGGTGAGGTTTGCGCTTGGCCTTAAGAGTGGGAGCTGGCGTGTGGGCGGGGTGATGTTGGGTGGTGCAGCCTTGTGTTCCTACGCGCGGAGTGGATTAATTGCTCTCGGCCATATCTGGCCCAGGAGGCCAATATTTCTCCACGGACCACCAACATTTTCTCGCGGACAACCAGTTGGTGATCTGTGGACTAGAAGACCTCCAAGATCCCTTCCAACTCTATTGTTCTATTATTCTGACCTGAAATCCTAAATACAAATGCCAATATTGGAGGCTTTTGTTTTTCCTTCTTTTTGCTTTGACTAGGTAAGGAAGATTTACTGTACTGATTCTCCTGATGCTACTAAAAATACAAAGTTCTGGGAACGCTACACAGGAATTTCAGACCTATTTAAGACATGATGTAAAGGGCCCTTTGCAATTTTTGAGAGACAACAGGAAGATCAAGGGGCTATAAAAGAATATGTCACTATGATGGCTTGCGTGCAAAGTGTGGTGCACATATGAGAGGACTGCTTGTATCATATCTACGCTATAAAAGCCTGGTTATGTTACAAGAATTTACTGTGTGGCCCTCTCCAGAGCACAAAAGGCAACCATTATATCCATGAAAGTGGACTAAAATTTCACTGAGATAAATTGCATTAAAACTGAGGAAATAACTGACCTAGAATTCAGAGATATATTTGGAGAGGAAATTACCTCTTGAAATATGTCTTTGTTGAGATTCAATATGCAAGTTTAATGTCATTGCATAAACGCAGATATATCCAATATATTTTAGAGAGTAATTTTAGAAATAACCTAGTTACTGCCTAACAAATATATAACTTTGCAGTTTACTTCAATCCTGCAATAAAAATATGCCTGACATTGTTAACATTTCTAAGCTGATTTAGTAATGACAGATATGAAAGTGCAAAAACACCTGCCTAGAATCCTATCATTTTTACTTTCCTTGTGATTCCGTCTTAATTCCATTTCCTTTGACTCTAGCAAAAAAGGGAAGAGGATGATGAGAAGGAAAAAGAAAAACAGGGTATAAATGAACATAACAGAAGAACAGCTGCACTCAGAAGAGAAATATGGCGGATACAGTAGGGAACAATAGTAGGGGATAATACTGGACACAGATATGGCCATAAAAAAAGAGGTGCTTGGCTTCAGTAACCAAGAAAGACATGTTGAGGTTCTTCTAACCAGTTTCCTTTTTTGTTCCTCACCTGTAGATAGAAAACTTTAGAAACTAAAGCAGAAAACTTACACCATTAAACATACAGCATACTCTGAGAGTTACTGGGAAGGAGCTGTCTTCCTTCTGAACTATCTAAAAAATTTTGTCTTTTGCTCCTCTGGAATGCACTTTCACCCTCTCAGGGAATCCAGATTATATTCACCCCAGAGGAAACCAGACAGAGAAGGAGAAAAAAAGGGGGAGAAGTTCCCCTAAATGTTACAAAAAGGTGCCGCAATGATTAAAGTGCAGTATTACAGACAAACTGCCCAGAGCCCGATGTGCAATCTTGACCAGCTCAAGGTTTACTCACCCTTCCATCCTTCCGAGGTCGGTAAAATAAGGACCCAGATTGTTGGGGGCAATGTGCAAATAATGCTTCTACATTGCAAACCACCCAGAGTGTGCTATAAAGCACCAAGGGGCGGTATATAAGCCTAAATGCTACCGCTATTAAATGAACCAGACAACAATGACTCCAAACCAAGAGTCTAATCTTTAAATAACACACAAGCACATTAAGAAGTAAGTCCTGCTGGCCAGTTAAGGCCCGTCTTATCCCAGCATTTTGATTCTTATTTAATTTAATTTAATTTAATTTAATGGATTTGTATGCCGCCCAACTCCCTAGGGACTCTGGGCGGCTCACAGCATATTCGGATCCATTACAACAGTATAAAATACAATAAAATACAATAATTAAAAACATACAAAAGTTAAAAGAGTATCACATATTCAAAAACAAGGGGGGAGACCCATATCTAAGCTAATTGGTCTCACTTTCACCCCGCCTGCCGGAAGAGCCAGGTTTTTATTGCTTTCCGGAAGGCCAGCAGGGTGGGGATAGTCCTGATCTCCGGGGGGAGCTGGTTCCACAGGGAGGGAGCTCCCACAGAGAAGGCCCTCCCCCTCGGCCCCGCCAACCGACATTGTTTGGTCGATGGGACCTGGAGGAGGCCGACTCTGTGGGCCCTGACCGGTCATAGGGAGGTATGCGGCAGGATGCGGTCCCGATTATAATGGGTAATCAGACGGCTTTGGTGTAATTACACATTGGAAGCAGAAACTCTTCTTTTATTCCCCTTCTCCAAGTATTTGGAGGTATGCTCGTTCCAATTTAAAGGTAAATAGTGAGTATTCTATGCAAACAGACTTGATGCACATTTCCTCCGTAAATTCATAAGAATTACTGAATTAAAGAGCAAGAAGGGATCTTGGAAGATTACCTGCTCCCTCACTGAGCTCAGTGCAGGAATCCATTACTATAGGATAATTAGTAGCATTATTGATTTAATCTAGCTTCTATTTAAACAAATGAAAAAACTGATTCTGCAATTATTTATTCATCAAAACAATTAAGATTTGCCTTTTTTTTTCCTCTAGAAAAAGTGATACACCCTTGAGTCTATATTGTCCCCTTCGGCAGAAACTACCTCCAATAGGCATTTCTTATAACTGTCTAACAGTCTCTGACATCGACTGGTAGGTATTTTTTTCCCATTCCTCCATCCAGAATCTTTTCAACTATGCAAGATTTAAGGAGTTTCTTGCATGCACAGCCCATGTCAAATCAGTCCACAGCATTTTGATGCAATTTAGAACTGGGCTTGGACTTAGCTATTCCAGAATCCTCCATTACCCTCCATTATTTTTTGACAGTCAATGCTTGAGGGATTGAATGGAATGTTTAGGGACATTGCAGGGATGGGCTTCAAAATTTTTTAGGAAAGGTTTCTCTGCTTGGTTGCTGGGTGGCCATGGCCATGGCCTAGCCAGCCTCCTGCACCATGGTAGGGGGGGAGTTTTTGCCCTCCCTGGGCTCCGGAGGCTTTCCTTGAGCCTCCAGGAGGGCGAAAACAGCCTCCCCAAGCTCCGGAGGCCCTCTGGAAAGCGGAAACAGTCCCATTTCTGGCCTTCCCAAACTTCCGGTAGATCCCTTTTTCACCCTCTCGAGCCTTGGTGCGCGCCCTGCACTTACCTGCATCCAAAACGGGCCGCGTGGGGACTCCTGGAAGGGGCGGGGAGGGGTGGGCGGGGCCAGCCAGGAGTGGGATTTGGGGGTTCTCCGAACAGAATCTTAGCTAGAGGTTCTCCCGAACCCCTGCAAACCCCGAACAGCCCACCCCTGGGTCATTGTCATTTTCCATTTTCAGTTGAGCTTCAATCTTCTGACAGATGGTCTTGCATTATCCTTAGGCACCCTCTAGTACATTGAAAAATTCATAACGGATTTTACAATGATGAGCTGTGCAGGCTCTGATGCAGCAAAGCAGCCCTAAACCGTAGTGATGATAAACCATTTTTACTATCATACTTTATAATTGATATCCGGTCCTTTTGGTGAAATGCTATCTTTGGTTTTCACTAAACATGTATTCTGGTATTATCCAGTGCATGTTCTTCCAGACTTCCTGCTCTTTGCCTAGGTGTTCATGAAGAAATTTGCCCTGATGTTCTTTTTGGACAGCAAAGATTTCCTCCTGGTACATTTCCTATAGAGATCTACCGTATTTTCGGAGTATAAGACCCACCTGAGTATAAGACGCAACTTACTTTGGGGGAGGAAAATAGGGGGAAAAAACTACCTGCCAGGAATTCATCTGGCTAGCGCCCTTAGTCTGGTCAGCTTCAGCACATTATTTTATCCCCTGGTTAGGGCTGAAAAAAATCTTCTTTGGGGGGAATAGCAATGAAAACAAGCCTGCAAAGACTTAGGGCTGGAAAAAAACTTCTTCGGAGGAAGTAGCAATGAAAAAATCCTGCAAGCTGGGAAGATCGTTAGCACCTCGTTAGGGCTGGGGGGGAAGCTTCAGAAAAGCTACATCTGGAGTATAAGACACACCCAAATTTTCAGCCTCTTTTAGGGGGGGGAAGGTGCATCTTATACTCCGAAAAATACGTTAGTGCAGCTGCTTTCTGATGGTAGACTCATGCACTCTGACATCAATAATGGTTAGAGTAGGTCACCTGATGAAACTCTTAAGAGACTTATTTCAGTGTCACGCATTCTGCTCTAGGCTCAAATGGCCAAACCCTGAGGAAATTGGTTATCTATTGCTGTAGGTTTTGACGGCTGATATTTGTTGGGAACACTGAGCTTCAACATTTAGTGACCATGATTTAGACAATACATTTTCTAAAATTTCACTCGTCACTGAGGATACAAGCCACAGTTGTTAGTGAAACACAGGACAATGTATCACAGTCAGTAAATCCAATTTGTTCATCTATAGTTAAGTGTATCACCTTTTTGAAGACAAGAAAAATACTTGCCTTTGGCATTATACATATTCTCCATAAATTCTCAAATACCATAGAAAAGAACTCCAAGATGACATCCAAGACTCCCATCTGGTAACTCATCTGATTCTAAAAACTTACATGAATAGAGTTTGGTGTCTTTATAGCAAACTGGCTGACAATAATAGCCTTCCTATAAAATACACAATTTGTACATTTCAAAACATATTATATCCTACCCATACGTTGATACACACAACCAATCGGGGATTGTATTAATAGGAAAATCTAAGCAGCAATGTAAAATAACATATAAAATATTTCATTGAAAATTTGTTTATGTTTATGTTTTTGGAATAAAAAAACATATCAAAAGAGTTACAAGTCTTTATTTCAAATTTGGTGAGGTGGCAAGATAAAAGTGCTTTGCAAGCTACAATTGATTCACGGACTGCCAATTGCCAAGCTCTAAGCCAAATGATCCATTGTGTTGTTTCCAGCTCTTAGATCTGATGACAACCATTTTGCTACCGTTTCTTTAGAGTAACTAATTTTGCAGTGTGCAAGCATGATTTTCCCTGGCTGCTGAACTTGTTGCTGATTCTGGCACAATTCCACTGAAAACAATGCAGCAAAATGCCAGAAGATCAGGGAAAAAAATCCCATAAAATACAGATGTTGCAGGATAACGCTCCTGATGTGGATATTCCAATTCATTAAGAAAAAAGGAGTACAGCTTGTTCTGGATTTTCCGCCTCCAGCACATACAAAAATAACATTTACCAAATGAACACAATTTGGAATGCAAATAAAATTATCTTTTTTAAAGACTGCAGTTCTTTGAATTTATGGACAGAAATATCCAATCTCCAATTTTTAAATTTTAGTTATAGGGGATTTCTCAAAGCCAGTCTGATTGCTTACAATATAGGGAAAATAGTTGCATTACAAAATAATAATTGTAGTTGTGCAGAACAGTTTACCTGTAAACATCTTCAGTGTACTCAAAACTGGAGTTAATAGATTCCACAATCTTTTTCTTTATTTATCTTAATCCTGCTTTCCCTATGTGAAGTCTGAACATCTGTTAGACTGGTGTCATTAATTTGGTCTTTCTTCTTTCCCAAAAAAGGTGATGTCATCATGTAGTCAAATAAGATTGGCTTATAAAGTCATTGCTGAAGACAGCTCAAATTTAGGGCAAGGCTTCCTGATTCATATGGTCTTACAGAGCAAACTATTAATCACACTCTAAACACAACAATGACATGATGACTATATGGCTAATAAAATGTGGCTGTTATGAATGATGTCACTGAGGATAAACATTTGAGATTGAAGGCAGTGTTCCTAGCATCACACCGTCTTCACTCTGAAGGTATGAACCCATGTCACTTTGAGTAATTTTTTTAAAGTTTAATGACAAAAGCCCACTGATTTTCAGATCAGATCTAATAATAACCACCTCCAACTGCACAAAATGTGTTATTATGGTTGAATCTTACGATTTCTTTAAAAGTAACTTTCAAATTATTTTCTTTGAAAATTTTCAGTTGTATTATATAGAATATAAAAACACTCCGAATGAATTATTAAATCGTTTTTAAAGAGGAGTAGGAATCTGGATTATTATTATGAATAATATAAATTCTGTTATTTTAGAAAGCTTCTGGCTTTATCACCAGGTCATCTGGTATCAGTCTCTCACTTTCACCTGATTACCTCTCATATTTTGCTAAAGTCTGATAATTGGGATAACAATACAGTATTAATTTTTGCACTTGTACAATTCTGCTGCAAATGGATTATTTTTCGTTAGCTGAGTTAAACACACATTTACTTAACACATATTTACTTAATTAAGATGATTGCAAATTTAGAAATCGCAAAATTTCACAAACGTATTTAACCCAACGCATTTAATATGCCTGCAAGAATAATAAACGTTATCTATTGATTTACATATTAAGAATTCTTTTTAGAAACTATTTGACTATTTTACACCATTATTCTGTGAAGTTCATATATTAATTTTTATAGATGTAAAACTGGTTCATGTCAGCAAATGTGACAACGGAGACATCTATAAAAACGTTTGTGACTTGGAGAACCCAATTTCATCCTGTGAAAACTTCCAAACCTGTTGCTATACCGCTTCTATTATCCTTGCATGCCAAAGCTCTTATAACTGAACATTTTAACACAGAAGACTTTTTGAATTAAATATTTAACAAAATTTCTTACTGAAAAGAGCTGAAAACGTAACAAAAATGACAAATTACATTGTTCTGAATTTTTCAAAAATAATTATGCCATATTATCAGGGCTATGTATTTACATAGCAATTTCTAAAGGCATAGATAAACAGAAATGTCAATACATTATTAAATGTTGAATTTGCTCCTAAGGATACTTAATTGCAATGGTGTCTAGAACAACTGTCAGTTGTCAGGAAGGGGAGGAAACCAATAAAAAAAATACAGCATTTGGGGCCATTAGGTGGAGCACATTTTCACTGGAAATGAGTTATGACTGTAAAGGAGGAGGTTTCACAGGGGCACTACTGTAAATAGAGTTAGTGTGCTGTTAGAAAGCTCATTAATACACACTTCTGCTTTCAGTAGCAAGATCAGTTAAACAAGCTACCTTTTATTTATAGACTTACAAGGAAAACAGCAGGTCATATTGGCTGTTGACATCTCAGACAGCCTACAGATGGAAAACCTGAAATGTTTCATTCCCAAAACATTTAAGGCTATCAATAGGAAATCTTCTGTTTTCTCAAAAGAGTTGAGCTTCTTCTGAGCTCTACCAAATGTTCCTTCTTCTGAAGTACTTAATTAATAAAACTTACATTTAATATGCATTGAATATGACTTGGCCAATGTTTACATAAATTCTATTATTTTCAACCTTAGAAGAGAATAATGATTCTTCCCCCCCCCCCCCATGAAAATCAAACATTTCACAGAGCTCCACAAGCTGATCCTGTAGCAAAGATGTTTATTAGTTTAAGGTCGACTCTAGAACAAAAATACAGGTCATTTATTTCCCTGTCTTTTCAGATCTTTTTTAGGTTCTTGATTATGATGAACCACACAATACATATCCATTATAACATTACAGCTCCAACTTCCTCAAATAAAAGAAGATCAGATTCCCCCATGAATGAATGTTTTTTAAAATAATGTTCTGTTTTTTAAATTATTATGTTTTTATTGCATTGTTCTTACCCATGTTGTACACCGCCCTGAGTCCCACGGGCTTGGGCGGCTTATAAGAACGCTTATTAAATTAAATAATTAAATTAAAACAGAAAACTGAGCAGTGA
Source organism: Diadophis punctatus similis (assembly GCA_023053685.1). Lineage (NCBI taxonomy): Eukaryota > Metazoa > Chordata > Lepidosauria > Squamata > Dipsadidae > Diadophis > Diadophis punctatus. The sequence continues at coordinate 57,308,200 of JALIGW010000003.1, forward strand.
CTTAGAGTAGATTTGTGACTTCAGCCCTTTTCTCCCTTTCTTACACCAGGTGCTTTTTCTAACCTGAGTCCCATTCAGAAGGCTACTCATTATAACAAAGAATACAGGTTTTACAAAAAAATCTCCTGTACATCCTTTTTAGAAATAACTATAGTGCTATAATCACTCTCTGTTTCTTCTCTGTTAATTTCAACTCAATTTGGTACAAAGTTTCTCTTTGTATTAGAACCAATATATCAAAGACAAGAAAGCAACAGCAGGAGGAGGAGGAGAATGAAAAGAAGTGGCTGATTAGCATAGCACGCCATTTTAAAAGCTAAAATACCACATGTGTGGCATTTTGTATGTGGCATACAAAAGAAAATTAAACTAAAAAAGAATCATGAATTCCAAGCATCTGGAGTTTTAAAGTAACAAGGGGAAACGATATGAAAAAAAAAATGTTCAATGCAATGCATTATTCTATAATGAAGACCATTATTATACAATGATAGATCTGTGGAGGAAAGGCAAACGGAAAAAGACAAACAAGGATAGATTAGATAGATAGATAGATAGATAGATAGATAGATGGATGGATGGATGGATGGATGGATGGATGGATGGATGGATGGATGGATGGATGGATGGGTAGGTAGGTAGGTAGGTAGGTAGGTAGGTAGGTAGGTAGGTAGACAGACAGACAGAGACAGACATAAATATACATGCACAGAGAGAGTGTAGTGTGTGTGTGTGTGTGTGTGTGTGTGTGTGTGTGTGTGTGTGTGAGAGAGAGAGAGAGAGAGAGAGAGAGAGAGAGAGAGAGAGAGAGAGAGAGAGATGGGGGGGAGGCATTTAAATAGTTAAAAATATTGCCTGTTCAAAGATTATCCAGTTGATTCCCACAAGATCGTCCAGTTTAATAGTTTCTTCCTCAAACCCCAAAAACGTTAACCTTAGACTATCTACAGTCGACCTCACCCCATTCCTAAGAGGTCTGTAAGGGGCATGCATAAGCGCACCATCGTGCCTACCGTCCCTGTCCTACTGTCCTATTGTCCAAATTTACCTATACCTACTTTGGTTTCGTTTATGTTTATACCATACCTGTTATGTTGTACACGTCTTGACAAATAAAAGAAATAAATAAAAAATAAGTCTATTATGTTGCCTGGTTCTTGCCCCCAAATTGTCCACATAAAGAGTTTACAATGATAGCCCCAAATTAGTGTGTGAAGTGGCTGGGATATATAGTTGCTCACCTAGATACAAGATTATACTTACACACAAATCTGTATTAGAAAAGGTATCAAATCAATATCACCCCATATTTTGTGGGTTGTCCATCTACAGTGCTTTTTATAATCTCTACATAATTGTATTAGAATACCTGAAAAATTCAATAATGTTAAAGTGAAGCAATATTAACAGGTATCTAAGAATGCATATAAAAGCATTTGAATTGATAGGTGTCAAAATTTAATTTAACCACAGTTTCACAGTTAGTTGGGCTTATATTTCCATTTCCTCCTTTTCCTATCATAATCCAAGAACTCTTGTTCTTTAGTATATAAATTTATACTCTTTAGAAAACTTTTGGGGTGTAACCATATAATCACTGAATAATAAATTTTTCTTACCTTTTACACACAGTATGTTTGCTCCCACCTTGGTTCTTCCTGTTAGACAAATAGCTACGGTAACCCCAAACTGAAAACCTACTATTATATCTGAATCCAAGCTCCTAGCTTGTACAGCACCACTCTTTTTGAACCTGATTGTTCAACCAGAGTGTATTCTCAGTTAACAAATCTTGGCTTGCATAAAAGCAACATATGGCTAACTAGGAAAGCCAATTGGGCTCAAAGAGCCTATATGCCCTATTCCTTGTATTTATTACAAGTCAGGAAACATTAATATACCAGCTTACTGAGCAAACATCATTTGTGTCAAATATTGAACTGATACCTTAACAATTCTGCTTGATCATTCTCTCACTCATTTGCAATTCCCAAAAACTTATTCCTTTCAAAGCTCTTTGTCAACAGACATGAGGTGATATACAAAAGATAAAATTGATTATGTATGTAATCTATTTAATTTTATAATTCTTTAGCGGGGGGGGGGGAGATTTTGCTTTTTAATTTTAGTATACCACTTTGGGAGTCCTGTCAGTCACTTAAGATACTCAATGTTTCAGGGGATACCCTGAGCAGATAATATATTAAAATGCAAAGTTCAATTTTAAAATCATTGTCATTAAAGAGTGAAAAGCAGAAAAGCATATATTCTGGACACCGTTCCGCAGCTTCTTACAGTGACACATCTATGATGTCTTGTTTATGGCGTGTCACAGTCTGAAAGACCAAAACTAGATTCTCAAAATGCTTCAGAAATGGGGTTTCTAGGTATAACAATGACTGTATAAGATGTTCAAATGTGGCAAGTTTAAAATTGAAAGATTTTGCATTCAGCTCTAAAAATATCTCTTTAATTACATGTTTTAAAAAATTAAACAAAAAAACTTGAAATATAACCCAACAGAGTTTTTAAATTGAAATGTTGAATATCAGCCCAGAAGTCACCTTCCTCTCCCTAAAAGTATGTTTTTCTCTGATTCTCTCTCATGTTTTGAACAGTGCATTCAGCCTTCAGCTATTTAGGGTACAAAAAAAAGTAAGTTACATTATTCTAATACATGATTATGTAATATTTTGGATGGAAAAAGTTAAGTTTTCATAGTATTTTTAATTCTATCCCACAAGCTAGCAGAGAAGTACCCATCAGTTGTCTACCTGCCACGAAGGCTTTTACAACAAAAAGTGCATTGGACTTGTATAGAACTTGTTTTCAACATGTGCATTTAATTTACGCAGTTTAAGAAACGTCCTGTGGCCACAGTACTAAAGAACTGAAAATGTAAATTGAAAAAAAAAATCCATATGATTAAGTAAGATCCTTAAAGAGAAACATGTTGTTAAGTGCTTCATTGAGAAGAAAATGTAATGCAGTAAATAGAAGTTCTTTTGGAATAAATCACTGAAACACATGCTTTCACTGCAAAAATTGCAGAGTTTCTCTCCATGGAGGCATCTGGAAGAAATTAGCATGATGTTAAGAATAATGTCAAATTAAAACATTTAGTTTTGACTTCTAAAATTAAATATAAAAGTTAGGGACTGACACAGTGCTGATGGGTTTAACCTACTTATTCAATAGAAGTGGACTTTTTATCCTGATCCGTCATAATATTAGACATATTTAAAAGGACAATATAAGTTATTTTCTGTGTTGTTTAATAAGGGCATATCACGGAGTCTGTAGAATTAGGACTGTGAAAATCCAGGCTGGTTCAGCTATTCTGGATAAAGATAATAATGTATGATTTGTGACAGAGCTAGAAATGAATGGGGCTTATAGTATAATGGTAACCCACATAGATTAAGATTGAATTATTTATTAAACTGCCAGATTTTTTGCTTCTATTTTCTGGCTTTATTTGTGGAGAAAGGGTTTAACTGCCTTACAAAGCTAGCTCTCAGAGTAGGCCACATTTTACAGAATCTTAATTTTGCTAGAACTTTTTAGGCCCAAACACTCCCATAGACAAGCAATCACTAAGCAAGTCTCTAGTTCTGAAATGATGACAACTCCACCCACCCCTCTCAATTGTATTATGGTTAGTTTAAGAATATTCTCCATTTGTTAGTACACCAAATCATTATACCTCCAGGAAGGTTTTCTTGTTCTCTCCTCCACTATATATGTGTATATGTATGCATTCATGAGATAATAGGATTGGTAACAGAATCACATCCACTCTTTGTCATATTCGCAAATCATCAGATCACTTGGGAGTGTGGACAAAACATCCCCCTCTTCAACGCAAATCAGCTGCATTATTTCCATACAAATCATGGAATACTTCATTTCAATAAACCCTGGTTTGTTCTACTTCTCTGTTCTTCGAGCGATGAATCCTCTCTTAACCAGACAACTCACCTGTGTTCGTTCTTTCTACCCGTTCTATAATTTATGCCTTTTTCCCCTTGAATAACAATGTTAGTATTCTACAAGTAGCAAAACTAAGAAAGAGAAGTTAGACTAAGGGAGAGCCAACTCTTTTCCTTCCTTGCATTTATCGTGGCATGTTATTGGAGTTCAAGGATGATGAATAAGATCAAAGAATAGCTGAAGAATCACAAAATGAGCTGTAGATAGAAGTATGGCTGGGAGCAACTTGGACAGGGATTAAGAGAACAGCTGTTTAACTTTTAAACCCTAGGCTGGAAAAACATTAATCGTAAGATTCATCTGAGTATCTTAAGTGTACCTTACAAGCTACCAGTTATGAATTTCTAAACTCAGAAATTAATCTCAGTTGCATTAGTACATTAGAATTTCAAATTGGTTTACACCTTAAATCTGAAAATCATCCATCCATCCAGAATATGACATAATGGTGACTATTAGGACACTTTTATCATATACAGGGAATATTTTCATGAAAATTTAAAGCTGATAACAAATAGCAATAGCACTTAGACTTATATACCGCTTTGCAGTGCTTTACAGCCATCTCTAAGTGGTTTACAGAGTCAGCATATTGCCCCCAACAATCTGGGTCCTCATTTTACCGACCTTGGAAGGATGGAAAGCTGAGTGAACCTTGAGCAGGTGAGAGTTGAACTGCCAAACTGCTAGCAGCCGGCAGTCAGCAGAATTAGCTGCAGTACTGCATTCTAACCACTGCGCCAACGCGGCTCTTTGTGGAAGACACAATTTGGTATCACCTTTTTATGAAGTTGTGGCTAGTCACTGATTAAAAGCAGTGGCTCCTTTTTTAATTATTATCAACAGGGTTGAATATAATTAACTGAAGACTCATTTTTCCAGTTCCAGAAACTTTCCATATCATAGCCTACAGTATCTGTGTTAAATATATAAGTTAGAAGTGGAAAATATAATACTAGGATCTTATTCTGGACCATTAAGAGAGGGGTTCCCAGTGGAGGAAGAAAAACAATTTTTATTCTGATTTTTTTTTCTACAGGACTTTGAAAAACTAGAAAATCTTTTAGAACTCTATAGGAAGCAGATTGTATGGCTGCAAAGGTGAATAACAAAAATTACCTGTCCACAAATTGTCTAGCAGAAGTTCAGCTATGAATGGCAAGAGGCCCAGTTATTCCCAGATGGGATTGTCTAGATGCGATTCACCATAGATGAGTGGTTATGTTTATTTCTAACTTTCTTTAGCAAATAACCAAGGAATTTTCAGTTGTAGAATTACACTATATACATTATGTAATAACTGCAGAAAAACATCTTAAATTAAGGATCTGCCTATATAAAGCTTTGTAACATAATGCATCCTGCATATTACTACATTATGACTTAACACATTGTGTAACCTAAACCACAGTAAATCTTCATAACTGTGCTCTATTTGTTGTTGTTGTGGTTGGTGTTAATTGTCTTCAGTATTGTCTGTGATGCATTCAAGTAATGAAACAGTAAGAGGAGGAGGAGGGGAAGCCACCTTCGATGGATCAAAAAGAAATAGACTCAAAAATCCAAAAGGAGTGCCTGAATCAGATAGCTGGGGAAGAGGAGATGGAGGTTTGGGAGCAGACGGGAGACGACTTGACAAATTTGAATTTATTGAACTATTAAAAGATGAACTATCAAGATACAAAATAATGTGATGTTGAAATATATTGGATGGATAGAAACTAATATGATTGTATTTTATCTTTTCCCTATCTAATGATTACTTATGCAATATTTAGTTAAGTTTTATATAATTTTGAGGTTATTTTTAATGTTGATAATATTAGATATATATAGTTTGTTGAAGATTTGTTTATTGTTTATTCTTCTTTTATTTTCTTTTTTTGTTTATTGAAGTTAGCGAATTAATTTAGAATAATATTATCTTATTAATATCATGATGAAATTTAATATTTGATGATTACTTATGTAACATTTAGTTAAGTTTTATCTTAGAGGTTATTTCTAATGTCAATAATATTAGTTTAAGATTTGTGTATTTTATATTTAGTTATTACTTATGTAACACTTACCTTGTATAAGATAGAGGACTGAAGGGAGGAGGTAGGAGGTTTGTTTGTTTGTAGTGTTAAAGAGTTTTCTCTTTCTTTCTTTCTTTTTTTTTATTCTCTTTCTTTTTTTTCTCTCTCTTTTTTGTATCTTTATTATTGTATACAAATGCGATATATTAGTACTGTATAGTTTGGAGTTGAAGTTTTTTTAAAAATAGTGTTCTTTTTTTCCTTTTTCCTTTTTCTTTTTATTAATAATTTAAACTTATTATTATGCCCTGTATTATCTCTGGGAAGTCCGGGGGGGGGGGGAGGGGGGGGAGGGAAGGGGGTGGGTCTGGGGGGGGGAAATAAAAATGTTTGTACTTTGGATTTAATATTTTGTTACCACTTATGTAAGTTTGTACTAATAAAACTTTTTTGAGAAAAAAAAAAAAAAAAAAAAGTAATGAAACAGTAGTAATTTTTATGGTGGCTGCTTTAAAAATATAGAGGTCTAAGATAGTTTAATTTGGTTTAATTTACATGATCACAGTGGTTCTTAATTCAACGGGTAATTGCAGATTCTCATCTAGTATTATCAATATATTACACCCATCATTCCACCAAAATTTGCCAGCTACATCAAAGTAAGCCAGTGTAACTAAATGTATATATTCTTCAGCAACTCTTCCTCCTCCTCCTCCTCCTCCTCCTCCTCTCTCTCTCCCCCCCCTCTCTGTGTGTGTGTCTGTGTCTGTGTAGGTCACTTTGTCCTATAGCTTGTCATTTGGAATTGAAGTTCTCAACTAAAAGCCAGGTATGGATAGGAATTGGCCCCGGTGACCCACCAATGGTAGCTGAAATGGATCCTTGCCCGATCACAAGGCAAATAAAGATATGAAAGGTGATGAAAAGTTCAAAAGGTAAAGAAAATGTAAGGATTTAAATAGTTGCTCCAGAGCAGCCTACTCTCAGGGATGAGGGGTATATTGGATTTTAACTTTATCATGCAAGGGATATAAGGAAATTGAAAGTTATTTATTGAAAAGTTCTGGGGATGATCTGGTTGTGGAAGAAATTACATTTAAGGGAGAATCTAAGAAGAATTTACAAACGATTAGAAAATTTTAAAAGTAGTCGATAAATAAGTTACCTAATATTGAGATGGTTGTACTCTCTCTGCTTAGGTTTGTATATATTTTCAGTTTTAATCATCTCCATTTTTAATGCCGATTTTTCTATTTTTATTGTCTGATTTTATGCAAATATTGTTTTTTTTAACTGATCATTGTATGCCGCCCAGAGTCACTTCCTGTGGGATGGGCAGCTATATAAATTTGATTAACAAATAATCAAAATAAAACAAAATAACCATGTGTCCATGTATGCTATGAACTCTCACATAATCTCATAGGGGAAAAAAGAATAACTGTTCATGGTTTTTTTAGGCTCTTTGTAGATTTTTATTTAAAATACCATGACTAATCTATGATTTTCCTTGAAAATGTACCGTGACAAAATTGCAGCCCTTAAACGTAAGAGTGCAGCCCACAGGCACTTTGGCTTAAAGCAAGCCATGGAGAACAACTGCTTAAGAGTACAAATACAACCAGAAAGGATTCTGGTATCAGATTACAGCGTTCTTCCTTCAGCATTTACTACCAAAACCCATGTGCTTCAAACTAGGTTGGGAAAGGGTTCAAATGAAAGAGATCATCATATATGGAAAGAGTGGGTTTCGATCTATTTATCTGCTTTACTTAAACAGGTAGTCCTCAAGTTACAATCAGTCATTCAGTGACTGTTCAAAGTTATGGCAGCACTGAACAAACAATACTTACATCCCATCCCTGAAATTATAATTGTTGCAATGCCCCCCCCCCGGTCACACAAGATGAAATTTTGGACTCTTGCTGCACCTACAACTATAGAGGTGCTTCAACTGCCTGTTCCAACTACAGGTAGTCCTTTCCAGGCGTGAAATGTTCCCGGTTCGCTTTTACCTGTCTGTCGTCGGAGAGCCGATCGCGCAGGTAGCATGGCGCTCCGCCCCCCTGCCGGGACATTGCCATTTGAGTTCTTTTACTCTCTGCGCATGCACAGAACGCTTTGTGCATGCACAGAGGATAAAAGAACTCAAATGGCGGTGTTCCGGCGGGTGGGCGGAGCGCCGCGCTACCTGCGCAATCGGCTCTCCGACGACAGACAGGTAAAAGCGAACCGGGAGCATTTCACCGCTGGTCCTTTCCTTATGACCAGTCGCTTAGTGACCATTCAAAGTTATGATGGCTGTTCCCCTCTCACTTGCTGACTGAGCAGGAGCTATGCATCCAGGAGGACCTCCACACTGCAAAGCAAACCATTTCTTAAAGGAGGAATGTAACTATTCAAATCTAATATGGTATTCCCCTGGAATAGATTAGCCCACAAAACCAAAACCTTCTAATCCAGGCTCTGACAGCCTGCATGGGTTAGCATTTCTATCCCATCACCTCTTTGGTACAAGGTTGAGATGTATAGCTTGGTACCACGAGCATATTTATGACACTAAACCCAATGCTGATGTATGATGTCTCCCAGTGGTTTTATGTAGATACTGTATTTTTTTTAAAGAAGTATGGTGACAGTAGGGACCTCTTAGGTATTTCACAAAGTAGATATATTCAAGATCTTCTCTTTCTCATCACCAAGATTCCAGGAAAAGGTAAGGACATTTGTATTTCTACTTAACATCACTATCATCCCAGAGCTAAGATTGTGAATTGTTAAGACTTAAGAATCCTCTATTTTTCTGAGAGTTTCTGCCTTGATTTGGGCACTTCTCAATATTCTTGGTGCTACTTTTGGATCATATTTGAACCTACTTGAGCCTATAGTATCAATGTGTTTTAAAACCTGGATCAGTGGTTTCCTTGTTCTAGTCTAATTTATCTGGAATCAAAACAATGCTGAATATTTTTTAATGTTGAGGCTTCTGGGCAATCTTTCATTCTTTCTATTGATTTTGCTCTTGCTTTTACATGCCCTCCAGATTATGGAAGCAAGCAAACTCTTCCCCACTGTAAGTTGCATAACTTGTTAATTTCTAGAGGGTTTCAGTCTCCATAAAAAAATGGTAGTGTTGATTTACCCTATTTATATAAACAAATTTGACTGCCAAAAAAGAAAGAAAGAAAATTAGCTAACTTGATTTCCCGATTATATAAGCCACATGCACCAGAGTCTTGCCTAATCTTCCTCCCAGCCTCTAAGCTCAAGGGAGCCATTATTCTCTCTTCCATTTATCACACATTTAAAAAGTGCCCATACTCAGCCCACAACTTAAGTGTTCTATGTGGAAGTGCAATAACATTAATTGAATTACAATGGAAACAAGAAATATATTACTCAATGTTTGCAAGAGTATAAATAAATAAACAGCAAAGAGTGTTAACCCAGGGTGGGAAAAGACTATAATCTATAAGCATAAATGGATAATTTATGGCACAGAAATATTTTATTCTGATCTCATTGTTCTGGAAGCAATTAATGATTTAATGATTTGATTTAACACATACCATAATAACTAACAAAGTTTTTTTAAAAAGCACCTGCATAATCAATTCTATGTAGTATAGATCTACTCCTGCATTTGTTGGCCTAAAGCCAGTGTGACTTTTTTTAATCATATAACACAGAATCTAGGTATTCAATGTAAAAAGTAAATACCATTGTCAGAAAAACAAATGTTCTCTATTTTTTTTTATCCATTTCCTCAAAGAGCTGGAGCTCATGAGCTACTACAATGCAAAATTCAGGAAGAAAGGAAACAAAAAAAAGTCTGGGCAAAATGTTTTCCAATGTTTCTATGGCCCAGTTTGTGGCTTCTTCCACACAGCAACATGCAAGATACACAAAACTTTCTGCAAAAAGCTTGACTTCGGGCCCTTGCAATCATGCTCAAACGCTTATCTCCTATAACTCTGCTGTCCAGATGGTAAAGAAACATTTTTCAACTGGAAAAAGAAGTGCTTTACTTTTTGCATGTATTATCTGTGTACACTCAGGTAAAAGCTACCTGAAACATCATTTCAAAGTCATCCATACTCTGCAGAGGCTGAAGCAATGCCACCTTCCAAGCTGGCTGTGAATTTTGGGGAAAGTCCTAACATATCTTGAGAACATTAATTTTGGGGAGGCTGCTACTGATCTTCACAACTCATCATCAAGTTTTCAGAATATATGGGACTGTGAATGGAATCACAATTCTGTCTTAAGTTTCCTAAAACATTCTCCAAGGTAAAATGACTAATTTGATAGCTGACAAGTTCTATTCAAATTTAATTAGCCCTGGAATAGCTTAATCAATACATGGAGTTCCTCTTCCTAAAATAGAATTCAAGAAGGTCTACAGCCCCAGGATAAATATATGCTTTTCATTTAGAACATCTTAAGATTCAAGTCTCTGTATCAAAGTATGGCAATAAAAGACCTGTTGAATAACCTGTCCAACATTTTAGTGTTTTATTTTGGATAACACAATTTCTTATATTCCTAACATTTAAGTTTGAACTCTCTTGTGAAATTTGTAATTCTGGTTTTATATCATTCTGCTTTTTTGCAGCTACTTGATTTCTCTTTACTACTGGTGAACACTAAGTAAAAACATGCATTTTTAATTGCTCTGTAGAAAATAATTTAATCAGCCATTTCCAATTATAATTGGGAAAGGATTCACACTTGTTAACATTCTTCTAAATACACAAGAACTCAGTAATTAATATCACTGTCTTGTGTATAAGCATTAGACTATTGACTCAACATTACTAAGTATATCAACACAAGCCACTAGGAAGTCATCAAATCCAACTTCTCTGTTCAAATCAATGAAGGATTGTTGTTGTTGTTTTGCTTGCCACCAGTGTTACAGTGTCCGGTGCAAAAGGATTTTGCCCACCACGGATGTAGTCAATCCCTATCTGGCCAGCTTCACATAACACATTTCTTCATTTGCATGAAGAAACAGAAACTAGAGAAATGACAGCAAAATTAATTCTGTACAGAAATTCATGACACTCAGCCTCATTCTGCAGCGCCTAACTGTCACTGTGCCCTCGTAAAATCAGGGAAGTAACCTTCAGAGCTATAACAATTCCCTAATTAATATCATGGAAACATTCATTTAGAACATTAAAGAAATGTCACCCTGACCTGATTTTTGCTGTTGGCTGGTTAGCTGTGAAGGAGCTTATTGCTGTGTATCTGCAATGTGTCTAAAATATTTCCCAGTGAAAACATACAATACAGGACTGCCTTTGATCTGTTTTGTGTTTAAAATGTTCTATTTTCTTAGTTACAAAGCAAGTAACAGATTTTAAAAATCTGTACAATTTGGCGTGTGTACTGAATGGATTAAGTCAAACTGGTTAATTTATATAAATGTTTCCTCCAGTTTAAAATTCTAGAGGACATCAATATACTAAGGACAATTCCTGGCACTCAATTATAAACCAAAATCACCCTATGTTTATTTACATTGCTCCTTCTCCAGAACTAGCCTTTTTATTTGGTCCCTAGTCATATTGTCCATTTTTATTACTACTTTCTCTACATTTTCTCCTTTGCAAATGGGAAGCACAATGGCAAGGATGAAGGGAGTTGGGTACTTAACACATCTGGGTAGCACAACTGTAATAAGCATCAGATGGAGAAGCTTGTTCTAGAGTACCAGCAAGCCACAACTTGCTTAGATTAATTTAGATTACTAACTGCTGCACTCTTTTTTATGGTTTTTTAATAGTTTTAATATGCCTTAATTGTTTTTGTTGTTACAATCATTTGCTTAGTGAGCATTCAATGTTACGGGGGATGCTGAAAAGTTATTTATGTCCAGTCCTTGCACTTATGACTGTTGCAACTTTCCTGTAGTCACATGATCAAAATTCAAGCCCTTGGCAAACATCATGGATTTATGATGGTTGCAGCATCTCATGGTCACATGATCACCATTTGCAATCTTTTAAGCTGTTTTCCTACAAGTAAAGTCAATGAATTTGCTTAATGATCGTGTGCTTCACTTAACTACTGGGGTGATTCATTTAATGACTATGGCAAAAAAAAAGATCATAAAATTGGGTACAACACTTACCATTGATCTCATTTAGCAACAAAAATTCTGGTCTCAGTCGTAGTTGTAAATCAAAGACTACCTGTATTGTTTTGTATTTTTTGTGCATTTTTTAACTACACAACCCACCCAGTCACATATATGAAATTGGCAGCTATACAAATTGAATGAATGAATGAATGAATGGTGTCTTTATATTTTCTGTCATTTAAATTGTTCCCTTATGCCTTTCTCATGTCCTGCAAAATCAAACTTTTCTGCATAAGGACAGACACAATAACCCTTCCATGAGTTAAAAAGATATATTTTTCTAATAGTGGCGAATATCTGTAGCTCAGATGTAGGATGACGGTGATTTTCATGTTGCCACCTTGATAGGAGAATCATAACAAATATTATTAATATGGGGATGTCCTCTTGAACATCGACCAATCCTGATGAAGAGGATTGAACAACAGGTGGTGTGCAAAAGTACAGAGGACGTGGTTCTGTTCCAGTGTAAAGCAAACATTTTCAATTATAGTTCCTTTTAGGTTAATACAATATAGGGCATTTTTTCCCCTTTGCCAAATTGTGTTGTTCCATACAAAAGGAATTAAAGTGATAAAGAAATGTAATGACTGTTCCCAGATGCTGTAGCAATTTTTCAGTTGGTATGTTAAAAGCTTGGGCCTGGCCACCATCCCTAAGGATCTGCATTCTTGCCTTATAGTTGCCTCAAATCTATGCTTTTAATTAAATACGGAACATCTTACTTGTTTCAATGCAATCAAGAAAGATAGGAGCAGCCAGCATTGTGCTGGAGTAATGAGACAGAGTTGAATTTTCAGATTAGTTTAATAAGAAAGGATACGAAGGTGTATTATTTTCTCTTTTATATACAACTTACTCACACTTTCATATATCAAGCACTACAAATACTGTAACCAGATTTCTCAATATCTGTACTCATCATCATACCAAAGCACCCAAGATCCTGGCTTCTCATGCTGTACAGGTAGTCCTCGACTTAAAACCATTCGTTTAGTGACTATTTAAAGTTATAACAGCCCTGGAAAAAAGTGACTTATGGCCATTTTTCATATTTACAACGAATGTAACACCCCCATGGTCACATGATTGAAATTCAGACGCTTGGCAACTGGCATGTCCCAGGGTCATGTGATCACCTTTTGTGACCTTTGGACAAGCAGAGTCAATGGTAAAGCCATATTCACTTAACGATGGTGTTACTAATTTTACAACTGTAGTAATTCACTTAACAGCTAGGGCAAGAAAGGTGGTAAAATGGGGAACAACACACTTAACAACTGTCTTGCTTAGCAACAGAAATTTAATCAATTGCGATCATAAGTCGACTCCCTGTATTTATTTGATACAAATAGAAGATTTCAATCAAAATATGTGTTTTTAATTGTGATATCTCACTCATTTTTTGTCAGGGAATAGAAATCCAGATGACTTCCAAGTAGCAAATTAGAGCTTATAAAGTGGAGCAAAAGCAAATTAGAAAATTCACGGAAATTAACTCAGAAAAGGGCATTGCTGAGTATTTGTTCTGTAATGATCTAAGAAATGGGAGCATTACCTATACCGGAAGATAGCAGTTCAATTTTTTCCATGTTTGTTTGTTTGTTTGTTTGTTTGTTTGTTTGTTTGTTTGTTTGTTTGTTATTTATTTATTTATTTATTTATTTGTGAGATTTATATACCGCCTCACAGTGCAAGCACTCTCTAAGTGGTTTACACCAGTAAGCAATGTATATTTATATTGCCCCCAACAATCTGGGTCCTCATTTTACCTACCTCGGAAGGATGGAAGGCTGAGTCAACCTTGAGCCGGTGAGATTTGAACTGCTGACTTGTGGATCACAGTCAGCTAAAGTGGCTTGCAGTACTGCCTCTAACCACTGCGACACCTCGGCTCTTACGAACCATGCTTAGTTTTCGAAGGTTGAAACTGGATCTGGGTTAATAACTGTTAAAGAATAGCAGCATAATTCTTACAAAAAGAAAACTCTATAACAAAAAAACCCCATCTCAATTTGGTCCAATGGTTGAGGAGGTTAAGATGTTGGCCTAGAAAGCAGGAAACTGTAAGTTCTATTCCTGTATTAGTCAAGAAAGCCTGCTGGATGACTTTGGGCCAGTCATTCTCTCTCAGCCCAACTCACCTCTCAGGTTATTATTGGTGGGAAAACATGAGAAGGAAGGAGTATTGGATATGTTCTCTGATACATAAAAAAATAAAAAATAATAATACTTTTTTTAAAAAAAAAGAAAGGCTGAATTTAAAATGTTTTTAAAAAGGACTTCCCAATGCTTTACATCTGTGGCCCCAACCTTTCCAGCTTCATCCTGGTCCGTCGCAGGGAGGGGCATGTGTAGCAGATGCAGGCACGAGCACAGCTCCATTGATGTGAGTGGTGGATGGGTGCGCCCTCCACTCACAAGAATGGAGCTTTGCATGAAAGGGCGCTTGCGCTCACATGCAAAGCTCCACTTGCATGAGCGGCAGGCACTTGCACTCATGCACGAAGCTCTAATTAGTGAGCGGAGGGGGCTTGAGGGGTGTTTGTGCTCATACGTGAAGCTCCATTCGCGTGACTGGAGACTGCTCGCGCACAAAGCTCCATTTGCACGAATGGAACTTTGCGCCCGAGCACCATTGGCTTGCGCAAGTGGAGCAACACATGCAAACACAAGTGCTATCCGCTTGCGTGAGTAGAGTTTTGTGTGTGCATGCTTGACTACTGCTCGCGCAAGTGGAACTTTGTGCGCGCAAGCTTACCTGTTGCTTGCACTGCCCGGTTTCTAACAGGCTACGGTAATGGGTACGGCCCTGGGTTGGGGACCCCTGCTTTATACTGATACTGTTCTTTCTTTCATTTAAAAACAAATCATTTGAAATTAGAAACCAGCAGTGAGATAGTAAAAACTATGGATTACACCAAGTTCATTTTAACAGGCCCATGATAAGTTCCAGAAGGTTTATCATCCAATCACAGAAGATGTGAATGGATGCTAAAACAGGAAGGAGACTATGCATGTCAAGGATAGTAAAAGGAGGCAAAACCAATGGATAGGAATACAATAGTGGAGATCACTATAATGTACTTGGAAGTACTATGTATTATCACTCAGGAGAGGTTTAAATAGTAAGCATTTGTTCACACAGTTATCAGGGCTCAGTTTCAACCCCCATGGAATCTCATTCTTTAAGTTATTCAATATAGCAGATTTATTTGAACTTGTGAATTATATCCACATAAGATACAAAAAGATGAAAAATGTTATTCTAAATATCTTTAGTGAGGATACAGCATTTTCCTGGACAAAATCCCACTCAACCTCAATGTATAAAACTAAGCGACTACTTTGTTCAACTCCAGTAGTGCCCCATTTCAGTTTCAAATTAAGGAGATAGACACATATGTAAAGCTGGAAGACAAGTCTGGAAATTTTCTGCAAATGCTATGTGGTATGATACTTTATAAGCACAGTAGTCATTGTTTAAATGGTAATGTTTGACATGTTTCATTTAATGTTCCTTTAATAATAAACAATATTGTTCTCGTTTCATATAGTACTGGAATTCATAGAAGCCTTTTATTTAATTTGCTTGACTCAAATGGATGACACTTTATTTATTTTCAATAAAAGATTTCAAAACAAGCATTGAAAGCTTCATATATGGTTGAAAGCAAAAACAATATCTTGATTATTATATGCACATTCTCGTTTCAAAACTACAGTTAATAGAAAACATGGATTCATGTTATCCTGATGCTTTGGACAGAGCTCTATTAAATATTTCACTTCTATGGAAGTTGGACTTTGAAGAATCAGGATAAGAAGAATATTGTTGTTTTTGAACTTTGGTATTGGAGAAGACGCTTGCAAATACAGCCAAGAAAACAAACCAATGGATCATCCAACAAATTTACCCAGAGTTCTCTCTCAAGGCACAAATAACCAACCTCAATTTATCCTATAGCACTTTGTGCACATTATGCAAAGATGTCGCTATCTAGAGAAGGTTCTAATGCTAGGAAAAGTGAAGGGAAGAGAAAAGGATGACCAGGAGCAAAGGTGGATTGACCTAGTTAAAATGTCAATGAGTGCACAGTTGAAAGATCTGAAGGACTAAATTAAGGACGGATCATCATGGATAAAATCTGTGTCACTAAAAGTTGACAACAACTTGATGGCACATAAACTAAACTAATCTAGGTGTAGAATTATACCCATCATTCAGAAAGCATAACAGTTTTGTATGCTTGTACAGCATATTTTATCCTTACAAATGTGACATACCTGTATAGGGAAAAATGTAAAATTCTGACCATTCTAACACAAAAACCTTTTTTAATTTTATTTTTTTAATCCAGTGTATCATTTTCCCAGAAAATATTTATGGATTATTGCATACTTATTTTCACATACTACGAAAACTGCTTAAAACACTATTTCTGTACCAATTAAAATAAAACAGCGTTAACAAGGAAGCATTTTTAAATCAATTTTAAAAATTCCAGAAAAATTATTTTAAAAATATGTTATAAATGTCAGTGAACAGGTATAATTTTTTTAAAAATGAAGAGAAAAATCCTGTTAAAGTATCTCTGACACTAAAAGTTGTTGAGCTTCCTGATAAGGTGCATGATGATTCCATGTGCTGATAGAAAATGAGACAGTCAAAAAAAGTTACATTTTCTCCAGCTTTAAAATTGACATACACCCCTCCAGAGAGTAAAACATGGAATGATAATGATTTCACAAGGATAATTCTTAGAATGGGAGACCAAGATGGAATTATATCAGATTAACTACTTTGCTTAGAACACTGATGGCGAACCTTTTATCCACCGAGTGCCCAAACTGCGCGCGCGCATACCCAAACTGAAAGGTGTGCGAATGTGTGCGTGTGTGGACATGCACAGACAGGTGCGTGCTCATGCATGGACATACGCGCATGCATAGCAGAGACCCGAAGACCCTGGTTATCGTAGATCGGATCCAGCGGCCGACTGTGGAAGGCGTAACTTTACGACCCATCGAAGATGGTTGAAATGATATAAACAGTGACTCAGATTTATGAAACACTGCAGTCCGTTTGATATAAATATGGAGCGCTCGTCGTACATCAAGCATATGCCAGCATTGCTCCGAAGGGTGAAGGGGACGTGGGCAAAAATTAGGGAGAATAATCTCCTGCGCAAGATGAAACCATGAATTTACTTTCGGTAAAAAGGCCGGAACCAATCTAAGAACGACTCTATCCATATGGAATATACACAAGCCTGACCGTACCGATAAAGCCGCTAACTTGGACACTCTCCTGGCCAATGCAATGGCCACCAAAAAGGCCACATTACACGTGAGGTGCCTAAGCCAGCCTCCCGCAGAGGTTCATACGGAGCATCCATGAGTGACCGTAAGACCTTTGGAAGATCCCACATCGGGTAACGGTGTACGACAGGTGGTGCGACGTTAGATGCTCCCCGCAAGAAACTGCGTATATTAGGGTGAGTCGTCAATGAGTCGTTGTGTCCGCAAGACAAGACAGAAGACAACGTTTGTACTTTGTACTAATAAAACTTTTTTAATAAAAAAAAGACAGAAGACAACGCCGCCACCTGTCATCGTAAGGTGTTTGGTTTAAGACCTCTGTCCAACCCGTCCTGAAGAAACACAAGAACATTTGTTGCTGAAGCTTGCGAGGGGACAATGCTAGCTCTCTCACACCATCTGCAAAAGGTTCACCAAGTAGCATCATAAATGCGGGTAGTGGAAGGTCTGTGTGACGCTTGTATCGTGTCGATGACCTTGGAGGGTAAATTGTCCTTCCCTAGGGCGACCCGCTCAAGCACCAGGTGGTCAGTTTGAACCACTGAGGGTCCGGATGGAGCAACGACCCCTGGCTGAGGGACACTTTGCTCGGAAGTATCCTCCAGGGCAGCAACACGAAGAGGCTCAAGAGATCCGCAAACCATGGCCTTTGAGGCCAGTATGGAGCGATGAAATTGACTTCCGCCTTCTCTAACATTTTTCTGATCACGCGAGGGATGAGAGGGAGGGGTGGAAATGCATATAAGAGGCCCTTGAGCCATGGAATCCGGAGCGCGTTGGTCGCCACAGTGCCCGGTGATGCAAACCGAGTTACATACTGGTCAAGCTGAGCATTGTCCACTGTCGCAAAAAGATCCACCAGCGGCCGGCTGAAGATGTTCGTCAGCTCCCAAAATAGATCCGGGTGAAGGCGCCACTCGGCATGATCCACAGAGGCCTGGCTGGGCCAATCGGCTTGAACATTGGCGGCACCCGAAATGTGGTCTGCCCAAAGGGAGAGAAGATTTTGCTCTGCCCAAAGTATAATTTGATGAGCCTCCATCATCAAGGCTTTTGATCGTGTTCCGCCCTGGCGGTTCACGTGCGCCTTGGTCGCAATATTGTCTGTCATCACCAATACGTGATGACCTGCCAGAATCGAATGGAAATGGCAAAGGGCGAGGTGTATTGCCCAAAGCTCCAGCCAATTTATACTGCGTTTGCAGTCTTGGCGATTCCACTGACCTTGAACCATGTGGGAAGAGGTGTGGGCGCCCCAGCCCGACAGACTGGCATCTGTGGTCATGACCAACTGGTCTGGCTCCCAAAACAGGCTGCCCCGGGATAGAGCCGGAGATCCCCACCAGGTGAGAGATGCGATGACATTCGGAGAAAGATGCACCCTGGCCGGAGAGGTGCCCCTGCCGGACCTCTGAAATGGCAACAGAAACCATTGGAGGTCTTGGGAGTGAACACGGGCCCAGGGAACAATGGCGAAGGTGGATACCATTTTGCCTAGTAGCTTTGTTAAAACCGAAATTGGTGCTGACCGATCTTTCTGAATGGTAGTAACCATTAGTTGAATGGTTACTACTACCAGACCATTGAAGTCTGGCGGTCTGGGGAGACTGTACCGAGTCAATTATAGCCCCTAAATGGAGCAAACTGGTAGATGGAGACAGGTGGCTCTTCTCCAGATTAATGGAGAACCCGTGGTATCGCAGGACCTGGATGGTTGTCTGTAAATCTGCCCGAGCCCGGGTGAGGGATGATGATTGAATTAAGATATCATCCAGGTAGCACTGGACACTGACGGGTAAGGCCCTTAACACGGCAGCGATAGCCGCCAATAACTTAGTGAATACCATAGGGGCAGATGAGAGGCCAACCCTATACTGATAGTGAGACCCAGCATAATGGAATCTCAGATATTGTCTATGATGCGGGACAATTGGCACATGCAAATATGCCTCTGTAAGATCAATAGAAGAGAGAAAGTCACCCTCCCGAACACCCTCCAAGATAGATGACAGTGAATGCATCTTAAACCGCTTATAGATGACATAACGGTTAAGTCGTTTAATATCGAGAACTGCTCTCCATTCCCCCGAGGCCTTTGGGACAACAAACAATATAGAGTAGAAGCCCAGTCCGCGTTGATCCTCAGGGATGGCCTCAATGGCATGGATATCTAGCAAGTGCTGAATAGCTGTCTCCATGAGGATCCTCTTGGCCGGAATTCTAAAGACCGGACAGCGGAGACAAAACCTCGGGGGAATGGAGTGGAATTCAAGAGAAAGACCTGATCAAATGGTCTCTCTGACCCAAGCATCCATAGTGGATTCCTCCCATTAGTCCGCATAGTAGGCCAACCGGCCTCCGATGGAGTGCTCGGGAATGCACTCTGTGTCCAATATCTGCGACCAATCATTTTGATAAGACCGGTCAGACCCCTGGTCCATATCATATTCCCTTGTGGGAACATACTCCGGACAGCCTCTGTTGATACGTATGTCCCCAGAGTCTCCTTGGCATGGCCGTCACGACTGTTGGAGACCTGCTGCAATGCCTTGGTGAATAGCCTCCGCCATAATGGCTTGCATGTGGTCCGGTATTACCGGTCTGGGTCTTCCAGGGTCCTGAGGCCGGCGGCCGTAGGAGTGAAGGTGGCCTCTGGCACTGGAACACGGGGTGCAGTATGTACAGGGACCACTTCTGAGAGAGGAAGGAAATTCGACTCAGGGCCCCAGAGTTGGCAATTGGAATTGGAAACTAAAGAATCCAAAGTTGCCATGGTGACTCCGGATAGCCCAGGATCTGACCGGTCATCTGTCATATACGATGTTGTTGCCTGGGCTTGTCCCTTGTTCACCACTTTGTCGAATATTTTGTCTAGCGCCTTATGAAGCCGCTGCTCGTCAGCGTTAACCGCCTTAGAGGCCTTAGATTGGCGTTCGGGTTCTCCTGACCGATGGCGGCCCTTGCGGCCTTTACAGTGTTCAGATGTGGCCAAGGTAGATGTCCTGGAGGCCATGATAACTTGTGACACTACAGCAGCGATCAATGTAGTATTTAGGCAAGGTCATGCTCAAATTGGTCAGATGTTTCACTTAATGACCATCGCTAGACGCCCAGGCATGAAATGCGTCTCCTTGTGGGGTGTGGCCTCGCGTGACAATCGCACCGTGCCCTTGTGGGGCTTGGGGCTGCAAGGTGCCTGGCCGTGCCCTGGTGGAGCGTGGCCTATTCTTGCCTGGCTGTGCCCTTGTGGAGCGTGGTCCTGCCTGCAATATAGTGCCGTGCCCTTTATAGGACCGTGGCAAGGGCAGGTTAGATAGTGCAGGCTGGTCAGCCATGCCCTGGTGAGGTGTGGCCCTTCAAATCTTAGCCTTGCCCTTGCAGGGACATGGCTTAGCCGCTACCCTCTTTGCCGTGCCCTGGTGGGGCATGGCAAGCTGCCAATCTTGGGGGCGTAATAGCTCCACTAAGTCCTATGTCAGATTGGCTGTTGAACTAGGGTCGGCTTGTCCATGAGGGGTTTTTACCCACACACTTTGGTTTCACAGTGAGGAATGCACTGTCGGGAAGAGCGGCTCTTTCCGTTGATTTTGAGACCTTAAAATGGCCACCGGCACTTTTAAAATGGCTGCCGCAACTGCCGATTTTCCCCACAGCACGAATTTAAGCAAACGACAGACCGAATGGCCGTCAGAACGGGCTGAAGCCCCATGGCTGCTTCCAATAGTCAATTAGGCAGTCCAAAGCCGAAACACAAGCCGCAAAGTTTAAAGACCGTACAAAAGCCGCGAACGGCTCTCAGAGCCCGGCAGCAATGACAGGCTGCCAGAGGAGGCTGGAGCCAACGCCCCAAGCCTCGTAAGAAAGTTCCAAGACTCACAGTTCATAGCCTTCAGATTATAAGACTCCACTAAGTTAAGTAATGCTGCACAGGTGTAATAGCATCCAATCACAGGTTAATTACCACAGGAGGAATTAAAGGTACAACTGTCCTCCCTGAGCGAGTGAGTGAAAAAACTGACAAGCATAGCAATAAGGGTGTGACCTGAACAGCTTTGACAGACTCAGTCCAATCAGAGAGCAGACAGAATTAACCCATGCCTGGATGCTATATCCACCATGAGGGAGAAAGAGGAAACGTAGGTTGTGCAGTACTCCAGGGAAACAAATTAGCCAAAACATTACTTTACCAATATATTTATTTATTTTATTTATTTTTATTGTTCTTATAGGCCACCCAATCCCGCAGGACTCAGGGCGGCGTACAACAAAAAGAAAGAACAGTCAATAAAAACACAGTAATAACAGTTTAAAAAAGATTACAAAAGTTAAAAACCAATCATCAATCATACATGGGGGAATTAAGCTCTATTTCACCCTGCCTGCAGGAAGAGCCCTGTTTTCACGGCTTTACAGAAGGCCAGCAGGATGGGGATAGTCCGGATCTCTGGGGGGAGTTGGTTCCAGAGAGACAGAGCTCCCACAGAGAAGGCTCTCCCCCATGGTCCCATCAACCGGCATTGCTTGGTTGATGGGACCTGGAGGAGACCAACTCTGTGTGACCTAACCGGTCGTAGGGATGTGGTAGGATGTGGTCCCGAAGGTAACCAGGCCCTGAGCCATGTAGGGCTTTAAAGGTTAAAACCAACACCTTAAATTGCGTCCGGAGACTAATGGGCAGCCAATGCAGCTGGCGGAGAATGGGTGTTACGTGGGTGTATCTTGGAACACCCACCACAGCTCGCGCAGCTGCATTTTGCACCAATTGCAGTCTCCGGATACAATACCAGCTGCACATGACACAGTTTTCTGTAGTCATATACTGTATTCCTTCTCTCCCCACCTCATCCCAGGACATCCTCCCTGATTCGATTACATGCTTTGGCTCTACACTGATTTCAAATTACATGAATGGCAGATGATTGACAGTGACTGAAGTAAAATCAGAGACTTGCATTAAATTGCCAGATTACTTGTGTATTTCTTTTGCTGTATTGTTAAACAATGATTTCAATGGGCCATATGGTACAAATCAGTAGTGGGTTCTAAAACCCGTTGCTACTGGTTCTCGCGATACTTCTGCACATGCGCAGAAGTGTCCCGGGCGGGTGGGCAGAGCCTCCCGCTGCCGCCACTACCGGTACGCAGAACCGGGCCAAACTGGGAGCAACCCACCACTGGTACAAATAATGGGATATTTAGAAATCAGAAGTACATGAATACTAAAAACAGCACAAATATAAAGCTTTATATTTGTTTAAAAGCTATACTGTGCTTCATCAGAACTACACACACATACTCACACACACATCTTGTTTGGCCTATACCAGGTTTAGGCAAAGTTGGCTCTTCTATGACTCGTGGACTTCAACTCCCAGAATTCCTGAGCTAGCATGATTGGCTCAGAAAGTCTGGGAGTTGAAGTCCACGAGTCATAGAAGAGCCAACTTTGCCTACCCCTGGCCTATACTATAGAAAGTATGCAGTAACTGGAGATTGTGATATCACCAAAGATCATATTTGTTTTAATGTCAAGTTCATCCTTTTTGCACTGACATTTAAAACCACAACTAGGTTTAATATGTGTGCACACACAAACAGGCAAAGTATGTTGCAGATCACAGTCATGTGACTGTGGTACACTGCAACCTGTTATAAAGGCAAATTGGTTGCCAAGTGCTCAAAATCCACAATGGGGGTTGGCCTAACATTTTATGACAGCTAGAAGTGTTTTATGGGCTGTAAAGCACCAAGTCTGAGTCCCGCAATTTCAAACAGTCATTAAGCAAATGGTTGTAAATCAAGCACTACCTATAGAGCAGCTTATGGACTACTTGTAGACATATATACAAGGATCATTCTTGGAAAAAGTTTTCCTTTTATTTGGAATAAAATATTGGAATCGTTAGAACTTAGTATTTTTCTTATGCCAAGCTTACAATACTGTGCAAGAAAGATAGTAAAAGTATCCTCAAATGCCTACAGAGTGTTTTTTTCTCAAAACTAGATGAGAAATCTCTCTCCATCCATCCAAAATTGGGGAAGGATCCGCAGACGAGAGAAAGGCCTTCTCAAAACAATAAGATGGAAGCATTGTTTTTACTTGAAATTAAATATGACATTGAATGCTCTGTTGTTTCAGTGGGTTTGTTTTGGATGGAGCATAATTTCTCCTGCTTTTGCGCATTTGCCAACAAAGCAGGGTCACAATGATCTATATTGCAGTCTCATTTCTATCTGATTCCCAACCAAATGCCATCCCACATGCTTCAGTGACCAGTCTAGGTTTCGTAAAAACAGAAGAGATGCATGACCACCAATGTTATTGTCACACTGAAGTCAACACTGGCCAAGGAAGAAAATTAAGCAATGTGCTCAGGACAGCAGAATACTCTTACACTATCAAGTTACCAAATGTCAGCTTGACCTGCAGGGCTGCCAAGCAGAGACATTAAGAAATGGAGTTGAAGTTCAGCTAACCATCAGCCTGCTTTAGAGGAATAATTCTAAATACATAAATGTTATCATTCTTTTCAATCATTTTATACAAGTTTTCTTTTTAACCTATATGACCAAAAAGAACATAGAAAGCACTGTTATACTCTTGATATACTGTATATTGCCATTATAAGTTATGTGCTGCTTACAGGTCTCTAGCTGTCAGAATATAGTAACTGGAAAGTTTGCAAACTAAAAATACAAATTCCTAATTACAATCTTTAAAAAACCAATATGATTTTACATTATTTTTGGCTAACAAGTAACTGAAATTATATCAGGCATAAAATCCATGTGTTTTTTAGCTTTGCCTGATGAAATGTTATAAGAGGAAGAGACTGTGTTTCGAGGGTACTTTGGCGGTCTCATCTTCACCAATAAACCAGATTCAAAAGTTAAATAACTAAATCAGGAGCAGTATTTAATCAAAGAGGTAAAGAGTAGGGGTTTTTTTAAATATAGCCACCATTTAACTAATCTTTTTTGTTGATATATACAACTGTTATATTCCAGGGATGTTATGTATATGTATGATCTTAACATTTAAGATATTAACAGACTTACTGTAATCATAGTGTGACACACTTCACATTTTTTTTTGTTTTAAATAAACTTTATTAGAATTTTGAAAGGCAATAAAATCAACAATCACTACTATTTAGTATTATGAATGAAAACAAAGAAGACCAAAGACAAATGTGCAGAAATCAAAGAAAAGAAAAAGGAAAGATTGTAAAGAAGTGACTTCTAATTTTCTTTTATAGCATACAGTTCAGGAGCACAGCAGAAAGGGGTATTTTGGCTCTGGGGCTGCTTTTTCCCCTGCAGACCCAGCCCAGTCCAGCAGACAAACCAGGTACACCTCAGCAGTGGGAACAAAAACATAGTGAAGATGAACTAGCGCAGTAGAGCACATGGCAGCAAGGATATCAGAGTCCAAGGTGGTGGTGGTGGCCTGTAGTTGGGACTAGGTTGGGGCAGCTGCAGGGTGCAGGTTGACCAAAGGACAACAATCACCAAGGAGTGATGTTGCCATGTAAGGCAATGCAATGGTCGTTTTGGTCGCCATGTAATGCAACGGAACGATCATTTTGGTATGCTGTGGGTCTAGGGCTGCGAAAGTAGCCCCTGAGATGCAGTGCATAGCAAAGTCCAGCCCCAACCAAGCCCAGCAGCCTGGTCACACTTCAGTGGTGGGAAAAAGAAGATAGTGAAGATGAACTAGCACAGTGGAGCACATGGCAGCAAGGATCTCAAGAGTCCAAGGTAACCTGTGGTTCGGACTAGGTTGGGTGCAGGGTGACCAAAGGAGAGACGGGGGACTGGGGAGATAAGCAGATGGGAGAAGCTGAAAAAGCCTTGTGATCATTGATCATGAATGGGGATGAACTACCAAGCACCTGAATTTTGATCACACGACCGCAGAGTTGCAGCAACAGCCATAACTTCAGGCACAGGCTGTAGGTCCATTTTTTGCAGCACCATTGTAACTTTGAATGGTTGCTGAACAAATGGTCATAAATCAAGGATTATATACAGTACATACATACGTATATGAATGAGACCATTATCACACCCTTACCTCCTGATATTATTTTGCAATTAATACTTTTTTAAAAAATTTTTTAATTATTTTTCTTCATTAAACATCTGAATATTTTGATACAGATCTACACCCGTTTTTACAACATTGTTATATCTCAATTATGCACATTAAATCATAAATTTACAGTCTCTTCTGTCTTTGTTTTCTTCTCACGTTGTCATACAGTCTTTCCTCTTTTTTTTAGTCCAGTTGTACCATCTAGTCCATGTTTTGTAGTATTCTGAGTTGCATTGTCCTTTGAGTTGAATAGTCAGCATGTCCATTTCAGCACATCTATATATTTTGTCCATTAGTATATTTTCTGGTGGGATTTGATTGTCTTTCCAATATTGTGCATATGTTATTCTTGCCACAGTTGTAATATGTAGTATTAAATATTGTATATTTTTTGGATGTTGTTTTTCCATTATCCCCAGAAGGAAAAATTCTGGGGTGAATTCCATTGTTCTCTCTGTAATTTCTTGTAACCAAGCATGCACCTTTTTCCAGTAGCCCTTTGCTTCGGGACACAACCACCACGCATGAAAGAAGGTACCTACGTCTTTTTTACATTTCCAGCAAGCCGAATTCATTTTTGGGTATATTTTGGCCAATCTTGATTGAGCTAAATGCCATCTATAAAACATTTTATATGCAATTAATACTTTTGTTTTAATACTCCCTGATCTCATTTTTCAGTACCTTAAGGTTTTACCACTAATCAGACTCAGAAGTAAGTGGATTTGTGGTCAAGGCAAAGAAAGAGGAGGACCATGTGTGCAACTACAGAATAATGTCCAGGTAAATCAGGATGCCAAGCACAATCATCTGGGTTGAATTGTCTGTCCCAGATTCAGTGGATTTGAAAAATTTGTTGGTAGGACATTGTACTACAAATCTTTTCAAAATCCTTTTGATGTTGTCTTGGTATTTTCTACCAGAAAATATGATTTAGGGTTTTCTAAACAGTAACAACAATCACCAAGGAGTGATGTCGCCATGTAAGTGTCAACCTGGATAGTGTCAATGCCTGAACCATGTGTTCCTAATTTAAAAACTCTACTTTCCTGCTCCAACAGCTATTTATTGTCAGGGTTTCTTTTCTTTCTTTTTATTTAAGAAAATCTTTTGTACTTAATGTCACAAAAGAAAATAAACCATTCATTGCAATCTCCCTTCTCATCTCGTGTATCCAATATGTTTTTTCAAGGTACAGTAAGTCAACTCTCATCAAACTTTGTAGTCATTTTTCAAAAAGAAATATTAAGGTTGACTTTACCAAATATTCATGGATTATTTCCAATTCAAATAAATTGCAATACTGCTTAGACTTCACCCTATTAAGGCAAAATGAATTAATATGATTAAAATAACAATTAACATATTTATCCTTTCAAATACGTCTCGTCTAAAATATTATATAGCAATATATGTCACTGTTTCCAACAATTAAGGTTTTTTTCCACGCTGTAAGTTTTCTTATTTACTCAAAGAGTTGTCTGCTGGAAATGTAGTGTAACTGGGGGTTTTCAAATCATCAGAGGGGAGAGGAAAAAAACCTAGAATATCTGAACTCTTAGAAATTGTTAATTGCTAAAAATCCATGTAAGTCCATTACAATAATTAACACGGACAAAATAAAATAAAATGCAACTCTGATAACAGTAATAAGGGTTATTTCTTTATGCATTGTGCAGATTACAGATACTCAGAGGGCATGTAGTACAAGCAATCTGATCATAAATTTTTTTTCTTGCTAGTCCAAGTAACTTGTAAGCCTTGTTTCTCTTTCTCCAAGCCTTTGGGTAAATTGGTACTAGTCTGCCTTCTGTGACTTAAAATATGTAAGTATTTATTCCTTTCTAAATTAATTTTTTAAAAATATGGTAAATACAGAGAGCCACTTTGGTCTAGTGGTTAAGGTATCAGGCTAGAAGCCAGGAGACAGTGTACTCTAGTCTCGCCTTAAGCATGAAAGCTGGCTGGGTGATCTTGGGCCAGTCACTCTCTCTCAGCCCAACTTACCTCTCCAGGCTGTTGTCGTGGGGAAAATGGGAAGAGGAAGGAGCATGAGGAATGTTTGCCTTGAGTTATTTATAAAAATAATACAGATAGGATTTTAAAAATCTAAATTGTTGTTTATTCTTGTTGTTTGCTTTGGAGCAGTTCTTAACAATGAAATCATGGAAGTACGTTTTAAAATAAATTATGGCCGTGACTGTAGCTGTAGTCCTATGCACATTTTCCTATCAATACAACAACTAACACACAATTAAATATAAATTATAGTTTTTATCTTCTGAGGTCAAAAAGTATTTATTAGATTAGTAGAAGCAATCACTGACACAAATATGAATAAGCCAGCCCTGGAATAATTTTATACAGTAAATTTAGCAAATTCCACATACCCTGTTCCTATTTTCAAGGAGAAATAACATGTGGCATTCTTGTGAGATTCATTCATGTAATTCCTTAACTTGCTGCATTGATCTAATGGACAGAATTGCATTGTTTTTCATAAATGCAGAAATGGGGCGCAGGAATGGAGATGGCTGCATTCAGCTCAGGATGTTTTAATGAAAGGTCTTGTATTATGTATTAGGTAAATGTTTAAAATGTTTTCTTCTTTTAAATACTGTTTCCTGCATTCTTAGGGAAAGAGAGGGAATGAGAACCTATTGTGATTTAAATACTTCAAATATATAGCTGGAAATACAATGCAAATTCAGAATAGCAGGTACAAAGGGGATGACCAATAAGCTTGTCCTAATTATATACTAAAATCAATGAAGCTTATTTCAATTGCTCTTTCCAACCTTGTATCCTTGTATCCTGAGGAACGTAAGACTGGAACTCCAAGAATTCCCAGTCAATTATGACACATCTGGAGAGCAGTAGGTTGGAGAAAGTTGTCCCTTGGCAATTTGCAATGTTTTGATTAACCACTGGTTGCTCTCAGCTTTTGTGCAAAGTTGCACCACAATGCAGGTGAAACCAAATGGCATGTGGAAATAGAGCTGAGTTTGTGTGAATGGGGAAAATGCAGTGATTTTTATTATTATGGTTCAGCGCATAGTCAGCCAGATGTTTAGACTAGATTTGGCATTTTTATCCCCCTATTGAATCTTTCCCAAAGTCCTGGAATAGGCAGATATTGTTATCTGATGATGTTAAAGGTATTGTCATAGGATAGAAGTTGTTCCAAACAAAGCTGCCTTTTCTAATTGACTTTTGGTGATTTTCTCAATGCTGATGGTATTCAACTTCAAGTGATGCTCCAGATGTTTTGGGATTGCACTCAAGGCGTCTGTTACTAATGGTACTATCTTTGCTTTCTTTTCCCACAGTTGTTCTACTTCTATTTGCAGGTCTTTGTGTTTTATGATTTTCTCCAGTTCTTTCTCTTCCATTCTGCTGTCTCCAGGTATTAATATTTCCAAAGTCTATTTCAGGGCTCACACTATAATTTAATTTGTTCCTTGCCAAAAAACACTGTGAAGTTAAGCCAACAACTTTAAGCAATCAAGCTCGAACAGGGCTCCAGGGACTAAAAAAAAGGGGGTTCTGGTGAGTCCATGCAACCTTGGAATCAATATATAACTCTGGTGACATTCCAACAATAGCAAGCGCTTCTTCACAGCCCTAAAGTGTAACTATTCCACTTTATGAATTATTTACTAAATTTATATGGCTGCCCATCTCACAAAAAGCAATTCTGGGTAGTATACAACAGCTAATTAAGACAATAAACATATAAGGCCAATCATTATTAATAACTAGAACAGTCATATTAAAATAAAAAAAACAAGGCACAAGAAAGAGTGAATATTAACCATAGCCATGGAGCCATTTTAGAATTTCAACAGTCCTCTGGGATCCCCAGGTCTGATGTCACAGCTAAGTCCTAGGTTTCCTGAACACCACAGGGGCTGCGGTGGTACAGTGGTTAGAGTGCAGTACTGCAGGCTATTTCTGCTGACTGCCAGCTGCCTGCAATTTGGCAGTTCAAATCTCACCAGGCTCCAGGTTGACTCAGCCTTCCATCCTTCCGGTAAAAATGAGGACCCAAATTGTTGGGGGCAATATGCGGACTTTGTAAATCACTTAGAGAGGACTGTAAAGCGGTATATAAGTCTAAATGCTATTGCTATTGCTATTAAAAGCTTGCTGGCCTGCTCCTCGGTGTGCTATTCCAGGAAACAACCCAAAACATCCTAAAACACCCAACAGCCCAGAAACACAGTTGGCTCATTAGGTACAACCAGCACCGCAAAATGACAAGTACAGCCATCTCTCACCATTCCACTGCAGTCCACCACATCTAACCCTCCAGCCTGAACAAATCCAAAAGTCCACTTTTATCCTGGTGAGTGTCACTAAGACACATCCTCAGCACAACGCCACATACAATAACTAGCTGTCGCCAAGGAGTATAAATCCTTCCATTTCCCACCATCCAGTCAGAGCTGAAGAAACTTCTTGGATGAGAATCGAAACGTCTTCAAAGCAAAAACAAGAAAATCCAGTTGCCTCCTGAAAAAGCACCTTTGGGATACAATTTCCAGGATAGCTAGGTGACAGTTCCCTCTCGGCCATCTTACCAGAAGTACAATTATGGCAATTACTGGGGAATCTAATTGATAGCAGTCAGCACTTGCTAATCCCTAAAATATAATCCAATTAATCCATATCTTGAATTGAGTAGACTTCTGATTTTATGCTGAAACCCAGCACATGAACAGTTTAACCGATGACAAAAGCAACAACAATAGATCGACAGCTGAGCGGTGTAAACTACAGATTAATTTTAAAGACAAAGCAATAAGAACCTCAGCAATAATGGGTGGGGTGGGGGTGGAAACCCCAGAGGATAAATCCAAAGTGTGAAAGCGTTTCAGAGATACCCTAGACAGATGCATTTTTGTAGTATCAATTGAATCCTGAAAAAGTATTTTGTGCATGAGAAGTAAACATATGCTAGCCATATCGTCCAAGATATAAAGACCAGATACAGAGTTTGGAAAAAAGACCTGTTTTATTCAAATTCCATTTAAAAACAGGTCAATTAATCGAAGGACTTTCTGCGCATGTTCTTTCCATTATATAAAGCTTATCTGCTACCATACATTTAAAAGTGAGCCTGCAGAAATTACATTTCCTTGAGAAGACGAGGACAATGCGCGCGCACATACCCACACCCATTCCCTCCCCCCACACATGCACACTCCCCCCGCACTGCCCCCTGCACATGCGCACAACCCCCCCCTGTCCCCACACATGCACACAGGCCTCACTAAAGCCCCAGATTGCGAAAAACGGCCCAACGGGCAAACCAGAAGTTCGGAAAAACGGACTTCCGGTTTGCCCATTGGGCTGTTTTTCGCACTCCGGGGCTTCAGGAAGCTTCCCTGAAGCCTCCGGAGTGCAAAAAACAACACAACAGGAAAACCGGAAGTTCGTTTTTCCGAACTTCCGGTTTTCCCGTTGGGCCGTTTTTTGCACTGCGGTGCTTCAGGGAAGCTTCCCTGAAGCTTCCGGAGGGCGAAACGGCCTTCCCCAAGGCTGAAAATCAGCTGGCCAGCACGCGCATGGAGCTGGTCAGCACGCGCATGGAGCTGGTCAGCTGGAGCTGACATAGGGCAAAGCCTCACGTGCCCTCCGATATGGCTCCGTGTGCCACCTTTGGCACATGTGCCATAGGTTCGCCATCACTGAGCTAAGAGATACTGTTATTCACTTTTATCCATGCAACAAAGGGCTTATTTCTAAAGCACCCTTAGGAAGGAAAGTTCTCAAAATCTAGCTGCTAGAAATGGGGAGGAAATACACAGGTTTCATTTGTTTACAGAGGCAATATTCCATCGCATTGTCATACAGATGTCGAGATGGACATGCAATTTAACAGACTGAATAATGCACGCATGACCTTTCAAAATCTATTTCTACAAGATTTGCAACATTCTGCATGTGCATCACGTATTTCATTATGAACTCAGGGAGATTTACACTGTGCTCACTACCATGTGCTCACTAAGCAGCAACAATGCACATGACAAAGCTCCAGTACAGAATTCAGTTAACAGAAAGGATTTTTGCACAGATGTTGAAATCATACCATTATCAGATGCAGTTTCACAAAGTTGTACACACACACTCTCTAATATTGTGAATAGATGCAAATAAACAAACGGAGAGATGTTTTTTTAACATGTTAGAGAAGCTTAGTTATTTATGCAATCTTCCTAGAGTTCATGTAGATCAAGTCCATAAATACATTAAATGCTGCAGTAATCCAGGGATGTGGGAAGTGGACTTACTATGAATAAATTCTTAATTTACCACCATGAACAGAAAAAAAAATCCCGAGAACTGTGTACCTGCTAAGTAAGCAGGACTAGCTGTGAATCTTCTATACTGTGTGTAAATGTCCAGGAGAGGTATAGCTTCAGAGATGGTATTCAGCCAGTTCGGACCGGTTCTCCCGAACCGGTAGTAACGATTATGCGCAGTTCGGAAAACCGGCAAATGCCACCACTGGCTGGCCCCGCCCATCGCCTCCCCTCCCATTAACTCCTTTTCACACCTCGCCTGCCTAAAGTCACGCCCGAGGCATAGATGCTGCTGCTCTCTGGTTCCCTCGTTTATTTATTTATTTATTTATTTATTTTTATTTGCTGTTCTTATATGCCGCCCTACTCCCTGGGGACTCAGGGCAGCGTACAATGGAATATAAGAACAATATAAAAAACAGTAACAAAAAATAATAAATGATTTAAAACATTAATTTGCCCTGACCACGCCGCCCAGCTGATCTCTGCCTGGTGCGTCTTCCTTTGCTTCTCCCCAACTACCTCCCCCATGGGCCAGCCATGCTTGCCTGCCTTCCCCGCGGCCTTCCCGGTGGTCCCCATGGCCAGGCCCGCTTGCCTACCTTCCCTACTCCCTTCCACGCGGCACGTAGCCCAGCCATGCTTGCCTGCCTTCCCTGCTCCCTTCCAAACGGTCCCGTTTGCCTTTCCCTCCTGCTGGCAGCTCCCTTTCGCATTTCCCTATTGAGTGCAGCTCCCAGGATCCTCTTTAATGGGGAGGGGAAACAGAGCAGCCAGCGTGAGGGAAGGCAGCCACTTTTTTTTCTTTGCCTGCCGTTCACCTTTCCCTCATGCCGGCAGCTCCCTTTCGCATTTCCCTATTGAGCGCAGTGCCCAGGATCCTCTTTAATAGTGCGCACGCCTAAGCTTTCCCCCTTTGCAGCCTGGCGCTGTGACAAAGGGGAGGAAAACATCAGGAGAGGCTTGGGGCTGAGAAAAGCAAGCATTGCAAAAAAAGAGTGTTTTTGTTAGTTTACACTTTGCAGCTTACCATCACAGAAGTTTCTGTGTGTGTGTGTGTGTGTGTGTGTGTGTGTGTGTGTGTGTGTGTGTGTGTGTGTGTGTGTGTGTGTGTGTGTGTGTGTGTGTCTTGGGTTGAATAAGCCGGATGGCAATGGCGAATTTCATCCAAAGGAGTTTTTGTTTCGGGTGGATCTCCTAGCCTTAGAAGGAGAGAGGGAAGGAGGAAGGGAAGGGAATCAAAGAGAGAGAAAAGGGAGAGAGGAGAGAGAGAGGAGAGGAGAGAGAGAGAGAGAGAGAGAGACAGAGAGAGAGACAGAGACAGAGACAGAGACAGAGACAGAGACAGAGACAGAGAGAGAGAGAGAGAGAGAGAGAGAGAGAGAGAGAGAGAGAGAGAGAAGAAAGAAAGAGAAAGAGACAAAGAAAGAGAAAGAGAAAGAGACAAAGAAAGAAAAAGAGACAAAGAAAGAGGGAGGGAGGGAGGGGAAGTGAATGACATATAGTTGCATGGATGGATAGATACAGGGAGGGAGGGAGGGAGGGAGGGGAAAAAAAGGAGAGGAAGGAAGGACCACAAACCCTGGCACTAGACGTGGCTTCAGAAGATGCTTTGAAACAGCACAGCAATCTAGGGCTGGAAGGGATCTTGGAGGTCATCTAGTCCAACCCCTGCTCCAGGAGGGGATCCTTACAGAATAATAGAATAGCAGGGTTAGAAGGGACCTTGGAGGCCATTTAGTCCAACCTCCTGCTGCAGCAGGAAACCTTATATCGTCTGGATTATTTTGGTGCCTCTAACAGAGAGGAAAATTGCCAGAAAGGAGAAGAGTTTACTAGGACAAGGCTGCCATGCAGAGGAAGGCAAAGATAGTCCTTGACTTATGATCACAATTGAGGCCAAAATTTTGGTTGCCAAGCAAGAGCGTTGTTAAGTGAGTTTCACCACATTTTACTCAATCCATGACATCTCCTGGCTCTAACAGTCATGTGCAGGCTAGGGAAGAAAATCTGAAGGCGTGTGCAATGTTCTAATGTACAGAAGTTATAGTTAAATGTGTGGCAGAAAGTGGACTCTGGGTGTGTTTTTCCAAATGCAGTAAGTGAGGTTGAATGTGTATAGTTTTAGAAGAGGTGTGTGTGTGTGTGTGTGTGTGTGTGTGTGTGTGTGTGTACATACACATACAGTATATATAGTAGATAATTAATCTTTTTGTGTGCTATACACACTCTATACTATGTAATATGTATGTACACATATGGCATATATACATAGGATTAAATAGTGTATTTTGGATGTTCAGTAGTAGTAAATAAATAGACAGGGAAATTGTATCTCGTTGAGGCCTTTGAGGCAAGGAGAGACCAGGCAAGGCGCCCTTTGATGTGAGTGATGTCAAGTTGGCCACACCCACTCAATCACATGACCACGCAGCCACGCCCACGCAGCCACGATTGTCAAGCCACGCCCACCAAGCCACGCTCACAGAACCGGTAGTAAAAAAAATGAATCCCACCACTTGGCATGTCTGGTATAGAAATAAAACTTTCACAGTGAAGCTGCTTCTGGGATCAAAAAAGAGCAAATGTATTGAGCAATCTTGAGTATACATTATGCACACACATGTCATCAGGAGGTCAGAGGAAAATTAAAAGCAGTAAGAACATACAGTAATAATTACCTTATTAACAATAGACATTTACAAAACAGTTGCTAGATTACAACATAGGGATGTCTACACTGGCACGATGATTAAAATTTATTAAGTATGCTTTGTTCAAACCACAGGAAATAAAAGAGTTCAACCCTTTGATTAATTGTAATTTATTTGTCTTTAAATAGCCTTTGTACAATAATGGACAGAGTGTCCTGGGGAATGTGCAATATCCTGCCATATTTTTTTTAAAAAAAATTGTCACACATGATGTTCTGTGTGTGCGACAAAGAAAGGGAATGCTCACTTGGTCTTGTGTAGAATGCGAAAAGACACTCCTACCAAATTGGAGCCATTCTCTTGTATGTGTTCATTTATCTTTCATAATCCTCAAGGAGGCACTTGTAACTTAACACAAACCTCCATTCTTGAGGTGGAATAAACTGCAATCCTTAAATGATTGTCGGTCTGTCTGTCTATCACACCATACTGTACACACGTACTTCAGGGTACGGTAATATTGCTAGATATGAAGGCTAGTTTCAATTCTGAGGACAAGTAAATAATAGGAAGCCAATTTTATAAGTTCCTGCAGATGGTGTACACCAGCACAGTGCACAGAACAGTTCAAACTGCATTTAATGTTTTAAACATTTGTGTTACACTACTCCATTAATTACTAGCTACAATAAGAGCCAAAGCAAACAGCTTACTGTACATTTTAGTTAATGGTGCTGAGCTAAAGGAATACGGTAGGTCATAATCACTTTTTTAAAAAAGAGTTATGGGTGGGGACAGATTCTGGCAAATCTATGGACGATGAGTCAGAAAGTAGGAGCAGTACATTGAAAAATAAGAACTATAACAATAGTAAACAAGTACTACTGAAACAAGTACAGTACTTGGTTCCTTGACCTCTGTCAATTTACCAAACTAGATAGATTTCCAGAACCAGCTGCAAAAGTTAATCCAAGAATATGGTCCAATCAGCTTGTAAATAATGGACAGAACAAGTCAGATTTTAAAAAAAGTATTTGCATGAACAAAATATAATTATTAGATGCCTTGAGGAATAATCCTTTAAGAAGACTCTAGAAGGTAGCAAGTCACAAAACGTTAAAAGCCTGAAGATATCTAGAAGTAAGCAGAAAAGATTCCATCTACAAACTGGCATGGAATAGCTTGTATCTAAAATTATTTTCCCATGCCCCTATTGGACTGGCTACCCAAAAGTGCAGTGTATGTATGTGATTAATTCATGAGTATGCCATTAGCTCACATTTCATGTTTTATTTATGAAATAAGCCATCACATCCATTAGAGTTACAGACATTTAATACGATTAAAGCTTCGGCAATGCTCTACTCCCGCTTAACTTTCACATGATTTACATGGATTTTTTTGCCGCTAGTGCAAATACAGCTGCACTCTCTGACACACCTTTGTTAAAATCAGATTAGATCTTTTCCTTCAGTGGATTTTTCATGGATTGATAAATGTAATAGGCAATATGAAAGATAATGTCGTAAATCCTCAATCTGATAACGGCAGAGTATCAGCACAATATGGTAGAAATTTGCTGATATGCTAATCTCAATCATGCTAAAGCCAGAGTTTGCAATTTAAAAAAAGCAGGGAAATAGTGTTTAGGAGAAAAATATTTACGTTTTTAAGAAACTTGGCTAATAGTTTGGCCTGTATTTTGAACACTTATCAACCAAATTAATTGACAAATCATCAGACATTGAATGTAAGAGAATTCATCTTGAATTTGCTTTTAAGGCCAAATGATTCTACATTTTCTAGAAAGAGTTACACACATATTCTACTTATGAAGGAATTAAGATGCTACATAAATGCTTAATTTTCTTCTTTAGATCATTACTTGTAATAGTCTGCTTAGAGGACTGAAGTTCTATTTATAAAATATATATGTCAAGGTTTATATACTTTTTAGCTTTTAATTATTAGATTTATATACTGCTTTTCATATAGGAACTCAAGGTGGAGGACATAGTACTTCTTCCTCTTATTTCTCCTTAACAATAACAACTCTGTGAGATACACTGGACTGAGTGAGAATGCCTGGGCTGAAGTCTTCCAATGAGTTGGATATACTGTAAGTCTGTATATTTACCATGGATACACTCTAGGCCAGAGATGGTGAACCTTTTTTTGCTTGGGTGCCAAAAGGGCATGTGCGCGCGCAATAGCGTGCACGTGCCCACAACCATAATGCAATGCCTTCCCCCTGTGCATGCACACAACCCCCCCGCGCTCCCCCCCCGCATGCGCGCAGGCCTCACTGAAGCCTCCGGAAGGCCCGTTGGGTCCATTTTTCGCCATCCACAGGCTCCGGAGGCTTTCCTGAAGCCTGGGGAGGGGGATAACGGCCTCCCCCGATCTCCAGAAGACCGAAAATCAGCTGGCCAGCGCACACATGTGCGCTGGAGCCGACATAGGGCAACACCTTGCGTGCCCTCAGATATGGCTCCATGTGCCACCTGTGGCATGCGTGCCATAGGTTCACCATCACGGCTCTAGGCTATTGAATCAGTAAATGAATTGCTGAAATAAATGATTTCCACATCCAATGATAGCTGAATACTGCACAGCATTCAGTTTTCTATACACCTAAATAAATCATACAGATTTTCAGAGCAGAACAAAAAACAACATATAACACTGAATCAACCCTACCTAGAAGTAATCCTCAATAATTTCCATGTAAATTGCTTTCATATTAAGAATTGAATTTGCAATTAAAGCCGCAGATCGTACTGTTTTGACTGCTACCTAGAGAATGATGCTGCCATATCAAAAGAGGACAGGACAGAATAGGAAAGAGTCTAGGCTGATCAAACTAATTCTATTGGTATCTGGACACTTTATTGGATGGTTACTGCAAACAATCACCAAACTGTTGACATAAAATAGCAACCTCATGGACACACTGATTTTGTTTATTATGGATCCATATATTTTTGCTGTCAAGATTCGGAACTTTTCCACAGCTCTTTCAGAGTCTAAAAATAGTGGCACAATGTTAACTACACAATATCGGCAGCCACAATGCCACCTGAAACTTTGCTTTCCATTAAGCCTGTGACCTTAACATACAAACACTGCTTATTTTATGTAAAGTATAATAAAGAAAATATAATTTATAGTATATAACCTTCTAAAAGAGAAAATTTAATCTTTCTACAATCTGCAGGGGGGTTTTTATTCTAAAATTATCCGATCAGGTTCATTTCCCACAATACCTGTTTTATCTTTGCAAAGGATATATGTGGTAGCCATTCAGATACATCTAAAACAAGAAGAGAAGGGAAGAGGGGACAGGTAAGACCTCAGCATGGGAAAAAACTAAGCTATCAAAATTTGTACTCCTAAAGACCTTAATATCTGTATCATTCCCAGCATCCATTCTGTCCGATCACAATGCAGTCTTTTACTATCTATAATGAAAATATTTTAAATGCAACAGGAACACATAAAGCAAACTTATTTCTACAATCCCCTCAAATAAATTTAGATGACTGTCTGAAACTTTTTAAAGTTCTCTCCACCCTTTTCTAGCAGAACAGTAGGGCATAAAAAGGAATGTCCATTATGAAAGCTGGAGAGAAGAAATTTATATTGTGAATTCACGCGTAATAGTTATTTATATATGTCATTATTAATTTCATCCAACTTATACAAAAAGAAGGCATCTGTCGAATCAAGGATTTGTTAATCTTATTTAGCCTTTTTTTTAAAAAAAATGGAATCATTCATCATCCCTTTTGTTTTCATCCTAGGTTATTTTGCCCCACATACCTGGCACTTAGTCCACGTAGTTCCAGTAAAAACAATCAAAACCAGAATGCACAATTCTTAACCTAGCTCTATTTAGCTCTCCAACGGTACATAAAATAGCAAATTATATTAGGAGTAGGAGGTGCTGCCAGCAGCAGCCACACTTGATTGGAAGTATTACAATGCTCAGAAATGAATACTACCATCATGTGGATTAGGTCTCAGTAGATTTGAAATGGTAATAACGTTTAGTAGTTTTCACAACTGTTAAAGAAATTCTGGCAAGAAAATAGATTTTGAATTTGTTTTACCTAACATGTTTTGGGAGTAATGGTTCTATAAGTCATCCAAGAATAAACTGAAACAACATGTTTCCCATAATTCACTGCCATTCACTAGGGGTAGCATAATGAATATAACTTACCATAATGCTTTGGCTTTAATCAAGGCCCAGCGCATTTTGATTTTATTTATTTATTTATTTGTGAGATTTATATACCGCCTCACAGTGCAAGCACTCTCTAAGCGGTTTACACCAGTAAGCAATGTATATTTATATTGCCCCCAACAATCTGGGTCCTCATTTTACCTACCTCGGAAGGATGGAAGGCTGAGTCAACCTTGAGCCGGTGAGATTTGAACCGCTGACCTGCGGATCACAGTCAGCTAAAGTGGCCTGCAGTACTGCATCTAACCGCTGCGCCACCTCAGCTCTATATGTATGTATGTATGTATGTATGTATGTATGTATGTATGTATGTATGTATGTATGTATTTATTTATTTTTATTTATTTATTATGACTTTATTTGATATTGATAATGCCAAAGCAGGATACCATAATGAACAAATATTGG
Source organism: Diadophis punctatus similis (assembly GCA_023053685.1). Taxonomy (NCBI): domain Eukaryota; kingdom Metazoa; phylum Chordata; class Lepidosauria; order Squamata; family Dipsadidae; genus Diadophis; species Diadophis punctatus. Next base: position 57,347,404 of record JALIGW010000003.1, read on the forward strand.
TATTAGAAGCTTTATTATCTAATCCCCCCCAATAATAGCGAACGATTCCTGCTGATGGGAATTTTGTACTCAAAACTTTTTCTGTACAGAATCTTGTATACAACTGGCCAGATTGGTATTATCTTCAGAGGCAAGATAAAATGGCACAACACACTCATATAGACTGCCAGTGTACTGTCAGGACTATGTCCAAACAGATTGGGTTTCCTAATATAAAAGTAAACTGTTAATCCAGGTTATCCAGGTTATATAAATTACAGTGGTGCTTTAAATGAATCCAGGTTTGTTTGATAATGAATATAAAGAGAGAGCATGAGAGCAAGCGAGCAAGAGCGCACACGCATGCTTGATTAATTGATTGCTCACTGTGTGTGAGAGACTGCTTACTCCTGGATCTACAGAGTGCAGCTACAAGAGTTTTGACTGAAGAAGTTCAAGGTCTTCTATTGATGTATGTTTGGAAGAACATTATCTACTGGAGATAAGTAAGAGAGCTGAATTTATTGCTTGCTAGCATACAGAAAGTTTTTTTTTCATTTATCCAAGAATGGACTATTTGTGTTATAGTTGTGCTGTTTATTTCAAGTAAAGATTATTCTTTTTTGAACACGTTGAAGACATTAAATTATTGACTCTATTATCAAACTGCAACACCACATTCCGCTGCGCAAACCCTGGACTCTGAATTAATTCCTTAACATGTACAATGACCACCAATACACTGAACTGGAAAGATATCACCCCAGAGTTATTTACCTGGAAATTCCACAATACTAGATCTCAAGGGTAAGAGTATAGTTCTGATTGACCTTAAAAACTCTACAAGGAATTCAATAGCCACCCAATTAATGCCATTATCTTTCCAGCCAGACTAATTTTCAACGCCTACCTTAAAGGAAACATAGATTGAATGTCTTGTTTAAAGGACTTACTATGCAAGAAATGCAAAGTAAAAGATTTTAATTCAATAGAGACAAAAATGTACTCCATTTGACTATGAAAGTATCTGCCTGCAATACCAGCTCTGGGATTTATTTAAAGGTTTTGTTATTTAATGAGTCAAATGAATAGATGGTTCTAAACACAAGATTACTGATGCCATGGGATGGTATACTATATCTTGTCCTTTCTTGTACCCCAATCTCTTCTCGTATTTGATATTGGCTCTTTGTTCCAATTCTTGAGGGAGGGAGGGCCACTTTCAACATGGGTTAAAAAGAACTTAATGAATCCCAGAAAATAGCATGCTCAGTAAAAGCATTCCCCCGTGGTTTTCCACATAAATTATGTGAACATACCATCAAAACATGATGATTTTTATTTTCATAAATAAGGCCATATGTCAGTTAAAACAGAAAATCTGTACTCAACTCTGATGTGGCTTACATAATACGTTTTAATTGGATGTTACTTTAATGTAAACAGCTTTATATAAAACCTGCAGTAAAAGGAATTCCTTTTAAATTGTCAAATATTAGTCTCTAACTTAAGTTGATATATGTAGCATTTGCAATGCAGATAATCAGCAACAGGATTTAAATTCTGCAACAAAATTCAACAAATATGATCACTCATAGCAGCAATCAGAAACCTAATCTTGATGACCAGCAAGAAAATTATCCTATATAGGAGGAACAAACACATCATAGGACAGTGACTCTTTCAAAATAGCATCAGAGGATAAATTAGGTTGAGATGATGCATCGCTTCCAGGGACTGATTAGCCACATGCATGAGTATGCAATAGGATCAAAGTAGCTTTACTTATACCTAGATTTAATTCTGGAAACAAGAAGTTGAACTGTTCAGTACTGAATCTGCCCAAAAAGTATAGATCAGTGATGGCGAACCTTTTCTGGTTCGTGTGCCAAAAGGGGGGGAGAGCGGGGGGTGTCACGCATGTGCGTGCCTACACCCATAATTCCATGTGCCCCCCCCACGCATGTGCACGTGAAACACGCCCCACTCCTGGCACGCGATGGCATGCCCGTTTTTCGCTCTCCCCAGGCTTCAGAGCCTTTCTAGGAGCCTGGGGAGGGTGAAAGCGGCCTTCCCCACCCCCAGCCCCGGAGGCCCTCTAGAGGCCGAAAATGGCTGGTTTGCCAACATCCGGTTGAACCGGAAGGCCTGTGTTTTTGCTCTCTCCAAGCTCCAGAGCCTTTCTAGGAGCCTGGGGAGGGCAAAAACGGCCTCCCCCCCCCTGGAGGTTGGAAACATTCCATTTGCCGACTTCTGGTTGAGCCAGAAGTTCCATTTTTTTGCTCTCCCCAGGCTTCAGAGCCTTTCTAGGAGCCTGGGGAGGGTGTAAACGGCCTTCCCCACCCCCCTGGAGGCCCTCTGGAGGCCAGAAATGGCCCGTTTCAAGTTGGACTGAGCTCACGTGCCCACCGATATGGCTCCGTGTGCCACTTGTGGCACGTGTGCCATAGGTTCGCCATAACGGATATAGACGTTTTCTGCATATACCGTATGTGCCGGCGTATAAGACGACTTTTTACCCCTTGAAAATCTTCTCCAAAGTTGGGGGTCGTCTTATACGCCGGGTACTAAAACTTCCGAGCCGGGGGGAGCTCAAAAACAGCCGCAGCCGCATCCCCGCCATTCTCCAGCCAAGCGGCCGAAGGAGCCTTGGAGCTCCGATGCTGCCCTGCTCTAGTCGCCTGCTGGGAAGGCTGCAGCAGCCACCATCAGCTGGCGGCATAAGGCAAGAGGCAGGCGGGAGACGCGGGCAGGAGCTGGCTGTCGAGGGAGCGCGCGGCTGAGAGGCATCTCGTGCGGGGAGGAAACTTTGTCTGGCTTGGCTTCGAGAGCGAGCAAGCAAGCGAGAGCAGCGCAGCCACAGCGGGAAGGGAAGCAAGCAGCCTGCTCTGCCACTCAAGCCAGCGGCTGCCGGAAGCAACAAGGGCGTTAGGAAAAGAGAAGGAGGAGCGCCGCCACCGCCGCTAGCACTCTTTCCTTCACTTCTATCTTCTCCTTCTCTTTTCCTAACGCCCTTGTTGCTTCCGGCGGCCGCTGGCTTGAGTGGCAGAGCAGGCTGCTTGCTTCCCTTCCCGCTGTGGCTGCGCTGCTCTCGCTTGCTTGCTCGCTCTCGAAGCCAAGCCAGACAAAGTTTCCTCCCCGCACCAGATGCCTCTCAGCCGCGCGCTCCCTCGGCACGACCGCAGCCGCCACCAGCACTCTTTTCTTCATTTGGGAAAAAGGATCTTGTGGTGCTGAGGGCTAGGAAAGAGGGAAGAAGAGAAAAGGGAAGGAAGGAAGACCAGAGATGAAAGAAAGGAAGGAAGGAAGACCAGAGATGAAAGGAAGGAAGGAAGGAAGGAAGGAAGGAAGGAAGGAAGGAAGGAAGGAAGGAAGGAAGGAAGGAAGGAAGGAAGGAAGGAAGGAAGGAAGACCAGAGATGGAAGGAAGGAAGGAAGACCAGAGATGGAAGGAAGGAAGGAAGGAAGGAAGGAAGGAAGGAAGGAAGGAAGGAAGGAAGGAAGGAAGGAAGGAAGGAAGACCAGAGATGGAAGGAAGGAAGGAAGGAAGGAAGGAAGAGGAAGAAGAGGAAGGGTGGGAGGAAGAGAAAAAAGTGAGAGGGAAAGAAAGAAAGAAAGAAAGATTTTAGGAAGGAAGAAAGACAGAAAGAAAAAGAAAGATGGTAGGAGGGGTAGTCTTATACGAAGAGTATATCCCAAACTCTATATTTTCATTGGAAAAGTTGGGGGTCGTCTTATATGCCCAGTCGCCTTATACGCCGGAATATACGGTACATGACATCTTACTAAAAATGTACATAAACTGCATTTTTAAATATTTAAATGCACAATTGAGAGCTGAACATATCTCATGGATAAGGGACATTGGTCTTACCTGATATGCTCCTACTTGACGTGCCGAGAGAGAATCCAGTTATGGGTTAATTCCATCTTGTAGCTCATTGGACTGAGTCTGTCAAAGTTGTGTGGACATGCCTCTGCTGCCAACGATCCCCAGCTTTTGGCGAAGGCGTAGTGACAGACCTGATGTGCTTCTGCTCTAATGGTACCCGCTCCTGGACTCAGGACCAGACGGTCTCCAGGGTGGGGCTGGATTGTCTCTCAGCACACCAAGAAGGGGCGTATCAGGAAAAACCAACGCCCCTTCTCCAGTGTGTTGACAAGAGAATCCAGGAATAGGACATACCAAAGCTGGCTTGTACTACGGGTGGCAACGGTCTGGTCCGGAGTCCCCGGTTCAGTGTGCGCCCTCTGGAGGACTCACCTGCTAAAAGTCGCTTCGGCCAAAGCAAAGGCGTCCAGCTTGTAATGTCTAATGAACAGGGATGGAGAGGACCATGTCACCGCTCAACAGACCTCCTCAATAGAGGCCTGCGTGGCCATGCAGCTGTCGTGGCCATGCTCCTGGTGGAATGGGCCATCACCCACCAAGGCAACGGAAGAGCCTGGAGCTTGTAAGCCTTGGCGATGCACACCCGTATCGACTGGCCAACTGTCGAAGATGTGACCTTGTTGCTCTGTGTAGAGAGCTGGAAGGACACAAATTGGGACTCTGTCTTCCTGAAAGAGGAAGTCCTCTTAATGTATATGCTGAGGGTCCTCCTAATATCCAAGGTATGCCACTTCCTCTCCAGGGCATGGCTCGGGGCCGGGCAGAAGTCTAGTAGTTATTAGTTCCTGAGCCCTATGGAACCTGGAATTCACCTTGGGAACAAAGGAGGGGTCCAACCGCAAGACCACCCTGTTGGGTGAAATATACACAGGTCCTTTCTGACAGAAAGGGCTGCCAGTTCGGAAATTCATCTGGCCAAAGTGATGGCCACAAGAAAGGCTACCTTGCAGATGAGGAAGCACAGGTTGGCCGATCTTAGTGGCTCGAAGGGGCCTCCAGTGAAAGATTGCAAGATTTTGGACAGGTCCCAGGTAGAGTACCTGTGCACCACCGGAGGCTTCAAGTTTGTCATGCCACTGATAAACCTGCGCACCATAGGGTGCTGGGCAATGGACTCCAGATCCCCACAGGATAAAACCGATGACAGGGCTGCCATCTGTCTACGGATGGTATTGGGGGGATAGTCTGTCTACCCCTTTTTGGAGGAACTCCAGAATCTGGGCTACCGATACAGATGTTGGACTAATGCCTGCCCTTGAACACCAGGAGCAAAAGGCCCTCCAAGTGGCATCATATATCCTATTGGTGGAAGGCCTCCTAGAGGCCTGAATGGTCCGGATCACTTTGTAGGGAAAATTGTCCTGGCTCAGAACTCTCCGCTCAAATGCCAGATGGTCAGTTGGAGCCATTGCAGTTCTGGATGGACCAAGGTCCCCTGGCTGAAGGAGATTCTGTTCTGAGGGATCCTCCATGGCCGGGCTACCGACAGGTTGACCAGGTTGGCAAACCATGGTCTTCTGGGCCAGTGGGGAGCCAGGAGCAAGATCTCTGCTTTCTCTGTCAGCACCTTCCTGATTACCCCTGGAATGAGGGGAAGAGGAGGAAAGGCATATAGTAGCCCTTGGGGCCATGTACTGCATTGACCCTCTCCACCCCTAGTGCCGCAAACCTGGTATAGAACCTGGGTAGCTGGCTGTTGGACAGGTTAGCAAACAAATCTATGCCTTGGAGGCCAAATCATTCCATCAATTCCCTGAACAGGGATGGATGCAGGCGCCACTCTGAGTGGTCGACTGTGGCCCTGCTGAGCCAGTCTGCCTGCACGTTGTTCACCCCAAATGTGTCTGCCCTGAGGGACAGAAGGTATCTCTCTACCCAGAGGCCTATTTACTCGGCCTCTTTCATGAGGGACCTGGAACAGGTACCCCCATGGCGGTTGATATGGGCCTTGGCAGCCATGTTGTCCATCAATATGAGGACATGCCGGCCTGACACCGTGTCCTGGAACCACCTGAGGGCCAGATGGGCTGCTCCAAGCTCTAGCCAGTTGATATTGTGACCCAGGTCCTCCTGGATCCACTGGCCCTGTGTCATCAGGGACTGGGAATGGGCCCCCCTACCAAAGAGTCTGGCATCCATCGTGATGGTCAGGTGGCTGGGTTCCTTGAACAGGCATCCTCTGCCGATGGCCTGGGACTTCCACCACTGGAATGACTGGATCACTCCCAGCAGAACTCGGACCTTGACTGGCGAGCGGCTCCTGCCTGACCTCTGGTAAGGCAGGAAGAACCACTGCAAGGCCCTGGCGTGCAAGCATGCCCACAGAACAATGGAGATACAGGACACCATCTTGCCTAGGAGCTGGGATAGAAGGACCAGAGGCACTGTTCGCTCCTTCTGGATGCAATCTGTCAAAGACTGTAAGCTGGTCTGTCGCTCCTGGGAGAGAAAGACCTCACAAAAGATAGTGTCTATGACTGCTCCCAGGTGGAGCAAACGGTTGGTCGGTGACAGGTGGCTTTTGTCCATGTTGATTGAAAATCTGTGGTCCTGTAGACAAGAATCATGACCTGCAGATCCTCCCTCACCCAGAGGCCAGAGGAGGACTGAATCAAAATATTGTTCAGATAGCACTGGACACGCACTGGAAGTGTCCAAAGCTGTGCTGCCAGAGCTGCTAGCAGTTTGGTGAATGCCCTGGGCGCAAACAAGAGGCCGAATGGCAGGGCCTGGTATTGGAAATGCCGGCCCGCGTAGAAGTGGAGATACCGGCGGTTGGACAGCAAGCTGGGAACATGGAGATATGTCAAGTCTATCGACGTGAGGAAGTCTCCCTCTCGAATGCTCTGCAATATGATCTGGAGTGACTGCATTTTGAACTGCCTGTACAGGAGGTGGTTGTTTAGCCTCTTCAGATCCAGAATTGCCCTCCACCCCCCAAGGTCTTTGGAATTACAAAGAGAATGGAATAGACCTGATCTGTTGGTCCTCTGGAACTGGTTGGATAGCCTGAATGTCCAACAGGTGTTATATTGCTGTTTCCATGAGGACCCTCTTCGTGTTGTCCTTTGAGATGGGACAATGAATAAAAAACCTCGGGGGTATGGAGAGCAATCCGAGGGAGAGGCCCGACCTCACTGTCTCCAGGACCCAGGCATCCATTGTAATTTCCTCCCAGCAGTTGGAAAAGAGGGCAAGTCAACCTCCGATTGGAGGGCTGGTTCTACAGTCACTTGGAGTGATGAAAAGGGCGACCTCCTCCACCACGAAAGGGCCTCTTGGTTTGGAACTGTTGCCTGTTCCTGCCTGCTCTCTCTGGCTGGTGCTCCCTTCTTGGAACATAGGGCCTCTGAGGAAGCGGAAAGGCCGAGCCAGTGTCAGTCACTCAAAAGATGAGTGACGAAAATAAGGCGAGGGGCGGTAATCAGCTCGCCTGGACTCAACCAGGATGGGGTCCAAAGACTCCCCAAACAGCTTTTCCCCCTTGAAGGGGGCAGAAGTTAGCTTCCATTTGGCTGTGGTTGCCCTGGCAGCAGGGAGAATTCAGACACCACAGAGGCTGTTTGCCTGCTCTGCTGCATGCCTGCAGCAATATCCTGCTTAATGGCCTCCATGATCAAAACTCTCATGCTAGAGAGGATTTCAGAGTCAGTCATGTCCCCTGGGCAGAGTCCCGCCGCTGTGGGGGTAAATGTTGCTTCTATACCATGTCTCAGCCTGTTTGGAGGCTGCTCCCAATTTCCGGTCCCCAATAAATACCTTCTGAAGGTCCAACCGAAGTCTCGGCCTTCAGCGGGGTCGAGCCAAAACCCTTCAAGCTGGAATCGTTGGCGGGTTCGAGCCGGAGCTCTTCGTGCCATGCGGCAGCTCCACCAGTAGACTGGGAGTCTGCCACTTGGAGGATAAGTCCTCCTAGCAACTTCTCCTTGCCTTGAAATAATCCAGAAATTTTGCTAACTACGGGATCAAATTTTGACACGTCTGTCCAAGCGAGGGACTGAGTCAAAAGCTGGGGACTGTTGGCAGCGGAGGCATGTCCACACAACTTTGACAGACTCAGTCCAATGAGCTACGAGACGGCGTTAACCCATTCCTGGATTCTCTCGTCAGCACACTGGAGAAAGGGCATGTTTGGGAGACCTTGCATTTAATTTCACTTACTTAATTTGTACACAACTGTGCTTTTTAGAACCACCAGAACTAACACTACTGCCCTCCTCTGTAATGTACCTATTTCCCCTCCCTGATAAAACTGCATTAGATTTAAACTATACTTATAAACAAATTAACCTAGAAGGTAAATTGCTAAAACTGATTTCAACATAACTGCCATGTAAAAGATAGAAAATTAGAGTAATTACAAATGGTAAAGGCCAAATAGTTAAGCATATCACACTGTCAGGTGTTGATCATTTATTCTGAACAGTTTTAATTCCTGACATTATTTTACAGCATGAGACTCTGCTAAATATCAATGCATTTGGGCCTATGAATATTTTAGCTGCATTCATACATCACAAAGCAACAGAATGGATGTGTTTCTTAACTAAATTAATGCCTGTCTTAACTTTCAAATAATCTGGAGTGGAATACAGAATTCCTCTGAAAAAATGTATTTGTTACCTAAATGCTAGAATCAAATCTGCATCTAAAAATCTGTCTTCAATAGTTTTTATCATGTAAATTTTTAGAACCCATTCTAAATGTGCATTTAGAAGGGGCTATCCCAAAATGTTGATCAGAATCTGGCTATAAGGTGGGTTTGTAGCAAGCAACTTAGCACAATTTATCTAGAAATGGCTCTTTAAGGATGAATTGGACCACCAACACAGTCCTTAGTGGCATCTACTGCAAATCTTTTCCTGTTGCAAGTTTTCATACATCATTATGGCTTTTATAATGACAGCAGTGTAAATCAGCAAACCAAATCTGCCTCCAATGTTCTGTGTTCATCTACCAAGCAAACTTTAACTTCAATACTGGGCAGCAACACTAAACGCATTTGCAAAGAAATCAATCTTCCTCTCTTCTCCTGATTTATTTGTATTTCAATGAATACTGTCTAGAGCAGAATGAAAGGGAGAGAACAATAATTCATAGCACACCAAAGCCACAAAGTTTCCTCTAATAGCTAAATTAGATTTGTATGGAATGGCATAAATAAACCCATTTAAACCATAGTTGCAGTTTCAATCAGCGCAGAAAGAAATGCCTTACAATTTTACGGCTGTGAAATATATAGTTTTCCTGTACAGCCATTAAGTTATAGTAGGTTACAGACATGTAAGTGAAGCAGAAATTGATCAGATGTTTCTAGCTAGAAAGAAGGGTTGTTTTACATAGCAAAAATGTTGAGTCGACATAAAAATAACACTTGGTAAATGAAGTAGTCATTGAAATTGGAAATTCCAGGGACAAGATATAAACCTTGTTTTAGGAATTGTTAAAATGTTTTCTCCTAAAGGTTAAAAGCAGACTTTACATGCCATTATCAACTGACTATCAAGGTTGAAGAAGGACGACAATTGGACCTGCCAGAAAAACACTTAAATCAACCTGGAGATATTATGAGAAATGTATAATCATGTTCTTCTGTAATTTCTCCCTTCCTCCCCCGTTAATAGCCCCCTCTGACTGGATTTTTATATTAAATAAAGAATATTTATAGAAAATATAGAAAAGGTCATTTTTTTTCTTTCTATGTCATTTCTAGTTATCAATCTATCCTCACCTATCACTACCTGCTATAACTGATAAACTAGGGGTAACAATTGTAAGTTATGAGGATATAGAAAATCTAATTTGTTTGTATACATATAGGTGAATGATGGACACATATATCTAGAAATACCAAACAGCATGTCCATGTCCATGTATATAGATGCTTGCTTAAAGAAGAAATGCTGCCCTCTTCTCAGTAGTCTCATTTGTATGTAATTAGCTAATTCCTTTTCAATGAGTTGGAGCCATGTTCCCATTGAGGTCTCCATTTCTAACCATTTTGAAAGCATTTTACATCTGATATGCACAACTATGCTGAGGATTTAGTTGGCCTAAGATTTTTAAATAAGATATGTGAACAAGACTGTTTAATTACGGCTTTGTCACTCTCACTCATAACTCTATCAGTCCAACCACAGCAATACATTTATTGAATATTGCAAGAAAGTGACTTTTGTAGATACAATTTATTGAGGTAACACACAAGAAAATATTTGAATCACACTGATGTATTGTGAACATTTCAATCCCTTTCCAGCAGCAATCTTGGCAGTGCTGCAAATATAGCAATGATTCAGCTGGCAGGTCACAATAGATCATTGTGGCCAATTTAGAAAAACCACTCCTAACAAGTCCTCTTTTCCAGAAACCAATCTACATTTGGAAGTGGATTGTTAAAGCCAGGGAAAGTATAACACAGCAGTTGAACAGAATTTTTGGAAGAACAATTTGAATTATTTTTTCATAAGGTTTAATAATTAGATAAAAACCAGTACCATGACGAAAGTTATTAGCAATTATGGTTCAATTTAACAGGGTATTTTTTTTCAAGGATGTTTTCATAGATACAGTTGAATGAATACAATTTGGGAACATGTAATTATGTATATCCGTATCTTGTGAAACTAATTCTACGCCAATTGTTTTGACATTTTGGCACATTTAACTTAAAATGTGCTTCTTTGCTCCTCGATGAACTTTTTGCTTCAGGATTTGCTTCATTACAAAGATGCCTCATTTTTCATCAAAAAAAATTTTTTTAATGTAGGATGTGTATGAACAATGTGACCTCTCTGTCATCATCAAACTACTGCTAAAGCAACTAGAAGACAGCTTTAGAGGTGGATGTGGCGTTTTCCAAGTGAAGACAGGACAAGTTGTTCCATTTGGACAATCTAGAGCACATATAGGAGGCAACATAAGAAGAGGATGTAGCTAGGGTGACACCATCCCCTTGTGTCTGGTTGCTAAGCTTGAACATGTGTTTTGCATCTGTAGGAGACCAGAATCTTGGCATCCACACCCATTCTCTTTGTGCTTTGTTCCCCTCATCTCAAACATAGGTGAACCAATCAATCTAAAAACAATTGCTGTCTCAATTGAGAGACCATGCAATCCAAAGCACAGCAATCTAGGACATTGCACACATGCTATTTCTGCTTCGGAATACTGGTTCTACTTATGTCGGTGCTCTGGGGTCCTTTCTAAGGGTGACTCTAGAATTCAATAGTTGTAGCTAAACAATGATATAAAAGGTTCTGATTCTTCAGAACTGATTCTCTAGTTCTGATCCTTCAGATTAAGTATTTTTATTTAAAGTATATACATGCATACACAGTTATTCAGTCCAAGTTGGTTAGCGGGTAGAGCAGCTGCCCCCAACCTTTTGGGCACCAGGAACCGGTTCCATGGAGAGAGGTTTTTCCACGGACCGGAGGGGGCATGGTTTTGTGTGCTGCCTGCATCCCGTGGATGGGGCTTCACTTCTTTGCGTGACCCAGTTTCTGGAGTCCTGGTCCATGGGCCAGGGGTTGGGGACTCCTGGATTAGAGGATGGACAGGAGTCTTTGTCTGTATTTACTACTGCTCTGTCTATAAGACACATGAAATCTGGTTTCCACATCTATTTTATTCACTGAAGGGCAGGTTGACTTATTCACATAAAACCTTTCTTTCTTTTTTCCCAAACTGGCTCTTCAACACTTACCCAGATATTACATCTCAGCTGCACAAATTGGGGCAACTTCTTGATATTAGCCAAATGATATAAATATTCTAATTCTTTGGTGCCACTTAGTGGCTAATACAGTGACAATTTATAATCATTTCAATTATGCTTTTCACTGATAGTACATCAAGGGTGACTCTAGAATTCAATAGTTGTAGCTAAACAATGATATAAAAGCTTCTGATTCTTCACAACTGATTCTCCAGTTCTGATTCTTCAGATTAAGTATTTTTATTTACAGTATATGCATGCATACATGCATACACAGTTATTCAGTCCAAGTTGGTTTTAGCTAAAATTATTCACTAAAAACTATTTTTCTTTTTATTCTAGTACTGACAGTGAGCTGACCACAATGGACTTGGCTGGAAGATACATTTTACTCTCCTTGAATAGAAAAACAGAGATGTTGCATAAATAAGTTTTCCTCTATGAATAAACTCTAATGTAAAATTTGTATTTATATAATGCCTACAGAGACAACTAAAAGCCATGTGCACAATATTTATATACAGAGTTTTTACAGTATTTATGCAAATAAATATCTATTGAGTAAATATTCTGTAATATTTCAAGAGAGAAAAGCCCACTGTATTGAAAATGTGAAAATGTGGTTTTCATCTTTAGTCTTTACTCAGTTTAATTTTAGCTATTATAATAAAGGGGTTTATCAAATTTCATTATGCCTTGAAGTTTCACAATAGTCTAATGATGTTTCCACTAAGTCTCTGGAGAGTCACTTGTTCTATCATAAGATCACATTTGAAAAAGGCGAGATTCTGTCACATTTCCACAGACCACATCCAAGTTGAAAAAACAATCACAATATCCAGTCACATCATAATATTTTAAAACAATTGTCCAAGTTGCTCAGTGCTCGCCAAGGTGCAAAATGCTTGTAAAAAATTATCAGTACCAGATACGCAGCACAAATGAAACCAATATACGTATATTGCTGTTGTGGGGAAAATAGAAAGAGGAAGTATTAGATATATTCTCCACCTTGAAAAATAATACAAGATTTTAAAAAATCCTTGTGGTTCCTGTTTTTTGAGCTGGCCAGCTAGAACGCCTGGCATTTGTTCCCTAGCAGTAATAAAAGATATGCATGTGTGCTTGCAGGAAGAAGATTCCCCCAAGAGACTGTAAGTGGTGGAAAACTCTTTCAGCCAATCTTGATGTGAGCATCAGCAAATTAGAATATAACTCTGAGATGCTTAACCACCATATGTAAAATTAAGTAGTGAGTAGACACACTGCTCTTGCTTATTCTTCAAATGCTATCCCAAAACATGATGAGCCACTTGTTTCAAATTAAGACCAGGGGTGGGTTCTACTTACCTTCCCCACCGGTTCGCATCACAACAGAAGTGCACGTTTTGCGCATCCCTGATCCTCTGGGCATGCTCAGTACTTTAAAAAAAAGCCTTCCGCATTGCAAACTAGGCAAGGAGCACAGAAAACAGCTGCGGATAGGCAATTCAATCTGCCGCTCCTGATCAACTGGGCTTTGGAAGCAGAGATAAAGGTCAATATAACCCAGGGGTGGGCGCAGTGGTGAGTTCCTACTGGTGCGGTCCACTCTATAGCACTGGTAGCGGCCCCCTGGTGACATCACAGTACCGGTGTGGTCGGTTGCCGGTGCCTGGGGGCCGCCATTTAAAAAAATTGTTTTTTTTATTTTTGTTTCAAAAAATTTTCTGCGCATGCCCAGAAGCTGAGCTTCCAGCACTGCGCATGCGCTGCCTTCCTACCCCACAGTGAGTCCAAGCAGGGGAGGATGGCTGAGGGAGCGCGTGAGACGCTGAAAGAAGGGGCGGCAGGACCTATCTCAGTTCCCCTCCTTTCAGCAGTCTGAGAAGCCAGGAACGCGCGGTGATGATCCTAGGCATTTTTGCACGTTCAAGGCTTCTCGAGCTGCTGAGGGGAGGGGGAATGGGCGGCAGGACCTATCTCAGTTCCCCTCCCTTCAGCAATCTGAGAAGCCACGAACGCACGGTGATGATCCTAGGCATTTTCGCACGTTCGAGACCTCTCGAGCTGCTGAGGGGAGGGGGAACGAGCGGCAGGAGGCTAGGATCATCGAATGGGGAGAAGCATTCAGGCTGGACAGAGCCTTCTAGAAGAACCGCTGCCGTGGTCTTGCTGCTCCCTCTGCGGGGGGCTGCGTTGCGGGTGGGCAATGCCCCCCCTTCTCCAGCCGCTGCCAAGCTCCCGAGGCCCACGCCCACCCGGTCACATGGCTGGCAAGCCACACCCACAAAATAAGCCACGCCCACAGAGTGGTAGTAAAAAAAACCGTCCCTGGGTGGGCGGGCCCACTTTCACGGATACAGAGAACCGGTTCACTCTGGGCTTGAAGTCAGAGCTACCGGTTCTAAAGAACCAATCCGAACTGGCAGCAACCCACCACTGATTAAGACCCAGTCAGTGAAATAGAGATACCTAGCAACTAATCTGAAAAATAACTAATATGTTCAAAGAATAAGGAAAGTAAAACAAAAACTGTACTTTTAAAAAAGGATAAATGGCTCTATTTTTAATGCAGTCCTAAGAATTAACTAGAGGCACAATAGCTGTTGGATCATTTTCCTCAATAAATGAAAGAATAATAAATGAAAGAATAATGTTTTTGATTCATTTGTTTGAGTTCTTTCTCTTCTTGTTTGGAGAAGATCCTGGTTTTTGGTCATATTTCGACAGAAATTTTGGAAATTGAGAAAGGGTTCTCAAACTTTTGAGTGCCACTGTATAATGGCATTGCCTCTTCTGCCTGCTAACCTAATTTGAACTGGTCTAATCTAACGCCTGGACATAGTCTATCTGCAATGCAAACCTTAGCCTTTAGAGGGGAGACATTCACAACAATCCAATGGCTGGATGTGAATCATAGTTTCATTTTCAGCAAATTGGCAGATGTTCAAGAGGAAAACAAGTGCAGAGAAGATTGCTTTAAGAATCACAGAAACACTTCAATTTTGCCAAGCAATTCTAAGCATTTCTCCAACACTATCCAAATGTTCCTGATAAAGCTAAATAAACAGAAAACAAAAAGTATTTATAAGAGAAATTCAGAGTGAGAAATATCCAAATTTATTGTTTCGTGTGGGGTTTTTTTCCTGCTGAATTAGGAGACCTAATATTCCCTGTCTTTAAAACAGACAAATCTGTCCCTGAAAATAGAGTAAAGTGACAATGTTAGAATCCTGGGTAGAAATTTTCACAGTGTTTCTTTCTTTAATCAAAGTCTTCTAGCTTTTCATTTCTCCAAACTGAAACTCTGGAAGTAATGCTTAATAATTCCTGACCCGATTCCCTTCCTAACAAACAAAAGGTAAGCAGACAGGTAACTATGTAAAGCCACTATCTTCAACAGACAATGCACATGAGGATATGTCATTCTGTAACTGAGACACATACTACTGTGTTGCAGTGGCCACTCCAGATGTTGGTGGGTCAGAGAACTGTCTATGTCCCACTGCCTGTCCTGAGCCTCTTTAACTGGTCTTCTGCTAAAGTGTCAATGCTAGTCCAGCTGGCTTTGTATGAGCAGTAAAATGTTTTGGTTGGTTTTGAGCAAAGCAACTAATTATCAAGATTTTCAGAGGCTTTCGCAATCTGATGTCTGGTTACCAGGGAGTAACTGCCACTGATCGTAAAGAGCCATATTAAATAATGCATAAGATAAAGCTGGAAAGAACATTTACCTTTAAAGTCACTGAAAACAATTCCATTCAAAGGCAGCATACTTACGGTTCTACCAGTGAGAAGGGAATTAATGGCATTGTTAAAATATCACATCCGAAGAATACCAGATTGGTGAAGTCTTTTTTTTTATGAACAATGTATGATCAGAATTAACTTTGATTTTCATAACCAAGGGGAGTAAATTACTATAATCCCACACAGTAGTTAAGAGAACAAGAGATTGGAAACACTTGAAGGAACTTGAAAATACCAAGATGTTGGAGGGGGGGGAGGTTATAAGAGATTTCTTGCCAGATCATAAAAGAGCCTTGCTCAACTCCCCATTTTAACATTTACCTATACAGTGAAAGACTACCAACACAATTCATAGACGTAATTATTTGCAGACCTGGTAGGCACTCTTAGTTGACATAAATGAAAGATTTATTGTTGGGATGATGAAACAAAGAGCAAGTTGTGCAAACTTTACTGAGCTGGATTATGAAAACATGCCTTTTCCATTTCCCATTTTTAACTGCTTTGGGTGCAGTTTCAAAATAAAGGCCAAGACAAGTTATACAGAAAAACAAGTTGCATGTTATCTGAGCACAGGAGCCTCTTTGTATACAAGTTATCTCCATACCTACCAAAAATAACATAAGAAATGAAGAATTCACACTGTTTGCTAAATAGATCTAACTCAAAATGTGCAGCACAACTCTTTTCTGCAACTAGAATCAAAAACATGAATGATAAAGGATCACATTAATTTTCCCTTTCTTTTTGAATTCACAAAGACAAATTCTTTCCAGATATGCCTGTTTATAACTCAAAATTCAATAGAAATTCATTATCACTTTATATCACTGACATTAAAATGCATTGCTATAATCAGTTTATTTAGTCTACTATTTCCAAAACTCCGATTTATAATTCTTCATTGATCAAAGTACTGTCTGTCTGGCGCTCTCTCTCTCTCTCTCTCTCTCTCTCTCTCTCTCTCTCTCTATCTATCACCTATATTTTATTTTATTTATTTATTTATTTGTCAAACATGTATAGAATAGTAGTAGTTTGTATAAACGTAAGTAAAAAGTAACGATAAAAGAGGACAATAGGACAGGGACGGTAGGCACAGTGGTGCGCTTATGCATGCCCCTTACAGACCTCTTAGAAACGGGGAGAGGTCGACTGTAGACAGTCTTAAGGTTAAAGTTTTTGGGGTTTGGGGAAGAAACCACAAAGTCAAGTAGTGCATTCCAGGCATTGATCACTCTGTTGCTGAAGTCGTATTTTCTGCAGTCGAGTTTGGAGCGGTTTACATTTAGTTTGAATCTATTACGTGCTCGTGTATTGCTGCGGTTATATCTATCACATTTTTGAACCACCTATATACCTCACAGAGAGACAGTGCTATTAATACTGTATCTCACCCCACTATTATCAAACCATTCTATTTGCTTCACATTTTAATCTCAGTTACTTCATGAATTATTTCTACTGTAAAAACAAACATTGGTCAATTATAGTATACAGGGGGGAAATATCCACTTCAGCATTTTATTTCTTTCATAAAATGTAATACACTTTGTAGAGGTAATCTACCATTAGAAAACTATTTTGTACTGAGTTTTCCTAAAGAGAAACTCAAAACTGAGAACCTGAATTATAGTCTTCCCTCTTCCTACCACCACCTAGCATTTCATTTATTATTCATTATGGCCAAAAGACCCAACATTTGAGGTATTAGAATTTTTTGGATCTATCCATGAGAAGATTGCATTATGTGTGATTACAGAATGTCAATATTATACTTCATACAAAGAAAAATAGAAAATACAAAAATTATAAAGGAAATTTTGTTGAATGTCCCTGGGGAGGTGTGGAGCAAAATTATGAATAAGAGAAAGTCATATCTGGCAACTGTAGTGTGGTTTTAGTGTGGTCTACAAAGCAGATTGTTCTTCAACATTTCATTGAAAAATGCATAGATGAAAGAAAAAATTCCACATTTGTTGATTTACAGAGAATGACAATAAATAGACTGCTTTGTTAATGGTTCAACTCTGAATAGAGAGGATGACCAGCTTATGTAATCTCTCCTTAATTGTTTAATGTATTTATGCATAAACATATATGGAATGCTTATGGCACTATCAGAGATGTCCTGGTTAGATTGGGAATGTGCATATACTTTTGCAAGCAGATAATGATATATTTTGGCTGAGATCCTGGAATGATATGGAGCAGATACTAATTGATTACTTGAGAATGCACCCAATAGATCAGTGTTTCCCAACCTTGGCAACTTGAAGATGTCTGGACTTCAACTCCCAGAATTCCCCAGCCAGCTGGCTGGGGAATTCTGGGAGTTGAAGTCCAGACATCTTCAAGTTGCCAAGGTTGGGAAACGCTGCAATAGATCAACTGGCTATTATTACACATGCTCCTCCAATAAGTGCCACTGGCTTTTTTTCAGGCATATACTGCTTGACCCACAATTTCTACCCTTGTTAAAGAGAGATATACATGTAAAACAACATTGGTTTGGTTGTTGTCAGATGGACGTTGCATACAGATGGTAAAATAAGTATTAAACAAACCAATTCCTGTAGTGGAAGATGCCACTTTGCTATGATGCTTGAATGTGGTCTGTGTCCTACAGGGCAAAGCTAGACAAGATGATAAACATCGTTAACATCTATGGCCCTTGGGGAGAAAAAAAAACCATTCATAGCATGAAGGAGGAGTGTTGCCAGGACCGCCGTGCACAGGAAAACCAGGTTCTACTTTTCTTTCCTGCCATGTTTCTGACAAAAAAGAGCTCTCCTCACATTTGGAATTAGTCCTAGAATGTTTGCTCCATGTCTTGCTGTCTCAAAAAAAGACTCCCATTTACTTATTTTTTGTAATTTTTCCCACCATGTCACTTAGCAGCACGTTCTCTTTGGTCTTCAGAAAACAACACCACTTCAGATCATTAACAGATCATTACCAAAAAGTTGCAATGAGAACTGCAGCAATCCCCTTAAATATTTCTTAAGATTTTACGAATCTCATCCCAATGAGTATATCAGTAAGGGTTAAGAGCAGTTCTTCTGTACATACTTTTTGACTAGAAAGAAAGCATGAAGGGACAGTCCGCAGGTACCGGTAATACTTTATTTATGACCATAATCGGGACCAGAATTTCTTTGCTTGTTGGGAGCTGGCTGGGAAGGTTTCAAACCCATGATCTCCCGACACCGCCACCTTTGTAAATACATGCTAATTGCCGAGGGCCCAAATTTTGATCATGTGGCTGTGGGATGCTACAACAGTTGCAAGTGTGAGGACCACTTGTAAGTCAACTTTTCCAGCATTTGGCAGTTCGAATCTCACCAGGCTCAAGGTTGACTGAGCCTTCATCCTTCCAAAGTCGACAAAATGAAGACCCAGATTGTTGGGGACACTATACTGACTCTGTAAACAGAGTCTTTACAGAGAGGGCTGTAAAGCACTGTGAAGCAGTATATAAGTCTAACTGCTATTGCTATTGCTGTAACTTGAAACAATCACTAAATTAATCATGGACTACCTGTATATAAAAATAACTTATTCAGATGTCTTTATTTCCTCTTTCTTCCAGCAAAGATCACTTGTCACCAAAACCATTTCAGTACTAAATATGGACCTAAAGTCAGTCTGAAATGGGTCAAGACAATCCTCTTACATTCTCATTACGTGCCAAACTCTTTTTATCATTTGCCTTGGCTTTTAAATAAATCAAGGAACTCAACAAGCTCAAAATCTATGAAAATATGTTCAGGAACCATCCAGTTAAACAAATGGAATAATCTCCATATTCCCTACATTAACTAATAGATGATCACAGATAGTCCTCCAGTAATGACCATAATAGAGCTCCAAATTTCCATTCTAAGTCATGATGGTTGTAAATCAAGGCACCCACATAACTAACATGATTTTAAGATCATTTTTTTGAGATCATTAAGCAAGTGCCATAGTTGTTAAGCGAATCAACGTCTTCCTATGGGCTATATTTTACTGGGAAACAAGCCAAAAAAGGCTGGAAACTGGCAAAAATGTCATAAATCACGTGACTACAGAATTCTGCAACTGTTCATAAGGTGTGATGGTTGCCGAACAGCTCAAATGCAGGTGTGTGTGTGTGTGTGCATGTGCGCATGTGCAGCTGTTGGAACTGAGTCATAAGTAGCTTTTGGGAGTCTGTTGGAAATTTGAATGGTCACTAAGTAACCAGTCATAAGTTGAGGACCACCTGTATAAATTCCAATTCAAAAAACAAAAATCTGCAAAGAGCCATCAATTCCACTGGATCCAATTACTGGATCATTTAATGCTCTGCTGGACTTGTTAACCCACTCTGGGGAGGAAAGGGGGATCCCATAAAGGTACGGTATTTTTCGGAGTATAAGACGCACCTTAGTTTTTGGGGAGGAAAATAGGGGGGGAAATCTACTTACCAGGTATTAATCTGGCTAGCATCCTTAGTCTGGTCACCTTCAGCACATTATTTTATCCCCTGGTTAGGGCTGAAAAAACCTTTTTCGGAGGGAGTAGCAATGAAAACAAGCCTGCAAGCCGGGAAGTTCTCTAGCACCTCGTAAGGGCTGGGGAAAAAAGCTTCGAAAAAGCTACATTCAGATTATAAGACGCACCCAAAATTTCAGCCTCTTTTAGGGGGAGGGGGAAAGGTGCATCTTATACTCCGAAAAATACGGTAGATTATAACTGGAAAAAATTCTGATGAAGTCATTTAACAGAAGTTTGGTTTTACAGGTAGTCTTCGTTTAGTGGTCACAATTGGGACTGACAATTTGGTCAATAAGCAAAGCAGACATTAAGTGAAATTGCAACTGTGCTTATGATCTTACTTCAGCTTTCCTTCGCATTACAGATATGCAAAGATCGTAAATGCAAGGATTGAGCATAAAGTTACTTTTTCTTCATGGTTGTAACTGCAAATGGTTCTTACATGAGGCAGTCTGTTATAAGGAATTCTCCTTTTAGGTTCAGTTCCAAGTGGGGAAAAAGACACTGGATTCATGAAGGTTGCTTGGAAGGAAGGTTTAATGGTGGACAGGAGCACATGGCAGGAGCCCCTGTACAGAAAAGGTAACTTACATGGTTCCAGGTGTGGTGAAGAGAAAAAGAGGAAGAGGAATGCTGAGTTCCTGGTTTTTATAGTCTAAGTTGGGTCCCACCTCTTAGATTTCCTTTTCCTGTATAGAAATGTATCCCATTGGCTCTCAGACCCCCCAGGAGCATGCTGGGGTGGCTCTTGGCTTTTGTCTAATCCAGTTTTGGCTGAAATGAAAGGGCCTTGGGCAAATCCTATTATGGTTTTGTTATGCAGAAGACTTTCAGCCAGGTGAGAGGAATGTGTGTGCTGGGCCCAGTCCTTAATGACCCATTTGCAAGGCGTGGGGGGTTTCCAAGAGGAGTCTTTTGTTTGTTTAAAAGCATGTTTCCAGATGTGTTCCACAGAATATTTCCTACATTTTAATATCTCCTAGGATATCTCATTTCCTAGGAGAGGGGTGGGTGCTAACTTCCTACAATCCCTCATTTTTTTTTCAAAACATGTGAGTGCAACACATGTTTTGACACAAGCTTCAAATTGATCAGGTCAGGGAGATTTTATGGGTGCTTTCAATTTTCTCTGATGCAGAGGAGAAGACGTTGAAAGAGGCAGTTGAAAGAGGCAGCAGCAGGATTCCTTCAGTGGCTCCCAAAAGGAGAGCTTTCAACCATGATGGTCAATGGCCAGGGCAAAAGTTCTGGCAATAAATTTACAGTATCCAATTTTTTTCATGCCAATTATGTTCAGATGTTTGATAACACTTTCGATGAGCTCCCAGACAGGTTTCAAGCAAGCACAGGCCCCACAATATTCCCACAGCCATGGTTTACCTTGAAATCACAGGCTGCCCATTTCCAAGGGATGGTTCTTGAATCTGCCCTAGCTCTTACTTTAGTGCATCTAGGATTTGTGAGTCCAAATTGAAATTAGCCAGTGTGCAATATAGGCTTTTCCTTTCTTTTTTTTTTTGTTTTTTTTTTTTAGAATGAGCCCTGGGACTCTTACTCCTGAGACCACCAGTGCAAAATACCCTGCTTTACTGGGCAGCAGTCAGGCCTTGGGTTTTCGAAGATCCTTTCTGCTAGCTCTTCAAGTGGGGAAATTTCCTGAGGGGACCTGTCCCCTTCCCCCATGGAATTAGCAGGGAGATATGACTGCCTGGGCTTTAATGCCACAAAGCAGGAGTCAAAACAACAACAACAACAAAAAAAACAGCAAGCTAAAAGCAGCTTTGGGTGGAGGTAGGTGAAAAAGGGATAACCTCAGTCTAATTCTGAATGGCGTGTCTCTGTGTGTTTGTGTATGCAGCTACAAATTTACCTCCCACTAGACAGAAATCTAAAGTGTACAGAACTCACTGTGGCAACCACTCCCAATACAATTCTTACATGAGTACATTAAACTGATTACAATATAGATGAGACAAGAAAGAGAAATGTTACAATGAATTTCAGTCAATGAAGCAAGGAAAGAAAGAAAACAAAGAAAAAAACTTTACAATGAATTTCTGTGACTGAAGCAAAGAAGGAAAGAAAAACTTTACAATGAATTTCTGTGACTGAAGCGAAGAAAGAAAACTTTACAATGAAGTTCCCCCCTCCCCCCTAGTCTTTTCAGCTGTCTGCTGGGGATTGAAAATAGATGTTTGGTCTTTATTTGTCCATCTCAGGGTCCTTTCATTCATGTCTGCTGGGTGGCCTTAGGTGTTGGTGGTAAGGCTGGTCAATCAGGCTTGGAAAGATCTGCTCCACTTTGGTTGCTGTGATGACTAGAGGACTAGATTCAAACCCACTTCTGGCTCAAATGGATGGAATGTCTTTACTGGAGGCAGTGTCTGAGCCCATTTGCTCTGCTTCCATAGGCTTCAGGATCATATGTGCAGGGCTGAAAGACATAAGAACAGGGTCCCTTCCCCCTTTTGCTGGTAATTCTACCACGAGAGGCATTGTAAAAGGATTAGAGATTTGGGGGGGGGGGTAGATAGCTTGCAGGCAGGGTTTGAGGAAAACAATCAACACATCAGTATCGCAGTTAAATCAATTATAACAAAATGGAGACATCACCGGGGGGAAAAAATGAACAGACATTTCCATCTTAGCAGACAATTGGCATCCATTAAACATCACAGAAGAGCAATATTAAAACTGTTTTGCATGTACATACAGTAAATGTAAAAATGAAATTTTCCTGTAAATTAACTTAAAACATTGTCTCTAAAATTTGGGCTGTTCTTAAAAACACAGAGAGGAATAGGAAAATTGAACTCTGTTCCTTGTCTCAGATCAGGTTGGCCAGTCCTAACTGGGCAAAGACATTTTCCTTTCTTTTCAGTGCTTTTAATTTTCTAACAATTTGAAATTCATATCTCTAGGAAACAGAGATATTTTACAGTTGCAATTACTCGAGTGCGCACAAGACAAGACAAAGACGTACACAGACACAAAAACAGGGACAAAGAGGATGACAGGACACACACACAAGTCCTTCCTGCCATAAATCTCAGTTAAAATTAGGGAAGGCACAAGTCTTAACAAACAAACCACGTGGTTACATATAAGAGAGAGAGAAGAAGAGAGAGAGAAGAAACAACAAACACCTCAACATTTTTCCTTTTCTGTTTTCTTAAGTACCTTTATTTAGCCAAATTGGCTGTTTTGTTTTGTTTCTCTGTGTCATCCCTCAGCAAAGCCCATTTTCTACACAAGTTTCCTGCTTTGTTGACTCATAGTCCTGGTGTCCCAGGCTCCACGCAGTTTTTCCAAAGGGGTTCCCGCCACCCTCGAACTAGAGCTTCCCATGATCCTTTAAATGTAAGGTTCACTTTGGCTTAGCTAGTGGCGCGCTCAACAGTTTCAGAGACTAAAAAAACTCTGGGAAGGACTTCCGATTCCCTCGTAGAAGTAAGGCCCCCTTCCTGTAGGGAATCTCTCTAGGTTTATCAGATCCAAAAAGGGGATCTGCGAGGACTAGCCGCCCCTATACAGCTAGTACTAGGACCTCCACACTTTCACGTGCTTCACATTTTACACAAGTTTCCTGCTTTGTTGACTCATAGTCCTGGCGTCCCAGGCTCCACGCAGTTTTTCCAAAGGGGTTTGCTTTTTGGGATGTGCACATAAAAACGACAACAACAACAACAAAATTTGCTTTCCCACCCTTCAATCACACACACACACACACAGACATTCTTCCTCCTTCCCTAACAGAAGGTCCTGTGCTCTGTAAACGCTAAACAGAACTTACACAAATCAAAACAGAGAAAGAGAAGACATTGACACATAGGCTGGTAGATGAGAAAGAAACTCTATACTACCAAATGAGGATAAACAAAAATAATTCAATATTATGAAAAGCTGTATGAGCAAGGAGTTTCAGAAAATAAAATTAAAGAATAGTTGAAAAAAAATGGAATTGCCTAAAGTACCAGAAAAGGACAAAAACTATTAAATGAATGAATATCAATGATGGAATTATCAGAAGCAGATCAAGAGACAAAAGAACAACCAAACACCAGGACCAGGTGGGCCAGTGGCAGAATTTTACAAAGATTTTACATAATGAGGTATTGATTGATGTAAAAGGTACCACATTCCTGAATGGGAGCAAATATTACTTTGATTCCAAAATAAGATTCAGATTTAATGCAGATAAAACTATAGGCCCATCTCTTCACTGAATGCTGACTATAAAATATATACTTCAATAATGGCAGCAAACTAAAAGGTTCCTAAATGAATTTATACATTCAGCTCTCTTAAGCTTTTTCTAAGAGACAGATTAAAAACAAAATGAGAATGATTTTAAATACATAAAAAAAGGCACAAGAAAAGGATGCTATTCATTTTGATACTGGAAGTGCTAAATATAAATATTATGGCAGACACAGAAATTAAAGGCATGGAAACTTTGAAAACTAATTTTGCACCAAGAGAGAAATAAAATATGTTAATAACCAACCAAGATGAAGTTGTAGAAGGATTTGAACCTGCATCATTAACATAATACCAATCAGAAAAAAAACAGAAATCCAAGAAACCAGCATGGCTGCACAAAGACCTCACTGACAAATTGAATGAATGAAGGACAGATACAAAAAAAGGGAAAGAGGGACACATAACTAATGCAGAATATCAGCAGATAGCAAGAATCTGTAAAGAAAAATCAGGAAACAAAAGCCTTGAATGAACAACGACTTGCAACAAAGGTGAAAGATAATATAAAAGATTCTTCCAATACATAAAAAAAGGAAAAAAATCAAGGAAACAGTTGGACCACTAAGAAGAGAAGGCAACACAGAGAAAGCCATGAGTTGCTTAACTCATTCTTTGCATGTCTTCTTGCAAAAAGAAATGCAACCCAACTAACCAGAAATATAACTGGAAAGGAAAAAATAAAACAGACTGTAAACTAAAGTTAAAATAAGCAAAAACAGTAAGAGAACACCAGGTCCCAGAGTCCTAAAGGAGCTGGTAAATGAAATCTCAGAACCACTGCACATCTTAAAAAAAAAATCTTGGGACACGGGGACCACCTGAGAAACTGGGAAAAAGCTAATGTGGTTCCCATCTTCAAAAAGAAAGAAAAAAAACAACTAGACTGAGCCCTATCTAATGCAAAGAAAAGTAAAATCCTACCCCTAGGTAAGGAAAACCAAAAATATAGATAACTATTATAAATTGGTGCAACAAATTAAAACAGATTTGGAGAAGTGGAAAAGAACCACCATAAAATGAGTATCCTACAATGGCTAGCAGACAAAACAGGGCTGGGGGGGGAGAAGGGGGGGGAGAAGGGGGGGAAGGAAATATCAAAGGATTTAGGAAGATACATTAACTTGGTTAAACAAAAAGCATGATTATTTTTTCCCTAAAATGATTTGTACCCAGACAACACACTATTCAATTGAAATTGGAATTTATATATGCCATAAAGTATAATTAAAAGCAAAAATTACCCCCACACACATACACACATGCAAACACACATTTCCCAGTTTTCTATGGTTTAAAGTAAAATTTAGAGGTAGGTACTCACCTTCTTTCCAAGCAGCCCTTGAATCAAAACCCCTTTAAAACCTACTTCCCAATAGCCAAGGCCTAATAAATTTATTTAGGCCAGGATCATTGAAGAGGTTACTTGGAATCCATCTGGCTCGCCAATTGTTATAAGGAATTCTCCTTTTAGGTTCAGTTCCAAGTGGGGAAAAAGACACTGGATTCATGAAGGTTGCTTGGAAGGAAGGTTTAATGGTGGACAGGAGCACATGGCAGGAGCCCCTGTACAGAAAAGGTAACTTACATGGTTCCAGGTGTGGTGAAGAGAAAAAGAGGAAGAGGAATGCTGAGTTCCTGGTTTTTATAGTCTAAGTTGGGTCCCACCTCTTAGATTTCCTTTTCCTGTATAGAAATGTATCCCATTGGCTCTCAGACCCCCCAGGAGCATGCTGGGGTGGCTCTTGGCTTTTGTCTAATCCAGCTTTGGCTGAAATGAAAGGGCCTTGGGCAAATCCTATTATGGTTTTGTTATGCAGAAGACTTTCAGCCAGGTGAGAGGAATGTGTGTGCTGGGCCCAGTCCTTAATGACCCATTTGCAAGGCGTGGGGGTTTTCCAAGAGGAGTCTTTTGTTTGTTTAAAAGCATGTTTCCAGATGTGTTCCACAGAATATTTCCTACATTTTAATATCTCCTAGGATATCTCATTTCCTAGGAGAGGGGTGGGTGCTAACTTCCTACAAGTCAATAAAAGAATAATCTGAATAGGTGACAGAAACTGAGGTATCTGTGCATCAGAAATTGGGCACTTGTCTATTCCTGCAAATGTTTTCATGTGGATATGAGAAGTAACTAAACATGTTATTTGCTATCCAAAAAGTTTCTTTTTGCACCATACTATTCATCTATTTGATGGAAAAATTGAATTTAATGAGTGTTATAAATTGTTACTTAAATAGTAATATGATCTCTGTTAAGTATTTCAGTACAATTTATTATTTGGCTTAAAGGATGGAGAATAAAGTCCAGCACATTCACATATGCATACATAGTTATTTTAAGTGAAATAACTTAATTACACCCACAAGCAAGAACTTAACCACTGTATAGTATCAGGTTCATTAATCATTATTATGCAAAACAATGGTAGGACAAAAAGTAAGGTTTTTTTAAAAAAACCTGAAAACATTTCAGTGGTCTAATTTTTGTTCTCAGACAATCAAAATTCCTATAGTCTGGGACATCAAATATAAAAAAGCATCAAATTAATCTTTCAAAAGTTCAGGTTTTAAAGGCATTGCATCATTATTTTTGTTAGCTATCTTTCTGATTATAATGCAGATGAGCACCAAATTTAATAAAACTAAAATAACACAAGCTATATATGAAGCATAACAGGATATTGCAAAGAGATTAGGTAGTTTCCTTCAGACTACTTACACAGCTCAAAGAATAAAGACAGAACGAACAAAAGCAAAGCATAACATAACATAACCCCACATAAATGAAAGGACACAATGTTGAAAAAAGAATACATCAATTATACATTTTAACTGAAAATTAAAAAATATAAATTTTGGCAACAAATCCAGGGAACCCACAAATATCAATAATGCCTTTATGACAATTTGCGTTCCACTTTTCCCACTCTCTGTTGCTGAGAAGGGAACATACTGGCTAAATTTAAACCAGCTGTAATGATGAGTATTACAGTTGGACTGAAGGGGAAGCTTACCTCATGAAAATACATTGTGGAAACTGCTGTTGGAAGATAATAAAAGGATTAAGTGCCATTTTAGTGGACCATTTACTTTTCAATCAAAATGTCTCATGAATTTCCTGTTCTCAAGTAGCCTGAATTCCAAAATTCCTTTGTCTATTACAGTACATAGTAGCAAAGACTGTCATAAGAAATTAATAATTTTACATAGAAGGGAGCTTTTATATATGCAGACAGCAAGCTGCTTGTTGCCAGCTTCCCTTGAATCTGTTCAACACATATTTAACCAACAAACGATGTTGATCAGACTGGAAAAATACCCAATTTCAAATAAAGCAATAATGTTGTTTCAAAAGACACTGGAAACAATTGGGAAGGGGAGCATCTTCCAAGGAAAATCATGAGAGTATTTAATTTAGACTTTCTAAAAAACAAGAGTCTTGTTTTTAAATGAAAATTGACATTTGCAAAATGATTATTCTTTAAATTTGATGTGCACAAAAACATGAGTAAACAGCAATTACACTTCGGCCTGCAAATAAACTCCTAACCAACACTAATTTTTGAAGCAGTTTGCCCACTGCTTCCTTAGTTTAAGAATTAAGATTTTTAAAGTATTTTTTAATTTAAGCTAATATTTAAAGAAAATCCATTTTGATCATCTACAATTGTGGTTTACTTTGGGGCTGGACTTTAAAAAAACTTTAATTATTTTAAATATTTAACTTCTCCGATCCTTTTTAAAACTAAACGTATTTTTATAGTTTACCCGTAATTCTTCTACAGTCATTAAAAAAACAGGACACCAAGCATTTATTTTGTAATACTACATAAAAACTCAATTCTGATCGGACAAAATACCCATTCAAATATATGAATTGACTACAGTACTGACAATTGTTTGTTTATACTGAAGAGTATACTTGAAGTAGCCTAATATCTAGACCAGTGTTTCCCAACCTTGGCAACTTGAAGATATCTGGACTTCAACTCCCAGAATTCCCCAGCCAGCATTCGCTGGCTGGGGAATTCTGGGAGTTGAAGTCCAGATATCTTCAAGTTGCCAAGGTTGGGAAACACTGATCTAGACCCATAGACTAATACACTATTTATAAGCGTCTACAGTTCAATTTACAATTATAAATTCTTCTAGTATTACCCATTATATGAGGTTAACATAATGACATAAAGATTTGTGTGACATAACTGAATAGAAAGGTAACATTAAAAACTGCCACATAAGTGCCAAACGTACACATCAGAGGAAAAAATATACAGCATGTTTTCTGTTATTGAATAATTCCATAGTTCTGTTCCACCTTTCACCAAAGTTTCGCCTGAAAATTTGTCTTTAAATTATACTTTTAAAAGAGAGAGGACTGTTTTCATATACCTTTTAAAAGCAACCTGCAATGTGGCTACATACACACACTGTTGAATAATCCAAGTATTTCCATAGTTTCAGATTTCTAATTTAGGAATACAGCACAATTATCTTAAGACACAATGAAACTGGAGATTTCAATATATGTCTGATTCTTCACCTGTGTCTACACAAACTATTTGTGCTACCTAGTGTTAGTGACAATTCTTGCAATCTTAATGTTTTTCTAAATGCAATAACATCTACTGCAGTGGAAAGTTATGTGTACTACTTTATTATGCTTGGATTCTTGTCATGAGTATATAAGCCACATAATTTACCAGTATGAGGTCAATGGAAAGATTTAAAGGATGTTATACACATAAAACAGTTTAGGATGGGATGGATAAGAAATAAGCAAAAGCTCTGTTGTTTTAATCTTTTGAAAATATAGTATTCAGTATATTGGGCATTGTATTAGGTAAGATATTATATATAGGAATATTTAGAGTAGAAAAAATAGATAAATACTAATATACAAAGAGCACACAGTGTATAAAAACAAAGTATGTGTGTAATGAGGCATTATGAACTATTCCATGAGTAGAAGAAACCACATACAGTACTTTAATTATTTAATTATTTCACTTTCTAATACGATCATCTGCATAATGAAACAGGAATATGAGCAAATAAGGCTGTCAGGAACGTATTCTCATCACAGTTAAGAATATCTCAACATTATTTCTAATCATAAAACTTTGCTTCTTAGGAACAACATTTGGGAAAAATAAGTCCAACAACACTACCATAAACCCCTTCAATATAAAGTACATCTTAGTTTGAAAAGAATAACTCTCACTCCAAAATCTGACCAGTATTGTATTTAGGGAGCATTTGTTTTTCCAAAACACACTCAACCACAATCCTATGAATAAACACCAATTCTTCAAAGTGATCCTTCTTGATGACATTTAGTGGAGTTATTCCTTTGTAAACAATACAATTTGGGTAGCAAATGCTCTATATTTCACAACTGAGTTTGGAAGCTTGGTCCAATCTTGCTTTGTGGTTACCTACTTTATTAAGAGTTTCATATTATTGCCACTGAACTGCAAATCATTAGTTCTTATTTTAATTTACCACAAAACTAATAATTCAATCAGAGACAATGCTTCTCTCAACATGTTGGCATTATGGTGTAGCTTAGATCTGCCTGATCAGAGAAAAACAGCTATAATAGCTCTGTTCTGAAAACTGTTTTTTATATATATTAAATGAAAGCCATCCTGAAAGCTATATTAGATGCTCAATTTTAGTCATTAATAATAATTACCAGGATTGTCTTTCTTTCTGCCATCTATCATTTCAAAAGCTTCTGCTCAGTTGGGATATTGTTCAAAAGCAAACTGGGGGGAAAAGCATTAAAATGTGCTCCATGTTTCTTGATTTAAAATATCACCCAAGGCACATTGACTCTCCGCTATGTTTAACTCTTCCAAACTGCTTTGAACGTCCTGTTAATTTTTCAGTGGCCTTTTCAAATATAAACCATTTGTATTTAAAAGCTAAATTTGTTGCAGTGGGCAACAAAATACAATACATGCCAATATTTATAAACAATATTTATATTATTTCATCTCCAAAAAAAAAAAAAACACAAAATGAAGCATTACTATAGGGTAAGAGCATAATTCTGATAAATGAATATTGTGTAATAAAAGAGCAGCTGGTTTTTAACAGATAAGATACTGCTTCATAAAATTCACTATACAGGTTACATAAAACTCTGTAATTCCTATTGGAAGAATATTTTAGAAGGCAGAAAAAGGGGGGGGAGCAATCCCAGAGTATTTCCAGTCAAATAAATACATTCCAGACTTACCATGCACTTGTTTGGTTTTTCTCCCGAATGAACTCTCATATGGATTAGCAACTTGTAACGAGCATTGAAAGGTTTATACCGGCGAACACAGCCTGTCCAGAAGCAAGTAAAGTCCTCTCCTTTCCTTTGATCAATATGAGTCTTCTCTATGTGCCGAACCAATTCATCTTGCTGATCATAGACAGCACTACAATCAATCCATCGACAGATCTGCTTACCGCCGCTGGCCTCCCGCTCATCACCTTCACTCATCTGAAGAGACCTTGGAGACATAGAGGCCTGTAAATGCGTTAGTGCCCCTTGAATGTGGTTTTGCTGCTCGTGTAAATGATAAGGTGGTGGCAGCTCTTGGTGATGCTGAAAAAGACTGGAGGCAGAAGTATATTCATCAAGTGGTTCCTGCTTTAAGAAATTCAACTTCTGTTTGCTGTGTAAAATATCTGGCTGAGGAGCAGAAGCAGTATTCATTATAAGGCAGAAGCTTGCATTCTCTCCTGTGTGCTGCATTGGGGAATGGTCACAGTCCCCTCGGATAGTTTCAGTGGACACAGGGACAAGGCATACTGAAGGGGAAGGAATATGGCAGTGGTTCCCAGATTGCGAGCAGGACTGGAGGCGAGAAGGTTTCTGAGCACTATGAAGAGTGATCTCTCTAGGAGAAGAGGAAACACCAGCTGAATTAGTCCACAGTCCATTCACACAGGTAACCAGCGAGGTCTGGGATGTGCGGATGATAGTTGTAATATCAATCCCATCAGCAGAAGATGGCAGCACAGAGATGCATCTCTTCTTCAGGTTGCTTGCCTGTTGTCGACTTGAATGGTGAGGGCTGCTGAGTGACAAGGAGCCCAGGGAGGGGCTATGTTCATTATTAAACAATTGGGATGAAAGTGAATTGGTAAGGCTATTGTGGTCAACTTCAAGATGAAGGCCGCTTGAGCCTTTCAGTTCCATTCCGTCAGTAATCCCTCTGTGTGCAGAAACCTCAGATAGGCCTTTATAATCACCCACACACTCCTGTTTTATATGCTGAGTAGTGTGACTTCCATTCATACACGGAGTGGTACAATCTGCCGAGTCTTGGAATTGGAGAGGCCTGCAACACAGTTTCATGGATCATCACTAACATGTTGAGAATTTAGCATTTCCATGCAAGGTGCAACATCAATTAAGCTTTTAAGAAAGGGTTGGTCTGAATTCTTATGTATGCTATCTCTCTATTGCACTATCTGCATTTCAACGTTTCTGAATGCTTCCTCATTGGCAATAAAAAAGAGTGCTAACTCTGGGAAGGTATGAGCAAACTGCACTCATACTAACTAAAGTACCACTACAACAGTTTGCAAAACGCATATATTTAACGCAAGCTATGGATTCAACAGATAACATAGGCAAAATACAGAGTATTACGATAGTTGTTTTCAGATCTTTCCAATAGTACAATTTAGTTCAGCTCAAGCAGAAATATCAATGATGTTACATTTATTTTAGGACTTTGGTATCACCTTATATGATTAACCAATTTTATTAGCCGTTTAATAAAGCTGTAAAATTATTGCTGCTCACATCATCAGATTTTGCAGTGGCTAAACTGTTGTTAAGATTCAAATTGAAATGGGGGCAAGAAGACAAACAGTTATGAAGATGCAGATTGGATATGGAACAGATTAAAAGTACTGTATCTTATCAATTAATAATTGTAATATGTTAAAAACTTTGTGCTTGTTGAGACCTTCTGAAATTGTCTCTATTTACTATTATAAAAGAGCAGTTCTTTGTTTTCCCCAATCAGTGACTTGTAGCCAATTTCAGGAAATACTTGCATTAAGATAATTTATTTAATAAGCTTGCCTGAAGTACAAATAGCATTCTGAAGTAGGTTGCAGAATTCTTAACTACAAGTTTTGATTTGAAGATATATCCATGAATAAGTTCTATGTTTCTCTCTCCCTCCCTCCCTCTCCTCTCCTGTCCCTGGTTGGGACAGTTTCCAATATGATCACTGTAATAAATCCCACAAATTCAAAACGTCATCTTAAAAAGATTTAGATCTTAATATTTTATTATTACAATGACTTACATAAACAACTTTTAGTTTAACACTCTAATCCCTGTATAGATGTTCCATATATTCTTGATATAGAGCTCTAAAATATTAATTTCAGAATTCCCTTAGTTCAAATTCATCTCAAATCATGTCACTGCTTTTCCCTTAAATTTATTTAACAACTTCCAAAGCAAATTTATATCTATTGATATTGTTCTTCATCCGAACAATTTTAGATAAAGTTTAGTCATCCCCTGATCTCCATGACTACATTCTCTGCATCTTTTTTCTCTATGCTATTATTACACAATAATATGCAGCAATTATTCTCTTATTGCATTTTTTGTCATCCACAGTGTCTTTCACTTCATTATTCTACCAAGCCTCCTTTTTCATACTTCCCATACACTTCTGTGATACTCAGTTTCACTCTGTGAAACTCATCCTGCAAATAATAGGGCTATGCAAATCCTTCAAGAGAATTTTTAGAATCCACAGGAGTGTGAATAGGCCACCTCTTCTAAATGGCTAACGCATCTACATCTTTTTTGAGGCTTGATTGCTGCTCCTGGCTCTGTGGATAAATATCTACTTTGCATATTATTTTTACAGCAGAGCAAAATGACATAGGGTTCTAGAGATAGCTAGGAACATTTTTCAAAGTAAAAAAGATATACCACATTAATAATTAAAATTTTAAAATGTTCTGAAACACCTCTTTCAAGGGATTTACACAGCCATAATAAGTGTTTTACACAGCAACAGGTCCTTCCAACTTTTTTTTTCCAGCCAATAAAAAAGTATTAATAAAAGTACTTTTTTTCCAGGAGAATATTAGGATAAGCTACTAGTTTCATAATAACCTTTCAGATATCATCTGAGTTCAATGAAGCTTATTCCAATGTAAGGAGGCAGTAGTTTCTGCATCTGAAGCAGTTTCTTTAAAAAGATAAATATTCCCTCACTTACATTTCCTCTCTTCTGAACACTGCTTTATAATATCTTCAGGAAGAACAAATATATAATTTGTGCTTATGCTACAGGCCAAAACTGGGTAGACTCACTCACAAATCTACCCATTCTGGTCCTAGACACTGCTCAAATAAGTAAGAAACTGCCAAAGTCTTAGATGAAAATACATCAGACAGCCCTAAATTTTTACTGACAAGCAACTGGCTAAAGTTGTTAATTTATCACTGTGAGGTAGCCTCTGCAAAAGGACATGGTTCCACCAGTAGGAAGAAGATGAATTCTCCATTCTTACAGATTAATGGTTTCAGCTGTTTGGGGCATGGGATTTGCTACCACATCATAGTATAAAAAGCATGGCGACTTTGAAAAAAATTGTAATAACATCGAGTTGTGCAACGTTACATCTGGGTAGCAAAAATGAAAGGCATATGTACAGAATAATCATAGACCCTGGCATAGAAATATTACATGTGAAAAGGATCTGGGTGTCCTTTTCAACCACAAGTTAAATATGAACCAGCAGTATGATGCAGCTGCTAAAAAAGCAAATGCTACTGCAAAAGCACATAGCCCAGTTTATGAGATGTCATTGTGATTCTATTCTGCCCTAGTCAGATCCCACCTGGAATGCCGTATCCAGTTCTAGGTCTCACAACTGAAAAACAAGAGACCAACTGGAACAATTTTAGATAATCAACTACCTGGAAATCTAGTTCAATGATGAATCTGGATATCTTTAGCCTACAGGAGAAAAGATAGAGGGAAGATATGATAGTGGCCTTCGAAGATCTTAAGAGCTGTCATACAGAAGAGGAAGTAGACTTTCTCTTTATTGCCCAGAGATTCAAGTTCAGAACTAATAAGTCAAAACTGCAAGGAAACAGGTTCATGCGACACATCAAGAAAGATGTCCTATGAAGAACTGTCATTTGATAGAAAAGGTTTTCAAATAAAGTGGTGAGTTTTCCTTTCTTAGAGGTCTTCAAATGGGGCCTAGATGGTCATCTCTCAGAGAAGCTCTAGTGGATCCTACATTAAGTAAAATATAGAGTGGTTGATCACAGGTGTCAAACTTGCTGCATCATGTTGCCATCGTGTGATGTATTACGATGCTTTCTCTTCGAGGAGCTGTGGTGCGCATGGCTGAGCGTGACGTATCCAGCACATGGGCCGCTAGTTTGACACCCCTAGTTTAGATCAATGTTTTTCAAACTTCATGACATTAAGATGTGTAAGATGAGATTTCAACTCTTGGTGGCTAGGGTATTCTGGGAGTTGAAGTCCACATATTTTAAGCTGCCAAGTTTGAAAAACACTCGATTGGATTCCTTAAGACCCCTTCTAACCCTATGATTTTATGATACAAACCCAGACACCTTTTGTGAGAGATTATGGGGAGGCAGTGAAAAGAATGAAAGTATAATAGACAGAATAGAATAGAATAGAATAGAATAGAATAGAATAGAATAGAATAGAATAGAATAGAATAGAATAGAATAGAATAGAATAGAATAGAATAGAATAGAATAGAATTCTTTATTGGCCAAGTGTGATTGGACACACAAGGAATTTGTCTTTGGTGCATTTGCTCTCAGTGTACATAAAAAGACAAGATACATTTGTCAAGAATCATGAGGTACAACACTTAATGATTGTCATAGGGTGCAAATAAGCAATCAGGAAACAATATTAATATAAATCATAAGGATACAAGCAACAAGTTACAGTCATACAATCATAAGTGGGAGGAGATGAGTGATAGGAGCCATGAGAAAAACTAATAGTAATAGTAATGGAGCCTTAGTGAATAGTTTGACAGTGATGAGAGAATTATTTGTTTAGCGGAGTGATGGCGTTCGGGGAAAAACTGTTCTTGTGTCTAGTTGCCTTGGTGTGCAGTGCTCTATGGCATCGTTTTGAGGGTAGGAGTTGAAACAATTTATGTCCAGGATGCGAGGGGTAAACAAATAAGTGTTAAAGGTGAGTCTACTGACAATTTATCTCAAAAACAGTAACTCGGTCAAGGTGACCCAAATCTCAGAAGAAGCCTTTCAAGTCATTCAAGGAGACTCTACCTGAATGATTGTATGAGGATGGAAAATTTCAAGATTCCATGTTTCCAAGATTCTGTAAGATAACCCACCGCCTGCTCCCCAGAGTAGCATCAAAGATACATTATTGAAATGTGGTATTTCACATTTGGTAATGTGGTATAATTCTTATTTCCTTGATCTTGCCAGCTTCATGGAACCTGACATCAGTACTAGTGAACTTTTCCTAAAAGTCTTTTGATTCTCATTAGAGCAACAATAAAGCAAACAATTGTTCAATTTGAGAATGTAAATTTCCAAGATTAATCAAGACTTCTGGACATCATGTTTTGCAACATGCAGGTAATCCTTGATTTATGACCACAACTGAGCCCAAAATGTCCATTGCTAAGCAAGACAGTTAAGGGAGTTTTGTGCCATTTTTCAACCTTTCTTGCCACCATTTTTAAGTGAATCACTGCAGTTGTAACACAGTTACACAGTTAAGGGAATCTGGCTTCGAGATTGATTTTGCTTGTCAGGAGGTCACAAATAGTGATCACATGACTAGGGACACTGCAACGGTGATAAATACACGACAGCTTTCAAGCATCCAAATTATGATCATGTAACCACAGGACGCTGCAATGGTCATAAATGTGAAAAATGATCATAAGTCGCTTTTTCCAGTGCTGTTGTAATTTTAAACAGTCACTAAACAAATGTTTGTAAGTTGAGTACTTCCTGTACTAAAGCAGCAGTACATTTTTGAAATCTATTAGATGAACTTGTATAGAAAAAGAGAATAAACAGCTACTGTATATGTGGAATACTATTCTTAAATTCAGAAGGAATGAGAAAAGGAAAAGGTTTTGAGCACATTAGGAAAAATAGATGATTTTGTTGGTAACATCCATTTTTTTCTGGCTACAATATACACCAAATAATTTTTTTAGGTTTTTGCCTTGTTGTTCTTCTTCTAGAGTTCAGAGATAAATAATAGAAATTCTCTGGAATGGTCAGAAGAAATTTCCAGGAATGGTCAAACAAGCACAGCAAAATATACTTATCAGGTATTTAAATTATTGCATTTCTTCCTTCTCTATTGCAAATCCTAGATTTTGAATGAGCTATAAATTTAAGGGATGCTGACAATAGCAGCAACCATATATGTTTGTTCTTAACCTCTGGCAGGCATTTTCTTGAATTTATTTATAAAGTAATTATACATTAAATTTTAAAGAATCCACCTCTCCCCAAAAATAGCTGTTAACAGGCATTAACACAACTCCCATTATTTTTTCATTTGTAATGGCTTTTGGCTTGAAGCTAAATATAGCCAATCAAAAACTGCTAGCATTCTTTACTAATAAGCACTAGGGAATTCTACACTCTGAAAATAAAAGTTAAGGATGCTCCTTTTTATTTATTGTAAAAACAAGCAAAAAAAAAGACAGAAAAATATTTCCTGAAATTGTTGGCAATGCTACCTAAGATAGAGTGTTCTACTCATAAAGTTAAAGGTAAAGGTTCCCCCGCACATGCGTGCTAGTCGTTTCCGGCTCTAGGGGCGGTGCTCATCTCCGTTCCAAAGCCGAAGAGCCAGCGCTGTCCAAAGACGTCCCCGTGGTTATGTGGCTGGCATGACTAAATGCCAAAGGCGCCCGGAGCACTGTTACCTTCCCACCAAAGTGGTCCCTATTTTTCTACTTGCATTTTTTACGTGCTTTCAAACTGCTAGGTTGGCAGAAGCTGGGACAAGTAATGGAAGCTCACTCCGTTATGCAACACTAGGGATTCGAACCGCTGAACTGCCGACCTTCTGATCGACAAGCTCAGCGTCTTAGCCACTGAGCCACCGCATCCTACTCTACTAAATACTAAAAAAGCATGTTTAAAGCAGAGATATGGTGGATGGGAAAAGATGTTAATCCCTATATGACATCACTATAAATATGGTCCTTTTAGCTCACTCACTCACTTTTAGATATATTTCAAATCCTAGGAAATAGGCTAAAGAAAACAGCTTAAGGATTGTGTTTAACATAAGCCAACGTGGAAGATGACAGAAAATGTCAACATCTTCCTCTCCTTTGTCTATTCTAGAGAAATTTACTACAGCAATCACTATGCAATGCTTAAGATCCCAAGGCAAAAAGATACTTTGGAGTGTCCCAGAGCCATCTGCAGTTCCTTAAAGCAGCTACATCTTTTTCCAGGGTCATGCAGCTGCCCTCTGCAGTCTCTTTTGGCCTTTGAATCCAAAGCACTGTGCGGGCCTAATGTTTAAGTGCCATTTGGCAAAAACAAATTTCAAGCCCTGGATGGGCTACCATCAGATCAAGTTTCAAGGTATTTTACACAATTGAAGTGCACTTACATTTTTCTTCAACTGATTTAACTTTGTTGCAGATTTGGTTTCATCTTAGCATGCAGCGTAAGAATATTTTCCAACACATATGCAGTGTTGGATTTCATATGGTAGGAAGTGTCAGGCAGGCTGACAGAAATAATGGGACAAACTGACAGATGAAATGATTGTACCCAAACGGAAGTAACAAGTACAATGTAAAGAGGATGGATTCATTTGTCTCCATTTTCTATGAGTTGTAGGGAGGTAGTGCACAAGTTGGTCCCTAAAGAAACCATCACTAAAATTGTGCTTACAATATTAATGAAAAGCACTGCTGGTATTGATGTTATATAATCCTAGTAATATATTGCTGCTTGGAGATAATCTAGAGTATTTTTATATACTTAAGATTTTGATTAAGCAATCATCAAGGGAAAGCCTAAACAGAAAAATTATATCAAACTAGTATTAAACACAAAGATATTAATGTGTTCCTTGGATCCATATTAGAAAAAAGGCGGTTGTTTCAGCACTAGACAGTGTTCATTAGATGTTTTGCCAAGCCACAACCATATTACCAGCATTATCTAGGAATGCCGGGTGCAGTCATGTTTCCAGAAGCCTTCTAAAACTCTAAACACAAGTGATGAAATTAGGCTGAGGCTATCAATTACAAGCATAGATCAGAAGTCACATTCAGCCATCAATTACTTCTTGAATTTCACTTTTTGAAGTCTGGTTTGTCAACTGTGAATTCATAAGAACATTATACAGATAATCCTCCACTTACAACAGTTCATTTAGTGGCCATTCAAAGTTACAACAACACTGAAAAAAGTGACTTATGACTGTTTTTCACATTGTTGCAGTATCCCCTTGGTCACGTGATCGAAATTCAGAAGCTTGGCAACTGACTCGTACTTATGATGGTTGCAGTGTCCCGGGGTCATGTGATCACCTTTTACGACCTTCTGACAGGCAGTCAATAGGAAATCCAGATTCAGTAATAAACTATATTATTAACTTAACAAAACTGCAATGATTCATTTAACAACTCTGGCAAAAAGGTCGTAATATGGGGCAAAGCTCACTTAACAAATGTTTCATTTAGCAACATAAATTTTGGGCTCAATTGTGGTCATAAATCGAGGACTACCTGTAGTCTGAATTAAACTTGAAGAATCAGTGATATGCCCCTTTTAATATAGCTATGATCTCTAATATCAAATTTATGTTGACTTGAAGCCCAATTAATTTGCAGTCTCTTTCAGCTTGCAATGGGGACATTCCTTGAGAAACCTATCATAATAACTTGGGTTTCCTTTTCAGTCACTTACTTTGGAGGGTTTGAATACAGTAATAAATAATGAAGGTGTACAACTCATTTGTGCTATGAAAGACAAGGCAGAATCACTGACTGCTGAAGCAACTGGAGCCTCCTAGAAAACCTGGTAGTGATGGTTGATAAATCAGATGTCAGGTAAAGGAACTTTTGGATAGGGAGAGAAAGATTTTGATGGGAAACATGTTCCTTGAGTGTTGGATGGTTAATTTTGCCTTTAAAGGAGTCAGAAATCTTGGACAGATCTTAGTAAAGAAAAAGAGGAGTTTAAACCAATGCTTTTATAACTTCGCTGGAGGCTATCATATAAAGGCTTCTTTATACAATAATAATATAAGAAGCTGAATAACAATGAACATCTGACCTGTAAAGAAAACTCATTTAGAAAATTCGTTTAGTTTCAGGAATTTCTACAGAATTATCTTATCACCTGATTTGTCTTTTCCTTATGTTTTATAAAGTCTGTATGTTTTACAAATCTTCCTAATAGGATTCTGGTTAATACATTCACATTTATTTCTGTCTCTCTCTCTCTCTCTCTCTCCCAAAGAAAATGAGTTGGGGGGAAAAACCATTTACAGTTATAAGCAGAAATGGCTCTCAAGAGTAGCAGGAGAAGGAAGGGAATAGTTCTGAGGGAAATGCTTAAAACACAATGGGGAAATAAGGGGAACGCTGATCACTGGGTCATCATACAGTGGTGGGTTGTGGATCATTTTGCTGCTGGTTTGCTCAGGGTTGTGCCGGGTGTGCACGTGTGCTTTGCGCGCGCCCCTGCAGCAACCAAAAAATAGCTTCTGCGCATGCGCAGAAGCAAAATCCAAGATGGCGGCGCCCACGGACCAGCACCGACAGAACCGGCTCCGTGACGTCATCGCTGCTTTACTAATGGTTCTAAAGAACCAGTTAGAACCGGTAGGAACCCACCTCTGTCACCATAGTGCTTGTGATGCCAGAAACAGGCAAACTAATGACAAGATCAACAAACTGATATATATTCACTATTCAGTTACTGAGAAAATGGCAAAACTACAGAACCTAGGGCAGGTTTCAGGAGTAAAAGGAATTATTTCAGTCACCTGCTGCTTTATATCACAATAGCATCTCTTTCATGTTCTGTGGCATATAATCCTGTGTTGTTCTGGGAATCTTCTCTGAAACAGAGTTGTAAGGAGTTCATATTTCATAAGGGAATACTATGATCCCCTGAATACAGACATCTGTCATTTCCTCATTATGGATTTTTCAAAAAGCTCCTGAAAAGATCTAAGCTTGGTCTTCTCTTCCTCCTTTTGTTTGCTCCAACCCCAATTATCTTTGCATCATAATTGTCGTCAATGACAGAATAAAACCAGCTTGTTAGTAGTAACCATGTGGATTCCTAACAAGGTCAAGATGGCGTTAACATATATAATAAAATTAAAAACAGCAAAGCTTCCATGACTGAATTAAAATCCTTGCTGTCTCATGCTGGGACTGTAAAAACTAGCATTAGACAGTATTCCAGATAAAAGCTGGTTTTGAAGGGCTTTTGTCCAAATTTTCGAAGAAGCAACATATTTCAAGATTTGTTTTTTTAAAAAAAGGCTTGGTGTTTAACCAATTGATCACTCCCAATAAAGGAAGGGTATCTGTCAGTGGACAGAGAGGAGGCCATTTCCCCTCACAGTCTCTAACATGGCCACAAAAACTGGCCTAGAGAGCTGAGGGAATACTCCAAATTAGATATGGAGGCCATGAGCTACAGAATATGAAGGCCAAATCCTACATAGTATTTACAAGTGTGTTTCCTCAAACATGATAAATACTGGAAGTATATTTTTTTATTTGTAGCCAATTTCTGTTTCAGTAGAAATTCCCTATCTACTAAGGAAGCAACTTGACTGAAAACCTGATAAAAACATTATTTTACAACACTAGTTTTAAAAGGGATGTTTCAATTTCTTAAATAAAATAGATCTGAAAATAAATCTGCCACTGATATAATCAGATTAAAATGACCAAATCAGTTAGTCAATAATCACAAAAATGTGGAAGTTTATAGTTTTTATCAATAAAATGCATCAATAAAACTGAAAATTAAAAACAAAAATATTTTATGGAATAGCAATACAAAAAAAAACCATTAAAGTAGTAATTTGAAAACATATATGAAGGAATTTATAATTGTAAGACTGTTTCCTACATTTTGAAATGCTATGCCACTGAGCTAAAAGATGTATTATATTTCTATTTCAATCTGGCAGTTAACATTAAAAAACAATTTATTGCACTGCAACAATTTATAATTTGGAAAAATAAACCTATAGTAGAATTACTTGCCAAATTTTGTCATTCCAAAGCGATTCAAAGGAAGAAAATTTTGCTCCTTTTGTAGATGCGTGTGACCATCTTGCAGATTTTGACCCACCTGCTTTATGTTCAGAATCAAGTAATAGGCAAAACAACTGGGAATCTCTATATAAAAGTAGGATTTTATGGTACAGTCATTTGAAGTGCGGCTATTCTACTGAGTAATGATAAAGATATAATCTTACTCAAACAAACTTTGCCCATCCTGATCTCCAAAAATACAATTGCCATTATCTCCTAAGAGGACATTTTTTTTTCCTGCTACATTTAGAAGCCTTTTATAGAAATTAAACTGTTTGATGGCTTTTATTCCTTGTTTTAAAAGCACTAATATCCTATTAACAAGACTCTATACTGTTGTATCATCTTACAGGAGATACTGCTTTACCTTTTTTCCTTTCATGTTGTAGCTTGGAAATATCTACTTTCTGGTACTTGAAACTAAGCCTCTGATCCACTTTAAATTTAAGTAGATGATTTATTTTAACCCAGATTACAAACGTAATTTCTTTTTCCTTATCCACCACAACTTATGGGAAAGGTTAGAGATCAATTTGAATACATAGAAATCATGCTCTGTATAAGCCATACTCAACTCTGGAGAAAAATGTGAAAGATATTCTAGCTCCCCTCATAAGGCTCAAGAGACCCCCAACATATATTATATTACATAAAGAGGCAAAGTTTAAAAAGAGGTATGTTTTATCTCTACATTAAGTAAGTTACTATCTTTGCCAGTAATTAGCCAATATTAATTTAGCTTTAGGAAACCACACCAGATAGTTTAGCAATGAAGTAAATTAATTAACTTGAAATACCATGGCATTGTTCAAATATAGGAACCAGTGGTGAAATCTAAAATTTTCCCCTACCGGTTCTGTGGGCGTGGCTTATTTTGTAGGTGTGGCTTGAGACCATGTGGGCGTGGCTTCAGGTGGGCGTAGTTTGATCAGGTGACTCGTTGGGCGTGCTTGGTGGTCAGGTGAACGGGTAGGCGTGGCCAACTTGTAAAATGTGGTGAAACGCTCTTGCTTAGCAACCAAACTTTTGGGCTCAATTGTGGTCATAAATTTTCTTTCTTTCCTTTCTTTCTTTCCTTTCCTCATTTCCTTTCCTTTCCTTTCCTCCTTCTTTCCATTCCTTTCCTTCCTTCCTTTCCTATCCTTTCATTTCCTTCTTTCCTTTCCTCCTTTCCTCTTTTCCTTTCCTTCTTTCCTTTCCTCATTTCCTTTCCTTTCCTTACCTTCGCGGGCCGGGCAGCATCAGGGCGCGCATCTACAGTGCGCCGCTGGCCTCAGCCTCTGGGGCTGGTGGGGGCCTTGGCGGGGCAAGGAGACAGTGGCACTGCCTGAAGAGCTGTCGCAGCTGCGGTCCTTGGTGGTCCAGGCGCCCACCCCCCTCCCAGGCCCCCGCCGGCATGCTTGGGAGCCCTGTGGTGTTTCCCCAGTGACAGCACTGGGGCGTTAGTGAGGGAGCAGCGAAGAGTTCACGGCAGGCGACAGCTCATTTTTGTGTGCGGAGAGTAGGCGAGGGGAGGGCAGGGGGGCTCCCACCCCCGGCGCCCCTCCTCTGTACAACCTGCTGCTGCCGAGCGATCTCGTTCATGCCGCCTGCTTCGCTCATGGGGCAGATGGGTTGGAACTGCCGCGCTTCTTTGCAGCACAGCAAAGAAACGCAGTTCAGCGGGGCCGAGGCAGCGCAGACAATTGTGCCTTCTCTTGCCCCGCTCTCCATCCCAGAGGGCTGCGCATCCCCCCTGCCAATCCTCCGTACAAACCGCCCGCCCCGTTTCTGCAAAGTCAGAGCCCTGCAGGGAGATCCAAAAAGGGGAGGGGACGGCTGCAGAAAAGGCCACCTTCCACCTGTGCCTCTCGCTCCGCTTCTTCACCGGTGGGAAGTGCCGCCGCGGGCCAAGTTCCCAGAGTGGCGCCAGCAGACAGCCGGGCCGATCCCCAAAGAGAGCAGGCAGGTGGCCTGCTTCAGAGCTCCAAGCACCGCAAAGCCGGCACGTGAGGCACGCGGGCCCAGGTAGAAGGCGCCCATTTCTGCAACATCCCCCTCCCCTCTTTGGATTGCCCTGTGGGGGGGCTTTGCCTTTGCAGAAACGGGGCAGCCGTATGTGCAACAGCTGTGGGACATCTGCTTGCCCTTCCAGAGTGCCACTGCCGCCGCCCTCTCAGTGTCCGCATTTATACCGAGGGCCGCCTGCCCACCCACTGGCCAGGCTGGGCTGGACGCCGACCTCAGAAGGCAAGCGACCGTGGGGGACCGCCGGGAAGGCCGCATGGAAGGCTGCTAAGCTTGGCAGGGCTGCGGGGAAGGGAGTAGGCTGCTATTTCCCTTCCCCGCCACCCCGACATGCTTGCCTGCCTTCTCAAGCTGGCCACGGGGACACCGGGAAGGCTGCGTGGAAGGCAGGAAAGCATGTCGGGGCCGTGAGCCGCGGGGAATGGAGTAGGGAAGGCAGGCTGGGACGGTGGGGAGAGGCAAGGGCAGCTAGGTAGGCCGCGACTTCGCAGGCTTACCTGGCAGGCAGATCAGGGGCGCAGCGCTTCAGGCAGGCAAGCTGCAGAACAGACTGGGTGGGGGAGGGCAAGCAAGTGAGCATTGACCGGGGGACCGGTTTGGGGGCGTGGCTAGCCAGCCATCGCTACCGGCTCGGTGAACCACCGGCGCCCGCCACTACTGGTATGCAAGAATCGGTCTGAATCGGGAGCATTTCACAGCTGGGAAAGACCATTGCTAAAGCACAGCAGAACTGTTTTCCAGAATTAAAGACCTAAATAACAAAAATCAGGAGAAATGGCAATGTGCCACAATTTGTTCATGGCTCATGGAATTTGTCAAAATGGCTGCCTTCACAAAACACAGTAAGCCAAAACAAAATATGGTTTAGTTACTACCTAATACCAATTTGCCCTGGGCAGAAGGTTGGACTATAAAATCTCCAAGGTCTCTTCCAGCCCTATGATTCTATGATAATAGAGAAGATTGTCCTAGAATGTGGGTTACTACTTTAATTAGTAATTTTGAATTAGAGGTGGCATGATAAGGGATGCTTTAT
The DNA here is from genome assembly GCA_023053685.1 of Diadophis punctatus similis. NCBI lineage: Eukaryota > Metazoa > Chordata > Lepidosauria > Squamata > Dipsadidae > Diadophis > Diadophis punctatus. Next base: position 57,391,917 of record JALIGW010000003.1, read on the forward strand.
CGGGAAATTTTATTTGGCAAAGAACTGAATCTGTTCTCTTTAAAGTGCAGGTAGTCGTTCTTGAATAACTACGCCCCCTCTGTCATTTGATCACATTTGGGTGCTCAGCAATTGGCTCATAATTATGACAACTGCAGCTTCAGTCATCATTTGCAACCTTCACTTTTGACTTCTGACAGACAATGTCAATGGACATTGTTCTTGCAATTTGCAAGAAATTGCAAATGGTGCTCATGTGTCCATAGGAACTGCATGAAATTCACATAACAAACGTAAGTACACTGCTACAACTGCCATCATGTCGGCACAGTCACATGACATTGTATTTTACAATCATATTGTTTAACAACAGAGTTGCAGGTGCCAATTACCACAGTTAAGAAAGGATTACTTTCCTTTTGGATTGCAGCTAAATCAACCATGTTCTTCTGTTGAACTATACTGCAGCAACAAAGTGCACTTGAGGTATAAGGTGTAACTCAGGGGTGAAATGCTCCCAGTTCGCTTTTACCTGTCGGTCGTCGGAGAGCTGATCGCGAAGGCAGTGCAACGCTCCGCCCACCTGCCGGGACACCGCCATTTGAGTTCTTGTATCCTCTGCACATGCACAGAACGCTTTGTGCATGCGCAGAGGGTAAAAGAACTCAAATGGCGGTGTCCCGGTGGGTGGGCGGAGCGTAGCGCTGCCTCCACGATCGGCTCATCAACGACGGACAGGTAAAAGCGAACCGGGAGCATTTCACCACTGGTGTAACTGAAAACAAACTGAAAGGCTGGTGAAGGCACGATATGCAAATGTGGAACCATATTCAGTGGGGAACGGTCACTACTTCAAAAATGGTTGTGCACGTAAGATAAACAAAGCTGAAAACAATACCTGGTATCTGCGCAAGACATGTTCAGCTGACTAACTTGGAGGAGTCTTTCACACGGCAACAGGTGTTCTCGGGCAAATGAGTTTCCTGAGTGGGAAAGCAGGTTCTGCCTACACACAGGCCCCAAACTATTTGTCATCTCCATGTCCACCACGTTATTCTCAGAGATCAAATTACAATGGCTGTAGCCACCATTCACTGTTGAAAAAAGAAGTGAAAGAGAAAAATAAGTATGAAGTCTTTACTGAGAGAGTTGAAGTATCTGTCATGGTTCCCCTCCACAATATACCATCTGCTTTTGACAACTGGTTTAATGAAATCGGGAGACAAAATAAAACATTTCACATTAATTGTGATTCAGTTCTAAAAGATTTATCTACCCTGAATTATTATTATTGCTTTTTCCAGATAGCATTACAGCTTTAACAGGATTTAACAGTAGTGAGCACACTACTATGCACCAATGTTTTCTGTTTTATTTTGAACTGTTTTTATACAAATAACTAATAGTAAAAATTAAAAGCATAAACATCTTATGAAAACAATCCAAATCAAGTATCAATTAATGCAAAAGGGCCTACTGAAATAGAAAATCTTGATTCTTTCTCTAAAGTAGCAAGAATAAAGATTGAAAGAAATTCCCAATGCCTAAAATCCCCCGTCCTTTGGGCCCAACAAACCAACCTCAGAAAGTGACAGCACGTTCACATCATCTCTGTGGTTCTTGCATAGAAGAAAAGAGGACTGAAAGTTCAAATCAAAAGTTGAAATGGCATAGGTTGTCCTGCCAGAGCAGGGGCTGGACTAGAAGACCTCCAAGGTCCCTTCCAGCTCTATTCTGTTGTACAAATCCCAGATAAGTATTTTAGAATTTCACTTGCTGCTCAATGTATTCTGCACAGGACTAAGGATGATGATGATTTTAGAATCTGACAATTACCCTTATGTTAATATTCAAGTCTCTTTATTAGTATCTAATATTTATTTGTTTAATTTACTTCCTGACAATATCTCTGTGGGATTACTCTAGGTGGCTTACAGTAATAAAAAGGAAGAAAAGTGAAAGAAATATATACAGAGCAGAAGTAAAAGAATAAAAAAATAAAAAAATAAAATACTGTCATCTCACCTACATGTTAGTTTATTAAGAACAAGTTCACAATATGGAAGTTCTAATAATGAAAAAAAAATCTGACTAAAAAGGCAAACTGTATTTTTAAAAAGGATTTCAATATATTTAGTTTATACCAATATTAATTAGAAGAAAACTAAAGAACTAAGTTAAAACTAAGAAAAAAAGAAAGTCAACTTAAAACATTTTGTGATTTAAACAAGAATTTTGTTTACAGGTTAATAATAATAAGTCTCTTAATCACAGCTACAAATGATGTGGGGAATTGTACAGCTTTGGAGCTAGGTTTCTTATTTTTAAGATTTCAAGAGAGCTTTTAAAGTATTTATTAGTGAGACTTATATACCACCTCATAGTGCAAGCACTCTCTAAGCGGTTTACACCAGTAAGCAATGTATATTTATATTTCCCCCAACAATCTGGGTCCTCATTTTACCTACCTCGGAAGGATGGAAGGCTGAGTCAACCTTGAACCGGTAAGATTTGAACAGCTGAACTGCTGTCAGTCAGCTAAAGTAGCCTGCAGTGCTGCACTCTAACTGCTGCGCCACCTTGGTACAAGTATAACGTGTACTAACAGATAAATCAATATTTATTATAGGTTTGGAGTAGCACAATAACATACAGAAAAGAATTCTAATCCAATATTCAATTCTATTTGAAGAAAATCCCAATTTTATATTAATGTTAGTTTTTAGACATTAGCAAATTCAAATTGTTCTTTTGACTTATCAATTTATATAGAATTTATTTTTGTATATTCTATATTAATTCTATTCTATTGGAGTAATGAGTAATTTTCTTTTTTTGCTTAAATAACTTTATTAGATTTTCAAATAAAGAAATAAAAACTAACCCAAACTAATAATTAAAATAAAAAAAGAAAGAAGCAAAGAATAAAAAAGTAAAGGCAAAAAAGTGCAGAAAGAAAAAGAAATACAAGGAAATGACTTCTGATTTTCTTTTACAGCAGACATCACAATAACTTTCATTTTTCTATTGTCTACCATTTGTTATAATCATTAGATCCACTTCATAATTTCATTTTTTCTGTTTTCGTGCAAAAAGTCCAAAGGAGTTTTCCAATGAGCCTTAAAACTAATCAATGCCTTTTTCTAATCAGTCAATTTTGCCATCTCAGTCAGCTCCTTCAACTTCAACATTCATTCTTTCATTGTGAGTAGTGTCAAATCTTTCCATCGTTGTGCATATAAAAGTTTCAGTGCTGTTGTCATATACAGAAATGAACTTCCATGAGTTTTTTTCCATGAGTTTTTGGGACTGCTAGGCTGCTTTCCTAGCAGTCCCAAAAGGAATATCTCTGGTGTCAACTCTACATTAATCTTTAAGACCTTCCAAGTTAATATACATATTTGAATCCAAAATTTTAGCTGTTCTATATAGCAATAGCACTAGCACTTTACTTATATACCGCTTCATAGTACTTTACAGCACTCTCTAAGCGGTTTACAGAGTTCAGCATATTGCCCCCAACAATCTGGGTCCTCATTTTACCCACCTCGGAAGGATGGAAGGCTGAGTCAACTGTATGTCCACCAAGCATGATAAAGTTCCCTCTTGGTGTTCACATTTCCAATATATACCGTATTTTTCGGAGTATAAGACGCACCTTTTTACCCCAAAAAAGAGGGTGAAAACTTACTGGGGGATACTTATGACTCAGATTCAAAGTTCATAAGGTCACGTGACTACATTTCAGGTAGTCAGCAACTACATGCATTTACAACCATTTGCAGCACCCCACAGTCATGTGACCACATACTGCAGTTTTGCTGAAAACCAGCATTTACTTAACAGCCGTACATTTGCTTAATGGATACCACACAAAAAAATTGTAAAATCGGGTCGTCATGTCGATGACCCAATTGATGAACATCACAACTTACGCTTATAAAGGGCAGGTTCCATTACAATTGTAATTCAAGAACTATCTGTATCAGGGGTGTCAAACTTGCAGAGTCATGATGGCGTCACGTGACGTATCAGGACGTTTTTCCCCTTCACTAAACCGGGCGTGGCCAGTGTATGATACATCTGGCCCGCGGGCCGCGAGTTTGACAGCCCTGATCTATATATTTTTTCTAAATATATATAGCAAATTTAAGTTACGTTTTTTATTTTTAGATAATAATTTCTTTCTTGTACATATAAATGTAATACGTGAGATGAATACTCAAAATCTAAATTCATCGTACTCTATTAAATTAAACACCAATTACTTATTCTCAAAGGCTACCCAGTTTCCTAATTATATAATAAGGTAAATTAGCATGATTTTAATAATATTACCAAATGGATTATACCCTGGGTTTAAGACCCTCAATTACACCAAGATTAAAATCAGCAATCCAATAAATGTGTCGAAGTACAAAAAAATTTCACCAATGGAACTTTACAGTAAAATTGCAAAGGCTGGATGGAAAGGGCAATCAATTCAAACAGTGTTTGTATTTTAGGAATTTACCCAATTAAGAACAATGAACAAATAGTGGTAATGAATGTCACTTAAAACTAATGACTCACATTCCAAACAAAGATGGGTTTGAAATATTTGCCTAACACACTGAACTATCCCTAGAGGCTTTGTGGCTTTTGTGGCATCTGCCATATTAAGTCATTTGCTTATTCTTGCTATTTTGAGACATCATACACAATGCACCTACAACATGTCTAAAGATAGCTACTTTTTAACTGGCAGCTACCAGTGACGTATCCTTCCAGAATGAGGCTTTACATGAGACTGATTTGAAATAAATCAAATCATCCATCAGAGCAATCAGCACCTGTCTTGCTCTTACATTTCCAGTTTGTCTTTCCACAACAGACAAGTACCTGTTTATTAGTCTAAGAGAAAATGAAATTTTCCTTTCTTAAAAAAGACTGTTTTGCAGCAAGACTGTTTATAAACCATGCAGATAATGCATTCCTGGCTAGTTAGGATAGGTGAATAGCTACTTTGGGATGAAGTCATAAATTATATACACCACAGAGCTGGATACACACACAGTCTTTCAACATGTTAAAATAAAAACTGGTGAGATGGGATAAGAGATTTCTTTTACGGGAGGCAGCAGTGCTGTATAAAATGCTAAATTTAAAAACAGTGATGATAAATACAAATCTGTTTGAGTAGCCATTTTTTGAGTTTGTGATATAAAAATGAGCAAACAAGTTGGCAATATTTCTTTGAAGAATGAGTCTTTGTATAGATTTTGGTGGAAGAAGGGGGGGAAAATAACAAAATAATATTTTCAATGTGGACATCAAACACAATTTTTACAGATGCAACTATTCTGCGATGCGGTGATCCATGTCTGCAATTAATCTTGTCTCATCATCAATGAAATCATGTGTCTGTGAATTAATTAATGACTTTCAGTGAGGATTCATGACAAACTAGACATCTCTGAAGGAGAGGAGACAGCACTATGGTAAGATCAAGAATATGGTGAATGGTGATATGATGAATACTGGAGTGAAATCTATCCAGAATAATTTGTTGTATTTTAAGAGAAGCTGATAAGTTATTAAAATTTAAGACAAAATGATGTTACTAAAATTGTTCATATTTGTTATGAATAGCATTTCTTTGTATATTTTTCTTTTTCTTTGTTGTATTCTTATTTTTTTCTATTTCTTTTTTTTTTTGCAGCCTGAACTTTTTTTAGTTTAGTTTGTATTAGTTTTTACTATGTTTATTAAAAACTTTAATAAGATTATGTGTATGTGTTAATTTTCTGCTATTCAAGATTTTAAATTAAGCATCACTGATTACGGTCTAATAATTCAGAAGAAAATTAAATAAGTTGTTCAGTACCAGTCTGTAAAATCCAGTATTTTGTTTTATTAGTTTGTTAATTTTTCAAAGCTAGGCTTTGTATATATCATGCTGTATAATATGTTATTTAGTCAACAAAACACCCATCACAGTCAAAATGAGTTCCTTTCCCCCCTGCAATATGCCTTTCCTCAACTTACAGTAGATTGGCATATCTATCTAGAAATGTGAGCAATAAACCTTAAAATAAAAGAATTAAGAAATTAATAACCTTTAGTACTTCCAAACTTTTAAGCTTGAACGTACAGAACCAAAGTCACTTAAACTTTTTTTTAACACCAAGATGGCAAACATATGGTTCCCCCGTTAAATTCCCAGTACACATCATCACTGATCATGCTGGCTGAGATCATCTGGACATGTGGCCCCTTCTATCTGAAGTACCATAAATATTTCCACAAGCTTCGGGTGCTCCAGAAAAGCTGCTACTGTGAGTATAGAAAGGAGGAACAATTACCGTATTTTTCGGAGTATAAGACGCACCTTTTTGCCCCCAAAAACAGGGTGAAAACTTGGGTGCGTCTTATACACCGAATGTAGCCCCACCCACCCAGCCATTCCCACCCTTTGGCCTCTGTCTTCCAGCAATTTACCTGTTTGCAGCAAAGAGGGCTGTAAAGCCAAGCAAGTCACTAGCAGTTTCCCCGATCTACAGCTGATTAGCCACGTGGAAAAATGAAAGTGAAACTAACTGCAAAGAGGCAAATAGCTGGGAGAGACAGGCAGATTTTTATTTTTTGCTGAACTGGATGGAAGGGGGTAAGTGAATAACTATAAATGTCTGTAGAATGTTCAAATTATTAGACTTATTTTTAAAGACTGCTTTATTATTGTTCTAGAGCCAGGGGTCTCCAACCTTGGCAACTTTAAGACTTGTGGACTTCAACTCCCAGAATTCAACAGCCAGCTTTGTTAGCTTTGCTGGCTGTGGGATTCTGGGAGTTGAAGTCCACAAGTCTTAAAGTTGCCAAGGTTGGAGATCCCTGTAAATCTAGACAACTTAACAAAATAAAGAAGCTTTTTAAAATAAATGCTTGCTCTGAAGAGGCCCAGTGCTATTGTATCTTCTTTTAAATAATAGAGAATAATGTATACTTCCAGAAATTTTAATTAATTTTAACAGCTCTGTACAAGTATAGTCTGAAATGTAACAGTGTCCTGTTTAGTATTAGAGTTTAGTTACCTTGGAGTAGATCTATTTAAATAATTGGGAAGAGTTAGTGTGACTACATTTAAGAAAACTTTCTGGCATAATGTACATTTCTCCAATTCTTTGCTATTTCTATGGGTCAGGCACACATGCACAGAAATACACAGCAAACAGTGTATATCATCTGTGCTGTTTGCTGTTTGGCAAATTGCTTGGAGGCAGAGGCCTTTTTCCCTTGTTTTCCTCCCCCAAAACTAAGGTGCGTCTTATACTTCGGTGCGTCTTATACTCCGAAAAATACGGTACATGGAACATACCATATAATCAATAGGGAATAATCTGGTCACCCAGAGTTGGTTTTATTGAACAAAGTGAGACAGTCTCTTTAAATATCAGATCATTTAGCTGTACATTATTTAATTTATTGCACTTTTGTATGGCTAGAAAATTCCAACCGTGGCTGCCAGAATAACTTGGCTAATATTGCATGCAATGAACACCAAATTGAGTGTGCATGTCTATCAGAGTGCAGGTTACTATCCTGCTTTGAGAACTGATACAATATCTTTAGCCAGCTACCCATATCATTGATAAACATTTACTGTAGATGTGGTCCAAATTCCATTATTACAACTTGGATCCAAATCCCATTTTTTAGAATGGACTATTCCTAATTTATGTATCTGAAATGATTCTGATACTACATTCATACTCCTGCATCATTCAAAGGGTGTTCATCCCAAAGTGCATAGCTAAATGGCTATGGAGATTCTCAGTCATCCAGATCATGGTTGTCCCAAAGCTGCTTTTTCAAGAGGCAACTAGACTTTCTGGTTTTTCTTTCAAGGCGTTTCGCTTCTGAAGAAGCTAAAGAAGTTTCTTGGATGAGAAGCGAAACATCTTCAAAGAAAAACCAGAAAGTCCAGTTGCCTCTTGGAAAAACATCTTTGGATTTCTGATACTAGTTTGTTAAATTAAGAATTATATCTTTTTTTAATGTAGTTTCCAGGCAGTGGTTGCAGCCTTACAGACACAAAAAATCGTTTCTATCACACATGAACATTACTTATCATGCAGAGAAGTCACATAGACGCAGCCACTACAGATGTTGGAAAAACCACCCCAAGCCCTGACACAGACAGGAAAATGTGATGCATAGACAAGGCCATATCTTTAAAATGTAGAAGAAAAAAGTTGAAAGAAGCAGAACTTCTCTTTTGTGATACTTTTCTGAGCATATTCTGACAATGAGCAGAAAAAAGACGACAACAGCTTCACTTTGAAATTACTGCCAAAGAATGGTAAGAACACTGTATGTTCTTTCTAAAGAAAACGACATCCAATTGTTCTCTCGCTATACAATATGTATAACTGGCAGGAAAGAGGGCTGTTCATTAACGTCAGCTGAACAACTGGAAACAATATTCTAGCCATATATTTGGAGGAAGAGCAGACCTCTGATTATACCTCTCAACTCCTAGATTCCAGAATTAGGAATAGTGAATTGCCATTATGTGGAGGCCACTTTCCATTAATCCCTGTTCTTGGCTGTTTCCATGCTAAGAAACATTTCAATGGATAATCACCCCATCCCAATAAACCACCAGACACTATAATGGTGTAGACCAGGGATTTCCAAACTTGGCAATTTTAAGACTTGTAGACTTCAACTCCCAGAATCCCTCAGCCAGCCATGTTGTCAAGTTTGGAGTCCTCTAGTGTAGACTCAATCAGCAGAATCCAAAGGAAGAGTAAGTAGAGAAAATACAATATTCAGATCAATCAGCAGAATCCAAAGGAAGAGTAAGTAGAGAAAATACAATATTCAGAGGAACTCAATCAGAGGTAATAAGTTATTCCATACAATAAATATAACAAGGAATAAAGAAAGGTAAGGCAGGGAACAAACCTGCTCTGGAGAAAACATAGTTCCATATGTCTATGCGCTGAATTGATAATAAGATTTTCTGGGGAAGCATTGTGCAGCAAAAATGAAGCACAGCAGTCCTATCAAATACTGCCAAATGGAAAATGGGTCCCTTCTCTTCCCTTCAATTGCTGCCTGGTAAGGACCTCTTGATTATTTTCTATTCAACAGCTGCAATTAATTGCAACTGCTCGGCCTGCAGATCTGAGTATCACAGGAATACTTGATAACATTAATATCATCAAGGAAAACAGGCCTACATTTAAAAAAAAACACAATGCAGGGCACTCTGAAATTGTATGGTGCACACAGATGTAGAAATATTGTGTGACTATACCATCTCAAATGATACTATGGATTAGAAAAGGTTAAATAAATGGTCATCTTCTTAAGACAGAACTAAAAATCAAGAGTTCTTGGTTCTACATTTCTGAAATCTTAATGCAGATAAGATTCTAAGCCAAACTATACATGCTTTCTTGCAAAATAAATTCCAAGTATTAAAAAATCGTAGTCTATGTATATGACTACAGCTTTATTCACAGTCCTATACATTTATAAAACTACAGGCTACACTGCTTTATTTTTAGGATAATTATTATCAGCATATCATGTTAATACAAACATGGGGGATCTCTGGTGGGATAGAGAGTGGGAGCATCACAGTCATTACAGGGAGGGGCAGGTATGCCGGGAGCAGAGGGGTAGGCCGCTCTTGGGGAACGAGAATTTGCTGTTTACAAGCGATTCCTCGTTCTGGCCCCTCAGATCAGGTTCCATCTAGCTCAGCCCGAGTACCTGGTAACCAGGGATGTCAGGGCCCTGGGCTCAAGCTGCTGCTGTTGAATGCCAGGTCGATTAACAACAAGGCCCCCCTGGTCCGGGATCTAATCTTGGAGGAGGGGGCGGACCTGACATGCATTACTGAGACCTGGCTGGGCCAGGAGGGGGGGTTCCCCTCTCCGAGATGTGCCCAGACGGGTTCTCAGTGCAGCATCAGCCGCGACCCCAGGGAAGGGGTGGAGGAGTGGCAATTATAGCTCGCCAAAATCTTTGTCCTCGGAGGATCCCTGCCCCAGAGATTGTTGGGTGTGAGACGCTCCTTCTGAAGTTGGACTTAGGGGTACAGGTGGGCCTTTTGCTAATGTACTTGCCTCCTAGCTGCGTTGCAAAGGCCCTGCCTGTTCTGCTCGAGGCGATAGCCGGGCTGGCGATTGAGTTCCCCAGGTTGATGGTGCTGGGGGACTTCAACCTGCCATCTTCCGGCGAAACCTCGGAGGCAGTCCAGGAGTTCATGGCTTCCATGACAACCATGGACCTGACCCAAGTAGTTCAGGGTCCGACTCATGAGGGGGGTCACACACTTGACCTTGTGTTTCTCTCGGGGCAGTGGAGAGATGATCTGAGGTTGAGGGGTTTAGTCACAGCACCCTTGTCGTGGTCAGATCATTTCCTCCTGAGGTTAGATTTTATGGCACCACTCCTCCACCGCAAGGAGGCGGGACCGACTAAGTGGTTCCGCCCCAGGCGCCTAATGGAATCCGAAGGATTTCAGAGGGAACTTGGGGAAATACCTGAATCCCTAGTACACAATTTATCTGAGGACCTAGTGGCTGCCTGGAATCGGGCAGCGACGGGGGCCTTAGATCGGATTGCGCCTTTGCGGCCTCTCCGTGGCAGCGGATCCAGGAGGGCTCCTTGGTTTACTGAGGAACTCCGGGAGATGAAGCGCCTAAAGAGACGCCTAGAGCGACGATGGAGGGCTAGTAAAGCTGAATCTGATCGGACACTTTTAAGAACTTGCATTAAGTCTTACTTAGTGGCAATACGGGCGGCAAAATGCGCATATTTTTCCGCCCTTATTGCGTCCGCCGACTCCCGCCCAGCCGCCCTGTTTAGGGTAACGCGCTCCCTCCTTGCAAAGGGAGGGGGCAAAGAACCCTTGCAGGGTAGAGCTGAGGAATTTTCCCAGTTCCTGGCGGATAAAATCACTCAGATTCGGACTCCATTTGGACAGGGCAGGCCGAGATGACAGGGGCGAGTCTTAGTCCTGTTATTTGGGAGGAGTTTGAGCCTATCACTCCTGAGGATGTGGACAAGGCCATAGGAGCGATGAGGGCCTCCACTTGTTTATTGGACCCGTGTCCCTCCTGGCTGGTTTCGGCTAGCAGGGAGGTGACACGCGGCTGGCTCCAAGCTGTTGTGATCGCATCTTTGAGAGAGGGGTCCATCCCGCAGCCCTTAAAAGCTGCGGTGGTGAGGCCCCTCCTCAAGAAGCCTTCCCTGGACCCAGCGGATTTAAAGAACTTCCGTCCAGTCTCCAACTTACCCTTCGTGGGTAAAGTTGTTGAGAAAGTGGTGTCGCTCCAACTCCTGCGGTAATTGGAGGATACGGATTATCTGGATCCCTTTCAGTCGGGTTTCAGGCGTGGCTACAATACAGAGACTGCTTTGGTCGCTCTGATGGATGATCTCTGGCGAGCCCGAGATGGAGGTCATTCCTCCATCTTGGTGTTACTTGACCTCTCAGCGGCTTTTGATACCATCGACCATGGTATCCTTCTGTGTCGTCTTGGGGAGATAGGAGTGGGGGGCACCATTCTGCAGTGGTTCTCCTCCTTTCTCTCCGACAGGACGCAGTCGGTGTTGACAGGAGGGCAGAGGTCAGCCCCTAGGCCCCTGGTTTGCGGGGTGCCACAGGGCTCGGTCCTCTCCCCCATCCTGTTCAACATTTACATGAAACCGCTGGGTGAGATCATCCGACGACACGGGGTGAGGTATCAACAATATGCCGACGATACCCAGTTGTACATCTCCACTCCGTGTCAGTTCAGTGAAGCAGTTAATGTAATGTGCCGCTGCCTGAACAATGTAAGGGTCTGGATGGGAGTGAATAGACTCAGGCTCAACCCAGACAAGACTGAGTGGCTCTGGATATTGCCTCCCAAGGACTATGTCGACTGTCCCTCCTTGGTTCTTGGGGGAGAAAAATTGACTCCCTCAGAACGGGTCCGCAATTTGGGGGTCCTCCTAGATCCACAGCTTAAATTGGATCAACATCTTTCAGCTGTGGCTAGGGGGGCCTTTCCCACAGATCCGGCTTGTGCACCAATTGCGACCCTACTTGGAGAGGGAGGCTTTGCTCACAGTCACTCATGCCCTTGTCACCCCACGGCTTGACTACTGTAACGGGCTCTACATGGGGCTACCCTCGAAGAGCATCCGGAGACTACAATTGGTACAGAATGCAGCTGCGCGAGCTGTGGTGGGTGTACCGAGATACACCCACGTAACACCCATCCTCCGCCAGCTGCACTGGCTGCCCATCAGTCTCCGGTCGCAATTCAAGGTGTTGGTTTTGACCTTTAAAGCCCTACATGGCTCAGGGCCAGGTTACCTTCGGGACCGCATCCTGCCACATTCCTCCCTACGACCAGTGAGGTCCCACAGAGAGGGCCTCCTCCAGGTCCCATCTGCCAAACAATGTCGGCTGGCGGGCCCAAGGGGGAGGGCCTTCTCTGTGGGAGCCCCAGCTCTCTGGAACCAACTCCCGCCAGAGATCCGGACTATCCCCACCCTACTGGACTTCCGCAAGGCAGTAAAAACATGGCTCTTCCGGCAGGCGGGGTGAAGAGATGATTTCCCCCCAAGTATGAATGGTTTTTTTTTTAATTGTAATATGTTTTTAAATGTTATTTTAACTATGTAGTTCTAATCTCTGCTGTAAGCCGCCCTGAGTCCCACGGGATTGGGCGGCCTATAAGAACTCTTATAAAATAAAATAAAATAAATAAAACACATCAAATCCAAATGAACATGTCCCTATGAATGAAGTCTCATTGCAATAAAATGTAACATATGAACTAATATCATATTAAATCGATGTAGACAAATGACACATTTTCTAAAAGAGAGTAATTTATCGTAATAAAGTGAAATTGAACATTGTTGATACCTCAATCCCAATTGCCAGAAGACTCTAACTAGCACTCTAGGGAAATGTCAAAAAGATCAGCAAATCATTTCTAATACCTCATGCTCTGGAATTAGTTTGTTCTCTGTTAGGGACTTCAGCCCAACATGTTTAAGCAAACTCTGTAGCATTGGGATATGCTGAACTCAAGACTAGCTGAACTGCAATATTCAAATATAGGACAAATTTAAATAAAAGTTAAAGTCAAAAAAGATTAATTACCTTTTCACTTAATGAGAAGTTACTCTGAGATTATTTTGCAATTTAACATAATTTTCTGCTTGATATGCATGCAATAGCTGGATCTATCCCTGACTTACCCTGGACATTTTTTTTGCATTTTTACTAATGTTTATTGTAATATAAAATACGAATAGAAATAAATATAAGGAGGAAAAGGGGAAAGGAATGCAAAATGAAAAGAAAAAGGGAAAAAGTGATGACTTCTGACTCTTTTCTGTACAGTAGAAAACGAAGTACAATTACAGCCTCAACTTTCTGTTGAATGCAAGCCATTTCTATAGTCACAATGTTGACCTAGTCATCAAAACCTAAGATCAAAATTTCAATTTTATCTGTTCCAAGAATGAAGTCCAGAAGTGGTTTCCAAGTAGAAACAAAACAGGATAGGTTCTTCTCTTTAATTAAAACAGTTGGCTTTGCCAACTCCATCACTTTTTCCATCCATTCTTCCATTATGGGTATTGACATGTCTTTCCATTTGTGTGCATAATTTCTGTGCATGATTCTCATCGCTATCAACTTTTATAATTACAAAGCTCTTTCTTTCAGACCCTTTATCCAACATCCCTAATAAGATGGTTTCAGTTTTGAATTTGTTTTAAGAATCTTCTAAATTAAGACAAAATTTGGCCCCAATATTTCTTTGCTTTATCATAAGCCCAACAAAGAAAAAAAAAACATTTTTACAATTACATTTCCAACTAACTTTTGAAACACCTTCAGACAATTCTGACAAATTTTTGGGCATTACGGTAGGACCAACAATACACCCTGGACATTTACCCTGTTTCCCCCAAAACAAGACATCCCCTGATAATAAGCCCAATCGGGCTTTTGAGTGCATGGCAATAAGGCCAAGCGCTTATTTCAGGATTCAAAAAAATATAAGGCAGGGTCTTATTTTCAGGGAAACATGGTACATTAAAAAATTCCAAGTCATCTTCTGAACTAAATAGCCATTTCTAGCTGTCATCATTTATTTTCAAACATCACATCCCTAAAGAACGTTATTGTGTTTGATAAAGGAATAAATCAACTGTCTGAAAATATAACAACCAGTGAGAATCTAAGTAGAGTTAAAAATGGAAAGATTAACTTTCTGCAGCTCAACTCATTTAAAGCAAGTTGCCTGAGTTCAATATAAAGGGGCTCATAAGCCATAGTAAATTAATTAAAAGTAAAATCTCATTCAGGTGATAAATGATGCAGAAGAGCTATTTTGTTTTGCTTTAGTCCTGTTCTCAGAGCCATATTCATTCAATCATTGCTTATTCTTCTTCTCTATGTCACAATATTACAAGTATGTAAATAAGGATGGCATTGTTCCTATTGTTTATGCATCTCATATGCATTCTATGTATGTTGTGTAAGAGCTATGTGATTACAAACATTTCACACAGAATGCTGAGTCACATGCAGTGTGCCTACAAAATTTGACAAGTCAGTTTCCTGCACTAACACTTTTGGTTTGCATGCCTTAAATATTACCTTTAATGGGAATAAATCAGGGGTGGGTTCCACTTACTTTCGCTATCTGTTTGCATTGTGATGTTGCGCGCACGCGCGCTTTCCTCACTTGCACCCCCTCGTGCAATTCTGCTTCCGCGCATGCTCAGTAGCTATAATCAGCCCAAAACACAGATGAGGAGCTGATCAGCTGTGCTTCGGGCGAAGGAATAAAGATAAGTATAAACCCGGGGGTGGGTGGGAGGGCCCTTTTTCGAGCAGCAGCAGAGGGAAAAACTTCCAAATAGGAAAAAATCCAGGGTGAAATCCCAAAAAAAGATGGCGGCACCCACGGACCGGCACGGACCGAACCGGATCCGTGACGCCATCGTGATGTCACCAGCAGGTCGCTACCGGTTCGGGCGATCCGGTCCAAACCGGGAGGAACCCACCCCTGGAATAAATTCCTTTTGGACTGGAGGAGGGCATTTTTCCCCATACTAAATATAATAAGTTAATACAAAGCTCTCAGAAAAGGAAACAATGATGAATAAAAACAATTTTTCTTCACAGTGTACACTTTTCCCATAATTGCCACCTTGCCAACTATTTATGTGTTTGAATGGGCTTCAATATTTTGTTTTTCTTATGTAATCCAATTGAAGCTTAGATGAAGATAAAAGTTTCCAATGCTCCAATAAAATTTGGAAATGATATATTACACATAAAAGAGACTGGCATTCTTTGAATGTTTTTGCGATAGTTCTCATTGTTAGCCAGAGTTTCTATTACAAAATCTCAGCACTGTAACAGTTGTGCTCTGAGCTGTTTTATAATAGAAAGATCTTTGGATAAGATAATTTCCAGATTAGATCAGACACTGGATTTAGTAGTGGTAAAATATCATCCAAAAATAATTTACAGAGTAAAATAATGATTGGTATTTTGTAGATTTGTGCAGTCAGACTTTAACATCAGTGTGTCTTTCTGGATGGAAAAGAACTTACCTAGATTCATTTTCAGCTGGCTACTAAATTTTAGTATAGTATTTTTTATTCTAATTCATTACAAATCAATCAAAAATATGTAAAGTTCTGTTGATTAAGACAGAAGTCTCCATATTATGTGGTAGAATGGACAGATAAGGATTTTCTAAAATGGAAGAAAAGAGGTTTTTTGGGGGGGGGGAACTATCCTCTTAATTATTTAAATCTATGGCACAAAACACTTTTAATATAAAATTAATGCCACTGCAGGACATATATTCAATAGCTGGTTCTGGGGAGAGATCTATATAGCAGCTGACAAAACCACAAAAAGCAAGCCATACAACTGTCAAGGAAACAATAATAAATAAATTGAACAAAATGGAAAACAGGGTTAAAAAAAGGCAATTCTCCAAATATTCAACATCACATCTGTCCCTTGGAACAAATGAAATGGGGTCAATTTGAGAGCTACAGATGTTTTTGTTTCTAAGATAGAGAGAGCCTCTACTAGTATCCACAAAAAGAATTTGGCCTCAATTTTGTAGTTAAAAAGTTAAGATAACTATGTAGCACTTCCCAAAGTTTTTCCATTATTACCCAAAATTGCTTAGCAGAAAGTCCTTTTTACCACCGTTTAAAAATTCCCTATTTAAATGTCCCTGCAGTGATTGGATAATGGGTTTATTGATGTTTACTGACATTACCCAAAGAAAAACCACTTTTACCCAATTCTGGGTGATTTCCCAGGTTTGGGGAATACTGATTTAGAGAATTGGCAAGTCTCAAACAAATCTTTAGGTAACAGATTGTCATTTGTTTGACCAATGCATAGTACGATGGAGTGTTAGTCTATTTAAATCTTCCAAATGGAAACATAAAAATATTACATTGTAATATAAGAAACATTAGTCACCATGCTAAAATATGTATATACTGTATCCAAATACATCAGTGCAATAAAAATGCAATTTAGCCTAGTAGAATCAACAGAAATATGTTCTTTGATTAAGAGTATGTTCTCTGGAGAGAATAAGACAAAGTTACCTTAATTACTAGTAACAACAAATAAACAAACAACAACAACACACAAGAACAGGTGGAAATGCCTTCTCAAGATTTTAACAAATATAACCACCAATTGTCCAAATAACTACTTTGAATTTAATGAATACAAACATTGTAAAAATTAGTTGCAGAAGTTTTTGTGTTGGATTGACAAGGATTTATTTTCTGTTTCTTCATCATAAATTAGAAACACATATTATCATGTTTACTACATTGCGACCGCATAGGAAATTGCATGTAGTATTTCTCCATTATATTATTATTGCTCAGCCATTCAATTGAATA
This sequence comes from Diadophis punctatus similis, assembly GCA_023053685.1. Taxonomy (NCBI): domain Eukaryota; kingdom Metazoa; phylum Chordata; class Lepidosauria; order Squamata; family Dipsadidae; genus Diadophis; species Diadophis punctatus. The sequence goes on from JALIGW010000003.1 coordinate 57,408,861, forward strand.
TAAGAAAGCTGTCATAGAATTACTCACTCATGTGTGGAAATGTTGGCTATGTATGTTTTTTATGGAATTGATTAACAGCAAAGAAACTATAAAGTCAATAGGTAAAACTAGATAATTTATTTTCTTGCTCTACATATTGGCATTAAGGCTTACAATATCTTAATGAATTTCTTGGTACATCTATAGTTTCATTTCTGTTCTGCATTACTACGGTAGACTTACAGCATGTCAAATAAATCATTGTAATGAAGTTTGATGAACAAAGATTTTGATGGTGGTACACCATAATTATAAACATCAGCAGTAAAGCTTTTTTCAATCATGAAAGGAAAAGCACTTTGATGATGGCCTAGAAAAACTGCTTGATTAAAATTACTTTTGGCATTTCAGGCAATGGAAATCTTCAAATATTGCTCTGACCTTTAGTCTTCAAAAATGCATCTTTTGTTAGTAAATTGCAATATCTTTAATCATACAATATTAAGGACACTACGAATCAGAAGAACATGCAACAAGTTTGATTTATGTATGTAAATTTGAAAAAAATCTATACCCATGGTAAAAATTATTCAACTTCTAAAGAAAGAAACAGCTATAGCATCCCAATGATTTCCCCTTTCATATGGAAAGAATCAAATGGTTAAAGAAATAAACTGTTGGAACAGACATAATATTATAAAATTGACTATGAACCTTACATTCAGATTTCTTCTTGATGTATGTCTCATAAATTTAAAACTTGAGTCAGATCAGGTGTAAGACTCAATATAAATCGAAAATCACCAGTCCCTGTTTTTACATTTCTGCACATAATATCATATACAAAATGACTAGTTCACAGAGCAAAACTTTTACATCTATCAATATGTTATCATAAACCATAAGTATCTTTGTTCAAAAAAATGAGATAATAAACTAGACATTATAATGAGAACAGATGTGTAATTTCATTGCTCAAAATCTTTTAGTAAAGTTAAACATTCTTGCAACTAAACATTATGAATTTGTGGTGGAGGTAGAAGACAAGGTTTGCTGAAGTTTGTCTTCTTTTTTCACTCATTATTCTGATCAAGAATCTTTTTCATCACTCTTTTCCAAGGGGTTGAGAACCAACTGATTATTGGATGATTAGAGTTTTAACTGGGGTTTTTAAAGAAGAAATTTAAGATCATGTGCAAAAGAGACAAATACAATTCTAAACTCATAAATGTTTTCTCAGTACCATACGGTCAGCCTTATCACTAGAAAATGTTCCCTTTTCTCTTCATCACTTTCTGATCCATCTATTAAATCTTTCCCTCTGCCATTTTCTGATCCATCAAACTCTACCTCTACTATGTTTCTCAACAGAACAGTAAAAGGTGAAAAATACATAAACTACAAAATTGTTCTGACCCAGCTGCAGGAACAAGGAACACAGCACAAACAGCGTCCGAACAAACCTTGTTTTAATATTTACAAACTATTAATTATTTGTCTTAGCAGTCATTTTAAAGTTAATGAAATAATAAAGCAGTCTTTTTGGAGCAACAGCTGTTAATTAACCTTCTTTAGAGTCGGCAATAGTCCAAACAACAAGAGTCAAAAGTCCAACAAAGAGGTTGTCTGATAACAGCACACAATCTTACTATTGTTGGCAGAATGCCCAGGAGCAATTTGCAGGAAAATGGACGTCTTCCAAACACAAGCCGAACAGGAATTTTGAATTCAAAAGACACAACGGGAATGAACAAAGTTGTTTCCTGCAAATTGGTCAGTCCTTTTCCTCACTTAAATAGGCTATGGGATTGGCCAATTAACCCCAAGCCTTACTCCCGAGTAGACCTTCTCCTCAGGAGCCACTCCTGCCTTTTGGAAGCTCTGTGCGCACACGCATTGAGGACAGGCTCCTCCTCTTCTTCGACTTCATCTTCTGCCCTCATGGCAGCATCTGGAGGTCTGAAGGCCCTGGCTGAATGTCTGCCTCTGGCACCAAGTCTTTCCCAGCCTCCTCACTGTCAGACTCTGGTACCAGCTGCATAGGCCGATGGCGAATCATCACACTAGCCTCCTCGCTGTCTGAATCAGCTACTAGCTGCACAGGCCACTGGCGGGCCACAACAAAAATTTCTTTTGGGTGCATGGTCAACAGAATGACAGAAAAAATAACTACCCAGGGAATACACAAGAGCTGGGTTCCTCCCGGTTCGGACCGGTTCGCACGAACCGGTAACGAACCGCTGGTGACATCACAATGATGTCACAGAACCGGTTCGGTTGGTGTCGGTCCGTGGGTGCTGCCATCTTTTTTTTTAAAAAAATTTTTATTTTATTTTATTTTTTAATTTTTTTTTATTTCTTCTTCTTCTGAGCATGCGCAGAAGCAGAGTTTCCGGCACTGTGCATGCGGCCGCATCTTGTTTTCAGTTTTCCCCCCTGGATTTTTCAGCACTGCGCATGTGCACGTAAGCCCACACGGCGCGGCCACGCGGCGCAGGAGGAATCAAACCAGCAGCGAGGTAAGTTAGAACCCACCCCTGGAATACACCAGGCATCTGCTATTATTTCACTACCAGATCACAATGATGAATAATCTGGAAAACAAAAAACAAAATGCCTTAAACAATTGGTAAATTTGAAATGATTCAGTTTCCTCTCAAGATGTCAGTCTCAAAGATTTTCTTAGCTTATGAACCAAAGATAATTCTCACCACTGATTCATTACAAAGAATGTGACAGCATCAGTCCAGGCACCGGTGAGTTAGGAAGTCTGTTGCTATAATAAGTGTTTCTTTAATTCATCTCTCCTGATAACCTTTTAATTCTCAACACTCTTCTGAAAATATTTAAATCTTGAAAATATGATGTAACGAGCCAGTATGCATCACTGAACGCTAGTTTTAGACTTCAGAGATATACTGTATATTGACTCATTATGTTTCACTTTTTTCAATTCTTTCAGTTTATGCAGGATCCATAGCCACTTTGGTTACCTAAAATGAAGGACATAAACTGACCACAGTAAACACCTGCACATAATAAATTCTTTCTATATATGAGAAAAGACTTTTAAGACCCACTTTGTTAACTGCTAAATAACCTTTGCTGGTTATGTGAAAGAATATAGAAAGAATTTGGTTTTATTAAAGAAAAGAAACCAGGTTTTTTTTCCAAATCAAATTTTAAAAAACCCAAGTTGCTGGCTGCAAAATGCTTTGGGATTTTATAAAGTACACAATACTCCTGTCCACCATCACCACCACTACTGATGCTAATGGGGCTGATTTTTTCATTTGCTTTTAAAATACTCCCACTGTTAAAGCATGCAAAAAGTAAAGGAAACAGTAGGTGCACTTAAAAGAGAAGATTGCAAAGGAAGTAATGGGCAGCAGGGACAAAGTAGAACTGCTTAACTCATTCTCTGCATCAGTCTTCACACAAAAAGAAACTATGGCCCAACCTACCAAAAACCTAACTGTAAAAAACAGACTAGAAATAAAAAATTAAAATAAGCAAGAAAATGGTTAGAGAACACCTATCTGAACTTGATGAATATAAATCACTTGGACCTGAGGGATTACAACTCAGAGTTCTGAAGAAGATGGCATATGTTATCTCAGAACCATTATACCATATCTTTCAAAAGTCTTGGAACACCAGGGAATTTACCTGAGGATTGGAAAAGAGCTGATGTGGTTCCTGTCTTCAAAAAAGGGAAAAAACCAGACCCAGGAAACTACAGACCAATCAGCCTAACATCAATACCTGGGAATATACTAGAAAAGATAATAAAAAAACAGATCTGCAAACATCTAGAAACAAAGTTATAACTAAAAGCCAGTACGGGTTTGTTAAAAATAGATGATGCCAAACCAATCTTATTTCATTTTTTGACAAAGTGGCTAAATAACTAGACCAGCGAAACACTGTGGACATAGTATACTTAGACTTCAGCAAAGCATTTGAGAAAGTAAACCACAAGCTACTTCTTGGTAGCTAGAAAAATGTGGGATAGACAGCATCACCACCAGATGGATTTGTAATTGGCTGACAAACCGTACTCAATGAGTAGTCCTTAATGGCACTACATCTTCATGGAGAGAAGTAAGCAGTGGGCTACCACAAGGTTCCATCTTAGGCCTGGTACTCTTCATTATCTTCATAAATGACTTAGTTGAGGGAATAGAAGAGGAACTTGTTAAATTTGCAGATGACACTAAGCTGGCGGAAATAGCCAACACCCCAAAAGACAAGCTCAGGATCCCAAAAATCTTGACAGAGTTGAAAATTGGCCTATCCAATAAAATGAAATTTAATGTGGAGAAAAGCAAGGTTTTACACTTAGGCAGGAAAAACCAAAGGTACAAGTACAGATTAGGCCAAACCTGTCTCAAAAACAAAAATTGTGAGAGGAATCATGGAGTTTTAGTGGACGATCACTTAAATATGAGCCAGCAGTATGTGGCAGCAGCCAAAAAGCTAATACAATCCTTGGTTGCATAAACAGAGCAATGGAATAAAAATCACGTGATATTAGTACCGGTTTATAAAGCCTTAGTAAGACTATACCTGGAATACTATATAAGTCTCACTAATAAATACTGCATCCACTTTTGGTCACATTACAGAAATGATGTTGAGACTTTGGGAAAAAGTGCAAAGAAGAGCAACTAAGATGATTAAAGGCCTGGAGACAAAAACATATGAAGAACGTTTGCAGGATTTGAGTTTGGCTAGAGAAGGGGCGTTGGTCTTACCTGATACGCTCCATCTCGTAGCCGTGGAGACAGCATCCATGCATGGGTTAACTCCATATATTATCCAATCAGGACTGAGTCTGCAAAGTAGATGGCATGCCTCCTCTTACTGTGACTTCCGCTTTTTCGATGAAGGTGTTAATGCTGACAGGCGTGGTGCTCCCTGTGCTCGAAGAAGACTCCGAAAGTCAAGGCCAGACGCAATCCTGGTGGGGATGGATGCTGTCTCCACGGCTACGAGATGGAGTGTATCAGGTAAGACCAATGCCCCATCTCCATGCTCGTGGAGACAGCATCCATGCATGGGACATACCAAAGCTGGCAGTCCTAGTGGGAGGGAGCGGCCCACCTTGCGCCTCCTGGTCCAATCGAACCCGCTGCAGTACCCGTCGACCAAAGGCCGCCTCCGCTGAAGCATACGAATCCAGTTTATAATGGCGTATGAATGGAGAAGGAGAAGACCAGATGGCTGCCCGACAGACCTCCAGAGACGCTTGAGTCGCCCAAGCGGCCGCACTCCTTGTAGAATGAGTGGTGATGTGACGCGGGAGAGGCAAAGCCTGAGCCTTGTAGGCCATGAGTGGGAGCGGGAGAGGGAGATAAAGATCTCGGGGGTTGCTGCCCTTGATGCCCACTGGGCCTCTGGGAAGAAGACATTGATGCCCAATGGGCCTCTGGGAAGAAGACATTTAGGCCTTGGCTATAACTTTTTCAACAGCCTTGTGCCTACTCTGGGCCTGCTTGTCCGCCCTCTTAGAAGTCCTGTGGGATAGGCCTGAGCGAGACTCCCCAGATGCAGCTCTCTTTTTTGAAGCCCTGGTAGTGGCTCCGGAATGACTGTGGCTGCTGGAATACAAGGGAGATAAATCACTCCTCAAAATGGCTGCTCTGGAGGAGGTGGCGTCCGCATCTTGAATACCTCCATGTGGCACAGACAAAAAGGCTTCCAAGGGCAGCGCTCGAGCAGAGGAGACTGGACAGTCACTTGTCTGAAATGGCAGGGTATCCTGCTTGAGCAGGGGGTTGGACTAGAAGACCTCCAAAGTCCCTTCCAGCTCTATTGTAATTGAAAGCATAATTTCCAATCCGTTGCCAGAAATGGTTGGGCAAATCTGTACCACCAGCTTGACCTCATTCACTAACAAACTGAAGTATCAAGCTGTATAGGAGAGTCAATATTTCTCCCATGCTCTTCTACTGCCATCCATCATGCTATAAGTTTTTATAGGTAATCAAATGATGCCATTGTCAAATCACATTATCTGAGGTTTGATTTGTAGCACTGTAACATTAGCCTACCCAGAGGACCACAAGCAATCTTTCTTTTCCAAAATGAGGCTTTCAATCACTTTTCCCTCACTGTAGTCTCTACTCTCACTTTAAAAAGTCAATCTTCTATGCCAATAAATCTTTAGGATGATATGAAATATGATCCTGTAAGATACAGGGTGAAGTTGGGGAGGGGAATTCTTCAGAATCCTTTCTGTCTTGCAAGGTGTTAAATTTATATTTACCTTCCAAGTGAAAGCAATATGCTCCATCCTATATTTGGGTAGACCAGCCGACAAAGCAAGGAGAGCCCATGGCTTAGAAGTTAATACATCTCCCTAATATGTAAGTAGCCCGGGTTCGAATCCCAGAAGGATATGGCTAGCTGATGAGAGCTAAATAGCTTGAAATAGATCTATACTAGTCTCCCTTTATTTGTCAGTAAATATAAATTTAACACAAAAATAGTTTGTTGCAAAAGCGACTGCCTGTGAAGGCTCCTGGATTGGGGCTGAAAGGCGAAAGTGGAAGCAGTATGCTCCATCCCATAATTGGGTAGACCAGGTTGCCCAGATAAAAAACACTTCTTGCAAGGTATGTCATCAATACAAATTGAGACTTTAAGGTGGGTGAGCCTATGATGATTTTGAGACAGTATAGGAGTGGGTCAGTTTGGTGCAATGGTTAAAGCACTAGGCTAGAAACTGAGAGACCGCACAGAGACCTAGGCAGGTCACTCTCTCTCAGCCCAAAGGAGGTAATGGCAAGCCACTTCAGAAAATCCTTGCCAAAACAATTGGAGGGTCCTGTCCATGCAGTAACCAGGAGTCGATAACTGACTTGGAAGGCTCCTCAGCCCCCAAAATGGGTGCAAACAAATATAAGTATAGGGAATTGCTACATGTATACAAAAATCTTGCTTATTCTGCTGTTGTGGTTTCTACAAAAAGAAATGTGGAGCCAGAAAATGAAAACGCTTTAACACTATTTTATAAAAGTTAAGCCAGAGAAGCTAATAGATATGTTGCTTGGTCTGGAAATTGAATACAAGAAAGAGGCTAATCAGAAATTTGTTCCTATAAATATATAAATCAATCTGGTGATGGTACAAAATGGTACAAATGGCCATACTTCCATCCAGAATTTGTTTGCTTATTAAATGTGTATGCCGTCCATCTCACTGTTGCAGTGACTCTACAACACTGTTGCTGGGAGTTGGGCCACACATACGCTTATATTATTATTATGGTTCATCATGGAGTCAGTCAGATATTAGACTGGATTTGGCATTTTATTACTTTGTTCATCGCATGGTCAGCCCGATGTTTAGACTGGATTTGGCATATTTACTGACTATCAAGTCATTACCAAGGACCTGGGATAGGCAAATATTATTGTTTGATCGTGTTGATGGTATAATAAAAGCATTACAGGTAGTCTTTGATTTACGATCACAATTGAGTCCAAAAAGTTTTATGTTAAATGAAACACTTGTTAAGTGACTTTTGCCCCATTTTACAACATTTCTGGCACAGTTGTTAAGTGAATGACTGCAGTTGTTAAGTTAGTAAGCCGACTGTTAAGTGAATCTGCCTTCATCACGGATTTTGCTTGTCAGAAGATCGCAAAAGGTCTTGGGACAGATTTTTTTTTTTTAATGAATTAACCTTGCACCTTTGGTTCTACAATTCAACATGCCAAGAGTAATTATTTTTCAACCAAGGCAACTTCTCATGGCAAATATGTGATAGTGGTACTTCTTACTAAGTAGGAAGGGCAGGCAGGAGGGAAGTATTATATTATTAATTTAGCTCACTATTTGTAAAGAACTGGAGAGTGAATGAAAATTCACAAAATTCTTCTAAAATCAGTGTATAGAATTTAGCAGTTATTTTTACTCTTCTTATCTAATCAAAAGCACTGTAGCTGTCAAAATAATTTAATAAAATAATTTAAAAACAATGCTATAGATCCAGCAACACCAAGAAAGTAACTCCAGCTGATGCCAAAAGTCAAAAAGCTAAAAGCAATAAAGCAGACATTAGTATAGTAATTGAAACTAGTATACCAGCTGAACTACTTAAAGTCAACTAACTCTAACATTACATAAGGACAAAAAGATTGCACTTTATTTCTACATGCTTTGATATTCCTATATAATTGCAAGATCTCTAACAAAGAATTCCCCATTAGCCATTAGTCCTCTTGATATTTATCCATACTATGTGTGTGTTATTATTCCATTTTTTGGACTTACAACTGTATTCCAAGCACTCAAGCTAGCCTACATGTCACTCCCTCATCTCTATTTATTCTCACACCACCACCTTGAGATGGATTAACTATATTCATGCACATTCACCAATCTTCTCGCCTTTTGAGGATTTGAACTGGAAGTCCAGTAGTTTAACCACTATGTCATGACACAGCAATGAATCAACTTGAGGACTTTTGTCTTGCAAAGAATAAACAAAGTACGGGGCAACAATAGACTTATGATTCAGCTAAGCCGTCCAGGCTGCTTTGGAAATACAAAGTAGGGCAACAGCTATCATTTTATGCAAAGAACTAAGAGCCTTCCTTTTAGAGACTTACAGGCCAGCAATACATCATTGTATTATTTGTACATAATTGAACATTTTCAAAGAAAAGCTGACTAATGCAACAAGTGGAATCTGTTTTCTATTTGTGGTGCCAGCCTTATTTGGCTTGGGCAATGTACAGCTTTCTTTAGTAAACAAATAAACAATAAACCAGTGACCCAAAGAATCTTGGAAACTTTGCTGAAATCAAAAAGACTCTCTCTCTCTCTGAGAACTGGAGCCTTTCAAGAGTTTCAGAGAGTATTTCTCCAGATGCTCCCTCATGAATATGCTGTGGTCAAGCAGAACACATATTGTTCTCCTGACCATTTCCAAAACCATTTGAACTATAGCTCCCATCATCCATAACCAGCAGGAGACTGAGGTGATGACAGTTGTATTCAACCCATTAGGAACACACTGGAATAGAAAAGACCAACTACCAAAAAAGAAAAAAGAAAGTAGTTTATTAACTGAATTGTTTCATGCAATTCTATATCCTGTCAAGAATTTCATATAGAAATATGTGACAAAAACGGTAGTAACAAAATCATTTTTAAAATAAATAAAATATCTGTAATTTAAGTGATCCAGAATAAAATTAATACATTCAAATGAGAGCAAGTTTGGTGCAGTGGTTAAGGCATCGGGCTAGAAACCAGGAGACTCTGAGTTCTAGGCCCATCTTAGGCATAAAACTAGTTGGGTGACCTTGGGCAAGGTTTGCCAATGCCTCCTTCCTAGGGCTGAGAGAACATGTCATGTTCTCTCAGCCCTAGGAAGGAGGCATTGGCAAACCTTGCCAAGAAAACTAGAGGGATCTTTCCAGGTAGTCTCCGAGAATTGGACATGATTGAATAGAACAGGGGTAGGCGAAGTTGGCTCTTCTATGACTCGTGGACTTAAACTCCCAGAATTCCTGAGCTAGCATGATTGGCTCAAAAAGTCTGGGAGTTGAAGTCCACGAGTCATAGAAGAGCCAACTTTGCCTACCCCTGGAATAGAAGAAGAAAAATTCAAATGAAGCTGAACCATGGGAAAAGATAAACTTTAAATTTCCACTTGACCAGAATAAACTGGATCAATCAGTATATCAACCTAACAACCCTCATAGAGTTGTTGTGAAGATAAAATAAAGATGGAGAGAAGCAGATATACAAACTTTTGAGCTGAAAAGAAACATGAACCAGAAAAGTATTGATAAATAGCTCAGCATTATAAACGGTCATTGAGATTTGGAAAATGAATATGTTAAAGATTGTATGATTCAATAGGCAAAAATCTTTGGTTATAATATAATGCTTAATCTGTGGGAAACTATATGGACAAATGGACTGAAATTTACATTGAAAATATAATCTGTAAAAACAAAACTTTTATAAAATGATGTATCATTTCTATTTAATGCCCAAGAGATTGTCAAAGATGAAAGTGTCTCAAATGCATGCTAGAAATGTTAATTGTAAAGAAGGTGCCTTTTAAGCAAAATTTAGAATTTTGCTATTATATGTGTTCAGGTTGTAACTTTTTTGTACTGCATTCTATTGTCCTGAAAAAATAACTGCTTTTTTCCCTATAACTTTGCATTTTTTTCCCTTTTCTCTTTTTTCCTTTTCAAAAAAGTGTAAGGGCAAGTGTGTTTGTGTATAAATTTAGACATAAGCTGCTCGCTGGAGAGAAGTTTATATTTCTTTGAAGTTAAGTATAGTAAACAAGAATTTACCCATTTAAACTTTTTTTGAACTATTCAACTCTTTGAAAAGCCTGTATCATTCACACTCACCCAATAAAAAATAAAATAATATTTTTAAAAAGTATTAGTGAATCCAGAGATATTTCATGTCAATAAACAAACAAAAATCAAAACCATTGGAAATAAATACACAATTATACAATATATTCAAAACCACTCATCCTCATCGATGTAATCTGCGGTCTTTTATAAAAGAAGAAAAAGGCACACTTTTTTTAATGCCACAAAAAATTACTTGCATTGTACATTGTGTCGAGGGGGGCGAGGAGACACATAAAAATATTCCAATTTATTTGACTCTTTTCTTCTCTGGAGCATACCAGGATAGTCTAATACAAATCTTATTGGACAAATAATCTTATTCTGTGCTGTTTGCAATTAATTAGCTCAGTAATTAAATCAGGGAGCAACTAAGTTACTAAGAATGAGAAATGATTATCGTCAAACAACTGTGAAAGTTTTTCTCTTTAAGAGTGTGCGTGTGTGTGACTGTTTGTGTGTGTTTGCAAAACCAAGTTATTTCGGAGCAGATTATAACCATTAAAATTACTATATATTTTCTTAAAACAACCAAAGTGATGATTTAATATACAATATATAAAACGTATACCAGCAGTCTAATCTTTTTCCACAACATATATATGTAAAATACTAGAATATTCACATATTTAAAGGCCTGAAGCCTCCGGATTTCCGGTAGGCCCGTTGGGTCTGTTTTTCACCATCCACAGGCTCCAGAGGCTTTCCTGAAGCCTGGGGAGGTTGAAAACGGCCTCCCCCCACCCTCCTCCGGAAGGCCGAAAATCAGCTGGCCAGCATGCACATGCGCTGGAGCTGACATAGGGCAACGCCTCGTGTGCCCTCAGATATGGCTCCTCGTGCCACCTGTGGCATGCATGTCATAGGTTCGCCATCATGGGCTTAGACCATTTAAAATATGTTTTGAGCTACAGTTCTTCATGATGTCCCCTCAGAGTACCTAGCAAAAAGACTTCCTCCAATCCAGAAGATGTTGGATATCTGAGATCAAGTGTCTCCAGGAGGAAAAATGGTTCTTTAACCATGTACTTTGTAGGGGGGAAATACAGGAAAGGCTATGGGGGAAATAGCAAGAAGTAAGTCAGCAAAAGCCAGGACTGTTTCACTAGAAGATTCCTCCACTCCTCTTCTCGCAATAAAATACCTTATTCCACCAGACTTGAAATATTGGGATTAGACAATTTACAACTACACTGCCTCCGATCTGATCTAAATGTAGTTCATTAAATCATATATCAAAAAGTCTTTCCTGTGATTACTTCAGCTTCAACCGCAACAATACACAAGCACATAATAGATTCAAACTTAAGGTAAACCGCTCCAAACTCGACTGCAGAAAATACGACTTCAGCAACAGAGTGATCAATGCCTGGAATGCACTACCTGATTCTGTGGTTTCTTCCCCAAACCCCCAAAACTTTAACCAGACCTCTACCCATTTCTAAGAGGTATGTAAGGGGCGTGCATAAGCGCACCACTGTGCCTACCGTCCCTGTCCTACTGTCCTCTTTTATCGGTACTTTTTACTTACGTTATGTTTATACAAGCAACTACTATCCTGTACATGTTTGACAAATAAATAAATAAATAAAATAAACTGTTCTAGGTCACATTCCTGGAGCAGAGGGGAAAACTGAGAATGTAACAGTGAGCATCATTCCAAGCTGCTGTTTACCTCTCCCAAAGATATGCAATGGGCATTATTTTTTTCTGGATATTTTATCTTTATAGCTCCTGCCAAATAAGGCCCATTTTCAAATTCAATCTTCCCTTTCCTGGCTTCCCCTGCTACACCGTATTTGGTCGCATTCTGTTCAGTTAACCTGCTGAAGGGGCAACAGAGTTGAGCCCCATTACATCACTTCTTTCCAACATTTTGTTGAATTGGCAAAAGGAGGGTAGGAGTTTCCAAACTACAGGAGATGATCAACATACTTGAAATTTTAAAATATGCTGTGGATGCTCTTGTAAAATGGCTCCTGAAGAGGATTTGCCATTTGTAGAATGACAGATGTGGGCAGCATAGTCAGCCCCAAATTACTACACCAAATCTACTACTAGATTATAAACAGAGTTGTTTCACGTAGTAACCGCTTCATTTAATGACTGAATTGCCAGTCCCTTGTGGCCATTAAATGAGGAACTCTTGTAGAATGTTATGAGTGATTATCTCTTAGTTCCTGCCCTGCCACTTTCCACCCAATGGTCCTTTTAGTCCTAGAGTACTCTCTAAACAAAGCAAACTCTCTGTTTTCATTTTATAAGATAGCTTATGGAATTCATTTGGCACCCAAAGGCATTCTTAGAAAATAAAACTAATAATGGAGACTGATGCTGTTATTGCAGCGTGCCAACTTTCCATTTCCAAAAAGATAATTTTTTAAAAATCATGCAAAGCAAGAAGGGCGCCTGCAGACATACTGGAACATCCAAGATCTGTGTTCGGGATTCCTGATCCAAGCATTTGATTTATGCTTCATCTACATTCCGAATATTACAGGAATCTGAAGCTGGACTGTAGAGATAAGAAGTGCTAGCATATCTCCAACTCCAGACATTATTAAAGGGGGGGGGGGGGGAGAAAACGACACTATTTCCATATTATTTTTAACTTCTAAATTTCCTTCGTTGCTGAAAGCTTCACTGATGTAGCTGACTATGAGAGAAACCCCATTCTCTTCACTATTTAGACATTCTTCTTACCCCTTGTAAAAGCACCACTGCCCCTTTTTTAAAAAATTCACAAAGATTAATGATATAATAATGGCAAAGATTAATGCTAGTATGATCTCTGCCAGCATTTGCTGGCAGGGAAGCACCTCAACTAAACCTTAAACTACCCAGCCCCCAGGTATCAATATTGGGCAGGAGTTGGGTGGCAAATAAATGAATGAATGAATGAATGAATGAATGAATGAATGAATGAATAAATAAATAAATAAATAAATAAATAAGGCCATTGAAAATACTATGTGAAACTGTTTTAAATTAGTTTTTGTTTCTTAAAAAAGATCCTTTGTCTAAAATATAAATCAAAATATACAGTTTTGCAATATTCAGCCAGGCATAGAGACATTACAGTAAAGCCTCAGCTGAATTAAAGAAAACATGGATGATAGATATTTGATTTTTGATTATTAATGTACAGAACAAAACCAACAGCCAAACTCCTTTCTTTGGGTAAGATAGCAAATCAGGTCTTCGTGTGATTGGTGCAGTGCAAGAGAAAAAAAACCACAAAGAAATAAATATGATTCTAAGGACTGATGTATCCTGGTTTGCACTCTGCCAATAAGGGGGAAAAAACCTAAAACGACAGAAGAACCTAAACAGGAAGAAAGTTGCACTGAACCATCAACAGTAGCTGATAACAGGGCAAGTTAGCTTCATCCATTCAAAACGTCCAGAAAATAGAATGTACCTTTTTTTACCTTCTGCATATTTTCTAAACCGGCAGACTGCCAATTCTATAGTAATGGTTTTCAAAAAATGCCCCTGACAACAAAGATTCTCCCTTTGCCAGATCTCAGTATTTATAAGCAAGTCCAAATCTGTGAGAAAATTCAATTGAATGCAGATGGCAGGAAATTCCTTCAAAATGACAGTGGCCAAATGCAAACCACAAGACATGAAAATAACCCAAGATACTAGACACGGAGAACATCGAATATATAAATACATATGTATATATACTGTATATATTTCTTTGTGCAATTCATAATCTGTGATTGATTACTGGGAAGACAGGCTGCAGGTTTATTGGACTTCTGTACAGCAAAGATTCCATTTGCCACAATTAAAGCATAAAGACCTGAGAAATTAATGAAAAGAGTAAAGAGGGTATTTTGACAGAATGAATGCATTCCCAGGTAGATTCACCACAGTGTAAACAGGCTGGGCATGTCTTTCTTACATCTTCTCATGTACTGCATAGCATGAAAGCTAATACACCATTTGGCAAGCATGCAACTTTAATAAAATTCTTTAAGTTATGTTTTCTTGGCTCAGAAAAGGACCGGTCCATGGGCTTGCACTACTCTATTTGCTGTTGAGATGAGTATGTCCTAACAATAGTTTAGCAAAAGAGAAAAAAAATCAGACTTGTGAGTTAAAGTCATAGAATCAGTCTTTCTTCTTTGATTATTAATCTACAGAACAAAGCCAACAGCCAAACTCCTTTCTTTAGATAAGATAGCAAATCAGGTCTTCGTGTGATTGGTGCAGTGTAAGAGAAAAAAACCACCAAGAAATTAATATAATTCTAAGGACTGATGTATCCTGACTGACTTCCCTTCTCTTCCCTTTAGGGACAGTAGAAACCATCCTCTTTGACTGCACGCCTTCCTTCTCTACGGGATGCACCTTTTGTCTCATGCACTATCCCAGTCTTTTTGTCTTCTAATTGTCTTCTAATCTCAGCCTTCCTTATCATTTAGCAGAGAGGTGATCTTAAATACAGGTAGTGCTCAACTCACAACAGTTATTTAGTGACCGTTCAAAATTGCAACAACACTGAAAAAAGTGACATGATCAAAATTCAGATGCTTGGCAACTGACTCATATTTATGATGGTTGCAGTGCCCTGGAGTCATGACATCATTTTTTTGCAACCTTCTGACAAGCAAAGGCAATGGGAAAGCCAGATTTACTTAACAACCGTGTTACTAACTCAATGACTGCAACAATTCACTTAACAACTGTAGCAAGAAAGGTCATAAAATGGGGCAAAATTCACTTAACAAATATCTAACTTAGCAACAGAAATGTGGTCATAAGTTGAGAACTACCTGTATTATAAAACAATACATGCACGTCAGGGTTGAGATGTGGAGTACTTGGTGCTCTCTGAACTTGGTTGCTTGCTTGCACACATCTTATTACCTAATTAATAATGAATCAGTAATCAACTAGAAGTTAGCTAGTAAAGCAACTATTAATCAGTGATGCAACCTAGTTGGGTAATGAAACACATGCAAGAAACCACCAAACTTAGAGAGAAAGCTGTGTATTATAAAACAGCAGCAAAGCTTTAAAAAAAATCCTTGCACATTGCTAACAAAATTGAATTTACAGATCCTAAATATCTGGGAGTCTGTTATAAAGCCTCTGAACAATATCTGGTGTTTGCCAGGCTTTTCATTCTCCATTAACCAGTGCAATTTCATTTTAAAGCAAACAATGCAGCTGTTAAGTTCACAATAGTGAGTGGAAGAATGGAAGAATACCTTCTGCATACTGTGGCCTATCTGAGTCACCAGAGGCACTGGAGAGAATCTGATTGTTATCAAACTCTTATTCATCTCAAATCATGTCAGAGCGCCTAATGAAATTAGAATCTAGCATCTGAAAACTTTGGCTACAAAAGCCATTAGTTTCAAGGCTTATTTTCAGCCTGAATCACAGAGAAACTATTATGGAGGCTATAACCAGCAGGTTACAGCTAATAATACATCAACTGGAACAGCTGCTGAATGAGTTCAGTGATTTGAATTCCCCCTAGTGGCACTTAAATGGAAATGGAAATTAAAAAGTTTTCCTTAATGCAGTAACTTTGATGAGAGCAAAGAACCACAACCTCTTAAATCAAAACACATTCCATCATGAGATCCTTAATTTTGTGCAGTGCTGTGTTACACCAAAAGAAATATAGTTATATTATCAGTAATACAAAAATATGTTCCCAAATCTCAACCAACAAATGCTCTGTCCTACACATTGGCAAAAAAAATCAGAACATTAAATACAAGCTGAAAAGTCAAGACCTTACAGACGACCCTCACTCTGTCAAAGACCTTGGAATACTCATATCAAACAACCTAAGTGCCAAAGCCCACTGCAACAACATCGCCAAAAAGGCTTCAAGAGTTGTTAACCTAATCTTACGTAGCTTCTTCTCTGGTAATATCACACTACTAACCAGAGCATACAAAACATTCGCCAGACCAATCCTCGAATACAGCTCATCTGTCTGGAACCCACACCGCATATCGGACATAAATACATTAGAAAGTGTCCAGAGATACTTTACAAGAAGAGTCCTCCACTCCTCTACTCGCAACAGAATACCTTACGCAACCAGACTTGAAATCCTGGGCTTAGAAAACTTAGAACTACGTCGCCTTCGGCATGACCTAAGCATAGCTCATAAAATTATCTGCTACAACGTCCTTCCTTTCAATGACTACTTCAGCTTCAACCACAACAATACACGAGCACATAACAGATACAAACTCAAAGTGAACCGCTCCAAACTTGACTGTAGAAAATATGACTTTAGCAACAGAGTGGTTTCGTCACCAAACCCCCAAAACTTTACCCTTAGACTGTCCACCCGATTCCTAAGAGGTCAGTAAGGGGCGTGCATAAGTGCACCAACGTGCCTACTGTCCCTGTCCTAATGTTCCCACTTATCAGTACCCATCTTAGGTATATAAACAATGTTTTATCTATGTATATTACCAACATGTACTTGACAAAAATAAATAAAAAATAAACTACAGGAAGGTTCTATCATAAAAGAAAATCTTGTTTGTTTCACCTTTGTTCGGACTTCTACTGCTTCTACAGAAGTATTATGCTGCTCCTCTGCAACATTTACACATTCTGTATCTAAGGCTGAATTTGCCTCTTGAACCACTAAGTAAGAGAGATCAGTACAGTATACTGTAATTTCTTTCTTTCTTTTAATCCAGTCTAATTCTCATGGACTGCTGCTATGGACAGAGGAAGCTAAGCAGCAAGCTTCTGCATACTTGTAAGTAATTTTAAAATGTTGTAAGCACCTCGGTTTCTTATGGTAAAGTAATTCTGTTTTGTTTTTACACACAATTGTGTGTAAACCTAGGCACAAAGCCAAGAGAAGACAGCCTTCTATATAGAAAACCTGGCCTCAGTAACAAAAAATACTAATAAAATTACACACAGAAAATTCTGAATATAGTAATGGCAAATGACTGCAGCGTAATAACAAAAGAAAAGTTTGTATGGGGGGTACATATGTGCTTATCCAACTGTAATAGAAGTTAATAAAGAAAGTATACCATGTCTTAAAGTACTACTCTGTTTTGTAGATCTTAGAATAAAGAACTTTTCAAAGTAGGCATTTACGCTCATATTATTCTTTTTAGAGCAATTTGGCTCATAGTTATTCTTTTTAGAGCAATTTGGCTCATAGTATCAACTTCCTATTTATCTCATCTTGGTTCTTCAGCCTTTCAGAGTTCCAGGTCATCTCATTTTCTTGGTAGCGCATTTTCCAGGCATCTGAGGGTTTCAGGGTTGAATGTGGTATGCCACACACTTTAGTTTCCCTCATTAATAATAAATCACTACAATTACAATTTAGGATTAAAATATTCTACCTTGTGCTTAACATTTGCTCAGCAAATTAACTAAGTAGGCTATATTGGATTCCATGTTTTGTACTGATCTGGAAAGAGATGCTAATAATTGAAGGTCAGGAAGGGACCAAACAATGGACTATATTTCATAATAGGAGTCTAATAAGATCCATTAATCCCCAAATACTAGGAGTAAACCAATCACTAAATTCACAGAAAAATGAAACAACAATCAACAGATTACTAGAGAATATTTGATTCTAGGATTTTTTTAAAAAAAATGAAATAGTTTTGTTAATCAAATGTATGCATTACTTCTAAAACAAAGAATGTTATTTTGTTTGTATTGTATATGCATTTCAGTAGGCATTTTACTAAATAAGCACATTTTTTCAAGTCAAGTACTGTATTATTTTTCTTCATGAATAGAATTGATCTATTCTGTAAACTTCATCCAAACAATTGGAGAATTCAAAAGATAATTGCAGTCCAGTTTATTATCAGATATGTACAAAACAAATTCTTACCATCTTTATTCATAATGAAAATAACTGAGTATATCAGCCAGTGATAAACTAGTGTAAACCAATACAATACATTACACAAATACTGTTCCTTCCTTCCTTCCTTACCTACTTACCGTATTTTTCGGAGTATAAGACGCACCTTAGTTTTGGGGGAAGAAAACAAGGGAAAAAGGCCTCTGCCTCCAAGCAATTTGCCAAACAGCAAACAGCACAGATGATATACACTGTTTGCTGTGTATTTCTGTGCATGTGTGCCTGACCAATAGAAATAGCAAAGAATTGGAGAAATGTACATTATACCAGAAAGTTTTCTTAAATGTAGTCACACTAACTCCTCCCAATTATTTAAATAGATCTACTCCAAGGTAAGTCAGGATTTAACTCTAATACTAAACAGGACACTGTTACATTTCAGACTATACTTGTACAGAGCTGTTAAAATTAATTAAAATTTCTGGAAGTATACATTATTTTCTATTATTTAAAAGAAGATACAATAGCACTGGGCCTCTTCAGAGCAAGCATTTATTTTAAAAAGCTTCTTTATTTTGTTAAGTTGTCTAGATTTATAGGGGTCTCCAACCTTGGCAACTTTAAGACTTGTGGACTTCAACTCCCAGAATTCCACAGCCAGCAAAGCTAACAAAGCTGGCTGTGGAATTCTGGGAATTGAAGTCCACAAGTCTTAAAGTTGCCAAGGTCGGAGACCCCTGGTCTAGAACAATAATAAAGCAGTCTTTAAAAAATAAGTCTAATAATTTGAACATTCTACAGACATTTATAGTTATTCACTTACCCCCTTGCATCATTGCATCCAGTTCAGCAGAAAATAAAAATCTGCGTGTCTTTCCCAGCTATTTGCCTCTTTGCAGTTTCAGTATCATTTTAGCACAAATCAGCTGTAGGTCGGGAAGCTGCTAATGACTTGCTTGGCTTTACAGGCTCTTCTCTGTTTGCTGCAAACAGGTAAATTGCTGGAAGACAGAGGCCAAAGGATGGGGGTGGCTGGGTGGCTGGGTGGGGCTACATTCGGTGTATAAGACGCACCCAAGTTTTCACCCTCTTTTGGGGGGTAAAAAGGTGCATCTTATACTCCGAAAAATACGGTACCTACTTACCTACTTACTTACTTACTTTTTTCTAGAGGATTTCAGCCACTGAAATATATATATGCCATATATGCCACTACAGGGAATTGTAGCAAATTCATCCGTGGCAATGCAGATCTGTATAAAAAGGAATGCATACTTTGACCAAGGTTTCATATTGCTATGAAACAAACTCCTCTTGCTAGAATTATATTTCTCTGCACTATAAAGCCATGACCAGCTTCATACTGTATACAAGTAGCATTCTGACAGAGGACAGTGAACTACTGAATACTGTCACACTGGATGCCCATCATTCTATACTAGCAACACAATACATAGTGGCATACTCAAGAATATCATCAAGAGCTTCTGTGTGCATGCCAACTGACATAATTGATTCAAAGGCGTTTGTATTGACAGTAAAGTCATGCTTTCCCCAAAATGGCATAGTGTTCAGTTGTGTTTCATCCATCATTAGGATCAATATCTCTAAGGGGCAGAATGTTAAGGGAGAGGTTCTGTTGACATTCATATGTCTCTTAGGGTGGTCCTGGAAAATATCAAGGTCTCATATTCATAAATGTTTCCTCCTATGAATCAAGGTAGCAGAACATATCTGAGTATTGCATAGTATAACAAGAATTTAAATGGAAAACTACAAAGATGTTAAAAAGTCAAGACATATTTAAAAAAACATATTGGCCATTATCAGAGAACGAGAAAGGGTGTTGTATACTTACCTGAACGCCCCTTCTCGTAGGGTGGAGCTAACCTCCAAGAATGGGTTAAACCTGCCCTCTAGCCAATCAGGACTGAGTCTGAAATAACAAAAGTCATCACTGTGTCTCAATACCCCCTCTTTACGAAGGACGAAAGCCAGACTCCACGTGCAGCTCCCAAATCAGTCAACATATATATACTAGGCACAGCCCCCAGAGATATACTAGGTACAGCTTCCCAACCAGCTCAGAGCCTAGAACCAAGGGAGGGACTTGGAGGTTAGCTCCACCCTACGAGAAGGGGCGTTCAGGTAAGTATACAACGCCCTTTCTCCATAGTGGGTGGAGCTAACCTCCAAGAATGGGACATACCAAAGCAGTCTGTCCATTGGGCGGGCAACCAAGTCTGGCTGGCGACCCCAGTGCTCGCACCTCCAGTGCAAACACTCCACATCGAACCGCCACCTACGCCGGGGCGAAAAAATCCAAACATAGTGTTGGATGAACGGAACCGAATAAGACCAGGTGGACGTACGGCCAACCTCAGTGATCGATGCATGGGAGGACCATGCTGCAGCGGCGTCGGCCCTGCGGGCTGAGGAAACGGAGATGACAGCCGAACGCATGCCGACGTGCAAGCGTACCGAAACAGCGACTCATCGAGGAGAGTGACGCCCATGAACCACGAGCAGCTGAAATGAAACAAAAGGGACCCCCCCGTTCCCGTAACGGGAGAGGTACGAAACCGCGAACCGCAGGGCCCTTCCCACGTGGAGAGCGGCAGGCTCCCAAGTGGGTACGCTGAGAATGCACCAAAATGGGTAGACTAAGGTCCTACAAGCTAAGAACAAGACAAGCAACCTTGGAATTGGAAGAAAGAACAGTTTGGTCAACTCCGAAGGCCAATACCGCGATATCAGATTATCCACTGACAGCGTGTTACCAAAGGTTTGGAATGCTACAAACCCCCCATGGGGTGACGTATTTGCTAAAGCTGATAGGGTGCCCTGATAGCGGAGAGAGGACCCTGGGCAGATCTCGCCCGGGAGACCTACGGACCACAGTGGGAGACAATTCGAATGCCCCTTCAAGGGACCTGTGTATCCCAGGAAGATCCAGAGGAGGTGCCAAGGAGCGACCGGACAGCCTCGTCAAAGGGGCCGCGATGTCGCGGTGGAACGTGGTGGAAGAGAGGTATCCAGCCTGCCCCTGGCCCCGGGATGGAAGTACCTTACCGACGGACAATTCATTGGAGTAATATCCGTCGGCATACACCTGTAGAGTACTTAAGAATAGTACCAGAAGGGAACGAAACCCAGTCAACAGTGAGGATGCACCTGAAAACTGCCCAGTGGGAAGGGAAAAATATCTGTTGAATGAAGCTTGTCTATGAATGGGGTCAGGCGACCTTTCTCCTTAGTATAGGGGAAAACGAGAAGCTTCAGGGCTGGGAGAGAGTCTGTAGTGCCGTAGGGCATTAGGACAGGGCTACCAGGAATTGGTGTAGCATCCAGATATCCTCGACTCGAATGGGTCTGACCTCAATGAAAGTAAGCCGTGTGGACAAACTAAGGTGCAAGGTCCGGTAGTGCAAATGAGGTCTCCAGGGAGCGTGGCTGAAGGCCGGCGTCAGCGAGGTCAAACATTGGAAGGAATATGCCATTCCCAACTTTGGCCAGGAATGGGTACAGCTAGTGCATCATAAGATGATGAGGAAAGACCTAACCGAACAGCTGTGGCGTCCCAGCGCTTTCCTCCGGCTAGTCTTGAGGTGGAGGGAGCTATGGGTAAGGGCCTAAGGCCGAGCCTTCGTAGACCCCCAGGAATCATCTCAAATGGAGAGAGCCTGCGGAAAAGGGGAATAGCCGACTCCACGGGGAGTCCCCTCGGGTGGAGGTGTAGACCCCTGACGGTGGAGAGGCCACGGGGACGTGGGGCTGAGCTTCCGAGCGAGGCGGAGCAGGATGGGCCTGCGAGCCCCCGTAACTGTGGTGCGTCTTCAACGGGGTGCTCAGGGATGAAGGGCGGCTGCCACCCCCAAGAGAGCCGCCACCCTGGAAGGGACAGACCCTGTCCACGCAGAGGTGACGTGACCGCCAAGGGGAGTCAAAGAGCGGGGTGCAACGGAGGCCCGGTCACTGGCGGACTGTGGGAATGATTTCGCTATGACCTTAGGGAGATAGGTCCCTGTCCGCTCTACAATCGGTGGTGTCTGGATGCCATGACTAGGGCAACAGCATCCAGAGTGTCCCCACTACTGCCCCGCTAAACTGGGGAGCGTTATGGCTGTATTTCTGTCAGCATTAGTCGTCGGCTGTGCTGCAGTCAGGAAGTGTTGTCAGTGCATCAGGTGGACGCCCGAGAACGGTGCCGTTTCCTATAACGGGCATGGCCCAAGTAAGGATGTGGAGGCTAATAAGCTCAGTGCCCCAGTTGCCACTTAGGGCGACTCTGGAAGGCGCCCCTTTTTTTTTTTTAATTTAATAAATGGAGATCTTTTGGCCGTAATACGGGTACAGGATCACTAGACAAGGTGGGTCTATTCTGGCCGGCCCCCAGCGGCATCAGCCATCGGGAACGGACCCCTTGTCCCCCGATCTGGGGAGGCAGCCGAAGCTGCCCCTCCATGTATGGCACGTTGGATCGTGGACCCAGAGCGACTCGGCATCGTGCGAGGCTCTATGTGAATGACATGGACTCCGGCATACCCTCTCCCTGAGGGGAAAACTCCAGAACCCAAATGAGGGAGGAGTCCTAAACAGAACGGCCGGTGCCGAGATAGTAGAAGCCAGGGCGCGAGAGCTGCCTAGGGTAGCAGAAAACCCGACCCGAGGAAGGGGCGCAAGATAGGTTGGTGTTCCACTGGCCTGTTCATAGAGAACCAGAATAGGTTTCATGTCCAGCCATGCAGATGTCCCCGGTGAGCCATGCCCTGATGGGAGTCGGGCCGGGGCCAACCTGTTTGTTAGGGACCCTGGTGGGGGCCCAGGTGCGTTTCTTCTCACCAGGGCCCCCATTCTACTCCACTTCTGGTCGCTGGAGTCACTGTAGAAGTGGTGAGTGCGCCAACACCGGGAGTTTTCAGCAGACGTTGGACAACCAGCCGTCTGAAGTAATGTAGGGTCTCCTGCCTAGGCAGGGTGCTGGCCCCTAAGACCGCCAAGGTCCCCTTCAATTCCATTGACTTTCTTATTAATATTAGTCCTGCATGCGGGTGGCGTAGCCATTGACCTAATCTGCAACTAGGACAGCCGGTGAGCTGCTAATGGGAAGCCATAATCAAGTGACCGGCAACCCTGAAAGGGATTACTGTTAACTCAGGAGACCTCAGGCAATGTCCGTCTAGTGGTGTCCGTAAGGAGGTCAGGCGATGCCCGACTGAGGACGCAGAAGGCTGCCAGCTGCCCCGGGGAGGCACGAAAGATTAAGAAGCCCCCGTACGGTGCCACCCTGGAATTGACCACTGCCAAGGTCAGAAGAGAAGAGCCGGCCATGGCCCACGGACATGTGGAACTTGTCTGATTCCGATCAAGTCCCCTGATAATTAGAACCCCAGAGCGGGTTCTGACCGGGTGGCCGGAAATTTAATAAGGGGCCTTGGTCCCGCTTTGAGACCTAAGGAGGCTGCAGAGAGCGGGGGTCCACACCCCCGTACGATCCCCTCCGAACACCAGAAATCATACTCTGCACCTTCTCCCCGCTGAACGCCGACCAACAGCTGTGTCAGCGTGGGGAGGGGTGGTTGCCGTCGCTGTGAGAAACTTGGGCTCTTCACAGCGAAGTCCTGCCTGCCCTCGTCTGAAGCGCCTGACGAGGGAGATCGCATTGGCCTTAGTTCCGGAGGCGGCTGCCCGAGCTCCACTGCCGGTGTCGGGATTCTCCGTCTTCTGATAGCCGCCGGAGAAGGGAAGGCGGCAGGCCATCAGTGCGCGCATGCGCGCGCAGGTCCTGAAGGCCGATTGTCAGCTGAAGCCAATCGCGGCAATCCGGCAATCCACGGAGGCTTATGCAGGGAGCCTTTAACGGCTACCGCGCTGAGGCGCAACTAGGAGCCCTGGTGTAAATTAGGGCAGAGCCCCCGCCGGCCATTGCGGTTGCGTGAGGCCCGCAGGGAATCATCGCTACTTACAGCGCTGAGGCGCAGCTGGGAGGGGCGGCATCGACCGCTGCAGCGCCATCGCCGGTCTTAGCGGATCCGTGCGCGACACGTCAGGGAGACATTCTACGTACCGCGCAGAGGCGCGGCTCAGGGGAAATGTGGTGATTGCCGCGGGGCCTTCGCTGGCCTTGCGGTTGCGCGCGCAGCCTGCCAAGGAGACCCTATACATACAGCACAGAGGCACGGCTGGGATGAATGGTGAAGGTTGCCGCTGGCCCTTCGCTGCCCCTTGCGGTTGGGCGTGGCCCATCTGGGATACATTAATACTGACAGCGTGGAGACATTGCTGGGAGGAGCGGTGGTGGTTGCAGTAGAGCCTTCACCGGCCTTTGCGATTGCGCGCGCCGCGCCAGGGAGCCATTAACACTGACAGCGCTGAGGCGCAGTTGGGGGGAGTGGTCTTCGCCGGCCGTCAGATGCAGATGTAATCTGGGGGAAGGCCGTGCGGTTGCGAGCCCGTGAGGAGGTTGTGACGACATGCAACTTACCAGTGGCCCATAAGCTCGTAGTGTGCTGGGCGAATCCATGTCGATGGCAGCCAAGCCCCTCCCCCTCACTGTCCTTCTGATACATTGCAAGGCAGTTAAGGGGAAAACCCTTCTGATCTTGATCGGCCATATGCAATGCGAAGGACATGCCAGTTAAGGGGCATAACAGAATGGCAGCCCATGGTGGCAAAGAGGAATGCCGATCGATGAACGTAGTTCTCGACCGGCTGAAGGCGTGCTCGTGTTTCTTGCCCGACGCCTCAGAGTGACATAAACCCCAACGGGGTGCCTTGTCATTCGCTTGCATCCCCGAGGCCTGTTCGACAGGCGAGCTCCAAGCTGTTTGCAGGCTGAGGAGCATGGGAGGCGTATGCCGGTCGGGGGTGACAGAGAAGCGTTTTATTGGTGCGGGGGGCGGGCCGACTCCCAGGGTGCTTCCCCTTTCGCTATCTCTCCCCGTCAAGCTACCCTATTGAGAGGGGCATTTCCTGACTGTCACCGTGGAATAAACGGCCCAAGGGGACCCCCGAGTGTTGTAATGCCGGCAGCCGTAATCGGTACTAGTCAGGGCCTCACAGTGTGACGATTCCAAGATGGATGCCGGATCAACTGATTACCTGAGAGGTCGGCTACAGGCCTGCGCGCCAAGCACGATGAGTCGGCCTGGCCGATCGGTAGAAGAGGCTACTGTCATCGATGCTCTTCACCAGGAAAACCGCTTTATACTCTTCTGCTGTTCTTTTTTCTTTTTTTCTCTGCAGGAGTTGTAATGCCATTCCAGCTATTGTGGCACTAGGCCCAGCCGGAGGGAGAGTATCGGCGGCCACGCAAGTGCTAGGCTTCTGTGGCTTGATGTCCTCACGAACAGGATCAACTCTCCCTGTAAGCGGTTAGTAGCCATGGATGGTAATGGGCCCAGCAGTTCACCAACGACAAGGTGAGGGAAGGGGCCATATTATCAAACTCAGCAGCCGAAATGTTAACTTTACTGGCTGGAGTGACGGCAGGCGGCTAGGCCTAGGCCCTCAGCTGCCCTCTACCCAGGAATTGAGAACGTTGTTACTGGATAGGAACTCACTGCAATTAGTCTTCCTCAAAAGCGAAGAATTCATCTCATGAAATTGGAAATCTTCGATGATGGGAGCATAAGGCACGTGTCCTTTTATGGCTAAGGACTGAGTAAAAGGGGGTATTGAGACACAGTGATGACTTTTGTTATTTCAGACTCAGTCCTGATTGGCTAGAGGGCAGGTTTAACCCATTCTTGGAGGTTAGCTCCACCCACTATGGAGAAACCTATTGAAATATTTGAGAAGTACATATGTCTCACCCTATTCCCAAATGAAATAAAATTAGGTGAATTAAAATAATTTCTAAAGTAGAACACAAGAAAGGAAGTACCATGATTCTTCATTTACAAGTATTCCTGAGACTCTCGCTTTGGCACAAATGATATAAGTCTGCTTTGTAGCAAGGAGAATTGCTTGTTTAGAGTCTAATCAGAATTTGTTTTTCTGACTAAAGAGATTATGACATGGGTATAAACAAAATGCAGTTAATTTTGGGCTCTGCTCCTTTGACTAGACAGGTCTCCCAGGGCTTGGATCCCACAGTGATGCTCTTTGACCTCAGAACTTTGTTTTGCTTGAGACCGCACATTTGCTCTCTTCAAATCCTTATTCTTCCCTACAGGATGATTCAGAACACTATGTACTTGCCTATCTATGTCTCTCATACATCTCTCTCCCATTCAGTGGGAGAAGAGAAGGAAGAAATGAATACACTACTGTTCCAATATTCCAAGTCTATGCATTTGGATGCATTCTTCTTATTTAATAGCTACAATTCTTAACTGATTGATACAACAACTACAATTCTTATCTAATTGATACAAACCTTGGGGGAAAGTATCTACAGGCCAACTCATGAATTCACCTTCTTTGATTATTAAAACTTTGTGGGAAAGTGTCCAGAAATCTACTCATCCCCTTGCATTCACCTAGTCCAGGGGTAGGCAAAGTTGGCTCTTCTATGACTCGTGGACTTCAACTCCCAGACTTTCTGAGCCAATCATGCTAGCTCAGGAATTCTGGGAGTTGAAGTCCATGAGTCATAGAAGAGCCAACTTTGCCTACCCCTGAACTAGTCCAATTAAAGTACTGCAAATTTTGTAATACAGGTTTGAGTTTAAGCATCTCTTTTATGAGTCGCCTTCCAATCAATATTTTCCCGTTTTCATCACTTTATCAGCTCTGAATTCCAGTTGTTACACCTACACTGAGGGTGAATTATTGCCCCCGTTTCCTGCTTGATCACTTTGGGAAAAAGACTGCTCACCAAACAGACCTTACCCTGATCTAGCAAAATTACTCGTATGTTCACACTGCTTCCCTCTGCCCTACAGTATTTCAGGTGGATTGTTCTTCACTGTGATAAGACGACAGGAGAACAACAAAAATGACAGGCAGACCTTAAGTCTAATGTGGCTTAAGCATGGTCTGGTAGGATAACATGGAATGCAAGTCATAGAGAATTTTTTCTTGAGATTATTTTGTATGGCTGTCACTCAGGATTTGTCTCCTTAGTACCATGCAATTTATCGTGAACATGTAGAAGAAATAGCAGAACTGGGCGCCAGAGTCAAGAGAGAAATGGGTCCGGACTAGAGTCATTATGTCCCAGAAGCGATCCAAGTCCATCTCCCTTGAATTCTATTAACTCTTTATCTGGCGCCAATTGAGCGCTTACTGTTAGTTGACTAAATTCTTATGAATAGGATTCAGCAATAAAGCTTAACTGAAACTTAACGTTTGGTCCCGATTCTTCACACCTGATAGAAGATCTATTTGTTCACGTTCATTTGCAGTGGGCATAGTCCCAAAAATAAATTTACATTTCATTAGAGATCCTTATATATTTTTCTGATAACACACATTGTGCAAAGAACATATCTTTTGATATTTTTTCTTAATGAAATTAAGAAAAGATAAAAGCAGCTGTCAAAAAAGATGAAAACAGCTGTGGGAAAATAAGAGGGGTTTAAAAACAAAAATAATAACACCCGTACATCCCTTTCCTCCCTCCCTCTCTTTCATTAACATGGCACACAATATCAGAAAAGGAATGTTATCTAGAAACATGCAAAGGTTTATGAATGGTAAGACAGCAAAATAGAACTAAGATTGTCCTGCCACTCTCTGAAATTAACAGAACTTTGTTACATAGAAATGTTTCACAATGTTATCTGTTAGAGTTCCATTTTTCATTGTTTATGTGATAAGTTATTCTACTTAGGCTAGTAATTTTGTTCATTATGTCAAAAATAAAAAATGAGTAAGAACAACATTATTCTTTTGATATTTCTAGCAAGATAAGTCTGCGAGGAGGAAATCTGGTTCGGCATTTGGTAAAGTTTGGTAGAGATAGTCCTCAAGTTACGACCACAATTGAGCCCAAAATTTCTGTTGTTAAGTGAGACAGTTAAGTGAATTTCGCCCCATTCTATGACCTTTCCTGCCACAGTTGTTAAGTGAATCACTTAACAGTTGTTAAATTAGTAACACCGTTGTTAAGTGAATCTGGCTTCCCTATCTTATGTCAGATGATCATAAAATATAATTACATGACTCCTCAACTATCATAAATATAAGTCAGTTGTTGCCAAGCACTTGAATTTTAATTACGAGAATGCTGCAACAATCATAAGTGTGAAAAATGGTCATAAGTCACTTTTTTAACTTTGCCGTTATAGCTTTGAATGGTCACTAAAGGAACTGTTGTAAGTCGAGGACTACCTGTATGTGAGAAAAAGTTTTCTGAAACATTTATATCAACACCTCCTCTCCTCCCACCCCCAATGACATGCAGCAGAATCTATGAAGGGATGGACTATATGCACATGAAGCATTCACAAGCAGTATGGATAATCCAGTCAAATAGAACATTTCCTTATTCATAAAGATGTGTGAATTATTCCAAAGCTAAGGAAGTGATCAACAAACAAACCTGGAACTGACCTCCCCTTTCCAAGCCACAAAAAGTTCTCATCAAAGAAACCTAATCTGCTTAAAAGGAATGGAAGCAGCTGAAGGGGATTCCAAAACAGAAAACCATGAGAACAAAACACTGTAAACTGTTAAATCCTTGGTTTAAAGGATCACTTCTATATGGAGCAAGCCCGAAAGTTAATTTGAACAGTTCTAGGACTAATTATAATCTTTAGAAGAGATTTGTAGCCCCCACAACAAAGTCTAGTCTAGCCCAGATACCTTCCTAGAATCAACAAAGATATTTTAAAGGGACAATCATATGTAGGGCTGGAAGGCTACTATAATCTCCTATTTATGTTTCCCAGTAAACAATATTCAGACAGTTTCATTACTGAAAGTAGTACAACCAACCCCCACTGATAACTTTATACTTCATGACAATTTCCTTGTTACGTGGCTTCCCACTTCCCCTGAAGTGGCTAGTAGACCCACGATTGTGGGAAAAAGGAAAAGAGATAAATAACTAGCCCACCCTCTCAAATAATTTAAAAGGCGAGCTCCCCGCTTCCCGAGCCCTCACAGCATGATGAAGGGAGCAAGAATTACAGACCATAGTAAGATGTTTCAATGCAAGGAATGTGGGTAGAATAGAGAATATCAGAAGCCAACTTTTCAGCCTCCGTTTTTTAGGATGTTCATTTAGGCAGAGACTCTGAAGTTTCTGAAGCTCTTTTTACTGGGTGTTTCTGAGATAAGCTATTTATTAGTTGTTTATATCTAAAATTCATTCAATTGCTCTCTCACACCATTACAGCTTTAAAGCAGGGTGGCAGACAGCAGATTCAATAATGGAGGTCCAGAATACAAAATAACAGAGTTGGAAGGGACCTTAGAGGTCTTCTAATCCAACCCTCTTCTCAAGCAGGATACCCCATGCCATTCTGGACAAATGGCCGTCCAATCTCTTATTGAAAATTTCCAGTGAGGGAGCACCCACAATTTCTGGAGGCAAGCCATTCCACTGATTAATTGTTCTTACTGTCAGGAAATTTCTCCTTAGTTCTAGGTTGCATCTCTCTTTGATAAGTTTCCATCCATTATTTCGTGTCCTGGCCTCAGGTACTTTGGTAAACAGGTCAATCCCTTCTTCTGTACGACAGCTCCTCAAATATTGAAAGACTGCTATCATGTCACTCCTGGTCCTTCTGTTTGTTAGACTAGACATACCATTCATTGTATGCTTTAGCCTCCAAACCTCTAATAGCAATAGCAATAACACTTAGACTTATATACCGCTTCATAGTGCTTTACAGCCCTCTCTAAGCGGTTTACAGAGTTCAGCATATTGCCCCCAACAATCTGGGTCCTCATTTTAGAAGGATGGATGGCTGAGTCAACCTTGAGCCGGTGAGATTTGAACAGCTGAACTGTAGCTAGCAGTCAGCTGAAGTAGCCTGCAGTGCTGCACTCTAACCACTGCACCACCTCGGCTCAACTTTGTTACTCTTCTTTGCACTCTTTGTAGAGTCTCAACATCTTTTTTGCATCATGGTGAACAGAACCAGATGCAGTATTCCAAGTGCAGTCTTACCAGGACAGTATAAAGCAGTACTAGCACTTCACAAGATAGCACTTCACCTGCATCAAGTCTCTTTGGGTTCACAGTCTGAAACTTATCAGATAGCAATGGAATTACCACATTCACATATTTTATTATAACAGAGTGTATCATGGTTTAACATCAGAGTTTAACATTACTTGACATCAGCAGTACTGGAACCTTCAGTAATCCAACCCTGAAAAATAGAATATTCCAGACCCATGTCACAATTTCTAATGACCAGAAATATGCTGCAAAAATTGCAATTGTGACAGAATTTATAATTTATAATTAAAATTTACAACAGGAGTTTCTTAAATTTTGTGGGTTAGTATCTACCACAGCCTTCAGAAAATATAACAAAGAAAAGGAAGAAACCAAAACAAAGTGTTTCTGTGGAAACCAAGTTTTTATTCCTAAACAGAAAAGAAAATCAACAAACACATTCCTGCCAAGATTACTATTGGCAATAAAAAGCCAAGGTAGTCATCTAGCCAAATCCTAAGCCCACTTTAGGACACTGGCTTTGCAAAGTGTCCAAATAATGTATGAGCTTTCAAATTCCTCAGAACATCAATATTTGCTGGATGGAGCAAGTAGGATGGAATATACTGCTTTGGGAACTGTACTACCCAGAGACTAAATAAACGCAGATTCCAGCAGAACTGCTATATTATTGTGGTGGGCTATAAGATTGCTGCATTTTTAAAAGAAAAATATTGATAAAATAATAAATAATTGAAACAAGCAGATGACGTGTTTATGGGCATTTGGCAAACAAAGGACTACAACAGTAATAGGCCACTTCCTTGTCATTCTACTATTTTGCAAACATGTGATCAATTTGCATTTCTAGGACTACTTTTTTGAAAAAAATAAAAACAAAACATAGCAGCGGAAGTGTTACAAACTGTTCACAAAGAAAGTATAGGGGCACAGGAAAAGTAGGCAAGATAAATGGACAGTATGGAGGACATAGTATCAAATGGTCAGGAAAGAAGTACGGAGATGGGCAGTGGTGTTCAAGTGGCAGAGGGGGGGAAAAGTTGGTTAATGTCCCAAATTATGAAATGTATCTACTTTTGGTCTTCATATAGAGCAGCGGTTCTCAACCTGTGGGTTGCGACCCCTTTGGGGGTCGAACGACTCTTTCACAGGGGTCGCCTAAGACCATCAGAAAACACACATTTCCGATGGTCTTAGAAACGGAGACACCGCTCCTCTATCCGTCTCCAGGTGGGTCCACCCACATGCAAATAGACTACTGCAAAAAAAAATCTGTACCATGGGAACTTCTGAGCATGCGCAGAAACTGAATTTCCGGCACTGCGCATGCGCCACCATCTTGTTTTCGGCTTTATTTTGCAATTTTTTTAAAAAAAATCCAGCACTGCGCATGCGTGCGCACACAAAGCGCACATGCATCCATGAGGCGCGGCCACACAGCGCAGGAGGAAGCGAACCAGCAGCGAGGTAAGTTAGAGCCCACCCCTGAGTTTCCTAATAATTTTATTATTTTATGGTTGGGGGTCACCACAACATGAGGAAGGGTCGCGGCATTAGGAAGGTTGAGAACCACTGATATAGAGTATTCTATGATGTAACAAACATTTAGATTAGCTATTATGATAGGAGGAATCTAGAGTGTAGGATCACTATGGCAAAGAAACAATGGCTGATTCCCATTTTTAACATAAATTGTCCATTCTTAGGAAAAACATGGGATATTCTTTAGAACAATGGAGAAAACAGTAATTGTCTGTATCACTTATTCAAAGAAGACAAGGTATTGAAAGCCAAGACAGGATAGCTATAAATTGACTTCACATCATAAGAATTTTTTAAAAAACTAAGATGTTCAAATCACGCTTTCCCACCATTTGGCACAAATTGAATCAAGATGCATCTATTGCTGAATAAGATTCTGAGGCAAAAATCCAACAAGATATATCTAATTGATCCCTATTGGAAGATTAACATGTTTAAAGTTATGAAAATTATTTTCATAACAGAAATCAATTCTAAGCAAAGCAGACAGCCTTGGGTTATGGATGGAATTAAAACAAAATCCTCATATTACTTTTAAGATGTTGTCTATTAGAAGGATATTTTTGCTGAACTTAATGTTTGTTTACTAAGGAAGTCTGACAGACTTGAAATGAAAGAGACAGAGAAGACAGAGATTAGAACAAAGCTGTGAGGCAAATACAGCATTTTTTAAAAATGGCCTATTGTTGCTCATATTTTTAATACTCTCCCTTTATACCTTCCCCAGATTGTTCTTATTTTCCATAATATCAAAGTATTCCCAGCTGATACAACAAATCCTTTTAAAATTGTCTCATTCTCTCCTGAAGCCTGTACTATGGATGCCAGTTTTCATTTGCTAAACACTGTATATCCAAGTCCAAAAAAAGGCTTGGATTTCTTTCAATATTGTGCAATAGAGGTATTATCCTAGCCCACACCATTCTCCTTGAGAGAAAACTGAAATGTGGATATCACTTCCACAAAGACAACAATCAAATCTGACACCAGTTAAACATGCAACTAGACTAACGTCTGCCTAAAAAAGTTAACTTTGATCCATCAGGAGCGAGCCACCACATAATACAAATCTTCACCTTCCATTCCTTGTCCCACAATCTAGAATGCAGTATGTACCATATTTCCACCAAAGTATATGACAGCAAGAAGAATTTACATGCATATATCATATCATTTGTATGTAAGATATACAGATGTCTCCCACCCATATTCAGGAAGTTATCGAAGACCAGGCTATTCTCCTCAACGGTTAAGGGTGGATCTCCTGTGGAATGGGGTTTTATTTATTTGTTTGGTCATTTATAAAAGTCTGTCTTCACACTACTTTTTTTTCTTTATTGATACTGTTCTCATTACCAATTATAAATTATAGTTTTGCCATGAGTCAGGAAGACTCCAAACTGGTAAAATAAAATAAAATAATAAAATAAAATAAAATAATAATGACATGAATGTTAATTCCATTTAATTACACTAAAGCATGTTACTTTTTGTACTCCAGTTGTGAATGTGGAGCTTAATATGATTTTCGGCAAGGAAAAAAAAAACACTCAATAATTTACCGTATTTTTCGGAGTATAAGACGCACCGGAGTATAAGACGCACCTTAGTTTTGGGGGAGGAAAACAAGGAAAAAAGGCCTCTGCCTCCAAGCAATTTGCCAAACAGCAAACAGCACAGATGATATGCACTGTTTGCTGTGTATTTCTGTGCATGTGTGCCTGACCCATAGAAATAGCAAAGAATTGGAGAAATGTACATTATACCAGAAAGTTTTCTTAAATGTAGTCACACTAACTCCTCCCAATTATTTAAATAGATCTACTCCAAGGTAAGTCAGGATTTAACTCTAATACTAAACAGAACACTGTTACATTTCAGACTATACTTGTACAAAGCTGTTAAAATTAATTAAAATTTCTGGAAGTATACATTATTCTCTATTATTTAAAAGAAGATACAATAGCACTGGGCCTCTTCAGAGCAAGCATTTATTTTAAAAAGCTTCTTTATTTTGTTAAGTTGTCTAGAGGTCTCCAACCTTGGCAACTTTAAGACTTGTGGACTTCAACTCCCAAAATTCCACAGCCAGCAAAGCTATCAAAGCTGGCTGTGGAATTCTGGGAGCTGAAGTCCCCAAGTCTTAAAATTGCCAAGGTTGGAGACCCCTGGTCTAGAACAATAATAAAGCAGTCTTTAAAAAATAAGTCTAATAATTTGAATATTTTACAGAGATTTATAGTTATTCACTTATCCCCTTGCATCCAGTTCAGCAGAAAATAAAAATCTGCGTGTCTCTCCCAGCTATTTGCTTCTTTGCAGCTAGTTTCAGTTTCATTTTAGCAGGTGGCAAATCAGCTGTAGGTCGGGAAACTGCTAATGACTTGCTTGGCTTTACAGGCTCTTTCCTCTTTGCTTCAAGCAGGTAAATTGCTGGAAAACAGAGGCCAAAGGGTGGAGATGGCTGGGTGGGTGGGGGCTACATTCAGTGTATAAGACACACCCAGGTTTTCACACTCTTTTGGGGGGCAAAAAGGTGTGTCTTATACTCAGAAAAATACGGTAAATGTTGGCTACTGCATCTTCTTTCTTAATAAAATCTGAAACAGGTTTTCTGATAGGAACGTGGTAATAATTAATGGTGAACAAGTGATTTCATTCAAGATGTCTATTATCCATTTTGAAATTAACAACTGGCACCAATGTTTACTACTAAAACAAAACAAAAGAATAAAAGCAGCAACATATTTGTATTAAGAACGACCAAAAATCAGAAACCAGAAAATCATGCATTGGGCTATTGGGAAAATTTCTATGTACTGAGTTAGAATAAAAACAGGAAGATCTAAATATATTATTTGGAATCCCTACTACATTTCTGTTATGAATAACGGGACTAAAAATTGAGATGTTAGTTCCATTTTGATTTGGTAGATATAAAGTCTTCCCAATAAACAAAATACAATCCCTGTTATCTAGCACAAAGACTTGGGCTCCAGGGATGCTGTAAATCCTACTCCACCATGCTGAGGCCTCCACACTACTGTTGAATGAATGTCTACAGTGTCACATGCTGCAGCTGTCTCTTTCTAGGCTTTTCCAGATAGCACTTTTGATTTCTTTTCATTGCAATCTCATCAGTTTCTCCACAATCTCAATTCTTCCTCTTTCCAAAACTCCAAACTAAAAATTCCTCATGAGAAACTCAGAGTATTACCAAACCAATGAAGAATTTGCTCTTCCTCAGCTAACCCGAATGAAGGGTGACAGCACTTTAAGAGAAGATTTGATAGGAAAAGATGTGCCTATTTGAAAATTGGTATAAGAACAGCGCATCAATTCTCAGTATAATTTAAGCATCGAAAAGATCATGAATAATAAGTTCTGAATTGTCAGCATAGGTTACATTTTCTAAGCAATCCAATATTGCAATGTGGGAAACATTTTGTTTCCAATTCACTTTACCTACCATGCCTCTTTAATATAGCATAATTATTTCCTTCATAGCCAAATAGTCTTGCAATACTGCAGCATGATTGCCTGATACTTCACAGCATGAAACAGACATAGACAATAGGGCCAAAATTCAAAAACATCACCTCTATAACATACGGAGCAATTACATTAATCACAGAAGCAGCTTTATAGAAAGGCCC
The DNA here is from genome assembly GCA_023053685.1 of Diadophis punctatus similis. Taxonomy (NCBI): domain Eukaryota; kingdom Metazoa; phylum Chordata; class Lepidosauria; order Squamata; family Dipsadidae; genus Diadophis; species Diadophis punctatus. The sequence continues at coordinate 57,444,357 of JALIGW010000003.1, forward strand.
TCCACAAGCTGCCGTGTTTCCCTGAAAATAAGACAGGGTCTTATTTTCTTTTGACTCCTCAAATAAGGGCTTGGCCTTATTTTCGGGGAGGTCTTATTATTTTTGAGGTGCAGGAGGCAGCAAGCCCACCGGCCCCACCCTCTCCATCACACCACCTGCTTGCCTGCGGCCGCAATGACCCAAATACATGTCTGACAAATAAATAAATAAAATAAAATAAAATAAAAATAAATTCTCTGTGCGCCCTGGCTTCCACCTGCCCTGCTTGCTGGGCTTGCTGCTGGCTGGGCGCCGAACAGCTGACTGTGCTGCTCTGGCTTCGCGGGGGCTCTTCCGCCTCCTGGCAGCACTGATTTTGGCCGTCCTGCTGGGCTGCTCCTGCCTGATGCAGGGTGAGTCGTCCCAGATCTGTGACCTCCGGAGCACCACCCTGCTGCCGGTGAAGCTGCGCCGCCCGCGGCGTCCGCATGAGAGCTAGTGCCCACCAGGGCAAGGGCCTGAAGACCGCCGGGCTCAGCTCGTAACCTGGAGCCTGCAGCACCGAGTCGACCTTCAGGAAGGTGCTCAGCAGCCCAAAGGTGGCAGCAGGTGAAGCGCCTTGGCTCCACCAGTGGCCACTGGCGAGGTCATAGATCTCAGCCGACTCATCCTGCACCAGGCAGGAGCAGCCCAGCAGGGTGGCTGAGAGCAGCGCTGCCAGGAGGGTGAAGAGCTCCTGCGAATCTGTGTGTGTGTGTGTTTGTGTGTGTGTGTGAGAGAGAGAGAGAGACAGAGAGCACACCACCGCCAGCCCTAGTATACGGTAACTCTCCAAGGTTGGATCGGATCGGATCGGATCGGATCTCTCTCTCTCTCTCTCTCTCTCTCTCTCTCTCACACACACACACACACACACACACACACACACACACACACACACACACACTCCAAGGCAGCCACATCCCTTCACTAACACTTCCAGCTCCATTCTCTGCTGCTGTTAAAAGTTGAAAAACAATTTAAAAAAATAAAAATAAAATACCAGAAATTCAGACCTTCCAACTTCTCGGGGTGGGGGGAAGATCTCGTGAAATTGTAGTCCCACAGACTACTTTTCTTGCAGTGGTGAATGGAAAAGGAAAGCAGGTTAGCGGAGGGATGTGGCTGCCTTGGGAGAGGTGGGGGGTTAGAGATCTCTCTCACACACACTTTTTTGAGAACGGCTTGAAAATGGGGAGGGGGATCCCCATGCCTCTCACCCTGTTCCCAGTCTGTGCTGAGCTTCAGAACAGGGTGAGAGGCAGGAAAATCCCCCCTCCCCATTTTCAAACTGTTCAAGCCCAACCCAATCAAAACGCTGCTTCCAGCCACCTCTTCGTCCTGGTGAAACTCCTCTTTGAAAGGACGATCTGCGGGGGGGGGGAGATTTCCTGCACATCGGCAGCAACATCTCCGCACAGAGCTTCTTCCGATGTCCCAGGTGTATGAATTTCCATGCCTTCCTTTCCTGTTCCGTGGACGGAATTGCCTGTTGTGACTGTCACTGTTAGTTAAGGAGGGCACGAGGCGTGTGGGGTGCATAAACTTTCTAGTCCTACTGTTAACCAACTTGCTCAAAAGAAATCCAGAAGATGAAGTTTAGGTATGATAATAGCTCTAAAACTTGCAGCAATATTCTCCTTGACATTTTCTGACATCAGAGGAAGAAGTACTTAGCTTCTTATTGGGCTTACTTACATATTGGGCTTACTTACATCAGCCCAATATTTTGAAGCAAAATATGGCATCTGCTGAATATCTTAAGAACTGAGTTTTTCAGATCCTTTTAGTTTCTTTTAAGAGTGATTTTTTTCCATTTTCTTTCTTTCTTCAATTCTGGAAGGAACAACCAGTTTTAAAGACTGACAACAAAAGATGCAGCCAGGATAAGATCATTCTCATCAATGGATTTTAATAAACTTGATTACGGTATTAGGGCTGTCTACATTTCCAAAAATGATTTGAAAGACAGGCTTCAGATCTTCCCCCAAAATAAGACTCTTAGTTTAATGCAAATTGAGTTATATTATTTTGAATGAGTAAATTTCTTTTAAAAACACAACTTTTCCCCAAAATTCATGTTTTACAGAAACCTTGAAAAGAGTGATCACTGTGAAAGCATCATTTCCTAACTGAATTTGGAATTCTAACTTGAAGCATGCAGAGCCCATGCTGGATATTCCTAAATATCTAGCAATAACTAAGAAGAGCTGTGAATGAAAAGGAGTTTAAGTTCATTCTTGACCATCTCAAAGTAAAGTTGGGAAAAAACGTCTATGAAAACTTCTACTAACAAAGAAGAATTGCAGGATTCGGATAACAGAATTTCATTTAGCTTTATAACTGAACAGATTTTGTGATTGATTCCCTACATGTTTAGCTTTAGACATTATCTCTCTAGCTAGAAAAGTATGTTGGTTTCAGTAAATATTATTTCCTATAATGGAGACAATTGTTTTATTTATTTTCTTTGTTCATTAGATTTATATGGCCGCCCAGGGATGGGTTCCTACTGGTGCGGTCCAGTGCCCGGCTCTGGTAGGGACCCGCAAATTGCCCAATTTGCATGCACCAGCTCTGGTACCGTCTTCGCTGGTCTGGCGCACGCTGCCATCTTTTTTTTGGAATTTTTCGGTGATTTTTTGCTTTCGTGCATGCGCGGAAGCAAGAAATCACTAAAATCACACCCGCGCGCACGTCCCCTCGCAAAATTCCAGCAAGATTTTGCTTCTGCGCATGCTGGGAGGGGGACCAGCGGGGGGGGAGGTGGTCTCTGGTGGGGGTGAGAGCCGGAACATCTCGGTCATAATGGGAAGAGGCAGATATAGCGGGAGCAGAGGGGAGGGCCGCTCTCGGGGAATAAGACCTCGCTGTTTACAAGCGATCCCTTGTTCCGGCCCCTCTGATCCGGTTCCATCTTGCTCAACCCGGATACCTGGCAACCAGGGTTCTCAGGGCCCTGGGCTCAGGATGCTGCTGCTTAACGCCAGGTCAATTATCAACAAAGCCCCCCTGATACGTGATTTAATCACAGAGGAGGGGGCAGACCTGGTGTGTGTTACCGAGACCTGGCTAGGGCAGGAGGGGGGAGTAGCCCTCTCCGAGATATGCCCAGCCGGTTTCTCGGTGCAGCATCATTCTCGACCCCAGGGAAGGGGGGGAGGAGTGGCAATTATAACGCGTGGAAATCTGCATCCCCGTAGGATCCCTGCCCTGGAGATTGTTGGGTGTGAGGCGCTCCTTCTGAAGTTGGACTTAGGGGTTCAGGTGGGCCTTTTCTTAACGTACCTGCCTCCCAGCTGCATAAGTAAGGCCCTGCCTGAGCTGCTTGAGGCAGTAGCCGGCTTGGGGGTTGAGTTCCCTAGGCTTATGGTGCTGGGGGACTTCAACCTGCCATCTGCCGGCGAAACCTCTGGGGCAGCTCAGGAGTTCATGGATTCCATGACAACCATGGACCTGACCCAAGTAATCCAGGGTCCGACTCATGAGGGTGGTCACACGCTTGACCTAGTGTTTCTCTCGGGGCAGTGGAGAGATGATCTGAAGATAAGGGATATAGTCATCACCCCACTGTCATGGTCAGATCATTTCCTACTGAGGCTGGATTTCACAACCCCATTCCTCCCCCGCAGGGAGGCGGGACCGACTAGGTGGTTCCGCCCCAGGCGCCTAATGGAGCCGGAAGGATTCCAGAGGGAACTTGGGGAAATACCTGAAACCCTGGTACACAATTCGGCTGACGCCCTGGTGGCTGCCTGGAACATCGCAGCATCAGGGGTTCTAGACCGAATTGCGCCTAAGCGACCTCTCCGTGGCAGTGGATCCCGGAAAGCTCCCTGGTTTACCGAGGAGCTCCGGGAGATGAAACGCCAGAAGAGACGTCTGGAGCGCCGCTGGAGGGCCAAAAAGACCGAGTCTGACCGAACACTATTAAGAATTTACATCAGATCTTATTTAGTGGCGATAAGGGCGGCAAGACGATCCTATCTTTCCGCTCTTATTGCGTCCGCAGATTCTCATCCAGCCGCCTTGTTTAGGGTGACTCGCTCCCTCCTTGCAAAAGGGGGGAGCGAGGAACACTTACAAGGCAGAGCTGAGGAATTCGCTGAGTTTCTGTCGGATAAAGTCGCTCAGATTCGGTCGAATTTGGACTCCGGCAGGGCAGAATCCATAGAGTTGACAGGGGCGAGTCTTAGTCCACCATTATGGGAAGAGTTTGGGCCTGTTTCTCCCGAGGATGTGGACAGGGCTATGGGAGCGATGGGTACCTCCACCTGTTTATTGGACCCGTGCCCCTCCTGGCTGGTCTCGGCCAGCAGGGAGGTGGCACGCGGCTGGATCCAGGCGGTGATCACCGCTTCTTTGCGGGAGGGATCCGTACCGCAGTCATTAAAAGCTGCGGTGGTGCGACCCCTCCTGAAGAAGCCTTCCCTGGATCCAACCGATTTGAAGAACTACCGTCCAGTCTCCAACTTACCTTTTTTAGGGAAAGTTGTGGAGAAGGTGGTGGTGACCCAGCTTCTGCAGCTCCTGGATGAAACAGATCATCTAGATCCTTATCAGTCGGGTTTCAGGCACGGCTACAGTACAGAAACTGCCTTGGTCGCTCTGATGGATGATCTCTGGCGGGCCCGGGATGGGGGGAACTCCTCCATCCTGGTGCTACTTGACCTCTCAGCGGCTTTCGATACTATCGACCATGGTATCCTTCTGCATCGGCTCGGCGAGTTGGGAGTGGGAGGCACCGTTTTGCGGTGGTTCTCCTCTTATCTCGCCGATCGGATGCAGTCGGTGTTGGCAGGAGGGCAGAGATCGTCCCCTAGGCCCCTATCATGTGGGGTGCCCCAGGGGTCGGTTCTCTCGCCCATCCTGTTTAACATCTACATGAAACCGTTGGGTGAGATCATTCGCAGACATGGGGTGTGTTTCCATCAGTACGCTGACGACACCCAGCTGTACATCACCACCCCGTCTGACTTCAGAGAGGCAGTTGATGTAATGTGCCGATGCCTGGACGACGTTAAGATCTGGATGGGGAGGAACAGACTCAGACTTAATCCCGACAAGACTGAGTGGCTGTGGATAATGCCTCCTAAGGACCATGATAACTGTCCCTCCTTGGTCTTCGAGGGTGCGAAATTGACTCCCTCAGACCAGGTCCGCAACTTGGGGGTCCTCCTAGATCCACAGCTAAAATTGGACCAACATCTTTCTGCTGTGGCTAGGGGGGCCTTTGCACAGGTCCGGCTAGTGCACCAGTTGCGGCCATATTTGGAGAAGGAGGCTCTACTCACGGTGACTCATGCCCTTGTCACCTCGCGTTTGGACTACTGCAACGCGCTCTACATGGGGCTACCCTTGAAGAGTATCCGGAGACTTCAGTTGGTGCAAAATGCGGCTGCGCGTGCTGTGGTGGGTGTGCCAAGGTACACCCACGTGACACCGATACTCCGCCAGCTGCATTGGTTGCCCATCGGTCTCCGGGTCCAATTCAAGGTGTTGATCACCATCTTTAAAGCCCTACATAGCTTAGGACCAGGATATATCCGGGACCGCATTCTGCCTCATACTTCCCTCCGACCGGTTAGGGCCCACAGAGTTGGCCTCCTCCGGGTCCCGTCGGCCAAGCAATGCCGGCTGGCGGGTCCCAGGGGGAGGGCCTTCTCTGTGGCTGGCCCCGTGCTCTGGAACCAGCTCCCCCCAGAGACCCGAATTATCCCCACTCTGCTGGCCTTCCGAAAGGCGGTTAAGACATGGCTCTTCCTGCAGGTGGGGGGGACAGCTTAACCCACTCGAGCTTACCCCCCAAGTATGTATGTTGTTGAATGGATGTTGTTGCTTTTATACTGTTTTTGAAATTTTGTTTATTCTTGTATTTCTCTTTGTTGTACGCCGCCCTGAGTCCTTCGGGAGTTGGGCGGCATATAAGAATAACAAAATAAATAAATAAATAAATAAATAAATAAAATCGCGCAAGGGGGCGTGTGCGCATAGCGAGCGCGCGTGCAACATGGCAGCGCACCGGTAGCGAGGTAAGTGCAACCCGCCCCTGTGGCCACCCATATTACATAAAGCAGCTAACAGTCAGTCAAGGAATTTTGGCTGGCAGGGTCTCTAGGAGAAGAGCATTTTTACTATGGCCCCTGCCCTTTGAAACATATTGCTGCTGGAGGTGAGATCACCATCTTGATCTTCCGGAAGGCCTCAAAACCTTGCTCTGTCAATTGACTTGGGGACTCAATGGAAGCACAATGGAAGCTGGAGATGGCTGCTGGCGTAAGAAAGAAGATCCCACCTGTATTTCACTAGCGTTCTTGGTTCCTAATTTTATTTAATTCCTGTTAATTTTAATGGTTTTATATTTGTGTTTTTATTGCATTGTAAGCTACTCAGCTACTTCCCAACCTCGGGGGGGGGGGGAGGCAGTTCTTAAGGGATTTAGAAAAAGCCAGCAAAGATGGGATTGATCTGATATCAAGGGAAATAATATTAAAGAGGGCAAATACTGTTGAAGAAAAGGCACAACCAGATGATAATCTTAAATTCTTGGGATCTGGAAAATACCTCTTTTGCCAGATCTAATGGAGTGAGTAGACTTAAACAGATACGAAGAAGCAGGGCTTTCTCATTCAGTGCTGTCAGACGCAAAAAACCTAGGAGCTTTTGTTAATTTCAAAGCACAGAAAAGTTTATTATCGCTACATCTATACAAGCATCTAGTCAACTAATGGTCAAAGCTAAACTGGTGCTAAATAAGAATCAATGGAATTCGGGGGGGACTGAACTTGTAGCAATGACTCCAAATTGATGAGACATTTAACCCTGCCTTCCAGCTCAGTCTGCTCTTCCCCATATGTTGCAGGCAGGGGTGAAATCTACTTACCTTCCCTACCGGTTCGTCTCGCACGTTTTTTCACCCTCTGCACATGTGCAGAACACTTTGCGCATGCACAGAGGGTTAAAAACAAGAAAATGGTGACGTCTGGGCAGGTGGGCGGAGCCTCGCGCTGCCACTGCTACCGGTTCTCCAAACCGGACCAGGCTGAACCGGTAGCATTTCACCCCTGGTTGCAGGACAGATGTAACTTCTTTACCAGAAAAAACTAGGATTTCTTTGATATGAGGAATGCTTTATCAATGAATGCCTTGCCTTAAATTTTGAAATGAAGGTCCATTTAATCTAAAAACTGGAATACAATATTTAATTTTATACTTACAAAGTCTGCCATAACTTTGTTTTATAATTTAATTTAAAAGAAGCCATTTCACGTCTTTCATCATTCAAAAAAGTATAATACTAAATTTACATGCATTAAATGAAACAAAATATGCAAGAAATCGAAAACGTATGAATTGCTACTTGAATTATGTCTTCCCTAATGACTTCAATAAAATTCATCTCTAAAATACTTATTGATAATGAATTATGTACATTGCTGCCAACATACAATTAATCTTATATGTTTCCAACATGCTGATTCAACAAATCAGTTTTGCATAGCAACAGCTCCTTAAGGAGACAATGTTCTTCATTTTAAATAAGACAATTTTAAGCAGAAAAATTAATGCACTGTGAAATCCAACTCATTTTCTGCACTTTCATCAAACATGTATGCAATGTAAATTAAACCAGACATTGGTTCAATATTCTAGAATGAAAAAATATGATGTCAAATTAACTTGCCCCATAGTGTATAAATGAACCAAACAGACCAGATTCTCTGGTGAATGCACTCATGCTAATGTAATAGCAAAAAATGAAAGTTTGATGTCTGGATACATTATATATATGCTTTAAAAAAACCTCATGAGGTAAAATGATCTTCTTTTGCTATGAGATAATTTGCTAATTATCTCATTGGCATTGACACTTTATTTTAGGAATGTCTGTGTAGCAAGACATATTAACTCTCTGTTTGTTGAGCGTCCTGATGAATTTCTGTACACTCAATTGGTTAAACATTAAGTTCAGATGCACAATTTTTTTCTTATGTGTCTCCCGAAATTACATAATGTCTGCTTTTTTTCTCCCTCTGTCTCCACTTCACTCTTCTTAAAGAACTTTGTATTTCATAGTTACCTACTCACCTTTGCATTATGCCTCAAAATAACAAATACACTATATTGGTTACAGCCAAACTGTTTTGCTAATGTTTCAATTCAAAGTGTATTCTCCCACCTCCAAGCTTGCCTTACAATTGGCTTTTGAAAATATTCAAAATAATCTAACACCTCTAATAATCTAACTTTCTTCTAAACTTTAGATTTACGATAGAGAAGATCAAAAAGTAAATGCCAAAGAACTCTTAATATCTTTCAATCATTTCTGGCCAAATGTGATTTCTATTCAATTATTCAGTCTACAATCTAAGAATATCAAAACTTGCACAAACTTACTATAAAGGATAGTGGCACAAAATAAATTATTGTAATATTTGCATGCCAAAAGAACTCAGTTATACCATTATCAATTCTTAAATACTATATCGCCAGTCTAGAACTGTGGCTAGAATACCAGTAATTTCTACCAAATTTTACACTGATCAGTTGTATATATTTATTTTAAATGTAATATTCCATTTATTTATACTTGTCTGTACAATTCAGAACTTCAATTGGCTGCTGCAATTAACATTCACATATAATAATTTATCTGAGCTTTCTTCTCCCATATTATTCTGTCTTGTAATGGGTTAAATACCCATGTTTGTGCTCTTGTGCAAATGTTCTCTCAGATTTGGATGTGCATTGCATAAGTTTCTTTTATACAACACAGACCAGTTAATGCTACAAGGCAGATCAAGAGATATTTATATTTTTGTTTCTTTTATCCAATGTTTTAATTAGTTTCTTTTAATGGTTTGCATTACACTGGTTATGATTAATGGTTATGGCTTTATCTATATAAACATATACAATTCAACGGGTCTAAGACAACTCACCACACCCAACTCATTGTGGCATCTCACCATGAGACAACTCGCTATGGCCAACTCACCATTGGATAACTCGCCGCTGGACAATTCCACGCAGGATAACTCAATGTGATAAATGTTATCTGCCACTGTTTCTTTGCCATTATTTTCATTTTGGTCCATTTCCAGAAAAATGGAAATAAGGTCCAAAAAAACCAACATAACATTTATCACGTTGAGTAATTCCACGTGGAATTTTCCCACGTGGAGCTGTTCCACAGCAGTTGTCCTATGGTGAGTTGGCCATGGCAAGATAGCCGTGGCAAGATGACCATGGTGAGCTGGCTGCAGCGAGTTGTCCCATTCTGCAATTCAACCACCCTCCAGTTCATCAAGCTATTTTCTGCTGATGCAGAGACAGACATCTCATTCAAGAGAAGCCCAAACACCGATTACCATCTGTCCCAAGAGCTGATCAGCAATACTTCAATCACTTTGACTAACTATTGGGCAGGGAGAAAGATATAGCAAAGCACTATTCTGACTTACTGCAGCACTATCCATAATGAATTCACAGCAAGACTTTCATTACTCAATGTTTTCTATCTAAACATCTCCACAGATTTGGCAGAACCGTCATGCATCCAAAAAAACTACCAGCAGGGATGCATTAAATATAAAATATGTCTGGGTCTGTATTTTGACTATTTCTAAGAAATATGCTTCAAGCAATTAAAGTGATAAATAGAAAAGGAGGGGTAGGGAAGAAAATTCTGTGCTATTTAAATCCAACATTTTGTCATTTAAGCCATTCTCTTATTTTCCTGGATATTCTCATTTTTCCAAAATAATTCAACCAAGCCTCAAACAAGACAGTTGTGCTCTAAATAACAGCAACTATCATTTTAGATTATATAAATCTCTTGGCAACTTTTTTCTAGACAAGTTATTCAGTATGATCAAAAATGGGTAGTAGTGACAGATTATTCAGAAGATGATGTGGAGGAAAAATGTTTTGAATGCAGAATGAGCACTGCCACTTCAAATGAGCAACCATTCTAGTTTAGTTTTCTACCATTACATCTAACAACTACTCATGCTTAATGGTTCAACCACATTCTTGGATTCAACACCGTAGCAATGGTATTGAGAGGGTTACTTTCCATACCAACATATATCCCAGCAAAAGTAACCATACAATGTCACAACACAAGTGAATACCCCTGTGTTGCTAATGAACTGGACAACATGGAATGGGGGATTGGCATTCGCTGGGAAGAATGAATAATCCATATGAGACCTCCATTTTTTGCTTGCCTCTATCAATTACCCGTGCAAAAATTAAAAACAAAAAACAAGAGCAACAGAAAGCTTTCTGCTGAGTCCCAAAGTTCCATGCTGTTCTATCACCATCTATAGCAGATATAAGGAACTACTTTCCTGTTGGATGTTCCAACCTTCAGCATGCTAGCTAGGGAATTGAAGTCCAGATAGCTTAAAGTTGCCAAGGCTGAGAAACACTGTTATAAACTATCTATAGCAGGGGTGTCCAACTCAAGGCCCGGGGGCCGGATCTGGCCCATGGGGTGCTTAGATCTGGCCCGCGGGGCCGCCCTGGAAACAGCAAAGGACTGGCCCACGGTGCCTCTGTCAGTGAAAATGGAGCTTAGGAGGGCCGTGTGTGACTCTCCTGAGCTCCGTTTTCACATGCAGAGGGTTGCTGGAGGCCATCACAGCCAAAAATGGAGCTCAGGAGCCCGTTTTCACTGGCAGAACGTTCAGGCCACCACAGGTGCCACTGAAATGAGTGATGTCGATGCCCCCTGGCCACGCCTCCCCTGAGGTCAAACACAACCCTGACGCGGCCCTCAATGAAATCGAGTTTGACACTCCTGATCTATAGCCTCAACTGGCACACTCAAAGTATTGTCTTTGGCATCATGCTAGTCATACTCTTACTTGCACCTGTTATTGACTTTGCAATGTTAGCACAACTGAATTCAAAGAACTATTAGACTTCTTATCTCTCTGTGGAATTAGACAGGAAGAAAGCAGCTGAGTGCTGCCAGTGATGCTTAAAAATTATTATAATTATTAATTAATTAATAATTATGTTTATTTAACTGAATTCTGTTCAGTTCTCTAAGCTCTATAAAGAACAATTATTCATTTTACAAATAATGTGCAACACCCAATCACAAAATGACATCCCATAATGCCAAGAAAACTTTTCAGGTAATAATCAAGATTCCAGTTTCTCACAAATGTAATTAAAACAACTAATGCTAATGCAAAAAACAAAAACAAAAAAACACCCCAGAAAATATATTTAATTGCTGTCCCTATTCTCCACTATCACAACGCTTATGCACAAAGAATCTCACCATTTTATAGAACTGAACACCTGGTAAGACCAAGAAGGTACAACCGGGGCCTATTTCTTTCCTGCACATCACCAACCTTTTCCTTCTTAGGTCAGTAGAGAGCAACACTTTCAAAACAAGTTGCCTGCACAGATTAGGCAGAAAACATACAAAAGAATGGTAAAAAGCAGAAATTCTGTAGAACCAAATGTCACTCAATGTAAACACAGTGCAACAACTGTTCCATTCTATACTGTAGACTAAATTCCATGTTCACTGATGCACAAGAAATCATGGCTCCACTCTCTTTTGGCAGCAAGAAGGGCCTACTTTTGGAAAACACACCAAAATAATCTTCCTTTTATGGAGCACAGTAAACATGTTTTGGAAATTGTTACATTACAAACTTGAAAGGAAATTTAATTTTCTAAAAAGGCAATCACATTCAAGACACTGCAGCTATTGGAAGAAAATAAAGACACAAACAAAAGCATCAAAGGATGGAAGCAACAGCAAGCTTATATAGTGCTCCAGAACCAAATCTAACAACGAAGTAGAAAACACATTCATAGAAAATACTGTTACCTTCATTTGAAAGACCACAAAAGAAGCCAAACTATCCAGTTGCGGGCATGTGGAGGATACGTACATTTACAAACCTATAGATGTACTTTCGTATTGTTGATACACTCATTCAATCTGACATGATCACATGTTGGCTGACTCAGACTTCCATCCTTCCAAGGTCAGTAAAATGAGGACTCAGATTGTTGGGGGCAATATGCTGACACTGTAAACTGCTTAGGGCTGTAAAAGCACTGTGAAGTCTAAGTGCTATTGCTATTGCTATCACTTCCCTTCTAAGTTTTTATATTGGTTACCTTCAAACTGCTCAAATATTGAACATTTTGAAAATGAATTCTTGTGTAAAAGAACTGAAGTATATAGAAATTATTAAAAATAAAGGTAAAGATTTCTCTAAAGGTTTCTGACTTTAGAGTGCAGAGCTCATCTCCATTTCTTGGCCGAAAGGGCCAGCGTTGTCCAAAGACATTTCCGTGATCATGTGGCCAGCATGACTATACGCTGAGATGCATAGAACACCAAAGAGATACCTATTAATCTGCCCGCATTTGCATGCTTTCGAACTGCTAGGTGATCAGGTAATTTATATGTACATTTATATGCATACATAGACATACAAACATACATACATACATACATACATACATACATATACATATACATATACATATACATATACATATACATATACATATACATACATTAATAATTCAATGTAATATTGATAAATTCAGTGTTGGGAGATTACATTTCAGTCTATAAGAGTCATGTCAAAAATCAACTTAAAATATTGTATTTCCTACCTAGGAAACTAAAGTGTGACACAGAAGAGAAAGAGGCAAAAATGAATAGGAAAAACCAAAAGTTGTTATAGCTTTTATTACAGCTTTACATATATGGACAGTAACCTCAATCAAGTAATTGAGAATTTGTCTTGCTGGCCATTGTCCTCTTCCCAGTTCAGTAAGGTGATCTAGCAAACTAAGTGCCAAAGAACCTTGATCCATAACCATAAAATGTGGTTTCGAAGTCATAAGGTTGACTCAGCCTTCCATCCTTCCGAGGTCGGTAAAATGAGGACCCAGATTGTTGGGGGCAATATGCTGACTCTATAAACCGCTTAGAGAGGGCTGTAAAGCACCAGGAAGCAGTATATATGTCTAAGTGCTATTGCTATAATATCTCCACCAATTATCTCCATTCCAGGTTGTATTTACTTCGGGAGAGCTAGTTCTCAAATACCATGCTCCTATGTTCTGCCTAATACTTTTAATTGAACATATCCAAACATACTGCAGTTCTTGAACAATTATAGAGTAAATATATTGTCTACGGTATTTCAGGGCAAACAGAGGAAGAAACAGGTTTAAAAATGGAAGGAACGGGTAGTAACAACACTGGCTAATTTCAATGAAATTTCAACGTAGAACAAAGATGTTGTAGAATTTGTAGTTATTTAATACACAGAACCATTTATATATTAATACCAACACTCACATATCAATCAGATGTATATACCACCCATATCTCTTAAGTGGTACTGAGCAATTTACAGATAAAAGCCGTAAAGATACAGCTGAAAATCAGAATTAAAGCCAGTTAAAAGTAGAATTAAAAAGACAGAGGACGCACCCTCAAGCCATCAATCGTCCCCAAGTTTGTATACCACTTTTAATGATAGACAAATCCTTGAAAAACCAACACTATTATTGTGATAGGAATGAATTAGAAAATTGGGACACCATTTGAAAATACAGAATGAAAATTTGTAATGAAACAAAATGTCATCATGTTAAATAGAGTCAGTGTCCTGAAGAAGATGTGAGTACAAATATGCTAAATTTGGATTAAAAGACATTCAACTCAGTTTAGTTACAATTTTTTTACAAAATTGCTTCAGAAGGTAATGAATCCACTTTTACCATTTAAATTAGTACTTTGTCTTTGTTAATTCTCACATACAATCCTAGTATCTTCTTGCCATGCCTAACTTACAGAATCACCATTATTTTAAATGTTATATATCTCTTCAAACACCTGTTACATTTAATTGGGAACATATGGATTTGGCAAAAATAAATGGGATTTATATAGCTAGCATGTTTTGGTCACCAAATACTGTAGCGTTTTATAGAAAGTAGGCAAGAAATCTTTAAACTTAAAATTAAATCTTTTGAAAAATTACTGACTTGTCTTTCGATGAACAAATCAGGATAAATTATTACAGCATGTCTCTTTAGATTGAAATGTAGATTAACCAAACTTTTATCACATAATCTAGGTATACTGTACTATCATTCTCTTTAGGGAACATTAACCAAGAGCATAATTTCATCCTGAAACACATGGCTTCTTTTATTTAAGTAAGCATTTATTATTGTTTATTTTTCTGGTTTCTTATAATATAAGGTTTCTTAAGCATACTACCATTCCACTCTGCATTTGTCTATAATATTCTGCCTACACATGAAGCTTGGTACTTGCCCTAAGCTACTAAAGCAAGTGTTTTGCTGAATCAGAAATAAAGATGAAAAGGACTGGAAAGCCATAATAGCAAGCTGGGAGACATATATGCATATTAACCAGCTAACACACTGAATTCTGTCAACAATCTGTGACTATTACTAGTTTACAGATGTTTTTCTGGAATGCTTGGAGGCAGATGATGAGTTTCTTGTTACTGTGTGGTCTATTCTCAGTAGGAAACAGAGCTTTACTCCTAAGGTTTTAAGAAGCTGAGCTCAGTTGTAGATAGACCCTTCCTTCGAGTTCATAAATCTTTCCACAAAACAGCAATTCTGCATAGGAGCACCTATGAATGAACCTTTGTGGTCTAACATATCATTTCTTCATTCTAGACTGCATTTTGGCTAAAAGGCACAAAAAAGGAAATGTAGTGTTTTTTTGCTCAGCCACGTGATGTATTTGAACAAGCCACTGTACATCAGCCTAAATAACCATCAAAGTATGTTACAAAGATAAAGTAAGAAATCTACTCAAAGTGCCATAGATCTTTTGGACAAGGTGGAATATATAAAAGTAATAAATTATTTTATTTGGTACTTTTAATAGAAGTAGGAGAGGTACCTAAGAGGTGACTGTCTCATATACAAAAATTTAGCACAATTTAACATTTGAAAGACTTTTAGACTCATATGCTTCCTCTTACTTCTAAATTCATGTACCATGATTTCTTCCTGTGATCCTGGTTCATTATAATTTGCTTCAAATTTTCCATAAGTACTTACCTAGATTGAAAACAAATCCAAAACACCTGTCCAAAAATTTAAAAAAGTAGAAAATCTGAAGCGAAATGGTAGACAATAGTTTACTACAACTAGAAAGGGAGAAAAGTGAAAAAATTGCAACTCAATAAGAGAAAAAAGGAGCATGTAGACCTAAGTGTCCTTTAGCAACTTTTCATACCAAGTAACTTTAGTTTGATATTACATTTGAATTGAACTAATCTTGTGAGTTGTGCAATGTGGCATAGATTATAATACATAGTAGAATTTTATAACTTTAGTCATCTTTATCACATTAGCAATCTCAAACAATTTTAGAGGACTTGGAGATATAAACAAGTGTTTTTCAAATTTGGCAACTTTGAAATGTGTGGACTTCAACTCCCAGAATGCAAGGAATGCAAGGGGATTCTGGGAGTTGAAGTCTTCACATCCTAAAAAGTCAAGTTTGAGAAACACCAATCTAAGCTAGAAAGATGGAAGAATAATGAGGTACCCACCTCAGTAGAACATTGGATTATGAAAGTGATAAAGCTCACAGAAATGGCAAAGCTGACCAGTTTGATCAGGTAAAAGTTGATAAAGATGTTTTTAAAAATCTGGAAGCCTTATATTGACTTTTTGTTGAAAGAAGAAAATAATTTATGATTTATGGATTGAGAGATTTAAGAGTCAAAGAGGAAAGGGAAATTATAAGGTGGCAATTAATAGAAAGAAATATAATTTTTTTTCTTTTATTCTTTATTCTTTTTTGCTTTAATCTTCTTTGCACTTGTAGATTTTTTATTGTATTGAGTGTACGGGTTGGTCCTTGACTTATAACCACAATTGAGCCCAAAATTTCTGTTGCTATGCAAGACATTTGTGAAGTGAATTTTGCCCCATTTTACAGCCTTTCTTGTCACAGTTGTTAAGTGAATCATTGCAGCTCTTCAGTTAGTAGCATAGTTGTTAAGTGAATCTGGCTTCCCCATTGATTTTGCTTGTCAGAAGGTTACAAAAGATGAGCACATGAGTCTGAGACAATGCAACCGTCATAAATATGAGTCAGTTGCCAAGTGTCAGAATTTTGATCATGTGACCATGGGGATGTTGCAATAGTCATAAGTGTGAAAAACGGTCATAAGTCATTTTTTTCAATGCTGTTTTAACTTCGAACAGTCACTAAATGAACTGTTGTAAGTCAAGGGCTACCTGGACTGACAGTACAGTGTATTGAAAACCATCGATCTTTTATGTGAACCTATTCACCAATTAGAACAGTTAATAGAAGTTTTCTTCTGTATTTGACAACTTTTTTGGCAATAGCACCTCACTGCAGAATTCCTTCTCAAGGGAGATCTAACAGATCCTCTTATTCATGATTTTAGGCAGGCAATATTCAACCAGTGCAATTTCATTTCACCAGAGTTCTCATGAACTCTGTATGTTAACATTAATGGGTTTTGGTTTTACTTTTTAATGGTGGTTTTATAGTCTTTTTTTTTACTTTTTATTCTATCCATATTATGTTTTAGTACTTAAAATCATGATGATTACTTAAAAGCTGTTAGTTTTCCTACAAAGTTCTTACAAAGAAACACAATGACGAATGAAATGGGAATAGTAATTGAAATAGAAATTAGGGCTAAGAAATCCTTCACAAGTTGATAACAGGAGCAAAAGCCTACATACATGAATTTAAATAAAACTGACTTTATATGGCATGTATGGTGTCATATAAAAGTGACCAGCACATTATAAATAATGGTTATTGACAGAATGCTGAAAAGATTCAGACATTTAATATGATAAACTGAAGCACTATGGAAATTAAATTAATACAACAAATTCAAGAAATCCTGTTCATGAAAGCTATTGGAATATGTTTAAATCCCAGCTTGATCATAGAAGGAATAGATAGCCTTAGGCAAATCATCATCTATCCAGCATTGCAAAAATGAATCAAATAAGTTTAAGAAAGCAATTTTACTATAAAAAGAAATTAACAAAATGATAAAAATAGGCTTTCCTAGATTTATTAGGGTGTTTGTAGCTGAGGTGATATGTTGCAAAACAAGGGTAGAATTTGGATTGCAGACTTAACTAAATCTCTTTACATTGCTTTATTGTGACTCCCTCAGCATCATATCAGATCAACACTCGGAATATTTGCTAAGATTTAGCTTAGTTCATAAACCTTCAAAGACTGTTAGAATGTTAGATTCCAATTTTATAGTAGATTATTGTTTTCAATGTGACATTTCCTCAGGATGAGGACTCAATATTATTTTTTGTATTATGTTAAACTGTATTGTTGTGTACACCACTTGCGTTTCATCTACTATTGAAGTGGCCCATCAGCCTAAGTGAAAATATATAAATGATGCTTTATTTTTTCTTGTCACATACTTACTTTTAGCTTCCTGCTTCAGAGAAACCTTGTTATTGTAATAACCCTTAAGCAATGAATTAATGGGGGGGATTTATACATGCAGTAGGAACCTTAAGAAGGGAATACGAACTTGAACATCTTATGTCTATGGATGAGTTTTAGCATGTGTGCATTGCACTCACATTCACATCAATTCAGCTTTTAAAATATTGTGTATCATAATATGATTTCAGGTTATTTCAAATATTACATTATGCAGAAAAACAAAGAGATTATTTTTTTTAAAAAAATAAAGAGCAGTCAAAGGGAAAACTAAGAATATGATAGATGGATAAGTAATTCACATAAACTAGGCATATCTAATACCTTTTAGTGGAGTAAAATGGCAATGGGGATTTTCTAGGATGCTAGTCAAGAAAGAAGTAGATATAATTCTCTTTTCCACCAAGTTTAAGGTACAAGGAGAATCACACAAAATTAGAGAATGGGATCCTGCTGAAAATAGAAGTACATCAGTTAGAAATTTAGTTTCTTGAATCTCATATGGACATCCTTGCTCCAAAACAGGATTATTATTAGGTAGTACTGATGGTTCTGTAGTGGCTTAAGTATGCTACATCTCAGAGATATGTTGCTGAGATGAGCAGCTTCCTAGTTTAACACCAATGCAAACCATGGCAGATAGTCCCTGGTTTTTTTCATTCCAGTTTTGGTTCTATCAAGGGCCAGAACTAATACAAATTGACTTGAAAGACTTATTTAAATGATCAGATAGTATCAAAGAAGTTAAGAAATCTGAAGAACATTTCATTCAAGCCAACAACTGAGTCAAAAAATCCAGGCCAATCAGATTCAAGTTGTGTAGCTATGTTAGAAATTTTATAAGCAAATGTTCTGAAATGAGGCTTTTGACATTTTAAATTAGATGGTTCCCACTGGAGTTAATTATTCATAGGTACACAATAGAACCATACGGTTTTTGAAAAATTGTTTTTTCTTTAAAGATCTTAATAACCGTTAGTATAGAATGTCTTCCTCATGAATAGAAGAAACCCCACACAGCCCTTGCACTCCTGTTGGCCTTTTCCGCAGCTAACCTAATTTGTTTGCTCTAAGATCCAGAGCAACTGAAAGTCAGTCCAAGATATTCACAGCACCTGACTTGCTCTATTAAATTTCCATTTACAGTATTTCCCAGCAATTTCTATGACACCTTTGAAGAGATCATAATCTTGATTCTGGGGGTACCCATTGGTTAGCTTTTTCTCATAAAAACTAGTTGCTATGGCTAAAACTTTCTTCTAAATCAAATTTCTGTTGTCGAGCTACATTGTCCTGACCCAGTTGTTGAAGTTGAAACTCACTTTTAGTTATAGAGTTCTGGTAATAACAAGAAAAGTCAAAATGTAATCCTTTCTGTATGGAGATTTTGGCACAAAATGGCAATATTTTCATGCAATTTTATGACATGGCATGGCAATATTTTCATGTAATTTCTTAATTAAGAGTAAGTCTCAAGTGGAACAGTTTCCAGCCCAGCCTATCCTTAAGTATGGAGTCAAACTGTGTTTTTAAATCAATAAAAGCATGTGTACAGCATTCCATTCAGTGGCTACTATGTTTTTCTATTAACATGTACCAAACTAAAAATGATCAAATGTTGACTTCTCTTCTCTAAATCCTGCTTAAACATCTACAGAATTTTCTTTTGCTCAAGCCAGCCAAGGCATTTTTAGGAAAAAAAACAGCTCAACTGTAATTTACTTATCACACTTGAGAGTCTACCTGGATATTTATTGGCCAGATCAAATTTATTCCCTTTCTTATATATGAGAAGTATTACAGATAAGCTCCAGTCTTTGGAGAACCGCAAAGAATTATTTCAGTAATATGAATAAGGAGAGATACCCATGTTCCTCTCCTCTGATTGGTGGGGGTTTGTTTTTTTTTTTTTTGTATACTTTGATGCGCAGTCAGTAGATGAGAATTTTTCTTCAATGGCTTTAAACAAGCAAATGTAAACATCATACAATCTCCATATTCTTACTTTCAGTTACAACTCTTAAGTATTTTTAAGACCACACACTTGTTCCACAACAGCAGATTAAATTTCTGTATTCTCAAATTCACTACTAAATTTGCCCTGGGATGTATAATTCCTAATCCAATGATGGTTTTGTCTTCAGGCAAAAGGATTTAACAATTTTTTGTTGTTCAAAATGACACAGACAATATATTAAAATTACATGTATTTCAAAATAAAGATGAAAGGAGGTAGTTTCAGGATTTTGCTTAAAAAAGTGTGGTAGTTATATTTTCTCCTCTCCTTTCATGTACTTTATTACTTTTTATCAATGTTTGCCTAAAGTAATCCTGTGAGGAAAATCAATTCCCCTCACTGAATGCTCAAGGTTTCCAGGAAATATTTCTAAGGGACATGTATGTAATTTTCAGGTAAAGATTTATTTATTTTATTTATTTATTTTAGTGTTCTTATATGCCGCCCTACTCCCTAGGGACTCATGGCGGCGTACAACATTTAAAGAACAACTAACAATATAAAAAATTTAATAACAATTTAAAATTTAAAATGAATTTTTAAAAAAACATACAAAATCATATATACATGGGGGAGACCTAAAATGTAAATTTGTCTCAGAACCCCGCCTGCAGGAAGAGCCATGTCTTAATGGCTTTTCGGAAGGCCAGCAAGGTGGGGATAATTTGTATCTCTGGGGTAGTTGGTTCCAGAGAACAGGGGCCCCTGTTTGATTGAAGGTATGGTACCCTGATATTAATAATGAGTTAATAATGAGTGATGTTGGTGTCATCAATACCTTTTCCACGTTTTTCATGTGATTCAGAGACTATATGATACGATCACAGAGCCACTATCTTGAACACTAAGAAGTTAATCAAAAGAGTGAAATGCAAAAGTGTAATTTCTAATTTGTTTCTTACATTAGAAGAGCAATTCTGGAGTGTTCCACATTTCCACTGCCTGGGTAATGAGAAATAAGGAGAATAGAAGTCAACATGGAAAAATCACAATGGATATTTTGTAGCTATGTTTTACTAACATAACAAAATTTAAATACACAGAGTACAGCCAACTGCGCCCTTCCAGTGGAACAGCCAGTATGGGTGGATCCAATATTCTTTCCCTCTTCAAAGTTTTCAAATCGGCTCCAAGCAATTGGAGAATTTTCTGGAGAAAATTTGGGTAAGAAACAATAGACAACCTGCTTGTATAGCACTGCCTTTAGTAATCCACTGCGTGGTTTTCAATTTACGGGGAGGAGAAATCCCAGAACAGAAAATTATAATTTAAATGACAATTTAATTGAATTTTTTTTTAAAAGTGTGCCCTTTATCTGACAAGTACAACATTTGTTTTAGTAATAAAATTTGCACTGCTATCTCTTTCACACTTTTCTCAGCTGATTTTCTTACCCACCTCAGTGGCTGCTATTTTGTAACAGGAATGGTATAAGATTATTTACAGAAAGGAAACAGTCCTTATAACTGTTGTTTTGTTTGATGTTAAAATAGCAACTTTACATGCTAAGTATGACTTAAATATACTTTTAGTCCATAAAACATAACCACATGGAGTACAGTGACCCATATAAAGTATCTATCAGCTGGAGAATCCCTTGAAAAAATATATTAATGTTTTTCCTAGTTTTATTTTATGAGTTTGATCCTAGTTCCTAGAGGTAATATTTCTGATTACCTCTAATCTGTGCCACTTGTAACTGAAATTGTTATCAGATTAATAGGTGAAATGAAAGCTGTGAGATGTTGCATAAAACTCTGAGCCATGATGTCATTGTTTAATAAGAGTAACTCAAGTTTATTGAAGGACAATTGTTTAAAATTAAAAGCAGACAGATATCTTGCCTATTTTTTCATAACAGGCTCCAGAAAGTCACTGGAAGCCAATGTTTGCAAGCTTATTGAATCTGGTGGAAAAAAATATTTTGGGTTTTATTAAAAAAAACATTTAATATACTGAAAATATACTGCCACTGCATGGTTGGAACCAATGAGGAAATGAAAGTTATCAGTGGCGCAAAATAAATTATACTCTGATTACTGAACAAAAATTGGCAGAACTGAATAATCTTAAAGACTTTTACTTCATGAGCTTGTCTATCTTTTTCTTTGGTAAAACAACAGCACACTTATGGCTTATCATCATGCAAGCTAATAGCAGTTATCAAAAAATAAAATACGCATTTGCAAAACACCTCATTTTGCAAACAAAACTGGCAGAAAGACACATAGGCCCTATTGGGGAGGAAGAATTAAAGTTATATCTTTTTTTAGAACTAATTTCATAAGGTTATGGGGAATAAAAAACAAACATTTTGAAACATAATCTGAACTAACTTGGCATGCTTCAAAGAAGTAAGAAGAAAATGTACCTATAGGAGATATTACAAATTATTTGAGACGCCTAACCCATTGCTCATGGATTGCTAGTAGCAAAATTCTGCATTACTTCTTGCTGGTTTCCTGAGTTTGCTCCCTTAGGTCAATCTCATCTTATTAGTTTCATTTCCATTTCAAATAACTATTATTCAGAAATGTTTCATGATTGACATCAGTCTGTTCACACATCTATGTCATTCATTTCTCCTCCAGGGAATGGACTATCACATTTACGGTACCAAT
The DNA here is from genome assembly GCA_023053685.1 of Diadophis punctatus similis. Taxonomy (NCBI): domain Eukaryota; kingdom Metazoa; phylum Chordata; class Lepidosauria; order Squamata; family Dipsadidae; genus Diadophis; species Diadophis punctatus. The sequence continues at coordinate 57,466,537 of JALIGW010000003.1, forward strand.
ATTTGAGAACACAGTAGTTCAAAATCAGAAAATGCCGTATTTATGTTCCATAGATATCAAAAAATTTATACACAATTTATACTCTTCTTGCTTTAATATTATTGTTTGTTTCATTCTTATCATAGCTTCATATATATTCATCTCCACATACCCAACAATTCTGCAAGGTAGATTAGCCAAGAGTGACCGATTAGTTTTGTGGCTGCATACTTGACTACAAGTATCTCCAAGTGCAATGCAACACACACTACTATATCACACTAATTTCTGCTGCATTTAAATCAATGTTATTTCTTGAGGAGTGTTTTTAAACGTAGCCTTCCTATTTAATACTAAAAATTATTAATGAAATCCATAAAACAAAATGTATCATTGTAAAGCCCCAAATTTTGTTTTTGTTTTTTTAACTATACAACATAATTTACATTTCCCAGGTTTGCAAAAATGAAATTTTCTAATAAAGTATTGGCTAAAATGTATTTTTGTTTCATTAAAAACAAAACTGAATTGTCATTAATTTTCAATTGGCAATCTTTATAGTAAACACAACATGAACTGGCAAATATATGCTACCCTGACACACTACATTTCAATTCATTAAAATATTTTGCAAGGAAATTTAATATATAGAAAACATGGAACTGACAATTTTTCCATAATTTGATATTAAAAAATTACGACCTTCCTACATTTTCTCTATGTCCAAGATAAAACTTGCCATATCAAATAAAAATGTATCTGGTTTTGATTTTCCTCTATTAATTTTTACTTAATGAGATAACCTTTAAGAAAAGTAATATCATATAATTTTTATACCATATTTTCAGAATTAAGGCCCTTGTGCTATTTCAGAGTTTTGCTATTAATTATCTTACAGCCACTAGTGTGAAATGTGACCTTAAGTATTGTAAGTACTTAAGAATTAAGCCTATTCTATATCATCCCAGAGAAAAGTCACAGAAAAATGGGTTTAAATTATATGAGAGTGGATTTCAGTTTAAACATTAGGAAGAGTTCCTAAAAGCAATCTGACTTTGAAATTAGAAATTTAAAGAAACAATGAGCTCTCCTTTACCAATAAATTGTGGTTTACTCCATATATCATGATTAAATTATGGTTTAATATGTTTCAATCTAATCTATTAAATCTGAGTAAATGCATTTATTAAATGCCACTAAAAAGCCATCATCACATTGGGCAAAGGGATCCTTTTCCTATATTCTGCTGTAAGAGAATATAATATTCTTTTTTCTGTTCTGGTCGCTTCTCCATGCAGACCTCACCTTTAAGTTCAATTTTGTGACCATGCTGATTTTCTGAACAAGAATTCCTATCTATGTTAACTGAATTTGTGAACAAAACCAGGAAGATGTTTAACAAAAATCACCATATCTGGAATTAGAGCACATTTTGAGAACATTCTGTAATTCTGCACATACTATCCTAATTCTCTTGTTTGGATTAAACGAATGTATTATAAATGCATATGCATCTTTATTTTATTACAGGAAATCTGACATCTTAAGCTTACAATAAAGAACTAATATAAAACAGAAAACTTGTACAGGAGTTAAACAAACAAGCATTCTCTGGATACAAAGCTGCCTTCTTATTCCAACAACTTTTCAAACATTTTTAGACTGAGATTTAAAAGATCCAGATTTCAGCACATTTGACTCCAAATGGGTAAAGAATAATTAATGTGGCACTGAACTCATCGAACAAAAAGCTATTATGATGGGGTTAAGGACAGATCTGTACTTCCTGCTTGGTCCAGAACGAGTATGAACCATCTACCATTTCTGGATGGCAAGAATATTAAATGGCATCCTAAACCCATTCTTGGGCTCCAAGGAATGCAACATCTGGCTGTGTTTTCCTATAATGCTTAAATCCAGTGTCTACTACTACAGTTGATGAATCTGCTGTGACTATGGAGATTCTCAATCATCCAGGTCATGGTTGTCTCAAAGGTGCTTTTTCCAAAAGGGGCCACTGCTGTGGGTCACTGCATTGTGGCAAGTACCCCACTCCAACTGGTTAGTGCGTATGTGAAAGGAACCTCTCTTTCCTTCAGATCCCTGATGGTTGCCCCTCCACTGCCTTTTAATCTGGTGCTGCCAAACTAAAGATCCTCTTGAGGGTTAAATAAAATAATATATTCATTATATTATTTCATATAATATAAATAACATATGGAGTCCAGATAACTCATTAGATCTTTACCAGACCTGATTACATGCCTGGCATGAATACAGTGCCTTACAGTATGTATGTGGTGGTTACATACCATCCAACTGACCCTTTGGTTTTGGTTATGACATATAGGAAGTTACAAACTAGAATATCGAAATGAACACACATGCATAAGAACTAACTTTAAAATAAAAGCATTTTTCAGATTTGACTCCATCATCTTTCCTGCAGTCAGCGGCATTATGGATACTATATTTTTGCTTCACATCACCAGTTAAAACAAGGCAAAAGCTATTTTTTTATTATTGATTTTTCTTTCTCTAAGCTATCCACTTCAATGCTGTTAAAAATAACAAAGAAAACAAATCAATGGTGGATGTTTTATCTTTGTTCCTCTTACCTAAGGTAACATGGAAAACCAGCAAATGTTTTGTCAATTTCACCCCAGGACTTTTCACGGAGTTTGAGGAGACCAAATAAGAAAAGAACAGCATTTCAAAAGTCTGCTGCCATTTTTCTTTTTAAGAATAGCCTACCAGAAAACTGTCCAACTCAGACAAAATAATAATAATTAACAATAGTAGTATTATTTCTGTTTGGTTTCAAATTGGTAATATTTTGCATTAGTGAATGTGGAAACTGGGTACCCTACTGTTTTCTACTATAACAGAAGATTCTGCAGAAATTTAGCAAAGTTGAAACAACTGGCCACCAAAGCAGTGTGAAATTCAGGCTGAAATTCAGGCTGAGCTTGTCAATCAGAAAGGTCGGCAGTTTGGCGGTTCGAATCCCTAGCGCCGCGTAACGGAGTAAGCTCCATTACTTGCCCCAGCTTCTGCCAACCTAGCAGTTCGAAAGCATGTAAAAATGCAAGTAGAAAAATAGGGACCACCTTAGTGGGGAAGGTAACAGCATTCCATGCAGCTTCGGCGTTTAGTCATGCCGGCAACATAACCACGGAATCGTCATCAGACTGCGCTGGCTCTTCAGTTTAGAAACAGAGATGAGCACTGCCCCCTAGAGTCGGGAACTATTAGCACGTATGTGCAAGGGGAACCTTTACCTTATCAAAGGTTCATGCAGTGGCAAACCCATTTAAAACATCTTTCAATTAACTGAAATTAGTGAAATAAGTCTTTTTAAAAGGTGACTTTTAAAATTCAGAGTAAATTAAAAGAATCTAAATAAATTGTAGAAACACAATACTCTTGAATGAAGCAAGCTATAATACTAAATTAATATTTGCAAGAAAATAACCCCTCTGAAGACAATGCAGCACTTACAAATAGGAATATACAGAGTAGTAATTTAAGCTGCAAACTCAAACTTAACAAGTGACTTTTTAAAATAAGTGTCTGATCTGATACCATCCGCTTAAGAAATGATCGCTAAAAAATGATTAACAAAATCAGCCACCTTCTTTTAGACAGTATCCAAATGTTGTAAGCATATAATTTTGATGATAGTCAATCAAAAGCCAACAATTTATAACTCTTTACAAAATTTTCAATCAAGCAAGTATCCTAATCTTTCTAGTAACCTGTCCTTTAAAATATGCTCTTTTATCAGGATTTAATCCTAGTGTAATTTAATTAGAAACACATGTCTCATAACTATCATCTGTCATGTTCCATTACTTTCATGCTGAAAAAGGACAAGTCAATAAACAAAGGTTGTGACATAAATCTGCCTTGAACACATTACACCACAAATAAGAAAATAAAAACATGTGTGTCCTCTGACCTGAAACATCTTAAAATGGAACTCAACGCATTGTTTTGTGTGTTCAGAAATGTTTTAAGTGTTCACAATTAATTGTATACATAAGCAATCTTGATCTACATAATGCTGAAATATAGATAACGATTACACAAGAGCCATGCCTGTGAGGCACCTGTTAAACCCCATCATTGCGTCTAAGTTTGATAAGATAGCAGGATCTGCACAACCATTTCGCAAGCGGGCAACTATGCTATAAAATCATCTTATCTAGACCAATGATTATTAAAGTGTGGTCTGGGGACCACTAGAGATACCAGAGACCCTTTTAGGTGTGAAGTCAAATAAATAAATATTTTAAATTTTCTTAGTTTTCACTTCCAATGCAGTAAGTATTGATAGGACCCACATAAGCTAGAGCTCTTTGGAATCTTCAAACATTTTTAAAAATGTAAAAGATTCCTGAAACCAAAATGTTTGAGAATTGGTGATCTAGACTGAGAACCCATTATGTATGATAAATAGAAGATGGGGTAAGCCTGCAATATTGGCTTGAAAACTATATAGAAGTTTTTGCTGCTATAAATACAGTATATAAAGGGATCTAAGCAGCTATGTTATATGTACAAAGATCGTAATCCTGCAGGCCATAGTTTTTTCTGTGACACTAGAAAGAGAAAGTTGGATGTTGAAAAATCAAAATAAAGAATATTGACACTTGAATTTCGATGTTGGAGAAGACTCCTGATAATATCAGAGAGACACAAGATGAATAGAGACACAAGAGACACAAGAGACAAATAAATGAATAATGAACATACAATCCAGATTAGTTATTAGAAAAGTTATTAGGCTTAAATTACTATAGTTTGGACACATTATGAGAAGATATACCGTATTTTTCGGAGTATAAGACGCACCTTTTTACCCCCAAAAAGAGGGTGAAAACTTGGGTGCGTCTTATACACCGAATGCAGCCCCACCCACCCACCCACCCCCACCCTTTGGCCTCTGTCTTCCATCAATTTACCTGCTTGCAGGAAAGAGGGAAGAGCCTGTAAAGCCAAGCAAGTCAGTAGCAGTTTCCCCGATCTACAGCTGATTAGCCACGTGGAAAAATGAAAGTGAAACTAACTACAAAGGCAAATAGCTGGCAGAGACAGGCAGATATTTATTTTTTGCTGAACTGGATGGGAAGGGGTAAGTGAATAATTAAATGTCTGTAGAATGTTCAAATTATTAGACTTACTTTTTAAAGACTGCTTTATTATTGTTCTAGAGCCAGGGATCTCCAACTTTGGCAACTTTAAGACTTGTGGACTTCAACTCCCAGAATTCAACAGCCAGCTTTGTTAGCTTTGCTGGCTGTGGAATTCTGGGAGTTGAAGTCCACAAGTCTTAAAGTTGCCAAGGTTGGAGATCCCTGTAAATCTAGACAACTTAACAAAATAAAGAAGCTTTTTAAAATAAATGCTTGCTCTGAAGAGGCCCAGTGCTATTGTATCTTCTTTTAAATAATAGAGAATAATGTATACTTCCAGAAATTTTAATTAATTTTAACAGCTCTGTACAAGTATAGTCTGAAATGTAACAGTATCCTGTTTAGTATTAGAGTTTAGTTACCTTGGAGTAGATCTATTTAAATAATTGGGAAGAGTTAGTGTGACTACATTTAAGAAAACTTTCTGGCATAACGTACATTTCTCCAATTCTTTGCTATTTCTATAAGTCAAGCACACATGCACAGAAATACACAGCAAACAGCGCATATCATCTGTGCTGTTTGCTGTTTGGCAAATTGCTTGGAGGCAGAGGCCTTTTTTCCTTGTTTTCCTCCCCCAAAACTAAGGTGCGTCTTATACTTCGGTGCGTCTTATACTCCGAAAAATACGGTAGCTCTCTTGACAAGTCTATACTATGGGAAAGGTGTAAGACAAGAGAGAAAATAAACATAATGGATGGATTTAATTACAATGAGGATGGGGGAACATGCACCATTGCAACACCTGAAGAAACATATTGGGAATGGATAATCCTGGAGAAAATCTGTGCGGTCGCTAAGAGTTAATATCAACGCAATGGCAGATAATTATCATAATCAAATAACTATTTAAATTCAGTATCTTAGAGAGCTGGTTGTATGTTAATTTAAAAATCCAAAATATGAACAAAATATGTATGCAGTTGCACAATCACACACTTTTTCCCCCTCAAACCCCAATTAAATTAGGGTTTAATTATTCCTCCTAATTTATTAAGGTATTCAACATACATCTAAAGTTAATATTTGGATAAACTAAACTGTAAGAAATTTTTACTGAACTTGCCCATACATTCCTTCTGAATATTTTAACAGAAAATAATTGCCCACAATTGATACTTAAGCTTATTGTTCACCTGATGTTCATTCTATAGGTTTATTATGGGGATCTCAGTAAATTAGTTGTGCCCAGGTATGTTCTGCAAACATCCTGCTACTTTAAGTTCCAAAGAGGGTATCTGTGTGCTAGTCACATCACTTGGAGAGAGGAACCATCTGGGACATGCCTTAAAACAACCCAAATTTGGTGTAGTGTATGAACATATCCTCCATAGCATGTAATAAAAACGTAAAGGTAGATCTTGTTTAGCAACTGACTTACTTAGCGATCATTTGAAGTTATGGTGGTGATGAAAAAATAACTTTACAACCAATCCTCATATTTACAACCTTTGCAGGTCTTATAAAGCAAAGGAAAGCTAAAGGAAGGTCATAAACACTGTTTGCAGTTTCACTTGGGGACTGCTTTACTTAACAACTGAGCTGATGGTTCAATTATGGTCACTAAACAAAGGCTACCTGTAACTTTAATGTTCGTGCAATTTGGTTTTTTAAGGTTTCCGTCTATTCTGAAACTGGTAAAGTGTAATTTTCCCAACTGGATTGAACAGATGTACAGTATACTTCTCTGGCTGATGTAACTAGAACTTCTGGTTTGAATCTGTTGCAAAATACTCCCTTTTAGTTCTGTACTAGCTCATGGGAGCTTTTCTCTAAGGACTCCACATATGCTAAATGAGAGACAGATTAACTTTTTTTTCAGGTGTACTTGCTCAGCTGTAGTTATTTATTTGTAAGGCTTTGTATGGCTGCCTATCTTATGTATCACAACTGGACAGCTAATAAAGCCATAATAAAACAAAAGGAAGCAATAAAATCAAATTCCAAGACATCTAAAAACAATCCCCAGGGCTCTAATGAATGGTCCTAACCCACTAACAATTAGAAACACAAATCACTGGGATCCAACTTCATCTTATCCCAGCCCTTGAGAGAAGAACTAGCTTTTTAAGGCTTTCCAAAAGGCTAGGAGATCAAGGGCTTGCAAGAATACATGGGAAGAGGGTGTTCCACAGGACAAGGACCCCTATGGAAAAGATGCTTCCTAGGTCCTGCCAGGGGACATTTTAAAGGAAGGGATCTGGATCCAATCTATACTGAGATATTGTCAGGAAGAAGCTGGTCCCCTGCCATGCAGGACTTTAAAGATGAATAGAACAGAACAGAACAGAATAGAATAGAATTCTTTATTGGCCAAGTGTGATTGGACACACAAGGAATTTGTCTTTGGTGCATATGCTCTCAGTGTACATAAAAGAAAAGATACGTTTGTCAAAAACCATGAGGTACAACACTTAATGATTGTCATAAGGTACAAATAAGCAATCAGGAAACAATCAGTATTAATATAAATCGTAAGGATACAAGCAACAAGTTACAGTCATACAGTCATACAGTCATAAGTGGGAGGAGATGGGTGATAGGAACAATGAAAAGACTAATATGATAATTAGTACTTTGAACTCATCCCAGAAAAAAAACATGGAAGCCAGTGTGGTTCATGCAGCAATGATCTAATATGGGCAAACCAAGGGAAGCTCAAAAATGTATGTACCACCACATTCTGGACCAGTTTAATTTCTGGATGATTCTCAAGGGTAACCCCAGGTAGAATGCATTGCAATAATCCAAGAAGTGACCAAGACATGAGTGACTGTAAATAAGCCTCCCAGGGTTCATACAGACCAATGGTTCACAACATGGGGCTCACGCCCCACATGGGGGCAATTTTATTTTTAATGGGGGCAATTAGAACCTTGTTTAAACCAAGTTAATGGCCTTTTAGGCTTCCTCCGCGTGAGTAGGAGTTCACTTTTTGAATAGTAAGAATTATATGTCACCGTGGGGGGGAGGCATCAGGATTTTAGAGATGCTGAGGTGGGGCATGGGCAAAAAAAGGTTGGGAACCACTGATGTAGACACTGTGATGGGCAGAAGAAGATATGAGGAGGAGGCAATTACATAGGCTGTTTTGGGGCAAGGAGTGCATCACCAGAGGTGGGTTCCTCCTGATTCGGACCGGTTCTATAGAACTGGTAGTAACTTGGTGGCCTGGATCACTAGAACCGGCAGTGACCCAGGCCTGCCACGCCCCCGAGCCGGTTCTCCCCGAGCCGTAGGTGCTGCCATCTTGTTTTTTCCTTCTGCGCATGCACAGCTTTTTTAAAGTACTGCGCATGTGTGTGCGCCTGCATGAGGCGCCCGTGTGGCGCATCCCTGAGTGAACCGGCAGCAGGAGAACCCACCCCTGTGCATCACCTTCTTCCAACCCAAAGAATATTGTGTACCACCTTACGGAGCATGATTCTGCTAGTCCAGTCTGAACATATAAATAATGTTCCTTGAGAAGTTAAAAGGGTAAGGGCCAAAGGCCAGCTTCTCCATGGTAGCTCCCACGTGATGGAATGCCCTATACTTGGCTCCAACTACTCTTGTATTCCAGAAAGACCTCAAAATGTTTTTTTTTTCTGACCATAGTGAGTTTTGTTGATGACCATCTAGTTGTTGCTTTAATGTGAGCTAGGATTTGGGAGTAAGGTTTCCTTGTGTGCCTTCTAGAATCTATACTGACTGAAACAATATATAAATACTATGAAGTTAATAAATATTTTTAAAGAGCTGTGCTGCATACCTCCCAAGGACTTTTACAGAAAAATCTTTGGTCCAGTTAGTCCTATTTGATAGGACTGCTTCTTGAAAGAAAACAAATGTACAGTAGGCTTAAATTACTATGGTCCTCATTCTAGTTCTTGATGCTTTGAGAATGCCACTTTAGAAACAAAGCAGTAAATCCTTGACCTGAATTTGCAGAAAGTAAAGTTTCTCATCAATGTAAAATTATCCTCCGTAGTAAGCCTTTTACATGACTCCTTTAGACTCCTTTAGACTCCTTTTCATTCTTCACGGGGCAGTTTTCTTCTTGACTTAATGTTCTGGACAGAAAGCTGAATAACATTACATTGCAATATAGCCTATGGCTCTATAATGAAGGGTGATGAAAAACAGTCTTGGGTGTATGTTAGGATGCCTTCTGCTTGCCTTCTGAATTAACAACACACCAGCTAACTAATAGTTTACATCACAGAGAAAAGATGAGTGCTTTCTTCTTGCTAAGTCAGTCTCTACAAACATGTAGAGAGCTATACGTTTTGTGTGATTGTTAACTGTTGTAAAAGAAACCTGGGTTTAATCCTGAAAACGCTTACTGGTTGATTTACACTTACTTAATAATGGACATCATTATTATTTTTATTAATAGGTTACTGCAGTGATTCTCAACCTGTGGTCCGCAGACCTCTGGAGTGTCACGCAGTGAATATTGTCAGTTGTACGTCTATGCAGGGTGATGCACCCCTATCCTAATATTATGGTACATTCCAATACAAGCAGGACACGTGATGTGTTCTTCTGCGCATGTGTGCATTCCTGATTCTCCATTACACACTTCTGCCTTTGACTCTGACCGGAACGGTCACAATTTATTAGCAAGGATGTAACTATTCATGATTTATTGTTTTTGTACCGAAATAAATATTTTCTATTAGACTTTTAATCTCGGTTTTATTTCTAACTGTCTGAATTCCAAGCAAAGATCTATATCACCTCTATGAGATTTATTCTCACCTTAACATGGAGGGGTGCGGTGTCGACACAGAGGGTCTGCAAAGACTTGAACAAATGTTATGATTTAACTCTTGAGTTAGGTCTTGGGGGTCCGTGGCCACAAAAGGTATTTAAAGGACCTCCGTAGTGAAGAAAAGGTTGAGAACCATTGGTTTACTGTACTGACCACTTAATTAGTTTCTGAATTTTTCTCTCTCACATACATTTATACACCCATACCACACACATACCCTTATTCAAAGAAATGGCTCTCAAGAACATATAAGAATATATCCCTAGAAGACAACGTCTTAATTATAAGAGATCTCCTGAGGCTCATTTGTTTATATTTATATGTATTTCTGACCTCTCTTTATATGAAGTTTATTTCTAATACATTTAGTAGTCAGAAACAAAATCATATGCATAACCTCTCACAAATTTATAACAAACTACATTATAACCTCATCAGGAAGGTTTCCTTTCGGAAAAATCTTATTAAAAATATGTTGTATTTCTTAAATTGTACTGCACATATTTATTAAAACTGTTTTAGAGACGCTCTCTGTGTGTCTAATTGAACTTATTTTATTAAATAAATAAGAAATAGGAAAGCCAGGTATCAATTACATAAAGTGATGCAAATCTGTAAAATAAAATTTGTATTTAAATAAAACGAAAAACCCATTTCCCTAAAGACCAACCTGTGAAATCTAATCTGAAAGGAGAGCTTTTAAATGTTTGATTCAGTTAGTAGTCAACCAAATGAGTTCAGAAGGAGCTTAGTAGGATTTTTGGAATGTCTTAAAAATGTGTGACTAACTGAACTTCTAAAGAGGCTATTTGCAAGTTAGCTTTTTGGTCTTCCCACAGAAAGAAAACATAGAAGTAAATTGCAGGCTGTGATCTTAGTGGCATGCTAAAAAAGTCATTGTAGCAATCACTGAGCAATCAGAAACAGAACAGAATTTTTGCCATTTAGAGAAATGGGAAAATCAAGTTTTGGCAAGGAGAAACCCTATTAGTTGAGGAAGGGAAAAAGATAGTGAGTGTAATCAGTAGCATGAGAAAAAGTTAATTTTTATCCTATTTAATTGTTCCCACACTAACCAAAAACCTGAAATGCATTATTATACTGCATAAAACAATGCAAAATAATTCCAAGAAAAATGGACAAAACCTGTGAAATTCTGCTTGAAACTGTTTTTAAAAATCTGATGAACATGCTACACTGATTGTTGAAATAGTGTTTGTATGTTCTTCATTCAAATGTATTTGGGCACAGTATCAGGGGTGAAATCCTCCCGGTTCGCCCGGGCCAGTCCTTCGGCGTATAGCCGATGGAACAGGCGGCGGTCGTGGCGCGGAGCTTCTCCCGGCCGCTTTCCCGGCCCAGCTGAACGCGTCAATTCGGGTTATTTTTCCCTCTGTGCATGCGCGCGCATGCACAGAAGGAAAAATAACTCGAATAGCGGCGTTCAGCCGGGCCGGGAAAGCGGCCGGGAGAAGCTCCGCGCCGCGACCGCCGCCAGTTCCATCGGCTATACGCCGAAGGACTGGCCCGGGCGAACCGGGAGGATTTCACCCCTGCACAGTATGCATGTCAGAACAAAAGGAATAAAGGATTTCTTATTGGGAATAAGAAGCAGACAGATTTATATATGGCAGTGTGTGTGTGTGTGTGTGTGTGTGTGTGTGTGTGTGTGTGTGTGTGTGTGTGTGTGTGTGTGTATTATACAGTGGTAGGATTCCAAATCTTTTCCTACTGGTTCTATGAGATCAAGCTTTGTACGCGAGCAGCACTCAAAGATCGCCCTCAGTGTCAGCGCTGGTGAGCTGAGCTGTTGTTTAGCTCAGCTGAGGCGCAGCAATCCGCTCTGATGCGTGAATCAGCTGAGCTAAAAAACAAGGGAATATAGGATAGGGAACGGCAGGGGCGGGAGGGCAGGGCCAGCGAGAGGTGGTATTTGCCAGTTCTCCGAACTTGTCAAAATTTCCGCTACCGGTTTGCCTGAACCGGTCCGAACCGGTTGAATACCACCTCTGTATATATATTGTTATTTACACATGCACAGCAATGTATTTTTAAAAATGTCCAGACTCTTATTACCGTAAATATTATAAAATATTTGGTTCATGTACTAAGGCTAAGCCCTGTCACAGTTTCCCCAGTCTGATGCCCTCTGAACTGAACTGCAATTCTTAAATTTCCAAGCCAGTAGAGATGTTTTGAGAAGCTGAAAATGGATAAAAATGAACTGGATGATTTCTGGGTTTACTGATTAATTAAGGAAAAATACTGGGAGAAGGAAACCATGTTGTATCATTTTAAATGGGAGAAACAGTTTTAAGTCTTTATTACAGCTATGAAGATTGGAAGTTGCTTCCTTAAGCATCATTCTGTTTTCTTTTTCTATTTTACTCTGTTGATTGCTGTAACACTTTTTTGCTTATCTTTTCTCTTTTCTAACTCTTTCATTACATTGTTTTGCATTTACCTTTTTAACTTAGTACAGAAAAATTCTTCAATAAGACTTATTAAAAAATTGTTATCAATATTAAAAAATTGTTATCAAGGCCTCAAGTCTCATATATCAGCTGTATGTAATATTTATTATACAACAAAGAGGGAATTTATGTCATGTGATACTGTCTTGTTAAGAAGGGAACTCTCACTTCAGTGGTATCAACCCATACAATTTGCAACCTAATTGATGCAGAAACTTCAAAAACATGATAAACTAAGGTAATATGTCTTTGTAACATGCTGCATTGCCTTCTTTGTAACCACCGAAGGTAAGAATATAACTGGGATGAACTATACTATAATGTTGTTCAGAGAAAAAAAGATTCTCAATAAATAATTCCATTTCGGTTTTCAATTTAAATTCCAAGAGGCAAAGAAGTGATAATATTATATATAAAATAATATTAATATTAAAAAACAACATCTATCTATGCTAGGTCCTTAGGAGGGACTCGATAGGTAGACAGAAATGCCAAATCTAGTTTAAACAGCTGTATGTATGTATGAAGAATCATAATAATAAAGTCTGGCTAGTAGCAAGCAAATAGAAGAACTGGAGAAAAATCATAAAATATAAAGACCTGAAAATAGAAGTAGAAGACAAAAGAAAGAAAAGATAGTACCAATAGTAATAGGTGCCTAGGTTGTAATTTCAAAATATTCAGAGCACCATTTGAACACAATTGGCATTGATAAAGTCAACATATGTCAATTACAAAAGGCATCTTTACTTGGAACAGCTTACAGTCTGCGACGATATAGCTAATATTATTAAACAACAACATCTGCCTAGCCCAGGTCCTTGGGAAGGACTCAATAGTTGGACAAAAATGCCAAATCCAATCTAAACTTTTGGTTGACTGTGTAACCATCAATATCATATTATTATGTCAAGGTTTAAAAAGCTTTTATGTACCCCCTTCCTACTGCACATTTCATTAGAACAGTATTTCTAGTATTTTGCTACTGTTGTTGAAATAGTACAAAGAACCTAAAGATACCACCATCTGAAGGCAAAGGTGATCACAAATATCCACTGTATCATTCCCCCCACCTTCAATATCACCATATTTTAACTCAGGAGGAACAAACCAAGATTGATCCAAATAACATTGTTGCCTCTGTTCCTCCAGTCCAACTGGGATGAGCATTCCATAAAAACTTCACAGCCAAGTTCTCCTCTTTGAAAAAAATACCTTCCTTTGATTTAAAATAGAAGCAGCTCTAGCAATCCTGAGTATACGATATATCCCCTACAGCAAAGTCTGCTAACCTGACACTTTCCAGATGTGTTGATACTCTAAAACCCAGAATCCCCAGCCTGTGTGACCAAAGCATGAAAGATGGGAATTCTGAGGGTTGCAGTTCCAATAATTTAGAGGCCATTAGATTGAGATAGGGTGCCTTCGAGTAGATAAAGGTTCTGAGACAACATGAAACAATAAATCAATCCATGCTTTTTTTTTCCCATTGCAATTCACATTAGCTCAACAATTCACTCAGACTCAACTGCTTGGACAGAAAGAGTCAAGACTTACTAAAAAAAATAGGGAAAGTAGTTGGGTGGTCTAGTTCATTAGGAGCCTTCTCCAAGCACTACTCCAATACTATCTTGGATTTACTCACCAGCATAAGACAATTCCAGGAAACAGCAAATTTTATCAGGGTCTTACAAATGCCTACCCTCAGTGTGCAAGTCAGAATAAATTAAACCCAGCTGCTCAATAAATAGGGCAGCGGAGGAGACTAAAACTCAAGAAAACAATTTAAAAATCGTGCACAGTTTCTCCTCTACATGCATGAAACTACTTTCCAAAAGCATTAGGTGTTTTAGGCAAATATCAGGATGCTCTGTTTTGCTTTTTAACATTTTAACATACTGTATTGCCCGCCTGTGGTGCTTTAGGTTCATAGTTCTGAATGGTGAGGCTCCACCTTCCCAGACAACTATCGTGTAGTGTTTCATAAACCTGCTCCTAGATATCTGAAACAACAATTTATTTAAGCACTTTGCTCTAGGCATCCCACATTCCTAAGAATTATTACTTAAATATATTATAAAGAAACCCCCTCTATGTTAGGCATTAAGTACTAAGAGCACATCTACGTAAAGAATCATTTCATTTCTTATTTGGCAGCCTCGTCATACTCTCCAAAAACAAAAATGTTTTTAAACAAAAGCAAGATATTTATGGTGGCATTTTATTTAAAGAAATCTAAAACAGAGTGCGGCTTGGTGATGGATACTATTCAATTTCACTTTTATGAACTATTTAACGCTGTTATTTTTATCACCCACAAGTTGGTGGCTTTAATTTTTAACCTTTTCAGTGGAATACTTCATAGAATAGCAATGAATCTCTGACACATATTGGCAATGAAATTCAGGCCTTACACCAGTTGCCGGGAAAGTACTTGGCTCCAGTTTTGTAGCATATATTATTCTTGCATATGCACTCACTTGTAAAATTATTTGATTACTGAAAGATTATTATTTTTTTGGAAAGTTAAGCATCGGTTTACACTTTGGATACCGAGTACCTTAGTCAGAATGTCTAACTTCTTCAGATCTGGAAGGCAGGCAAAATACATCATCTACTATTATACGTATTTCGTCTAAGTATTAAAATACTAAGTCCCAGGTGTCACATTTCATGTAGTGCAGCAAATTTCCAGAATAAACTAAATATTCAACCCCTTAAGAGCTTAAAATAACAGCAATTGAAATGTGCATTAAAAAGTTAGTTTTACAGTATTTGCTGATGTCTTTTTTAGGGCAATTTTCCCCCAAAGTAAACATGCAAAAACACACAATTAAATTATTTTGCTTTTTGGATAAATTCTTGCCTTGCTGCTATCCTGATGTCCGTCACTATCTAGAATGTGCTTGAATCTTAAAATCATTTGCTCAATTCTTGAAGTATATTAATAATTGAGACTTATTTTACTGCTGTTTTTTTTGTTAAGAAATTGCATAAACCCATCAAAGCCCCATTCAAGCACAGCAGAAGAAAAACCAATCAAAATCAGCCAGCAACATCAAGCCTTGCAATATTTATGTTAATGCACCGATTGGCCAGATAGACTTTGCTTCATTACTTTGCAATGGTTTCAATAAGCTCTTGCAATTCATAAATTAAAAAACCACATGAAAACTGAGATGGCATAAATTGGATTACAGTATTTCGTACAGCAGCATATTTCCCAGTAATCATCAGTGATGAATAATCATTTAATAAAACACAAATTAAACCACAGAAAAAGGGGGAAAGCCTTTTCCCAGGCTAGCAGTGAAGCGTGTTGTGCAAATAAGAAAGTATTCAGACAGAATATGCCTTAACAGTACAGAGAAGTTTGGGAAAACCTGGCAACTACTTTGCAAAAGTTATCAAATCCAACATAAAGACAGAATTGGAACAGAATTTAAATATAATGAACTTCGGCTTTTATATGTATGCTATGAATAGAGAAAATTTACTATTTCAAAAAGTTATTTTCCTTAATGATTTTAATGCAAATATACATATTTTTCAAAGTATTCAAATCCTATCTATCTATCTATCATCTATCTATCTACCGTATCTATCTACCGTATCTACCGAATCTACAGTATCTACCTATCTATCTTCTACCTGCTCTTTAACAGGCCAGGAAATTCTCTCAAGGCAGGAAACCAGGGACTACTGGCCTTTGTATATGAGATATTGAGAGGAATAATAATTTGCCTTTGTCCCTAAACATTTGGGTTAGTTGACATGAATAATGCCACCACTACCGTATTTTTCGGAGTATAAGACGCACCGGAGTATAAGACACACCTTAGTTTTGGGGGAGGAAAACAAGGAAAAAAGACCTCTGCCTCCCAGCAATTTGCCAAACAGCAAACAGCAAACAGTACAGATGATATACACTGTTTGCTGTGTATTTCTGTGCATGTGTGCCTGACCCATAGAAATAGCAAAGAATTGGAGAAATGTACATTATGTCAGTATATTAATCCCAGAACGTTTTCTTAAATGTAATCAAACTAACTCCTCCCAATTATTTAAATAGATCTACTCCAAACATGACTAAGTCAGGGTTTAACTCAGCTGCCTTATTTTAATACTAATACTTAATACTAATACTTAATACTAAAACAGGACATTTCAGATTATACTTTTACAGATCTTTAAAATTGATGTGGCTTTCTGGAAGTATTCTCTGCTATTTAAAAGAAGATACAATAGCACTGGGCCTCTTCAGAGCAAGCATTTATTTTAAAAAGCTTCTTCATTTTGTTAAGTTGTCAAGAACAATAATAAAGCAGTCTTTAAAAAAATAAGTCTAATAATTTGAACACTCTACAAACATTTAACAAAATAACATATTAACCGAATCTGCCTCTATCTAGGATAGAACTCACAACCTCCTGATTGTGAGGCAAGAGCTCTACCTCTAGGCCACAGCAACTATAGCTTACCTCCTTGCTATTTCAGCAGTCTAACACTGCCAACAGTTCATCTCCCAGCAATTTGCCTCATTACAGCCACCGAAGTTAGTTTCATTTTACCACGTGGCTTGCAAGCCTCAGTCAGCTGTAGGTCGGGAGGCAGATAATCTCTTCTTGTGCTAATCAGGCTTTGCCCTGTTTGCTGCAAAGAGGTAAATTGCTGGCAGGCAGAGGCCAAAGGGTGGGAGTGGCTGGGTGGGGCTACATTTGGTGTATAAGATGCACCCAAGTTTTCACCCTCTTTTTGAGGGTAAAAAGGTGTGTCTTATACTCCGAAAAATATGGTAACTATTGTGTTCACCCTTCAATCTTGGTTCTGAGTTTTTTTCTTAAATTGCTAAACGATCTGGCTTAACTTCAGACTTCTTTACATTTATTCCACCATGCAGTTCTTAGAATAATTTGCCTGATTATTATGGAGAACATGAATGCATGCCCACCCTTTTGTGCCATTCTGGTTTGTTTTTAGATTTTGCCGAACTGTTGATTTGGACTTTTGTTCATATACCAATGTGGCTATAATTGCTATTTATGAAGATTGCGCAAAACATTTGAAATTGGCATTTTGTAAGATGGATGACCATGAGTGAGCAGCTATTCCTTTTCTCTGATTTGCTGCATGGAGACAACTGGAAATGGCCTTCAAAAACCTTCCAACAGTTTGTAGATGAGATGCTACTTTTATGCACTGGGGAGAAGTCCTATACTCCCATTAACTTATTAGTGAAGTGCCTCTCTAGAACGCTCTGAACAGCATTACTACTTGTTTCTTTCCATATTGGATTTTGAAGATCCTGAATTCTCTAAAGTGGCAGTATCAGGGGCGGGTTGCTCCTCCGTCGCTACCGGTGCGCTGCTCGCGCATCTCCATGTTTCGCACGTGCCCCCTAGTGCGATTTTGCTTCTGCGCATGCGCGGAAGCAAAATCTCGCCGAAATCTCGTGAGGGGACATGCGCGCGCGAGATTTCGGCAAGATTTGCTTCCGCACATGCGCAGAAGCAAAAAAGCCCAAAAATTCTTTAAAAAAGATGGCGATGCGTGCGACGGACCGGCAAAGACGGCACCAGAACGGTCGTGCGCAAATTGCACAATTGGCCGCTCCCTACCGGAGCTACGCACCGGACCGCACCGGTAGGAATCCACCACTGGGCAGTATATAATATTTTCTCTGGCTTATCACATCCTCTGTTGTAGCAACTTTCCGATAATATAAAGCTGCAATTAAATCTTTGCATACTGGTTACCAAAAGTCTCATTTCCTTCTTTTTTATATTATAATGTGGTTATTTTGGTGCTTATGATACAGCAGGAATAATTAATTCTTCCTAAAAACCCTTTTCTAATTTAATTGATATTATGTGACTCTGCCTTTCTCTCCCTCCTCTCCCGCAAGTATTCTGCAAATATTTGACAAATGTGTTTTTAGATTGCTCTTTAGTGGACATGGCAATAGCAGTTAGTCGTATATACCTCTTCATAATGCTTTACAGCCCTCTGTAAGTGATTTACAGAGTCAGCATATTGCCCCCAACAATCTGGATCCTTATTTTACCGACCTTGGAATGATGGAAGGCTGAGTCAACCTTGAGCTGGTGAGAATCGAACTGCTGGCAATTGGCAGAATTAGCCTGTAATATTGCATTCTAACCACTTTGCCACCACAGCTCCTGCTATTCACAGCTCAAAGTCAAAGTGTTCCTATTGCAATAACAAATTCTCAAGAAAGCATTCAAATATAGCATCTTTCTTCCAGCATTCTACCACAACGTACTATCATACCATGGGATACTTGCCCAAATGATCCCCCAGAGTGTCTATGCATGTAGAAAGATAACTTGCAAAAAATAAAAGCTATAATCAGTTCCTCTGTCATGCTATCTTTCAAGACAAACTGAATTGTTAAAATCCATCCATAGCTATAATTCATTCAGAAACCATATGTTTCTGGAGAAGCTTGGAAGGAAAATCAATGCAGAATTGTCCATGAATTGCTACAATAGTGTTATCATATGATTTTAAATAACCAAATATTTAAAAACACTTTTAAGTCAGGGTGGGCAATCTGTAGCTCTAGATATATTTGCAGTCCTGATCTTAAATGCTTTATAATTCATAGTGTAATTTCAAAGCCACTTTGCAAGCAATAAGCTCTCTATGTAACTTCTCCTATCCTAGCAACAGTGAATGTAACGGCAGAAAGTGCAAGATTTGGGATTTGTCCAATTTAAACATGACCTCATCTATGAACATGACCTCACCTCAAGCAACCCACTCTCTCTTATGCATTTTTTAACTTAAATTGATGCAGCCGCAATAGAAGCACGACAAAGGTGGCTGTGGCATTTTAACCTATAAAATCCCAATCAAAATTAAGATTTTCCACATTTGAAATTCAGATTCAAAAACATTAAGTTCTTTCTTTCCTCTGAAAAGTAAAAAAAGAGAAGCAATTTTGATAGGGATTTCTCCCAATCCTACTGTGGACCATTCCTTCACAATTTAGATTTAAAAAATCTGCACATAAAGTCAAATCATATGCTTTACATTGATTTATTTAATATTTAAGTTGCACACAGATATATACACACTATATGTGTCTCTGTCTGTCTATCTCTATATGAAAAAAAATGATAACACATCCAGCGTAGTACAGTACATTGTTAAAATTCTAAAATTATTCCCAATTCCAAATGAAATTGCAAGCAAACCAAGAAAAGGTTGGATAAATAAATATCTGTTGAGTTGAAGCTGGTCACCTGGCCACAATTCTCAGTTACTATGGTATATAGGTCAACTTTGTTTTGCAGGGTATTGTTAAGACCAAGACAGGACACACAAAATACTTGGAATGTGTAGAATTAGTCAAATCAATCAAATCAATGTAAGTCAATTGTACAGATATTTGCTGGATAGCATAATAATTTAGGCTAGGAATAGGTTATAACCAAGAACAAATCTTAAATTTATGCAACTGGAAAAAAAATCAACCAGCTCTATCATTTATTTATATCCCACCATTATTTTTACAAATGATACAAGTTGGTGAACATATCCAACACATCTTCCTTTTCCTATTTTCCCCACAATAACTCTGTGAGGTGAGTTGGGCTGAGAGGAAATGACCGGTCCAAGTTCATCCAGCTGGCTTTCATGGTTAAGACAGGACTTGAACTCATGGTTTCATGCTTTCTAGCCTTAACCTCTAGACCAAACTGACCCTCTATTTAAGTAATGCATGTAACTCCTATCTACAACTAACTCTGTGTGCCACCTACGCTTCTTTGAACTGCCCCAAGCAGTCTCTGAATTGCCTACAAAAATGAAACTGGACATTCTTACAAGTATGGACCCCAACAACAATGCAAAAGTTGGCCAACTGAAACTGTGTTTTCCCTATATGCTATAGGAAGAATTTTGAAAAATAAGGGTAATTATCATTATTGATCTCACACAGCAATGTGGCAGATAAACGTTTACAGCACCAGGTATGTGTAAAGTGACCCATAGTGAGGCAAGCCCTTCTAACCTCACACATATACTGATGGAGGTCTGGGTGCTTGTAACTATTTAGAAAAAAGATCTGGGGTCATAATGAATAACTCAGTGAAATTGCTGAATCAGTATACAGCAGCTTTGAGAAAGCCAATTCAGTTGAAGGGATCCTTAGGAAAGGAACTGAAAATAAAGCTGTCAACTCTGTAATGCCCTTAAGCAGATCTACAGTATGTCAGACTTAGAAAAACTGTACAGTTTTGGTGGCCATATTTGGAAACGGTTATAATAGATCTAGAAAAAATGAAACAAAAGGCAGTGAAAATGAATTGAGGGAAATCAAACACTTGCCTATAGGAGAATGCTAAAATATCTGGGAATGTTTAGATTGTAAAGAGATATATAAGGAAACATTATCAATCATGAATGACATGGATAAATGGGGGAGAAAATTCTCCAAAACAACAATCAATGGCTAGTCAAAGAAGCTGGTTTAGAAAAGATTTAAATAAGCAAAAGAAAATATGTCTTCACACAGTGCATAATTAAGCTAAAGAGCTCATTACCACAAAAGATGGTGAGGTCCTGACTCCAAATGCAACCCAACTAATCGTTGATATCAGCTTTCTCTCTCCTTCTTCATTGTACCATTCCCATCCACTGCTGCCGCCACCACCATCGTTGGTCAGATGCTTTTCAGACTAATCCACGTCATCAAACCTGGGATCGCCTCAGAGATTTGACTGGACTGGGAGAGTATTCAATCTAAAATAACTTGTATTTCCTGTTGCCCAAGCAGAAAAGCCCACAAACATATCCTGAGACCAGAGGAGAGGGTGGGTGCTAGCATGAGCCTAAACTGGCCAATCTCTGCTGGCATCATCCCACCCCTGAGAGACGGAATTAGTTTGTGAATGGTTGGTGAGGTGCATCAAATGGAATCAAACTGTATCCATACCAAATCCATGGTGGGATAAGCAAAAAACAGCAACAACCCACAACTACACGAATGGCTGCCCAAAGTTGTGTTTTAAGATGGGTGGCCATACAAATCTTTTAAAGAAATAAATATTTTAATAATGGGGTAGCTAAATGTAATTGAAGCCATCCTCAGTATGAGCATTACAAAGCAGAAAAAAGGGGCTGCCAGAGCACCTATCCCCAATTTTAAAGAAATAATCCTTTTCTTCTTCATTACATCAATGAATCTAATTCACTCATTAACTCCCTCCAAGACATGTCCTTAGGCAAAAAGGCCAGAAAGAAAACTGGCAACTAAGAAGCTGATGGATTTAGTTTTTAATAAAAAGGAAATAAATAGATGCAATCTTAAATTAAAAGGAAAATCATAATAGAAATTAAATGATCATCTGCTACCCAAAAAAAGAAGCAACAATTTCCTCATCCAAGGCATTAAAAGGTATCGCCACAGTCACACTCAACTCCATACAAATGCACTAAGTAGTGTAAAGGAGGCAAAATGCATTTTAGCAACCAGCTAAATTGTCTACACAATATTCTTTAAATTTCCCACATCTTTTGGACTAGTAATTCACCATCAAGAATATTGCCAAGGAATGTATTTTAAAAAAACAGGATTGGGCAATGAAGATTTTTGAGACCGTATGTTACTGCTACATCCCTTCAAAAATATATTTTATTTTTAGTTGCTAGATATTATCTTCTACTGAACTATTTTTGTGTTAGCCTTCTTTTTAGTAGATAAAATATGTGTACCTCATGATTCTTGACAAATGTATCTTTTCTTTTATGTACACTGAGAGCATATGCACCAAAGACAAATTCCTTGTGTGTCCAATCACACTTGGCCAATAAAGAATTCTATTCTATTCTATTCCATATGATCTAAGGTCATAGTAACATTTAGAAAACACATTGAAGACTTTTCTTTTCTTTTTTTTCCTTCCCCCTGCTTTTTTTTGGTCCCAATTTGGAATTCAGCAACTTAGCAACTGTACCATTAGAACGATTATGACATTCGGGACTTTTTCATTAAGAGAAGAAGCAACTAAAAGAAATTAGAAAAACATGCAAAAATCAAGTGGGAGAAAAAAAATAAATGGTTTAAAAAAAATAATGGGTAACTGCCCCTTTAATATAACTTGCGGAGTATTATCTAGTGGAATAATGAAAAGCTCAGAGAAGGAGAAAAGAAGAGTTGAACTACTAAATTTACTGTAAACTCTGATATGAGGAAGTTCTTGGTGCTCTCTGAGCTTGATTGTTTTCTAGCAGACTTTTCATTATCCAAATTAAGTAGGTAGGTAACACCATCGGTGCAAATTCAGACATGCTTAAAGAAGCCTGGAGGTCAGGATGGCAATCTGCTGTCACAGAAACAAAGAATTAACTGCTCCAGAACAAGAACAGGAGATGCATATTGCTCTTATGGTTCTCCTTTTACGTTTCCATGGGCCTGTGTTGAAAACCGAAGGCTAAATTACGTAGATTTTGGTCTTATCAATAAGATCTATTTAAAGTTGTCACAAATATTACAAAAGAGAACAGTGATGTCTTGGATTTTCTTGCTTTTTTTTTCTTAAAGCATTTCAAGGGCATTTTAAAAGTGTGCTTCGCTGAAAATAATGCATTATTCACAATATTTACAATGCTGTTTATTTTTGAGAATTCTGAGAGTGAGTTAACAATAAAGGCACATAGCAAAATCATGCATTTCCAGGCCAGTACTTTGAACACAACCCAGGGGAGGGGGAAATCAACCAATAATTTAAAACTTCTTGAAGGAAGTAGATCTCAAGATACCCAATGTGCCAGAAACTGAACTTTCTCAGTTGCCATGTGCATAAATGCAGGTTATTTCTGGATTTCAAAGACTGTATATGTTGCTTGATCATTGCTTGTTTTTTCTGCTAGAGGGAACAGCTAGGAAAGTCATGTAACCTCAAACCTAGGTTTGTTTAGAATTATGGCTGAGGTGGGGTACTTCTTCTGAACTATCTAGAGAATCTTGACTTATGTTTCTAGATTGTGAAACAATGAGGGAGCTGAGAGTTGAATTAACTAAACTAAGGAGGAATGATAGGCCAGAACACACCAACTTATTTCCGACATCCAGAAGAACAACTGAATTAGCATGTTAGATTAATTTTGACCCAGCTGATTAGATAGAAATATTATCAATGCTCATTCTGAACGAACTATACTAATCTTATTTTTGTTGTCTGCATCAGGCCTGCATCATGTCTGCAGGTTAACTTTTCCTACAGAACATAAATACCATTCTACTCACAAGCTCTGAGTAAGAACACTTATGATAAAGGTGTTCATCATTTTGCAATAAAAACAGTATAAAATGATGGTGCATTGTAAAAGAACTGCCAAATGGAAATTTAGTTATATTAACTATAATATTTGTATAAAAACATTAAAAAGACCTACCAACAGAGTCTCCATTAAAGAGTGACAGTTTCATATTATTATTAAATGAAAGAAAAAGAGGTTTCCTTCTCTGATAATCATTTTACAGTGGTATTTTGCAAACCCTATACTTGCAATTATTTACATATTGTGATATAAATTTGTCAACTATAAAGAAAATCTTCTGTAAATGATCTTCAAGAAAGAAGGTAAAGGATATTTGCATAAGTACTGGTAAGTGCATGAATACGGTTAACAAATATTAACCTGACAAACAAGGAAAGAAAATATATATCTTACAGGAAATATTTTCTGATGAACGTATTTTTTAAAAAACTCACCTTTCTGCTGGAAATCTTCTCTAGCAGTTTTAGGACATCTTGTCTCCTGTGTTCTCTGGAGAAGAGGAAGTCTCTCAAAGATGCTAGATCTTTTTGGAAAGAAACCTGCGAGTTCAGGTGGGCTCCTCTGAATTTCAGCACTGTCGCTGCTGTTACTGACAGTGATCTTAAAAGACATTTGAGAATTCAAGAAAGTGTGCCACTGTTGAAAAAGTTGACTTAGAGTAGCTTCTTCATAGGAATAACGTGACATTTGTCATGGACTTCAGAGAATGCTGCACTGCTGTTAGATTTCTACTACCTCATCATACATAGTGTAACATGCCTCTTCAGGATGGACCCTTCCAAATCTCTTATATTAAGGGGTGCACAAAACAGCAAACTGCAGAGCAATGAAATCTGTCAATAAATGGGAAATAAATTAGAAGCAGCCTTTACTGAATGAACTCATACTTTTAAACTTGCCACTCATTGCTGCAAGAGAAAAGTAACCACAAAGAAATGGGTTTCTAAGCTAGAAGATAAATTTGGTCGATTGGTTTTAATTTTAAACTACTTGCTGCAGAATTATTAACATAAGAGAACTGGAAAGTAACACATTTTTGTAGCACAGTAACCCTTATAGACTTCAAGCAGAGCAGTTGCACTAGTTCCACTGCAATTCAAACAAGCTGTCCTATAACATTTTAAAGTCAAATTACTTTAAATAATTTAAATTACTGCCTTGCGATCTGGATTTAACTCTATTCATTAACTGGTGTAGTAACTCAAACAACTCTAAAGAAGAGTTGCATTAGAGGAATATTCTGTTTATTTTTTTTTTATGTAACTTGCTATTCACGATGTAAAATACAAACTTAGCAAGAGATTCATTGAACAATGTGGCCATCCCTCTATTCCAGCATGTTATGATTTCTCTTCCTTAGATGCAGAAAATGAAGAGATTACTCATTGGTTGATTCAAGCAGTGTCTTCGGCAACGATTCTAAAGACCAAGTAGCTAAACATGTATGCCATGAGATATAACCTGCATTATTAAGTGGCAGGACTTCACACCACTTATTCAGCATAATCCAGCAACCTAACAGCTTCCTTTCATTTCCTGATGATTTACCCCAAGAACTTTCTAATCAGATGCACCAAAAAAGAAACAATTTCCCCTGCTAAATTTAAAAATCCAAACGGATGCAACAGTCAGAGTGCCTTGACTAGCTATAGCTTTCTACCACTATTCAAGTAATGCCCAATATAATATAAATTAAGTCTGCTTATAGAGAACAATACATACCAGAGTACCAAAAACCTGGGATTTTCCAAAGTAAATAATTGCAGTTGTATGTTTGCAGCCAGAAGAAAGTTTAAAGAGGTTCTGTGGGGTTTTTTTTTAACAGAACAATCTTAGCTTTTTTCCCTTTCAGGAAAAAAAAAGAGTGGGTGTAGGATTTGGATGCTTCGTTCCTGCCGGTTCCTTCCTCAACCTTCACTAACCAGGCTAAATTGCAATAAAAGGATGCAAGCAATGTAAAATCCCCACTGTTGGTGCAACACGGTTAGCGAAGAGAAAGGTTTCACCCTTCCCGAATAGCAGAACTGTCTACTTCTTCGTCTTTTATCTTCACTCTCTTAAGCCGATTAAACGAAGCCTTCTGCAGAAACCGAAAGCTTTTGCCCATTCAGGAACTAGGCTGGCCTAATAACATAGTAGCTAGCCTGATATCACAAAACAGATGCTCCGCCAATATTGAAAACCCAGCGCCTCCAATCCAGCCGGGTAGGATAGTTTCCCTTAGAAGAATAGCGGGACTGGGATTTCTAATCAGCTGCAACACCAAAAAATTGGGAAACCCGCCCAAACACACCCATGCCCTGCAGGTGAGAAACCGAGTCCGCCTCTCTCTCTCTCTGAGAAGTAGTGCAGGCTTTGCTCTTGCCCGAGTCTACACGCACACAAACACACACACGTCCCGCTACAGATTACCCAAGGCAACGATGCTGGCACATAGTATCAGTTCGCGCGAGCGCTCCGAGTTCAATCTGTGGCGCGAGCCGACCGGCCCCTCGCTTAACCTCAAGTCGCCCGTCGCCGGTGTTTCACTCGCGCCTCCAAGCTCCGGATTAAAGCAACCCGGTCATTGCCCTTCCGAAGAGCCGGTGGCTGAGCAAAACCCGGCCCCTGAGCCAGATTGGGCGGCGAGAGGAGCCGCCGAGGGACCCGCCTCCTCGGTGCCGAGCCGGAGAGCGAGCGTGCAAAAGGGGCAGGCACGTGTGCAAAGTGTGGCGCTCGTCGGCACGTGGCCCAGCCACTCGACCGTTTTGCCCGTGTGCTCTTCAGGCGACTTGCCCTGGTCCGCCTCACCAATTCTCCTACGAAGGCTACGCCAAAACCAATCCGCAGCACCCCATCACTGCACAACATTGGCGTGTTGACTTTTTTTTCTTTTAATCTTTTAGCCGCTAGCGCTTCCTGAATCATTCAGAACTGAGGAATCATTCAGAACTGAGGAAGTTTCTTGGAGCTTGAGAAGCTTGAGCTTGAGAAGCGAAAGGTCTTCAAGGAAAAACAAAGTCCAGTTGCCTTTTGGAAAAGCACTTTTGGGATGAGCTGTCCTGGACGACTTAAAATCTCCGTGGATATTGAGCACTGATGATGTTACCTAGTTCGGTAATGAAATGTCTGCAAGAAAACCACTAAGCTTAGAGCAGTGATGGCGAACCTTTTTTTCCTCTGGTGCCGAAAGAGCGTGCTCGCGTGCTATCGCACATGCGCGAGTGCCCACACCCATAATTCAATCCCTGGGGAGGGTGAAAATGGTCTCCCCCACCACCCTGGAGGCCCTCTGGAGGCCAGAAACGGCCCATTTCTCAACTTCTGGTGGGCCTAGTTTTCATCCTCCCCAGGCTCCAGAGGCTTCCCTGGAGCTTGGGGAGGGTGAAAACACCCTCCCCCACCCGCCAGAGGCCCTCCAGAAGTCGAAAACACCCTCCCAGAGTCTCTGTGTGAGCCGAAAATTAGATGGCCGGAGTGCACATGCACGCTGGAGCTGAGCTAGGCCAACGGCTCGCGTGCCGGCAGATATGGCTCCGTGTGCCACCTGTGGCACGCGTGCCATAGGTTCGCCATCACTGGCTTAGAGCATCAAGGACCCCACAGTTCAACCCTGAGCTACAAATATTCTCTTCTATTGGTATAAGTATGCTGTTCAAAAGGCCAGTGTTTGTATTTTTCCTATAAGAGGAAATAACAGGACTACATTTCCCAAATTCCTCATTAAATTGAGTGAACGTCCATTCTTGCACATAAACTGTTCCTCTGAATAAGGCCTCACTGTTTATTAGATAATATACTACTTATGCTTTTGCAGGACTGATTCACCTGCACAAAATAGGAGTGCACGTAATGAAGTAAACCAATCGGCTAACAAGCTTCCCCTTCAAAAGAGCAGGTATCACAAGGCAAAAGAGGTTCTTCTCAGTATCAAAGCTCGAAGTGGGCCTAAAACTCATCACATAAACAATTCATTGCATGAAAAATAATTGAAAATGGCTTATATGGGAATCTATCAATCCAGCATACAGAATTAATTTTTATTTCCCCCTCGTGCCAGTGCACGCAAATATATCTTGCTTCTAAAAATATTAACTTGAATAAGTGACAGTTTAATCAACAACAAAAAAATCCAAAATTGTTAAAGGGTTTGGACAGTATTTCCTTCCTTCAAGTTGTTGCAACATCAATATTTGCAGATTTTAATAAGTCTGTCAGTTTTATTACTTCATACAAAACAGTGCCAATTTTAGAAACTAATAATAATATTACAATCAGTTATTTCCCAAATCATTCCTAGCATTCTCTTGAAAGCAAAAATAATAGCACAATCCCTGAAGACATGAAACAAACTTTTTTTTAATCTAAAGAAATAATATACCAAGTGGACTACAATTGTATTACTGTTCTTCAAATGCATCATATAATAAGACCAGACAATGTAGTACAGACAGTCCTTAAAAACACAATTGGGAAGGGGATTTTGGTCACTAAGCAATGCAGTAATTAAGCAAATCATCTTGTGCTTGGACCCAATTTTATGACCATTTTTACTACAATCATTAATCAAATCTCCACAGTTGTTAAGTGAATCTAACTTCTCTCATTGACTTTGCTTGTCGGAAGCAGGCTGGGAAGGTTACAAATTGTGATTGGAATAACAGAGTTGGAAGAGGCCTTGGAGGTCTTCTAGTCCAACCCCCTGCTCAAGCAGGACATGCTATACCAGGGGTCAGCAACCCGCAGCTCTGGAGCCACATGTGGCTCTTACATCCCTCTGCTGCGGCTCCCTGTCACCAGTCGGCTCCACAATTGATAGGGCTTTCAGTTAGGACAGGTAGAGGAAAAAGGACGCCGCGCAGGAGGAGACTCTATGGTGGGGGAACCAGACTTCCAGTCGGCAGAGGAAAAAGGACACCGTGCTAAGTGGAGACTCTATGGTGGGGGAACCAGATTTCCGTTCGGCAGAGGAAGGACGCCGCACTAGGAGACTCTATGGTGGGGGAACCGGACTTCCGGTTGGCTCCAGAATTGAACGGGTGGCTTCCGATTAAGACCTTTGTGGCTCTTTGAGTGTTTAAGGTTGCCGACCCATGTGCTATACCATTTCAGACAACTAGCTGTCCAGTTTCTTCTTAAAAGTTTCCAATGATAGAGCACCCACAACTTCTGAAGACAAGCTGTTCCACTGGTTAATTCTCTCTGTTAGGAAATTTCTCCTTAGTTCTATGTTGCTTCTCTTCTAGTTTCTATCCATTGTTTCTTGTCTTGCCT
Organism: Diadophis punctatus similis; assembly: GCA_023053685.1. Taxonomy (NCBI): domain Eukaryota; kingdom Metazoa; phylum Chordata; class Lepidosauria; order Squamata; family Dipsadidae; genus Diadophis; species Diadophis punctatus. The sequence continues at coordinate 57,495,507 of JALIGW010000003.1, forward strand.
TCTGATGCTTTGGAAAATAGATTAATCCCCTCTTCTTTGTGGCAGCCCCTCAAATATTGGAACACTACTATCATGTCAACCATAATCCTTCTTTTCACTAGATTAGATAATTCCAATTCCTGCAATATAATATCTTATATACATCTTGTGGTTACTGTAACTTGTAACTGTTCTAAATGCTAGCTTTTTGCCATGCACCCAAATTTCGAACATTTGATCACAGGGGTGGTATTATGGTCATAATTTTGAGGACAGGTTCTAAGTCACATTTTTAGCACCATCGTAACTCTGAACTATCATTAAACAAATGGTCATAAATCAAGGACAACCTGTAATCCTAAATAATTGTAATATGTTGTAAACTGCCTAGAGTCACTATCAGTGAGGTGGGCACCATAAAAATTTAATGAATACAATAAAAAATAAATAAATCATGGAATTAGTAATCTTCCAGATCTTAGAACACCAAATCTTATTGCACTCTCACTCTCATTACTCCTACCCATCACAGCCAATTATTAGAAACAATGGGAATTTGAATCTTACCATATCTGGAGAGCAATGTGCTTTTATTGGTTTATTTAAGCAATGTCTACAGTTCACCAACCTCACCATAGTTTTTCTAGGCAACTTACACAAAATTAAAGCAAAAGAACAAAACATATTTTAAACAATATCCCGAGAATACCATCATATGTCATGTGCCTATGGTCTGTCATTGCAATAATCACCACATCTCAACTTATGTAGCTTTTTTCTTTTTTTCAAATCAACCAAGGTAGCTACCGTAGGTCCTTCTTCCTCTTCTTAACATATTGACTATATAATAAATGCAGTTAATGATAATGAGCCTGGAAGGAGGAATATATGCAGTTTAGACAAAATAATAATCAACTTACTTCCAAAAATGTTAAAATATTTCACAAACATATTAGTCAAAAAGCATTTAATTCTGTTCTTGCTTAAAAAGAGTACGTATTCTGCACCCTGACGCTTACCAGAAGCTTTCTTTCTTTATAATTAATTGAAATTAATTACCCCGTGTTTCCCCCAAAATAAGACCCTGTCTTATATTTTTTGAACCCTGAAATAAGCGCTTGGCCTTATTGCCATGCACTCAAAAGCCCGATTGGGCTCATTATCAGGGGATGTCTTATTTTGGGGGAAACAAGATAGTTAATAATTCAAATTAATAAAACAAAACAAATTACAGCCAAAATGTTTTGCTTCTATGTTTTCTTGTAAACTAGGCATTTATAAAGTTAATTAGCTTTTTCTGGGAAGCCGTTTGTAATATTGACCAATGTGAATTTATTATTAGTCCCAGGAGAGATGAGTGTTCCATGGATAAGCTTAGTGACAGCTCTTGTTAGATGAAACATTTCAAGCATTGCTTAGACAGTTTTCTACAAATAAATTAAATAACCAAGGGGATATCACACTACCTTGTCTCACCCCCTCCTCAACGTTGAATCATTGCTAATTGTTCTACTTGTCTTTTTGGAAGCCTCATTCCTCGTAGTACCACTTATACCACATGCATGAATCAACTTCCAGCTTCATATTCATGCAAAATATATTGTACTTCATATCTATGTGCTTTATTGTACTCTTTTTCATTCAGCAAAATTATGTTAGTTTTCCTTCATACATTTAATTGGTCTGCTGCTGAAAGAGCAAAAATCTGGTTTGCACCTTCACTGCCTAGGACAGTGATGGCGAATCTTTTTTCCCTCGGGTGCCAAAATAGTGTGTGCGCGCGCTATCGCACGCATGTGCGTGCCCGCACCCATAATTCAAAGCTCCCCACTCGCCCCACCCCCCTGTGCATGCATGCACGACCCCCCACTCCCCTGTTTCCCGTCTTCCAGTGGACCCCGGTAGGCCCATTTTTCGCCCTCCCCAGGCTCCAGAGGCTTTCTTGGAGCTTGGGGAGAGCGAAAACACTCCCCCCGCCACCCTGGAGGCCCTCTAGAGGCTGAAATCACCCTCCCAGAGCCTCAGCGAGAGCCAAAAATCAGCTGGCGGGCACGCACATGCGCGCTGGAGCTGAGCTAGGGCAACGGTTTGCGTGCCGGCAGATATGGCTTCGTGTGCCACCTGTGGCACCCGTGCCATAGGTTCGCCATCACTGGCCTAGGATAAAACCTGTATTTTCCAAATTTTACTTAATGTCATTTTTATACCCCTTTAATTGAAATCCTCCAAACATCTTCCCTGCTTATCCAATTATTTCCCATGTAGTTTTTTGCATTCATTCTTGCTATTTTTTATTTATACTTACATTTTTTCCAATTGTCAAGCAAAGCAGCTATTTTCACATGCACACAGTCACTGCATAAGCAATCCTCCTCCATTTCCCTAGTTATGCTATTTATACCTGGACACTTTAATTTTTAAATATTTTCATAGCATCTATGAATTACATCTGTCCTCAAATTACCTTTTGTCCCTGTGAACAGATTATTTTGCTTTCATCCTAATTTTTGTAGTGAGTATTTCATTACACCCTTCCCTATTCTTATCTGCTTTCTAAAAAGTACTGTCTCATTCACTTTACCATTTACTCCTCTTACATTCTATGTTGCAATCATCCATGTGCCATGGCCATCCCCAGAGGACCCATAGATTTCCCTGACCAGTTTAAGGCATTAGACAGTAAAGGCTTTCGCATAATGTGTTTTAGTAATAAACACAAGTAGTTCTTGTTACAACCATTCAAGAGCCGAGGTCTTATTACAACCATTCAAGAGCCGAGGTGGTGCAGTGGTTAAATGCAGCACTGCAGACTACTGCTAGTTCAGCAGTTCAGTTGTTCAAATCTCACCGGCTCAAGGTTGACTCAGCCTTCCATCCTTCTGAGGTCGGTAAAATGAGGACCCAGATTGTTGGGGGCAATATGCTGAACTCTGTAAACCGCTTAGAGAGGGCTGTAAAGCACTATGAAGCGGTATATAAGTCTAAGTGCTATTGCTATTGCTATTGCTATTGCTATTTAGTGATCATTCGAAGTCACAACAACACTGAAAAAAATAACTTATGACCAGTTTTCACAGCCATTGCAGTATCCCCATGTTCACATGACCAAAATTTGGGCACATGTTAACTGTATCACCAGACTTAGTTATGCTGGTGTTTGCATGCAGCATTCCATGCTATCTCTAAAGTCAGTACTGATCAGTTTTGATAGATCTTGTCCAGGAGTGGGTTCTGGCTTACCTTGCTGCTGGTTCGCTTCCTAACGCACGGCGTGGGCGCGTGGGCGTTGTGCGCTGCGCGGGCACATGCACATTTCTAAAAACCCAGCTTCTGCACGTGCTCAGAAGCAAAAACCAAGATGGCAGCGCCTATGGCGCCGCCGAGAGAGCCAGTTCGGGGGCATGTCCAGCCGGCCATCGCTGCCGGTTTGGCAAGCGGGGGGGAATTCCCGCTACCGGTTCTATAGAACCGGCAGGAACCCACCTCTGATTTTTTCCAATATAGTACGAGCACAACCATGCCCAGTTTTATCCAAACATTCTCTATGGAAACTAGTATTTCTTGTCTAGAGACTACCTTACAAGACAGCACTCTGTTGCCTTCATCCCACCAACTTGGAGGTGCATATATTGTACTGACACACATTCAGGAAAAGCAAACAATTTTTCTTAGTTTGTCAACACCACCAACTTCATGTATTTACCCGTGGACACTAAGATTTCACCATCATGTTTAAAACGAGTATAAATTAAAAGAAACATCTTAACATTTGGGTTTCTTTCCAGACATGTTAAAAAGTTAATACACATGACATCTTCCAAGTCCAAATTGCAACAACACTTGAGGTGCATTCTCCATCATTCAACTGTAAATACACAGTTCTCTCAACAGGAGCATTATTTCTGTGCTAGTAATTATTTGTGAAGTATTTATTTATAAAATTTATGGGCTGCCCATCTTATCTCAGTGTAACTCAAAGCATCTGAACAATGGCACAACTGTCTAGCAGAAAATACAGAAAAGCTACCTATCGGAGTCCAAGCAAGTCTCAACCAAGTTATTTCACTGCTTGAAAAAGGCAGGAAGCCGTGTGTCCCTCTTCTGTAGCCAGAGTACATCGTACCAAATGTCAGCCAAACTATTTCAGCAGAAAATCCCATGGAATCCTGTCTCCTTTGCTTATGATAAAAATGCAATAATAGAAAACCAAATAATTAATAATCGGCTGCTTTTTTCCTGCTACACAGCTTTACAGAAGCAGTTGTTTCCATCTGCCCAGCCCTGCAATTGCAGTTTTCCAAATATTTATGGTGAACTAAAACTTTACTACCAATTTGCAACTATAAAAATGGAGAGATTGTTAATCACCTCCCACACAGTGATACAAGAGCTACGCTGTATTGCTTTGATGTGGTCACAAATTGTACAAGAATCTCTGGGAAGGCTAGATAAGCTACAAGATAGGAACACACTTTTTTCAACAGTTGTTGTTTGTGTACCATAAACCAGTTGACTAAATACACAACATAAATTTCAGACAGATGCTGCTTTTAAAATCACTCTGCTTTTAAACAGTTATGACTATTTAAAAAAAATTATTGACGAAATGCTACAATAAGAGGTTATTAAAGAAAATGGATTTCAAACTGAATTCATACAAGTGTTTTGCAAAATCCAGGTTTTTATCTTTTATTTCAAATTAAATCTATCAAGAAACCACTAACATAACTGGCTGGGTTTACACATCAGAGTGATCCACAAGCAAGCAAGCAATATTATATCTTAAGAGTTATATGAATCCAGTCTGTCATATATGTGGATACAAGAGATTAAAATACCATTTTCCTCTGATGGGCCTACCATATACAGTATGTTGCACACACAAAAAACAACAACTCTGAATGTGTTAGATGGTAACAAACACTGGCTATTCAGTGTATTTTTGCTGCCATCTGACAACAGTTTGGGTTTTTACAAATTATCTAATCGTGATAGGTTTATTTTCTGATAGTACTTTGATCCTGAGCCAGTTTGGTGTAGTGAGCCACTTTAAAATAGTGGTTAAGGATTAGATACTGGGTGATTCTGACTTCTAGTCCAACCTCAGGCACACGGCCAGCTGGGTGACCTTCAGCCTGCCACTCTTGGTCAGCCCTGAGAAGCAAACAATGGCAAACCACTTCCAAATCTTGCCAAGACAACTGCAGGGCTTAGTTTAGGCAGCTGCCAGGAGTCAACCCTGACTTGAAGGCACACTTTGCTCAAATAATGTCTTAGTTCGAAGTAGAATTCTCAAGCAATGCTACTGAGGAAGTACAATGAACGTGAAGGCCATATACAAGAAATCAGATGGAGAGTGTTATTGTATCATTCTGGAGGGAACGTCTGGGCTTTAAAAAGAGGTGGAACTTTAATTGTGGTTGAATTGTGCAGCCCCATCTTGACTTTTTTTTCCACCAGCCCTGCAGATGCCTGTGCTGTAGACTGAAACTTCTTTACAATCACACATTTTAAAAGACCACACTATACAGGTGAATGGTTTATATTCTCTCCAAAATGGTTACTCTATCCGAAAACAAATTCTGGTTTAGATAAATTTAATACCTCAGAGTCTAAAAATTGAACCAATCATTCAAGATAAATAGTCTAGGGCTCTAGGGGTAGAATTTTTTTTTACCACAGAGCAAATGTAATCTTTTTTTTGTCTTATCCAGAATTATACCATGCTGCCTGTTTCTAGGTTTTACATCATATGCTAGCTAATTTTAACTTTTCCCTAATTTATGCCTCACCGTCTCTGATTTTTCTTTCAGCCCATACAAGTTATTTTTTTCTGTGTCTGGCTAAAATTACTATATCTGGGTTGTAAAAATTCGGATAACTAAAGGATGTAAGAACAAGTTCTCTTTTTGCAGAAGATATGGTAGATATATCCACAGAGTAGCTCTTTCTAAGCAAACAAAAATATAGCAATTCCGAGAAATCTAATATTAGTTGACATTCAACTTTTAAAAGGTTGGTTTCCCCCCCTTAACTTACAGAAATTTACAAGTTGTTGGAGAAAGGAAAGTTTTCTAATCCTTTCTGTCTGGAGTTTCATGGTTTTCAACTCAGAAGCTAAGACCTAGATTAGCCTTCCATCATTTTTGTGCCCCCTAGTTATGTTGAACTATGACTAGGCTGGATAGGATAATGAAAGTTTTAACCAAACATCTTGATTGCCCTGGGTTGGAAAAGCGCTGCCTAGACTATCAGAAAGTATATCTGTCATTAAGGGCAGGAATACACTGGCACACTTACACAAAGTGTAGACAGTGACCTCTTCTGGTAAAAGAAAGTTGTACTTAGAAGAAATGTATTGAGTGTGTTATGTATTTTTTCTCCACAGAGCAAAATGAATAGTATGTTTATCTGATCTCTTAATTTACTTAACTGAAAACTGCTGACAAATACATTTCACACAGAATGACTCAACATCGTTCCTCTGCAGTGGTTTAAGATTTGTGTTCTCGCAACAGTTTCATGAATTTTAAGTTAATTTGATCATTTGTGAATCATTTTTAATCATAAACTGTCTCAGGATCTTGTTTAATGAAAAATAGTCTAGAAATGTTTTTGATCAATCAATCTGATTGTGGAATTTCTTATACTAGAGTGCAGAAAAAATCTTGGATCAACTTTTAAAAGATGTGTCAAAAAGCAAACACAGATGCAACCACTTATATCTAGTTTCAGTAATCTCAAAAATATTCATAAGAATAAAATAAATTTATAGATTTAATGCTGGACCTTTGTGATATTTCTGTTCTGTCTTAAAAATCTGTTCATAAAGTAGTATGTTTCATTATTAAGCAGTTAAAATGTAAGAAAACACAAGTTATTATGTGAGGAATAGCATCTTCCCTGGTAGATAAGTATCTCCTTATTAAATAATATTTTTTTTCAAATGGATACAACAAAAGTTCACACTATGTTTTTTATCAACATATATTCTGAAAATTGATTAGTTGTTTGGGATTCTTTTATGTGGATGGGAAATGTTCATTTCACTGCTTAACTTTCATATAAACAGAAAACTCAAAAATTAAGCAAGAAAACTTAGGGAGGAAAAGTTAAGAAATAAGACAACCTATATTAAATTTTCTGCTCTAATTATCTCCTCTGTTTCTGCAAATGTGACATCCAACTGTTATTTGGTATGGAAAATGAATGAATCTATATCAAAGAAAGGGTGGAAATAATGTGGAGTAGCTAATTTACTTTTAGGATGTAATTCCTTCTGGAAACTTTTTTCCTGCTAGCCATAAAGAGGACTGATTTAGAAAACAATAGCCACTGAGTTATCTAACTCTGGGTGATCGTTTTACTGCTGAGTTTACAACACTGTTACAAAGCTCAGCTTTTTCTGTTCTCTTGGACAGCCAATCAACACACACAAAAAAACAGGTTGGAGAAATAACTTGGGAAAATACTTTAATTTATTCACAAAGGATTTGCCTTTAAGTGGAATATATTTAACTACTGTATTTTTCGGAGTGTAAGACGCACCTTAGTTTTGGGGGAGGAAAATAGGGGAAAAAATCTACCTACCAGGTATTCATCTGGCTAGCATCCTTAGTCTGTTCAGCTTCAGCACATTATTTTATCTCCTGGTTAGGGCTCAAAAAACCTTTTTCAGAGGGAGTAGGAATGAAAAGAAGCCTGCAAAGACTTAGGGCTGATAAAAAACTACTTCAAGGGAGTAGGAATAAAAAAATGCTGCAAGCCTGTAAGATTGTTAGCACCTCGTTAGGGCTGAAAAGACCTTTTTCAGAGGGAGTAGGAATGAGTAGGAAGCCGGGAAGATCGTTAGCACCTCCTTAGGGCTGGGGAAAAAAGCTTCGAAAAGCTACATTCGGAGCACCCAAATTTTCAGCCACTTTTAGGGAGGAAAAAGGTGCGTCTTATACTTTGAAAAATACGGTACATTTATTATTTCTATATGGGCAAAGGAGAAGGGTGGCAAAGGAATTACTCCTAATTTAAGAAGACAATACTACTTGAAGTATTTTCCACAATAACCCTAGTGCAAATTCTTTTGTACCTTTTTTAAATACCTTTTAAGAGTCTAACTTTTTGTCTAACATGTTTTCAAAGAAACTTATTTAGATCATTGGGTTTTATAAGCTTCCCCAAATCTCCAGCCAAAAGATTTGCAAAAGTAACAAAATGAAAATGATCAGGAAATTGTTAATGCCCATTTCAGATTTTAACCTCAAAAATTACTTCTATTCTGAGATGGTAGTATGATCTTGCTGATCCTTCATCATTCTGCTATAGTGAAACAGATGCTGAATATAATGCTCCCAACAGGCCAGGGGTTTTTAGAATGAGCAAATACAAAATCTGCACAATTCCAGATTAGCTTTTTATAGAGCAGAACTTCAAATAAAGCAAAACACTATTTATGCTCTATGTGTTACATATTATAGAGTGATTGGAAAGAGGAAAAATTAAATCAACTGGCCCAGGTTCCTATGGATCATCAAACCTTGATCAAATGTTATTGAATACAACCAAATGCACAGATGGGCATTTAGAAGTTACGTGCTTTGTGGGATCATTGTAAGAAATGATCAATAGACAGATCCAAATTCTCAGTTTTTAAACTAGGGAAATCACTCATTTTTAGAATTCGAAAGACTGAAACTTAAATGAATTATTATACAAGTTCTGGAAAAGTTAAATGTGTTTTTCCCCCCAAACTAAGCAAGTGATTGAATAGCTGAAAGATAAAACTGGTGGAAAAGTTACTCTATAGAATTAAGAGAAATGTCATACTTAACATAAAGTAATTTTAGGTACTGTCTTTTGAAATTAGAAGCCAATAAACTTGCCATGTTCCAATACCATCTTCAAACTGAATTTGAAATTCTTGGTAAAATTATTATTGATCAACCCGCCCACCCTAGGTAAATGGGGGATTGTAGAATTTGTTCTTTTAATCTATTCCCAAAAATATTAAGTATGAACATATTATGACGAGAACTCTTGTATGTAGGAATAGGAACATCTTAACTTTTTCATATTTTGGAGATGGATACCCATGCTCTCCTACTTGACCTAGATTAACACTTCTAATAATGATGATTGTTTCCAAGCCCAGAGTTTTTCATATATATAATACTGCAACTTAGAAGCAAACATTTCAACAAGTTTAGAGGCTCACATTCTGCTTTGAATGAAATAAAAAAGTAACTAATTCCGTTGAAAAAAAAATCCTGAAAAAATTATGTAAGCACTTAATTAGAAAGCTTCTCCAAAATATTTGCAAATCTAACAAAACAGAAAATCCTTAAGAAATTCTTAAGGCCCATTTCAGATTGCTTGCATTCAATCATTACCTGAAACCACTGAAAGACCTGGCATGGGTGGGATAGAGCCGCTAGACCATCCCACTTAATGTAGAAAGGATAGGTAAAAGGGACAATGGGACAGAGGCTCCTCTGTACAGTACTTGATTACATTGTTTTAGAAAATTTTCCAGCCTCTTGAATAGAACTAAAGCAAAGTTAAGGGAACAGCAAAAACCATATGGCACTCATTGTTGAAATTGATGGTAACATTATACCTCATTGTGATGTGCTAGACGGATGCATATTATTGAGGACAAAAAAAAGTCAAATTCCCAGAGATGTTATTTAAGCAACCCCATGAAAAAAGTTCCTAAGATTTCAATAAAGTATAACAAGTATAGAATGCAATTAGACATCAGATTGTTCTTTTGGGTACAATATGTTTTAGACAGTTGATTCTGATAGAAGCACAAGAAAACTTAAAAGAACATGGTAGACTGTGCCAGTTTATAAAGTCCAGAAATCTAACTCGCAGAGGTCTTCTCTATTCTGATTCCCTCCCCCCCAAATTTATTAATTTACAATTTTAAAGCCTTCAATCAACACAGTCAATGATGTCCATGTTCTGAGGAATTCTGTGGGTTGCATTCCCTTCTTTTCAGAAGGGTCTTTGATTGAAGAGCGTGTAAAAACCTCACCTGGAAACCAATTTTGCAGTAACCTGTCTCTAGCCAATGCCATAAACTCTGGAAGCCTATTTTATCTGTATGCACATGGCAACTGGGTGACAATCAGATCTGTGTGAATTTAACTTTTCTCAACAGTTACCAATGCAAAGTAAATCACAGAGGACAAAGAGCTTCAGGATGTATATTAAAGCAGCTATATGAAAATCAAAATATTATTCAATTAGTCCAAAGTGTATTTAGTTTAAATATCTTTTTATTATACAAAATATCAGAGTAAAACAATCCAAAAGTTTAAAAAATACATGTATATGTATTACAAAATACATACACATCAACTTATGAGTTGCAAAAAGGAAAAAAAAAGTACATATTTGAGAAGCCAGTATGATAGATCAAGTCACTTTAATTTTGTTTTGACCTGAGGTCGCTATCCATCTCCAATACTATGTGCAATTTGGCTTCTCTATTATTCCTTGAAGTCCAAGAACTGCTGCAGTCTTTTCTTATGTTCTGAAGACACTTGCACTGCACTAAAAAAGAGAGACAGAGAGATCAAAAAACATATTTTGCAAAACCTTTTCCAAGATGCATCAAAATACACACTACAAAAAGTTGTGATGACCTCCTGGAACATTTTTCTAAATAACCTTGGCTGAAGAAAAGGGATCTGAAATAAGAAAATTAAGAAAGCAAATTCAGATGTGAGTTATTTCCTCTAATCCTGACATGGCTTTAGCCCTAGTTAGACATTTGTTAAGAGCACATGTCTGAAGAGCACTTGCCTCCAGAGGGCAGCCTCCAGAGTACCTGCCTTGCTGGCTCTACTCCAGCCTTTCCACACTCAACATAAAGATCTCAAACATGTTCAGCTGAATGTACTTAAGCTCACTCCAAACTGTTTTCAATACAAGGTCAGAGGAAGTATAGACTATTTTTTTACCTACTTTTTTTAGGTAGGTAAAACAGGCTTAGTTGTTGCTGCTGTTCTTTTAATACTTATTTAATTGATATAACAACGCATTAAATTTCGTTGTGATGTTCTGAATGTGCTTTTTCCAAAAGGCAACTGGACTTTCTTGGCTTTTTTTTCTTCTTTGTATATTCTTTGCAGTTATATGGTTATATCCAGAAGCATATAAATCCTTCTATTCCCCACCAGTTAGAACTGAAGAAGCTTTTTGGATGAGAACTGAAATGTTTTCAAAAAAAAAAAAGCTTTTTGGAACAACCATGACCCATCAGGGATGGCCAAACTATGGTTCTTTGAGGACCTGTGGACTTCAACTCCCAGAATTCCTGAGCTAGCCATGCATGCATGGCTGGCTCAGGAATTCTGGGAGTTGAAGTCCACAGGTCCTCAAGGAACCATAGTTTAGCCATCCCTGACCTAGATGATTGAGAATCTCCATAGACATTTCAATGTGATGGTTAAAGTTCATCTTTTCTTCAGGAGCTCAAAGTAGTGTAGATAGTGTTCCTCCCATCTTTCCCAATAACAATTGTGAATTGTGAACAATTCCCAAACAGTTTTCATTCATCCATAATATGGATGAATGATTAGAACATTAGGAAATGAACACTAATACAGTTTTAGACCCTTCAAACTCACTTTAAATGTTCTCCAAAAGTGGTGGTTATCCTATAGATTGCAGTTTTTAGTGATGATCTCAAAGCAAATCGAAGGGTCTTGTAGGAAGTGTCTGCGAGATTTCCTGAAGTTTTGGGAGGTTTGCTGGAAACATGAGGAAGTTTGAAGTGTTTGTCGATAACCTGGAATGAAAAAAAATCCAATAAAGAAACATACTGACAACATTTATAGGCTTATGTAAAAAACTTATATACTGCTAAAACTCTTGTCTGTTTGTAACCTTCAATTAGCCAAAATTATACGGCACAGGTGTCATACTCGCGGCGTCACTTTGCTGTCATGTGACGTATCACAATGTTTTTCCCCTTCGCGGAGCTGGGATGGATGTGGCCTGCACGTGACACATCCAGTCTGCAGGCCGCCAGTTTGACACCCTTGCTATAGGGCAATTATTTTTTAATCGATGTAGTTTGAATGTGCTAACTTAAAGAATGTGTACAAAATCAGGGATTCGTTACTTCTATGGAACTGAATTTCAAAGGCTTTCAGACCAGTTGTATTTGCAAACTTTTGGCTGCTGCAGGGCAACCACACTCAGCCACATAATCGTTATTTCTGATACTCCCTGCCAGTTTCCCACAAGCAAAATCGATGGGGAAGCCGGCAGGAAGTCAGAAGTCACTCCTGCTTCCAGTGTTTTTTGCCCATATGTCGTCCTGTTTCTTTGTTTGGATAAAACAGTATCTCTGAAATATGACCCAACACATCATGGGTCATTTAGTAAATACTAAATGCTCATCAAACGTACTAAAACAATTCAGAAATCAGAAAGATCAAGGTTCTAAAAACGAACCAACATAATTCAATTCTTTAAAAAAAACAATATTTTCCTTGTGAGAAAATGTTAAATGTTAAGCCATGCTTTAACTATAGTTCACTCAATAAGCCAATCAACCACATTGTCCATGCTAAGTCATAGTCTACAAACAGTAATTATCAATCAATCAATCAATCAAGGATTACAAATTTCAAGGGCTACATATCTACTAAGCCAAAATTTAATGAACCACATGATCCCTTACTGCAACATGCAATCACGAGGAAAATCATGCCCAGAAAAATAACTAAGCTAATACAAGTTTAATAATTTAAATATTTTTTGTGGCTGTGCAAGTTCTTTCCGTATCTTCTCCAATGCAAACCAACTGCGTTAAACCCTAAATGATGAAAATGCTAGTATCAACTTTGGAGGCTAAGCCCCATAAGGAATAGAATTACCTTTATCAATCAAAATACTGTTCTGAACAATACTGTTTAAACAACTAATTCAAGATTTCCAGAGGATAAAATTCTTAAACAGAAGAATGGGTCGTGGATGCTTTGCATTCAAAGGTGAAAAAATTGTTTCAGAAAGTATGAGGACAGGAAGAAAGCACTTGTCTGCAGCTCCTTAAATCGAATACGAATCCTCCAGGGAATATACAATAACTGTAGCTATGTGATCTCAAAAAAAGATATAGCTGTTTTAAGGTGCTGCAGAAGGAGTGATACAGTCATACCCTTAGAAGCACCTTTTTGATTTTAATCTAACCAATATACCCTCTTTAACCATAGGAAAAACATTTAATAGACTTTAAAGGAAACAGCAAATGAAATCTTTTTTTAGTAGTATGTTATGGCTTATACTTCTTTTTTGTGAAAAGAATTAAGGCTCCTTACCTCCTGAAGAGTTAGCAAAGTACTCAAAATTGCTGGCAGTGTCGTCTGAACAACACCATACCTATCTTCAGTAAATGAGGCTGCTACAAGATGTGATAAACCTTCAGAAAAAAGAGTAATTTTTAATTCCAACCGATTAAATATCATGAAATTTAAGATTGCAATGTTTTGTCATGGGACTCTCAATTTACAAAAGTTTGATTTTCATTTTCACCAATCTTCCTTTCCAACAATGTAAAACCAGCCTCCTCTTAACTTGGACAGCCGCCGGATTCCTAAATCTCAACTCTCTGAATTTCCCAGCCAATGTGGTCATTGCGAGAATTCCAGGCGTTGAAGTGTGCACTAACAAGAAACATTTTAGGTACTATAACAAATCAATATGTTCAAAACATGCACAATGATGTCTCTCCTATTGATCAAAAACTATCAAATAAATGTACCCCCAGGAAAAATATATCGATCCTCTCCTCAGGACTCCAGAGAACAGAGATAAGAAATCTTGGTGGCATTTCCATTCCCCAAAGGCTAAATGTATTCTCCTCAACCTGTGGAAAAAATTGAAGCCCAACTCTGCCAAAGCCCAAAAGCCCAAAGCTCTGCCAAAGAAAAAAATCCCTCCTCCCTAATCATGAAACTGATAAGAAATTTTGAATAAGCAGAGTAGAGATTCTTCCTCTGACTCATACATAGAGGAAGAGGCCACTGCCATGAGCTACTGAGATGCTTCCCTTCTCAAGATTACTTAGACGGCCATCGAGCATAATCTAACTTGGCTACCAGCATGGAATCCTCCAGCTGAATGATCCACCCTAATACTTCTTAAAAAGGACCCCAATCTTGCATCTAACCATAAAAGTTGGCCAGAAATCAAGGTGAGGAAGAAAGATATTTGGGATCTGCAAGAGCAGCTCAACAGGTGGAAAAGACCAGCAGCTACCTATGTAATCAACTACCCAGAAGTGGATTCCTCCCGGTTTGAACCAGTTCGCCCGAACCGGTAGTGACCCACTGGTGACATCACAATGATGTCACGGAACCGGTTCGGTCGGTGTCGGTCCGTGGGCACCGCCATCTTTTTTTTTTGGATTTTTTTTAAATTGGGGGGGGGATTTTTTTCTGGGGTTTTTTTTCTTCTGCACATGCACAGAACAGTGCAAGTTTCCGGCACTGTGCACACGGTCGCCATCTTGTTTTTGGCTTTTTGGGATGGGTGGGTATTTTAAAAAAAAAATTGGAGGGAAGTTTTTTCCGGGTTTATTTTCTTCTGCACATGCGCAGAAGCCGAGTTTCCAGCACTGGGCATGCAGTCGCCATCTTGTTTTCGGCTTTTTTTTTTTTTTTGCTTTTTTTATTTTTGCCACTGCGCATCCAGTGCACGAGGCGCGGCCACACAGCGTGGGAGGAAACGAACCGGCACCGAGGTAAGTTAGAACCCACCCCTGCAACTACCGTACCTATAGCAAATTCAACCAGATACAGCTGCCTATGGCGAGCAAGCAGCAGGTATCAGAAAGAGCAGAAAGAGGTTCCAAATTCTTGGCCACTCCACCTCCAAGAAAGCAAGATTTTTCAGGGCTAAAATTTACTAAATTTTACTGAACGTGTTCCAAGTAAAGTTACAAAAATCTTAACAACAAGGTGAAGATTTTTTTTTTCACCTTCAGAATTCAATTTACCGTATATCGAGTTTTCTAAGGGAGATATTTTCCTCAATCTCTTGTTCAAGGCTTTTATGAAAACTGTGTGGCAGCCATTCTTCATTAACAATGGAGGATTCTCTGCCTGGTTACATTGTAATGACTCCAAAATCTAAACACAATTTTTACAAATCCCTGGGTAAGTAAAGTCCCAAAGACTGGGTAGATGAGCTATTTGCTGGACTAAATAGAGGAGAATCTGAAGAAAAGCAATACCCTGTACACTGGTCTACTGCCTGTCTCCATAAGGGTCTAACCTAGTCTACCAAAAGCTGACCTGTGAAACAGGTAACAGAAAAAAGTATTGCAACTTCTCAGTAAAACCCCCAATGATAGGGTTAGGCCTTTGTCCTGTAGGGCAGGGGTCCCCAACCCCCGATCCATGGACCAGCACCGGTCCGCGGCATGCCAGAAACTGGGCCGTGCAAACAAGTGAAGCACCATCTGTGGGATCCAGGCAGCATGTGAAACCAAGCTCCTTCTGGGCCATGGAAAAACCTCTCTCCATGGAACCGGTCCCTAGCGCCTCAAAAGTTGTAGGGCATGTGCATGTATCTTAAAAAGCCACACAAAGATGAATCTGTGATATTCAATTACCTTAAAAAACAGGGCAAGTAACAGATATATGGCAATGTATTACTTATTTGGGAGATGTTTCAGATATAAAGAGATTGTTCCTATTATTTTCTTATTTTTTAAATTTATTTTTTAAATCTTGTTTAGGGGTATGGGGGGTTTGGTGGTTCATTAAGCTTTTAGTATAGTGTTTTATTGTTTCACTGTTTACTTTCTGTATTATTTTTTGTAATCTTCCTTTGAAATATAATACAATGAAAAACACTTTTTTAAAAAATGAAGAGATTATTTACCTTCCAAAGCCCAAATATGCATTTGGGTATCCGAAAACAGGGCTTGGATTGATGCTTCAGGGTGCTGAAGAGTAAAATGTTTTGCAAATTAATCAATGAAGTTAGCTGCAGGTTTTAAATACTAATAGCAAATTTAATCAAGAGTACTACTTAATGTGTTAATAGTTTCAATGTTCAACTGATTAATTCTAATATCCTTGCAAACCAAGTTGCTGATAAATTAAATAAATTATTAAAATTTAAATCAATAGTTAAAATATAAGTTTCCAAAGTACCATTTCAAAAATCATTGTACAAAATTCTAGTTTAAGGATTAAAGAAAAGCATTATGAGCCACGGTGGTGCAGTGGTTAGAGTGCAGTACTGCAAGTTACTTCTGTTGACTGCCAGCTGCCTGCAATTTGGCAGTTCAAATCTCACCAGGCTCAAGGTTGACTCAGCCTTCCATCCTTCTGAGGTGGGTAAAATGAGGACCCAAATTGTTGGGGGCAATATGCTGACTCTATAAACCGCTTAGAGAGGGCTGTAAAGCACTGTGAAGCGGTATATAAATCTAAATGCTATTGCTATTAGTAAAAATACTTGCCATCCTAAAAAGGCCAATTATTGACTTACACATGCAGTCTTACCTTGTTGAAAAAATACATTATGAGAACACGTTTTGACAGAAAATTTTTGATCTGGAAGAAGAAGAAATCTATGAAGCACTAAAGAATATATGAAGTAATTCAGAATAATATATAATCCCAGTTGTAAGCTTTAATCAAAGCTTTTCTGCTATACAGGTAGTCCTCAACTTACAACATTTCATTTAGTGACCTTTCAAAGTTATGTCACTGAAAAAAGTGACTTAAGACCATTTTTCACACTTATAACCATTGCAGCATCCCCCTGGTCATGTGATCAAAATTCAGATGCTTGGCAACTGATTCATATTTATGATAATTGTGGTGTCCTGGAGTCATGTAATCACCTTTTATGACCTTCTGACAAGCAAAGTCAATGGGACAGCCAAACTGTGTTACTAACTTAACAACTGCAGTGATTCACTTAACAACTGTGGCAAGAAAGGTCGTAAAACGGGGCAAAACCCACTTAACAAATGTCTCACTTAGCAACAGAAATTTTGGGCTCAACTATGGTCAGAAGTCGAGGACTACCAGTACTTGGGTGGACAACAGGGAACACAACTGGAATTCTAAGAGTATATAAAATCATTGTCTTAGATGTGCCTATTCTCCAAATTGGTGGCCTGAGGGACCAATTAAAAAATACATTTTTACCAAAACTTAAACTAGCTCTCTAGCTGGACCCGCATATAAATATGATGCTATCAATTATGTTCTGCAACATGGCCACCTTTAATTAAAATAATCTTTATAAAATATCAGCTGAATCAAGGAGCTTTGTAATAAGACAGATATTTGGGTATCTGGAAGCACCACTTTGCTTGATCCTGATATATAAATATACCCGAGTCTTAAAATGATTGGAATTAATCCTTCCCATGTAAAAAAGAAGAAGAAGAAATGCACTATATAAGTGCACCTGCTTAACAACCACTAATTTAGCAACTGTTTGAATTTATAGCAGTGCTTAGCAAGTGTACAGTGGTGGGTTCCTACCGGTGCTGTGCGGGACACCACACCGGTAGGAGCCCGGCGATGGTGTCATTTTTAGGCACTTTTTTCCGGCTTCTCCACGTCCTGAGCTGTCGGAAAAAAGCCCTCCCACTCACCCTTGTTTCAATACCGACCTTTATTCTTCCTCCGAAGCACAGCTGAGAAGCTCCTCAGCTGTGTTTCGGCTTGTAATGTCGTCCTATGCATTCGCGGAAGTGAAATCGCCCGATGGAACGCGAGTTCACTTCTGTGCATGCTTGCGATGCGCACCGGTAGCAAAAATAACCGGAACCCTTCGCTGAAGTGGTACCTATGACCAGTCCTTGGAGTTCCAGCTATTGCAGCATTCCTACAATCATCACAATCTGGGCACTCAGGGACTGGCTTGTAAATACGACATCCAGTGGTCACATGATCCCCATTTGAGATTTTCGCACTGGTTCCCACAAGCAAAGTCAATGGGGAAGCCAACAGGTTGTCACCAAGGACTACCTGTAAAGAAAATATACCGTGCAGATGAATGTATTGTTTGATTCGTGGTAATACCTGTTCTTTCTTGTTCTGTAACCACATATAGAAAGAACCTGGCTCTGCTGCTTCCTTAGCATCTTTTGCAATCACCATCACTGGGTGAGGTTCATCGGGGTAGCTTGTCAATTGCAGATCTGTAAGAAAAATCCATCCCATTTTTTTTTAAAGTTATTTCTTTAAAACAAAGTTCCTTAATAATTATCTTACTGGGCAATCAAGATCAAAATTGACATAATATTTCCTACCTGAACTTGATGTCCATAGTTTTGGTCCTCTTCTCATAATATGGGGACTTTGGACAGATCCATGCCAAGGAGAGTTTAACTCCAACAGTCCAGGCTTATGACCCAAAAGGGAAGTATTAAAAGGTGATCCTAAATTGCTTCCAAGATCAGATGCAGGTGATGTTTTTAAGGGCAACAGAGACGATTTAACCAGGGAATGCATGTGGGCTCGAGGAAATATGCTGGTCCTTGGCGTCTGAAATGAGCTTTCTTCAGGAGCTGCTCCAAGCAAGGAATCATATTTTAAAAAGCTACATTCAGGATGCCTTGCACCAACAAAATAAGTGGCAGCTGCTAACTTAGATGCAGCGAAAAACGGAGTTAATTCCTTTTGTAACTTGTATGAAACATATAAAAAAAAAATTACTAGTACAATCTCCACTAAGAAAAGCAAGACTGCTGAGCTCTGAAGTGGCTGTGCTAAATCGATATTAAATTATCATTCTTCTCGGAATGGGCTTGATGAATCTAATGTGATTTTATTGAGAAACATTACTATCCGATATTTCGCATTTCTAGATTCACATTTTGAAACAGATTGTGGAAGTAATTTAAATAGATATGTACAGGTAACTTTATAGCAGCTGAAGTGATTGTTATTAAATGGTACTGCAGGAAGGACATTTACAAAGACAGAAAATGGGAGAGTGACTAAATATATTGTGGTTGACTTAGCATGTTGTCTAAACTCCACCGCTGTGGTTTATAAATCACAATTTATAGCTTAATTTGGGCTTCTTCAACAAGCCATGGTTAAGACAAGCCATGACTTATGGAAAAATGTAGATCCAATAATGAATCTCCAAGTTACACCTGGAGATTATTTGGTACATCATGAATAATGGCTGGCAATATACTGTGTTTCCCCGAAAATAAGACATTTCCCGAAAATAAACCCTCCCCCGAAAATAAACCCTTCCCCGAAAATAAGCCCCTCCTCTGAAAATAAACCCTTCCCTGAAAATAAGCCCTCCCCAAAAATATTTAAATGCATGCGCAGCCGGTCCCCGCCATTTCCTGTGGTTAGGTTTAGGGAGACAGAGCTGGAAATCAGGTAAGACGGCAAGAGGAGTCCCATCTTGCTCCACACGCCCCAAAATAATAAGACCTCTCCAAAAATAAGGCTAAGCGCTTATTTTGGGGTTCAAAAAATATAAGACAGGGTCTTATTTTCGGGGAAACACGGTAGATATTATATTAAGGGTACAGAATAAAAATGAACAGGGTTTAAAAGATCAAAGTAGCTAGGAGCCTTTCAGTCTTGAAATCTTTGAAGATTATTTTAGGATGTTATCAGAAGGAAGAGGGCCCATTTATTTCAGGAATGTGAGAGTAGAATTGAGAATGTGAAATTATTTCCATTTCAACTCTGACTCCCTCATCTAAAAAACTGGCCCCAAATATTTCTTTTGAGCCGATTTGGGCTTATTGTGGACACGCAATAAGAATGAGAATGTTTGCTCTCAAAAGTGTTAAGTTCTCGAATTTGGGGGGGGCGGGGAAATCCAAAAAAGCTAAAACATAGACTAACTGAAATTAGACTACTTGTATGTAAATCTCTGCAATGCAAGCTCTGAGAACTGCAAATGAGATGCTAAGGTGCCACATGTGGACTACAAGCTACAAGTTATGGGATAAAAATTAAAGATCCATTCTCCTGAGGTTCTTTAATTATACTTGTTATGGTTATCCTTGAGAACATGGGCTGAATAAACCCAATGTATTAGGACATAGACCACAGCAATGTAAATTGCCACAATGATATATTTGGGTACGGGTAACTCTACAACTTACAATCACAATTGGGACTGGAAAGTCATAGGCTGAGGTACCACATGACCAGACCTGATTTTACAACTGTTTTATGGTGGTTATTAAGCAAATCATGTGGATGTCGGTGCAAACCATTCTCCCGAATGGGTACTTTTGCCAGAAACTGGCAAAAAAGTCACAAATTGTGCTCATGTGACTGTGGGGTGCTGCCATATCAGCTGGTTGTCAAGTGTCCAAAATGTAGTCATGTGATCGCTGGGGAGGGAGGGAGGAATGACATGATTTCATTATGCCAATGAAACTATGCCAAGTAATTAAATCTAAAGCAGTTCATTAGCATGTTGCTTGTTATCAGACAAAAAGAGTTAAAATGCCACTGAAACAGAAGCCCACTCTGGTCTTTTTCCTCACACTTGCATGAATGCTACATTAGTACGCTAGCCAACTCTTTTCCTAATGCAGTTCTTTCCTGTCTGACAGACTTAGTGTGATTTAAAGGCTCAAAAAAATGCATGGCTAAGGCTACCAGATTTTGATTTTGCAAATCCAAATGACCACTAGATGGCAGCAAAGAAATATCTCTATCTCTTTGCTGCCCCCTAGCAATCATCTTGGCAACTCAGATTTGATAGCTGTTGGATTAAACATTGTCCATTACCTGGAGAACTGTAGGACTGTGTCAAGTCTCCTGCAGATGGCTGTTTCAATCTTCCATTTGCAGCTGCAATCTCTTGTTGGATTATCAGCTTTTGTGTCAGATCACTTAGTAGGTTCAAACACTCCCCGCAAATTGAAGTCCAGTTGTATGGATGGCCACCTGTCAGAGATACACAGAATGCCAATGAGTACCTATCACAATAACCTAAAGTCCCTTCAATTCTGATTTTATGATAACAGATTTAGAACAGAAATAAAACCACTTATTTGACAAAAAAATTTTTTACTAATACTAATAGAAATAATCATTTGTTGCAATAGCATCAATCAACAATATGAGATAGTTTTCTAATCTACGAGACAAACACTTTAATAACGCTGTTAAAGCATTGGACTATTTTGTGTTGTTGTTTGTAAATATGTATACTCGTTTGTGTTTTGTGTGCTTTGTTTGTGTGTTTGTGTGTTCTGTTTGTGTCATTTTTCTTATTGTAAAAATTTAATAAAGATTTTTTTTTTAAAAAAAGAGATAGTTTTCTAATCTAATATAACCAGACAAAATTTAATGGAGCAATGTGTGAGGTACAGAATTTACATCCCCATACAATATAAACTTTTAATCAGGATTCTATTGCTCCTAAGTTGTTAGGTTATCAGAAACAAGCCTACACATACTGGAATGTCAGAAGTGATAACCCGACATATTATATGTGGGTTTATTGACCAACAATTTAGGAAAAATATGCAAGGTAATTATTCTAATTGCCATGTTCTATTTTACACCTCTTTACATTCACCAATGGACAAAAAGTACAAATAATTTTCTTTTTAAATCTTAAGATATTTTCTTAGCCAGTTTTCTTCTGACCTTAAATACTTTGAATTCCCAAAAATATGTGGTTCTATAAAAATGTTTAAGTACATTTTATAAATATTCATAATAAAAAAGTAAAGCTATGTCATGCTCACATCCAAAATATCAAATGAAAGCAAAACTCTTCTCAAATGAAACCAATTTACTTCTCACTCTTTATTACCCCCTTTTTCATTTAGCAAAACATCAGTAATTTTTGAAGTACCTGGTTGGCTGAGGTTAAACACCTCTTGACGACGCACAGAAGAATATTGAGAAAGAAACATCAGGTCCTGTAAAGCCAAAAACTACAGAGAAATTTTTTTTTTAGAAATAATGCAAAGCTGGCTTAATTTGCTTTCTAATTTCCAGAGTTGAACCATAACCATACAAAGTTTCTTTTTAAAAAAAACTTGAAAAAGAGCAATCAGAACATATGGTTGGATTCACAAGTTGAATTAAGACGTAGTTTGCTTGGATTTGAGAACAGACAAGGTGCCAATCTAGCTTCTGTAAGTAAGGGTAAGCTACAGCTAACTTGTGATTTTGACAAGCCAACCAATAATAAAAACTCAATTTTATTGCCAAATTCTCCTCGTATTATTTCTGTCAGAGGCGAAATTTATCTCACAAAGGAGAAATAGATCTTTTCCCGGACATCAGACATTAAAAAAGAAACCGCAGTTTAAAAAAAAATATTTATTTCGGTATAAAAACAATAAATCCTCATTAGTCTACATCTCTGATATGAAAATAGGTGTTGCTTCGATGGAAGCCAGGAACAGAAGGAATGAACGGAGAAAGGAATGTACACATGCGTACTAGAACATATCAATCACGTGCTCAGGAATAAACCATTATATTAGATAGGGATGCTTCTCTCTGCATATACATATAACAGGCAATATAATCACTGCGTGACAATTTCTATTATAATCACACACATAATCATACCCCGCCTGGCAGCTTCCACATCCAACCAGAGCCATACCTTTAAAAGGGGTGGGGGGTTGCTGTTTAAGATTTTAGGTAAACACTGATCTGCTTCTTCTGCAAAAGTTGGCTGGACAGGAAAGTGATGTGCCTGAAAATAGAACACATATACTGCAGCTGAAGCAAGAACAGGAAGACATTTTTATTGATGTTACCTAAGGCATAATACTCATTTGCAAGCTTGTCAAAGTAGCAAAATCAACAGATGGATGGCAATGTTAGTTGTTCAATATAATGACATTATTGTAGCAGAAGTTGTATTAAACAGCGGGTTTCTGAAATGAAAGCTACTTTGAGAGCAGGGGTAGTTGTGTTTGGGTAGCAGGGGGCCTGTGGCACCCACCTCGGTTGAAAAAATTCTGAAGAGAAGCCATGCAATGTACCAAGTCATGAGTAGAAACAAACCACATAACCAGCTATGATACAGAAGAGACAAATCCAGGAGACCAGCCACTGTGTCTAGAAGAGGAAGATTGCTGAAAGGCAAATAAACAAATAAAAATAAAGAGTTTATTTCCTTCCCACAATTTGATGGGTGTGATATGAATATATAAGCAATTTATCAAAAGCACAACTTTCTGAGCCCTAAACACAGTATAGCTAATCCTTGACTTACAACTGGTTGCTTAGCAACCATTCAAAGCTAGACCTCCCCAAGGGAATTTATAATCCAGTCCCCGTGGTCACATGACTGAATTTTGGGCATTTGGCATATATGATGGTTTGCAGTTCTCACAGTCACATGAATGTGTGTGACTTTTTTTTTAAAATTGAAATCTGGCACTTCCAATATCTTGCAAAACCAGCCAATAGCAAACAATTGGTTCATTTAAGAACTGTGGTGTTTAACACCCGCCATTGTAAAATCAGGTTGGTCACATGAGTGATCTGCTTTACGACTGTCACGACTTATGACTATAGTGAACAAGCTTCATTACAATCAAGTCGAGAACTACCTGCAAGTTATGTAAGTGAACAAATTGAACATTCAAAGATGTGTTTTGACTCAGTTTGGTTGATGATGGCTCAATATATGGTTATTGTGTTGATATCATCACCAATATTTTAGAATAAGTATATGCTGTTTTTTATGAAAATCTTTTTAAGGAATTTACTTATTAAAGTTATCAAACAAATGTTTCACAGAAATAGTTTATAGCCCTATTGGATTCATGCTGTCACCTGCAAATGTGTCCCTTGAAACCATTGTACAGAATCCTTTCAATTTACAGATACATTCTTGGAATATAATCCCTTCTTAGAAGCACTTTAAGTCCTCACCAATAAAACATACTTAAAAAGCAAACTTTATCCTACATTTCATCACAACCTGTGAATTTAACTGGAAGCACTTATATTGCTTTTTATAGTTTACAGAGTAGGGAAGATACAATTCAACATTAATACATGTTTATAGGTACTAACCTATCAGCACGAAGGTTCATTGTGGTTATTATCCATGTCTTTGGAATATAACCTGAGAAATCATAAACGGGACAATCAATGGGTAACATCACAGGCATATATTGCTTTGATAAATTATGCAGAACTTTCAAATAAAAAATTATACTGCCAATACAAAACCCAAAGTGTTTGTTTTTTAATATACTGGTTTGGATCCAAATTCCAAGTTAGAATAATCTGAACACTATCAACAGGGCATGGTTGGTTATAATAAACCTGTTCCACTGATTTCAAAGTCTCATTATGTCAAGATCACAACCCAATATAAATCACCTTCATATATGTATAGACTGCTCCAGGTGTAGAGAACTGAATTTGGACCTTACAAAGAAAGACACATCTTCCTTCTGTGACATCTTAAAGGTGCTACCAATACTATCAAAATGCAAACAGAAGTATTAGTATGAAGGGGAGGAGAGAGCGATCCTGGTTTCTCAAGTAGCTTCCTCTCACCATTTATACAGACTCACATTTTACATTACTCACAAAAACACAAAGAAATGTTTCTTGCATCTTTGTAGCAAAACATGTTTTTCTATGCTCTATTAACTTGGACTTCTGAAGTCATAGTAATGGACTCCATCTGGTTGAGTTGCTGAAAACTAGCTACTGTCCTTGGCTTAAGAGCCGAGGTGGCGCAGTGGTTAGAGTGCAGCACTGCAGGCTGCTTCAGGTGACTACTAGCTGCAGTTCAGCTGTTCAAATCTCACTAGGCTCAAGGTTGACTCAGCCTTCCATCCTTCTGAGGTCAATAAAATGAGGACCCAGATTGTTGGGGGCAATATGCTGAACTCTGTAAACCGCTTAGAGAGGGCTGTAAAGCACTATGAAGCGGTATATAAGTCTAAGTGCTATTGCTATTGTTATTAAATAAAATAATCACACAGAACAATCTTGTTGTATTCCCTCAAATGGCCAGTTTTTCTAGGGAGCCAGAATGACATAATGATAGTCAAGGCAATCAGACCCAGACTTGGGAGAACTAGGTTCAAGTCCGTTCTCAGTCATTAGCAGAATCAATCACTCCCTCATCCATCTTATTTCACAGGGTTGTTGTGTGAGAAACAATGAGAGGGAGTGTTATGGACATAGATCTTGAGCTTTCTGAAAGAGGGCACCATATACAGTAAATGAAATAAATAGGCTCCTCCCACATTTATATTGCTCGTATGAATATACAGGAAAAAAGAAAAGAAACAGTTGCAATAACTCCTCTTCCATGGATCCCAGGACCAAAAGTTAGATTCATCCTGCCTTAAAACCAACCTCAGTGTCTCACCTCTTTCTATCGTTTTGCAGAACAGGAAAGGAAGGGATAGGGAAGGAACTCTTACCAAAGAAATAATAAGCAGCACAGAAGTTCCTAACCATATAAAACGACTCCACGCAACTATGTTTTGCCAGCAGTGGAAGAGATCTTCTGAAGCGCAGATACTTGTACTGCTGAAAAAATTATATACATATATTTCTGAATGGAATATCGTATTGAACGTGATGACTTTTTCATGCTTTAAATTGGACAATCTTCCAATCCTGCCACATTACAGGAGCTTGCCTGATAAAGTTTCAGGTTAAAGTTTTATTTTTTTCCTACTTTAATACAGTAAAATATTTATTAGCTAGGGCTAGGACTCTTAATTTACGCATTGCAGCTACACATCAATATACTTTTTATAGGTGCTTTATTGCTTTGTGACATATCCCATGACAGACACTCAGTACAAGGAGGTTATAGTAAGTGTACTTTGACAAAATCATTTTTTTCATACATCTTGACAGTAAAACATAGGGTTCCATGCTCTCCCATAGGTACATATAAAGTCAAGACTATGCTAAGATCTTTCCTTTGTCTAAGAAACAAAGGTGTATTTTGCACACAGCAGCATATTTGGTAGTGGAAATGATAAATATCAGATATATTTGTCCAAGTTTAGAGCTCACTTCTGCCCCATATTATTGATCAGCCACTTTTCCCAACTACTGTACATAGAACCACTTTTTCTCTACTTGAATTTTAAACTGCACTAACATTCTTGCAACTTTATGTGAATTCATGCAGCTGTATGTCTGGTTCCAAATTTTTTAAAAAGAGCCTGATCACATCATATAACTTCCATTTCTGGTTTCCCTGCTGACTAAGCAGGTCTTCCAAAATAGATAAACCTGATCTAGACAAATTAGAATACCCATTTTTTTCAAAGGGTAAAACAATTTTAACAATGTGCAAAAAATACAAAGGTTGAAATTCAAGGGAGCTGTTCAAGTTCTAAAATTTTCTGATATAAGTCACAGACTAAGTAAAATAAACCAAATATATATATGTAACCCAGGTTAGATAAAGATTTCCCCCATCAATCAATCAATTGCTAAAATTGACCTGGAGAATCATTATTGAGAGAAAATAAAGATATATATCAAATAAATAAATGGTCTTGCTAGCTATATATAAATACATAATGCTCTTGTTCTAACTTGACATGTACTTTTAGGCACTATTCTCTAGGTAACACACAAAGAGATTCTGCTACCTTCATAACAAAAAAGTTTGCAATACATGAGTAAAGTTGCATAACAATCTTATTGTTGTCTTAAGGTTCTAGCTGTTTTATACTTGCTTTTTCAATCACTGCATAGGGAATTAATTGGAGTGGCTTATAAATAATGAAAATAAATGGTAACTCCCAAGTAGCCAGTTGCAAAATTGCCTAACAATTCTGAGGACAGGTTTCACAAAAACAGAAAACATATTGTTCTGGTTAAGAAGTCACACATATATAAAATTGTCCTCCTTAAATTGTATCTCCCTACATGCAACATTCCCAGCTTTCATCCTAAGAGCTGAAACATCACAACAAGGCATTATATGACTTGATTATGTGGGTTTGGACTAATATGTGAATATATCCTATAAAAGAAACCACAGCATAAAACCTCAGAATGGAAGGGTTTATCCATCACGTTAAAGCCAAGCCTGCCCTGGCTTAGCCTAATGTGTGAATATTGTAGGTATTTTTTGAGGAAAACTCTTTTCCTGGGCATATCCTGGCCACTATTGCAGATCAGATGTAAGCAGGGGTGAAATCCAGCAGGTTATGACAGGTTCTGGAGAACCGGTAGCAGAAATTTTGAGTAGTTCGGAGAACCGGTAGCGGAAATGTTGAGTAGTTCGGAGAACCGACAAATACCACCTCTGGCTGGCCCCAGAGTAGGGTGGGAATGGAGATTTTGCAATATCCTTCCCCCAGGAGTGGGGTGGGAATGGGGATTTTGCAGTATCCTTACCCTGCCACGCCCGCCACGCCACACCCAAGCCATACCACGCCCAAGCCACGCCCACAAAACCGGTAGTAAAAAAATTGGATTTTACCACTGGATGTAAGGTCTTCGTACATTTGTATTTTATGTACTTACTTGTATGGCAGGAAATGGGAGGTAGTTCAAATTGTTGACAAGATATCGAAGACTGTAACTGTAACCCATAAAAGCTCCAAGGAGTAAAAGGAAGAGATGATATTCATTCAGGCATGTGTGAAGGGTAGCATCAGCAGCACTGCAGCAAAACAGCAATTTTAGTTTTTGCTTCACTTTTAAAAACACAGTATTTGATTTTGCACTTCTTAAAAAGATCTGTATGGAATGTTGCGAACTGCCAGATACGCTGAGATCAGAACTCCAGGAATTTCCATTCGATAAAGTTCAAAAATATCTGGAGATCATGAGAATGGAGAAGGTTGGTTTAAATACATGATAATTTGGTACTTTTGGAAGGGATAGGTATCCTCTTTTTTGTAAACTAATTCCCCTTGTTTTAAAAACAAAACAGCAAAGTTTCACATGAGATCTTTCCCACAGCACAAGCGCCTTAGCTGCCACTATCTGACAGGGATGTACAAATGTTACAGGACTGTACTTAGCAGCAGTGAAAATAGTTTTTCCTCAACGATTAATCTCTCAGAAGCCAAGAAGCCTCGATGTGACTTCTACTCAAAGCAGCCCAAAGAAAATATTTCTACTTACTGCTGCCAATTATTTTTTTTACAACGATTTAATCCTAATGAAGCAATTGGTCTGAACAAAATTATTTGTGTTATTTACACATTTGAAATGGAGGGGGAGGAGCTGAGAAAGATCACTATTGGCCTTGTTTGTACAACATACATGAATAGCTAAGTCATTAAAGCAAAAAACATGATGTCCAAACTCAAAATCTGCACTCTCTCTTTGCAGTGGGGAAAGATTAGAAACACACCCACCAGCCTGCTATGCCATCCACTGTGGCTTGTTTGTTGCTGGCAAACAGAGATCAGAGAACTGATCAGAGAAGATCCCTGGACGAGCCAAGGTGTGTAAACAGTATTGTAATTTTTTTTGCTAATGTTGTTTTTATTCATTTTTACATTTTATGTATAAACGGAAAGCTTCGGGATTATACCTTTCTGTAGTGGTAGCTGTGCAGGGCATGGACAAAAAGAGGAACTTCCCCTTGGTCATAACTGCAGCACACCAAGCCACCAGCATCCCCATCACAGCATGGGCAATTGAATGGATCACCTGCTGCGGGTGGATAATCTTGCCTATTAGGGCTAATCGGGAGCAGTGAATAGAAGGCACAACTGCAAAGTAAAGAAAACAACATTAACCATCTCCTCCTTAAAACACTCCCTTAGGTATCCCTCCTATTACATCATGTTCCAAACCGTGGCATTCCAACCACCACCATTTATTTTAATATTAGATATCTCTTAATATGAAAGGTATTCATATTCGAACCATCCTGCCCATCAAACCACCTTCAGAGAAGTTTTTCAATGATAAAGGCCAGTTTTGTGAGAATTCTTAGATACTGATGATTCAAGGAACAATTAGGAGAATAGCTCAATTTCTCTTTGGATTATAGAATAAGAGAGACCCCAAAATGAAGTTTAAAAGTAAGGATATATTTAAGACACTAATCAGGGCCAGGCGGTGCATCTTATTCGATATGGCTTTCAGTACCCACCTGCGTGAAACTGAACATTGAAGACATTTATTACCAGTATCACCACAGACAGCAGTAGTATGCAAAAGAGCACATAGGATGTATACAAATCATTGAAAGAATCTGGAACAGAAAAAGTGAATTCCTTTTGAGAAAGGACTATAAAGCAGCTATAACTGGAACAACAGTTTAGGACCTATAAGTCTGAATAATGTCCTAAGAGTCGCTGCACTGAAGATATTACCTAGCTGGATAATGAAATGTCTATTAAAAACCAATCAAGCTCAGAGACCACCAGAGATTCCATAGTCTCTAGCACAATTCTCAACCCAGTGTCCACAGTTGCATGTACAATCCATGCATGCAGGAGAAAATTTTATCTGCCTTTCCCCGAATCTTATTTTTATCTAACTTTAGTAAAAGCAAAGAGCTGGCGGAAGGCAACTAAATTATTCTGGCAGTTTCTCTTAAGTTGACAAGATTTTGTCGATGGCTTTTCTAATTAACTAAACCTGTAATTAAATTAATTAGAGGTTATCATAAACCATGATCAGAGATGCTACCATCAATTTGAAATGCTGCATAAGCGTTATAAACATAATAAGTACAAAGCAGCGTGATTAAATACAACAAAGTACTATGCAGCAGTATTATTCTGTAGCACCGTTATCCAACATTGGATACATTTTGTACATACCTGTGATCCACTGAACAGGATGGAAGAGGTCAATACTGGTAATGCTGATGAACACTGCCACACACAGAGGAAGCAATAGCACAGACCAAGCAATGCTTACTGCTGCTCTCCATCTTAAGATCTGGGGGAGGGGGGGAAATGCACTTTGTTTCCATAAATCAACACACAAATTACCAAATAACTTTAGATCAAACATTTGCAATTCTGATGGATGGGGCAAGGTTGGGGAAAGATAACCGTGACTTTTAAAAATAAAAATTCTGGCCACATTTGGCCACACATACACAGTTATATAGAAAATATGTCACATAAATCCAAACTGAGATCACAATGGAATAAGTTAAATAGTTTTTAGCCTGAGATTAGAATAGAATAGAATAGAATAACAGAGTTGGAAGGGACCTTGGAGATCTTCTAGTCCAACCCCCTGCTTAGGCAGGAAACCCTACAACCAGGGGTCTCCAACCTTGGCAACTTTTAAGACTTGTGGATTTCAACTCCCAGAATTCCTCAGTCAGCTTTGCTGGCTAAGGAATTTTGGGAGTTGAAGTCCACAAGTCTTAAAGTTGCCAAGGTTGGAGACCCCTGCAACACCACTTCAGACAAATGGTTATTCAACACCTTCTTAAAAACTTCCAGTGTTGGAGCATTCACAACTTCTGGAGGCAAGTTCTTCCACTGATTAATTGTTCTAACTGTCAGGAAATTTCTCCTTAGTTCTAAGTTGCTTCTCTCCTTGATTAGTTTCCACCCGTTGCTTCTCATTCTATCCTCAGGTGCTTTGGAGAACAGCCTGACTCCCTCTTCTTTGTGGCAACCCCTGAGATATTGGAACACTGCTATCATGTCTCCCCTAGTCCTTCTTTTCATTAAACTAGATATACCCAGTTCCTGCAACTGTTCTTCATATGTTTTAGCCTCCAGTCCCCTAATCATCTTTGCTGCTTGTTTGTTTGTTATAGGTCACCAGAACAAGGGGAGTTAATTTGAAATTAACCTAATCCCATTCCTCTAGCATCCAGGAATGGGAATTGGAGGCAGAAACAGGGACAAAATAGGGCAATTTCAGTGTCATCATTTCTTTCTTTAGGTGTTTTTTTTAACTCATCTACAAACGCCCATCCTTTCTCACACCATGAGCAGGATGACCTAGACCCCTACCAGGCTTCCACATACTTTATTTTAATCTTTTGTATTTCAATAACAATAAAAGAGGAAGCATGAATTTGCCAAATAGTGTAAGTTGACTTGGGTACTGGCCAAGGAGCAAGCAAACAAGGGGGCCCCTCAGGTTACTCCATTAAAAACCTTTGTTTCATATCAAACTAGATGCAATATGGTGCACAAACACATCCCTAAAATACATTACGAGTGGCAAATTCACTAAAATCATCCAGAGGCTGTGGGAAAGAGAGCACTTTAATAATCATAGATGATTTCACTCTTGGAAGCCAGTGATCTCAGAATCTATATAGGCAGAGTGAAGCACACAGGAAAGAGTTATGAAAAATTCTGGTTCTGATTCTAAAGCTCCATTTGCACAGCTGAACGTTTACAATTCAAGTTCCGGTAAGCTTTGTTAGCCCTTGGGGTAATTGCCTAAGCAGTTCTCAAAGGCATGTACAATTGTCAATCCACAAAAGATCTGTATTTGTCCACCACAGGAAAATCAGGCCAATTGTATCTAAGAGAGATTTAACATACTTGGACAGCATTTTATTTAAAAGCACTATCTACTGTAAGGAAAAGGATTGGGAAAGGGGGCTCAGTCCATCACTTTTATTGAGACTGGTTACATTTAACTCTTTCTCTCCCTGACCTCCTAGCTAGCCTGATCATTGATGCCCTTCATGTGTGTGTAATTTACTTTGCGATTATTTTGGAGGATATTTTAATTATCTTATTAGAGCTGCTCTAATAGATAAGCTTTTTCAGTTGCTGAACTGAACAATTATTGCATACTGATATAAAGTATGCAAATGCAGTATTGACCTTACTGATAATGAATGGGATAAAAATATAATTAAATATGCCACAATCCTTAGCTTTCAGATTCCCAACTTCCTGCTTTTCAGATGTATTAGTATTTCTATGATTCCCAACCAACTTGGGACTAGTTGTAATTCCAAAATATCTGGATGTCACTAGATTGGAAAAGACTAAAAGTTATTTTCCTTTTAAAGTTATGAGCAGCAGAATCTCCATTTCCCATGCTCAATTCCCTAAAATGAGAAATCTTCCAGCACTAGCAATTCAGCAAAATTTCATTATTCTATCCCAGGGGTCCCCAAACTTGGCAACTTTAAGACTTGTGGACTTCAACTCCCAGAATTCTCCAGCCAGCTATGCTAGCTGGAGAATTCTGGGAGTTGAAGTCCACAACTCTTAAAGTTGCCAAGTTTGAAGACGTATCCCCTTCTCCTGACAAGATTGCAAAAAAAAAAAAAAGCTTCAGGATTTAACATACTGGCTGGTTTCATACATAAGCTTAGTGATAAAGTTATGGTTTATTTTAATTGTTGAATGAAAGACAATGCTGGCTTCACAAAAGAATACAATGCCATATTTTGTAAATCACAATTACTGGATTTGGACGCGTTTACGTGCAAAGCAACTGCCTTAGGGCTTAGCTTCCCACGTCAATCCAGCCACTGAAACCTTGCTGACAGCATTACGGCTCCTTTCTTCGTTAAAAGCAAAGGATCTGCCAGTGGCAATTTCAGGATTTTTCGTAGAGGGGAAAAAATGTCCAACTTAATAGAAAATTAAAATTAAAAAATGTGGCATTTTTATATTTTCATATCTATGTTGAGTCATTGCAGGCGCATCTTGACATGAACCCCCCCCCCCAATGCATACAGTAATTGCAGATTCTCGTGCGAGAAAGCAAGTATCCTTTACACACTTTTGCATCACGAATCATTTATTCATCGCAGTCACGAATATGTTGATAACCGGCGTGCACGCCTAGTTTTTAGGCGCGTTTAGTATGAGCGTGGAATTATACATACACTGAGCTGTTCCCGCGTTGAAGCATCTCCCATCGTGCAAAAAGGCAATGAACGGTATCGGTTCCCGGATGTACTCCCAGCAGCCACCGCTCTCCTGCCAGTAGTAGGGCAATAGCTTCAGTGACGTTTTTTTAAACCCGCCCATCGTTCCTGGTGGTGGTGGTGGGAAAAACCATCGGCAAAAGCAAAAACAGACAGTTAAGGGTCCCGTTTCGCCTTCAGATTTGGGTCTATTTATTTTTTTAAAAAAAATAAAACTCGATTTTTTTTCCTCCGCGTGATCGAATGTCTAATCCACGAGTCCCTTTCGGAAGATTTGCAAAAGTGGACAACGGGACGAGAAGTAGTGGGAAAAGAAAAGAAAGCCGAGACCATATCACAGTAGTGGGGAAAGAAACGTCTTTAAGCCGCAATCCCATCAAAGCAGCTAAAAAAGTGAGTGGGGTGTGTGTGGGGGAATGAAAATCACATTTTACAAAACTGGACCAATAACCTCTATATAGAATTCCTGAGTTTTTCAGTGGGACGTTTAAAAACATTGACTGTACACCTTTTGTCTCTCGTGGGAGAATGCAAAAGGTATTTGCATCTTCGACTAATGATTTATTGGAAGATCTTAGAAAGGTTGCAGTATCTGAATATTGCTGTAGCTCCTGATTACTATAGAAGAGCCGCTACAGTTAAATGGGGTTTGTTTCCTAGCCGGAATTCAGAGTTATTATAAGTAAAGGGAAATGGAATCTCCGAGATTTTCTCTTGGTCGCTTCTCAGTTATATTCATGCAGAGTGTTTTGGCAACGATATGGAAGTCATTTGCTATCACCTTTTGCCAAGATGCTTTTCGACTTCCCAGTTTTTTAGCTCAGCATTTCTCAATTTCAGCAACTTTTAAGATATTTGGATTTCAGCTCCCAACCCCAGCCAGCAAGTCAAAAGAGCTTAAAAGTTGTTAGAGGTTGAGGAACACGGGTCTGACGGACGGTTGTGGGGTTGCCGAGTGGTCTCCTATCCAAATTCTACTCAAATCCAACTCTGCTTAAACTCCTAAGAGCATCCACGGTCGGCTACCTGCTGACACCGTCATAGCCAATTCAGGAAATGGATTTTCGGGGGGGGGGTGACTCTGCTATCTGAAAGGGTATCATATCCACTATAGCTTAAACTGCCATAGCTTTATGCTCCGGAAAAGCTTTACCATTTAAGTTAGCCTTTTCCGCAATGCTCTTCGTGGGTTGCAATTGTTCCTGTAATTAGAACATCATTTGAGCACATTTTAAGGGTTACCAAGCTGGGGGAAAAATGCATTTGCAATTGATTGCTGTCTCTTTAAAGGGAGGAGGGGAGGGGAGCAACGTTGATTGGTCAAGATGCTACAAGCGACTTCTGTCTCTTAAATGCGAGAGACAGCGAAGAAGGGGGAGGGGTTTACTTAGTGCCTGCTGTTTCCGGCAATACAGGTTGGTTCTCGGCGTCTTTCATCGTTGTATTGCCCCGGGGAGGTAGCGACGGCGCCGCCTGGTGGTGTGGTTGGGTAGGACTCTGACTGCGGCCTGTCTTTAGGGAGAGGGATAAAATCCGTGTTTGGCTACCACCCCATTCTCCCACCCACCCACCCGCAACTCCCAAGAGATGTCAGATGTGAATGTCAACATATGAGCCTTGTAAACTCTGCTCAAGAAATTGAGGGTGGTTGTTGGATCAAACCCCTTTCCCCGACATAAGAGCGATTCTTTATCTGCTTTTCTTTAAAGGATCCTAACTAATTAGAAGCAGATTTCCGTCACTGTTGATCTGCAATTTTATTTCTTCCTAATTGTAAGCTTGCAATCATGGCCAAAGGGAGGAGGCAGGTTACCTGCGCTTATGTGGCCAGATGATAAGTTTTCTATGAGGGTACTGTACTCCTTGGGTGACACTGACAGCAATATAGGGTATGCTTGAAAGAAAAGAAACCCAGATACAGATTTCTGTGTAAATAATTTTTTTAAAAGCATACTGCAGCAAAATGATTACATTTCACAGTGCTGCTGCAAAATCCCTTAAGCATTATTAAATTTTCTAGTCTAATGTAGTACAGTACTGTGGGAATTATAAACTGAATTCTTTTACTTGGAAAAGTAAATGCTTTTGCTTCATATTTTTCATGGAATAACCAGAATATACAAGTGAAAGTTGAAAGAAATCTGTTGAGCTTCAAATACAGTTAAGATGAGATTTTTTTTCAACATCTGCTAGAGATACAGATTTTTATTAGCCTGTCACAATGTGAATATATTGCCAGTTGAGCCTCTCTACTATATTTCTAGGTCTACTGTATTTTCTAATCAAGCAGACATGTGACATGTATTACTGCGCATGTGTGCATTCCAGGAGTTTGTCTCCTTCCTTCCTTCCTTCTCCTGCAAGCCTCACCCGAGGCAGATGTGAATTCTTAGCTGAGACAATGTAGCTTATTAAGGTTTATGTTTTTGTTAATTTTATACTGAAATAAATATTTTGTTAATTAGAATTAAATCTCGGTTTTATTTTCTAAGTAAGAATGACTTCAAGGGAACAAGATCCATACATCGCCTCATAGCCAAATACAATTATAAGAGTTCCTTGTAAGGAGGAAAGGAAAAGCAAGTTTTCCACCACTTCTTCTCTGACTAAATGCCAGCCTGAGTGTTGTTTTCCTTCCATTAAAGTTGTTTTAATTCACCAATTTTTAATCCCTTTCATTCTGAGGCTTAAGGCAGTAAACATAGCATTCCTTGCCCCGCAAGTCAAGAGAGTGACTAGTGCAAAGTCACTCAGTGAGTTTCCACTATTGGTGGTAGGAAGTTAAACTGGGGGCACACATACCTCTTACCAAGGCAACTCATAATGGGATCTCAAGTAAACATTGGATTATGACTTCTCTGTACAATTTGACTGTCAGACTTTTTTTTTCTTTTTATCCAGCTAAATTGAGATATATACAAAGGTATTTTTCTCAAGTCAAATTGGCTGAATTAATGATATTAAAAAAAGATGACAGAAGAGATAATTTCCTTTATAAAGTACTGCCTGCTTGGTTTGGAATTATTTGCATTTTCCCCTATTATATGCAGGCATTTCTGCCCAGTAGGTTAATGTATTATCTCAATGCTGGTGGCAAATTTGTATTCTGGATGAAATGAACTGATCTGGAGAATCTGTTGTATGATTTTGAATAGCTGCAAGAGCTCTGGAAATCCGTTTCAACAATGAAGAACAGATTTATGGTTTTCAGTCTAAGAGAATATTTGTTCTCTTTATATTTTTCAGGATTTTGCTCAATTCCTATTAACAAACTAAGTATATCACTGCATGAATGGCTGCTGTGGATGACTTCAAGTTCCAAGGTACATTTCAAAAAGAGGTTTCCAAAACCTTTAGATTGTTTTGTGTCGTTGCTTTGCGTTGCAAATTTAATCTCTGTCTCATTTATAATGCATGGTGCGGCCACTTATTTTTTTAACAAGCAGTGTTAGCATTGTGGAACTGAACACAATTATCCTTTCCTAATGGGAATTATCTCAAGGTGTAATTGTTTTTAATTCACAAAGGAATTCAAATGACATATCTACTTCATTCTTTTTATCTTCTCCGCAAAATATTCTGCTTAAACCTAATGCCAGCTTCTCCTTTGGCATTTAATTGTTTCTTGACCAAAACAGGAGATGCAGTAGATGGGCCTTTGGTTTCATTCAAAGCATATTTGTTATAGTTATACAATAAGATTAACTCAAGTAACTGAGAAGGTGTACTACGCCAGAAATCTTCCTGATGTTAGGTAAGTATTGTTTGTTAGTTGAACTGCTACTTGTTACAAGTCTCCCTGTTGGGTTTCTGCTGTGTGGTGCTTCTTTTTATATTCAATTTCAGAATACAGTATAATGAAAAACATAATTTTTAATAAGTAACAGTTCTGGTGAACTCAGTTCTAGGGCGCGGATCCAAAGCTTTGTTTAACTGAGTAAACAAACGTCTTGGTAATTTGACAATATATTTACTTTAGAATATGATGCAAGAGTTAATACCAAAAAACTGTATGCCTTGAGAGGAAACGCTAAGAAAAATAAAGTCTTTAGCAGGAAATGTTTGTTTTTCAGAATTTGACGATGCAGCAAACTTGTTGGCAGCCAATCCAGATGCCGTCACTATAAGTATTGATGAACCTACTGAAAAACCAAAGAAAAAACATGGACGTCTGCAAGAATCTGGAAGAGAAGAAGACGATGAACTTCTGGAGACAGATGATTCTGATAAAACTGAGGTTTGATGGAAACATACTGATTCTATCCGACAAACTGCTGTTTTTTCCCTCATATTGTTAATAAACACTGTACATATTGTGTATATGTAAAAAAGCAGTGGAAACTATTAAGGACAACTTTCTGCAGGAAAGAGACACACTAGAATAGTCTCGGGATGATTCATATACTATAAATTTAGATTGTAGCTAGAAACCATCTAATGGGATGAGGGATTTTTCACCTTAATATAGTGTTATTGCCTTGAATCACCCATTAGCATTGTGCTGATATACAAAGATGCTGTTGCCATTGTTACAATCTTGATTTGGTTCAATAAGTCAATATTAAGGGGATCCACTTACGTGTAAACAGATTGTGATTAACTTTAACTTTAGGATATTCTGCATGACTTTTTTCACTTCCAATAGCAATGCAAACTGGATATAAATCTCCACTCCAAGAACTTTAGAAGAGATTTTTGTCCCTGTCAATGGACAAAAATTTAGTGACACTACTTGATTGTCTTTAATATTAAATCTGAACTCCTATACAGACTTTGAGAGGTTGAGTAAACTCACAGCTATCTAGCCTTACAAATGGAAAGAATATATATGCACATATGACTGGGAATGAAGAAATGGATAAAAACTGGCTTTGGGTCAAACCGTGAATTAAATCCCGGTCATACATACATATATGTTCTTTTAGTTCACTAGAGCATGGTCTAAATTATTGGGCTTTGGCCCTGTTGATACCAGGTTGTCTCTCTTTCTGACAAGAGACTTGGCAAAAATACATGCATGTGCTTTCAATGAGGTGAGTTTATAGAATTAACACAATGTAAGTAACCCCAATATAGAATATATGGCATAGATTTTCCTGAAACCTCTTGCTTTCCAGCACAAATGTCAAATTCAACTTTCTCCAGAGAGGTTCCTGTTTCTAACATAAGTGATATTGTTTGTATCTGTAAATAATATATTTGAATAAGAAATAAACTTATACTTAAACCCATGATATGCATGGGTTTTTAATTGTTTTAATGTTTAAGATGTTTTTAATGTTTATTCTATTGTTAAGCCGCCCAGAGTCCTTTGGGAGTTGGGTGGCATATAAATTTAATAAATCTAAATCTAATCTACTTTCTTCTTAAAATCCTATCTTCCAGTTGCTTGCTGGGCAGAAGAAAAGTGCTCCATTCTGGACATTTGAATATTATCAGACATTTTTTGATGTGGATACGTACCAGGTTTGTCATCTCCACATATGTGTATGGTGTACCATGTGCGTAATGTGTTTACTTAAATGAAATAGTTTTTTATTTGTTTCCGTGAGACAATCCTACATAGCAGATCCTGCTCTGTATTTATTTTGCTACTTCCTTGTCCATATGTGACTTAGCAAAAAGGAATACATGACCATTACTTTTGAAAACCTTCCAAACATCTATTGCTCCTCTCTGCCAATTTAAATAGTTGGAATAGAACTTTGTTGATATGATCATCATTTTTGTACTTTTTCAGGACCATGTATTATTTTTCAATATTTTTCTTATTCTTCATACAGATAATCCTTGACTTATGGCCATAATTGAGCCCAAAATTTCTGTTATTAAGTGAGACATTTGTTAAGTGAGCTTTGCCCCATTTTACAACATTTCTTGCCCCAATTGTTAAGAGAATCACTGCAGTTAATAAGTTAGCAACCTGGTGGTTAAGTGAATCTGGCTTCCCCATTGATTTTGCTTGTCAGAAGGTCACAAAAGATGTTCACATGACAGCTGGATACTGCAACCGTCATAATGTTTCATGTTTTTTGTCCTTTTTAAAAACCATCTTGAACATTTGGCATTTCTTTTTTCAATGTAGGGCTCCAGTCTGAATTGTTTAACCTATTACTTTTACAATTGTATGACCTATTGTCAGCATGTGAAATTAAGGATATTGTACAATAGTTTGCATGTTCCATTAAGTCGCCTGTTTTTAGTATTGGAATGTAGATTGACCTCTTCCAATCTGTTGACCGCTTCACAGATTGTAGTCAGGGGTGGGATGCTCACTTACCCAGACCGGTGCGCTGCTCCGCGGTCCTTCATGCTTTGTGTGCGCGCACGCATGCTACGCGCGCTCGCCCTCTCGTGCGATTTTGCTTCTGCGCATGTGCAGAAGCAAAATCTCGCCGAAATCTTGCGAGGGGACGCGCGTGCATGCGAGATTTTGGCATGATTTTACTTCCGCGCATGCGCAGAAGCAAAATCTCACTGAAATCTCACGTGCGTGCGTGTCTCCTCGTGAGATTTCGGCGCGATTTTGCTTCCGCACATGCGCAGAAGCAAAATCGCCCAAAAATTCACGAAAAAGAGATGGCGACGCGCGCAACTGCCCGGTGGAGACGGTACCGGAGCAGTCGCGCGCATATTGGGGTATCGGCGGGTCCCTACCGGAGCTCCGCACTGGACCGCACCGGTAGGAACCCACCCCTGATTGTAGTTCTTTAGCATGGCTGTCCAGATGAGCTGCCATATTTTGGTTAGAATCTTGACTGATTCTTCTCCTGTTGCTTGCCATATTTCTCTGGGTATTCCGTGACTTCCTGTAGCTTTCTGACTTGGTAATGATTGGAGTGCTGACCTAACTTCTTCTGCTAGTACTAGATGTTCTTGTCAGTGGGAGATATTTCCTAAGGAATCTTGGATGTTGACATTTCTACTATACAGTAATTCAGCATACTCCTTCCATCTTGTTTGATCTTTGAATCAGTTACTAACTGTCCATTGATATACCTTACCATGCATGTAGTGTTGATCTAATAAACCCTTATTCGCAGCTCAGGGGGAAAGACCTCTATTGTTTTCTCTCACTTATAACCATCGCCACATTGTACTATTTTTTAAAAAAGTATTGTGTTTTTTTTTCCAGAATTCAAAGCGACCAGTCTTACACCTATCATTAAACTACAATGGCTGAATTCATTAAATGCTCAAAGCAAACACGTACCAATTTACGAGTTAGCTTATTTGCAAACCAAACCTATGATTAAGGGAACTAACAGGGCTTTTTTTTTTTTTAATTAGAAGGAAAATGGCTGGATTTAATTATCCAAATCATAATGTAATTTGTTTGCTTTTGGTTTCTTGATGTATGAATGCAAGCAGTATGTTGGAATTGTTTATCTCTGGCTGAATAAACCATACTTAATTTGCCCAAGATCCTGATTTTCAATGGGGCAAAGTATAAGATGGTTTTGTTAAATCCAAAATGTGTTCAGTATTTCTTTAATTTAAACAGTTTATTTATCTTCAGCCATATGATCTATGCTGCTTTAATTATTATCAGGTTTTGGACAGAATCAAAGGTTCTGTATTTCCAGTGCCAGGGAAAAACTTTGTGAGGCTGTACATTCGGAGTAATCCTGATCTTTATGGTATGTGCAAAACAACATAATTTTGAATAAGGGATCTTCTCCCGCTTTTGCGCTGAATACAAATAAGTCAATCAAACTAAAATGGAAATTTGCTTTTGTCTCCATTAAGGTCCATTTTGGATATGTGCCACACTAGTCTTTGCGGTTGCAATTAGCGGTAACCTTTCAAAATTCTTCATCCATCTGGGTAAACGGGATTTTCATTACGTGCCGGATTTCCGCAAAGGTTCGTCAAAATTATTTCAAACAGTTTGTATCTATTCCATTTTTATTCAGTGGAAGAGTACGGTAGCGGGGATTGGGGTGAACCCTGTCTGAGGAAGGTTGCAGATTTCTTTGTAGCCAGAATGGTGAAAGGCAGGCAAGGAACTCTTGATTCTCAAGGGAGGCAGAGGAAGGAATCCATGCCATGTTCCAACAGGGAGGAGAAGCACCACTCCCTCTGGAGATATCATGCAGGACAGAAAACAAACCTGATGTGCTGAGCTCAACCAAACCACCCACAGGAGGCTTGGCATTGCAGCCAAACCCTGGAATCAGTGTCTTTAGCTCTAGGTAGCCAAAAGGTGAAAGGTGGGTGGGCAGGGAGTAAAGCATCTGTACTAGCTTTGACTTCAGAAGGAGGCAAGAAAGGAGCTCACGAACATCTGAAGGGTGAAGAGACCCAAACCTGGGATGGGGTCTAGGAAGAGAATATGATGCCAAGCTCACCAACATGAATAATCACTAGTAAAAAAGATGCATTTGCATTGGCTGCTTCTGCTAACTGTAGCAAGGATGTATTCTCAACCAGCCTGGAGCAGATGGTTCCTGGATCCATCCAGAGGTGGTTTCCTGCCTGTTTTTGCTGGTGCGGTTAATAGCTGTTGTTCGGCGCAGAGCCGAAGACGCTGCTGCTGTTCGCGGTGCGGGAGCTTTCCCCGGGCGCTGCCGCCGCCCGCCTGGACGCCGCCGTTTGCGTTCTTTTGCCCTCTGCGCATGGAGAACGCTTTGCGCATGCGCAGAGGGTAAAAGAACGCAAACAGTGGTGTCCATGCAGGCGGCGGCAGCGCCCAGGGAAAGCTCCCATGCCGCGAACGGCAGCAGCGTCTTCGGCTCTGCACCGAACAACAGCTATTAACCGCACCGGCAGGAACCCACCTCTGGATCCATTCCAGGCAAGGAAAGACCAGTTGCGGCAGCGTCCACCTTGTAAACCCACAGCAGTAACCAGAATGGATGGGTTCAGTACTTGTGAGAAGAGCAGCGAGGTGATAAGTTACCCAACACATAAACTAAGGAACAAATAACTTGTCAAGTTGGATATTGAGCCCAGAATTATATTGCCATAGACTCTTAACTTTGTGTCCTGCTAAATTCTTTAATTAGCAGTTCTGTCCGGAATTGCTCATTTGTGTAGCTTGGCACATTGACATGCAAGGAGAGAAAGATAAGTGACTAAGATACATGCACATCTTGAGGTCCCCAAAACAGCCTCCTATTCCTAACGGGTACATGAAGAGGCTCTCTCAGAAGCCACACATTCCTTGACAAATCAGTATATTATTGATTACGTAACACAGGGGTCCTTAAACTTGGCAACTTTAAGACTTGTGGACTTCAACTCCTAGAATTCTCCAGCCAGCATAGTTGAAGTCCACAAGTCTTAAAGTTGCCACGTTTGAAAACCTCTGACTTAACACATGGTCTTTATTTTCAATACTGGTGAGTCAAGGCAGCAAATAGAATTGAAAAGCAAAGTTCTAAATGTATGAATATTAAATTGCATGAGCCAGAGGCTTAGGGATGATTTCAGTCACCGATTTCAACACTTGATTCCTTTTTTCCCCAAGTGATGGGATAGAGAATGTCACGATGTGAATTGTTGCCAGTTGTGCATCTCTATGTTTTTTTACTGTTTCTTGTATTTATGGTCAAGCAGACGTATGATATATTCTATTACGCATGCCTGCATTCCAGAGGTTTCCTCCTTTCCTTTCTCTTCGCCATTTCTACCGAAGGTAGAAGTGATTTATTCTTTAGCCGATACAATGTAGCTTTAATAAGGATTCTTTTTATTATTTTCTACTGAAATAAATGTTTTGTTAATTAGATTTGAATCTCGGTTTTATTTTCTAAATAAGAATGTTTTCAAAGGAGCAACGATCCATCGACCTCCGGAGGATTTATTCCTCCCACTCACAGAGAAATTGTCACTTTCCAAAGTTTGGTATATAGTGTGAAGGTCCTCATTTAGATTAATAAGTTTTAAAGAAAATCTGGAGGGATATCACTGGTTCTTGCAGAGTTTACTTTGCAGCTCATGAAGCCGAACATGTTATGATGTAAATGCCTGTTAATCTTGAAGTGAATTGTAATCCTAAAATACATCTCTTTATAGTCTCCATAGCTGCGACAGCCATCTATGCTTATGCCTGGCTAGTTCCTCTCGCTCTCTGGGGATTCCTTATGTGGAGAAACAATAAAGTTGTGAACATTGTCTCCTACTCGTTTCTTGAGATTGTGTGTGTTTATGGCTATTCACTCTTCATTTATATACCAACAGCGGTAAGTATTGTACAATTAAGTATTTTAGGAAGAACAGCTGACAATATGTGGAATAGCTAAATAGACCAGTACCAGTTTTTGATATTCCATGTGCAAAGTTTAACTGAGAGATCTGTATTATGTGATGTGGGACATAATTTAATTGTTTAGTCTTATTATTTCTTGATTTAGTGATGGCAGCTGAGAACCCTAGGGATTGCAGTCCCTACCTACCTACTGGGGAGGGCCTCAAGTTGGAGAAAGGTTTCAAAATGTTTGGAAAGTGACAGAGACCATAGCCGTTCTTCTCACAAATGTGTGTTGATAAGAGAGGCTACAACTGTTTGACTGGACAAAGATGCAGGACTGCATATGAGTCCACGGCAGAGGTCTTCAAACTTGGCAACTTTAAGACTTGTGGACTTCAAATCCCAGAATTGTCCAGCCAGCTATGCTATGCTGGC
Organism: Diadophis punctatus similis; assembly: GCA_023053685.1. NCBI lineage: Eukaryota > Metazoa > Chordata > Lepidosauria > Squamata > Dipsadidae > Diadophis > Diadophis punctatus. Next base: position 57,538,921 of record JALIGW010000003.1, read on the forward strand.
TGGAGAATTCTGGGAGTTGAAGTCCACAAGTCTTAAAGTTGCCAAGTTTGGGGACCCCTGTTCCACGGGGTTCCTTGTTGTGTGACGAGGTGCAGATAGGATGAGACAAATGTGCTACTCCTGTATGGCAGGTTTCTCCATCACAGGTGATGATGTACCTGGATGGTTTTTAGATAGGGATAGCAGATTTAAATGTTCTACTTTGCAGCCAGTAAAGCCAGGACTTTATTTCTTTCCTTTTCCCTTGCAGATTTTATGGATCATTCCACAGAAAGTTCTCCGATGGGTTCTGGTGGCATTTGCTCTGTGTCTTTCAGGATCTGTTCTAGTAATGACATTTTGGCCTGCCGTTAGAGATGACAACCGGAGAATTGCAATGGCTACAATTGTGACAGTTGTCCTCCTTCATGCTTTACTGGCTATTGGTTGTTTGGTATGACAACTCTCAACTTGTCAAGTGTTATTTTCAGTTATTTAATTTTTATTTTTCAATGTTGGTTTTATTTAGATTTGATTAGCTGTTGTAGAATTAGACAATGACATGTCTAATTAGCACATTCAGAATATTTGCAAGATACTTACAGCATATATTGTATATTTGTGTGTATCCATATGCATGTAAGTGTACAATGTTACTTAAATATATCTAGAAGCTTGTTGGAGGGAATCCCAGGAGGTTTGTTGGCGAGAGAATTAACACAGTTTTCAATCATTAAGTAACTTTTGGCTTATTTCCTTTGTCATCTTTACTATAGATTGTCCTTGACTTATGACCATAATTGAGCCCAAAATTTCTGCTGTTAAGTGAGACATTTGTTAAGTGAATTTTGCTCCATTTTATGACCTTTCTTGCCATGATTGTTAAGTGAATCACTACAGTGGATAAGTTGGTAACACAGTTATAGAATAGAATAGAATTCTTTATTCTTTATTGGCCAAGAGTGATTGGACACACAAGGAATTTGTCTTTGGTGCATATGCTTCAGTGTACATAAAAGAAAAGATACATTTGTCAAGAATCATGAGGTACAACACTTAATGATTGTCATAGGGTACAAATAAGCAATCAGGAAACAATATTAATATAAATTGTAAGGATACAAGCAACAAGGTACAGTCATAAGTGGGAGGAGATGGGTGATAGGAACGATGAGAAGACTAATAGTAATAGTAATGAGAAGACTAATAGTAATAGTAAAGCCTTAGTGAATAGATTGACAGTGGTGAGGGAATTATTTGTTTAGCAGAGTGATGGTGTTCGGGAAAAACTGTTCTTGTTTCTAATTGTTCTGGTGTGCACTGCTCTATAGCATCGTTTTGAGGGTAGGAGTTGAAACAATTTATGTCCAAGATGCAAGGGGTCAGTAAATATTTTCATGACTCTCTTTTTGACTCGTGCAGTATACAGGTCCTCAGTGGAAGGCAGGTTGGCAGTAATTGTTTTTTCTGCAGTTCTGATTATCCTCTGAAGTCTGTGTCTGTCTTGTTGGGTTGCAGAACCGAACCAGACAGTGATAGAGGTGCAGTTATAGAGGTGTAAGATAATATTATTAAGTGAATCTGGCTTCCCCATTGATTTTGTTTGTCAAAAGGTTGCAAAAGGGGATCACATGACCTTGGTAAACAGCAATGGTCATAAGTATGAACCAGTAGCCAAGCATCTGAATTTTGATCACATGATCATGGGGATACTACAAAGGTTTTAAGTGTGAAAAATGGTCATAAGTCACTTTTTCAGTTCTGTTGTAACTTTGAATGGTCACTAAATGAACTGTTGTAAGTCGAAGACTACCTGTACTATACTTTTCAGATAGATCTACTATAAATAGTGTTTTGGTATTGTTTTCCCATATCTGAAACTCTGCATCTTCTATCTTGGTCATCTTTGAATATTTTGTTATTTCTATGTTGGCTGTTCCCTGCCCATGTACATTACAGGTAGTCCTTGATTTAGAATAGAATAATTAGAAGAATAGAATAGAATAGAATAGAATAGAATAGAATAGAATAGAATAGAATAGAATAGAATAGAATAGAATAGAATAGAATAGAATAATAGACTAGACTAGACTAGACTAGACTTGAATAGAATTGAATTGAATTGAATTGAATTGAATTGAATTGAATTGAATTGAATTGAATTGAATTGAATTGAATTCTTTATTGGCCAAGTGTGATTGGACACACAAGGAATTTGTCTTTGGTGCATATGCTCTCAGTGTACATAAAAGAAAAGATACATTTGTCAAGAATCATGAGGTACAACACTTAATGATTGTCATAGGGTTCAAATAAGCAATCAGGAAACAATCAATATTAATATAAATCGTAAGGATACAAGCAACAAGTTACAACTGTAATTGAGCATGCAATAACACTCGTAAGTCATGCCAGTCATGAAGCAGGTCATCCTATGACTGTACCCGATTTTACAACCTCTTTTGTGATAGTCATTAAATGAATGCTGTGGTTGCTAAGCAAATCCATTGTCCACAATGAGCATTTTTGCTAAAAACCAGAAGTACAAGATGTAAATCGTGATCACTTATCTGTGGGACATCTCCATAAGATGCCAAATAGCCAAAACGTGATTATGGGCTGGTGGCCAACCATCACAACTTCAAACCCGGATTGCAAATAGCCTTTTAGGGGGTTGCCGTAGCTTTGAATGAGCGAACGTTCATACATTGAGGACTACCTATACAAATATATCGGATTGTGATATTCATGATGTTCTGATATCTCCCTCTTGCTCCCCATTAATGTAGGCCTACTTTTTTGATGCCCCTGAACTGGAAGTCCTTTTATTGGCTACAGTGCTTCCACCTAATGGAACAATAGAAGTAACAAAGGCTCACTAAATATGGTAAGATGTTACCTTCTTAGAAAAACATTTCCGTGTAACACTGAGGTTTTCAAACTTGGCCACTTTAAGACTTGTGGACTTCAACTCCCAGAATTCTCCAGCCAGGTATGCTGGCTGGAGAATTCTGGGAGTTGAAGTCCACAAGTCTTAAAGTGGCCAAGTTTGGGGACCCCTGGTGTAACAGAACTCACTGCAAGTGGTATCAATTTAAGCAGTAATACATGCAGTTAAATGTGCTTCGATTCTTAGATGTTATTTCAAGGACATTTTTCCTGGCTGTTGCAGAAGGCTTTTGTTGTACAATAGCTCCGGAGCATCTTGCAGAAAGCGATGACTGGGGGAGGTGGTGACATGCCAGCAGAGTTATGTTAGGCGCTTTCTAAATTTTTGACATATCGAGCCAAAAAGGCTCACCATCACTGCTCTTAACTGTTACTCTAGCAAGTACATTTCTGTTCTTTGTTTTAGAGAAATAAGGAGGTACAACGGTATACCGAATATCCCCATGTCTGCTTAAAGCCTGAACTTTCAACTCAATTAAAAACTGGCTCAGTAAATAACATTTGAATCAGAAAATTCCAGTCTGTCTTCCCTGTGTTTCAATCTCTGTATGACCCTGCTGGAACTGATCATCAAGTATTTGGTGACAAGGTTCTACCAATATGCAGATAATATTCAGCTCTTTTCTTCTCTTCTGAGCCAAGAGCGTATGTGCTTGATCAGTCTGGAGGCAATAATGTGTTGAATGATAGCCAAGCAATTTAAATCTGACAACATGGCTGTTGTCCTGCTGAGTGGGTGGTTCTCATGATTTGAAAGAGGATAGGAAGCTCGTTCTGAAGGAGGTGTAGATGCTAAAGGTATCATCATCATCAGGGGCTGGGCTTCAAAAATTTTAGCAAGGGGTTCTCTGCCCAGTTGCTGGGTGGACGTGGCCATGGTGGGCATGGCCTTGTCGGCCTCCTGCACCATGGTGGGGGTGGGGGTGTTTTTGCCCTTCCCGGGCTACGGAGGCTTTTCTTGAGCCTCCGAGAGGGCGAAAATGGCCTCCCCAGGCTCCAGAGTCCCTCTGGAGGCCGAAATAGGCCCGTTTCCGGCCTTCCTGAACTTCCAGTAGGCCCATTTCTCGCCCTCCCCAAGCCTCCGTGCATGCCCTGCACTTACCTGCATCTCAAACGGGCCGTGTGGGGACTCCAGGGCGGGGCGGGGTGGGCGGGGCCAGCCAGGAGTGAGATTTGGGGGTTCTCCGAACTGCACAGAATCTCCCGAACCCCTGCAAACCCCCCAGCAGCCCACCCCTGCCTTGTTTCAGTTTTATCACTGGAGGCCTGGCACTTATGGAGTCCGCCCAGCATTGGCCAAGCACACTGATTATAGCAATAGCAATAGCACTTAGACTTATATACCGCTTCATAGTGCTTTACAGCCCTCTCTAAGCAATTTACAGAGTTCAGCATATTGTCCCCAACAATCTGGGTCCTCATTTTACCGACCTCAGAAGGATGGAAGGCTGAGTCAACCTTGAGCCGGTGAGATTTGAACAGCTGAACTGCTGAACTGCAGTCCTGCACTTTAACCACTGCGCCACCTCGGCTCTTGGTTGAACCTAGATTGAGAGTGCCAATTCTTATTTATTGATCCTCATGCAATCTTTCATTTGGACCAATGCAGTGCATTTTATATGGAGGAAGCAGTTGATAACAATTCAGAAATACTTTTGTTACATAATATACCTAATAGTAACAGTAGAGTTGAAAGAACTGTAGTGGTTGCCAACTTGATTCTGAGCCAAATCGATAGTGCTATTAAGGTTGATCTCAAGGCTATTAGTCACTTGATGTTGCTTATTTGAAGTACTGTGTTAGCCTTCTTGGGTTTTTTTATTTCGGAACTGGGAAAACATCCCTGTTTGTTCTACTGTTGGGAGAATTATTGACTGGTCTCTGATTATGAACTACTTTCTTACAAATCTATATGTGGCATGGTTCTTAAAAGGTTTTGGGAGTGATCTAAGATACTGGCTAATAGATAGTGTAATCAATGTGAATTCTATGCCTTTGTTTTTAATGTCTGTTCATTACAACTAACTTTAGAATTTCTGTTATCACCTAGGAGGTTTCTATGAATCAGCTGAATTGGTCTGCTTGAGAGTGATTTTGTTGCTGCACAAAGAGAAGCAACCCGAAATGAAACCTGGACCAGGAGGAAACTTTGAGTGGGATTTTGTGTCTCTAGATACTGTTTGAATGCAGACACACTGTCTATAAAAACGTATACAGTCTGCTTTTCTGTAAAATGTCACAGAAGGAAATGGAGAATGATTTTAAAACTTTCCAAATTAAACTAATTACTGTTGAACATTCGTTGCCTTTAGGAACCATGTTTTTTTTTAATTAAACCAACTGTACTTAGTCTTTACAGTTTTGTGGGGGATGGCTTCCTTCCTGTGCGATAATGACCTGCTGATGCTCATGTAGCAATGATATGACAGAAGAATTCTCCAGTGTGGGACCACTACTACAGGTAATCCTTGACTTACAATCACAATTGAGCCCAAAATTTCTGTTGCTAAGTGAGACAGTTGTTAAGTGAATTTTGCCCCATTTTGCAATCTTTCTTGCTACAGTTGTTAAGTGAATCACTGCAGTGGATAAGCTGGTAACACGGTTGTTAAGTGAATCTGGCTTCCCCATTGATTTTGCTTGTCAAAAGGTTGCAAAAGGTGATCACGTGACCTTGGTAAACAGCAACGGTCATAAGTATGAGCCAGTTGCCAAGCTTCTTGTTAAGATAAGAAAAATAAATTATAGAGGTAATGAATCTTTTCTTTCGGAATGCAATTCCTGACAAAAATAAACTCGAGTATAAATTCTAAAAATAATAAAATATTTATTTCGATACAAAAGAAATACAAAAACCTAAATCTTAATAATTACATCTTGGCAGCTCAAATATGCGTCCTTGACGCATATGAAGGACTAACTGTAGAATGATAATGGAGGAATACAAAGGAATTTCACTTCTGCGCAGATCACACCTCATGTGACTGCTTCACTTTGCTAAGAACCTCTGGGTCATAATGTCTGACATATGAATACATATGAGTACTGCTGACAATTAGAAAATCACCCCGTGACACTTCTAAATTTTGATCACATGACCACAGGGATGCTGCAATGCTTTTAAGTATGAAAAATGGTCATGTCACCTTTTTCAAGGCTGTTGTAACTTCAAACAGTTACTAAATGAACAATTGTAAGTCAAGGACTATCTATATGTGAAATGATCTCTCACTGAAATTGGACAGGTTCCCACTTTGTCAACAAAGACCATTTTGTTCTGGCACTTCTACTATTTCTTCAATTCAGCTACACCAAGAATAGTTGAATTGCCTTGGCTTTCATTTTTTAATGAACTTATTTCACTGTATTTTATTGTTCTTTTGATCATTTTATTGTAAATTTAATGTGTTTTTAATAAAATGAAAAGCTCTATATACATTTTTAAATACTTATGTCTATAGTCTTTTCCACTACAAGTCTACAATTTAGCAGAATTTTTCCACTCCAGAAATCAACTTCGCTTGTAGGCATCATTTAACATGGCCAAGAGTTTCAGACACTTTCCATTAAGTATACTTCTGCATATAGATACAGTAAGAATATACAGAACTTTTAGATGACCATCCTACACTTGAGATGTTGGAAATCACTTCTATATAAATTTAGGATTTTCTGCTCCGTAATGCAGTACCTTCCAATCTCACCATGCTGTCAAGGCTGAATATCTAGAAGGAAGATCATTAGACTTTCTAAAATACATTTTACATTTGGAGTACAAGTAAACAACCTTCAAAGATATTTATAGATCATCGGTTTAAAACAGTTGTATAACTACAGCATTGTTGTCTTTTTTGCCTGGAACTGATATTCATTGCCTGCCAAATAGATTATTTAGTTAATGCGAGTCAGAAGTAAGGTAAAGGGTTCCCTGTCCATCAGATCTGACTCGAAGGCATGGTGCTCATCTCCATTTCCTGGCCGAGGGAGCTAGTGTTGTCCAAAGACAATTTCTGTGGTCATGTGGCCAGCATGGCTATACGCCAAAGGTGCACGGAACTCAGAAGTAACCTTGTTGAATTTAGAGGAATTACCTGTGCAGAATTTTGTATTGGTTTGCTGCCTAACCTTTTAACCAAAGACTTATCTTTCTTCCAAGTCCTTATCTGAATACCATTATATGGTTTTAAAGCAGTAATAAAACCAGTGCAATAAAAACAGGTTTTTCTGTCCTTGAACTATAGCTGTCTCAGCCATTTTTTGTAATTTGGTTACATCATAGGTAAGAATTGTGAAGACTCTGTGAACTTTGGGTGAAAAACTTGTTTTAAATTCTATCAGTTGATCATTGAACATCAGCAAAAAAAATTTATACATACATACAATACACACACACACACACACACACACACACACACACACACACACACACACACACATATATAATGTAAATTTTACTGTTATACTACGGCAGTGATGGCGAACCTTTTTTTCCTCGGGTGCCGAAATAGTGCACACGCGCGCTATCGCACGTGTGCGCGTGCCCACACCCATATTCAATGCTCCCCCATGCACCCCTGCTCCCCCATTTCCTGACTTCCGGTGGATCCAGTAGGCCCATTTTTTGCCCTCCCCAGGCTCCAGAGGCTTTCTTGGAGCTTGGGGAGGGCAAAAATGCCCTCCCCTGCCACCCTGGAGGCCCTCTGGAGGCCAAAAACATCCTCCCAGAGCCTCCGTGTGAGCCAAAAATCAGCTGGCGGGCGCCCACATGCACACTGGACCTGAGCTAGGGCAACAGCTCGCATGCCAGCAGATATGGCTCCGCGTGCCACCTGTGGCACCCGTGCCATAGGTTCGCCATCATGGTACTACGGTATTCATCTGGAAAGCAAAAAACCAATAATAGTGACAATAGATGATAGAACAAAAGAAAGGTGAAAGAAGAAGAAAGCCATTTAGCTCCTTGGCTCAGGCAAAGTCTCTAAACCCAATACTGTAATTACATCTATATTATTAAATTTATTCTGTAATAGTTTCTTCGTTAATCACTGAAAGCCTTGTGAAAGAATATACTTTTTAAGTGTATGTCCTAAAGCCAGCAATATGAGAGCTAACCTAATTCTGCAAGCCCAAAGCTTCATAACTACTACACAAATCTTGGGTAATTTCACCTTTCTGCCAAAATCTGGCCAGTACTATAGATGTACAGAGGGTTACTACTCTGATATTTCCAAGCACTGATGGATTAAAAAATGATCCTTTTTTTTCAAATGTACATAGAAGAATACATGAAGCAAAATACCATTTTCATCCGAAGAGATTACCAGTTCTTGATAAATAACAGCCGATATATAAATACAATCGAGAGAGTCCAGAAATATTTCACAAGAAGAGTCCTTCACTCCTCCGCTCACAACAAAATACCTTATTCCACCAGACTTGAAATACTGGGATTAGACCATTTACAACTACGTCGCCTCCGATCTGATCTAAATGTAGTTCATAAAATCATATACCAAAATGTCCTTCCTGTTAATGACTACTTCAGCTTCAACCGCAGCAATACACGAGCATGTAATAGATTCAAACTAAACCGCTCCAAACTCGACTGCAGAAAATACGACTTCAGCAACAGAGTGATCAACGCCTGGAATCCACTACCTGACTCTGTGGTTTCTTCCCCAAACCCCAAAAACTTTAACCTTAGACTGTCTACAGTCGACCTCTCCCCGTTTCTAAGAGGTCTATAAGGGGCGTGCATAAGTGCAACACTGTGCCTACCGTCCCTGTCCTATTGTCCTCTTTTATCGTTACTTTTTACTTATGTTTATACAAACTACTACTATTCTATACATGTTTGACAAATAAATAAATAAAAATAATGTCACTTTAAGGACATGGTTGACAAGGACATTTTAAGGCATAACACCACAACAATCAATCTTTGAATATGAATCCTGGACAAAAAAATCAGGACAGATAAAAGGATTTTTTTTTCAAAACACAACTATGGAATTCCCTGCCTTGAGATAAAAGTGCTGGCTCCTAGCTTTCCTGGTTTCATAGACAGTTTGCCCAACTTATCAAAGTCAAGATGATCAGTGTATAGTAGCTTTCATGGCAGTGTGACTGCCTCTTAAAGCCATCTCCTGGGAGACCAGTGGACTTCCTTGTGCAGTTGGTTGGCCACTGTGAAAACAGATTGCTGGATTATATGGGCCAGGTATCCAATTCAGAAACAAATTTCTTTCCTTAAAGCATCAAATACTGCTTCCTTCTGGAGAATTAAAATCAAGATGAAAGTCTTCGAAAATTATTCAAACTATCAGGGATGGATTTATCTCTGATATGCTATTGCTGTATAATATTAACCAAACTTGTGGAAACACGGTAGTGCTCAACAAGCTAACATTAGACATCCCTTTCCTTTGATTTCTAAGAATAGAGGAATTTTAAAAACCATATCTGAACAGCAAATTATTTTTAGAGAGTGCATCCACATGTTTCCAATACTATTCAAGAAACCCTCATGTGAATTCAACTAAACCAAAGCACAGCTGTTCTGTACCTGTGTTTTGAAGCAAATAAACACATTAGTTGGAAGAACTTCCCTGTCCTCTACTTAAGGTTTACTGTATGTTATTGATTAGCCAAACTTTAAGTGTGTGTTCTGTACACATACACATACATTAGTTTTACTGAAGATTTCAGAACCACCTATTTCAGAAGAGCACAAAATCCATTTCTAAAACTAGCCTCCCAAATAGCTGACATGTACTGGGGGGTGGTATAGAATCTTCGACAGACAACTGCCTACCCCAATATCTGGCAGCTCAACTCCACAACCTGGCATTCCATGGAACGGAGGTATTGGATCTCAAACTACAGTCTGTAGATCATTCTGGTTTGAATGCTGTAGATTTATCAGGTGGTCTGCCTTTCCTCTGCCAGATCTTTCTCACTGCCTCAACTCCTGTCACTGTCAGCAGCTGACTAAACCCAAGCCATTCACTGCCTTGGTCCCATATCCCTGGATACAGTGCCAGTCAGTTGGCCAAATCAGAGTCAGGGGTCTTTGTTATTGCACCACAAAAATTAATCATTGGCTGAAAACCGGTTCATTGAAGAATATACGAGATAATATAACTAGCAACTAACATTCAGAAACAACCATAATGAAAAGATTTCAAGCGTGTTTAACTACAGTGAGTCCACATGAATGAACCAAGTGGCACTGTGATCTCATACACTCAAAAACAAAAAGTGCAAATTTTATTTTTAAAAAACCCTCGTATTTTAACATGAAATTTCGCTGGACTAGCTTGTTTTCTGATGGTAATTGCCAATTATCAGTCAAGAGCACACTGATTGCACCCCATTGACGTTGATCTAACTTTTGCTGGCCAAAAACAGTACTATTTAAAGCATCCTCTGCATGAAATCAATTGATTTCACTGGCTATAGCATGGATGTGTCCACCAGGAATCCTTCAGTGCTCTGGTGGCATTCTCAAAGGAATGGATTGGAAAGCAAAAGCCAATTGGAAAGCAAAAATATTTGCTGCCAAGGGTGGAGTTGCATTATTTATAACAAAAGTGGGTAAATGTACCATTACCCGTATATAAGAAATATAGGAAGAGCAGGCAGGATGAGCTATTGAGAAAATTTCCCATTCTTCTCATACAAAATCCATAGTGGGGAACTGATATTCTTATCCCTGGAAACCCAGAAGTGATATTTGGTTTGGTTACTACCAGTATTTTGTGAGATATGGTGTAGATTAAAAGAATTGTACTGTATACTGTAGGGATAAGCACTTCTCAAGGCACTTTCAGCAAGGTACAAACTTCACAGATTTATTTAAGAATTTTTTATTATTGTCAAATTTAAGGATATGGTACATAATCTTAGACAATTTGGTAGGTTTGTTCAGAAACAAATTCTTATCCCTTGGTTGTTTACTGTCAGCATTCCTTCCATTATTCCCAATTTATTGCACCATCTCTTACAGCACTGCTTTTCAAACTTGACAACTTCAAGTTGCGTGAGTTCCAATTTTCAGAATTCCCCAGTGTAGCTACTAGCTTGTCTGGTTTTTTAAAGAATTGCATGGCTGGGGAATTCTGGGAGTTGAAGTCTATACATCTTTCAAACTTGCCAAGTTTGAAAACCAGTGCTATCTTACAGCACTGATGAAACATCAGTATGTATAAATAAGGGAGGGTATTGCTACACTTGTGAAAAAGCCATATCTGAATATGCAGGCCACACCCTACATATTTCAGAAAACAGTTGATGCTCAAAACCAAAAATAGATCGTTCATTGCTAAAACAACTTGTGGGAATTGTGAACATGATCAAAATAGGGGGCATGTGTCTTTTCAGCAGGTTGTTCAAGGAACTGGGCAGTGAATACAAGATTCAGCTTTTCCATATGGAAGTAGAGAGCTACTTGTGAGAAAAAGTCCTCACAAGAGTTTTTGAGTATAGGGAGAGATCAAAATATTTATTGATGAAAATGATAAGGCTGGTGTGACTTTAAGTAGCATACTGTACCTTAGCTACCTCAGCTGTATGACTAGCCTTAACCTTTCATCTTAGGGTCAAAACATCCCAATTTTTAACACGAAGCAAATATTTCAGCTTTTCTTCACAAGTCTGAATTTTGGTGCAAATGGATTGACCAACAAAAAATATCTCCACCTCAATTATTATTTTCTCCATTTTTCAGTGGAAGAAATTAACTCAGCTAAAATCATTCCAAATACACTTCCATGATGTGATTAATAAGCACTGGACATAGTCAAAGAATTAAGAATTCATTTACTGCTGCTGCTCATATCGGATCTTTCAAAACTCAAATATCTGAGTGTGATATGCTACAAAAGTGGTCTTTGCAAGAAGTCACTTCCAATATTATCTAGAAGTGTTCAACTTAGATGCCATACTTGCTGCTACTCCTGATGACTGAAACTGCAAGTTTGGGTTTACAATTCTGGTGAAAGTATGAAGTTAAAAAAAACCGACGCAGAATCTGAACTGTGGCTTGAACTAATATCCTCTTATCCTGGTTATTATTTTTGTAATAATATTTTATACTAGTCTGATAATGTAAGAGCAGAAATAGCATCATCATGTTTTGGCCTCCAAGCGTTCTAATCATCTTTGTTGCTCTTTGCTGAACTCTTTCTAGAGTCTCCATATCTTTTTTTTTTTTTTGTATCGCGGTGACCAAAGTTGGATTAAGTATTCCAGGCGTGGTCTTAGACATTTCTTCCAACCTAGTCTATTGTAAAAGTGTCTTATAATGATAAAATAGAAAGTCCTAAATATCCCACATTTGTATTCCTTGAAGGTTAAGCAAGATAAAAACAAGATAAACTTCTGAAAACTTTAGCAAAGCAAAATCTATTGAAATCAATGAGAGTTGCTGTCCTAGATGGTTTTATATTTTGATTAAACCCCCTAGAGCAGGGGTCCCCAAACTTGGCAACTTTAAGACTTGTGGACTTCAACTCCCAGAATTCTCCAGCCAGCATAGCTGGCTGAAGAATTCTGGGAGTTGAAGTCTACAAGTCTTAAAGTTGCCAAGTTTGAAGACCTCTACTCTAGAGCAGTGTTTCCCAACCTTGGCAACTTGAAGAGGTCTGGACTTCAACTCCCAGAATTCCCCAGCCAGCATTCGCTGGCTGGGGAATTCTGGGAGTTGAAGTCCAGACCTCTTTAAGTTGCCAAGGTTGGGAAACACTGCTCTAGAGGAGTAGGGTCATTGATTTTGCAAGGAAGAAATCTTGTATTATAGTTATTTCTGGGAAAGATTTCTCTGGATTTCAATACCTAAGTAGATTATATAATCCTTGTTTTCGAACATGTTGAACCTTACATCATTATTTATTTTAATCAACGTTCTGGAGTTTCTTCAAGGTAAAGAACTGATAACTGTTATGGTGTTGGTCATTTGAGGCAACTAACAAGCCTAGCAATTATTAACTTTAGCTCAGGTTCTCCTCCCCCCCCCCTTTCACTTTGCTCCACTTTGAATTCTACTTTGCAGAATGTAGCAGCCTCTCCTTCTGCCAAGATGGTCAGAATGAAGAGATTTATGCAGAGGTTCTGGATTCTTCTGTATGTGTGCCTGACCACTATCGTTGGTAAAATATGCATGTTCTTCTTCCCAGGTACTGTGAAGAGCTATCTCCTGAAGCAGAGAGAAAAGAGTGGCATGGGAGACAACCCAAAATTCATCTATGAAAATTGGGGTCCAACTTTCTTCAGCTTCTCCTACTTACTCTTTGTCTTGAAAGTCAAATGGAAAAGGCTGGAAGATGAAGCCTTTCAGGACCGTCCTGCCCCTAACACCCCTGTAGCAGATCTCAGTGGGGAAATGCATCGCATTCTGGATTTCATGCAAGGTAAGTAAACACCAGGATAATGCTTTTGAGAAATATGGCATTTGCTAATAACATAAGCGAAATAGAATTGCATTTTAAAATCAGGGTACTTATTCTGATCTATTGATTAAACAGACAGAATTCGCTTTTTCCATGCAGTTGGAATTGACATAAAACATATTAAAATATTTGGGGGAAATGTTAAGGTGGCATTAGAATTGTTGAGTTGAGTAGTTTAATTCTGACATATTAACAGGAAATAATTTAACTTGATATATGTATGATTGACGCAGGCAAAATGACTTCCATAAGTACCATATCCTATTGTATACTGTACATAAAATTATATATTGCATACAAATATGCAAGATTATGCATATGCATGTATACCTGTACTGGGTCCAAAGATACACACGTTCAAATACATGCGTGCAATCTATGCCTCAGATTTTTTTTTCTTAAAAACTATAACAAATGCCTTCAAAGAAAAGGAAAGGAAAGGAAAGGAAAAAAGAAAAAAAAGAAAAGAAAAAGAGCATGATAAAGCTTTAACTAATCCAGATACATATTGCCAGCACAAACACAAACTGCACTTTGCCTCTCTCTTAACATTTTCATAAGTTATTGGCTTCTACTTCATAGTAACTAATTAACTGCACTGCTTTGGAAATTAAGATAAAACTCAACTTTTATACAACTAGCATTGTACACTTATTCTGCATATTCAAATAGTTGCCGTAGGTAATTGAATCAAAATATTTTAGAGAAACAAAAATACATTTGATAAGATATTGATAAAGGGTATTGTGAAGAACAGAGATAATTTTATGTTTTTGCTTAATTGTAATGTGAATCAAACTACTAAAGTTTCTTCAACAAATCCTGGCTTAGTTTTATTTTGAGCACACTCATGGTTGTCATCACTTAGATCAAGAGAGATTGTACAAATACTCAAATAAAAATCAGGACATTATAATATACAATTCTATTGCAAGTACAAACATAACAGAGATGGTATTCAGCTGGTTCAGACTGGTTCATGCGTACCATTGGTGGAAATTTGACCAAGGTCACTGAACCAGTGGCGATGGCTGACTGGCCACGCCCCTAAATTGGTTCTCCGGTCGCCGCGGCTGGCAAAAGAACCAGAGGGTCTTTTGCATGACTTGATGGGGGCAATGCGAACGGTAGGGAAAGTAAGTGAAACATAAGTTAAAAAACAAAAATAGCTAACCATATCATAAAATTAATTCAAACAGAGGCAATGTTGAAGAGATCATTTTAATTAGAGGATTTTTATTGATGATGCCAATAAGGTTCTAAATCTTTGCTCTGCTTGCAATTATTGTTGGGTTTAGAAAAAATGGAAAAGGGACATTTTAAAATGAAATACATGCTGCCGAATACATGCAACATTCTTGTTGAATACATGCAACATTTTTATACAACATGCAGATGCTGAGTATGAAAAACAAAATATGTTGTTCTTTATCGCATAATGCCTATTTAGAATTAGAATTGTACCATCATAAAATATTCTTGGCAAAATTATTCATGTGACATTAGCAGGGTCTTAATTAAGTTTTCATGTGTTGGAATGAATACATGGAGGCTTCTAGACCAATGTTTCTCAACCTCAACACCTTTAAGATGTGTGGACTTTAAGTCCCAGAATTCCCCAGCTAGACTGGGAACTTGTTCGAAATGGCACCAAATAAAAGTTTACTATTAAAGCATATTGCCCTTTCAAATCTCTCAAATGTTATATTAAGCAGCCACTAAATGTTAGGTGTCTCATATATACAAGAACGTGACCAAATTCTTAAAATTACTTTATATGTAGCATTTTAGTTGCAAATAACTCCCGAATAAATATGAGAACTATAACAATTCTTATTTTATCTTTACTCTTCAAGACTGATCTGTGTTTTCTTGCAGGTAATAGGCCTTTGGTTCTAACATTTGGAAGTTGTAGCTGACCTTCATTCATATTCAGATTTGGCGAGTTTAATAAACTTGTTGAAGATTTCAAATCTGTAGCAGACTTTCTTGTAATCTACATTGAAGAAGCTCATGCCTCAGGTAAGGAAAGCGTGCTAAAAATCTAGTCGTTAGATTGTAAATGATTGTATTCCAGGTTACCAATATGGATGCATTTCTTCTTAAATATAAACTATAGAGCTTAATGGAGCAGGTTTAACATTATGTGACAGAGGAAGCTAATTTAACTTGGAAAACAATGATAGTGTATCTAATACTGTATGTATAATCTCCAAAAACAATCAATATTTGATTGTCTAAGTCAAATGTAATCTACGAAAGGTTGCTGTTGAGACTCAACAGCTAAGAGAGATCCTCACTGCTTTCTCTGACACCTAACAACATTTTATCTGCATGATTAGAAGCAAAAATTTAATAAAATTCATAGTATCAAAGCCATACTTTCACTCTGGAAGATGATAAAACAATTGTAGAGTCATTTAGGTATAGGCATGATAATAGCCCATGAGACTGAACAGGTTTCATGGTTTTGTACTTCTGGAAGAAAAATAGGAATACAAGTGGAGTTGTTACAGTACAAAAATCAAAAAGCTCTGGGCTCTTACATATCCCACTTCTATTACGAAATGTAAGGATGAATATATCCAGTATCGATAGTCTAATTCTTGTTAGAATTATTCTTTATTTTAGATGGATTTAGATGAAGTATTCTTTATTTTAGATGGATGGGCCTTTAAGAACAATATTGTCATTAAAAGTCACCGAACCCTCCAAGATCGTATAACGGCTGCACAGAAGCTCCTAAAACAGCAACCCTTATGTCCAGTGGTTCTAGACACAATGGAAAACCTGAGCACTAACAAATATGCAGCTCTGCCAGAGAGACTGTATGTGCTTCAAAAGGGAAAAGTTGTGTATAAGGTAAAAAAAGAAAAGTTATTACATATTTATGTGAGGTACAAGTTTGCAAAGCTAAACACGTACTTGACACCTTGTGGAAGAGACGAGTTAGCTTTGGGGAGACTGCTATCTAGAGTTCTTTTTTCTAAAACAGGTAAACTATTTTAAATATGCATTATTATTATTATTATTATTATTATTATTATTATTATTATTATTATTATTATTATCTATCAAATTCTGAATAATTGGCATCCTATTATTATTACTGCCACATGCTCATATTCTTACACCATATGTTTTCATGAAAAACATAATCTTTTAATCTATTTTTTTTATAATTATTAATCTCTTTATATTACTTTACATCCCTTGCCTATACTTTATATTCCTGTCCTTAGAAATTAGTCACTGATTTTTTTTTCCTTTTACAGGGTAGACCAGGACCTTGGAATTATTGCCCACAAGAAGTACGTGAATTTTTAGAACAATTTTGCCTGTAAAAGAACACCTCAAAGCAACCTGTTTCTGAGTAGCACATACACTCCATTGCCTGATTACATTTTAAAAAGTATTCTTATTTATAAAGGGCTGTATTTAGTTGGAAAGAAAATTTTACATCATTAATATTCAGCAGTCATGAACTCTCAATTAAACAGTAATGTAAGATCCATTTGTTATATTTACCCTAGATTACCTGCCAATGCTAATCTCCATTCTTGTAAATAGCCAGTGGTAGATGCACAAACTGCTTTACACATTTGAAAAATATCTTTGTGGTGAAATTTTTAATGAAGCAAGCCATTCAATTGAAATAGGAAAACATGATGGGTTGCTTTATATATAACAGTCTCTAGATCAGGGTTTCTCAACCTCATTGGTTTTAAGATGTGTGGACTTCAACTCCCAGAATTCCTCAGCCAGCTTGGCTGGCTGTGGAATTCTGGGAGTTGAAGTCCACGCAGCTTAAAGTTGCCAAGATTGAGAAACACTGCTCTAGATAGTCAAACAGAGCAGTGATCTCTTCTTTAGTGACAGGAGTGCAATAGTGTACATTTCTCAATTATGTTTCTTCTATAAGACCTGTATTTGGAATTCTTAAGTCTGTGGATCTGAACAGAAGCAGTCTTTGTATAGAATCAAATTTCTGGAGAACATTGCTGCAGAACCAGCTGACACGTGTAACAGACAAACATGCATGATTGTTGCCACGGAACTCCTAGCTTGTGCAGATGCATTGGATCCTTTGAACCCAAACCACTTAAGGACAGAAGCACAATCACATCCAGTTTTAAAGATGTCTGCAGAGAAGAACTTTCGGAATGGAATAGTTGTAATAATTTTCTTACTTTTGTTTCTGTTAATATTTGTTTATGATAGTCATAGTTTAAAACGTAGAGAACTATGACCTGATATGGAAAAATATTTATAGAAACAAGATGCAATATTAAACTTGGTCCAAAAATCTTTGTCCAGTATTTGTTTTCTTTAAATATGGTCTTATCTTATAATACATATAAAATGATGAAGTGGAACCTGGTGGTCTAAAAGGAAAGATTGCCCCAGACTAAATTAACTCTATTTCTTATCAATTAAGATAAACTGAAGATATTGGGTAACATAACAGAAGGTTTGATGAATGAACATTCTTGTTTATTACTCTATTTCATCTATAATATACTGTACATCATCATATAAATATCAGTTTAAATAATGTTCATTGTTGAAATCTTTTAACAAATTTCCATTGAAAAGATTAAACACCAATTGCAGTTAAGGCCTGCTACATTTTAAAAAAGGCTTAATGTTTAATGTGTTATAATCTGAATATTGAATTTAACTTTCGTGCGATAGTCCTTCTGCTATTACCCTATGAACTGACACAAAAGCATCAGAAGCAGATAAAATGATGATTCGAAGATATGTAGCTTGGATCTCAGGAAACTATCAAAGAGAAAAAAAATATTAACAGCAATAAACTATAGGTATGATGTAATGAAATACAGCATTTTAAAATACCATTAATTCCCATAGGAAAGTTTTAGTGTAAGTGAATAAACATATTCAGTGCATTTAAACATTTGCTGTTAAATGTTGAAATGGAATATATTGTATGAAGTACTACATTACTGTGGCTTTATAAAATATTACTATATTCTGATTTCCCAGCCATGATTTCCTGGCAGATGTTTTGAATACTTTAAAAGTTTATTAGGAACAGAATGTTCCTAACATTATTACCATTTTGCTTGACATTTATCTGTAGAAAATGGACAACCTTAGAGAATGAATAACTACCGGTACATATCTTGAAGTTAAATATTTGTATGTAATTGCAAGTACAGTTCCCTATTTACACACACAACTAAAATTGCAATAACATCCAAAATGCTAAGTTGTCAACATTCATGAATGCGTCTTAACAACTCTATACATAATAATATTTTTTTAAAAAATGTAACCGGCAGTTCCACTAGCACAGTGGAACTTGCTTCTCAGTAAATATGTTTAGATGTGAGCAAGCTTTTAAAAACATTTCTCAATATTAGCTAGCATTAACTCAGTAATTTCAGATATGTGGGATTGGTCGCCATTTGTGTATTTTAGTTTTTTCACACAGATCATGCAATAATAATAATTTTTAAGAATCCCTCAAGCTGAGTTCAGCTCCTGGTAACAACAGGAACACGTAATTTTATTTCCAGCAATATGGAAGTGGTTTGCTATTCTCTCCATTTGTTCATCTTTAAGTTACCTGACCAGCGTATGGTCCTTGTATTTCTTGGAATTCTCCCATCTAAGAAGTAACCAGGTTTAACCAGGTTTAGGATTATCCAGAGTTGCTTAAGTGCTGCCAATTGATAATGGGCTTATATCATAGTGTAAACATAAAAATATTCTTCAGATTTTTTTGAAACTCTTCTTCAGATTACAATGTAAATCTATTTTCAAACTTCTACTTTTTTTAAAAAAATGCAATGCAATCATTTACTCAAGTTAAAAACTGATTATCTTTTATATTGTGTTAATACTAAATGAAAGATACTTACCGAAAAATCTTCTGTTTGTAGTTCCCCATCTTTACATTGTAGCTCTAAAAATAAAAATTGTATAATTTAACTGTAGAAAATAATTAAAATATAAATATAAAATATAAATCTTACGTTTACTGGAACTAGTACTTAAGCCAGTTAAAAAATTCAAGTGTCAACTAATCCTATCTCTAATAATTAACCCATAACTTGATGTTAGTCTTTATTTTGATCATGATCAACATAAAACAAAAGCAGTCAAAGAAAAGAATTACAAAACAAAATAAAATTGATATTTATATTTATATTATACTGTCTATAAATATAAAATATTGGGCAATGTATTAGCAATATTAAAATTGATCCTAAACTTCATCAGAGTTTAATATTAATATTACTAAGTTCAAAATATTATTTAAAACTAAAACTTTAACCCTAAAACTGAAATATGAACTAAAATAATCTCAAGAACTGCAATTCTTGAGTTAGCATTGGTAATACTACAATTTTAAATTAAAACAACTGCATATGTGGTATATACACAACAACAGAATAATTTATTCAACTATTAGATCAATTTTTTAATTTTAGTCAGCAAGTAACAATCATAATGAGATGTTGGAAGTAATAAAACTAAAGGTTTTCCCTGCCCATTCGTGCTCAACATTACGAGGTGGTGCTCATCTCCATTTCCTAGCCAAGGAAGCGAGCGTTGTCAAAAAACATTTCCACGGTTATCTGGCCAGCATGACCAGACACCGAGGCGCACAGAACATTGTTACCTTCCTACCAACGTGGTACCTATTTACCTACTTGCATTTGCATGCTTTTAAACTGCTAGTTTGGCAGGAACTGGAGCAAGAATGGGAACTGTCATCTGGTATACTTGGGTCTCGAACTGCCAACTTTCCATCAACAAGCCCAACATCTTAACTATTAGGCCACCGTGCTCCTATGTTGAAAGTAATACCATACAGCAAAACTTAACAAAATGGAGAGAGAGATGGAATCTCACTGGCCAAATAAAAGAATGGCGGTATACAAGAGATCAGTTTGTTCAGGATATTTTACTATCTGAAGATAAATAAAGCAGGCTCTAAGATCTCTGTAAAACCTCCAGTATAAAGGGCAGTGGATTCCTAAGACCTGCTGTCCACGTGACTGAGCCCTGCAGGATATTTTCTTATATCTGTCTTAAACAGCTGGTGGCAAGGCATTAAAGCGATCTAGTATTAGGGTTTCCAATTTAGAAACTCTGATAACATTTAAGCGCACTGCAGGACTGAAAAGGGAGCCTTAAAAATACAACACTGGGCAAATTGGACTGATCTAATTGTCCAGAACTTGTTGCGTCAATACTGTTAGCCTGCTTGTGTCCCAGAGACAGAAGGATCTTTGAGAGAATTCATAAAAATGCAGGGTATTTTTTCTGATAAGTATCTCCTCCATCTAGTATTAAAATTATCTTTTAATGTTAGTGGGGTTAAGCCAGTGGGTAAAAATATTCATGTTAACCAAGAAGAAAAGAAAATTATTCATATTTTGGATATTATCTGAATTAACTCCAACCGCCAAAGGAAGTGAACACTAAAACAGGATATGGGGTACAGTATGAAAGAAGATCCTTAAAAATTTTGAATGCACAAGTTTCTAATTTTGAGTTATTGCCATAAGACCCAAGCTACATATTATTCAAATGTTAGGAGCAGCCGTTGGCAGAAAACAGCTTTAAGGCAGCAGGCATCCCTTCATCAAAACATATTCCAATTGCTGAAACTGATTTTGGAGCTTTCTGAACTACATAATCCAGATTATCAAATCTCCTATTGGAGATCCAAAAAACTTTTCCAAGATATTTAAAGACCTTGACCTATTTGATTTGATGGCCATTTAAATTGCTACTTCTGAATTCTAATATGTTTAGCCAATATCAATATTTTTGCCTATACACAGTCCCTACAGTGCATAGTTGATGATCTTAGGGCATGTTTTAGTCCAATGAAAGTCTGAGATAAAACTACATATTTGGCTTATTGAAACATATGAGCTACTGTTGTGGGGGGAAAGTCAGGGTATTCAGATAGATGGTCAGAGTTTATGTAAAAAGTAAATAACAGTGATGCCAACATACAATCCTTTTTTGCTACTGCGCATGCAGCGGGGGGGGGGGGAAGCGAACCGGCAGCGAGGTAAGTTAGAACCCACCCCTGACTATTAGTCTAATGTTATACAAAAATTGAGATCAACAGAATTTCTTTTCAATAACTATAGTTCTCAGACTTGATTGAATTCAGTAGATTACGTCACAGTGAATTCAGTAGATCATTCACTGAATCATAACAATATTAAGTATAATTACCTTTTTCAATGCATTTTTCAAAATCAACTGGATCTTTAGATACACTTTTTTCAATGCGTAACCTCTTCACTAAAGAAAATATTTTTAAAAATCTTGTTAATTGTAAGAATACGAGTTCCATCTTAATATTTCAAAATTATTAATAAAATAATTCATAGCTTTAACACAAGGGCACTTGTAAGACTAATTTCATTTTTACAATTCACCAAAGAAAATTTTCAGATAAAGAACCATTAAAATACAATAGAAAGCTAGGCTACGTCAAATGTGAGGAGCATGAGAAATATGTGATCAATATATTCCCCTCCATATACAAAAATAATTTGTTATGGACACCTTTTACGGATCGAGGATTGAGATATATAAAGAGGAGGACAATGATATAAAATATGGAGACCATGATAATCTGATTTTCAAAAAGGCTTTTCCTTTCTTTAATTGTGTTCACTTTATTTTAGTGCATAAAGCAATTTTAAGCTATTTTTCTCCCATAATGTTGGGAAACTGGCCACAATTTTCAGAAACATGCAATCAAATGGATTCTAGGGATCACCCAAATGAAAGAAAATCACACACATTTCTTATCTCCCACATAGCTGTATAGACTTACAGAACCATGCATACCACAAACTAGAGTTTCCTTAGAAGTGACTGATCAGTATTAAAAGCGTTTGACAAAACTCATAATTTGTTGAATAGCGTATACTTGGGCTTAAAAGAGGTTGTCTGAATGCAGGGACAAGTACATAGCCTTTTTCAGGGTGGATCTCATTTCCAAATGCCAGAGCTTAAACCCAGATAATTTCTTCATCCTCCTTTCCAAGAAACTTGTTAAATTCACAGAAGAGATGATTTTTATATGCCCTTGTTCAAGCAAAGAAATCTACCTCCAATATAAGTAGTCCTCAACTCACAATAGTTTAGTGACTGTTCAAAGTTACAGCGGCACTGAAAAAAGTGACTTATGATAATTTCTCACACTTATGACTGTTGCAGCATCCCCATGGTCATGTATTCAAAATTCAGACGCTTGGCAACTGACTCGTATTTAGGATTGCAGAGTCCTGAGGTCAAATTATCACTTTTGTGATCTTCTGACAAGCAAAGTCAAGGGGGAAACCACATTCACTCAACAACCGTGTTACTAACTTAACAGCTGCATTGATTAACAACCGTGGTAAGAAAGGTTGTAAAATGAGGTAAAACTCACTTAACAAACATCTTATTTAGCAACAGAAATGTGGGGCTCAATTGTGATCATATGTCAATAGCAAGAGCAAGAGCACTTAGACTTATATACCGCTTCATAGTGCTTTTACAGCCCTCTCTAAGCGGTTTACAGAGTCAGCATATTGCCCCCAACAATCTGGGTCCTCATTTTACCCACCTCGGAAAGCTAGAAGGCTGAGTCAACCCTGAATCATTAGTCAAGGACTACCTGTAACCTGATTTAATGATATTAGCATGTTTGCGTCAACAAAAACTTGATGGGTTATTCTTGTTGCAAAGTCCCTATTACAGGATGACTTTATATTAATCATAAATTAAAGATATTCATCCCAGGATACAAGTATGGGAGAATTCTAATGTCTCATTTTATATTCAAAGATGCGTTTAGTTACAGATGTATCAAAAAATAAATTACTTAGGAAAAAACCACAAACACACCCACAAAGAATTATAATTATAAAGAGAATTGCCTCCGCAATGCATATTAATAACCAACACTTTCTTATGAATATAGTATGTAAAAAATATTATGAGCCATAGCCCAATTCTTCTAAAGTGGAAATGTCTATACAGTATTCCCAAGTATAAAGGCATGACTATTTTTCATTATATGAAGTATACAACTATATTATGGAACAGTACATTAAAAGAAGCATATACAATTGCAGAAAAGACACGTAATTTGAAAACATAAACATATTATAACTTACCTAAATAACACTGAATTGTCAGTTTGCTAATGGTCACACATTTATGAAAGGAAATAATAAATTCCTGAGGAAACATCCCTGTTGTGGTCCAAAAAGTTTCAGATCGCCTATTAGGAGAGAATAAAATGCAATTATTCATCATAGGCTATGTATGAAAATGAAACTTATGGTTTCAACATAATTAAACAAACCACGGCTTAGCATAATATTCACTCATATGGGTGAACCTACCCATATTTCTTAGCCTAGACTACTTCAAAATGTTGCTGCGGGGATAACTTGAGAAACAGAAAAATATACTTTCTTTTGAGCTTTCTGGGGAAAAGGAAGCTATATTACTGCAAGCTGCCTCAGGTAGCCCCAAGGAGGGAATAGACGGCAAATAAATTTAACAAAGAAATAATCTGATAAATAATACTGTACATATAATGTAACAAAGACATTTTTAAAATTCTTGAATTCTTGTCACCATTCTTGAGTCTTGGCCTTTTTTGAAGCCAGTGTTTTTCCACAGGGAGTGTTTTTTCCACCTTTCACTTTTCCAGGCAGTGTTTTTTCCACCTTGACAAGTTTAAGATGACTTTAACATGCATAATGTTTTTTTAAAAAGTGTTTTTCCACCTTCCACTCAATTCCCCAATTTTGAGAGTTGAAGTCCACTCATCTTAAAAGTCGCCTGGGTGGAAAAGGAGAGTCTCCTGAGTCAATCGTTTCAATATTCAACACGACCCCGAAAACTCAAGGCAGGCTCACCCGTCAATGATGTTTTCCGCCGGGTACATTTCATCACTGGATGTTGCTAAAATAACATCGGCTCCTTCGGAGCTGAGGCAGTAATCTGTAAACTTCATCCCTGCTCAAGCCCCGCAAACGGCCGCCTCAAAGGTCCCTTCTTTTCCCTCCTACCGGCCGAGCGGCTCAGTTGCCTAGCAGCACCTAGCCTAAAAGCCCGGAAGTGGCGTCCTAAAATCTGGGTTAGATATTTTGTGGCTGAGGGCATTGTATGAAATCAAACAGTGAAAGAGAGTCACAATAATTGGAGAGTGGAAGGGACCGCAGGGATCATCTAATCCAGGGACTTGTGGACTTCAACTCCCAGAATTCCCTCGCCAACCGTGCTGGCTTAGAGAATTCTGGGAGTTGAAGTCCGCAAGTATTAAAGTTGGCAAGCGTGGACACCTCTGTCTAGTGACTAGTCCAACTCTCTGCAACGTGCAGGAAACCAATCCATAACAGTGGTTCTTTCAATTATATTGTGCATGAATCCAAAGAGGTAGGTAAATTAGGAAAGGGTATGGCGATGTAGTGCCCTTCAAAACGTTGGACGTGAACTTTCAAAGGCCTTCAACCGCGTGGGTTGGGAAATTAAGGAGTTCAAATTCACTCACACACACAGAAACACACTCTTCTCTCGTTCTCGGGAAACGGCTCTACATTTTTATCTCTAGGGTCTCCGCCCAGGCACGCATGCGCATTGCTTTTTTCATTCGCTAATCTCGCGGTCTAAAGTGGGGGCAAAGTGAGTTTTCTTTTACATCTTTGTATTTTCTGGGGTGGTTCACAGAAACCTCCCTCGTTGGGAGGCGACGGATTGGGGGCGGATTTCCCAACTGCGCACCTCAAGAGTGGATTTGGGAAGGCTGCTGGTTGTTTCCAGTGTTCCCCTGCTGAAATCGAAACAAAACCTGGCTATATTGCATGTAAGTTGAAAGGATTTGCTAATTAACTAAAATACTGGCAGTGAATGAAGCTTGATTGCTCCTTTGCAGTCATACGAATACGCTGTAGGCGTCTTCAGAAGTTCCTCCGGGCAACAGGTATATTCATACTTTTTTTAGCTTCATGGATTGGGTTAATCTTGTTTTATAGACTAGTGTTTGTCAACCTTGGCAACTTTTAAGATGTGTGGACTTCAACTCCCAGAATTCCACAGACAGCAAGCAAACAAGCAAGCTGACTGGAATTCTGGGAATTGAAGTCCACACATCTTAAAGTTGCTGGCTTGAGAAATACTGCTTTAGATTATGAATTTAAAATGAGGACAGCTGTTAATGAATTTTTTTCTCTCCTGCAAGGACATAAATACATACCTATTACCTTAGGTCTCCCCCATGTATGTATGGTTTGTATGTTTTTAAATCTTTTTAAACTGTTATTAATTTATTAAATATTGTTTTATAGTTGTTCTTTACATGTACGTCACCCTGAGTCCTCAGGGAGTAGGGTGGCATATAAGAACACTAACTAACTAAATAAATAAATAATACAATCATCTCTAAACTTTGGGGAAGCTCCTTCAGCTTAGGTGTTTAATATTAAAATAGTTATGTATAAAAATACTCTGTATAAGTGAAAAAAGCCAAAAGTGGAATAAATTTTGGAAATTTATTCCGCTTCTTTAATACTTTACTTTGTTCATTTTGACTTTTCCTTCCAGGAAATCTGAAAGCAGAATGTCATGCTATGTTGATGCCGAAAATGTTCCAGAAGAAGAACCTGTATATGTTCGAGAGAATGGTCAGCTCTTTATGATAAATCAAGCTTCAGGAAGAAGAATCAATTATACTCCAAATTCAAGGCCTTCAAGATTGTTCTCCAAAGAATTCTCTGTTGAGCTTTGTGTCAACAAGGAAAATGACAATGGAAGGACAGATCATTTTATCTTTACTTACACAAAGGAGGGAAGTCTTCGTTATTCTTCCAAGTCTCTTTTCAGCCTAGTCCTGAGCTATATTGCTGACAATATTAATCATGTTGATTCACTGAATGACTTTCCAGAACAGATAGCAGAAAAGCTTTTCTATGCGGCAGATGCTAGGCAGAAATTCATGGAATCAAAAACGGGGCTTTGTGCTTTGCAGACGTTCACTGATGCTTATGGATGCTTAGTGCTTCAGAAACTATGCTTGAGAAATGGGTAAGCACATACTGTTTGCTAATAGTATGTTTGTACGCTAATGGAGCATATATATTGATTTTCAAGAAAATGTAAAATTGGAATGCTGTGTGAAATTAAATAAATCAATGCAAATAGGATAGATTGAACTCCCTATCTCTATTTTTTTTTAACTGTTACATAACTAGAAACTGAAGTATTATCACTTCATTTGCAGTTGAAGGATATTAATTAAATCTGAAGTTTAATCTTACTGGCTTGATATTTATAAACTAATCTTATTAGTTTACCATTATAAGTTTTTAAATGTGAGCTGCTGTTGTGCTGTTTTATATGAGAAATAATGTAAGCGTATAAATAAGTTTACAAAAGATACAGGGTGGCCTTTTTCAACTTAATTTACCCCACAAATGTGTTAAGACTTCATGCTCATTGAGAATTATAGAAGTTAAAGTACTCCTCCCCTGCTGTCCGCAAATAAAATACCCTATCGGGAAAGCATTGTCTATAGCAGTGGTTCTCAACCTGTGGGTCGCGATCCCTTTGGGGGTCGAATGACCCTTTCACTGGGGTCGCCTAAGACCATCGGAAAACACATATTTCCGATGGTCTTAGGCACCGAGACATCACTCCTCTATCCGTCTCCAGGCGGGTCCATTCACATGCAAATAGACTACTGCAAAAAAAAAATCTGTACCATGAGAACTTCTGAGCATGCGCAGAAGCCGAATTTCCGGCACTGCGCATGCGTTGCCATCTTGTTTTTGGGGTTTTTTTCCCCAAATTTTTTTTTAAATTTAGCACTGCGCATGCGTGCACACGCAAAGCGCACACGCGCCGAGGCGTGGCCACGCAGCACAGGAAGCAAACCGGCAGCGAGGTAAGTTAGAACCTACCCCTGAGTTTCCTAATAATTTTATTATTTTATGGTTGGGGGTCACCACAACATGAGGAACTGTATTAAAGGGTTGCGGCATTAGGAAGGTTGAGAACCACTGGTCTATAGTATTAGAATTTAAATGTACAGGAATACTCCTTACAACCTTCTTAAACAGAGTCACCTGAAAATAAACTATTGACATCTAACAAAAATGAATTAAGACTTACTCCTTACAGCTTTGCACCTAACTATAGTTTGATCCCAGCTGTACCTGCGTCAAATTTGCCTTTTTTTTTTGTTGAGATGTTTTGTAAATTTGTAAACAAAAGAAAATTGGTTTTATTGTAGTTGTGCTTTAAACAATAAACCTAATCCTTGCTTTAGTAGAACATGCACAAGCAGGGAGTTAGACAGATTACTTTTGAGATCCTTCCTGAATGTATTGTATGATTTTACTATCACATTTCTTCATGACTTCTTTTCAATACTATATTGAAATGGAATTAAGCATAAATAGAAGTGGCTTAGGCTGGGTATTAACAAATCTGTGGTTGCTTTTTCCAAAATATATGAGAGCCAAACTACTTTCCAAACCAAACAAAATATTGTAAGAAAATTATCTTCTTTGTAAAGATGATTAATAGTATTAAATTTTCAGCAATAGAAGACAGTGCCCAATACAATGCTAAATTGTACAAGCTTACATTTTTGTTTTTATTCTTTACAGTTCTCTAATTATCTCTGAAAAACTTGAAGAAATTAAATCTTTCCGAGATCTGACACATTTGGATTTGTCCTGTTGTAAACTTGGAGATGACCATGAGCTGCTAGAGCATGTGACCAATGAGAGTCTGTCCAGGTACAGTAATAATAATTGTGAGAGAAATTAGCATTCTCACATGTTTGTTTATTGCTCAAAGAACTAGGGCAATTGAAATCAGTTCCAGTTTTAATTATAACAAGCCTGAAATGCATTTATCTGTTACAAATCTTACAAATGGAATAAATTATTACATATTTCATTTGCTGGAAAATTTTTATCCAAATGGTTGATTTTGTATGTGCTAGCTGAAAGAACATGCTAAATGCCACTATGTATTTATTTGTTAGATTTATATCCCAATTTTCATTCAGTAATTTAAAGTGGCATGCATAGCCCTTCTTTCTCCTCTGTTTTTCGTCAAAGTGACAACCCTGTGAAGTACCGTATTTTTCGGAGTATAAGACGCACCTTTTTCCTCCCTAAAAGTGGCTGAAAATTTGGGTGCGTCTTATACTTTGAATATAGCTTTTTTTTCCAGCCCTAACTAGGTGCTAACAGATCTTCCCAGCTCTTACCTTGCAGGCTTTTTCATTGTTACTCTCTCCAAAGAATGTTTTTCCAGCCCTAAGTCTTTGTAGGGTTTTTTTTCATTGCCCTACTTGCTCCAAAGAAGTTGTTTTCTAGCCCTAACCAGGTGCTAACGATCTTCCCAGCTCTTACTGGCTTGCATGCTCTTTCATTATTACTCTCAGAAGAATGTTTTCCAGCCCTAAGTCTTTGCAGGTTTTTTTTTCATTGCTCTACTTGCTCCAAAGAAGTTGTTTTCTAGCCCTAACCAGGTGCTAACGATCTTCCCAGCTCTTACTGGCTTGCATGCTCTTTCATTGTTACTCTCAGAAGAAGGTTTTTTTAAGTCCTAACCAGGAGATAAAATAATGTGCTGAAGCTGCTCCGAATAAGTTTTTTTCTAGCCCTAACTAGGTGCTAACGATCTTCCCAGCTCTTACTGGCTTGCATGCTCTTTCATTGTTACTCTCAGAAGAAGGTTTTTTTAAGTCCTAACCAGGGGATAAAATAATGTGCTGAAGCTGACCAGACTAAGGATGCTAGCCAGATGAATACCTGGTAGGCAGATTGTTTTCCCCTATTTTCCTCCCCAAAAACTAAGGTGCGTCTTATACTCCGGTGCGTCTTATACTCCGAAAAATACAGTAGATTGGGCTGAGAGAGAGACAGAGCCACTGACCCAAAGTGTTTCTAAGGCACATGCTAGATTTGATTCTAGGGCTTTCTGATGACATCCTACACCTTACCAATTACAGGTAGTCCTCGACTTTCAACCATTCGTTTAGTGACCGATTAGTTACAACAGCACAGAAAGGAGTGACTTTTGACTGTTTTTCCACACTTAATGACCATTGCAGCATCCCCATGGTTACATGATCCAAATTCGGACGCTTGCCAACCGGTTCATATTTATGATGGTTGCAGTGTCCCAAAGTCACGTGATCCCCTTTTGCAACCTTCTGAAATACAAAGTCAATGTGGAGGCCAGATTCACTGAACAGCCGTGTTACTTAGCTTAACAACTGCTTAACAAATTCACTTAGCAAGTGTGGTAAGGAAAATGAAATAGAGCAAAACTCACTTAACAACTTCTTGCTTAGCAACAGAAATTCTGGGCTCATTTGTGGTTGTAAGTTGAGTAGGACTGCATATTACCTTGGCGCGCTCTCTATGAGGTAATTATAAATAAGCGCTTTCTTCCTTCACAAGGATGCACTTCATGGCAGAAAAAAATGTAGAAGGAAGAATCAAAGGTGCTTTTTCTAAAAGGCAACTAGACTTTCTTGATTTTTTCCCCCTTTGATAATGTTTTGCTTCTTTAATTCTAACTAGTTGATTGGAAATTTCTATAGACATTTCTATAGTACTTAAATGTTTATGGTTTTACAAGAATAGATTAAGGAGAGAAACCAGAAAAATTTGTGTGTGTGTGTGTTTTGCTGAATTGATACAATATCACAAATAACTCAAACAGGTTTCATTACAGCTCAGCATGATATAGCATGTGAACCTACTGTATACCCTCTTAAAATTTGAGGGCTGGGAGATGATTGGGATAGATAGATGATTGATGGATAGATTAGATAGATAGATAGATAGATAGATAGATAGATAGATAGATAGATAGATAGATAGATAGATAGATAGATAGATAGATATCTCAATCATGTTGAGCTGTAATGAAACCTGTTTGATTTATGATTTGGGATATTGTATCAATTCAGCAATTACAAGGTTATTCCACATACCAGATTAACCAAAACATGATTTCGTGCAGTATCTAAATCCTATCTATAGTTCAAGCAACAGCTGTTTCTGTAGACATGTTCACCAACTTCTTCACTAATAGTCCATGCAGAAATGTTGCCTGGACATGCTCATTTACCAGTATGTGTATAGCACATGGACTGAGGACAGCTTTTGAAGCAGAGAGTCTTAAAAGGATGTGATTGCTTAAATATTTCAAAGAAAGAAAGATACTTTTTTCATGCTAATGTCATACTTGTACTATAACCCATGTGATACAAAAAGACCCATTTCTTTTAAATGCTTTTTACAGCCCTGTTTAAATAATTAAATCATGTCTAGATTAATAGTGTCATACCTATTTAATTTACAATTCTTTGAAGTTTGTTCAGATTTTCAATTGCAGACATATACGACAAATTGGGTTAGATTAATAAATTAACTAAGTTTATTATATACACTTTTGAGACAAACAAACTTTAAGGTACTAAAATGTGTTTTCTGAATCTTAATGTTCTTTTTCCAAATATTATTAATGTATGATAATTGTGATTACATAAAGAGTTCATGCTGGTCTTAAAATGAGAGAGGAAACCTGATACAATAATTGATACTTTTCAGGAAATACTCTTTAACAATTAACTTTACTCCAGATATTCCTGTAAAAACTGCAATTTTTACACTTTACTTCAGTCTAACTCACCTTCTCCTGAAAGATAACTGCTTATCAGATATTGGGCTTCGCAAAATGACAGCACGAGTTCGAGTGATGAAAAGAGGCCTTGAAAATCTCTCAGTATTGGATTTGTCTTGTAAGTATAAATTAAGATTAGAGAGCAGGTACAGATTGTCAACTTACAACCATTCATTTAGTGACCATTTGAAGTTACAAGGACACTGAAAAAAGTTACTTTTTACCCTTATGACCATTGCAGCATTCCCATAGTCACATGAACAAAATCCAGATGCTTGGCAACTGGCAAGTATTTATGACAGTTGCCGTGTCCCTGGGTCACATGATTACTTTTTGTGCTCTTCTAACAAGCAAAGTCAGTAGGGAAGCCAAATTCACTTAACAATTCTGTTACTAACAACTGCAGTGATTCACTTAACAACGGTGGCAGGAAAAGGTTATAAAATGGCGCAAAACTCAGCAACTGTCTTGCTTAACAACAGAAAATTTGGGCTCAATTGTCGTAAGTCAAGTGACTGCCTGTAACTTCCTGTCCTTAACTGAACTTTGAGAGACGAGTTGCTATTTTTTGCTACAGAGTCAGCAATGTTATCCTTCATGTTTGAGATGAATAGCATCAAGACTCAATAGATTATTCCAATACTTTGGAATGTTACTTAAGAGACTTCAAGTTCTTTGGGTGTGTTTTTATTTAAGTCTCAATTTTCTTTAGTTGTTCCAGTTCTCTTCCAGATAAACTTTGAGATAGTGTTGTTTGGAAATAGTTGGTTTCAAAATAACAATCACTGATGGTTTTCAATATTTATATGAACTGTTGAGGGACATTATCAGATACGGTAATCTGATGTTGGATATTATCTGCATGTGATGACTTAAAAATCTATTTCCTTGTATTTGAAGAGCTGAAGTGGTGCAGTGGTTAAATGCAGCCATTGCAGGCTGACTGCTAGTTCAACAGTTCAGCTGTTCAAATCTCACTAGGCTCAAGGTTGACTCAGCCTTCCATCCTTCCGAGGTGGGTAAAATGAGGACCCAGATTGTTGGGGGCAATATGCTGAACTCTGTAAACCGCTTAGAGAGGGCTGTAAAGCACTATGAAGCGGTATATAAGAAAAGTGCTATTGCTATTGCTATTTGGCATAGCTCATTTGAATTCAGGTAATGGATTGGTTAAAGCTAATCTGGTGTTGGACCATGATATACTATCTAGCTCTGGAGAAGATGTAATAAATTGAAACTGAATGTAGACAAGAGAGATCTCCCTGTACTGAACAAGATGACACTCTTCCAAAAGAAGCCGAAACATAGTGTGGGGTGCGCATCTGGATCTACCTTTTTTTCCCCTAACCCTTTTCCTATGCATTCTTCTTCTAGCTCCAACTTGACTAATATAAGTACCCTACATGGGAATGTCTTTATGTCTTGTTCAGAAATTTAAATACAGCATATGGCTTGGTCAAAGACATTCCATCATGCATATGTTAACATCATTATACTGGCTGCCAATCTGTTTCCCGGCAAAGGACTAGTAATTCAACTTTATAGTCTCATTGGGATATGTCCAGCTTATATGAGTGTCTAACCCTTTCTATTTGACCCTCTTAGTTAATTAAGGTGATTTGCTTATGGCAGAGGCTTCAAACTTGGCAACTTTAAGACTTGTGGACTTCAACTCCAGCATAGCTGGCTGGAGAATTCTGGGAGTTGAAGTCCACAAGTCTTAAAGTTGCCAAGTTTGGGGACCCCTGGCTTATGGTTTCGCAAGGTTATCTTGTAAATGATTCATGGTTGATCTTTCTGTGAAGCTGTTCTGCTTCTTTAGAATGCATTCACTGCCAAATTGATGGTTTACTGTATGTTTGCTTAACAAAATGAAGACATACTTTAAACAGAGTTTGAATTCTAGATTTTTACTATTTTTAATTTTAATTTCGGCTTTATATTCCGCTGTAAATTGCTGAAAGACTTCAGTGGTCAAGTTAAATAAATGATTTGTTACTAATTTAATTTAATTCAGTTTAACTTATTAAGCTTATATGTTCCCAACTCCCTTGAGCAGTGGCTCCTAGTTTGAATACAGCAAACAAGATGACACAATATGCTGGAGTTCTATGGAACAGGAGTATCTGATAGCAAATATCTAATCTTTATTCATATATAGGTAATCTTTGACTTACAACCGTTCATTTAGTAACCATTCAAAGTAACAACAGCATTGAAAAAAGTGACTTATGACCATTTTTCACACTTATGATTGCTGTAGCCTTCCCATGGTCACATGATCAAAATTAAGATGCTTGACAACTGACTCATATTTATGACGGTCACAGTGCCCCAGGGTCACATGACCACCTTTTGTAACCTGACAAGCAAAGTCAATGGGAAAGCCAGATTCACTTAACAACCGTGTTACTAACTTAACCAGTACAATATTCACTTTACAACTGTGGCAAAAGGACAAAAAAAAGGAGCAAAGTTCACTTAACAAATATCTTGGTTAGCAACGTAAATTTGGGGCTCAATTGTGGTCGTAATTCAAGGTCTACTTGTAGTGGGAAAGAAAAAGTGCAAATGCCTGTCCTGAAATTTGATATTTCTCCGGTTTTTGTATCAGGCTTAGATGCCACTCTAATCCAACAGGACGCTGAGTGGTTTATATTCCTTTCTTACAATAAGAGTATTAAAACAATAAGACTGTATAACAAAATAATAATTTCAGTAGCAAAAACAATATTACATAGAGCTTAAAGCCACCCAGAACAATAACATCCAGAATTCCAGATCCTCTTCCAAGCTTTTCAAAAGAAGTTAGATTTTATGGCTTTCTTAGAATATAACAAAATTAAGGCTAATCTAACCACAAGAGGTAATATTTCAAAGAAGAGGGGCTGCAGTCAAGAAGATATAATTTCATAAGCCTTGAACATGACAATGCTTGAAAGACGGGATCTAGAGGGCACCTACCCTACTCAATCTTATTGCTCCTATGTGTGACAATCCATGGTTATTTTACATTTTCTTGTAATTCCTAAGACACCTCTTAATGTAACTGTACTTGTTAAAATGTAGTCCTTTTTGGCAAGGAAATGAAGCTTTCTGAACCCCTTTCAGTTAAGTAACAACAATAGCTTAATTGGCATATTGTTTAGCATTTCTAACAAGTGTCAAGTTAAGAAACATTTAAGTAGCTTTGACTTACTTTATCTCTTGTACGCCCTTTAGCGTACATAACAGGTTTAATTTTAATGCAATATTGTTTTTTATATAGATAATCCAGGAATCACAAATAAAGGAATTAGGTATCTGCGTCCTTTCAAGAAGTTGAACTATTTGGATCTCTCTGGAACTGGCCTCAGGGTAAAAAGAAGTGTTTACTTTGTTTAACATCTAGATTTAGGCACATGTACATTTACACACACAGATACACCATACACTCTCACATATAAAAAGGTCAACATTTCCGTTTTGTCATAAGTCTTGTCATTGACTTTGTTGTTTTATAGAATGGGTGGATTCACATATTAATCTTAAGCCATGATTTGTTTTAAACGATGCCAGGAAACATGCTGATAAGATCTGGCAGAATCAGTGCGCTTTGAGTCTTTTCTGTAAAACAGTGTCTTTTGTTGGGGCCTCCTCATGGCACACGCCCTCTGGAATGATATTCTCTGGAGCCCCAACCCACTTTGATTATACTCCATGAGGTGGTAAAATCCTTGTTTCTAGGCTTGGGACAGAGTAGCGTGAGAGTCCCTGTAAGATTTTGCTTGCTATGACTTTTGTTTTGTTTTACTGAGTTCCTCTAGATATATATCGTTTGCACCCAGAATCATCTGGAGCTAGGCATTCTTTCAATCAGTAAAAATAAATAAATGAAGTCAGTGTAGCCACCTCATCGCACTAAGCTATAAAGCATTGTTTATAAACAAAAAGGCTGAATTTAAACAATTTGCAAAGCCAAATCATTCGACATCACTGTATGACACGAACATACCCAATCTATTTTGGTTTCTCTTTATTGCTAGGACACAAAAGAAGCCATTGATCAAATCCAGACTCTCATAGACCTAGTCCATTCAAAGATCCCTTTGAAAGAATTTGATCATAGCAGCTGCAAAACAGAAGGATGGGCAGAGCAGGTACTTCCTATGTTATCAATATCCATTTTTAATATATAATGATGAGCTTGTGAGTCAAAATGTTTTAAAATGTCAGGCATCAATAACAAAAAAATATTTTCTTTTTTTAATGCTTAAATATTTTATTCATAAAGTATAACTGCAAGAAGATATGACGAAGTACAACAAAATGTAACATTGCTTATATAATCAAAAAAGAATGTACAAAAGAGTAATTAATGAGTAACATTCATAATATAATATATATATAATATATATTAATGTAGAACTAGCTCAGTCCTTTGACATGTTATTAAATCCAGCTATGTAGCTCATGTTGTTACATCTTCTCAGTTTTTATACAATATATTATTTCAGCATGACAGTTATAGATTCTTAATATTCTGTTATTTAGATGCATTAAAGTAATACATATAGATAACTGGATATTCTATCAATATTAATTATTGTTTTGTATACTAATATTACAAGTATTATGTTATATAATATATAATATATTGTAGAGCCCTTTGAAGGAGAAGGGAGGTTTAGAAATATAAATAAATAATGAGTATTTAACAAGAAATTATTTTTAAATGAATTATTACTTTTGGTTTAAGACTGTAAAAAGGATAGTTAATACAGAGATTATAATGCATATTCTTTCAATTCAGTTAACTATCACTTTGTTTTTGACATTAATGATACTTGTTCATCCTAAGTATCATAATTTATACACAATTAAGTAATATAATATTTTGCATTTAGGTTGATTGTCATACAAAAATCAGTATGCTCACTTTTGAAATTAACTTTTTCAGGTTATCTTGCAGTGGAAACATGCAGTCCTAGAAGTAGTTAACTCCAAAGAAAGTATAAAATCTAGACTAGCAGCTCAACATTTCTGTAAGTAATTGAATAAAGACAGTTGTGTCCAAGCTAAAACTACTTTTAAAAAATCGAGGTATATTTAAAGGGGTTGTACAGTCACAGATGGTAACAGTTAACTCGAAATGGGTTTTTTTAAACTGCTCTCTCCTTATGAAATAAGATTCCTCTTTTCCTCAGGCTTCATTTAAAATGACTGGGAGAATTAAAGCAGTAGTTCTTTGAACATTTGGAAGCCTTCAAAATGCTTTATCTATATAAGTTCATGTTCTTTTCTTGATGCTGCTAGCCAAAACACGACAACATAAAAATGCAGTTGTGGCCACTTCATGAGAGGATTGTTGTTGTTGTTTGCAGATGGAAAAAGACCCAAATCCGAAGGCTCTCCAGAATCGCTGTTGGGGAAAAAGCAAAGAGAAAATTATGAGAACTTGCAGTTCTACAAAGAAAGAACAGAGACATCAGATAATCCTTTACCACAAGGAGGCATGGAAATGATTGAAGAATTCCCAAAGAGAAGGAGAACTGCAGCGGAGCAGAAAAAACACCACCTTCAATCAGAACTCTTTAGCTTTTCACAGACAGAATGGGACCTGCTAAACTCTTATTGAATAAAGTGAACATTTTAAACTAATTGGCTGATGTTCAGCTTTGTCTCTCTTGAAAAATAAATGGTGCATTCTATTTTTGCAGTTGATGGACTGGAAAGAAATCAACTTGAAACCACTGTAAAGAAAATGAAACACTTGCTATACTTCTATACATACAATAAATGAGCACTTTACCATGTTTGGGTAAACATAAGGTGGATGCACTGAGAAACTGCTGGAAATACTAGCTATGATTCATTTTTGCCCCTGGTGTTGATTTTTGTTGGGCGTCTTAATTCATGCAAGTCATTCTTGCGTGACGTAACCTCTTTGTATGTTGTATCTGAAGAAACAGGGCAAGACTTGACCACAAGGAATTAAATATAATACAGTAAACATAAGGGCTGAAAAGTGTTATGGTTGAACTATTTATGTAAATTGTGATATTCAAAAATATACATTTATACTTTTTTGGGGGGAAAGTAATACAAGACTGCTTGTGAAGTTTCAGGTTTCAAAATTTGGAGCTCGCCAACTAAGTTTGACCTTTCCACATTATATACTTGTCCCAGGCCAAGCACATCCAAATACACATAGGGGTGGTTTTATTCTCTTCACTAAATGAGGCGTGGAAACATGCACACACTTGCAGTATAGAGATAGGTTCCCTGCCAAAGTTTAGCAAGTTTGGCTTACAGGTGAATAAAAGCAGCACACAGAACAGCAGTCAGGTGGAGTCTTGAGGGTCAAAGCTTCTAGCAGCACGATAGTTAAGTGAATCTGGCTTCTCCATTGACTTTGCTTGTCAGAAGTTTGCAAAAGCTGATCACATGACCCCAGGACATGGCAAGTGTCATAAATCTGAACCAGTTTCCAAGCATCTGGATTTTGATCATGTGACCATGGGAATGCTACAACGGTCGTAAGTGTGAAAAACAGTAAGTCACTTTTTTCAATACTGTTGTAATTTTGGTCACTAAATGAACTGAACTGAGGACTACCTGTATTACAGTAAATTGCTCTGAAAAGAATCTCAGATATTTAGGGATGTGGGAGGGGGTATTCATAAACTTGGCAGCCTTTTCTTTGCATGTAATTATGTGATTTCTTTCTCTGACTTTTTCTAGCTAGTATGGCTCCTGGCCTGCCACCTAAATATCAGATGTGGCTCTTCTGTATATTTAAACACTCCCCTCATAAACAACTGAAGCTGATACAAGGTGAAAGTTCATAACCTCTGATTTACAAATAAGAAGGTGCTTTATTGGTACATGAGCATCTAGTGCAAGATTTGAAGATTATAAAGACTGAATTTAAGCAAGTCGCTGATCCGGAAACAGCAGTGTCAGGCTCTGTGACAAACTGAATGAAAACCAAAATCCTCTTGTCCGTCACGGATGAATGGCTTCACTGTGAGAACTAGGTGAATGCAGAGCAAAACAAACGTCCCCTGCAACCAAGCAGGACAAATGCTGTGAAGAGCAACAACACTGAATAAAACATTCTTTGTGAGGTCCCTTTAAAATTATCTGCAATTCCACAACAGCCTGGTTCTCAGTGGATTGGTTTTTTTTTTTTTTTTGTTTCTCCAAGGTTATGATCCATGCTTATCTTGTACAGAGGTATTCATCAGACCAGTCAAAGCAGTGTTGTATTCCATCTCGGCAAAAACTTCTAGGAATGCAGGTACAATAATCATGGAAGACCACCAGGGTACAACTCCAAGACTCAACTCCACAAGGAGGACAGTTGGCTTCTACAAGATTTAAAAAAATAAAAACCACACATTAACTCAATTCATAAGATGTTTCTTCCCAAAAATCATACAGTGGTTGGTGGGTAATCCTACCTAAGTGTCCCTCACCCAGAACTATGAAATAATGGCTGTGGGCAGTGCTTACCGTATTTTTCAGAATATAAGACGCACCTTTTTCCTCCCTAAAAGAGGCTGAAAAATTGGGTGCGTCTTATACTCCGAATGTAGGTTTTCCAAAGCTTTTTTTCCCAGCCCTAAGGAGGTGCTAACGATCTTCCCTGCTTCCTACTCCTTCTTTGCAGGCTTGTTTTCATTCCTACTCCTCTGAAAAAGGTCTTTTCAGCCCTAACCAGGGGATAAAATAATGTGCTGAAGCTGAACAGACTAAGGACGTTAGCCAGATGAATACCTGGCAGGTAGATTTCCCCCCCTATTTTCCTCCCCCAAAACTAAGGTGCGTCTTATACTCCGGTGCATCTTATACTCCGAAAAATACGGTATTTAGACTTATGAGAACTCTAGCCGTAACATATCTGAAAGGCTCAAGATTAGAGAAATCATATGCCAAAGAAAAGTCTGAGTCTTTTAAATATATTTATGTCAATGCAATCTTTTGATCTTATTTACAAGGCTATTTCAGGGGGAAAAATCTTGTTGGTCAGCAAATAACATAGCAACCCGCAGCACTTTACATTCCATTGTGCTTTCTAGTCAAGCATGATCTGCCAGTTTTGTATTACTCCTTGAATATATTAGGCCTGTATGGTATGGCAAAACATGTACGGAAAAGAAAGCAATTAATAGACCCGTGATGACAAACCTATGGCACGCGTGCCGGAAGTGGCACGCAGAGCCATCTCTCTGGGCATGCAAGCCGTCGCCCGTTGCTCTTCTGGGTTCTGGTGCGCCAGCCAGCTGGTCTTCACGCACGCGGGAGTGCCGGAAACCGGAAGAGCAGCCACCCAGTGCTCATGCATGCACCGGGAAGATAATCTGATTTCCGGTGCGTGCATGCGCACCGGCCAGCTGGTCTTCGTGCACGCATGCATGCCAGAAACCGGAAGATCAGATGGCCGATGTGCATGCACATGCCAGAAACCGGAAGATCATCTTCCCGGCATGTGCACCTAGCGGCTGCTCTTCCAGTTTCTGGCACATGCATGTGAACCGGCCAGCTTGTCTTCGCGTGCGTATGTACACCAGAAACCAGAAGACCAGGTGGCCATTGCACATGCATATGCTGTAAACCAGAAGAGCAGTCGCCCGGTGCGCGCGCACGCTCCTATTTCGGCACTCAGTGCTGAAAAGGTTCGCCAACACTGGCATAGACCATAATGGAACAGGTATTTTAAAAACAAAACCTTAGTGGGAGCTGATCAATTTATAATTACAGGTAGTCTTCAACTTACGACTGCAGTTGAGCCCAGAATTTATGTTGCTAAGTGAGAAATGTGTTAAGTGAGCTTTGCCCCATTTTATGACTTCGACTTTTCTTGCCACCTTTGTTAAGTGAATCACTGTTGTTAAATTAGTAACAGGGTTGTTAAGTGAATCTGGCTTCCCCATTGACTTTGCTTGTCAGAAGGTCACAAAAGATGATCACATGATCCCAGGATACTGCAACCATTATAATTATGAACCAGTTATCAAGCATCCGATTGTAATTCATGTGGGGATGCTGCAATGGCCATAAGTATGAAAAATGGTCATAAGTCACTTTTTTCAATACCATTGTAACTTTGAATGGTCACTAAATGAACTGTTGTAAGTCGAGGACTACCTGTATAGCCATCCATAAACTCTGGCTTACGGCCTTGAAATGGAGATGAGCGCTGCCCCCCATAGAGTTGGCAATGACTAGCAGAGTAAAATTCACAGGGACTCCTTTCCTTATGGAGCTAACTCTTTTCTCATCCACTGGCCAGAAAGTCAAAGGACTTGCATAAGGAAGAGCATCAGCAAAACAGGAACAGACCAGCCAAAACTGCATAGCTCAGGGGTCAGCAACCCTCGGCTCTGGAGCCGCATGTGGCTCTTTCATTCCTCTGCTGCGACTCCCTGTCGCTCAAAATATGCGTCACAACTGCCAATGTGTAACACCTATTGGCATGCGATTTATTGAGCTTTTTGACCCCTGGTAGGCCAACCATGGATAAATCCAAGAAAAGAAAAGTTTCAGAGGAAAAACAGAATGTTTAATTCAACTACATATGCTAGTTTTGTGGCCGCTCAGGAAATAGTCAGGCACAGGAAGGGTTTTGTGGCTCCCAGTGTTTTCTTTTCTGTGGAAAACGGGTCCAAATGGCTCTTTGAGTGCTTAAGGTTGCCGACCCCTGGCATGGCTCTATGCTGCGTTACACTTAATTCCTTTGCTCTGGACTTGAATAACCAGTCTTCTGTTTGTGTGTGTGTGTGTTGAGGTCAAGGTCAACTAATGCAAAACACTTTGAGAGACAACAAAAGCTTTAAAATATTCATTTATATTTAAAACCTTAATTTTAATTTTTCAGCAAACAAAGGACTCACGTGACCCTATTTCATCAGAACAATCTCCACAATCATTAAATCCATTACACCTTTTGTCTGCGTAGATCCAAAGCCTGCGATTCTTGCAATAAAATATCAAGTGTCCAGGAAGGCTTTTTGGCAAATCACCTACCAAAACAAACAAATGTAAGCTTACACTGTTGTAAAAAAAGAAGTTTCCTTAAAATGTGACCTGTCAAGAAAAAAATATTATACTACGGTAACAAATAAATCCAGACCTGTCAAGTATAAATACTTCAGTACTGAAGGAAATATAAGGGATATCCTGGCAATGTCGATGGAACACTGATTTTGCTTAGAAATGCAAACTATTGGGTGTTGAAATATTTTTTAAAAAATATTGTTTTCATTGATTTTCATATTTTACATATCACAATATTTATAGACAGATCTACCACCTTAATATACAATGCTACTATATTTATACCATTTATACATTATTTTAACTTGTTTTCTTGTCCTGTATCATCGTCCCACATTGTCTCTTCAAATCTCTATTATTTGTCCAATTATACCAATGTTCCCAAATGTCGTAGTAATCTTAATTTTTTTCCCCTCAGAGTTCCATCGTTAATTTGTCCATTTCGGCACAGTCGTAAATTTTTTTGATTATCATATTGTCTATAGGTATGTTATGATTCTTCCAATTTTGAGCGAACACAATCCTGGCCGCTGTAGTGATGTGTAGAATTAAATGTTTGATGTTTTGGTTATATTGTCCTTTAAATATCCCCAGTAAGAAAAGTTCCAGCGTGTATTCTACTGGTATGTCCACTATTTCCTGTAACCAATGGTGAATTTTTTTCCAATATGTTTTCGCTTTGGGACACATCCACCACATATGAAAGAAGGTGCCTTGCTCTTTTTTGCATTTCCAGCAATTCGAATTTAAATTTGGATAAATTTTCACCAATCGTGCTGGTGCCAAATGCCATCTATAAAACATTTTATAATAATTTTCTTTATATACTGCTGATTTCATTAATTTATAATTTCTTTTCCAAATTTGCTCCCAGTCGGCCAGGTGTATACTATGTCCAACATTCTTCACCCATGCTATCATTGGTTCCTTCACTAGGTCTTCAAATCTGTCAAATTTTAATAAGTAATCATATAATTTTGATATTATTTTTTCTTCTGGACCTGTTAATAATTTGTCTAATGGTTGAGTTATCGTATCTATACCCATTTCTTCAATATCCCCTAGATATATGTTGAAATTTTTATTGCAGAATAAATTTGATGATTTTTTTTAAAAAACTAATTATTTCAGTTGCTGTTGTTGGTTTAAAACAGGGGTCCTCAAACTTGGCAACTTTAAGACTTGTGGACTTCAATTCTCCAGCCAGAATTCTGGGAGTTGAAGTCCACAAGTCTTAAAGTTGCCAAGTTTGAAGACCTCTGGTTTAAAACTTTTGGATGCCAAATTTAAATATTTTTATATACTGATTGTAATTCTAAAGTGTATCTAGAAAAAAAATCCAGTTTTGCTTAGTCAAATGTTGTACGCCGCCCTGAGTCCCCAGGGAGTAGGGCGGCATATAAGAATCCTAAATAAATAAATAAATAAATAAACCGTCCCCTTGAATTCTGAATTGTTTTTCACCCATGAGCATGGCCTTTTAGAGAGTACTGTACAAAAGCAGAGATTCTTGGTAAAATGAGCTTGTATGCCAAAATAGGATGCATTGATCAAACTTGCCGTTTGTACAATGGTTTATTAAATAATCCATAATTGTCTGTGTTCACTCAATATACTAAGACAAAACCAAACAAATCACACTAAATCAGGGCTGTGAAACTTGCGGCCTGCAGGCCAGATGCATCATGCGCTGGCCACGCCCATGCCAGGGGTGGGTTCTAACTTACCTCACTGCCAGTTTGCTTCCTTCCACGCCATGTGGCCGTGCCTCGTGACCACACGTGCGCGCGTGCATGTACAGTGCCGAAAAATCTGATTTTTTTTAAAATCCAAAAACAAAATGGTGACACATGTGCAGTGCCAGAAACTTGGCTTCTGTGCATGTGCAGAAAAAAAAACCCCAGAAAAAAAATCAAAAAAA
The DNA here is from genome assembly GCA_023053685.1 of Diadophis punctatus similis. NCBI lineage: Eukaryota > Metazoa > Chordata > Lepidosauria > Squamata > Dipsadidae > Diadophis > Diadophis punctatus. The sequence continues at coordinate 57,581,977 of JALIGW010000003.1, forward strand.
TTTTTTTTCAATTTTTTTTTTTTAAATATGGTGGTGCCCATGGACCGGCACCAACCGAACCGGTTCCGTGACATCATCATGACATCACCAGCGGTTTGCTACTGGTTTGGGCGAACTGGTCCGAACCAAGAGGAAACCACCTCTGGTCCACGCCCAGTTTAGCGAAGGGAAAAGTTGCGATTCATCACATGACGCTGCCATGACAACGCGAGTTTGACAACCCTGCACTAGATTAATACCCATAGCATGTCCAACTCTAAAGAGAGCATACTGTGAGAAGAAGAATATTCTAGTCCAAATCTCAGCTGGGATTGTGTAAGAGTGACATGGGATTCAGCTGCTTGAAGAGGAAGAAATTTATTCAAGAACATATAAACAGCACTTGAGGTAACTACAATTTGGGGTACAGAGACTAGAAATATTTATAGGAAGGATGGTCCTTTGTGAGGTGTATGTGAGTGTGCCCTTGTTTAGTAGATGTGCAGGTCTGATGGAAAAGTTCTTATCTTTCTTTGCTTAGTGTGTAAATCTTTTCTCTTTGGTGTGTGCCTACGTGCCGACTTTGGGTGCCATTTCTGTGTACCCTGGGAAACTCTGTATTGGAAAAGGGGTTTTCCTGTCTGCTATGATTTGCCAGATTAATTAGTTTAGCCTGGTCATTATATCAGTGGAGGAAGTGGATTAGCAATCTTTGCAACATTGTATTGACTTTCTTTGCAACATAGTATTCTAGTTTCGGTTACTTGTGGGTCAAGTTAATGATCAAATGGAGGGTTGGAGACAGTATAGCAACAAATCTAATTTTGAATTAAAATTCTTTCCACATTACAACTCATTATTGCTCAGACATGTTAAGACAAAGGCTGACTTCCCACAACCCCCTAAATCGTAAACTACTACCGTAATTCCAGTTCAGCCTAACCTAAGATGTCAAGTCAGTATGCCTTAGTCTGAATCTAGCTTCTGAAAAAAGTGGAAATAAAGAAAGTGTGAGGTGGGACCGTGATCAATACCTATTGATACATTTCATTTAGAATCAACTTCTCAGATCAAATCTGTTAATTGCAATCTTAAGACAAAATGGATCAATTTTTCAAAAAGGACACCCAGAGCTTGCAGTGGTGAGGCTAAAGAAATGCAGAATATTTGAATCTTGTTTTTGACCATAGCCTAATTCTAATTTAAAACATTATGTTCCAGAAAATTCAAATATGAATTTAAATATGATGTAAGCTATCCAAAGTCAATGAGAAGTCCTCCTAACTTCTCATTTCCTGCTGTCCTTTGCTGTATTTTCCTGAACTACCGTATTTTTCGGAGTATAAGACGCACCGGAGTATAAGTCGCACCTTAGTTTTTGGGGAGGAAAATAGGGGAAAACAATCTGCCTACCAGGTATTCATCTGGCTAGCGTCCTTAGTCTGGTCAGCTTTAGCACGTTATTTTATCCCCTGGTTAGGACTTTAAAAAACCTTCTTCTGAGAGAGTAACAATGAAAGAGCATGCAAGTCAGTAAAAGCTGGGAAGATCATTAGCACCTGGTTAGGGCTAAAAAAAAACTTACTCGGAGCAAGTAGAGCAATGAAAAAAACCCTGCAAAGACTTAGGGCTGGAAAAACATTCTTCGGAGAGAGTAACAATAAAAAACCCTGCAAGCCAATAAGAGCTGGGAAGATAGTTAGCACCTAGTTAGGGCTGGAAAAAAGCTCCGAAAAAGCTACATTCAGAGTATAAGACGCACCCAAATTTTCAGCCACTTTTAGGGAGGAAAAAAAAATACGGTCCAAAAAATACGGTATGCTAGCAGATTTTTTAATGGGCTCCTCTTCAAATAATCACATAGTAAAAGCTGGTTGACCATATGGATTGGGGATAAGATGGGGAAAAATGAATTGGGGCAGAGGATGAATGCAAACAAAATTTGACACTAAAGCACAAACTTCCATATTGTTAACAGAACAATGCAACTGTACGAAAACTATTTGCTGAAATAAGAAATATCCACAGATACATCAGAAGAAATCAAAGAGGTCTCAGATCATTTTATTCTTGGTTCATTTCTAGTAGTTATTATAATGTTTCTGTTTCAAAAAGAACAGCAACTTATGTTACTATAGATAGTTGTCAGTTTACAATCACAATTCAGGCCAAAATTTCTGTTGCTAAGCAAGAGAGTTGCTAATTGAGTTTTCCCCTATTTTATGACCTTTTTTTTGCCACAGTAGTTAAGTGCAGTTGTTAAGTTAGTAACATGATTGTTAAGTGACTCTGGCTTCCCCATTGACTTTGCTTGTCAGAAGGTTGAAAAAGATGATCACATGACCCTAGGCCACTGCAACTAGGATTTTGCTCACGTGGGAATGCTGCAATGGTCATAAGGTTAAAAAATGGTCATAAATCACACTTTTTTCAGTGCCATTGTAACTTTGAATGATCACTAAATAAATGGTTGTAAGTTCAGGACTACCTGTACTATATATGTTCGGCTTTTCAGTAATACTGTGCTTACCCTGATATTATGGGCTCTCTTTTCAGCTTAGGTAATGTTTACAGTATATTATTTGCTAGAGCAGTGGAATAAAGGGATCTTATTTAGAAAAAGAATATTAGATTCAATTGAAAACCACAAATATTCAAATTCAGAAGTTATTGGTGAGAAATTACTCAAGATATTATGCAATTTACTATTCAGGCTGTTCAAATGTCCTTAAAGTCATATAGAAATTAATGTGCAAATAAGCTAACATATTTGCATATTCATTTCTCTATTCATTTCTCTATTCATTTCTCTATTCATTTTTCTTTCTTTCTCTCTCTTTCTTTCTTTCTTTCTTTCTTTCTTTCTTTCTTTCTTTCTTTCTTTCTTTCTTTCTTTCTTTCTTTCTTTCTTTCTTTCTTTCTTTCTTTCTTTCTTTCTTTCTTTCTTTAGCGATTCTTATAGGCTGCCCTACACCCTGGAGACTCAGGGCCGTGTACAACATATATAAGAACAGCTGAATACTATATAAAAATAATATAAAAACAACAATAAAAAATAAATTTAAAAGATAAAATTGCTTTAAGAACACTTGTACACCAGTTTTGGACCTTGAGATCTTATAGCCCTATAGTAAGCCAGTTGTTTGCTTTAAGAAATAGCATAAATGACCAAACATTCCCTTCTAAATAGAAATAATAACATGATACATTAAAACTGCAGAATATATAATCGCATATTACAAGGAGTCTAAGACAGGGGTGCCAAACTCAAGGCCCAGGGGCCAGATCTGGCCTGCGGGGTGCTTAGATCTGGCCCCGGGGGCTGCCCTGGAAACAGCAAAGAACTGGCCCATGGTGTTTCTGCCAGTGAAAATGGAGCTTGTGAGGGCCGTTTGCGAGCTCCATTTTCACTGGCAGAGAGTTGCAGGATGCCATCGCAGCCGAAAACGGAGCTCGGGAGCCTGTTTTCGCTGGCAGAGTGCTCGGGCCACCACAGGCACCCCTGACACGAGTGACGTCTAGCTGGCCACACCCACCCCAACCACCCCAGCCCGGCCACATCCACCCTGGCCCCCCAAGATCAAACACAACCCTGATGCGGCCCTCAATGAAATCGAGTTTGACACCCCTGGTCTAAGATATCCTAGAGAAAAATATTGTGATGTGAAGAGGACAAGAGGAAGGAAACAACATAAGGCTCTTACTACATAATGCTTCTTGCTCATCTTCCCCATTGGCACAATTTTGTCTTGTGTCACAAACTTCACTGGCTGAAATGCAGGTCTCTCTGTTATCACATAAAAAGCCTGTCTGCTTACTGGTAGTCACACATAAACGGTTAACTGAAAAATAAAACCAAGAGCAAACAAATTGTAAATACTGACACTCAATAATCAGAATTAACAGTACTTCAGTATATACCTCTATGAAATTTGATGCAATTCAAATTAAGGTTTTAGATCTACAGGTATAATTAATCTTCAGATACTATAATTCCTTCTTTCCACTTTTCTATTAAAACTGAATTTAACATAATTTCTTCAGAACTGTCACAGAACAAGCAGACCCTTACTAAGACTCTGGGCAGTATACAAAGTTAAAACCACAAAGAACAGTACTGTACAACAAATAGTCAAAAATTATACAACCAATAATCAAAAATTAAAAACAGTAAAACCATTAAAACCATAAAACATCATTTGCAGGAGAGCATAGGCAGTCTCCCTAACCAGGGGCGGGTTGCACTTACCTTGCTACCGGTGTGCTGCCATGTTGCGCGCGCACGCGCGCTACACATGTGTGCCCCCTTGCGTGATTTTGCTTCCTGCACATGCGCAGAAGCAAAATCTCGCTGAAATCTCATGAGGGGACGCACGTGTGTGTGCGATTTAGGCATTTTTTTGCTTCCACGCATGCGCGGAAGCAAAAAAAACCGCTGAAAAATTCCGTAAAAAAGATGGTGGCGCGCAACGGACCAGCAAAGACGGCACCGGAGCTGTCACGTGCAAATTGGGCAATCGGCGGTCCCTACCAGAGCTGCGCACTGGACCGCACCGGTAGGAACCCACCTCTGTCCCTAACACTATAATTACCTTACAGATTCCATATCCATATTACTGGCTCTCCAGAAGAGATGGCTAATCCCCCTCTTCAGCCCCTTCTGGCCAATAATTGGAATTACGTGAAGTTTGGAAATCGAATATCAAAAGATTTATGCCTTTGTCATGTCACATATGTCATGTCACATATCCTGTCACATATACCGGTACTATGTGTCAAATATTAATTGAAGTGTATGCGTGTATTCTTTGACTTATGACCAGTGGCTTAGGGACCATTCAGAGTTATGATGGACCTCCCCAGGAGTTCTTACAAGCCAGTTCTGAAATTCTAATGGCTGACCCCCTCTGCAGTCATGTGACTGTGTGTTAGGCACTTAGCAACTGGCCTACATTTGGAGTCTTTTGCAGTATCCTGTGGTCATGTGACCAGGTTTTACAATGTTTTTGCCAAAAACCAGCATTTACTTCTGGTTTTCGGCAAATCCAGCCATAGTGAACAATTGGTTTGCTTAATGTCTTAATCACTTAATGACTGCTGCAAAAGTTGTCAAATCAGGTTGGTCACATGGGTGACCCGTTTCAAGACCGTTATTGCTGTAATGGCAGGTTCCATTACTGTTGCTGGTCGAGGACTGACTAAAAAGTCAGTCATATAATATTGTAACAGATATCATGTTAATTATATCATGGTAAAAGCAACTTTGAACTTGGAGCAGCATGAGAATTAAAGGAGAATTGGTCTACTTGGGGGAAAAAAATAGATACATCTACATATATTTCATATGTGTCCTAGAAAGCATTGAGCACTTGGTGTTTTGACAGCCACAAGATTAATTTTATTAGTTCATATACCTTTTAGTGGCAGTCAAAATCATCTTCAAAAGGTGTGGAACTTGATGCAAATTGCAAACTGACAGTGTATATCAAAGTGGACTTATTAACATTTATTTAGGTAAATGTTGGCCAATTATAAGCTATATTATAGATGTTACAGCATCTGACTCAAAAAAGCAGTTTGGATAATTATATAGCTGACATACAATTAAGAGATTTGCCCTATCTCTCATCTAATAAGACCCTTTTATACTCTCCTACAGCATGTATAAGCATAGAAAGGTTATGTAAGGTGACTCTGCCACCTTCACCCTGATCTTCCCAGTTTGAGGAGGGAAATCTGAAGGAAGGTTGCATCCAACTGATATACTGATAACCTTAGAATCTCATTTTAGACCTTCCCACTTAAATGGGTAAATGAGGGATGGAGTGGGACAAAAATAGTATATGAGGCTGCACTACCTTCACTGCTTATGATAGTAACATGCTGTCCTGCATAATATAAATGTGGTATTCCATAAAATTAGTTTTTTAAAAAATAAATAGACGATGCATTTTTATTAAGAGGGAAATAATTCTTTAAATGTATGATTTAGGTCCCCTAGATTTAGTGGACCTTGTTTAGTCTAAATCCACCATAACAATGTTGCCATGCTCACGTCAGTTGGGCAGAGAAAGAGGTGATCAAGTGATTCATTTATGGGTTGTATGTTGATTTACCTGAGTAGAGATAGTAGTAGCGATAGCACTTAGCACTTAAACTTATATACCGCTTCATAGTGCTTTACAGCCCTCTCTAAGCGGTTTACAGAGTTCAGCATATTGCCCCCAACAATCTGGGTCCTCATTTTACCCACCTCAGAAGGATGGAAGGCTGAGTCAACCTTGAGCCGGTGAGATTTGAACAGCTGAACTGCTGAACTAGCAGTAGCCTGCAGTGCTGCATTTAACCACTGCACCATCTCGGCTCTTATTAGTAGCTGGCTGACCTAGCTTTGCCCAGGAACTAAACAGGATCAGGGCTGGTTTGTTAGACTAGGAAGCACTAAAAGACGGCATGACAAAACATGTCCATCCTATTGCCAAGAAAACTGCATGGTTATGTTTGAAAAGTCAATAGTGACTCAAAAGAGACTTACTGATGCTAAGTCATAAGGCTAGAAGTGTCATTTCTAGCATCTAGCTGCAACCATGGCAATGCTTTTTCGAAATAGGAGTATCTGAATCAGTCCATAGACAGCTGTTTATGGAAGATACATATAATACTAAATTTAAAAAAACCATCCACTATGTAAATGTTACAAGCAATAGATATTTCCCTGACAGCGAAACTTTACAAAGAGCACAGAAAGCATATGAGTCCCTCTGAAGTGGTTACCGATGACATATCAAACTGTGCTTTAAAAATGACCATTACTGGTTATATTGATAAACAATCAAGTGCTCCTTTCTTCTAACTCTTGATATTTCAAACAACACTGTCACCATCCAACATACTAAAAGAGCAATGCCTATTCTTCCTATGGTGTAGATGTCAGACTAAAACTGAAATCTGGAAATAACTGACCTGGGGTAGGAGGAGAAATGCCGACGGTCACAGCCAATGCGATGATGGCAATGATTATACCAACTATGGTAAGACTAACGGCAGATACACAAATGCATCGTCGAGTGCAAAGGGTCCAGGAAAAACACTTTCTGCAGCAGTCTGGTTGGTCATGAGTAGTACCTGCTATTGAAAGAAAACTACTGCAAAATTCATGCACATATTATTGGTTTCTGCCAGCTCCCAACAATTAATTTCTTTCTAAAAGACCTACATAAGACCATTGGAGTGGCATGGGGGAAATACATGGATTCTAAGCATCATTGCAATTTACTCCATACAGTGAGCAGCGCTTGCCTGACCGTGGCAGATCACAAAAATGTAAGCAACTTGGACCTGATTGGAATTTGCAAGGGAGATTACTAGGAATGCCAGGGTTGTAGCTCGATGGGAAATTTAAAAAAAAGAGCATCCTGAAGATGTCAATGTCAAAGCACTTTTGGTATCATTGCCAGGAAAACAACAGAGAAGTTAACCATCATCTGAACCTGATTTGCAGGAGACTTTACTTTTTCCTTCATATAAAATATTTATACCCTTAAAAGTCTGCTCTTGTCATGGACCACATGATCTATATTCACATTAAAAATAAAGCCTGTATAGCTGCATGAATTTTGTAATGTTTTCATTTCTCCAAATCTCTTAAAGCAAAATCTAATGCAGTGTTTCTCAGTTTCGGGATCTTTAAGATGGGTGGACTTCACGCTGGCTAGGAAATTCTAGGAATTGAAATCCACCCATCTTAAAGTTGTTGAAATTGAGAAACACTCATCTAATGGGACATCCTGTTGTCTTAATGTCATGGAACACAAAGATTATTTTGTCCAGCTGGAACTCCAAATTGGTCTTCATCGAATTATATGGTAACATCTAATAAACAAATACATTTGCCTTTTACGCCATTTATTTTAGAAATGTAGGGTCCTTATTCAGGCAATATTCTTTGTTTGGAAGAGATTTTTTTTAACCTCCTGTTTGTAATATTCTTTCCTAAATGGACAGATTGAAGACTGAATCTGATTCTTATGCAGGTAAAGGGTGTGTTCCAAGCTATGCTTCTTGTTCAACGAACACTACAAGAAAACTAAGGAAATAAACAGGATTCCAATCCCAAGAGAAATATATTTATCACATTTTGGATTTTAGCTTTCCAATATTTAAGTAGCTTAACAGAGAATGCATTTCTCAATATTTCTACTGTTATTCTGTACCAATGAGTGATATCAGATCCTTCCATTGATGCTATTTCAGAGGAAAATTGTACGATTTATTTTCCCCATTTCCTTCTCAAGTACATATGTCTCTTTTTCTTTAGCGTAGATATGGATGTATGTACCATCCTATAGACCTTTAGAAAGGCAGGGAACACCTGCTTCTTTTCTTTTATGACGGATCAGGTGTATAGAGACCCATGCTGAGGAATTAGAGTATACTTCTGCCCCAATCACCTCTTTTTATTTTTATTTATTAGCTTTTAATTATATATGATGCTTTTGTATTTGTTGGTTATGATTTTTCCCCTTTTGTATGCCTTGTGTGAGTTGAATGACCATATAAATGCTTTAGAAAAATTAAGTAAAACAATAACTGTTATCCTTTTATGATGCTATGAGTCTATCTTGAAATTCTACAAAGTCTCTTACTCAAAGTTGTAAAATGCTAGTATATCCTTGTACAATTTCATGTCTTCCAGTTGTTTTTGACCATCATTGACAGAATCCCCAGCTAGTAGGATTGGAAATATATGCACATAAAGAAGTGAAAGATGAATAATAATGATTTAAAAATGCTATCCTGTTTTCCATTTGTTCAGCCACATTTGCCATCCGTCTGTCCATCCATCCGTCCGTCCATCCGTCCGTCCATCCATCCATCCATCCACCCACCCACCCACCCACCCATCCATCATCCATCCATCCATCCATCCATCCATCCATCCATCCATCCATCCACTATTCTAGTATCTTGGAAAATGTAATGGTTACACTTAAAATCACAAATGTTGTTAAATTGATTAAATTAACATTTAATATGGAATTAGATAATGATACCTCTTTCTGTTGCAAGTTTCATAATATTGTAATATACATTTCCTAGTTGTAACCTATGAGAAGTATTTTTTGCATGGATAGTATTTCTATTTCTAACATAATTATACACCGTTAACAGTTTTCTAATTCAAAACTATAAAAATTTCATATGGCAACATTAACTGTGTGTGTATTTGTGTGCTGTGAATGTGTATTTTCTACTCTCCCCAAAAAATAACTTCAACATACATATTAAGCATCTAGTACTTTGTCACTGAATAAGTATTCAGAACTTTTTACCTTTCTTATCAGTGAGATGGGACTGTGAGATTGAACCCAGTGAATCCGTATCAATATTCTATAATTAATAAAAATAAAATAAATATTGAGCCAAGATCTTTAAAGCAAGTAACTACTTTAGTAGCTACATCAGTTAAGGCAGTAGATTTGGACCAGGAGGCCAAGTTCAGGAGCTCTGAAGATGCATAACCATGAAGCACATTGTAACACATTGGGGTCATTACACAGGGTATTATTGCTGGGATAAAATTAGAGAAAACCTCTAAACAACCTTGAGGGATACAAGAAAAATAACTGAAGTAAATTAAAAATTACTACATCATATATCATTATGCATATTTGGAGAATCGTGTAAATATAAAAATATCCAATTATATTTAATTCAATTTTGTTACTGAAGTAACTGCACATGATATTCTAGAATTTGTAGTGTTCAAAGAAAACAAAAATGGTTATTTTAATCCAATAAGGTTAATTATAATTATCTTAAAGGGAATGCTGATTACCTGTGGGTAAATTCTGTTCATTTTCCTTCTAGAAGCAGAGCAGGATTATACTGACAAGAGAAAATTGTTCTGACCATTCAAACATCAGTGTTAAAATGGTGTTGCTACTCAAGACAGAAAGAGGAGCTACCTTTTAATAAGTGGCGTGTTGATTAGGAGACCAAGCCACCAGATTACATACCTGGGGTTGGGTTACCTGGTTACTAAGAGAAACAAAAGAACAAAAGAGAATGACTCTTTTCTTCTTTTACGTAGGACTTTATCCCCATCATATTGAAGAAAACGGAAGTAAGCACAAAGGGCGGGGTGTGTGTATGTTATATTGTGCCTTTCAGCCTTCAAAGAAAATTACCAATAATGAGTCAGCCACTGCTAGACACATACCGTAAGTAAATTTCCCAAATAGCAATCATGTATTTATAGGCAAGAACAAACTAATTGTAGGCAAATGATGTTGCTTTGAAAGCTCAGGAAATAAACCAACTTTTAAATTATTTCTTTATATGTAAAGACCACCACTGCAAAACAAAACCCCTTTGTAAAGCTATAATGATATACACATGATGTGAGTATACTTTTTCAATCTTTGAGTGCTCACCTGTGGCTTTTGTTCTTAATTAGCCAAACCTAGAACTCTGTTACTGAAGTAGTTCATAGTTGCAATTTTTAACTGGATGTGTCTTTGACCAGTGTAATTTATAATGTAATTGATATAGGAAAAACACCAATTTATTTATAAATTTGGGATAACCTTTAATGGTATGAGATGTTTAAAAAATTTAAAGAAGATGCTTTTTAAACAGCATGGATTTAGCTGTTTGAAATGAACAGAAGTATCTTATCCTGTGAAAACAAGTGATTTTCAACTAGATAGCCTCAAGAGCTATATACAGTACATTACTACATACAGTACGGTACATTAATAGCATCCATATGGTGTTCAGTCTATATCTAATAGATTAATATACATTCCATTGTCACAGTAACTGGAATTTTAGAAAAAAATAATCTATTTAAATTTTGAGATAAGTATCTATTTGTTTTGCTTTGGAAAGAGCAATCTTTAAAAATTGCTTAAAGATCTTTCTGCGTTTAAATTTAACCTCAGATTTACTTAAAATAAGCCCAGAAGACTAATTTTGCAGAGGATCTAAATAAAGCATTACAGAATAGTGACATAGCTAAGCTATAGGCCGGAAAGCCCGAGATATGCCTGTGTCAAAATCTTTCTAGAGTTCACATCCCAGTTCGATCTTCCTATCTTGGGGATAATGGCTTGGTACTTTGCATATGAAATAATTTATCTTCTAGTGAGTGACTCACATGGTATCTTCCTCTCCCCCTCCAACCATAATGGCGTGAGAAACATAGACCTGTCATCACCTGTGCTCTTTCTGTGATTAAAAGGGAAAAATGGAGTGGGGGAATGAAATAATATCTATTGTTCAATCTCCTGGCCATGTAACTTATAAGCTTTTGGCTAGAGGATACAGCCCTTCCACCCCTCTTTGGGAGATAGACCAATTTCACAAGAAACAAATAAGATTAAAGTTTATTAAAGAAAAAGAAAAATATAAAATATTTTTGCTTTAAAATCTTTTAGGCAAACATTCAATAGTAAGGAGTTAAATAACAAAGTTATTCAAGGCAGAGTGATATCTTGTAACTCAGTAAAAAAACAAATGTTATGTTCTAACCTAGACCACAGGATGTTGCTTGTTCTCTCAACCAGAAACTTCATAAACAAGAGACTCGAGAAGTTTTTAAAAATCAATACAAATTACACTAAAATTAAAGTAATTTGGTGCGCAGATTGATAAGGACTAAGCCTTAAGCACCTAATTCTATAACTTATTTCTGTGTTTAAATTATAGAATTAGGTGTTTTAAGCCTTAGTCCTTATCAGTCTCCTTAAAATTTATCACAATACAGTGAAAGACATTAATCTTATTGCAGATGCTTGGCTAAATTTATTCAAAACCAGAATTCTCATGAGATAGATTTTTCATATCTCAATTAGCTGGACATCCTTACATTCGACACATCCACACTGTAATGAGAAGTTCTGGGAAATCAGAGCTATGACTTGCTGGAGTTCTGCCAGAATTTAAAAATATCTCCAAATGTTCTTTTTTCCAGCAGAGGGAAGGGCCAGAATAATTCCATGCGTGTATTTTTTGCCTTGTGAATGTATAGATTGGCAATATCTACATTCTGCTTGAGATGATCTGTATTGGGAACTACATTCACAAGAGATATATTTTCTAGATCTCTATAGTTATGAAAGATTCAGATATCTCACTGTAGCTTAAAACAGATTGAGCACAACTAGGTCAAGCTAATTTTGAGGTATAATTTGACACACATATTTTCTTACTTAAGGTATATTTTGAAGCACATATAATTTTATACTTGTTTACATTGGGATAGAAATGATCTTGAAAAGTTGTGATACACAGTATTTTCCTTTTTTTAAAAAAACTGCCAAGAAACCATATTTCCTATATCCTATACAATTGGCTTCATTTTTTAACAGGCTATGGTGATATATTGATAACGGAATTAGAGACTGCTTCTATTGTGAGATAGCATAGAAACTTCTCCCATCTAACCCGCTTGAGGAATTTTCAGAATTCCTTAAATGTTGTATAATAATATCATTGAAGTAGGCTTTGCCTACTAAAGAAAAGCTGAATATTATAAAAACTGAACTACTGGCTCTTTTAATGAATTTATTGTAGAATGATTATTATGGTTTTGTTCATGTTTCTCATACTGAACAAATTCATTGTAATATATTGAAGAGCCTCCAACAGAGAACATACAACTTTCTTTCAACCTACACAGGTATGCCTATCCTGTTTTCCCCAAAATAAGACATTCCCTGATAATAAGCCCAATCGGGCTTTTGAGTGCATGGCAATAAGGCCAAGTGCTTATTTCAGGGTTCAAAAAAATATAAGACAGGGTCTTATTTTTGGGGAAACACGGTATGTTTAGCATTAGATCTGCACCTGAGAGACAGAAATATCATAAGAGAGTTGGAATCCAAAAAGAAATAATGTAAAGCAATTCTAGTTGAAGTAGTTAGAACAATTTAATTAATGCCTGCAAATAAAAATAAAAATTGATATAGTAGAAGTTATCGTGTATCCTGAGAGCTAATGCTCAGAAGAGTTATATTTGTTTTTTAAAAACAGTCCAGAGACAATATTCAGTCTTTTGTAGTTGTTCAGGGGCGTTTTTCCAAAATATTCTATTAACATGGAACAAAGATTTTAGAGCCTTCTTTTTAACACTAAACAAATTTCCACTGTAACATGCATTAATGTATCAAATTTACTTTAAAAGGCGATAGCTTTCAATTGCATTTCCTAGAACATAAAAATATGGATAGGGAAGAACTTTTGAGAGAGCTATAGGAAAATCATGTTTTCTAATTATAAGTCCATTAAGTTCATGGTAAATATTGCGTAGATGAAGTCAAACAAGATTTCTAGTCATATTCTTCTTAGTAAAGTTTTTGAAAAGTGGCACCATGAATCTAAGATGACAAATTGAAGGCGAACTTTCATACAGAGAATGCTGCCCAATTTTATAAGGCTTGTTATGGAATGCAATGCAAAAGTGACACTCTTACTATGTAGAGGGATTTTATTAAAGTTTATTTCTGACCCACAATTATTTCACCAAAGGAAAAGGTTAAACAAAAATTTATTTTTAGTTGTGGAAAACGAGATGTTTGAAATGGTAAAGAGTTTGCAAGCTATGCTACAGTCATTTAATTTATCCACAGCGAAGATAACTTAAAGTGCCTTTGACTACCAAAAAGTTATTACACTTTTTGAAACAGATTCCAAATATATTTTCTGACATATGTTCATAATATACAAATGTCAATGCATAGACAAATACTTAGGACTTTTAGTAATCCAAGAAAACATAGACAAGTGTAAATACACTACAAACTCCTTGTACCCTATGTGATTTGCTTGACTGCTGAAAGAGGCTGATATCCATTCCTTCTTTGATTCTGCAATTTTGTTTGAATCTAAATACTAGCTAACTTACTCCAAGGCCTCTTCAATTTTAAAAAGCTACCAGAATTAACAGAAGTCAAAGAATTAGATTAATAAATCTGTTTTTCCATTTTATATTGCTGATTGAGTTAAGTTAACTTTTGTGGGCAGAGGTCCCGCTTCCTGTTCATCAGCTTTACATTTTACTATCACGAGAGCAGAGGTTGGATATTGATTCAATTTTTGTTCATTCATATATTCCAAGTCTCCATATATACTCAGCTTCTAGAAAAAGAAAACAAAGTGGGATTAAAATGGGCCATTTAATTGCAGCTTTCACAGCAGAACTATTATCTGTGGGGATACATGTATGCCAAGATATATGGAGGCCCCTGAGATGGCCATAAAAGCCTCTGAGAGATCACTGTGTTTTCACCAGTGGATTCCAACGGGCACTTGATGAAGCCCCTTTCCTAATATTTCTTACAGACCAAATAGATATTAAAATTGCACACTTATTTTATAACAGGAATGAATAATTTTATTTATGAAAAAATTTGGGTTATTTACAAACCCTAACAAGAGGTTTATTTGGTCACATATTTCCATCAGAAAGAACCAGAATGAAAGCCATAGCATAACATAAAAGTGATAATTTACCTCAGATGGAACATATTGTTCAACAGCAGTAGTAACAGTTGCACAACAAATCCACAGCAACACAAGTATAGACAGGAGAAGAGTGGTTGTTAATATCCAACCAGAATTTCTAGAAGGCAAGAAAACAGAATATTCCTAAAACAATTGGAGGTTTATTGAAAATATTTTCCATACATTATTTCCCTGTCTGAAAACTAATTTGCTCTTACACAATTAAACCCAACAACCTTAATGTAGTTTCAGAAGAGTATTACTATATTTGAGAATTTAGGATTTTCAAATAGCCTCTGTTTTAGGTAAGGAATGATTACAGACAGCCAACATAAAGCCAAACACTAACTGGCATACCTGTTCATTTAGAAAAAAGGCAGTAAAAGAGGTTTGACATACCTATTTTCCAACCCACCAAACTCCAAAGAATGACAGAATTGGAAGGGACTTGGAGGTCTTCTAGACTAATGCCCCACTCAAGCAGCAAACCCTACACCATTTCAGGCAAATTGTTGTCCAATTTCTTCTTAAAAACCTCCATTGTTGGAGCATCCACAACTTTTGGAGGAATAAAAGTAGGGGAGGTAAAAAATTCAGAGGCTTGCCAGTAATGCCTCACTTCTTGTTGGAAAAGCAAAAAAAGCATTTTTGTGACTGAAAATACTGTCCACTCAGATCTTATCCATCAATAGTCCAATCTGTCCTGTATGTACTATGTCTTTTTTCCTCATCATTGTGACTGAAACAATTTCAAAAAACTTTAGTTAATCATAAATTTCTACTTCATCTGAAGCAGGAATGCTTGAGACAAGCTAGGATGTCAAATCTTTGCTCCATAGCTAACACCTATATAACTATCTAAAATAAACCAACAAAACAATTCCTCATCAATATAACAGGCATGTTAGCATCTCTCATCCTCCATTTAGCCAGCAACATTATACACAGCTTTACTTCAATTTGATATCACTTAGAGAACAATAGTACAGAGTAGCTTGGATTTGAAAGCAGTATTCAGTGAAAAATGAAGAATGTCAGTTGAGAAGGGGAAAGTGACGCTTTATGGTGCAGCTTTCTACTTTTACAGAACAACTGGGTATAGCATAAATAACCAGGTGCTAATTTGCTAAAGGTTTGGTCAAGAATCATTCAACAGAAATCAAAACATAACTGTGTTAATTAGTAAACTTCAATGTAGGTAACTAAAGATACTACTCCTCTATTACTCCATATACCAAAAATACATACAGTGAAATACATTTGAAGAAACTCTCAGTTTCATCCTCATCAAAAGATCCTTTACGTGCATGTGGACCTCCCAACTGTAAGTCTACTGAAAAAAATCATAGTAAAACTTTATTGAGCTTTTAATCATGAAATCATAGGTATATAAAGCAAACCTTTGCACCTTTCAGTCTATGTGTTAAATTATTCTGGAATAATAAGGTTTAACAAAAAGTTAAACAGAGGGTATCAAATACCGAAGAAAATTTGTATTATACCCTATTTGAAATATTTTCATAGAGCATTTGCAGATTGAACAAATCCATCAATATGTTGGCATGACTGAATATAATTAGTTAAAAGTATTTTTTTGCTATGACTGTTTTTTATTCTCAGTGATTCGTGTAGTAATTTTTATAATGTATTGTAGATATTTTAGATATGATCTTGTCACCTTTGAAAAGCAGCAAAATTTTACAGGCTGCAAAAGCAAATAAATTGTGGAACATTAGTCTGATTGATGTGGCTTACACACTGACACACCCATACATACTACAATATTGGAAAGCAGAAGCACTGAAATCAACAGATTGGTACAGGAAAATGAGAATTACCATTGCATCTCACATAATTTTGTTAGAGTCAACGAAGTTCAGTTCACTTCGAGTAAGAAAAAAATGGAATGACCTATTCCAAAAAAGGATCCAGCCACATGTGTTTACCCTAAGTTATAAAATTGTGCTTTTGTTTTTTTAAAAAATTGTAACTATTCCCTCCATACATTTTGCATCTTTATGCTTTTTAAAAAAAAGGAAAAATATGACATGCACATTCAGCTGCTTGACTATGTACGTTTTTCAAGTTGTAAATATTACTGTTACTAATCATCCAGCTTTATTTCTTTCTGAAAAATCACTGTGCTAAACATTATAAGCTTTTTCTTTAATAAGATAAACCTAAAAAGTTGGTTTGCATTTTGCTAGAAGAAAATCCTGGAAGAAAACAGAAAAAAGATGTGCATATTTACATTTTTATGAGCATGCTATGTCTTGCTGGAGTTCAGCCACCAAGGCAGCTATTGTTCATTTAAAAATATGCTTCAGCTGCTGTAATATAAACTAAAAGTTGTTCTGAAGTCTTACTAGTGACATTTAGGAAGGCATCTACATGCTTAACCAGTATATCTACAATTAAGGAATTCTTCTTGAGGAAGTACAGACTTGCATGAATGCCTTTGTAAATTACCAGCAGAACTCTGGAGGGGCAGAACTCATTCATGCCAGAGATATAGAGAGTTTTCACTTTTGTGTAAATAATGGAGTTTCTAGTCATTATACTGAATTTATCTGATGTTGAATTCTATATTTTCTTATCATCAGTACAGAAAACCAATTAAAAGGTGATAAGAAAACTTAATTGTTAATCTAAAAAAATACACCATTTTCATAAATGCATAGAAACAACTTTTTACAATCCACAATTACTTCTGTTATAGTCCCCAACTTTTTTCGGGTAACTTACAAGATGTCTTGGCTAGTGATGATGCTTTCAAATCTTGGTTTTCCTGATCAGGACTTTGTACATACTGAACATCTGGTTTGGACTGAAATTATAATAAAACTTCAAATTAGTGTAAAAGATGTGTACAAAGCTAAAGTCATCATACACGGGAGTTAATAATTTTAGTTTAAGCAGTCATATTTTTATTTTATTTATTTACAGGTAGTCCTCGACTTACAACAGTTCATTTAGTGATTGTTCAAAGTTGCAACGGAACTGAAAAAAGTGACTTATGACTGTTTTTCATATGTATGACTGTTATGGCATTCCCCATGCCACATGATTAAAATTCAGATGCTTGACAACTAACTCATATTTATGATAGTTGCAGTGTCCTGGAGTCACGTGATCCCGTTTTTCGACCTTCTGACAAGCAAAGTCAATGGGGAAACTTTACATATGACTAACTTAATAACTGCACTGATTCGCATAACAATCATGGCAAGAAAGGTTATAAAATGAGGCAAAGCTCACGTAACAAATGTCTCGCTTAATAACAGAAATTTGGGTCTCAATTGTAGTCTGAAGTTAAAATCTACCTGTATTTATTTAAATAAACAAATAAATATTTATTTTTGTGTTTCTGGGCTACCCATCTTCCTCAAGATACATTAGTTTGTAAGCATTTTAAAATACAAACCTAATTAACTTAAGACTAAAACACTATAAAAAATTAGGCAAGAGTTTAATTTACAACTGAATTAGAAGCACCTTTGTACAAACCCATTTACATTCTAGTGACACAAGTTAGCAAGTACCTGAAATATCAGTATTTTGCCATCATCAGCTTGAAGATAGAAAGTCCAGGTAGAGGTAATGAAGCTGTGGGCAGTTTCCATTATATCACTCCAGAAGGATCTTACAAGGGTAAGTGGGAAGAGTCGATGCATTTTTGGCATTAAGGACATGAGCTACAAATAAAAAGTTGATTTTTTTAAAAAAAAAGTATTCTTCATACATGCATGTAAATCAGCTTCAGAATAGGAGTACAAGCAGTGAACTTCAACTGCTTCTGCTTTAACAGTTGAGATTACTTACTTGTTCACGTCTCAGTTCAGCATATGGTAACTGATTCTGGCATCCAAGATGGCAAGCATATTGCTCATCAGACTGGGAGGTATATGCCTCAGTACATGCTGCAAAATAACATCAATTCTCTCAGTTTTAAAGACTGCACATTCCATAGCAGTGATGAAGCAAAGATGAAACCACTATTTAATACTATTATTTTTGGACTCTACTTGACACCCATACTAATAGAACATGCCAGTATTTAAAAATGCAAATTGAGATCAAACTATTTTAACATTCACACTCTGTAAACGAAATCCAAGATAACTAAATGACAGAATATTAAAAAGAGACAAGTGGAAATAATTTGGTATAGCTTTCTGTAGATCCTTTGTTTGTAGAAGGCAGATCCTTTTATCTTTTTAAACCTCATCATGATTATAGAACCAAACAGGCAAGCATGTAATCAGAAAAAACATGTAAACAAATTACAAGGGAAAAATAGAGTCTTCCCATAAATGTGTATCAAACACATTTACTAAGCATCTATTCCTATGCATACTGACTTGGAGAGGAATACTAGTTAAGTCAGTAGGATTTACAGTTGAATAAAGTAACTTACTGTAATGCACAAGATTTCAGAACAGTGTTATCAAAACAGAAAGCAAGCAAAACTTCACTGGGCTTATGTCATAAACCAAATCAACCATTAGATTTCTTTTTCATGAAAAGGCAATAAGCTACATGTAGCCTTTGAACTAACTTTTACCTCTCTAAGGTAAATAAATAAAAATAGATGTCTTTAGCATTATATCCCTTTTTTCTAGAGCATGTGTAAATGTTGAAAAGTTTTCAGAAAGGAGAATGGGGTAAAGGAAGTTTTAGCAGCCAGCCACAAGGCTTTCTAAAACAGAAGGCTGTTAGTGGCTCTAACCACTAATTGGTAAGCTGGGAAGGGCTTGGTAGAGCTCTGCATCAGTTATTATAGGAGCTGTTTTGCCTAGCCCTAGAGTATGTATTGTCTGTTTGTTTGAAAATGGGATAGCTACAGTTTGTCTGTTAACTGGGGTGGATATTCTAATTCCGATCACTTTTCCTTTTGTGAAACAATAGTTTGCTGTGATTTGGGGGCTAATCTTTTCTTTGGCACTTGGGACTCAAATTCACATTATGTCTTATATTTCATTTGCATGAAGGCTTTATGTGACCTTTGTGATTAGGCAACACCCTAAATCATTATGACATTCTACTTGCAATTTACCAGGTTATCAAAATGTTTCTACACTCCTCTAAACATTGAGAACTTTTTAAAATTATAACTTGAAAAAGTCACTACTTTATATTACCAGAGTCACATTCCATTTTGGTCCGATTCAAATCAATTCCATCATCCACAAACTGACAAATTGAAAATAATCGGCAACCTCTTTGACATGCATAGAGCTCTTCTTCCTGATAAATGTCAAGAAAGTCACCATAATTATTTTGATAACCTTATTGTAAAAGTTCTCAATACGGTATATAACAAAAAATAAAGTATATCCTGGACAATTCAGCTTCTATGACATTTCAATCTATTGTTTCACTTTGTCATTTTCAACAGAAAGGCCAAGTTTTTATAAGTTAGATATAACAGTTGATGAATGCCATGGTTTAATACATTGGTTTATAATAAAAAAATTATATACAAAATGTATATTAAGATATTAGAAAGGTGACAACTCAGTGTTCCAATTTTATTCCCATCATTTAACATACAAATAAAACTGCTAGAAATAAATATGGCGTGAATATGCAAATATCACTCAATATGATCCATACCACCATAGATAAGGGAGGCAGCAGAGAACCTTATTCATAACTTAATGAATTAATGTAAACTAGAAACTGGAGTTTCATTCTGGGTAGATATGTCGGGCCCCATCTATCGGCCAAGAAAGGGAGAATACAGAGGAAGAAATTTACTCCTTCCTTTTCCTTTCTTACAAAAAGAAGAAGTTCAACTGAATGTCCTCTGTTCCATGCCAAAAAATCAAAGGAGAAAAGTGTGTGTATGCGTCTGTGTGGATTTCATGTATAACCCAATCTTTCAGAATATGGCACACTCCAGATGTGCAGCAACTCCTAAATCTCACCTGAGCTGACAATTACTTGAGCTGGGATTAGAAAGCTCTACAGGTAGTCCTCGACTAACAACAGTTCATTTAGTGACCATTCAAAGTTACACTGAAAAGTGACTGACGACCATTTTTCACCCTTACGACCTTTGTAGCATCCCCATGATCGTGTGATAAAAATTCAGATGCTTGCCAACTGGGTCATATTTACGACCATAGCTGTGTGCCAAGACCATGTGATCCCCTTTTGCAATCTTTTGACAAGCACAACCAACGGGGGAAACCAGTTTCACTTAACAACCATGTTACTAATAGATCCACTGCTGTGATTCACTTAACAACCATGGCAAGAAAGGACGTAAAATGGGGCAAAACTCACTTAACAAATGTCTGACTTAACAGCAGATATGTGGGGCTTAATTGTGGTCGTAAGTCGAGGACTACCTGTACTCCACTGTTGATCTGCAAAGCAATAGCACCGAACCCGAGACCCTGGAGAAGCACTGTTCAGAAAAGCAGGCCCTAAGTTTGCTAAAGGGGTTCATGGCCAACCAAAGTGGTGCTCCCCACGCCAGGAGCCGCCTCTCTTCCCCTTGCTCTGATGAAGAGCCAGAGGCGGCTTCTACGGTATAGGTTAAGGTGACCAGACGTCCCGATTTTGGCGGGACAGACCCGCTTTTTAATGGTTTGTCCTGCGTCCCGCCCGCCCTCTTAAAAAGTCCCGATTTTTTGAAAGGGGCGAGGGAGGGCTGGGGTGCGGGCTCTCCCCTGCAGGGACGGCCGGCCGCGGCTCATGGGGGGCGAAAGACAAATACAATTTTCGGCGGGCACGGCTTTGCAAGGGCTCTTCACAAGTTTGGCAAGTTTCACAAGAGCCGTTCGCGTGCAGGGCAGTTTATAAATAGCGGCCGCCAGGTAGGGAGCCGGCTGGGGTTGCACAGGGCTGGGGGAGGCTCGCTAGCCCGGCAGCTCCGGCCGCAGGAAAGAGCGGGGGGGGGGGTGCCGTACTGTGAAGGGCCAGCAGTCGCCGCCGCCTGAGGGGGCCACCCCGCCTGAGGGGGCCACCCCGCCGCCTGAGGGGGCCACCCCGCCGCCTGAGGGGGCCGCCCCTGGAAGGTGGAGAGGCGCCTGATGCAGCCCCGCCCTCTCGAAAAGGCCGGCGTCGCGGTGGGCGGGGCGGCCCGAGCGAAGGAGTCGCATCCATGACCCTCGGGCCGGCGCTGGCTCAGCAGGCTGGGGCCGCCGCCGCAGCCTTCCCGCCGCCGGGACTGGGGCCCAGCCGCAGCAGCAGCAGGCCTCTCAGCTGTGGGCGGCGGGCGGGCGTCCTGCGTTGACTCCTCCGGCGCTGGCTGGGATGGCCACCGTGGGCGAGGAGGAGCTCTTCTCCATCAGGTCGGCGGCCATCGTGGCCGCGGGAGAGCCGGCGCGACTCGGGATCCGGTGCAGCGTCCCCTGCAGCGAAGCGGGCGGGGGGGGTGGCCCCCTCAGGCGGCGGCGACTGCTGGCCCTTCCCAGTACGGCACCCTCCCCCCGCTCTTTCCTGCGGCCGGAGCTGCCGGGCTAGCGAGCCTCCCCCAGCCCTGCGCAACCCCGGCCGGCTCCCTACCTGGCGGCCGCTATTTATAAATTGCCCTGCACGCAAACGGCTCTTGTGAAACGACATTAGCGGTCTTTTGCCCTCTGCGCATGCGCAGCGTTCTGCGCATGCGCAGAGGGCAAAACCCGGCGTCCAGGCGGCCCCGCCCCCTTCGGTGTCCCGCTTAAAAAAAAAAAAATCTGGTCACTTTAGTATAGGTAGTCCTCAAGTTACGACCACAACTGAGCCCCAAATTTATGTTGCTAAGTGAAACATTTGTTAAGCGAGTTTGCCCCATCTTACGACCTTTCTTGCCGCAGCTGTTAAGTGAAAAGCTGCATTCGTTAAATTAATAACACGGTCGTTAAAGTGAATCCCGATTCCCCATCAACTTTTGCTTGTCGGGAGGGTGCAAAAGCAGATCACATGACCCCCGGGCACACTGCAACGGTCGTAAATGAAAGTGCACCCAGTTGCCCAGCGTTTGAATTTTGATCTCCCGACCACGAGGATGCTGCGATGGCCGTAAGTGTGAAAAAACGGTCATTAAGTCACTTTTTTTCCAGCGCCGTCGTAACTTTGAATGGTAAATAAACGAACTGTCGAGGACTGCCTGTATAACCCAACCTGCTTTCATTAACATTTTAAGCATATTGCCTGCATGGCGTCCTTTCCCGTTTCTAAACCTCCCCACCCTCGTAATTTTTATTGTCGTGCATGTATGTGTGTGTACACACACACATGGGGAAACAGTGGCACCTCCCCTGTCGATTCCTCCTTCCGGCAACCCCCCCCCCCCGATTAACCAGGCCCCCGAAAGGAGGAGGAGGAGCCCCGCAAACCATTTGCCCAGCGGCTGATTTAGGGGCGAATGGCCGTTTTCCCCATTTCTTACCTTGGGGTAGGTGTGGAGCGGGTAAGTGCTCTGGCACGTCCGTTGACACAGAAGTGTGTTTCCCAACGCCGGCTCAAAAGCCTCCGAAAGGGTATTCGGAGCGGGCTCCAGGTCAGCCCAAGCCGTCTCAGAGCCGAGAACGACCAGCAGGAGGAGAGACCCTAAACGGCTCCGTCGCGCCGCCGCCATCTTGTTGCCAACCGCCCCCCACTTCCCTCGAACTGTTTGTTTTTGTTACTCCCACCTTGAGCTTCTCGCTTCCGAACTGCACGCAAGAGCGCTAGAGAGCTACTAATGGTTAGAACCGTTGGGTTGACTTTCGGGTTTCTCTACCACGATTTTTTTTCTCCCGAGAAAAAAAGTAGACCTCAGAACAGACTACACTAATTCTAGCCCTACATTTAAACAGTAATAAAGGGGGGGGGAGCATACAAAGAAGAAGAAAAGTTAGTCTTTCTCGAAACCCAGTTTTATTCCACTTATTTTATTAATATGCATCGTCAGGGGCATCTTCCCTTACTAGTTACTTACAAAGTTGATCACTCTTGGCAACTTTTAAGATAGGTGACTTCGACTCCCAGAATCCCCCAGACAACATGGTGGGGGAAGATTCTGAGATTTGAAATCTTAAAAAGTTGTCAAGGTTGATAAACTCTGACCAATAGGATGGCAGAGATAGATACGTTTACAGGTAGCGCCACACAACCATGTAACAGCGTAAACACTATCGTTTGTAAATTAATTCTCTGTCCAATCACAATTATGTTAAACTCTTAGACTTCCCCTCCCTCCCCTCAGCGAATGAGTTTTTCCAATAACAAAAACACCACCAGGCAGGTATGTCTCTGTGAAGGATGTGGTTATTCTAATTTTTATCTCTATGATCAATCTGGAAGGGCCGGAAAGTAGGTTGAAAGTGAAGCGTTGATGGGAAATGTAGTTCCAGGGGGGGGGGGAGCGAGAAGCGGAAGGAGAAGCCGTTCCGGCAATTAACAGGCATCCTGGACCTGGACAAATAATGTTTTTCCCCAGGTGAGATGCAGCTCGTCTTCTATTATCTTTTACCAAATTAATCTATTACTTTAAAAAAAACCTCAACTGAAAAGTGCCAAGAACAGAACAGAAATTCAACAGGTTCAGCTTGGTTCCCGATCTCGCTTGAACATCGTTTAATGGTACCCAGTTCATGCTCACAGCAACACATTTTAAGCCTCATATTTATATTATATTATTTTTGAGCACAGACGCCTTTTCGACTTTTACATTATTTACAGGTCTCGTGCTTTTAGTTTAAACTGCAAGGTCACTATTAACCTCAGTTCATTTATGAAGACGGAGACAGTACATCATCCTTCCTTCCCTCCTTTCATTTCATACAGAACTAACGTCTTGCTATAAACAATTATTTGTTCCTGTTTATGAATTATTAGATGATGGATAAATTTGTTATAAGAACACCCAGAACTAAAGGAGAACCAACAAAGAACGATCCTGGGGAAAAGGTTTATAAGCAAGCTACAATAGAATCTCTAAAGGTAAGTTTCATATAGTTTCCCAAATATACTACCGGTAATTGCATTGTAATAATTTAGATTTCTTTCTTTGATTTCAAACAACATGACAGTATTTCTGAGGGGATACATTGTAAAGCTAGAACTGTTTCCCAAAATAAGTATTTAAAATCCAATAGGGCAATCACTGCTGGGGGTGGGGGGTGTTACAAGAAAAGCCTATTTTTTTCATGCAAAGAAATATCATTAACAAAAATATCACAAGCTTGACTGTTAACTTTTCTGGGACCCTGTAATTTCAGTATATGATCCAAATGAAACATCTCAAAAATAACTTTTTTATTTATTTTTATCAGCCCAAGTAACCTTTCTAAGAATAATGAATGAATTTTATTAAAGTTTTAAGAAATATTTATACTTTAAATCAGGGGTGTTAAACTGGCGGCCCACAGGCCAGATGCATCCCATGCAGGCCACGTCCACCCCAGCTCCGCGAATGAGAAAAACGTTACGAAATGTCACATGACGTCAACGTGACATGGTGAGTTTGACACCTGTGCTTTAAATGGATTAAATAACATTCTGGAGGAGATTTGGCCAAAATGGAGGTTCAGTGAAGCTGCAAAAACATATTCAGAACTATTATAATATCAAACGTAGTAATAACATCAAAGGTAGCTTATACCCTTTAGAATGGAGGCAACGAAGTCAAATGAGACAACTTATCCTGCAATCCTTACCTTGGTTAGCAACTCAGCACATTTACTGTCTGCCTCCCATAAAACTGGTTTTAATAACTCTTACTAGCCAACAATGCCTAGTAAAGTAAAATTATTCATTTGAAAAATTGAGCTATCAGATCAAAATGAAACTAATTCAAACTAATTTAAAAATGAATGAGTATTTTGAAAAAGTTGTAATTTCACATTAATGGGATAGCATTTTTAATTATATGAATACTATATTTAGAAAGTATTTCCAATGAACACCAATTTTAGCAGTTTCTCTCAAAAGACAAAGCAATCTGGAAAAATTGTTCTTTTAATTTTTTTCTCTTATTTTAAGAGTAACACTTACTAAAAAAGGAAATTTTAAGCATCTTAATTTATTCTATTTGTTTTATTTTTTGCTCAGTTTTCCTTTTTTTGGGTAAGTTTTCCTCAGTATATCACATCCAGAGCTGCTTCAAGAGAAATCTTTTAATTATTTATGTGACTTGTTTATTCTTCAACAGTTAAATGAAGTGGGAAGAGTTTAAAAATTAACCAGAAGAAAAGAAAAATCTTTAGGAAGAGAAAATAATATAATTTCATAAGGAAGAGAGCAGTGGAAAACTTTATTTTGTAAAGGAATAAATCAGAAGAATATGAACGACTCGAAACAGATACAGCAGTGTAGCCGGGGGGGGGGGGGGGGAATGACAGTTAATATGTGTTTGGGGCCAAGAGAGCAAAAGCAAGCAAGTGCATGTTTAGTTTAGGTAATAGTGAAGAATCATGTAGTTGACAACATTATGTGGCGTTCTCATATTTTTATGAGGAGACTTTGCTCTACGCACACACTTCAGAATAGTAAGTGAATTGAAGATGGCAGCCTAATGAGTTGATTTTGCTTTCTAGATTTCACTCATTTTACATCAGGGATTGCTGTGAAACAAATACTCATCTGTGTGGATTATCCGATTTTCTGTATTTCACTGTCCATCATCATCAATAATTTAGAGGGCAATAACGGTACTGTTTGCTGACACAAAGCACAGAAAATGAGTTTGCAGTAAATATGTGTGTCTCATTCTAGCTCCTAATGATGGGTTTCTTTCCTAGAGAGTGGTAGTTGTAGAAGATATAAAAAGATGGAAATCCGTACTGGAGCTTTCAATTCAACCTAAGGAGAACCTAATTGAGGCCTTGATGGAATTAAAGAAGAAAATACCCTCCAAGGAAATTTTGCTTTCAACGAAAATAGGTAACAATTTGCTTTTTATATTCTGTCGGGAGTGGCCGGCTTGTGGGAGTAAATTGGGACAGTTCAGTTATAAAATGCTAAGCATTTAGAAGAGGTAGTCCTCGTCTTTCGACTACAATTGAATCCAAAATTTATGTTGCTAAGTGACACATTTGTTAAGTGACTTTTGCCCCATTTTATGACCCTTCTCGCCACAATGGTTAAGTGAACCATCACAGTTGTTAAGTGAATCTGGCCTCCCCATTGACTTTGCTTGTCTGAAGGTTGCAAAAGGGGATCACATGACCCAGGGACACTGCAGCCGTCATAAATATGAGTCGGTTGCCAAGCATCTGAATTTTGATCACGTGACCATGGGGATGCTGCAGTGGTTGTAAGTGTGAAAAACGGTTATAAGTCACTTTTTTCAGTGCTGTTGTAACTTTGAACGGTCACTAAATGAACTGTTGTAAATTGAGCACTATCTGTACACATATCAGAGCCACTAACCTAAGATGCAGCTCTCAAGAGTCCTTGGAGAAGTTGCACCTAAGATGTAGTTTGAAATGTTCAAAGGGGAAAAATTGTATGTGGGGAGTAATCATACTGATTTAATTAATACTTATTTGAATTCTGGGTTCAGTCAAGTTTAATATTGGTCCTGGTTCTGCCCATTCTTTGCATTATCACCCTAGGATTTCTTCAAATGACAAATACTGCCCTCTGTCAATCAAGCTGCACCTCTAAACACACACACACACACACACACACACACACACAGAAACCACCAAGCATTCAGAACAATGCGTTCTTCATTTCCCCCTCCTGTGCTCATGGAGCTTATTTTAATTGCTCCTCCTGAGTTACATTCTCAAAATAGCTTTCAATTTATTTTAGATGTCACGAAGTAAACAATTTCTAGGAAAGCCACATGATGCATTTGAATTATTCCCCACCCACCCCGGTTTTACCCAATTTCTCTCTCTTGCTAAATCTCCATGTCACAATGAGATAATAATAATAATAATAATAATAATAATATATATATATATATATATATATATATATATATATATATATATATATATATATATATATATATATATATATATATATATATATATATATATATATATATATATATATATATATATTGATGATGATGATGATGATGATGATGATGAAAAACAACAAGAAAAATTTAAACCGATATCAGGACCTTAAAATCGAATTACAACGACTCTGGCATAAACCAGTACAGGTGGTCCCAGTGGTAATTGGCACACTGGGTGCTGTGCCAAAAGACCTTAATCGGCATTTGAAAACAATAAACATTGACAAAATCACGATCTGTCAGTTGCAAAAGGCCACCTTACTTGGATCTGCGCGCATCATATGAAAATACATCACACGGTCCTAGACGCTTGGGAAGTGTTTGACTTGTGATATAGTGATACGAAATCCAGCATATAAATCTCGTTTGCTGTGTATTACATTTTTTGTGAATAAATAATAATAATAGTAGTAGTAGTAGTAGTAGTAGTAGTAGTAGTAGTTGTTGTTATTATTATTTATTATTATTATTGTGTTTCCCCGAAAATAAGACAGGGGGTTATATTTTTTGACCCCCCCCAAATGCCCCTGGCCTTATTTTTTGGGGGTGCCTTCAAAACGCTTGGAAGGACTTTGAGGGTTTCGGGCGGGGGATGGGGCGTGGGTGAGGAAGGCAGCGGCGACAGGGACGCCCCGCCCCATCCCCCGCCTCAAACCCCCAAAGTCATTTGAAACGTTTTGAAGGGATGCGTTTTGCCTGCGATGAAGGGAACCGATGCTTGCCTCCTGTTCTTTGCAGGCAGAAGCATGTTTTAAAGCGCTACTGAAGCCGAAAGGAAGGGCTAAAAGGAAGTTTGCTTTTCAAGCCCTGCGCTCATCTGGCCTCTGCCTACGTCAGTTTGAAACCCCCAGATGAGCACAAGGCTTGAGAAGCAAGCTTCCTTTTAGCCCTCCCTTTCGGCTCCGTCTCTTGCCGACGCCTCCCTCACTTGCTGTACTGGTTCGCCGGCTCTGGGCTGCCTTTGGCAGTGTTTTGAAGCACGCTCCTGCCTGCGCGGAGGCAGGGATCGATGCTCGCCCCCTCTTCCTCGCGGGCAGAAGCGGGTTTTAAATTGCCATAGGCAGAGCCCAGGGAAGCCGAGCTAGTCCGCTGCAAAAAGAGCGGCTTCCGGCATGTCCCCCCCCTTTCCCCCGGAAGTTGTTGGGGGGGGCTTATTTTCGGGGCGGGGCTTATTTCAACGCATGTCCCGAAAAACCCTGTGGGACTTATTTTTGGGACATGTCTTATTTTCGGGGAAACACGGTATTATTATTATTATGACTTGGTAATAGATGCCACAGCAACCAATTGTTCCTCATTGAGCAGGATTTCTACATTGCAGTGGCAGCTGTAAGAAGAAAAAAAAATGTTTTTCAGCTTTGCCCCACATTCCAACATCCTATTCAATGTTACCATATATCTTTAATTTACTGCTAGGTCATACAGTGAATAAGATGCGGAAACACCCGGACCAGGATGTGGCCACTCTTGCAAAAGAGGTGTATACCGAGTGGAGAAGTTTTATTAAAAACCACTCAAATAGACCTTTAATTGAAGTCAGGAGTAATCCCAGAACAGAGGGCCTGAGACAGAATGCCCGGAAGCTACTAGCAGAAGCTCTAGAACTCGAGGTAATGTGTATGTCTTCATGATAAATTTCTAAGAAATAACTTTTCTTTGTAGCCTAATATTGCTATTTCGTTATTTGTGGGGCTGTTTTTCTCACATTATATGTGCCCATCTCACACTCTCTAACAGGATAGACATGATCCAGACCCTTCCCTGAAGCACTGTCATATAATGGGACCTCGGACCCTTATGGGGGATCTACCCTTTGCAATGATCTCCACTCTGCCCCAGCAAATTATTGAACCAGGGTGATAGATAAACCTATCCTTTGAGAGGGGAAGGGTGTGTTGATGGACCCTGACTATGTGTTGTTGTGGAGTTCTTGCATTGATGATGTTACCTAGTTTATTTATTTATCAAATTTATTTACACGACCCATTTCACTCTATAAGTGACTCTGGGCAGTTTACAATAATACCGAAAGCAAACAATTGGGCAATGAATCGTCTGCCAGCAAACAACCAAACAGAGCACTGAGAACTTCACAGTTCAACCCTGAGCTACAT
This sequence comes from Diadophis punctatus similis, assembly GCA_023053685.1. Lineage (NCBI taxonomy): Eukaryota > Metazoa > Chordata > Lepidosauria > Squamata > Dipsadidae > Diadophis > Diadophis punctatus. Next base: position 57,611,530 of record JALIGW010000003.1, read on the forward strand.
CTCTTCTATTATACGCTATTGATATGCTGATTTTTGCTGTTGATATTGTTGGTTTTAACAGTTATTTGGGTTTTTCATTTGGTTATTTTCCTGTACATCATCCAGAGTTACAATCATTTAAGACGGGCAGCCATACACTGTAAATTTTCCAAGGAAATAATCAGCTGAAGTTAGATGGCAGGCATTCAGATGCAAATATTAATGTCCTTGAAGACAAGTTGCTTTGCAGTTTGAAGGAACAGATAATAAATCCAACGCTGGCTTAGTTTTGGTTTCCTTATGTTTCAACAGATTCTCTATCTCTTAAAAACAACAACCCACAATCAGTTTGTTCATTCTTCCTCTTCTCTTGAATTGCATTTTAAGAATGTGACATCTGCTTTCAGATAGTTTCAGCTAATCTTGAAAAATTCAGTCTGACTTCAACTATTTAGACAAGGAGGGAATGAAAGTAGCAATAAACAGTCTACATAAACCACAAGTTGATATTCAAAAATTACTTACTGATAAGTAACTTGCCAATAGGACCCTTTACCCCCAAAATACTTTAGCTATGGTGGTGATAGAAAACGATATTTATTGAATTTGGTTCCTGGTTATTACTATGATATAACATTCCTCACAGTGATGCATTTTGTCTTGATAGCAAAGATTAAGAAAAGAAGAAAAAAATAGAGAAGATAAATGTATAAATTTCAGGTAGTGGAAGATGAAATCTTGTGGATCATTGAGGAGACTACAACTATATCTTTTACTTCTATAAGCTGCTCAGAGTCACCCTAAATGAGTTGGGTGGCCATATAAATGTTCTTAATAAATAAATAAATGAGTAAAAAAATCCAGTTGTAGTATACTGTTGGGGGAAATGCATTCTCTATAATTTTTTCTTATTCCTGTGTACCTACCCGTAACATCCAGCCAAATATTTATTATTACTCGTTTTTAGTGAAGCAGATCCATACGCATTCCTCTGGAGTAGCTGCAATCATAATTTCATTTAAAATGTTTCGTACTTTTGCTTCACACAACTCCCAGAGTAGCCCAGGAGGATAATAAAAACAATATCAACTGCAATAAATTGAAATATAAAATCAGCTGAAACAACAAAAGCATGACAGAAGTCTAAAACCAGAAGAAGGAATAAAATATTTTAAAACCTACTTCAGTTATGTGCTGGAAGGCCTCAAAAAATAAACATCATTTTGGGCCTGTTGCTGAAGTGATATCAGAATTAACTTCTTGTTTACAACAGAAAAGATATTTTATTTCACCACTGTAGCCTTATTTCAAGAGGCAGCACAACTATTGGCTTGGGACTGAGTTTACAAATCATGCTTAGCAATAATGTGATTTGTTTTGGATTGGCATATTGTGCAAATATATATATTGTGCTTTGTAAATCATGGTTTATAGCTTAACATGTTACATAATCTCAATTGACTATGATCAGTTCAGTGAAATATAATTAAACAAATTATTATCCAGTATTATGTAGTCATTTAGGAAATCATTTGAAAGAAAATAAATATGTAAATGTGTAGTTATTATTTTATGTGCAACGTATAATAGTGGTCTCCTGTCTAGATGTTCTACATCTCTCTAGATGTTCTATATTTCAGGCAAACCTTATATCCGTAATTAAATGTTTGTAAATCAGAGTTTATTGTGAGACCCTACAGAGAGGGTCAATAGTGTACAAAGTGGTGGTAAATATCAGATCCCTATGGTACCCTTACGTAATGAACACAACAAGAATTCTCCCTGAGCTTAATGGCCAGCTTGCTTGCTCTATTAAACTCCATAATAATTATCCTTTTAAATGAATTCATTAATTATCCTTTAAATGGCATGTCAAGGCACCCGAAGACTACAAAGCAAAATTTAGAGGCAGTGCTTTTATTCCTTATCAACTTTGGTCAGAAAAATTATGCCCTCCTGTTTTGTTAAGAAGACAGCAGCAGGTCCTGGAGCTAAAACGTCAGATGTTTGGTAGACCAAATTGTGAATTGGAATTATCAGTTGTGGCCCACAGTTTTTCAGACAGATGTGTAATATTGCAGTGATTCTAGCCAGGCTTAACTGGGGAACTAGTTTAACAGTGTTGTACATATTATAAAGATTTTATATATGAAAAAGTGAGTGCACAGATTCAATGGCAGTAATTACACAAATATCTACATTTCACTTTAAACCTGAGTTTTAATTTTTTTTCCTCCAATTACATTTTAAGACACTTCACTATTTCTCGCTTTTCTCACTGAATATGGTCACATGTTAAAAGATGCATATCAAGTGTCTACTTTTTAAAAATATCTCTGTATTATACACAGTGCGGGCCCAAAGCAGCAGTCCAGCAACCCAAGTGCTAAGCAATCTGTGAGGAGAACCTGCCAAGCCATAAAATGTTTTTTTTTAAAAAGTCACAATGATTTATACCATGCTAAACCAAAGTCAAAAGAATCTGCATTGTTATCACTTACCGTAGAATATTTATTATTTTATTAAGAAGATTTGTAAGGCCACCAACTCAAAACCATGTGACTCTGGGCAGGGTGCAGCATAAAAACAAACAAACAAGAAATCCTTCCCAAACTACCAGGCCCAAGGTTGACTCAGCCTTCCATCCTTCCAAGGTCGGTAAAATGAGGATCCAGATTGTTGGGGGCAATATACTGACTCTGTAAAACTGCTTAGAGAGGGCTGTAAAGCTATTGCTTTTGCTTAAACATATGCAATATATACATTATTTTTCAGAGTACAAGACGCACCGGAGTATAAGACGCACCTTAGTTTTTGGGGAGGAAAATAGGGGGGAAAATCTGCCTACCAGGTATTCATCTGGCTGGCATCCTTAGTCTGGTCAGCTTCAGCACATTATTTTATCCTCTGGTTAGGACTTAAAAAAACCTTATTCGGAGCGAGTAGCAATGAAAAAAAGCCTGCAAAGACTTAGGGCTGGAAAAAACCTCCTTCAGAGAGAGTAGCAATGAAAAAGCCTGCAAGCCGATAAGAGCGGGGAAGATCGTTAGCGACTCATTAGGGCTGGGAAAAAAAGTTTCAAAAAAGCTACATTCAGAGTATAAGACGCAACCAAATTTTCAGCGTCTTTTAGGGGGGGGAAAGGTGCATCTTATACTCGGAAAAATACGGTAAATATAAAATGGTGATCAAGTAACAGAACAGACCAAACAAGAGAAAAGATTCTCACTCAACTGGCCCTTAATGATGAGGGGAAGAGCCAGATAGTTTTTCTAAAAGTGAGCTGAGTTGGGGCCTGTCATATGATGGAGTGGAGATTGGAGAACATTCCAAAGAACATGGCAACCATAGAAAAGGCATGGTTCTAGGGTCCCATGAGAAGCAAAAGAAGAAATTTGGAGTATACATTCCCTGTGGGAGTATGTGGGGCAGGCAGATGTTCTTGGGAGAAGATAGTCTTTCAAGTAACTTGGTCGTGTGCCATGTAGGGCTTTTAAGGTGATAATCGGTATCTTGAATTGCACCTGGAAGCTTATTGGAAGTCAGTGCCTCATGGAGAAGCAGTGTTACATGGGGATAGTGTGATGTGTCCATAACTACCTGTGCCACTGCACTCTGGACTATCTGATGCTTCCGGATGGTCTTTGATGGCAACCCCATGTAGCATAAGCCCAACAATTTTACCACTCCTGTGATTTTGTGTAAACTGTTTATACATGCCTAACTATAAAACAGTGTTTCCATTTTTAATGTTACATGCTAACATATCACAGTTGTTTTTTTCACTTTTCACTTGGTTTTATGATTGTAGTATTGTTTCTGTTTGAACAAAACAGTTACTTTTATAGATTTTACTGAAGGACTAGGAAAAAAAATCTACTAAAATAAATACATAGCCGCAGACTTTTATTGCAGGATGCAATGGGGAATATTTATTCTGAGAGGGATAGTCACTATCTTGACTTACCTCCCTAGCCTTGTAAAATAATTTGTACTGCACCATATCAGTCTTCCCTGGCCTTGCACATGTTTTTGGTGTTTTGGCTTTTTAAAGTCATATACACAAAATAGCTATAATTTAAAGCAGAGGTCTTCAAACTTGGCAACTTTAAGACTTGTGGACTTCAATTCCCAGAATTCTCCAGCCAGCTATGCTGGCTGGAGAATTCTAGGAGTTGAAGTCCACAAGTCTTAAAATTGCCGAGTTTGGGGACCCCTAATTTAAAGAATACACATCGATTTAAGCAGGAAGGGGAATATATTCAAATGTCTAGAATAAGAAATGTTAGAAGCTTATTAGAGTAGATACAATTTAGCAATAGCACTTAGACTTATATACCGCTTCATAGTGCTTTACAGCGCTCTCTAAGTGGTTTACAGAGTTCAGCATATTGCCCCCAACAATCTGGGTCCTCATTTTACCCACCTCGGAAGGATGGAAGGCTGAGTCAACCTTGAGCCGGTGACATCTGAACTGCTGAACTGCAGTGCTGCATTTTAACCATTGCGCCACCTCGGCTCTTAATTTTAATTAAATATGTATGCATATACTGTATGTTTGTAATAATTAGATGGAATACATGATTCAGTTTACTTTATGCAAGCCGGTTTTACATTTTGACATATAAATGAAAGGAAGATTTATCTGTAATTTCCTACACATTTAACCCTGGCATTGTTATACTGGAAAAAGGATACATTTGTCTTTACAGTATCTCCCTGCTGTTGAGCATGGGAACATATTGACAGCTGCATAAGTAAAACAAGTAAAATACGATGAGCTATGAGCTCAAACTATAGGTGTATGGTTTGCTTAGGCTGGATGCCAGCAGTGTTAGAGTACGGTAAGTCATGTGATATCTGTTCAGCTCTGGTCAACATTCATTTCTAAAGTGAACTTGAAGGTTGATAGTAAATACTGTACACCTTATTATTTGAATTTTCTCATATGAGACATTGCTAAGAAGAAAGAGACGTATAAATCAGCAGAACAGTTCGAAAAAGCACTCATATAAGTGACAGTGGTTTTAAAACTGACAAGGTATTCTAAATAATTGGAAAAGTGAGTTTGGGAATATGTGTTTTAAACTCAAAGGCACCGTGATCGGTAATTCTCTCCAGTAGGAATAAGTTATTCAATGTAAATGAAAACTAACACCATCATTCTGGGTATAAGATGCAGTTGTGTGTGATGAGGTTATGCCCACAGTGGCTGTAAAATAATATAAGATAAAGAGGAATCTCCTTAGTTCTGTGATACCAATAATCAAAATGAAATAACTCCCCCCCCCTTTTTTTTTGTAGGCAGTAGGTGCTTTTATTTTATTTTGATATTGCTTCTTTAGATATCTCATTGTATATAGCTGGGCACATGCTGAAGCTGGGCTTCAAAATTAATGCTTTAACAAGTCCTTTTCTGTTTTCTTGATCATCCCTGACATTTGTGCACAGAGTCTCCATTTCCTTTTACAACCTTGCCAATCAGTTTTCTGAAGGATTCAGAACATCTAGGATTTGCTTTTGGAGTATTATTTTTATTTTATTAGTGACATTTTATATACCGCCTCACAGTGCAAGCACTCTCTAAGCGGTTTACACCAGTAAGCAATGTATATTTATATTGCCCCCAATAATCTGGGTCCTCATTTTACCTACCTCGGAAGGATGGAAGGCTGAGTCAACCTTGAGCCGGAGAGATTTGAACTGCTGACCTGCGGATCACAGTCAGCTGAAGTGGCCTGCAGTACCCCACTCTAACCGCTGCGCCACCTCGGCTCTAGAGTTTTAGAGTAGTCTAAAACCCCAGCAGAAATCAGTGTTATTGGAAATGGTAGCCCCCCATTCATAATTGCTTTTGAGTTTGATACCCCAGGTTGACTACAGATTACTTTCCTGTTGGGCTGGAAAACAAAACAAAACAGGAACTGACCACACAGCCTTATTCTGTAATTGCTTGCAGTGAAATGAAATTGTTCTTCCCGTTTAACTTGTGATGTGAATTTCCTTGTTTGAGCTGATTAAGAAACCACCTCCCTTGCAAATGCTTAGTCTCCTTATTAAACATAAGGATCTCACTTTCTTACTTTCTGTTTTCAGATTGGTCACCTGCTGGCAGAAAATATTGAGCAAGAAGCCTTTTATCTCTCTTCCCGTCTCGTTAGCACGTCCTACCGCAGGACCGTGCGGGCGCTCGTGTTCTCTTTGAAGCACAATCCTGACACTCGCGCACAAGTGCAAAGTGGGGTTTTGTCAGTGAAGATGCTTGTCCGAAGCCACAAAAAGTGATTCATGTACCTCTTGAAGATTTGGAGGATGTGCAATGGCATCAGTATTCCAAAACATGGGACTTATTTTTGGGGTGTGTGTGGACTAAGTATGTTTTGGATCAATAGTAATGCAGAAACATGTATATTTAAGAAAAGTTTGTTGCTGTCCCAGTCATCATTTGAAGCAGCTGGTGGTATGCAAGATTGGGTAAGGGCCTTCTTCTATCTTACAACAATCTAGAAAGAAATCTCTTTTAGACAGTAGAGTCTGCAACTTTTGTAATATGCCAGAAACTTACAAGAACTGAAATAAAATGTGCAAAATGAAAAGTGATCACGGTAGTTAACCCAAAACTAGTATGTCTGCTGCTCTTCACAACTTCAATCTCTAGCAAGGTACTCCAATATATAGCAATAGCACTTTACTTATATACCGCTTCATAGTGCTTTACAGCCCTCTCTAAGCAGTTTACAGAGTTCAGCATATTGCCCCCAACAATCTGGGTCCTCATTTTACCCACCTCGGAAGGATGGAAGGCTGAGTCAACCTTGAGCCTAGTGAGATTTGAACAGCTGAACTGCTGAACTAGCAGTCAGCCTGCAGTCGCAGCATTTAACCACTGCACCACTTCAGCTCTTATACCGCCGTATATGGGGACCACCTCCAGGAAAGTCCATACTGTATATCTCTGTGCTCCCTCTCCCTTAATCCCATCAGGGATGGGATCTTGATTAACCCCTCTTGGGAGATTAGCAGATTCTGGTCAGGAGAGACAATTCTGCAAGTACAGAGATGCCAAGCCATGTTGGGCTTCAGGCATCCCAAATTGGATCCAGAAGCCCACCAGCACATCAACCTCAACGTAAGTGTCACCCTGTTGATCCTGTTTCCACTCTGCACTTAATAGCAATAGCACTTAGAGTTATATACTGCTTCACAGTGCTTTACAGCCCCCTCTAAGCGGTTTACAGAATCAGCATATTGCCCCCAACAATCTGGGTCCTCATTTTATCAACCTCGGAAGGATGGAAGGTTGAGTCAACCTTGTGCCGGTCAGGATCGAAGGAATCAAACTCCTGGCAATGTGAGCAGAATCAGCCTGCAGTACTGCATTCTAACCACTGCGCCACCACGGCTCATACGGCCAGGTTAAGGCCAGCTTCCAGACAGCACAGGTAGTCCTCGACTTGCAACTCTTCATTTAGTGACTGTTCAAAGTTACAACGGCAATGGAAAAAAGTGCTTATGACTATTTTTCACACTTGTGACCATTGCAGCATCCCCCATGGTCACGTGATTTACATTCAGATGCTTGACAACTGGTTCATATTTATGATGGGTGTCGTGTCCCGGAGTCATGTGATCATCTTTTGCAAACTTCTGGCAAGCAAAGTCAATGGGGAAGCCAGATTCACTGAACAACCGTTGTTACTAATTTAACAACTGCAGTGATTCACTTGACAAACGTGGCAAGAAAAGTTGTAAAATGGGGCAAAACTCACTTAACAAATTTCTCTCTTAGCAACATAAATTCTGGGCTCAGTTGTGGTAATAAGTCGAGGACTACCTGTACTCTAAACTGACGTGATTGCATCGTTGCATGTTCTCTTTTATTTTTTAGACCATTCCACCCTTGGTAGCCTAATGGAAATAATCCCTTCACTTCTTTAGGATTTTTAAAAAACCTTGCTAAGTAAATTAGCCTCTGGAACAACTTCATCTCAATCTATGTGATAAGCTCAAAAGAAAGTAAGTCCCTGGATAACTAGCCTGTCACCAATCGGTTATGGAACGTCTCATTTCGAGCCTGTCGATTTCACAGAGAAGTGATTAAATCATTGATTCTCTTAAGTTCCAACCTTGGACGTACAACACATAATTGAAGTGCAGTCCTTTTTCCTTGTGATGATACGATACGCTGTTTGGTGATAATTTACCTAGCTTGACCATGACAGGGGGGTGGGGTTATTTGGAGCTGCTTTTTCCATGCCGCTGCTCCCTTTTCTGCCTCAACATCCCCTCCTGCTTCTTAGTTGAAAGAGGATTCTTGTATTGTTCTAAAAGAATTGCTCTCTGTTAGCAATTATGAAGCCAAAAATGGACAGCACACCAATCTATACACACAAATATTATTTCAGCCTAACCACATGCTCAATGGAATTGATCCACTTCAGATCAATGGGGTATCCTGCAACGCTAGGATACGCTTATCTGGGAGAAGATTTACTTCTGATTTGGCATGTATACAATTGCACTACTTCTCTGTAAACTTGGTAAACATAAATATTAGTCAATTCATGTTTGTGCACTTATGTTCACAAATAGATATTATGATCTTATAGCTCCATAAACTAGGTCAGTGATGGCGAACCTTTTTTGGTTTGCGTGCCAAAAGAGTGTGTGTGCACGAGCTAGCGCGCGCACGTGCCCACACCCATTCCCTCCCCCCACATGCATGCGTACAACCCCCACCCCCACACTGCCCCCTGCGCATGCACACATACACACACACACACACCTGCGCAAAGGCCTTACTGAAGCCTGGGACGGTGAAAAATGGCAAACGGGCAAACCGGAAGTTCGGAAAAATGCACTTCCAGTTTGCCCATTGGGCTGTTTTTGCACTAATAGCTTCCCTGAAAGCTTCCCTGAACTCTCCGGAGTGCTAAAAACAGCCCAACAGAAAACCGGAAATGCGTTTTCCGAACTTTCCTTTGGGCCATTTTTTGCATTCCGGGGCTTCAGGAAGCTTCCCTGAACCCTCCGGAGTGCGAAAAACAGCCCAATGGCAAACCGGAAGTGCGTTTTTCCACACTTCCAGTTTGCACGTGGAGCTGACATAGGGCAACGTCTCACGTGCCCTCCGATATGGCTCCGCATGCCAGCTGTGGCACGCGTGCCATAGGTTCGCCATCACTGAACTAGGTCTTCTGTGCGTACAATACAGGGTTTATGCAATTGCAATAGTGGGGTATGTATTTTTTACATGCATGGTGTATTAAAAGCCTATTGTAAAATTATTTCTTGCTTCTACAGGTAACAAAACCTATAGGTAGCTTTTTCAGTCAGTGTCAATAAAGCCTAGAAAATGTCTAAGTAAACATCAGCAGCATGAGGGAGCTACGTTTTCCCAATGTCCTTTTAAAAAGCTGCACTTTTTGCTTGCAAATGAATAATAAAAGATCACTTACATTGTTGTCCCTTAGAAGCTTGAATGGAGAAGAAGTATTTCAACTAACATGTTACTGAAAATTGTTTTTAATTGTTTTCATTGTATTAATATCAAAGTATTTACAGTATTTGTCCCATCTAGAATATATCTTAAGATTGCAATTTTATTATGATATTGCCAACTACCAACATCCCATGAGCAGCTTGCAATGGAAATAAAATAATAAGGGGGAAAGTACTAAAATAACATTTTAAACTAAAAACATCAACTTGTTTTTAAAAAGGGGTGGGGTTTAAAGACTTTCCAAATACTAACAAGATAGTTGGTTCTCTTAATGTGAGACCAACAGCCTAGAAAGCAGAAGTTAGAAGGACATCAATCCCAAAGTGAATGTCATTAAGATTCCAGCAGATGTTTGCTGCCTTGGTGTGTTCTTTGGGCTGGCCTGTGTGAGGCCCTAAAGCAGAGCTGACGAATCTTTTCGGCACTGAGTGCCGAAACAGTGTGTGCATGCATGCATGCATGCTGGAAACCAGAAGAGCAGCTGCCCGGTGTGCATGCGCGTGCCGGGAATATGATCTTCTGGTTTCCGGCACGTGCATGAGCACTGGACAACTGCTCTTTCGTTTCTCCCGCACGCATAAAGGCTAGCTGGTGTTAGAGCAACGGGTGATGGCTCACATGTCCGGAGAGATGGCTCTGTGTGACATTTCCGGCACCCATGCCATAGGTTTGCCATCACAGCCCTAAAGGGTTGATTCAGTTTAATCAAGGCTCCATTGAAGGGATCCACTGATGCAGTTCTACAAAACAAATCGGGACTTTTAAAATGTGGCTGCATATCTCTCAGCTACATCACAATGACTGCTAGATCCCTAACTTCTGATGGTCTTCTGCACATATGTATGCCTGGACAGAAACCACCCATTTGGATGAGGGTGGCCAGGAAAAGCCAAATGGCCAGTTTGGTGTAGGAGCACCTCACTTATCCATGTCACGACACTGTCTTGCTCTAGCGAGTGAAGCTGTTATGCAAATCTTTATTTTTCACACATTTTGCTATGTTTCCAGACAAGCTTCAGCGGATGTAAATAAGAGCTACATCCAAGCGGTCTTTCCAATTATCTGTAGTTCTTCCATTGCAGACTAAAGACATTTTTCCCATTAAAACATTGTTTTTCCTACTTCAGTTTTGACCTGAATGGCATGTATATTTGATTTCAAAAAACCCTTTTATACTTTCAAAGGAATAGTAAGAAGATCCTCTGTATTAATCATATTTTATTCTTATCTTGACAGATAGGTTTAAGTGTATAATTTTATGAAAACTGCTTTAATATTTTTGATGAAACTGAAAAATATATATATTTTTTAAATCCTATTATTTAGGTACGCAAACTGCTTGCACAGGATGTCCTTCCTAGGATTTCAGTATACATTTGCTTAGGTAATTAGGCAGAAGAACATGATATGACTGTAAGCAATAAAATGGTAAGTAACTTGCACTAATGGCTTATAAGTTCAAAGGTTATTTTTTAAATACTAGGATAAAAGCAAACAGGAGAACAAGAATTAGAATAGAATAGAATAGAATTCTTTATTGGCCACGTGTGATTGGACACACAAGGAATTTGTCTTTGGTGCATATGCTCTCAGTGTACATAAAAGAAAAGATACATTTGTCAAGAATCATGAGGTTCAACACTTACTGATTGTCATAGGGTACAATAAGCAATCAGAACACAATCAATATTGATATAAATCGTAAGGATACAAGCAACAAGTTATAAGTGGGAGGGGATGGGTGATAGGAACAATGAGAAGACTAATAGTAATAGTAATGCAGCCTTGGTGAATAGTTTGACAGTGGTGAGGGAATTATTTGTTTAGCAGAGTGATGGCGTTTGGGAAAAAACTGTTCTTGTGTCTAGTTGTCTTGGTGTGCAGTGCTCTATAGTGTCGTTTTAAGGGTAGGAGTTGAAACAATTTATGTCCAGGATGCGAGGGGTTAGTAAATATTTTCACAGCCCTCTTTTTGACTCGTGCAGTATACAGGTCCTCAATGGAAGGCAGGTTGGCAATAATTGTTTTTTCTGTTGTTTTTATAATTAAAATACAGTGTCACTAGAACTGTTTGTCCTAACTATTCAACAATAGGGCTAAAGGGGACATTAATGCTGTAAAAGTTACAGTATGTCAATTCAACTAAACAAATGAGATCCAATCATGGAAGACTCTTAATTTGCACACTTACCTCAGGTTTTACTAGGATTTCTGGGGGCAGGATTCCTTAAGATACTAGTGCTAGGTCACTTAGGTTCTAGGTAAATACATTTTCCCTATCTCTCTGTATTTTTTCTCCTCTAATAATCAAGGTTTGCTTGTAGGTAATAAAACCGAGAAGAATATTGATAATCTTTCTTCTGGTAATTCCAAGTGGGCGTCTAGCATTGCCAATAATTTCTGTTCCTTTATGAGTGTCTTCAGTTCAAGGAATCCATATGATATATGTGTGTTAATACGAACTACCGGTATCCACATATCCCTTCTCTCCAAATGTATTACGTCAGTGTTTTTGTTGTCCTGTATGTGTGTATCTCTTTGTATTACAGGTAAGTACATTGAAGCTTTACTTCCAAATTAAATATGGTTAGGCCCTAATAAGTCCCTACTACTTAGGGCCAATGATTTAGAATCTGAACTAAGAATTGTTTTTTCCAAGCTTAGCCTTTATAACTTTTTTTCCATATCAGTGTCCCAAACTGCCTAGAAAAGTAAAGAATTTTTATACATCTTGAACCAATTTTACAACTCCTGTATTTGAAGGGGTCCGTTTGATGGAGGATTTTCAATTATTGCTTCTTTAAAGACAAGAAGATTGCAAATGAATTGGATGATCATTATGTTTTCCTCTTTTTTTCTCAAATTAAAAATATTTTTTGTGCAGGTTCCAGAATGCCTGTGCCTCTGCCAGTTTGCCAAAAAAAAAAAAAATGAAAATATGTCTTATTTTTAACTTTAATAAAAAATTTGGAAACCTAGAACCAGGTCCTACACATACTTAGCCAAAACTCAACCCCATTTTGTTCACTGGGGTCATTTTCTGTGTTGATAAGATTGAGAAACCGTGGTAAAAGAGGTAAGATTTATTTTAGAGAGCACACAGCAGTTTTGCAAATAAATGTACAGTACACCAGGTCATAGGAGGTAAAGATATCTTGGCTACCTTGAACCTTCCTTGGGGTTGATAATTTCCCTCATTTTATCTATGCAAATATGTTTACAGGCATTTCACTTCTCATTCTTGTTGCCCATTTTGGTTATAAGTAAGAAGTAAAAATGTTGCAAAAACCTGTTCTTCCTTAATAGATTAATGAAAAAGAATGGGGTAATTGCTCTAGTGATGGCAAGCCCAACGTTTTCATTGATTAACTGTATTCTGTCAAACAAGGTAAAAAAACAAAAGAGAGAGAAAAAAGCATGCCTCAGAGATTAAAGGTTTCCTTTTTTTAGAGCGGTTTGCCTTAGAAATGGACATCCTCATCTCCGTTCGAGTGGATATACTCACACGTGTATGACTAACATTGGATCAAGATTTGTCATTAAAAGTTCAGTCTGCTACTGGGGTACCGAATCTCTTCCCTCTGGTGTTTCAAGCGAAACAGCATGCAATGTCTATGGATGCCACAAGATGGTGCTGTATACAATCAAACCTTCCATTTTTGCTACAGAGTGAAGCAAAGATGGCTGGACACAAACTTTTAGTAGAGCTAAAGAATGTGACCCTTTTGAGAATGAATCACAATGGCTTATTGTAAAACATGGAGGACAATCCTTTGAAGCCATAAATCAAATGACCTAAAAAATAATCTAAACTCTTGGGGCAAATTTAATTTCACTGTCTGGCTAGGTTAAAGTGACCAGATTTTTTTTTCTTCAAGCGGGACACCATTGACGGGGGTGGGTTTCTCCATTTGAGTTTTGCCCTCTGCGCATGCGCAGAACGCTGCGCATGCGCAGAGGGCAAAACAGCAAATGTCGGCGTCCAGGTGAGGTGGGGGGGAGGGGGGAGGGGGGAGGCGGGAGGGCGCTTGGATGCCTGCAGCTCACGACAGGTAAGCTGCCTCCTTTCCCCGTCTCCCGCCTCCCGTTCGTTGCTTGCCAGCCCGGCCGAAGGGAAGGCGGGAGGCGAGGAAAGGCCTCCCGAAAGGAGGGGAGGCTTCGGGAGCCCGCCTCCCTTTCGGCCCGAAAGGGAGGTGGGCTCCCGAAGCCTCCCCTCCTTTCGGGAGGCCTTTCCTCGCCTCCCGCCTTCCCTTCGGCTGGGCTGGCAAGCAACGAACGGGAGGCGGGAGACGGGGAAAGGAGCAGCCGGCAGCTTACCTGCTCCAAGCATCCAAGCGCCGTGGTCTCCCGGTCGCCCGCCCGGCCCCAAGGCAACGGCGGCAGCGAGGCGACGGGGGGAAGAAAGGGGAGGGGGACGAGGAAGGGCTGTTTGCGCCGCTCGTGACGTAAATTCAAAGCGGCGACGGCTCCTCGTCCCTCACCCCTCCCAACAGCAGCGGCGCCTCCGAGGGCGGGGCTAGGGATGGGGCGGGGGAAGGAGAGGAGGAGCAGCCTCCCTTCCCCCTCCCCCCAGCTTCCAGCCGCCGCCGGAGGAGTCAACAACGCGGGACGCCCGCCCGCCGCCAACGCTGCCCACAGCCGGCCCGAGCTGAGAGGCCTGCTGCCTTTCAGGGTGATTTTTTGAAAGAATGCCCTAGTCGGGCATTCTTTCAAGAAATCGGGACTTTTTAAGAGGGCGGGCGGGACGCGGGACAAATGGTGAAAAAGCGGGTGTGTCCCGCCAAAATCGGGACGTCTGGTCACCTTAGGCTAGGTTAACCTTTCTCAACTTGGTCCTGCAAGTTCCAAAATTCCCAACCAATTTACTTGGAGAATGAAAGGTTGGGGAATTACATATTTCAATTTTTATAAATCTATTTTCCTTGCATGTTTCTAAACTCTCTTTGCTTAAACTGTTGGTTCTTTTTGCCTTTATGCTGTTTCTTTTAGAGTCAGGCGTGCTGTTGTGGGTGATGGTTTTGATGGGAAGGCCTAAGGCTTTGTGCGCCTGGAGTACTAAGTTATACCGTGGGTGGTTTAATTTTTGATTAGCATGGTGTATAAATCTAGCCATTGTGGTTTAACAACCATAACATTTAGGGCTTAGTGTATTATATAAACCCAACTCTTGTGGCTTATTCAGATACCATTTTTCAATAATCATTTAGTACGATGTGTGAACTCACTCTAAGTAAACATCTGGGAAAGGTTACATATTTTTTGTTTGTTTGTTTGTTTCAGGGATTATTCAGAGCTTCCCAAAGACTTTTCATATGCCATGCCTGGAATACTGGAGGAATCTTAGGCCTAATTTCAGTCTGTGGCCCTGCTTTCCCCAATTTGATGCCCTGCAGAGCTATACTGTATGAATTAATCTTCATGTCATTCCTAGCTGACAAAGGCAAGGGATAAGGTGACCAGATTTTAATATTTGTAAAGCGGGACACCATTGATGGGGGGGGTTTTAGGGGAGCAAGATGGGAGGGGTCCATCTCTCTTATCCTGCAGCTTTGTGCACCCCCCCAACACCCCCCCTTCATCGCAGCCAGGGGTGGGTTCCTACCGGCGCAGGCTTACCTGTTCATCGCCGCAGAGCCGAAGAAGCTGGTGGTGTTCGCGGCGTGGGGCTTCCCCCGCCCGCTTTCCCCGGCCGCCGGGACACCGCCATTTGCGTTCTTTTGCCCTCTGTGCAAGCAGAACGCTTTGCGCATGCGCAGAGGGCAAAAGAATGCAAATGGCGGCATCCCGGCGGCCGGGGAAAAGCGGGTGTGTCCCGCCAAAATCGGGACGTCTGGTCACCTTAGGCTAGGTTAACCTTTCTCAACTTGGTCCTGCAAGTTCCAAAATTCCCAACCAATTTACTTGGAGAATGAAAGGTTGGGGAATTACATATTTCAATTTTTATAAATCTATTTTCCTTGCATGTTTCTAAACTCTCTTTGCTTAAACTGTTGGTTCTTTTTGCCTTTATGCTGTTTCTTTTAGAGTCAGGCGTGCTGTTGTGGGTGATGGTTTTGATGGGAAGGCCTAAGGCTTTGTGCGCCTGGAGTACTAAGTTATACCGTGGGTGGTTTAATTTTTGATTAGCATGGTGTATAAATCTAGCCATTGTGGTTTAACAACCATAACATTTAGGGCTTAGTGTATTATATAAACCCAACTCTTGTGGCTTATTCAGATACCATTTTTCAATAATCATTTAGTACGATGTGTGAACTCACTCTAAGTAAACATCTGGGAAAGGTTACATATTTTTTGTTTGTTTGTTTGTTTCAGGGATTATTCAGAGCTTCCCAAAGACTTTTCATATGCCATGCCTGGAATACTGGAGGAATCTTAGGCCTAATTTCAGTCTGTGGCCCTGCTTTCCCCAATTTGATGCCCTGCAGAGCTATACTGTATGAATTAATCTTCATGTCATTCCTAGCTGACAAAGGCAAGGGATAAGGTGACCAGATTTTAATATTTGTAAAGCGGGACACCATTGATGGGGGGGGGTTTAGGGGAGCAAGATGGGAGGGGTCCATCTCTCTTATCCTGCAGCTTTGTGCACCCCCCCAACACCCCCCCTTCATCGCAGCCAGGGGTGGGTTCCTACCGGCGCAGGCTTACCTGTTCATCGCCGCAGAGCCGAAGAAGCTGGTGGTGTTCGCGGCGTGGGGCTTCCCCCGCCCGCTTTCCCCGGCCGCCGGGATGCCGCCATTTGCATTCTTTTGCCCTCTGCGCATGCGCAAAGCGTTCTGCTTGCACAGAGGGCAAAAGAACGCAAATGGCGGTGTCCCGGCGGCCGGGGAAAGTGGCCGGGGGAAGCCCTGCGCCGTGAACACCACCAGCTTCTTCAGTTCTGTGGCGACGAACAGGCAAGACCGCTGCTGCCCCTCTCACTGCCCTCCCTCACTGCCTGGCAGGAGGAGGCAGGCAAGGCAGGAGGCAGAGGGGTGTACAGGGCAAATTCAAATTTAAAAAGCGGGACTTTTTTGAAACGCCGTGGGACGCGGGACAAATTATTAAAAAGCAGGACTGTCCCGCGAAAAGTGGGACGTCTGATCACCTTAGCAATGGAGCATAATTATTATTTGAAGCATATGATCCAGCTGAAGGCAGTTTCAAATCTTATAATAAAGATCTTTTTCAAAAAGCAACTGGACTTTGTTTTTCCTTAAAGATGTTTCATTCCTCATCCAAGAAGCTTCTTCAGTTCTCAGAGTCCAGTTGCCTTTTGAAAAAGCACCTTTGGGACAGCCGCGACCTGGATGACTGAGAATCTCCACAGACATGTTATAATAAATCAACATGATTTGGCTTTCAGAGGTCTTCAAACTTGGCAACTTTTAAAGACTTGTGGACTTCAACTCCCAGAATTCTCCAGCGAGCTATGCTGGCTAGAGACTTCTGGGAGTTGAAGTCCACAAGTCTTAAAGTTGCCAAGTTTGAAGACCTCTGGGCAAGATAGAAGATGAGAATTGGGCCCCAGAAAGAATCAGAAAAATGAGAAACTTTTCTCATCCTTCTTTCCTTATAGCCAGCCTTCCCTTAGCCTTAGAACATAGTGCTTACATATTTTCAGCATTTCTCAGAATTGATCTACTGTCTTGAGAAAAATCCTTCAGTTGTACTAATGGAAAGCCAATTGAGAGTGTGAGAACATGTTGCCCTCACACCTACAAAGCCTCCAAAACTACATGGAGAGCTACCTGAATCACTCCATGGATGATAAACTGATTATGAGTCAACAAAGTGATAGTGAAGCACAAAAGGTCAATTCTATTTCAGGCAACATTAACACAATGTGCCACCCATTGCCCAGTCTTGGGAAGGAACAGTGCTGGGTTTTGTTTGTTTTTTTACTAAGTTCCAGCCTGATTAAATGTCCTATTCAGTTATACTCATCAACAATTCAAGCATGTGTTTGGTGGGACAGCAGATGAATGTTCTCCAAGGGATTGGACAAAAGGGGGTTCAAGACCAAACTTAATCTGGAATCTTGGCTGGGTTTTGATTTCCCAAAAGAGTTGGCCACACTGCCTTATATACATTACAAACTTACCTCATATGTAATTCCTGATTTGTAAAAAAAAAGATGACTGGTTATTCTACAGTAAACAAATTCAATTTTTCATGCTTAAGAGATGCTTTGCTGCACCACAGCTGTGTTTGAATGACCCACTGAAATAGCTTACCACAATTTATTATAGAGGGTTGTGTGAACTCAGAGGATTGTTCAGAACTCAGGAAATAGGGTTAATGGAATAAACTATAGTTTACTTTTAACTATGGGTAGATATGGCACACAAACATCCTATTAGTTCAGGGATCTCCAAACATGGCTGGGCCATGCTGGCTGGGGAATTCTGAGTGTTGGAAGTCCACAAGTCTACAAGTTGCCAAGTTTGGAAATCCCTGTATTGGTTAATAAAAGACTGCTATATCTTTTTCATCAGGGAAATGGCTAGAGTAGCACCTCCCTTCAAGTCTTTACACAGTTTTGAACTTCACTGGGAGACTTTGGATCAGTAAACTTCTCTCAATATAAACTTGTTCTGAATGGTAATATAGGAGGGATAATGTGGTCAAAAGGTAATAGCTAAGCATTGATGTTAAGCTATCTCAGGACTAAGGGTGTGTTGCTGCGGTGGGTTGCTCCCATTCGGCTCTGCCCACCCACCCGGGACACGCATGCGCAGAAGCATCATTTACGCGCGCAAGCGCGCAAACAAACCAGTAGTAAAGGGTTTTAGAACCCACTATTGGACCAGAAAATGACACACCTTCAGTTTCTCAGCATCCTTTTCACTTTATTTTAATCACAAAAATAATTTATATTCTATATTTTCTAGGTCAGCAGACCTCAAGACAAAAATTCACATTATCCTATCCAGGGGTGAAATTCAAAAATTTTCCCTACCGGTTCTGTGGTCGTGGCTTGGTGGGCGTAGCAGGGGAAGGATATTGCAAAATCTCCATTCCCACCCCACTCCAGGGGAAGGATACTGCAAAATCCCCATTCCCTCCCCACTCCTGGGGGAAGGATATTGCAAAATCTCCATTCCCACCCTACTCTGGGGCCAGCCAGAGGTGGTATTTGCTGGTTCTCCGAACTACTCAAAATTTCCGCTACCGGTTCTCCAGAACCTGTCAGAACCTGCTGAATTTCACCCCTGGTCCAATCCCAAGTGAAGAGAATCAGTTTGGTGTAGTGGTTAAGCATTAGACTAGAAACCAGGAGACTGAATTGTAGTCCTGTCTTAGGCATGAAGCCAACTGGGTGACCTTGGGCCAATCACTTCAGTCCTAGAAAGCAGCCAATAGCAACTCACTTCTGAAATTTTGACAACTGCAGGGATTCATACAGGCAGTCCCCAGGACTCAATTCTGATTTGTAGGCCTACACACATGAACAAACGTAAGTAGAATGATATTTTTTTATTCCACAGTATTTATTATACACTATTATTTCCCATTTACCGTATTTTTTGGAGTATAAGACGCACCGAGTATAAGACGCACCTTAGTTTTGGGGGAGGAAAATAGGGGGGGGGGGGAAATCTACCTACCAGGTATTCATCTGGCTAGTGTCCTTAGTCTGGTCAGCTTCAGCACATTATTTTATCCCCTGGTTAGGACTTAAAAAAACCTTCTTCGGAGAGAGTAACAATGAAAGAGCCTGCAAGCCAATAAGAGCTGGGAAGATCATTAGCACCTGGTTAGGGCTAGGAAAAAACTTATTCTGAGCAAGTAGAGCAATGAAAAAACCCCTGCAAAGACTTAGGGCTGGAAAAACCTTCTTCGGAGAGAGTAACAATGAAAGAGTCTGCAAGCCACTAAGAGCTGAGAAGATCATTAGCACCTGGTTAGGGCTAGGAAAAAACTTTTTTGGAGCAAGTAGAGCAATGAAAAAAACCCTGCAAAGACTTAGGGCTGGAAAAACATTCTTCGGAGAGAGTAACAATGAAAAAGCCTGCAAGGTAAGAGCTGGGAAGATAGTTAGCACCTAGTTAGGGCTGGAAAAAAAGCTCCGAAAAAGCTACATTCAGAGTATAAGACGCACCCAAATTTTTAGCCACTTTTAGGGAGGAAAAAGGTGCGTCTTATACTCCAAAAAATACGGTATGTTGTCTTCCTGCTGTTATAGCATGGGAGATTTTGTAAATAATATAGTCCTTTGTTCAGGAAAAGCAAATTTATTATCTCAATGGTTATTTATTCAGAAGTAATATGTCTGTTCACTTGTAACTGCAGGAAGACGAGAGTAACCAACTATTCACCTTGCTTGGTATATTAGCATAAGATATTTAAAATAAAAGCCATTTGCTTGAGTGTTGGAATGCATAATTTCTATATAATGCTTGAAAAACTGTCCAGGGATGGTTCCAGTTTGAGGTATCGTGGTACAATTTACAGAGTTTAATCAAGAATTTAGGAGATGCGTAATTCTCCCATTCCATCCCCAAATCCCAGTATTTCTTCCATGAATTTTCTTACAGAGAAATTCATTTTGGGAGAAAATATGGCATAAATATAGAATATCTTTTAAGAGATAATGTGTCCCAAGTGGTAAACATGGTAGAATTCAGTTGTGATGTTATGATCACTAACCGGATGGTCAGTTCATGATAGAAGTTCACAGAGTAAAATATAGATGATTGTTAAAATGGTTGACACAAGAAAACCTGTTTCCCAGCAACTGTGAGGTATTCTAAGAGCATAGACGCAACAATTTTCTAGCAAGAAGAGCTGTGAGATGACAACATCTAGGCTGAGAGGAAGGACAATATATTATGCCCAGGAAATTCATACCATCTGGAAAGACTGCAGAAGAAGGGATCTGCACTTGGCCTGCCTAGAGAATGACTAGACTGTTGAGCAAGCACTCCTACATCCAAGTCAATCATGCAGAAAAATTGCAACTCAGTCAGAGCAGGGCCAGGAGCCAGGCCAAGGTTCATACAAGCAGGAGACGAACCATCCAACAAAGTCAGAGTCCAATGCCAGAGTTCAGGATCAGAGGAGAGCCCAGCTTTCAGAAAATAAGGGTAACTGT
The DNA here is from genome assembly GCA_023053685.1 of Diadophis punctatus similis. Taxonomy (NCBI): domain Eukaryota; kingdom Metazoa; phylum Chordata; class Lepidosauria; order Squamata; family Dipsadidae; genus Diadophis; species Diadophis punctatus. Next base: position 57,632,091 of record JALIGW010000003.1, read on the forward strand.
AGCAGGGCCAGAGGCTAAATGTCTGAGTCAGGCTTTTGCAAAATTCTTACTCAAGGGTAGAATCATACTCATGTGCAGTTCTTTGCTCAGAATGAACTCTGCTTTTTTATTTACACTTCTTACAGGGATAATTCTATACTATACCCGGTAAGGGGCTGAGCCTGCCGTTTCAGACAACAGCATCCCACCTTGTCAGAATCAAAGTGCAAACTCTCCATACCCTGGGAAGGCCTGTTTCCCCCCAGTCAGCTGCAACATTTTTAAGTGTACATCAGCGGTGGGTTGCTCCCGGTCCGGCCCTGTTCTGCGAACCGATAGCGCTGGTGGCGGGAGGCTCCGCCCACCCACCCGGGACGTTTCTGTGCATGCGAGTACCCGCACGAACCAGTAGCAAAGGGTTACTGGTGTACATTGCTTGCTGTAGAGTTCCACAGATTGGGTGGGCAACTTGCCTACAGTATTCATTTTGCAAAGGATGCTGCTCCACCTATTCCAATATGAATTTCTCAGTGCAACGATAGGCACTGGTGCATAGTAGATTTATTTGTGTGTGAAGTGGCTCATAAAGTAGTTTACGATGTTTCATGGAAAAGGGGAGAGAGGAAAGGCAAGAGTATTGCTTTTCTCTTTCATCTCTTATAAGGTAGACCTCAATTAATGATGGTAATTATAAATCGAATCCCGCTGGGCATTACATAAGGAGTCACCACGATCTAAGTCACTCCTGACTTGGTCTCTCCCAGTCCAAACCTAGATAAGGAACTGCCTCCTCTTCAACTCTCTCCACTTGCCTATCTCCGACCCATCTTTTGGCTGCCCACCTATCCCTTGCTGCCAGCTGCCTGGTAACTAAGGAGAGAATCAACCTAGAACTAAGGAGAAATTTCCTGACAGTGAGAACAATTAATCAGTGGAATGACTTGCTTCCAAAAGTTGTGGATGCTCCAACACTGGAGGTTTTTAAGAAGAGATTGGACAACTATTTATCTGAAATGGTATAGGGTTTCCTATTTGAGTAAGGGTTGGACTAGAGGACCTCCAAGGTCCCTTCCAACTCTGTTATTCTGTTATTCTGCCTCCATCCAATATTTCTCAATGCCAATACACTGTGTATCGCTTTTGCATTGCCTTCTTCTGCACTAATGTAGCTGGGGCATCTTTTGCACCCTGCCCATCACCTCCATTTATGCACCACCCTTTGTTTATATCCCTCCCACAATTTTCTTTTTTTTCCCTTCCAAGTTTTTTTATTTTTTTACAAACATATCAATGCATGAACAGTGTGGCACCTGAGTGTCATACATTTTAGTACAAATAAAATAATATTCATCATAATTACTATGTTTGACAAGCTTATATAATTCTAGTAATAGTACACATATTTATGTTAAATTATAATCTTCCATTATTTAGTTATTCAATATTTCAATATATTATTTTTATGCCAATCACCATATTGTGTCATTCCTTTTAATACAAATAAAATATTATTAATCATATTTGTTAGATTTAGCAAGCTTATATAGTTCTAATCATAATACATATGTATGTTAAGTTATAAACTTCCTTTATTTATTCAATATTTCAATATGTTATTTTTATGCCAATCACCATATTATTCAAGCATACTTAATAATACCGTTGTTCAAGTTCTGATTTCCCCTCATTACTTCACCTTATTATATAAAAATGTGTATTCCATTAATCCCCCTTCTCTCTAGTTTCCATCCCTATTCTAACTTTTAATTATGCCACTATTATATTTAAAAATATTCCCTTTCTATCCATCGTCACTTGTTTGCTTTAAAGCTTTAATTGTTCATTTCTTAGCTTGCCTCCCATATTCCTCTCTTGGATCTCTATCTCTATCTGCTTCCACATCTTGACCAATAATTGTAAACATTTCTCCCTTCTCTGCCCTTTTCCATTGTCTAATTTTCAAAATATCTACTCTTGCCCCTATCTCTGTTCCAAAAAGTCTTCCTGCAACTCCAGTTCCTTTTTTAATTCCCTAAAAATACTCTCCCCTCGGCTTATTTCATCAGTCATTATTATTTTTGTTGTTATCTCCCTCTTATCATCTTGTTTTATTTGTTGGTTTGTCTGTTGTTTTTTCATCTACTCTTTCAATTGGCTCCTCCTCTTCCTGGGCGTCTTGGTCACTTCTTGTCCTTTGTATCATGTTTTCCAGCTCTCCATCTATGCTCTGCATTTTATTCATAATCTCCTTGTATCTTCTTGTCAAAGTATCCTTAATACTTTGAATTTTCGATGCTGTTTTTCCCAAATTCCATTCATTTCTTGCTGGTGGAGCATCTCGTTTAGTTTTATTTTGTCCCTCTTTTGTCCAATAATTCAAAAACCATATATTCAAACCTAAAGTCACTTCTCAAAAAGTTCAATATTCATAAATCTTTATATCCCAAAGCTGATCGACCTGTTTGACAGAGGTGATAATTAATCTCACAGAGGAGATGCTGGATCTTTTCCTGGACATCAGACATTAGAAATGAAACCGCAATTTAAAAGTCTAAGTAAAATATTTATTTCGGTACAAAACAATAAATCCTAATTTGTTTACATCTCTAATATAAAGTGCGTCTTCTCTCAATGGAAGACAGAGGAAGAAGGGAATGTACACATGCGTACAAGAACATATCAATCACGTGCTCAGGGATAAACCATTATATTGAATAGGGATGCATCTCCCTGCATATACATGTAACAGGCAATAATCACACCGTAACACTGTTCCTCTGGATAGTCCCAATTTTTTTTCCAGAACCTTCATAAGTCCCTCTATAAATTCAGTCTTGTGTTGTAGCCTTCAGGGGTCACTTTAATACTAATGTCTTTCTTATTCTCATGTTTAAATCTCCAATAGCCAAGTATTTCCAGGATTTTGGGAATGTGTTATGCCTTCCTTTGGCACTCTTAAGTCAAATTTCAATATTAACCAGTTTTATCCAATTTTAATGGTAACAATCCAAAATATAAAGGTGATGTTAGTTTTTTAAGTAAATAGTTCCAGCACTTTGAAATGCCTATCCAAAATAACACCTGTCCAATTTAGAAATCCAATTTTCTGTATTTTAAAAGGTTTTTGCCTTTCTCCCTTTGATTCTTTTTCCTTCAATTTTGAAATTCTTCTCAAAATGTTAGGTCACTGCTTTTAAAAATAGCAGTGAGCCTCTCTTTTCCTGGATATTCTTTTGGGGTTGAGTTTTAAATAAAAAGGATTCTTCTCACCCAGTTCCAGACACTGTTCACCAACTCCGCTCCAGTACAGTTCTTTGGTGTTTCTTGGCGGTTCCAGCTTCATGGTGGCTATCTTTAGGCTGCCTCTCCTCCTCCTTGCTGTGGCATAGAGGGAAAAAAGCCCGGGGCTCACCAGGAGAGTTGCGATTTCTCCCGCAACCTCTCAGGGTGCCCCTCCTTAGCTTTGCCACCCCTATAAGGCAGCTTTGGCTCCTCTTGGAGCCCACAAACAGGGAGAACTCATCACAGGGAACGCGGAAACCCGTTCCTTGCGTCTGATATCACTGTGACATCAGCCGGAGGTCCCCTCTCACAATTTTCTATTAGTATTGCAGTGGCATGCAGTGTGGCAAGGAAGGCAGGGCAGCAGGGACAGCTGCCAACCATGGGTAAGCAGTCAACTGTAAATGTGGGTGAGCCGAGTCCTGGCTGAGTGGTTCCTCAACTTTGTCCATGTGACCATAGGGGCAGTTTAACAGCAGGAACTCCGAGGACAATCTTAAATTCCTTTGTTCTGTGCATTGTGACTTTGAATGAATTTAAGCAAGGATTATCGTACTTCAGGGGAGAGAGAGAGAGGAGGAGGAGGAGGAGGAGTGGGGAGGGAGAGAGGGGGAGGAGAGGGTGTTGCATTTGGGAACAGTCTACAAAACTCAGGAGGAGGTGGCAGAAAGGAATACAGGATTAATGTTGGCAGCCCTGAGTATAGGTAGGGTTGTTTTGACCTTTTGGCTCATTGGGAAGGGTGGAGGGCCAGGTTCCCTGGGGAAAGTTTGCAATCAGTTTGCACCCTCTCCTCCCCCTCTCTCCCTCCCCCCTCCCCCCTCCCCTCCCCTCCCCTTCCTCCTCCTCCTCCTCCTCCTCCTCCTCCTCCTCCTCCCTCTCTCTCTCCCTCTCCTTCTCTCTCTCTCCCTCCCTCCCTCTCTCTCTCTCTCTCTCTCTCTCTCTCTCTCTCTCTCTCTCTCTCCCCCCTGAAGTTTCTTGTAAGTGACCCAGAAATTCCAACAGCAAGCCGTAGGAGGGGAAGAAGATAACAATATCTCAACTTGGGTAGATGAGGGAATGAACCCATTCAGTTGAAAATTCCTAGCCCAGAGGACCAATCAAAGTCAGAAGGAATGATCTTCGGTGGAAACAGTATGTCTCAACCTTGGTTTCTTTAGGATATTTGGACTTCAACTCCCAAAATTCTCCAGCCACCAGTTCCTAAGGGCCACCAGAGATTCTGGTTGAATCTCTACTTCCCAAAAATTATTGGAGTAGAAAAGCGAGTAAAAGGGAGGCATGAAGGGTGTACGCCTGGAAAGGAAAAAGATGCCAAGACGTTTTTTTCCTTCTGAGGTTAAAATTATTCCTTAAAACTAAAAGCAGGCATTCAGGACCAATATAAGGAATACTTCTATAATTGTGCTTATCTAAATTGAAACTTAAGACCATTAGGTATGGTGGTTAGGTTCAGTTTTGAAAAAGGACTACCAACTTCTGTGGAGACTATGGCTTTTGGAAGTCTGGCCTTGATGACCATATTGTACTTCTGGAATCAAAGACAACAGGCATAAAAACCAGTTGCTGAGAGGAAAGTGTCAACCCTCCAAATTAGTCCAGACAAGAAACAGAAATCACCAGTACTAAAGTGTTACTAAAGGTAGTAACACTACCTTTATTGTAATGTACCTTACAATATTCTGTTACCTTATTGTAAGGTAACAGAATCTTGCAAATCTGAAGGCATTTCTCTTTTTCTTTCCTTCTTTTTCTAAAAAAATATTTATTTATTTATTTAATTTATTTAGTGTTCTTATACGCCGCCCTACTCCCTGGGGACGCAGGGCGGCGTACAACATGTAAAGAACAACTGTAAAACAATATTAATAAATTAATAACAATTTAAAAAGATTTAAAAACATACAAACCATACATACATTAAAAATATTAGAGAGGATCTTTTTTGAGATGCTTCCTCCAACCCCCATTCCTTTTGTGGGCTGGGACATCTCTTGTCTGAATGTCTATGGCAGGGGTGTCAAACTCAAGGCCCGTGGGCCAGATCCGGCCCACAGGGTGCTTAGATCTGGCCCATGGAGCTGCCCTGGAAACAGTGAAGGAGTGGCCTGCGGTGCCTTTGCCAACGAAAACGGAGCTCGGGAGACTGCGAGTCCGTTTTCACTGGCAGAGGGTTGGGAGGCTGTTGCAGCCTCCCGGGCTCCGTTTTCACTGGCAGAACACTTCCACAGGTGCCCCCGACACAAATGACGTTGAACTGGCCATGCCCATCCTGGCCATGCCCATCTTGGCTATGCCCACCTGGCCCCCAAGGTCAAACACAACCCTGATGCGGCCCTCAACAAAATCGAGTTTGACACCCCTGGTCTATGGAGATTCTCAGTCATCCAGGTCACGGTTGTCCCAAAGGTGCTTTTTCAAGAGGCAACTGGACTTTTTGGTTTTTCTTTGAAGACGTTTCGCTTCTCAGCCAAGAAGCTTCTTCAGAGCTGAAAGTCCAGTTGCCTCTTGAAAAAGCACCTTTGGGACTCTTGTCTGAATGTTGCCCTGATTGCAGCTATTCCTCCTGTCTCCCAAAGTCATTCCTGCAGGCCATTAGAGAAACAATGAAAGAGGAAGATGTCCATTACATGCTGCTTGTAAACCTCTTGGAAGCATTGAGATAGTTGCCATTTAAAAACAGAAAGTTGGAGTAGCTGATCCAATCCAGCAAGTCTTTCTCCATCTGTTTCTAGTGACTAATCAAGTGTAAAGCACTCACATGGGGGATTTCTTCACATTAGATGTCTTTTCTCAACAGAGATTTTAATAAGTACGTACTTATATGTGTATAAGTGAAGTACAGCTCAAGTATTTATTTTGCCATAAAAAGACCACAGATTAATTTCCTAACCAGTACACTTCAAGCAAATTAAAGATGCATTTCAGAAATGACTGTGCATGATTTCCTCAGTAAGAAAAATGTTGGCATTTGCCTTTCTTTGATTTTATATTAAAATCTATATCTTCCCTTTGCAGGCAAAATTATGTTTTGCAGAATCGTAAGATAAAAACCTAGAAAAAAAACCCCTAGAAAAATATCTAGCAAAATAATACCAAGAGTAAACTGACATTAAGCAAATAGCATAACTTTAACCAAAACTGTTAACTGTAAATTCCTTCCTTCCTTCCTTCCTTCCTTCCTTCCTTCCTTCCTTCCTTCCTTCCTTCCTTTAAAAACCTACATTTCTGGTCAGATGGGCATTCAAGGAAACTAGCATTTTCTTAAATCAGCAATTTGATACTAAATTACCAATACTAAATTAGTATAAAAGAAGTATGACTGTATATACTTCTGAAAGTGATTCAAAATTAAGTGCTTCAAACTTTGGAGTGTGACTACACAGGATTTCTCTGATGTTTATTAAAGCAGCCATTCTTTTATCCATCTTCTGTGCAAGCATGAAAAAAAAACCCTGCTTTAAGCATCACTATCTTGAGTTGACTCATAAAACCAGGGGCATCTTATTTGAGGTTCGCACCAATCTAAAATATAATGTGGCTGCTTTAATTAAATATATTAATTAATCTACTTTCTCATTTTATACACACACACACGTATATAATAAGTATATATACATATACCGTATGTATATGTATATAAACACACACACATACACACAACCAAAACCCACTTTAATTGCTGCAGGCAGAAGTTGTTGAATAAGAAAGTACCAGAATCTGTGGAGAAAAAGTCTTTTTTCTTCTTCCTCCACCCCGCACAACTGAACAGCTATCAGATGAGAGAATCAAAGGGCCTTAGAAGCGGATAAAATTCTTAGCCAGGCTCAATAGGAAACAAGGATTCCTGAGATACCTTAAGCTAGTCCCAGTCAGTATTCAGAATTAATCCAGTTTCCCAATCTACAGGCAGTAAACTTTAATATTAGTTCCTCTGATCGACCCATTTAATCACTATATTGAATATTGAAAAAAGGCAGAACTCCAGAAAATACTAAAGCCAAAAATGATAACTGATCTTTTTACTGTTGCAGAACACAGGAATCAGCCAGCCTTCCCTAAACTGGCGCTTTCCAGAAATGCTGAGAATACAATTCTTGAAAGGAGCTGTTGAATCAACTTATCCGAACTTGAATTAGAATTAGAATTCTTTATTGGCCAAGTGTGATTAGACCCACAAGGAATTTGTCTCCGGTGCATAAGCTCTCAGTGTATATATCGGTAAATAAATAGTGATAGATCATTATCATAGTCTTTGTAAAAATACATTCATCATAAAACATTAGATACAACACTTAATGATAGTCATGGATACTTAATAAGCAATCAACACAAATCATACTAGGATACGAAATAAACAATATAAATTGTAAGATAATCAGAGAGCGTTTCACTGAGGCTGCCGTTGGTGGCGCCATCTTGAATTCCGTAGAAGAGTATTTGGAAGCTTCAACACCTGCCCATCCCATTAGATCTGACAGAAGAGGGAATTCTTCAGATCTCATCTGCTAGAGCAGGAGTTTCCAAACATGACAACTTTAAGACTTGTGGACTTCAACTCCCAAAATTCCCAGACATGGCTGGCTGGGGAATTATGGGAATTGAAGTCTACAAGTTTTAAAATTGCTACATTTGTGCTAGAGACTTACAATATGTGGGTCCCAGGAGGCAGGCCTTCTTGCTCTGGTGGTGTGGAGCTGACTGGGAATAATTTAACCAATATTGGGGTAAAAAGTAAGTAAAAATATTGACTGAGGGGGTGGGGGTGAGGATTTAATTTCTGATCACTATTAGACTGAAAATATCAATGCTACAGGTTGTTGAGAGTAAGGCAGCATACAATCTAAATAATAACAACAAAAACAACAATTCCAGGACCGTTTTGAGGGATGTACCATGCATGTTCACATATGAAAGGAAGCAGCCACTGTACTCTGCTCTTTATCACGTGCCATTGTGGCACCTGGATCATGAAAGGAACTTCAGAGCAGATTTTGCCCTAGGCAAAACCATAAACTGGAACAAAAAGCTACAAAACACAACCATGTTCTCTCAAGCCCTCATTTACTTTAGAAATCAAGTTATAACCAGCGTCTTAATCAGAAAGTTAAGAACTTGGGTACCAGGAAGCATTTTTTTAAAAGAGGAGACGGGGTGTTTTATAATTTCCTGTTTTTAATTCTATAATACTTTCAAGATGTTTTAAGAAGAACTAATAAAGTTTTAAAATCAGAGGTATTCAGTTGTAATAAGAATCTTGACCATAAAAGTTTGATTCATTTGTTATATTCTATTCAAGATATGAAAAATTCTCTGGTCAAGGAATTGTCAACATAGATTAATTTGGTTAACATAGGTTAATAGCAGACTTTCTAGTTGTTATTAATTCAAGGCAATGCACATCCTTGAAAATTGGTACACATGTACACAGTCATTAGCAGCGGTGAAATCTATTTACCTTCCCTACTGGTTCGGAAGTGCGCACTTTGTGCGCGTGCGCCACCATCACACACGTTTTTTCACCCTCTGCGCATGCACAGAAGGCTTTGCTCATGTGCAGAGGGTTAAAAACAAGAAAATGGCGACGTCCGGGCAGGTGGGCGGAACTTTGCACTGCCACCACTACCGGTTCTCCGAATCACTGATGGCCGCCGCTACCAGTATGCCCGAACAGGGGCATAGTGGTAGGATTTCACCACTGGGCGTTAGGTAAGAGTCAGTAAGATGTTTCAAACCGGTAGCAACATTTGGCTGGCTTTGGGCTTTGAAGATCAGCAGAATTAGTGTTTGGGCAGGACAATTTCACAGATACTACAGCTGTGTTATCCGGGAATTTGGAAAAGAGTAAAGCCTTGATATAATTCAGGATCTTTCAAAGTGTATGCCATAGAACCTCAGAGTTCTACTAAAGCTTTGCCTTTCAATCAGGGTTCTGGGATCCTTTTTCTTAAACTAATTGATCCTGCAGCTTGAAAAAGTTTGACTACCCCTGATTTAGTAGACCAGTCGTCCCATTTAACCAGTCGTCCCATTTAACATCTGAACTTCCCAAAGTTCTATTAAGTGGGAAAGTATGTTATTACGTCAATTTATATCATTTCTGTCAAACTATGGCACAATGCATGCACATTACGATATCTGCATTACTGTGTCATTGGCATCATGTCACCATAAGAGCCGAGGTGGCGCAGCGGTTAGAGGCAGTACTGCAGGTCACTTTAGCTGACTGTGATCCGCAGGTCAGCGGTTCAAATCTCACCGGCTCAAGGTTGACTCAGCCTTCCATCCTTCCGAGGTAGGTAAAATGAGGACCCAGATTGTTGGGAGCAATATAAATATACATTGCTTACTGTTGTAAACCGCTTAGAGAGTGCTTGCACTGTGAGGCGGTATATAAATCTCACAAAATAAATAAATAAAATAAATAATGCAAATGGCATATATTGCTGCAAGTGAGATAAATTAAAATTAAATTAAGTATCTTATCCAGATTATTTTGGATATATTGGACCTGTCCATTAGTTCAGCAAGTATTTGATTCTTTGCAAGATTCCGTTCAAGTGAGATTTTATTGTAATGGCAAACCGCTTCCATGTTGTTGCCCAGAAAACCGCATAGACACTTCCATGAAGTTACCAGAAATCCATTCCAATGAAGAAAGATGTTGCTTTAAAAACTCAGTATTAGCACCTAAGTTAGCCTTGAATGCATTGTATCTATTGGGGCCTTTTCAGATGACTGAAAGTTTCACAAGAATTGGAGAGTTACTGCATAAAATTGTTATGCCTTTGCCCAAGATGCTACTATGATTAACGTAGAATACCCAAAATTACACTAAAATACTTTTGTTACTATAAAAAGCAGCTCCAAAATCATGATGATCCTATCCTCCCACCATAGAAATGTATTTAAATTGAGAGTTATATAAGAAGTATGGAATAAGATATATTCAAGTATGAATACTATTTGTGATAGCAACCTATTGAGAACTCTGATAAATGCTCCAACACAGCTGGACAAAATGAGATTGGCAAATTTGGCTCAGATTCTATCTAGATCTGTGATGGCGAACCTATGGCACACGTGCCACAGGTGGCACGTGGAGCCATATCTGAGGGCACATGAGGCGTTGCCCTACGTCAGCTCCAGCGCACAGGTGTGTGCTGGCCAGCTGATTTTCAGCCTTCTGGAGGGCAAGGAGAGGCCTTTTTCACCCTCCCCAGGCTTCAGGAAAGCCTCTGTGGATGGCAAAAAATGGGCCCAACGGCCTACAAGAAGTTCGTTTCCGAACTTCCGGTAGGCCCATTGGACTCATTTTTCACCATCCACAGAGTCCAGAGGCTTCAGTGAGGCCTGCATGCATGCACGGGGGGGGGGGGGGGGGAGCACAGGGGGTTGTGTGCAAAAACAAGCAAAAAAAGGTTCGCCATCACTGATCTAGATTATAGAGTCATGAATATTTGGGGATTCCTTTGTTTTGTTTTCTTTTCTTTGAAAATGAGCTCACACAGTTTCTTTTAATTAGTTTTCCTTACATTATGTTAGATAGCCGCTAGAGGTCCCTGTGTGCTGCATTCACAAGATGTTTGTGCTGTTGCTGTCTCTCCTTTTCTATGAAGGAAAGAAGACAAAAGCTGGATTACAGGCTAGGTGAAAGTCTATTGATTTGTGTCTGTACTCTGCAGAGCTATTCCATATGCTGCAGTGAATAAAAGAGGCCTGCCAGCTCCTGAGGCTGCAAAACAGAAATAGCAAAAGGACATGGCCTAATCATGCTGCTGCTCTTAGAGATGAATAATGATTAAAAAAAATAGCAGGTAGGAGCAACCAGGATTTCTCGTTCCTAGCTAGGACATTCCCTCCACAAATGCCACATGGGATTCATGAGCTATAGTGAAACCAGATTATTCTACCATACTTTTGGAAAGATAGAGTAGCTAAGAGGTTTAATAATAGCAATAGCGTTTAGGCTTATATACTGCCCCATAGTGCTTTACAGCACTCTCTGGGTGGTTTAAAATGTAAGCATTATTTGCATATTGCCCCCAACAATCTGGGTCCTCATTTTACCGGCCTCGAAAGGATGGAAAGCTGAGTCAATCTAGAGCCCTGTCAGGATTGAACTCCAGACTGTGGGCCTGCAATACTGCACTTAACTCCTGCGCCACCAGGGCTCCTGGTGTTATTGAATAACATTATTCTTAATGTTAATATTAATGTTCAAGAATAATATTGTTCTTATTTGTTCTTCAGAATAAATAGAGATGCAGGCCTGGCATCAGCACATGACATGTTTTGGACATTTAAGGAGACCTCTGGTAGGATTAGCTCTTGGAGGTTTCTCGGCTTGGGCTTGTGGCCACAAGGTCTAAGCATCTTTTCAGTAGCTATCATTTTCTACCTTGTAGACTACCTTATAGACTTGGTCAAGGCCAGAAGTTGAGAAGCTAAGCATGTGTTTTACAGCACTTCCTGGCATTATCAGATAAGCCTGAAAAGGCAAGTCCCATCTCAAAGAAAAGAGTTTTGACCAATAGCAATGTTGTGATGCTGACAAGGTACCAAACCTTAAGGCAAGCCTGCGAAATGACATATATGCTACCGTGTTTCCCCGAAAATAAGACAGGGGCTTATATTTTTTTGACCCCCAAAAATGCCCCTGGCCTTATTTTCGGGGGGTGGCTTATTATTTTTGGGGTGCAGGTGGGGCGGGGCACGAGACGCACCACTTACTGGAGTTTGCCAGCTCAGTGGTCTCTCGGCTAGTCTCTTTAGGGGAAAAAACTTACAAACAGACAAGCCGAGAGACCACGGAGCTGCAAAACTCCAGTAAGTGGTGCGCCTCTCTTGGCTGGGTCGGGCGGGGCGGGGCGGGGCAGGCGTCCTACCTGGGACTTGTCCCGGGACCTCGGTCGCGTTCTTACGGTCTTCTCTCCACGGCAGCCCGTTCCAAAAGAGAATGTATCGCGAGTTCGAGAAGTTTGAACTCGCGAGACGTTCTTTTGGAACGGGCTACCGTGGAGAGAAGACTGTAAGAAGGCGACCGTTTTGTAATATTTGAGTTTTCTTATAACTCTGCAGCTTCAGCATTCCAAACAGGCAAAGTCCACGGTCACATTGCAGAGAACCAAGGGGAGAATCTTTGCAGCTTTTAAAGAAATCCCAACATTCACCTTCTTTCGGGTTGTTATTTTGCATCCGTGTGAGAACTGCTTCATTCTGACAGCAGAGGATAGTTGGAGGGGCGTCTTGCGCTGGGGTTTGGCAGGGCGGGAGGGCGTGGCGTGGCGGGCATCTCTTCAAAATGCTTCGAAGTCCTTCGAAGCATTTTAAAGGGATGCGCTTTGCCTGCCATGAAGGAAACCGATGCTTGCCTCCTGTTCTTCGGGGAACATCAGTTCCCTTCATGGCAGGCAAAGCGCATCCCTTTAAAATGCTTCGAAGGACTTGAGGGTTTCAGGCGGGGATGGGGCGGGGCATCCCTGTCACTGCTGCCTTCCTCACTTGCGATGCGCCCCACCCCTCCCAAGCCTGAAACCCTCATCGGTTCCCTTCATGGCAGGCAAAGCGCATCCCTTTAAAATGCTTCGAAGGACTTGAGGGTTTCAGGCGGGGGATGGGGCACGGCGCGACGTGAGTGAGGAAGGCTACGAGATGCTCATCTTACCAGCGTCTGGAAGTTCGCGGCTTCTCTTTCTTGGCAGGTCTTCGCAGGGAAACTCCTTCAATGTAAAGGAGAAGTTATCGCCAGTGTGAGAAGTTAATTGCTCGCACTCGCGATAACTTCTCCTTTTCATTTCAAGGAGTTTCCTTGCAAAGACCTGCCAAGCAAGAGAAACAGCAAACTGCTAGATGCTGGTAAGATCATCAGGCACAATTTGGGGGTGGTAAGGGAGGCAGGGGAGGGGGAGGGCCGGGCTGCGAGACACTCATCTTACCAGCGTCTGGCAGTTCGCTGCTTCTCTTGCTTGGCAGGTCTTTGCAGGGAAACTTCTTGAGGGATCTCTCTCTCTTTCCGGGCCAAAAGAGTGCCGCCGCAAAAAGAGTGGCTCCCAGCATGTCCCCCCCCTTTCCCCCGGAAGTAGTTGGGGGGGCTTATTTTCGGGGGGTGGCTTATTTCAAGGCATGTCCCGAAAAGCCCTGTGGGGTTTATTTTTGGGACATGTCTTATTTTCGGGGAAACACGGTATTATAAAATTATGCAACCTATGGAAAATGTGCATATATCTCAACTCAATACTCTCTGATATGGTCAGAATACAATTCCAAAAATTCTGAGCAGTTGTCCCAATGTATTTGGGGGACAGATTGATCACCTCTAAAAACTCAAAGTGCATTTCAACATGACTTGAGAGGCATAGGCTCTGGTTCCTTATTTTAAGAACTGAGGAAGAGCAACATCTGTTTCCTGTGGCTTGGCCTTGAGGAGGAAAGTGACAAGAGTCCTGTCAATTTCACTTGATTATAAAAGATTCCATCTTTTCAATTTCTCTCTGTGAAAAAGTCAAGCCCAAGTTGTCACTGTTCCACTGTACATTATGTTTGAAAAAAATAAAGAGAAAGAAAGGACTGTGGAACGCAGAACCAATGACACTGTAGAGAGCAGTGCTGATGTAAACTTGGCGGGACCCTTGAACTATATAAATCTTGGAAACTCCTGGTTAAAAAGTTACACCAGAACGTCTCACAAAGGTATGTACCAAAACAAGACCTTGGGTCACCCCCCCAAAATTGAAATCATAAAAAGTCTTTTAATTATTTAATAGCAAGGTTATTAAAGTAAAAAATACAAATGATTTACTGATTACATATTTATTATTGGGCTGGCTTGATCTTTCTCATAGATTATAATATAGTATACCTTGGAAACTTTGCTAAAATGTAAATTCTAAAAGCAAAAAAATAATAATCCCTGAAATATTTTGTGAGGCACTGTGGATTGTGATGCCTCAAACTGTAGCTTGTTTAGATTATGCCTAATTCTGTCACAGTGGCCCTACTTGCACTGGGCAATTTGATGGTGTAGAACAGGGGTGTCAAACTCGATTTCATTGAGGGCTGCATCAGGATTGTGTTTGACCTTGTGGGGTGGTGGGGTGGCTAGGGTGGGTGTGGCCAGCTTGACGTCACTCGTGTCAGGGGCGCCTGTGGTGGCCTGAGTGCTCTGCCAGCGAAAACGGGCTCCTGGGCTCCGTTTTCGGCTGCGACGGCATCCTGCAACCCTCTGCCAGCGAAAACGGAGCTCAGGAGGGCCGCACACGGCTCTCGGGAGCTCCGTTTTTACTGGCAGAGGCACCGCGGGCCAGTCCTTGGCTGTCTTCAGGGCAGCCCTGTGGGCCAGATTTAGCACCCTGGGGGTCGGATTCGGCCCCTGGGCCTTGAGTCTGACATCCCTGGTGTAGAATGTAGATCAATCCTGAGTCTCTAGTACAAGTAGTCCTTGACTTACAACAGTTCATTTGCTGACTCTTACGTAGTTACAATGGCAATGAAAAATGTGACTTATGACCATTTTTCAAACTTAAGACCATTGTGAGATCTCCATGATTATGTGATCAAAATTCAGATGCTTGGCATCTGACTCACATTTATGACCGTTGCTGTGTCCCGGGATCACGTGATCACCCTTTGCGACCTTCTGACAAGCCAAGTCAATGGGGAAGTCAGGTTCACCTAACAACCGGGTTACAAACTTATCAACTGCAGTGCTTCACTTAACAAATGTGGCAAGAAAAGGTCGTAAAATGGGGCAAAACGCACTTAACAAATGTCTCACTTAACAAGAGAAATTTTGGGCTCAATTGCGGTCGTAAGTCAAGGACTACCTGCATTGGACTGAAAATCTAAGCTTAGCCTTTTGCAAGATGGCACTGAGGAGCCTATTTCAATCGATACATCTGTGCTTATAGTACCATGTTATGTTCTTATGTTACCATAAGAAAGAACTTTGCAAAGTTGCTTATGGTAGGATTTCACTTTCTATACCACTGCAAAAACTACAGGACCCTTAATTTCCCAGCCATGATGAATAAAGAAAAATGCAGCTATAAAATTGGGTAATGGGGGCAGTTTTGTGATCTGTGTGAATTTTATACCCTGGAACCAAAAATGGCATCCGTTCATGTCAAAGGGAGTGAACTAACTCCAGTTGCAATCTTGCCCAGAGTTAATTGGTCAAAAAGTTGAAAAGGCTCCTAGATGTGCTGTTTCAACCATTGTTTCAGAATATGTGCAGAATGATACTTGCAAGTGTAATGAGTCGCTCTTTTACGTTCATTTCTATAAATGGTATTCGTGTCTACAAGTCTCTGCGAAGGTTTTCTGGATGGATCTTTGACAAATGCAGAATGGCATTTCTGCTATTAGCTTCCTAAGTAAGGGTGGTGAGGTGAATTACTGTGATTACACTGAGAGTAGTAGAGTAACAGGAAGAAGGAGAAGAAGTTGATAAAGCTCCTTTAGAGTTAAAAATATGAAGTCTATATTCATTAACTAAGAAAGGTTTTTTTTTACAGCAGGTCATGAAGGAAGAGGCAAGCAGAATGTGGAAAGGAAGTGGGAAAATTGATACAAATTGGGGTAGCTGGCTGCTAACCAGGGCAAGGTAGAAGGAACATGTGATGACAGCATTAAAATATTTGCACGTGGTGCCCAACTGCTTACCAGGCATAACTTGAAGGGTTGATATTAACCTTCAAGCCCAAAAGATCTTAAGGCTTATTTGAAAGTCTTCTGAACTAGACGTCCCCACCATCAGAAGCTCATTTATGTTTTCTCTTGGGCCACTTTCAGGCTGAAAAATGCACTTGTGATTTACATTTGGCCCCAACCTTTAAATTTTTTTTTTAAAAAATAAAAATATTGCCATAATACATCTTATGGCCAGGCTTTTAATGGTTAAACACTGTTTGTATTAGGTTTTTAAATATTTTACTTTTATTTGAATTTTGTTCCATTTTTAGTTATGAATAGAAAGGTAAGGTATATGTGCATGTGGATACAAACACACACACATACATGTATGCATATACATTAATTATATAGAGATATGTGATAGATAGATAGATAGATAGATAGATAGAGAGAGAGAGAGAGAGAGAGAGAGACAGACAGACAGACAGACAGACAGACAGACAGACAGACAGATGCTATAGATCAGACTTCCCCAAACTTTTCCGCTTTGCAGACCAGCAGAGGGGCAGAGGGGATAGTTCTGTGCAAGCAGCATGCAAGTGTACGAGCTTGCGCGCATGCACTCGCCTGCTCTTTGCACAAGTGGGGATGCATGTGCGCTCGTCCGCCACTTCCCTGGCTGGGTTCTGAATAGTTCAAGCCCTGGAAGTGGGCCATAGACCAGGAGTTGTGGACCCGATATAGATAGATGATAGATAGATGATGATGATGATGATGATGATAGATAGATAGATAGATAGATAGATAGATAGATAGATAGATAGATAGATAGATAGAGATGATAGATAGATGAGAGAGAGAGAGAGAGAGAGAGAGAGAGAGAGAGAGAGAGAGAGAGAGAGAGAGATAATAGGCGGATAGACAGATACATAAGAGAGAGAGATGATAGATAGCTGACAGATAGACAGATAAGACAGATGATAAATAGATAGATAGGTAGACAGGTAGATAGATAGATAATAGATAGCTAACTGAAAGGGGATGCTCAAATACTTGGATTTGAAGCCAGCAAATGACTGAATGTAAGCAGAGTGCAAAGAGATTTGACTTTACACAGGAGGCCTGAATGAATGACCAGGAAAGACCACTATTACCTAGTAATAAAAAATGCAATTGAGAGCAAAGGCAAGAATGGGCAGATAAGAACTAACAAGAAATAAATGTTACACTAACTGGTGAAAACCCTTGGTGGAAAAGGAGCACAAAATTCTGTGGCCTTTTTCTGCCCTGAAATGTTTTTTTAAATTTTTTATGATATAAATCTCATCTGTGGTTCAAGTGTCTGGCTGGGAGATTGGAGGAGCTACATGATGGAAAAGAAGTTCATAATTATGTATAGCTGAAAAGCACCTTTATGAGAGGAAACTGAGAATGACCATGTAGTGAAGAATATTTGCAATTTAAGGTAGGGCTATCACATCTAAGCCACATATTTAAAGCTTTATGTTTCTCCTTGCTGTCATCTGGTCATTATTTTGGAGTCTTCCTTAAGGTTCATCTACATGGATAACTGATGGTTTAGTTCTTGCATTCTAACCTCTATAGTTGCTCATGTGAAATATTTTATGCAGGCCCAGAAGCATTTGGCAATAAGAAAAGAGACCTCTAGTTTAGAATCCGGTTGTCTCAAATTTCTGTGCTGGATGTACAGTAAGAATTTGGTTTTAAAACCGAAACTGGACCCAGTTCTAAAGTGCCTTTCCCATAATAAAATCCTGAGAGGTCAGAAGCCTAGAGACTATCAAGCCATTTTTTTCACAGTATAGTTCTGTACAGGGGTGGGTTCCACTTACCTTCGCCACCGGTTCACATCGTGCCCCTGGTTCTGTAGTTCTTTTGAAGCATATTCCAAAATATTATTTTTTAAAAAAAAAACTGTTTGGTGTGAGAACTTTCAAAGACAACATTTCAGGAGAGTAAAATGACATCTTCCTTCCATCCCAACCTGTTTCATTGCTGCATCCATCATCCAGCTGACAGGTGACATGTGGCAGAGAGATGAAGCAGGAGAGATTTGTCCACCCCATCCCAGCCCTCACTGCTCCATCACACAATCAACTAGGCCCATGATGGCAAACCTATGGCACTCGTGCCACTGGTGGCACGCGGAGCCATATTTGAGGGCACGCAAGGCATTGCCCTATGTCAGCTCCAGCACACATGTGCGCGCTGGCCGGCTGATTTTCGGCCTTCCAAAGGGCGGGGAGGGTGTTTTCGCCCTCCCCAGGCTTCAGGAAAGCTTGGAGAGAGCGAAAAATGGCCCAACGGGCCTACCAGAAGTTTGTTTCCGAACTTCCGGTAGGCCTGTTTTTTGCCATCCACAGGTTCCGGAGGCTTTCCTGAAGCCTGGGGAGGGTGAAAAATGGCCCAACAGGCCTACCGGAAGTCCGGAGGCTTCAGTGAGGTCTGCGGGCATGTGCAGGAGGGAAGAGGGGGGGTGCATGCGGGGGGGGGAGGACATTGCATTATGGGTATGGGCATCCATCCATCCGCGTGCCCTTTTGGCACCCGAGCAAAAAAAGGTTCACCATCACTGAACTAGACTATTTTTGTGGACATGGGTTTAGCTGTCTTCTAGAAGAACTCTAGACCTGTGTTCAAAATAGCCCAACTGATTGGCCACTAGGGCAGAACGCTTCTGTGCTGGCAACATATTAGTTGGGCAACTTGAAAGATAGCCATCTCAAGCACTTGCCTACACTTGCATTCCCGGATCATGAGGCATTAAAGACAGTGATTCATGGTGGATTTTCCTATTGACCGATGATGCTTGGTAGGAGAGAAAGGAAAGAGACTTTCAGAATGAAAATTTACCTCTTACCTTCAGCTTTGCTAGATGTGATATGCTTCCTATGAAATAATCAATGTAACTTTTTCTTCTTCTTTTAGTTCTGCAAGGATGATTGGTTTTCATCAGCCCTTGGTTTTATTATTTACCATATACTGTATATGTAGTACTTCTCACAACAAGTGCAAGATTCTCTGCATATTGTGTCCTAACAGCAATCCTTGAAGAAAAGTTAAGTTTAGAGACAATGGCTGATTTGCACAACGTGCCAAATTATTATTTAATTATGGTTTATTGGATAAACCATTAATTGATTTCACACATTATATAATGTTACAAATCAGTTTATAAACCACAAGTCTGGGTTCGCCTTTTCCTTACAGTGTCTCATAATTCAGTTCTTCTGTTCAATTAATAATGAAATGAAGAGTATGATGAAACTGAGCAACAGGTATGATGGGTTTGTAATTCAAACAGGTGCTTAAGAAAATGTGAAAATTTTTCACATTTCCTTTTCATTATACTGCCCCCTCTTACACTACTAACTGACATGTCACAATTGGCCAGTATATGTTTTGTTCAATCACAAAAAACCGGCATCTATACAATTAGTAAGTACTGTATTAACATCTGGCAGAAGAAAGATAATTACATCTTTTAAGAGGTCTCTAAGGTCAATCCTTCTTTCTAGTCTCAAAGTGATAGTTATATTCATAGTCATTGACTAACCTTAAGATGTGCATTTATTGAAGCTAGTTTAGCCTTCTTTCCTAGGTCTGAATGTATACACACTAGTGTTCCCTTAATGAAGCTTAACACAGTTGGCAAATATTTCACTCATAAATCTGTCATTTACCAACAAATTGGCCCAATAAACATTGACTCAGTGAAAAACCCTGATAATGAAAGCTTTCTTCATGAGGAATAATGGACAGATTGTCTTTTTTAATCTGTTCCTTTTATCTACATGATTGCAAGTGTCAATAAATCTACTTGCACAAAGTCTGAATAATACCATAGGATACTATACGCTTCCCTGGTTGCTTTAAACAGACTTCTTTGTGACTATGGAACTGCGTTTGATATATGCAAAATAATATCCAGTCTGTGCATTTATTTGTTACTGTGGATACAGGGATATTCACTGAAAGTCATAAAAAAGTCTAGATGGCAGTTATGACAATGTGACAAAGTCTTTGCTCCTTTTAATACAGAGGTTTTCAAACTTGGCAACTTTAAGACTTCTGGACTTCAACTCCCAGAATTCTCCAGCCAGCATAGCTGGCTGGAGAATTCTGGGAACTGAAGTCCAGATGTCTTAAAGTTGGCAAGTTTGGGGACCCCTGTTAATGTTTGTCCTATGGATGACATACCGTACTTAAAAAGGGGCTTGAGGTCCATTCACGCGGTCAGGACTATCATCTTGATTCTTCTGCCCGCCCTCTCTCATACATATTCCTGCATAGATGTTTCCTTTCGCAGCTTTGCAAAATTAGATTTATCAGCCTGAACCCTAATACAGGTAGTTCTCAACTTACGACAGTTCATTTAGTGACTTTTCAAAGTTACAAAACGGCACTGAAAAAAAATGAATTACGATTATTTTTCACGCTTATAACTGTTACAGCATTCCTATGGTAATGCAATTAAAATTTGGACGCTTGGCAACTGGTCCATATTTATGACAGTTACGGTGTCCTAAGGTCCTGTGACCACCTTTTGTGACCTTCTTATAGGCAAAGTCAATGGGGAAGCCAGATTTACTTAACCACTGCATTGATTCATTTAACAACCATGGCAAGAAAGGGTGGTAAAATGGGGCACAATTCACTTACAGGTGAATTGTTTCGCTTAGCCACAGAAATGTTGGGCTCACTTGTGGTCATAAGTCGAACCAAAGTATTTCATGATTAAGTACTATATGTAGATGGGAGCAATAACACCAAAACATTAGAAGACAAAATCCTGGAAATGGGAACAGATAGAATTATTGGAAAAGTGACTATTATCTTGCTACAATTTTGGCAAAATTTGTACTTTTTTATGGTAATGATTTTGGATGATAATATAAATTATGATATTTTATAGTCAAATGTCAGAAAGGCAAAGGAATGGAAAAGGTTCTAGGTCAGTGATGGCGAACCTATGGCACGCGTGCCACAGGTGGCACGCGGAGCCATATCTCAGAGCACATGAGGCGTTGCCCTATGTCAGCTCCAGTGCGCATGCGCGTGCTGGTGAGCTAATTTTCAGCCTTCTGCCGTTTTCGCTCTCCCCAGGCTTCAGGAAAGCCTCCTTAAGCCTTGGGACAGCGAAAACGGCCCAACGGGCCAACTGGAAGTTCACTTGTGTGCATCACCCCCAGCCTCCTTTTCGCTGTCAGAGGTCTTCAGGAACTTCTTCGGCTTTGGACAGTTGCAGCCAGGCCTCTCACATCTCGGCCCATTTCTTCTGCAGCAGGGAAGGCTTTCCTGAAGGCCTCTGCAGTCGATAACAGAGCTCCAGATCGATCCGGAGCTCTGTTATCGGCTAGAGAGGCCTTCAGGAAAGGCCTTTAGGAAAGGCCTCTGCAGCTGATAACAGAGCTCCAGATCGATCCAGAGCTCTGTTATCGGCTGCAGAGGCCTTCAAGAAAGCCTTGCCTCTGCAGAAGAAATGAGCCGAAATATGAGAGGCCTGGCTGCAACTGTCCAAAGCCAAAGAAGTTGTGCGCATGCGTGGGGGACAGAATGGGGTGTGTGCGCATGCGCAGGGGGGAGGGCATTGCATTATGGGTGTGGGCACGCATGCGCACGCTATCGCACGTGCACGCACCCTTTTGGCACCCGAGCCGAAAAAGGTTCGCCATCACTGTCCTAGGTGGTGGGGAGTGAGGATGGATGTATAGAAAGGAAAAAAGGAACATGTAAACATTATGCATTGGAATTTAGAGAAAAAACTTAAAAGCCACTAATGTGTTTGTGTAGTTGTGGGTGGCTTTAATATTTATCTATCTCTCTAACTGAAGCCTGCTTGATAGTGGTTGTGTTGAAGGATGATGGCAAAAGTTGTCCTAATGTTAAACAAAACTTATTTGGCCTAGAAGACCTCCAAAGTCCCTTCCAACTCTGTTAATCTGTTAATTATTTATTATTCTGAATCACCTAGAGTTGACTTGCAGTTGGGCAGCACCTACATGGAATTAAATAATTAAACAAACAAACGAATAAATAAATAAATAAATAACTCAATTAAGAGAGTTAAAACTTATGTTTCTGGGATGTCTTTCAACTTCATTTGCAACCCTATCCTGTTCATCAATAAATTAACATCACTAAGTTGACTGGGGTCTGTTCAGTTACACATGCATGCATTTGAAGCTAAGCTGTAACATGTGCATCTTTGAGGAATAATAGTTGAAATAGAATACGGTATGAGCCCAGAATAGAAACACAAGAACTGGAGGGTTAAAAAATGAAGCACATGCTCAAGATCTTCAAAATTAAAGGAAGATGACTAGGAATTTTAAATATGGAACGATCCGGAGATAATTTGGAAAAGATAAGGACATACTAGTTGTAATGCTAATGCCTATCCTAACTCCATTCCCAGCCCTGTTTGTGAATTTGAGTTTTTACTGTTATTGAGTTTATACACAGAAACATGGTGAAGTCACTTTCATTTTAAAAACTGTAATATGCATTCGTGAGTCAAAATTACATCAAGAAACTCAAAAGAAGCTTGCATTATGTGTCAGTCTGAGTCGGCAGAGGTGGGATTCAGCAGGTTCTGACCAGTTCTGGAGAACCGGTAGCAGAAATTTTGAGTAGTTTGGAGAACCGGTAAATACCATCTTTGACTGGCCCTGCCCCGATCTATTATCTGTCTCCTAGTCCCAGCTGATTGGGAGGAAATGGGGATTTTGCCGTAACCTTCCCCTCGAGTGGGGAGGGAATGGAGATTTTGCAGTATCCTTCCCCTGCTACGCCCACCAAGCCACACCACGCCCACCAAGCCACGCCCACAGAACCGGTAGTAAAAAAAATTTGAATCCCACCACTGGTGTGAAGGCTGGGCTAAGTCATATTCTTTTGATATGCTTTCTGGAAAAGCATATGCTTTATGGAAAAGCATATGCTCTTGAACAAAACTGCAGAAAGAGACTTTCAGAATCTAGTAATGCTTGTAAGTCAAGGACCACCCCTGTAACATATTGTTGATCTGAACACATGAATAATATAATTTTGAGGGGGGGGGGGAAATCAGACATAGACAATAGAATAACAGAGTTGGAAGGGGACTTTGAGGTCTTCTAGTCCAACCCCCTGCTTAGGCAGGAAACCCTACACTGCTTCAGACAAATGGTTATCCAACATCTTCTTTAAAACTTCCAGTGTTGGAGCATTTACAACTTCTGGAGGCAAGCTGTTCCACTGATTAATTGTTCTAACTGTCAGGAAATTTCTCCTTAGTTCTCAGTTGCTTCTCTCCTTGATTAGTTTCCACCCATTGCTTCTTGTTCTACCCTCAGGAGAATAGTTTGACTCCCTCTTCTTTGTGGCAACCCCTGAGATATTGGAACACTGCTATCATGTCTCCTCTGATCCTTCTTTTCATTAAACTAGACATACCCAGTTCCTGCAACCGTTCTTCATATGCTTTAGCCTCCAGTCCCCTAATTATCTTTGTTGTTCTTTCCTGCACTCTTTCTAGAGTCTCAACATCCTTTTTACACCGTGGTGACCAAAACTGAATGCAGTATTCCAAGTGTGGCCTTACCAAGGCATTATAAAGTGGTATTAACACTTCACAGGATCTTGATTCTATCCCTCTGTTAATGCAGCCTAGAAATGTGTTGGCTTTTTTGGAAGCTGCTGCACACTGCTGGCTCATATTTAAATGGTTGTCCACTAGGACTCCTAGATCCCTCTCACAGTTACTACTTTTGAGCAAGGTACTACATATACTATACCTGTGCATTTTGTTTTTCTTGCCTAAATGTAGAACCTTACTTTTTTCACCATTGAATTTCATTTTGTTAGATAGCATCCAATGTTCAAGTCTGTCAAGATCCTTCTGTAATTTGAGCCTATCTTCTGGAGTGTTGGCTATTCCAACACTATTCCAAATCAGAGTTAAGGTCTGTGGGAGCAGAGCTGTCATGTGGGCCTTTTATAATTCAAAACTGTACAGGCTGTTATGGGAACACCCATGTTTTCCCATGTTACATCACTCATCTGCAAGCTGCTCTGATTCTCAGTAGGCTTCCAAACCCAATTCAAGGTCCTGGTTATGACTTATAAAGCTGTTTGTGGCATGGAACCAGGTTATTTGCAGGATCACCTCTCCCCAATTCTTTCTATCTATCCCATTGGATCTAGCAGGGTTCCAGGTCCCACCTGTTAAGCAGTACCATCAGGTGGATCCCAGGAAATTTGCCTTCTCTATTGCAATGCTTCTCCCCTGGAACACTATATACCAGTGATGGCGA
The DNA here is from genome assembly GCA_023053685.1 of Diadophis punctatus similis. Taxonomy (NCBI): domain Eukaryota; kingdom Metazoa; phylum Chordata; class Lepidosauria; order Squamata; family Dipsadidae; genus Diadophis; species Diadophis punctatus. The sequence goes on from JALIGW010000003.1 coordinate 57,656,303, forward strand.
ACCTATGGCACGGGTGCCACAGGTGGCACGCGGAGCCATATCTGCCGGCACGCGAGCCGTTGCCCTAGCTCAGCTCCAGTGCGCATGTGTGTGCTCACCAGCTGATTTTTGGCTCACGCGGAGGCTCTGGGAGGGCGATTTCGGCCTCCAGAGGGCCTCCAGGGTGGCGGGGGGAGTGTTTTCGCCCTCCCCAAGCTCCAAGAAAGCCTCTGGAGCCTGGGGAGGGTGAAAAATGGACCCACCGTGCCCACTGGCAGTCGGGAAATGGGGTGTGGGGGGGGTCACACATGCATGTGCAGGGGGGTGGGGCGGGGCAAGTGAGGGGCTTTGAATTATGGGTGTGGGCACGCATGCACATGCAACAGCGTGCACACACACTATTTCGGCACCTGAGGGAAAAAAGGTTCGCCATCACTGCTATATACCTTTGTGGGGCCCTGACCCTGCTAGCATGTCATAGCTCCTAGAAGATCTGGTTGTTCATTGAGCATAAAGTTTGGAAGTTAGGCGTGATTTTGTGCTGATTTGCTGATTTCATTAATAATGGTGGTTTGTAATGGTTTTGTTTTTATTTAGCCATGGTGGCGCAGTGGTTAGAATGCAATATTGCAGGCTAACTGCCCACTGCCAGGAGTTCAATTCTGACGGGTTCAAGATTGACTCAGCCTTCCATCCTTCTGAGGTCGGTAAAGTCAGGTCCCAGATTGTTGGGGGCAATATGATGCTATTGTAAACCGCTCAGTGAGTGCTGTAAAAGCACTGTGGAGCGGTATATAAGTCTGAGTGCTATTGCTATTTGGTGTTAATCCTTTGTGCACTGCTTAGAATTTACAATTGTAAGATGGACAGCTATACACAGTGCAGAAATTTACAGACATCTCTAAAATCCTGTTTTCACTTTGTCATTATGGGGTACTGAGTGTAGATTAATGAGAGAGAAAAAATGAATTTCAACAATTGTAGAATCAGGTTGCAGCATAACAAAATTGACAAAAGTGAATACTTTCTGAATGTACTGTAAACCAATACATTAAAGAAAGTGCTCTAACAGTACAGGAGTACAAGCAAAGAGGCAGACACCTATAATAAGACTAACCCAACAATAGCAATCACCATCAGAACCCCAGCAAGGACACAGATGCTGATGAAGACAAAGTCACTGGTATCTTGAGCCTTGCTCTCATAGACATCTGCTACTCCTACATCCTTTGGCTGAGACTCTACCAGATTCTCAGCATACTGGTTCAGCCTGTAGGGATTAGAGCCAGAGATCAGATTCACAAGGGCCTCTTTCCTTTTAGGCTCACATTGCACTTCGTATTGGTGAATATCCTCCTGGTTTCCATCGGAAAAGTCAATGTACAGAATGCTGACAATCACAGATGTGTTGTTTCTTTTCTAAACGAGAGAAGGAAAGAACGGGTTTTAAAAATAAAACAGTTTCTGGTACACAAAGCTTTGAATACAGATAACTAAGGCCATTAGACCAAGCTGAAGATGGGCTACTACAAGTGACAAATGATGGCTTTCAGGTTTCAGTCCTGTAGTGCCACGCGGGAAGCAAAACTGGATGCTTTTCGAGCCCTTGCTGAGCTGCCTGGCACAGCTTCTCAGCTGCATTTGGCTTGAAGATTCATATACTGTGCAAACCTAAAAGGAGACAGGTGGCAAGACGACTTTACAAACAGGTAAAGTTTTTGAGGGAAAATTGTGCAATAATTTTGCAACTTCTCAGTGTGATAAATGGGTAGGCTGGCTAGAAATAATACTAAGCTTTGTGGGTGTGCAGATGAAGTTTTGAGTAAAGAACAATGCCAATATTTTTGTGACCACATACTGAGATAAGGATCCACTTAGAACATATTATAACGTGATTTAAATAGAACCATGGCGTGCAAATCATTTAACCTGCTTGGGTATTTTTAATTTTTATTTCTGGGATCACCACCGGCAGGGAAATCTTCTGTACCTGCCCTAATGAACTATAAAAGAATCTGTTTTATAGGTTGTGGTACCTCCCTTGTGGGGCAGCTATCCGGACAGCCCTGACCTTTTGGGCCTTTGGGAAGGCTGTACAAATCTGTCTTCCTCCCCCCCACCATAGGTTTTAAGGGGCATATTGGTAGGGGAACTCCATATAGGACTCTTTGATTGAAGATAATGCATGAGCTGCCTCAGCTTTTGTATTTGTGCATTTATTATGTTTGCTTGTACTTGTATTTATGATCTTTTTATTGTTTTCTAGTGTATTCCACTCAGAATTATTGCTTAAGACTGCTGGCATTATAAAGTTCTTAAATAAATAAAATAACATAGATGAATTGAAATTCATAACATAAACAACCATCCTTCCTTCCCTCATGATAAATGTCCGGTTTATGTGCACTTAAGGCTGTACTAAAATTCTGGGGCCAAGCTGATTATTGTGAAGTGGGACATCCATTATGACTTTTTAAAAAACTTAAAAATAGCAGCAGGAGAGTGATGCCTTAATTCAGTGTTTCTCAACCTTGGCAGTTTGAAGATGTGTGGACTTCAACTCCCAGAATTCCCCAGTCAGCGTTGCTGGCTGTGGAATTCTGGGAGTTGAAGTCTACACATCTTCAAACTGCCAAGGTCGAGAAACACTGCCTTAATTGGATTGGATAGTGAATGGTGTCCCTATCAAGACTGTATATCTGGAAGCAGTTCATTATCAATGGAGGATTTTCTCTCAATGCAAAGAAGCAGAATGATCAATAGGACCTCAGTAGGAAATGAGAGAGTTAAGTTCCATTTCCCTGCCTGTGGTGATCCCAGAAATAAAAATATCTAAACAGACTAAATACAAAAGATGGAATGTTAAATCTAGTTTGGCCCTCTGTTTTTTATTATATTATCTGAGTATGTTTTAAATAAAAAGTGAACATCTGGAATTATTTTGCTTAGTAAACAGACTATTTCCATATGAATTAATGCTTTTCTTCACAATTTCTTTTTAAAAAGTCAATTCCTCAAACTATCAGCCAGACAATGAGAATGGGCTTGTGTCCTTGAAAGAAAGTAAACCACAATCACCTTCCTTATATAGTTTTACATAATATATAGAGAAGAAAGAAAGAAAGAAAGAAAGAAAGAAAGAAAGAAAGAAAGAAAGGAAGGAAGGAAGGAAGGAAGGAAGGAAGGAAGGAAGGAAAGAAAGAAAGAAAGAAAGAAAGAAAGAAAGAAAGAAAGAAAGAAAGAAAGAAAGAAAGAAAGAAAGAAAGAAAGAAAAAAGAAGAAGAGGAGAAGAAGAAGCCTACAACAATAAATAAAATAAAATAATAATAATAAATTAGGTATAGAGGACGAGCCAATATCCCAATGACTACTTGTCCAAATGGATGCTTCAATAGGGCATTGAGCAAAATTATATGGTCTGAGTCAGTAGAGAGTCAAAGGTATTAATAGAGGTCTACACCACATATAATTTCATGTCATAAATTACCATATCCTACAGTATATGTACATCCAATGCATAAAAAGGCAAGTTAACATTTTCTTTTATCTTCCTCTCTAAAATATCAGAGACAGTTTTTTTATGTGTATGTATATACGTGAGTAGATATATAACTATCAGGAATCTTTTGTGTGCCACTTTGAGTGAGTTCCTTGGCAATATACTTTTGCAATATGTCTAGGACAGGTGATTCAATATATTAAATAAATATCTATATTAGATGACCTATTCTTCAGTAATAATCATTTTGAACTTCAGCCTTAATTGTCCAATGATATGAGTATATCATTGTTAATTTCATGAACATGTTAGTCTTGCAGTTTCTAATTATTTGCGCTCAGCTAGCAAAGCAAAGGAGGACTTCAGAGGATTTCAGAGAAGAGGATTTCCCTCACGAAACCTCTGAAACACATTCAGCAGCAGATGCTATCATGATCAAGATGTTACAGGAGCAATGGACCTTTCTATGGTTTTCATAATAACACAACTGCTGCCATTTGTGGTTGGTGGGTAGACAGCTCCTTTCATCTTCGCTCAGAATTAGTAGCTAAAACTCTGCCCTTTCCACACAGATAATGTACTTGCGGTTCCATGCCACAGGTTTCAAATCTTGCATGTATCCGAAAGGTCAAGCCAACCACTTGTGCAGGGCAGGAGGGGACTCCTAAGTAGATTTTATTTCGCTCCAGCTGGGCCAAAGACTCTGTGGGGATTTGGATTTGAAACTCTGTTCTTGTGCAGCTGACATTCATCGGGACAACTACATTGAGGAGAAACAAAACAAAGAAGGAATCTCTGAAATCATAAAATCATACAGCCAGTGACAATCTCTGGAGTTAACACACATGGCACAACACTATCTATAAAGTAGATAACATCCTCTCTTCTAATCTAAAGTCTTACACATGCACCAAATCACTATTTGATCCAATTTTAGAGATAATAAGCCATATTTGTCTACTATACGGTAGATATAGCCTATCATGTGGTTCTTGCTACAACTCCCCATGTAGTCTCCCATAGATTACAATATTTTGGGAATCTATATGAAATAGCGCTCTACATGGGGCTACCCCTGAAGAGTATCCGGAGACTCCAATTGGTGCAAAATGCGACTGCACGTGCTGTGGTGGGTGTGTCACGATACACCCACGTATCACCGATACTCCACCAGCTGCATTGGCTGCCCATCGGTCTCCGGGTGCAATTCAAGGTGTTGATCATCATCTTTAAAGCCCTACATGGCTTAGGACCAGGTTACCTCCGGGACCGCATCCTCCCACACACTTCCCTTCGACCGGTGAGGTCCCACAGAGTGGGCATCCTCCAGGTCCCGTCAGCCAAACAATGTCGACTGGCAGGGCCTAGGGGGAGGGCCTTCTCTGTAGGGGCCCCAGTTCTCTGGAACCAACTCCCCCCGGAGATCTGGATTATCCCCACCCTGCTGGCCTTCCGAAAAGCCATTAAGACATGGCTCTTCCTGCAGGCGGGGTAATTTTGTGAGACTATTACATCGGATGTTTTCCCCCATGTATGTTTGTGTGATATAGATGTTATTAGTTGTTTTTAAATTGCTTTTAATGATTTGGTTGGTTGTTTTATTAAAATGTTGTACGCCGCCCTGAGTCCTCAGGGAGTAGGGCGGCATAGAAGAACCTCCAAATAAAATAAATATAACAACCCAGAGAGCTTTCTGCTGACATTAGATTCTCTGGATGCGACTGCGTTGTGAAATTGATTAGGAAACAGGGTTAGAGTTGGGATCTCATGATCTCTAGTTTCCCCAAGTAATTGGTGGGCAGCAAAAGGTTGCTGTTGTTGTTTTTAAAAACCTGACCAAGTATAGATGTCTCTGTATATGTCTTTTCAGTCAGAATACTGAACTTGGAAAGAATCATTGCAAATTCTCCATCAAATCTATGCCCAGAGAAATTGGATGGCAGTTTATCCAAATTTCTCCAGAGGAAGGAGAACATCAAAAATTTGCCCAAGGTAGGGTTCCCCCTTAGCAGTGACAGTTTTGAAAATCCCTACATGACAGGAATTTTCTCCTCATGTCTTCCCTTGGATTTAACTGATATGTGACAAGCTAGCAGGAATATTGAACATTCCTAGAAAGAGAGGAAGGAGGAAGGACATTGATACACAACTCTTCTTGGATAAATCGTAAGTAAAAGAGCACAAAAATACAGCGTTTCTCCAAAATTCTTTGCATCTTTGAACGGATATCTATATATCTATATCTATATCTATATATATCTATATATCTATATATCTATATATCTATATCTATATCTATATCTATATCTATATCTATATCTATATCTATATCTCTATATCTCTATATCTCTATCTCTATCTCTATCTCTATCTCTATCTCTATCTCTATCTATCTATCTATCTATCTATCTATCTATCTATCTATCTATCTAGATAGATAGATAGATAGATAGATAGATAGATAGATATAGATATAGATATATATAGATATATATACTGAATGAGAGATGGTACAAAGAAATACCATATTTTTCAGAGTATAAGATGCACCTTAACCGCCTCCCCAAAAGTGGGTGAAAATTTAGATGCGTCTTATAGACCGAATACGGGCATTTTTGGCCTTCCGAACTCTCCGCACGTCATGTTTTCACCCTCCCCGGCCCCCAGAAGCAGGTCAAAAACGGGTGCATTTTTGGTAAAAACAGGCTGTGCAGACCACTACAGAGTGCTTCTGGGGGTCTGGGAGGGTGAAAACGCGACACGTGGAGGGCTTGGGTGAAAATGGGCCGTGCGGAGCAGTAGTGGGTTTTAAATCCCATTGCTACTGGTTTGCGTGTGCACGAGCGTGCGCATGCATGCACAACGCTTCTGTGCATGTGCAGAAGCGTCCCGGGCGGGTGGATGGAACCTCCCACTGCCGCTGCTACCGGTTCACCAAACGGGTCGAACCGGGAGCAACCCACCGCTGGTGCAGAGCACTGCAGACTGCTTCTGGGGGCCTGGGAGGGCAAAAATGCAACATGCGGAGGGCTTGGGAGCCCAAAAATGAGCCAGTTTTTGGTGAAAATGGAACCATTTTTGATGAAAAAGTGCTTCTGGGGGCCTGGGAGGGCAAAAACATGACGCGTGGAGGCCAAAAACTATTTTTTTCTTGTTTTCCTCCTGTAAATTTAGGTGCGTCTTATAGTCTGGTGTGTCTTATAGTTTGAAAAATACGGTACATACTGTATAGTATTTCCCAAGCATTACATGTAACCTTTATAGTCATTTCAGTTGCTCAGGTGGTTTTAATATCTTCTGCTCATGGCCCAAATTCAATACATACAGTATTGGGCTGTTTTGTGCATCCTGTGCTCGTGTTATATTTTTAGAAAGCTGACATCATTACAAAGTCTCCCACACTATAGATCTTGCTATACAGGAAAAGCCAGTGTTCATTACTTCAAGATTTAAAGTAAGAATATTATAGGTTTCTGTTCTGATATACTACCAGCCAATGTAGAATATCCCACATATGTGCCAAGCCCTAAAGCCGTGATGGCGAAATATATATCATCTGTTCCTGCTATCTACATCAGAGTTAGGGGAATATTTCTGTACAGAGATTAACAGTTGTATGGTGGGATTTTATATCACTGGCAGCAACAATGTAAGCAGATCATCCATTTAAAGGTCTAAATTTTCAGGACCAAGAAGGTGGTCAGACATAGAAATATGTCTTCATGAATTGTTAGATAAATTATAATATAAGTAAGGATTTAGCAACCAAAATAAGTTATAGTGATAACATTATGGAACACTTTAACATATAGAAACTGGTTATATGAAGGCCACATGGGATAGAATAGTGCAAAAATTGAGAATGACGAGTACAAATATAGTAACAAAAACAGGGAAGAAGAAAACATTAAATCCAGCTACAGTTTCTCCTGCACCTTCCGCACAAATATCAATTGACAGTATGTTGGGAGCTGAAAAAACAGGTTCAGCAATTAATATGCAAAGCATGAAATTAATGCTACAAAACATACAGGAAACCATGGCCAAAACACAAGAATCTATAACAAAAACACAAAAAAGGTGCATTTCTAACCTATTCATTTTGGGGGATAGAGTAAGGTGACCAGACGTCCCGCTTTTGGCGGGACAGTCCCGCTTTTTAATAATTTGTCCTGCGTCCCGCGGCGTTTCAAAAAAGTCCCGCTTTTTGAATTTGAATTTGCCCTGCACACCCCTCTGCCTCCTGCCTCGCCTGCCTCCTCCTGCCAGGCAGGGAGGGAGGGCAGTGAGAGGGGCAGCGGCGGTCTTGCCTGTTCGTCGCCGCAGAGGCGAAGAAGCTGGTGGCGTTCGCGGCGCGGGGCTTCCCCTGCCCGCTTTTCCCGGCCACCGGGACGCCGCCATTTTACCCTCTGCGCAAGCAGAATGCTTTGCGCATGCGCAGAGGGCAAAAGAATGCAAATGGCGGTGTCCCGGCGGCCGGGGGAAAGCGAGCAGGGGAAGCCTCGCGCCGCGAACGCCACCAGCTTCTGCGGTGACGAACAGGCAAGCCCGCACCGGTAGGAACCCACCCCTGGCTGCGATGAAGGGGGTGTTTGGGGGGGTGCACAAAGCTGCAGGATAAGAGAGACGGACCCCTCCCATCTTGCTCCCCTAGAACCCCCCCCCCCCCGTCAATAGTGTCCCGCTTTACAAATATTAAAATCTGGTCACATTAGTGTCAGAGTTACGCAATAAATCAGAAGCTTCAAAAGATAACTGCATTTTGCTGATTCAAATAACTTCTTTATAAGTAGAATAAAACATTAACAATACCACACTTTGTTTCAGATCACATGTTGAGATGTTTTCATACTGGAGTATAATGGTGGACAGACTAAACCACACCCTTCTTCTTGCTAAGTTTCTGGACATGCTCAAATAACACTTCAGCCTGATTGGCTGACTCAATCACATGGCTCTCCCAGTCATGAATATTCCAACACTCCTCCCTTCATTACTGGGAGAGACATCAAACCTATTGGATTTAAACATTTCCTATAATGGACGCCACCCAATGGTTTGGTCATCATGTCTGCTAAATTATCCTCTGAAGAACAATGATGTAAACGTATCATTTTTTCTTTTACAGCTTCCCTGACATTACAATACTTAATGTCCACATGTTTACTTCTGTTCTTCACTCTGTCACCTGTTGCCATTTTTATACAAGCAGCATTATCTTCATAAACAGTTACAGCTTCATTTACATTTACATTTAAATCTTGTAACAACTGTACATACCAAACTACTTCAGAACATAACTCAGACAATGCAATAAACTCTGCTTCTGCAGTTGAAATAGCAACCGTTGTTTGTTTTCTGGACTTCCAACCAACTAAAGCCCCTCCAAACATTATTACAATTCCAGAATTAGACTTTCTGGTTTTTACATCATTTGCATAATCACTATCAACATAACATTTCAATTTTAATTCTTCAGTGACCTTTATTTGAAGACCCAAATTCACAGTTCCCTTCAAATACCTGAGAATTCTTTTCACACCCATCCAATGCAACTTTGTAGGTGTAGCAGTAAAGCGACTTAAGATGCTCACTGCACAAGCTATGTCTGGTCTGGACCACTGTGACAGATATAACAAACTCCCTATTGCAGAGTGATATATCTCCTGATCACAGGCTTCACTTTTATCCTCACCCAAACTATTGTAAAAATCTGTGCTCATAGGTGTAGGAGCAATATTACAATCTTTCATGTTATACTTCTCTAATAATTGTTCAATTTTTCTCCTTTGACTGAGAATATAACCCTTTTCAGTTTTTTGTATCTCTACTCCGAGATAATTCTTTATTTCTCCCAAATTCTTTAATTCAAATTTCTTTTCTAACTTATTAGCAAATTCTTTAACTTGTGATGCATCCTTTGCAATGAAACAAAGATCATCCACAAATGCTAATAGTAGACAATTCCCACCTTGTAACTTTCCAGTGTATATGCAACCATCAGCTTTGCAACTCTTGAACCCAAGACCTTTCAATGCAGTATCAAGACAGATATTCCAATTTCTGGCTGACTGCTTCAGCCCATAAATGGCCTTGTTCAATTTATACACCATGTTAGGCTTTTTATTTTCATACCCTGGCGCTTGAACCATATAAATTTCTTCCTCTAATTCAGCATTGAGAAATGCAGTGGTTATATCAAAATGCCAAATTCTATGCCTGTATGCTGATGCTAATGCCAGTGCTAGTCTTATGCTCTCAGCTTTTACAGTTGGCGCGAACACCTCATCATAGTGCACATTCTTTAATTGAGAAAAACCTTGTGCCACCAATCTTGCCTTATACTGTACTTCATTATTGGGTAATACCTTTTTCTTATATACCCACTTACATCCTACAGCTTTCGTACCCTGTGGCAAAGTCACAGATGTGAACACTTCATGATCTCCCATGGATTTCATCTCTTTATCCATGGCTTCCTTCCACTTTTCTTGTTCAACTTTTGCTAATGCCAATACTTCCTTATAGTTTCTTGGCTCATACCACACATTACACACTTTAACTTTACTGGCAGAATACCTGTCTGGCGGAACCCCTCTGTTCCTACGCTCTGACCTACGTGGCATTGCCTGTTCTTGTGTTTCAAGCTTTTCTGGCTTCATATCTTGTTCAGACTCTCCTCCCTGAACATAGACACCTTCAGTAAATGATTCACCATCATTACATGAGTTATTGTCACTAAGTGGATCACCGTCGCTAAGTGGATCACCGTCACTAAGTGAGACATTTTCAGAATTTGCATCAATTCTGTTCCAATTTTGTTCTGCAAAACTAGCAGACCTTGAAATCACTATCCTTTTACTTCCATCGCTAAAGCGATACCCTTTTGAGCCTGGCTCATAGCCCACAAATCTGAGCTTTCTAGCCTTTTGTTGTCCCTTTCTTCTGATTGCCTTTGGAATATGTACCCATGCAGTACTTCCAAATATTTTTAAATGTGCTAGAGAAGGCTTTCTCCCATATAGCATTGCATATGGAGTATTATTGATGGATGAACTCCATAGCCTATTAACTAAATAATTGGCAGTCAGTATGGCTTCACCCCAATATGACCTGCTCATACCAGAATCCTCCAGTAATGAGTCTTTCATTGTTTGCAAAACACCATTCCTCCTTTCAGCCACTCCGTTCTCCCCCGGTGTGTAAGGATTTGTGTGCCTGTGTCTTATTCCCAATTGTCTCAACCATTGTTGAAAATTTGTTGACATAAATTCAGAACCTCTGTCAGTTTGCAACTGACATACCTGTTGTTTGTACCTTCTCTCTACAAAGCTTAACCATTGCTTAAATTGCTGTAGCACCTCTGTTTTACTCTTAAGTAAGTAGCAAAACCCAAACCTGCTGTAGTCATCCACAATGACCAGCGCATACTTTGCTCCTCCCAAACTGGCTTGCATAGGCCCAATTAAATCAGCATGCACCAGTTCTAGAGCTCTTGTGGTTTGTCTTGTGCTAAACTTGCTCACTGGGAATGCTTTGGATTTCGATGCTTTGCATACTGCACAATCCAAATATGCCTTACATCCCTTCAAATCTAATCCTTCTGCAAATTCTTTCATTTGTTGAACAACCTTAAAATTAGCATGACCAAGTCGTCTGTGCAGAAGATGAACACATGAATTATGTTCTGCTACATTTTTAAATATCTGGGAACAATGTGGGACCTTTTGTCCCTGCAATACATAAAGATTATCCTCTTTTATGCCCTGTGCACAAACATTCCCATTTCTTTGGATGATACACTTCCCATTAACAAATGTGGTTTCATAACCTTGCTTGTCTAAACTAGACACACTTAACAAATTATGCTCCATTTCAGGTACACATAACACATCAGTAAACCTGGAGTCCAAATATGGAATTTGCACATCGCCTCTTCCAATGATTTTAGCCTTTTGACCATTGGCTAAGGCCACTTCTTCATGGTTTCCTGGGAAAAATCTGGAAAATAAGTCAGAATTATTAACAATTGTTTGACTAGCCCCACTGTCAATCAACCATTTGTCTCTATTGTTATTATAACAAACTTTTGCAACTGCAATCTGTCCTTGCAAATAATGTCTCTTGTCTTGCATATTTCTTTTCTGTGTACAGCTTTTCTGCAGATGATTGGTCTTTCCACAAATGAAACACGCTTTCTTAACTTGCTTGCAGAATTGTTGCTGTGTAACTTGATCTCTCCTGCCTCTGCTCTCCTCTTGTCTGCAGACACCTCGGCTGTTGCTAGAGATAGGCAGCCTGTGGAAAATTTTGCTGGAGACTTGCTGTAAGTTTCCACTGTACTCCTTGTTGAGCCCCCGCCTGTGGAATTTTCCATCAGCATGGCTGAAAATCCTTTTCTCATATTCATTCAATAAACATGATTTCAAAGCCTCCAAATTCAAATCTGCTTCTGGCTTACTTTCAAAAATAGCTGATACAGTCTCCCAGCTCTGATCCAAACTATTTAACACTAATAAAACTTTCTGGGACTCTGGAAACTTTACTCCACGTTGCTCCAATTCTAGAAAATTAGACTGCATTTTCATTAAATGATCTTCCATAGAATCTCCTGTCTGCAAACTCATTCTGAAAAGCTTTCTTGAAAGTTGGACCACATTACACGCAGAAACATTGACATGTACTGCTTTCAATTTCTGCCATATTTCTTTTGCAGACTTTAATTCAGCTACATTTAAGAATTGATCATCCCCCAGACTTAACAGAAGATAAGCCATAGCTTTGTCATGAGCCTTTTGATCTGCTGCTCCAAGCACTTGCGGGGGGTCTGCTACTATGTCCCATAATTCTTTTGCTTTCAAAAAACATTCCATTTTTGCAGCCCAAATTAAATAATTTTTCTTCCCCAATTTGAGTATTGGACTGTCTTTAAATTCCATAGCAGCAGCCATCCTGCTTTATTTTTCTTGTCTGCCTGTTCCTTTAACAACACAGACAGCTTCTTATCAGCTTTAAATTACAATGCAGTTTTAACTTTACTTCTTGAGCGATTTCTGGGCCCATAACCTGTCAGAGTTACGCAATAAATCAGAAGCTTCAAAAGATAACTGCATTTTGCTGATTCAAATAACTTCTTTATAAGTAGAATAAAACATTAACAATACCACACTTTGTTTCAGATCACATGTTGAGATGTTTTCATACTGGAGTATAATGGTGGACAGACTAAACCACACCCTTCTTCTTGCTAAGTTTCTGGACATGCTCAAATAACACTTCAGCCTGATTGGCTGACTCAATCACATGGCTCTCCCAGTCATGAATATTCCAACAATTAGGATAGAGGGCCCAGGGCAAAGGAACAGTTAATGCTGAGCTGTTGCCTTCTGCAAACACATAACAGATGGGTCTTAGACAGATCCCTTTATGAGTACAGAGGAAAGAAATTAGTACATATTCCAGGACCTCATACTTTAGCTAAGAAAAATTTAGAAAAATGCATCTATAGTTTGAGATGATGCCACTGATGTGTATTTGTGGAATAATGATTAAACATAATTCTTATACATAAATAAGGTAAAAATCCTGTGTTACATATTGGACATTTTTAACACCCTCAAAATACTAAGACTGATATATGTGTGGATGTAAAATTAGGACAGAAAAATAACTGGCAAAGAAAGTAGATGGTCCTGAATATCTCAACCCGATTCTAAATCGGCTAGAAAAACAAGGCAACCCAAATAATGAAGTTGTCTTCATTTATGCTGAATATCTCTGGAACTGCTCTCAGGCCATAAAGCTGGACATTCTGCTGGTGTAGAAAAAAAAATATACCCAATATTAACACAATAAAATATAATCAAATTCTACAGTAAAAATAAAAGTGTATATGATCAGCAAAATCAAAAACGCTCATAAAGATGCAGTTCCTAGAACAGTCAAGAAGTTGCTGAGGCAACAGGGGACCTATTTATGGCCATGTAGAATTTGGGTGAAGGTGGGGATTTTTCCAATTAAAAAATTCAAATCTAGAACTATGAAAATGATATCTTTAGCAGGTTCTAATTCAAACTGGAACCTTCTGGTACATTTAAGAGCTTGTTTATACATAACAATGGAAAAAAAATAAAGTTGGCTGACACCTATAACTATACAATGTATGAATTAGTTACTGTGGATGTCATTATTCGGGGAAAGCTAATTTCCATATAGTAGCCTTCTAGAGCCTTTGTGAGCTAATTATCTTCAAACTATTTTGCTTTTCTCTTGATCCTCACATTTTGATTTTATTCCACATGGTTTATCCAATAATAGATCTTACCTCCAAAATAGGCTACCGAGAAACCTCGGTTGGCTGTATTCCTGTCAGTGTGAAGGACCAACAGCAAGTTGTTTCTACTGGATATAATTGGAGATAGCATTTCTCTCCCACACCACTTTCCTAGCAGAGATGCCTTCTCGGTACCTCCATCAAACACAGCCAAATGGTCATAATCGCAACCATCTGTCAGGCTGTTCCGTCCCTCGAGATCCAGGTCCAGGAAAAAAACTTTGATTCGATAACCTAGAGGCAGCTGGATGGTCCATCGACACTTGATATTATTGGGGTAAGAGTGTGGATATTGAGGACTGGAGAAATTTCCTTTGACAGCGGTATACACCTCCTGACATGCACCTGGTTGCAAGGGAAAAACCAATGAAATACAATGGCAAGCAAAAAAAAAAAAAAAAACACATTCATTTTATTGTGTAGGATCACCTAAAATTTTTTTCTTCAAACTTCTTCCTTTACTTCAATGCATTTTTTAAAATAGTTTTCACTCTGCTCAGACTTGGTTTGAAGTTATGATACAAGGGACATAAATAATAAACCATTAAATTGGTGGCCTAACCTAAAAATAGCTAGAACTGGAAAAGTGGGCCACTATGAGTAGCTGATAGTAGGAGGCAGCTATCTAAGCCAATCTCATGAGAATTTTATCCTGCAGTTTGGGCTAACATTGTCAGCCATTCAAGACAGGAAACCAAAGTGATGCATGCTAATACTACTTTTATTATAAGGTTACAGTCACAGAATCTTGCAAGTCTGAATGCATTTCCTCCCCCCATCTTATCTTCATATTAACGAGGGAGGGTCTTGTCTGAGACAAGTTACTCAGGTTACAGTTTTGGCTCAGATTCAAATTTCTTTTATCTAACTGTCCCAGAGATGCTTTTCTAAAAGGCAACTGGACTTACTTGGTTTTTTTCTTTGAAAACGTTTCACTTCTCACCCAAGAAGCTTCTTCAGTTCTTCAGGGGTGAGAATATTCTTCAATTTCATGCTTCCTCACTACCATCACTATCCAAATGCTTGTCTTTAGTCTGTCTTGTAATTTTTTTGTTCCTGGGATTTTTACTCATATTTTTTGTGGTCAAGATATCTTCTGAATATGTGCCACATATCCTAAGCTGATCTAAAGCTTAGGTTCTCCAGAATATAGTAAATAATGTGGCAGTAAAATAATGATAACTTTATCAGATGTAAATGGATAGTAGCGTTAATGTCATGTTGCCTTACCTAGCATTGGGGGAGTCCTTATTAAGAACACACAGAAGGTTTAAGATTCATTAGGAAGGCTGGAAAACTTTGAATAAATGAGTTTCATTTCCTTTGTTGATTTTAGAAGAATGAAGCTTTCTTTTTCAATGTAGGCAGAATCTCATATTTTGGGCAAAGATTAGTGAATATCTATCATTGGACTCAATCAAATCTTTATTATGGGCAGAGAGCAGCATAAGAAAAATGAGATAATTTTTTAAAAGCTAAAGACTAAAAAAAGTTACACAAGGTTAAAAAAACCTTTAAAATACATTTTAAAAAGTATGTGTGTATATACTTTTTTTTGTATATGTGTATATATATTTCCAAAGGTCTAAAAAAATTATTTGGATTTGATTTCCAAGAAGATTCCAAAAATCATTTCATCGCTTTGTATCATAATACTGATTTGTGAAAAATATTAATCTTTGTACCATACCTGAAAAGAAATATGCCTTGAAGCCTTTATTAGCAATGTTAAAATCTGATTTGAATACCACCAATAGTTCATGTGCAGAAGATACCACCTCTGGAGGTTTCGTGTTGCCACAGTAGTAACTGAGAAGTGTATCTTCCATTGTGGGCCCATCAAAGATGGCCACATAGTCAAAATTACACTGCTCGCTGTGTTCCATCTGGAAGTCAACAAAAATCAGTTTGATGACAGAATTGGACGTTCCCTGGATGAGCCAGTGGCACTCAGCATTGTTGGGATAATTTTCTGGGTAATCAGGGCTTGTGATTGATCCGGACAATCCTGTGAGCACACCCCCACAAACATCTGGAAGCAAGAAAGTACAAGATGTATTAAAATAAGACACAGAGATAGAAATAAGGAAAGTTCCTATGTGGAACTCTGTATCACAGAAAATAATCCTAACCAGGCAAGGGAACCCCTGGAGGAGTAGAGGAAATAAGAAGTGCTATGGATGGGAGGTAATGAACAGGAATGGTATGCAAGTGTATGTATATATAAAAATATAAATATTTGAGGCTGAATATGATAAATAAAATTAGTGAGAGGCAGGAATCAGAAGCCAGAAAATTGTCCAGATTATGAGTGAATAAAAGAGAATATATGTAGCTCAGGGTGGAACTGTGGAGTCCTTGGTGCTCTCTGGGCTTGGTTGCTTTCTTGCAAACATTTCATTACCTTATTAGGTAACATCATCAGTGCTGACTATGGATGTTGGAAGATTTAATATATAAAAGGAGGGAAATGCTAGTTCACGAAATTTGAAAAGCACTGGATGATGCTTAGTTACCATCATTTCAAGATGAAAAAAACTATTAACAAAAAATTTGTTATGGCATTCGTGCAACCCAAATAAAAACATACTTACTCTTACTAGTAACCCCAAATGCAGCCTAACTAAAAAAATATTCCTATCTTCAGATTGTTTACTCTGGAGTAGTCATATTGAAATCAATAAGCTTTCCTTCCGCATCACTAATGGTTTGGAGATTACAGCCAGGAGTTTCAATTGTTGGGTCATTTCTGCTTTCAATTACAGCAAGACAATAAGGAAGAAGCAATAAAACTACAGTGGGAGGGAGAGCAGGATAAACCCTGAAACCTTTTCCTGCTGCTGTTGGCCCCTGAGTGGGAAAAAAAAATCCAGTGTGATTTCTGGATCTTTTGGATCAATGTTCATGAAACACCTTTGAGAAAAATGAATGGATATATTTGTGTGTTTGTGCGCACGCGCCTGCACTCTGAGTGCACTACTTTTAAAAAAAAATCATTAAGAGTTTGCATTTTGCATTATACTATCTGATGATCCCACGATGCCATTTTTAAAGCTTTAATATAGAATGGTAACTGCTTTTGAGGGAAGTCTGAGCAAGGTTTTTGAAGCAGTTTGAACTCCAAAAATGACTGGCAAGTTCCAGAAACAGTTCCTGTTCAGCTATAAAATCGATGAAGTGATTTTTGCCATTTTGCCAGTTTCGGGCTAGGGCGAGGATTCCAGAGTAGGCTTGCTGCCTGAGCAGTTCAAAATAGCTAATACACATCATGAAACTTTAATGAAATGTCATGTTACATTTATGTATTAAATTATATCCTGCCCTTTATTCAAGAGCTCATTATTCTCTTTATGCCCCAACCGTTCTGTAGAGTAGGTTGAACTGAGAGAAACTGGTTCAAAGACGCCTAGAGAGCTTCTATGACGGAGGGTAGATTTGAACTTGGTCCTCTCAAGTCCAACATTTAACTTGTGAACAACACTGACAGAGAATGAACAATATTTAAATAGATATTCTGAAATATGTGGCATTTATATGTAGCATTAATATTCTTACATACAGTCTCTTTAAGAGAGTTATTTCTAGAATTCAGAGGATAAGTAAAAATCTTTTAATTTATTTGTATCCCACCTTTATTATTTTTACAAATAACTCAAGGAGGTAAACATATCCAACACACCTCTCTCCTCTTATTTCCCCCATAACTGTGAGGTGGGTTGAGCTGGAAGAGAGTAACTGGCCCAGCTGACTTTCATGGCTAAGATAGGACTTGAACTCACAGTCGTCCCACTTTCTAGCCTGGTGCCTTAATAGAATAGAATAGAATAGAATAGAATAGAATAGAATAGAATAGAATAGAATAGAATAGAATAGAATTCTTTATTGGCCAAGTGTGATTGGACACACAAGGAATTTGTCTTTGGTGCATATGCTCTCAGTGTACATAAAAGAAAAGAAAACCACTAGATAACTGGCTTGGAATAATTTAGACTACTTAAGTTATCTCTAAGCCCCATAAAGATGAATGGAATAAACTGTTTAATTACATGTTGTTGATTTCCAGAAAAATATAAATATCTAAGTCTGAAAAAGATTGCAGGTTGCTTTCTAGATGCTTTTGATAGTTTTGAAGCATTTCTCCAAAGGCCAGAGGAAAAGAACAAAACTGCATTAATTATTAAACTGAAAATGAACTCTATTTAAAGCTAATTAAGGAATAATTTCTTGAAATACAGAATAGTAGTGAAAGGACATATTGATATGAATCAATCTAACCTTTGCTCTTTGCTTCTGTTAAAGCAGTTGTTTGTGCTATTTTGCTATGGTTAGAAATCATTTGTTAGAAATTCATTCTGTAAGAGAATTGTATCCTTCTGAGCCACTCTTGCAGTGTGTGGCTATTCCTTACATGCATTTTGTCTGTGTTTGGATATAGTATTCACCCAGACTTTTTCTACTTTAGCCAAAGAATAAAAAGCTGATATCTTTTTGCAAGCCTCGTCTCGAGTGTCACTCTTTTTGGCATCTCAGTGGCTCGGGGAAACTTCTGGGACCTTACAGTAGCATATTGCATCTGGAATCATGGGCAGTTGCACCTATTCTACAAGAGAAAATGAAAGCACCAACCAACCAAAAGAATTATACACATTAAGGCATAGCGTGCTTTAACAACCATTGAATTAGTGGTCAGGTTTGGACAATACTTTAAGCATAACCTATGGTTTGCAGAGCATGATGACCAAGTTCACACATCACATAAAGTCATAAAGAATTAGTTAGAATTAAACTAACTACATTATGTCTTAGAGATGTGTGTGTCAAATGCTGGGTTTATACATCATCATCATCATCATCATCATCATCATCATCATCATCATCATCATCATCACAACAACAACAACAACAACAACAACAACAGAGTTGGAAGGGACCTTGGAGGTCTTCTAGTCCAACCCCCTGCCTAGCAGGAAACCCTACACTACATCAGACAAATGGTTATCCAACATCTTCTTAAAAACTTCCAGTGTTGGAGCATTCACAATTTCTGGAGGCAAGCTGTTCCACTGATTAATTGTCCTAGCTGTCAGGAAATTTCTCCTTAGTTCTAAGTTGCTTCTCTCCTTGTTTAGTTTCCACCCATTGCTTCTTGTTCTACCTTCAGGTGCTTTGGAGAATACTTTGACTCCCTCTTCTTTGTGGCAACCCCTGAGATATTGGAACACTGCTATCATGTCTCCCCTGATCCTTCTTTTCATTAAACTAGACATACCCAGTTCCTGCAACCTTTCTTCATATGTTTTAGCCTCCAGTCCCCTAATCATCTTTGTAGCTCTTTTCTGCACTCTTTCTAGAGTCTCAACATCATTTTTACATTGTGGTGACCAAAACTGAATGCAGTATTCCAAGTGTGGCCTTACCAAGGCATTATAAAGTGGTATTAACACTTCGCGTGATCTTGATTCTATCCCTCTGTTAATGCAGCCCTGTGTTGGCTTTTTTGGCAGCTGCTGCAACACTGCTGGTTCATATTTAAATGAGCCATCCCTCTAAGCATTAATGTGGTTTACTTGGCTTAGGCTTATTAAGATCCACGAACAGTTAGCAGATCAGTTTGCTTATACATTGTCTATTGCAAAAATTCCACAGTGGGGCCTTTACATATTGCCTGAAATGGCTTCATCTCATCCTTTGTAGAAACTTACTGCTTCTCAAGCATGCTATACCAGCAAAATGATACCGGTTCTACAATACAATTGTATGATGTAGTAACTCTTAGGAGAAATCCAGGTGAAAACAAATCTGACCTTTGTGATAAACTGCTGAGAATCCTTGACTGGCCACATGGTTATCTGAGTGAAATATTAGAGTCATGATATTCCAGGATGAGGTAAATGGTGGAGGAAAACTTGTGCCACAAAATTTACCAAGCAGATTTCCTTGGTCTTCAGAAACCCCATTAAAGATCTTGATGTAATCAAATTCGCAATTATCATGATATTCCAGGTCAAAATGTTGAAAAGTGAGCAGTACAGAGGATCCTTCTGTTACCACTATGAGCCACGTACAATCTGTATCATACGGATAAAGTCCTGGGAAATTTGGGCTCGAAATATTGCCGTATGGTGCTGACAGAAGTCCACCACATTTAATGCCTACAGAAAATATTAACATTCGAAGAATAACAGATTAGCAACTAGAACAGCCGACATTTTGGATGTTGTCCCCTCTTGTTCTAAAAGCTTGTTAAAATGCCTGCACCAACTGATATTCCCAAATAGTTTTTCCCCTCCCAAACTAACCAGACCTGACCCTGATTATTATGCTTCAGGATAAAACATGAACTGGTGAATTTGTAATTATTTTGTTCCCTTACAGCCATGATGGTGAACATATGGCACGCGTGCCAGAAGTGGCACACAGAGCCATCTCTCCAGGCACATGAGCCATTGGCCGTTGCTCTTCCGGGTTCTGGCGCACCGGCCAGCTGGACTTCACGTGCCTGGGAGCTCTGGAAACTGGAAGAGCAGCCGCCCGGTGCGCATGTGCACGCCGGGAAGATGATCTTCCGGTTTCCGGCACATGCATGTGCACCAGCCAGCTGGTCTTCATGCGCGTGTACGTGCCAGAAACTGGAAGTCCAGGTGACCGGTACACATGCGCACACCGGAAACCGGAAGATCTTCCTGGAGCACGCATGCGTATTCCGGTTTCTGGCATGCACACGTGTGCACCCCCGTTTTGGCACTTAGTGCTGAAAAGGTTCGCCAACACTGCCTTAGAGCAAGCAGACCAGGGAGAGATCAATTTTTGAGGCTTGAGGCTACCCTTTTTTTTTTTTTGCCTTTTTAAAATGAACTCAGGCATGATGTCTCCAAAGAGGGCTAAAAGACCCGCACAGAATGAGCCTTGAGTCTGCAAGACTCAAGTTAGTCGTGTCACTCATTACAAAAAAGAATATTCTGTATGACCTGATCTTATTGGAGGAATCTGGAGCTGTAAAACGGAGGCTTAAAGAACACATGCAGATTGTGCATAATAGGTTATGTTGCTTACAAATACCTTTTCAATGCTTATCTAAAACTCATTCGACCATTTTAAAAAGATTTTGATATCCCATCTTTTTTATTTTTAATAAAATAAATTTCCCTCACAATCACTATCCTGTGAGGTGAATTGGGCTGAAAGAGAGTGACTCAAAGTTATTTTTACTCCTGAAGTCAATTCACACATGCTAAATCGGTCTTGGGAGTAGTTTTGATATATATCCAGATAAATGATTAAAGATACTAAACATGTCATAGTGTAATGTTCTGTGCTAATCCTTCAAGAATTTGTGAGACTTGGTTGACTGAAAAAAACATTTGAATAAAATTGGGTAACATGTACAGCAAATAGGTAGATATTTTAGAGTAGGTAGTTTTATTCTTGATTGTTTCATTCAATTGCTTTAATTAAAGATCATTTGTATTCTGTTTATACCTTACAATGGGTTTTTTTTTAAGGAAGAAGAGCAGTACACACATTGCAAACAAGTTTCTCCGTGTGGTATATAAAATTGAATTACTAAGCACATATAACAGAATTAACAACTAGGGGTTACCTTTCTTTGATTAGTCAACATACTTAGAAGACTCCTAGTTAGTAATGTATCATTACAAAATAATTTAGTTATAACAGTCAAAATTATAATTACATTTCCAGGCTTAACCATTAGACCAATAATAGACAATATCCTCAATATACATTTACATCCCTAACATTTCTTGAAATTACCCATTTGGACTGTAAGTTTTGTTTTGCAGTATGCACCAAAGAGCCATATTCATGTTTAATTAGAAATGAGTATCACCAAGTTCAGTAGGATTTCACCCTGGAAGATTTGCTATGATTGCAGCCATAAAAATACTCAAATGCAGGTGAAGTGTTTCCTTCTAGTGCCATTAAATAGTTGTATCTTGTTTAATTCTAAACTTTTGGCGGCAATTACATGAAATTTAAAAAACCAAATTAGCTCATTACGTATATTAGTATATTAGACTCCAATATACTGCATAGCTCAGTTCCCATTAAAATTTTATTCAACAAATATAGAACTTGTGTGTGTGGGGGGGGGTTATGATAAAGTGAAGAACAAGAGGGCTCTGTTTATCAAATCTCTCCCTGGACCTGGGCTTCATGTCAAAGTTGACACCAGCCAGAACATAGAAAAACTCAAAGAAGTAGTGAAAGTTTGGAAGATATGGAGACATCTGGCCCAAAGAATCGCCATTAGTCAGACACAACCGAATGGATAGCATCATCATCATCAGATTGGGTTTATGGAAAAGGTGGTCCTTGGATATATCCTATATATTGTGCAACAAGGGCAGATTTAAAAAAATATTTAAGCTTTTCAGAGACATCATTTACTTCCCTTTCAATTTACGTTATTCAGTAGACCAGCTGCCTGTTAGTTTTCTGTTTCAGAGTAATATGATTGGTCTTTTAATATTTGTGTGTTGAATTCTTCTTCATTGCTTATATTATGATCCACTTGCAATTCGTTTTGCCAATATTGGCACTTGTTTTGACATGAACAAAATTACTTTCTCCAGGATTTCCATAACCAACAGACATTATTTTTTCTTCTTCACCAGAACATGCCTTTAACATGTCTATAAGAGAGTAATTAAACTCACCTATTATTTTAACACTTTGAATATCTTAGTGGTTTCCTTATTCTTTTTCCTTCTATATAAATTGGAAGATTCCATATTAGAAAAAAAAATCTTATTTAAATCTCAGTTTCATATATACCATATTTTTCGCAGTATAAGACGCACCGGAGTATAAGATGCACCTTAGTTTTGGGGGAGGAAAATAGGGGAAAAATCTACCTACCAGTATTCATCTGGCTAGCATCCTTAGTCTGTTCAGCTTCAGCACATTATTTTATCCCCTGGTTAGGGCTGAAAAAAAAATTCTTCAAAGTGAGTAGGAATGAAAACAAGCCTGCAAAGACTTAGGGCTGGTAAAAAAAAACTACTTCGAGGGAGTAGGAATAAAAAAAAATGCTGCAAAATGGTAGGGCTGAAAAAACCTTTTACAGAGGGAGTAGGAATGAAAACAAACCTGCAAAGACTTAGGGCTGGAAAACTACTTCGGACAAATTCTTCGGAGTAGGAAGCCGGGAAGATCGTTAGCACCTCGTTAGGGCTGAAAAACCTTTTTCAGAAGGAGTAAGAATGAAAACAAGCCTGCAAAGACTTAGGGCTGGAAAAACTACTTCGGACAAATTCTTCGGAGTAGGAAGCCGGGAAGATCGTTAGCACCTCATTAGGGCAGGAAAAAAGCTTCAAAATAAACTACATTCGGAGTATAAGACGCACCCAAATTTTCAGCCTCTTTTAGGGAGGAAAAGGGTGCGTCTTATACTTCGAAAAATACGGTATGTTTCTCCAGGACATCATGTTCTCTGACTTTATGCAATTATTCATTCTCTATGGAAAACATACTTTTAAAATTGTATTATTTTAGCTCCCCACTCCCTCCCTTGCCATTTATGCATTGAACATAAGTATAATTCTCTTCTCTGATTATGTCTTGAAAGGATAGCTGTTTTGACAGTTATATTTTACAAATCAGACTCTTTCAAACAGAATCTAATCTGGGAAGACTATTTAATTGTCAGTAACATTGTGTTAAACTCTCAGTAAAAGATACTGGGAGGTGGGAAGGTGGGAAAGACACCTGTTTCTTCAGAACTGAATATCTTTTTTTTTAATCAAAGAAAGAGATTGGTACTTCTACAGAGCTTTGGACATAATTTTTCCAGATAGGGATTTCCCCCCAGCATTTCTTTGCATATTGTAAATATTTAACCATTGTCCTTAACTTTACTCAAATAGACTTGCCTACAGATAGTACATCCTAAGAAATCAATAAAAAATTAGTAAAACAGAAACCACACGTCTAGTAGACTATTGTAAACATAGATCTAAGTATATTAACTATCAGTGAAATAGTATGAAGTAATGAAGTAGTCCTCTGCTTACCACCATTCATTTAATGATTATTCAAAGTTACAATGGCATTGAAAAAGTGACTCATGATCATTTTTTTTACACTTATGACCATTGCAGCCTCCCCATGGTCACATGATTAAAATTCAGATGCTTGGCAGCTGGCATGTATTTATGATAGTTGCAGTGTTTGGGGATCATGTGATGCCACTTGCAACCTTCTTACCAGCAAAGCCAATGGGGAAGCCAGATTCACTTAACAACCGTGTTACTAACAACAACTGCAGTGATTGATCTAACCACTGCGGCAAGGAAGATCCTAAATGGGGCAAAACTCCCTTGACAAGTGTCTTGCTTAGCAATTTTGGGGTCAGTTGTGTTGAGGACTACCTGTTCTGTCATACCTAATCTTCACAGGAGCAATAGGGGAAGAAATTTTCAGTGTGTCACAGCCATCAGTGTTTCCCATTCATCCCAATAGGGCATGGTTCCCAACCTGTGGTACGTGTACCACTAGTGGTACGCGAGGGCCTTCCAGGTGGTACGCGAACACTTTTGGGGTCATGAACGATTTTTAGTTACCGTATTTTTCGGAGTATAAGACACACCGGAGTATAAGACGCACCTTAGTTTTTGGGGAGGAAAATAGGGGAAAACAATCTGCCTACCAGGTATTCATCTGGCTAGCATCCTTAGTCTGGTCAGCTTCAGCACATTATTTTATCCCCTGGTTAGGACTTAAAAAAACCTTCTTCTGAGAGAATAACAATTAAAGAGCCTGCAAGCCAGTAAGAGCTGGGAAGATCGTTAGCATCTAGTTAGGGCTAGAAAAAAACTTATTCGGAGCAGCTGCAGCACATTATTTTATCTCCTGGTTAGGACTTAAAAAAACCTTCTGAGAGAATAACAATGAAAGAGCCTGCAAGCCAGTAAGAGCTGGGAAGATCATTAGCACCTGGTTAGGGCTAGAAAACAACTTCTTTGGAGCAAGTAGAACAATGAAAAAAAAAACCCTGCAAAGACTTAGGGCTGGAAAACATTCTTCTGAGAGAGTAACAATGAAAAAGCCTGCAAGGTAAGAGCTGGGAAGATCTGTTAGCACCTAGTTAGGGCTGGAAAAAAGCTACATTCGAAATATAAGGCGCCCCAAATTTTCAGCCACTTTTAGGGAGGAAAAAGGTGCGTCTTATACTCAGAAAAATACGGTACTTATTTTTTACTTCACAAAAATGTTTACTGCCCAACACAAGATAATCTGGCAATGATTTGCAACTGTTGCCACACGCCACCCACCTGGTCTCAGCGGCCCGAGAATCCAGTTGCTGGATGCGCGGGGCCAAAAAAGGAACGGTACAATTATGGAAATAAAGTGATATCTGATCGAATTTAGTTTCTCTGGAACCAGGTGGTACGCGGCGACTGTACGGGACCTCCAAGTGGTACTCGATCACAAAAAGGTTGGGAACCACTGCAATAGGGAGTGAATATTTGGATTCACTTCCAGTTGACAATTGATCGCACTTAGCTCTCTAGCCTGGGTTATACACATTTGTAAGTTTTTTTAAAATGTACAAATATATCCCAAACATACTGCTGAAAACATTGCCCAAAGAGTGTCATTAGTATGCACAACATTTCTCTCAACGACAGCTAATTTTCTGAAGGAAGTATCTCAGATGGGCATGGAAAAGAAACTTAAGACATTCTATCTAAAAAGTAAGGACTTTGCAAACTAATTGAGAATGCTGCTTCCACACCCTGAAGCCCCTTAATTTACCTGTCTTGGCATTTATTCCATTTGCTGTGCTCAAGAAAATTATGGTGAAAAAGTGTTTGAGAAGCATCTGGGGCATCCTCAGAGAAGCGAAAACAGCAAAAGTATACTCATTGCAGGCTCTCTGGAAAGGAAAAATAGCTGGAGGGCTGTCGAATTAATAATGTAGTGAATAATTTATTGCTTCTTTGAATTAGTAACATGAACTGTGCTTTGCTTCCAACACTTGGTTTTTCACAACCAAGATCAAATATCTCTAGAATTTACAGTGGACGAGATATCTTGTCACAATATCTTATCTGTATTTGGAAACAATGTTATTGGTTGGGATATGTTGCAGAAATGCCAAAAGTCTTTACTGAATACACATCCTGTGGGACTCACAAAGATATTTAATCGTACCAGATAAGGGGGAAAAAATGAAGGATTTTAGATTTCACATGCAAACCTATGTGGAAAATTAGTTGGCTGAAAATAAGGAACCCTCTTCAGTACAGAACTGCTCTTGATAGAAGAGAAAATGACAAATATACAGGTAGCCTTGACTTATAACAGTTCATTTAGTGACCATTCAATGTTACAACGGCACTGAAAAATGTGACTTATGACAGTTTTTCAGTTACGACCTTTACAGCATCCCCATGATCATGTGATCAAAATCCAGGCACTTAAGAGGGAAGAAGACTTTCAAGATTTTGTTATCATATCTTACAATAATAAAGCAGCATATTGGTAGTTTTTGTAGCTGGCTTGGCTTATCTTGAAGGGTTGGTACATATGAAATACAAGTGATCAAGTAAAAACTCACTTTGGACACAACTACTGTAGAAATGGGGGGGGGGGGACTTGGTTCCATTATTTCAAGTATTCCAAAATGTCCTTCATTAAAGGTTGCCAGGCCCATTTGGAATATATTGGAAGCACAGCTTTGACTCTAACTCAAACGACAAACTTACTGTATATTCTGGGACAATTTCACTCCGAGATTGCAGGTATTTTGTTTAAGTCACAAGCTACTAAGAATATTAATAACTTGAAATTGCTTAGTTACAATCAACTTATAAACCATTTTGAGGGTTTTTTGGAGGGAAGAGGAATTGGATCTGTTGATTTCATAATTTGGTCCAGATGCATTCAAATCTAAAACTCCCAAATTATTGTTAGCATTAGAAGTTGCCTTGAATGATTCTATTTCTACAGTGTTTTTTAAACAAATTACGGAGTATTGATAGGGTAGATATTAGTTATTTGTATGAACTCTGGAATAAAGAATTGAAAGATTGCATATTAATGGATCAATATGGCTACGGGTCCTAAAGAATATTAAGTATATTCCTTATGATCTTAATATAAGAACAATTTACTGTTTTATTTCATATTTATTGAAAACCCCATAGAATATTTTAAAAGGGTTATCAGTCAATGTGTCTATTTTGAGGAATACCTGTATATTTCGGAGTATAAGACGCACCTTAGTTTTGGGGGAGGAAAACAAAGAAAAAAGGCCTCTGCCTCCCAGCAATTTGCCAAACAGCAAACAGCACAGATGATATACACTGTTTGCTGTGTATTTCTGTGCATGTGTGTCTGACCCATAGAAATAGCAAAGAATTGGAGAAATGTACATTATGGCAGTATATTAATCTCAGAAAGTTTTCTTAAATGTAATCACACTAACTCCTCCCAATTATTTAAATAGATCGACTCCAAACATGACTAAATCAGGGTTTAATTCAGCTGCCTTATTTTAATACTAATACTTAATACTAAAACAGGACATTTCAGATTATACTTTTGCAGATCTTCAAAATTGATGTGGCTTTCTGGAAGGCTTTCTGCTATTTAAAAGAAGATACAATAGCACTGGGCCTCTTCAGAACAAGAATTTATTTTAAAAAGCTTCTTCATTTTGTTAAGTTGTCTAGAACAACAATAAAGCAGTCTTTAAAAAATAAGTCATAATTTGAACACTCTACAAACATTTAACAAAATAACATATTAACAGAATCCTCTACCTAGGATAGAACTCACAACCTCCTGACTATGAGGCAAGAGCTCTACCTCTAGGCTACAGTAGCTGTAGCTTACTTTCTTGCAATTTCAGCAGTGTAACATTGCCAGCAGTTTATCTCCCAGCATTTTGTCTCATTACAGCCACCGTAGTTAGTTTCATTTTACCACGTGGTTTGCAAGCCTGTCAGCTGTAGGTCGGGAGGCAGGTAATCTTTTATTGTGCTAATAAGGCTTCTGTTTCTGTTCTGTTTGCTGCAAAGAGGTAAATTGCTGGCAGGCAGAGGCCAAAGGGTGGGGGTGGCTGGGTGGGGCTACATTCGGTGTATAAGACGCACCCAAATTTTCACCCTCTTTTTGAGGGTAAAAAGGTGCGCCTTATACTCCGAAAAATACGGTACTTAAAAACATTATATGGTCTTTTCCCACTATAGCGCAGTTTTCATGAGTTTGTTAATAAGATGTTTAAAAAAGATACATGTATTTTCATTTTATTTTATGTTGTACAAGCTTGAGAAAACACTACAGACAAATATTGGTCATTAGTGCTATTCTATGGAGTAACATACTACAAAAATGTATGATATGCAGCAGCATATCATTTGTCAATTTTTAAATAATAATTTATTTTAATATAAAAATAAATGCTGCAATTCAATCATACTCAGGAACAATCACATACAAAATTAATGGAATTTCAGAATAAACATGCCTAAGACTACTGTCAGATGAGCAATAGTTGTCTTCTTCAATTTTTCTGATTTTATCCTTCAGAAGAAGAGGATGGGCAGAAAAGTCTGGAGAATGACAAGTTCTACTGTTTTTAAGTTACCAAAGCTATGTCTTTTAGGTAAGGATACAATCAGACTCCTTTGTAGTTAACCATCTGTAACAATATGAATTTAATTACAGAACTGATTTGTATGTAATGCTGGTATATTAGCTACAAAACGTCCACTGTTTCAGCCACTAGGATTCATTCATTACATAGCTTTGTGTAAAAGAAGAAATATTGAAATATGCATCTTTTGTCACAATTGCAACACATGAATGCCTCACATATGAAAATCACTTCTACTCTACTGTTAAAGATAGAGGAACCTTGGCCCCTGCTACATCTAGTCATTATTTCTGTGGGACGAAGCCATTGATAAAATACCTCTTCACAGGAGGTAGGAGAAATCTACTTGCATCCTTTTAAAGTGGACTTGGAGTTTCTATTTTTGTTTTTCTGTTTTTATTTGCTTTTAAAATAACAATTGGAGTGAGGAATGACCAGAAAGAGAAACCTGGAATGAGGGAGGATCAAATGAAAATCTGTGACCCTATTTGGTTCTATTTAAAAATAAGAAAAAAAGCTGTTAAATTAAATGTTACATTGATATAGTAATTGTAATAGAAGATAAAAATGCCAAATCCAGTCTGAACATCTGGCTGACTGTGCGATGAATCATAATAATAATAAACTTGTATACTATCTGACTCCCAATCATTACGATGTATCTTCTTTTCCCCTTCTCAAATTAAAAATTTAAAGTTAATCTTCCAGCTATTTTTAGTTGAATATCAATGGTTTGACCCTTCATTCCTTGACAGAAAAGGATTAAAAAAACCAACCACTTCTTTAAAAAACCATAGCCATGGAATTAGTTATATATTTGATATAAAAGGCACTGAGTGGGTGCAGCTGCTTCTTAAAGCCTGTTGCTACTCAACCACCCAATTTTTTGTATGTTTTCCTGGAGGGCAATTATGACAGTGATCTAACAAATATATAGAAAATTGCTTCAGCTATTCAAATCTCAGAGAATAGTACATCTTATCCGCCCCCTCACACATACTGAATAATTCAAGATTTGGATTTTGGGGTGGGCAGGGAGACATATCATTACAAAAAACAAAAAAAGAGTAAGGAGCTTTGCTGAAAAACACCATGTGGCTGCACCCTCTATTTGCATTCTTGTGGCACAGAATTTGCAGACAATACTTTGTTTTGCCGTGCCTGCTGGAAATTTGGTAAATTAAAGCTGAAGCACATTTTATATGTCAGGCTGGTAAACGTTTGAGTCGGAGCTAGAATTTCAACAAGTGCAGCCTTTCCCTGCCCTTTCTGGCAAATGGCAATTCTTGCCCATATTGAATTGAATTGAATACTTTATTTGGCCAAGTGTGATTAGACGCACAAGGAATTTGTCTCCGGTATAGACCCACTCAGTGTAAATATACAAAGCAGCAGAATAATAATACCAATACAAGGGGGAGTAAAGAAAATAAGGATAAATAACAATACTACAGCCACACTACATGGGTGAATAAACTTTAGGCAGCACTGAGACAATTAGATATTCAGCAGGAGGGGGAAAATTGTCCCTGTGTCTAGTTGTTTTGGCATGGCTAGAGCACCCTCCTGAGGGAAAGAGTTGAAACCTTTTATGTCCAGGATGTGAGGGGTGTCACGTAGTGAATATTGTCAGTTGTATGTCTATGCAGGGTGATGCATCCCTATTCTAATATTATGGTACATTCCATTACAAGCAGAACATGTGATGTGACCTTATGCGCATGTGTGCATTCCTGATTCTCCATTTGTTCTCTTGTGGTTTGGCTCTGATCGGGAGCGGTCGCATTTAATTAGCAAGAATGTAATTATTCAGAATTTATTGTTTTTGTACCGAAATAAATATTTTCTATTAGACTTTTAACTTCGGCTTTATTTCTAAATGTCTGAGTTCCGAGAGAAAGATCAAACATCGCCTCTATGGAGATTTATTCTCCTTAACAAGGGGACTTCAGATATTCTTGCCCATATCCCATGCCTCCTTGAAGGACATAAACCTCGCCCATCACCATCGTTTCCTTCTTCCATTCTCAAAGGAGACTCAGTTGCTGAAATTCTCCATGAATGAAGCCTGAAAGAAAGCTCAGCTACAATGCTTCCATTGAAAATGCTTTGAGAGAGGCCAGGTTCTAAAATCTCACCCTTAGAAACTAGCAGGGGAAAAAAAAGAAACCTAAATCTGAGATCACAAGACATACCACATTTATTAATTAAGCCATATTGATCAATACCCGAGAGGTTTCCTGTGGATTAATGACCATCCTGGAGGAGCTGATGGACTCAAGGTGCAGCTGAGGGCCATTAACACCAATCAGTCATCAATTCCCAGGAAATGCCCTACACCAAGGTCACTAAGTGACAGGATTTATTTTATGGGCAATGATTAACAATAGCAATATTTAGTGGCCTCCTCCCATTTCATCCTGGACCAAATGATTCTTATTTTTAATGTGACACAATAAATTCATTTGATGTCCCCGTTGACCAAATCAAAATTTATTTCTGTGAAATGGAAAGAAAGTGTTGTTGTTTTTTAAGAAAAGAAATTGAAATGTATATTCTCTTGCATTCCATGGAAAGCAAAGGTTTTCTTCTCTTCTGTCTCTCCTCCCCCTCGGGTGAAAAATTGTTAATAAAAGCAGACCCCCATTGTGATATAAAATTGCCAGTTTGCAAAATACTTCATAGGCATGCTAATTTATTCAGGGCATACCTGACAGATCAGCTTTCTGAGAGCTAATTTTATGACCCACTACACACCAGCAAATAAATAGTTAAGATATGGTTCGGTGATCAGCATGTAAACTTGTATAGCAGAGTGAATGCTATTGTTTGCACAGTTTCCTGAGACTAACATAACTGAACACTTGCGTGCGCGCATGCGCACACGCACACACGCACACACACACACACACACACAAGCATACAGTATATATTTGGATTATAATAAAGTGAAATGTTGCTTCAAATCTGGTGTGTAGCGTGTTTTACGTGTGTATGTGTGTGTGTGTGTATGTGTGTGTGTGTGTGTGTGAGAGAGAGAGAGTATATCTTAATGTTATTACATGCAGTCATGAATCAATTCAATAATTTATGCTGGTGGAGTCATTTCATAGGGAACTGTGGCATTGCTCATAGCTGATATATGGTATGGAAATAACAAGCACAAGATTAATAGAAATGGATTGTATATTATCACAGAAAGAGGATTAGAAATAGAAAGCAGGGCAAGAGCAGAATGAGATTAGTAAAATTGTTCAGGAAAGTACAGTTGCAAAAGCACAATGGCTGCAATAATACCATATTTACAAAAATAATTATGTGACTCTTTCCCCCCCCCCCTTAAACACAACATAAATAACTGGCATGGTCAGCAACATACTCTCTTTTTTCTTATTCATTAGTTTTTTATCCTGCTTTTATTACTTTATGAGTAACTTTATAAGTACATTGAAGAAATATACCTAATACTCCTTCCTCCTCCTCCTATTTTCCCCACAACAGTCCTGTGAGGTGGGCTGGACTGAAAAATGATGACTAACCCAAAGTCCAGCTTTCATGCCTAAGATAGGACTAGAACTCACAGTCTCCTGATTTCTAGGCCAGCACCTTAACCACTACTACACCAAACTGGCTCTGCTACTGATTGTTTGCTAGATTTATATCTGGGCTTTCAGTCAAGTGTTCAAGGCAGCATGCTTAACACTCATTACTCCCATTACCCCTCATAACAATCACACAAAGTGAGTTGGCCTGAGATGGAATGATTGGTCCAAAGTCACCCATTGAGCTTCTGTGGCTGAGGATAGATGAGAACCTGGGTCTCCCTGGCATCAGTCCAGCACAATCCAGTATATTACTCTGGCTCTCAATTATTACCAATCAGTTTTTGGAGGGGATTTTTGTAGCTCTAAATTTAATTAGAAATTATACACTATCCAAAGCAGAGTGTCCCAACCTTGGCAACTATAACATGTGTGGGCTTCAGCTGTCAGAATCCCCCCAGCCAGCATGGGAGTCGTCTTAAAGTTGGAAAGGTTGAGATACACTGATCCAAGACTGATTATCCAGAGGCTCAGACAGCCTCCCTCCCCAATTCTCTGTGTGATCCCCAAGCTCTCTAAGTTTGCCCCACTGAAATTCAATGATAAATTGTGAGTAATTAGTAACGATCTTCTGAGTCTCTCACTGATTTTCAGCAGGAACTCCACTCCTCCAGTGCCTCATTAAATTTGCAACTCTACCTCCTGTTGTCTTTAGTGGCTAATCTTTTTTTTGTCTTGATGGCTGCGAAGTTATGCATCTCTGGTTTAACAGATCCTAGAAGTGAGAGGAATAAGTCCAGGATGAAAGCCTACCATGATAAGGGTGGTTGGAAGTTGAAGCATTCGCTCTGCAGATGTTTCTAAGAGCGGGGAGTCTGATCTGAGCAATGACTGATGAAGAAGATAAGGGAAAGGAGATTTATTTACAAGAAATATATTATAATAGCAATAGCAATAGCACTTAGACTTATATACCGCTTCATAGTGCTTTACAGCCCTCTCTAAGCGGTTTACAGAGTTCAGCATATTGCCCCCAACAATCTGGGTCCTCATTTTACCGACCTCGGAAGGATGGAAGGCTGAGTCAACCTTGAGCCGGTGAGATTTGAACAGCTGAACTGCTGAACTAGCAGTAGCCTGCAGTGCTGCATTTAACCACTGCGCCACCTCGGCTCTATAAGGATAGTCAGAGCCTACCACCTATCTAATTACAGCCTTTTGGAGAAGATGCTGGTACTCCAGATAGAAAAATGTTACCTCAGAATGCTGGCTGAGAAATTTTGGGAGTTGAAGTCAACACATCTTCAAGCTCCGGAGGTTGAGAAACACTGTCTTAGAACAAAAGCAGGCATAGTGATACACCAAGAGTGGCTAGAGCAGTGGTTCCCAACCTGTGGTACGTGTACCACTAGTGGTACGCGAGGGCCTTCCAGGTGGTACGCGAACACTTTCGGGGTCATGAACGATTTTTAGTTAGTTATTTTTTACTTCACAAAAATGTTTACTGCCTAACACAAGATAATCTGGCAACGATTTGCAACTGTTGCCACACGCCACCCACCTGGTCCCAGCGGCCCGAGAATCCAGTTGCTGGATGCACGGGGCCAAAAAAGGAACAGTACAATTATGGAAATAAAGTGAATTTAGTTTCTCTGGAACCAGGTGGTACGCGGCGACTGTACGGGACCTCCAAGTGGTACTCGATCACAACTGGGCTAGAGAGTAAATACTTAACTCTCTACCTACATCCCACTGTCCTTTTGAAGTTTGTAAGGGATGAATTGTTGAAGAATCAGTGCCATTGTATTGAAGCATCCAGAAATGGTACATTGATATTAAATTCTACTTGTGCTTCAGAATGTCTATGCAAACTCAATTATCTAGGCATCCTTTGGTGCCTCAGAGGTCTGAATAGTGCAATCACCATGAATGCATATTTTCAATCCCCCTCTATAAAAATATTTTCTACTGCTGCACTGAGCACAATCATTTTATCCTTTCACAGTGCCCTGCAGTAACTTTATGTTAGGGTACTATAGATAATTCAAATGGCAGCTTCATTAGAGTGCTATTGGAACACCTGATATTTTCAAGGCCCCTTCACATTCAGAGCTGTTCTTCTAGCTTCTTCTGAGTTTTCCCAGTGCCAACCAAAACTGAGTTATTAAGTATTAAAAACTCAAGAATTACTTTAGATCTTCCTTTTGTGAAAAGAAAAGGTATAACACACAGTCCAAAAGGCACACTGCTTGGGCAGAAGTCAGAAATTCCAATTCTGTCTCCCACTAACCCAGTCTTGTTAATTTATTGAGTCCCCAGGGAGTGGGGCGGCATATAAGAATCCTAAATAAAATAAATAAAATAAAATAAATTCATAATAAAGGGATATCTAGGGATCAAAAATCCCTACCACAAAAGGTAGAAGAGTTGAAAAACCTAACCCTTGGCTGCTGGGTTCTACCAGTGACAGGGCAGATCTGGTAGCCCTGCATCAAGTGTTGGGACATGTACAGTAATTTGAAAAAGTTCCACTTTCTTCCTGGGCTCTGTTCTCACATGAAATACAAATCCCAGCATACAGTTAAAGGGAACACACCAGTGATGGGTTCCTACTGGTGCGATCCACTCTATCGCATCGGTAGTGGCGGGCTGGTGACGTCATCAAGAGGTTACCGACCCGGTGCGGTTGGTTGCCGGTCCCTAGGAGCCGCCATCTTTTTTTGTGAATTTTTCGGCGTGATTTTGCTTCCGCGCATGTGCGGAAGCAAACTCGCGCGAGGGGGCGCACGCGCGTAGTGAGCATGCGCGTGCACAAAATGTGGTTATGCGCATGCAGCGCACCTGTAGCAAGGTAAGTGAGCAACCCACTCCTGGAACACACCACAGTGAAACAGTCATTGGGGATCTATTCAAGAATGCTTCAGTTTCAAAGGACAGTGGAACTAGTGATGCTCCCATGAATTATAGGCCATGGGACATATGAGGGTAAATTGTTTATTGCTTTGGCCTTTGGAATACAGGTGTTCCTCAACATATGACCAGTCACTTAGCAACTATTTGAATTCATGAAGGTCACTGGCTTTACAACCACCAGGACGTACAACCATGATGAGCAGAGTCCATTACAGTCATAAATTGAGGACCACCTGTATATACCGTGTTTCCTGGAAAATACGACCTATCCTGAAAGTAAGTCCTAGCTTGATTTTTACACTTGTGCCCAATATAAGCCCTACCCCCCAAAATAAGCCCTAATTAAGACCCTGCCCACTCCAGGGTGCACGGGCAAAAATTAAGCTAGGATGGGGATGGGTGATGGAGCTGCCCTACTACTTACTTTTGGACAGTTGCAGCCAGGCCACACCCTGACACCCACCTTGCCGGCCCATTTCTTCTGCAGCCGGCAAGGCTTTCCTAAAGGCCTCTGCACTGATAACAGCTCCAGATCGATCCGGAGCTCTGTTATCGGCTGCAGAGGCCTTCAGGAAAGTCTTGCTGGCCTTGCCGGCCACAGAAGAAGTTCCTGAAGGCCTCTGGCAGTGAAAAGGAGGCCGGGAGCGACGCACGTAAGTGAGGTGAGTCAATGGACAACACCATTCCCTGAAAATAAGACCTGGTGCCTTTTTGGGTGGCAAAAATATATATAAGACCCGGTCTTATTTTCGTGGAAACAGGGGTAGATGCATTTTTACCAAGTGGTCCCCATTTCTATATTGGAACTAACTCAGTTCCCCTGGAGGGCTCCCTTTTCAAAAGTACTTGCATAGAAAAACTTTTATTAGATTCTAGGTACTGATTATCAATACCTTATCTTTATTTTGTTGCTAACAGCAACAAGGTTTGTTGCTATGATTAACAACTTTGTTGCTATGATTAACAACTTGTTGCTATGATTAATCTATATCTATATCACATTTGCAAATAGGTTTGGTAAATCTAAACCCTATTATCTCCTCACTCTCTGGAAACATCTTGTGCATTTTTGTTCTTTGAGATGTATGCAGAAAAGGACGTTCACGGAAGATTAAGCATCTATATTCTGCATGTTCAGGATTACCATTTGAAAACTCATGGGCCCAAACAACTTGTGGGTGGGTGGGTATGCAAGTAATGAAGAGAATCAGCACTCCCAAATGACCAATCAGAAGCTGGCATGAACAAAGGACCAATCGGGAACCAACAGCACCAACACAACCAATCAGGATTGGGCACAAAGAACCAATCAGAGGCCAGATTTCACCAGTCTGCACCAACTGAAAAGCAGCTTGGCTAAAGACCAATCTGAAGTCAGGTCATCTTGCTATAAAGACAGGAACCCAATCAGTTTTTTCCTGTGCTCATTTGCCTGTGGCCTGCATAGCAGGCTACCTTTCCACTGAAGATGTTTGTTCCGAGTTGCTGGTGAAATGTCAGGAAATCTATTGTTCAGACCATGGTCACTAAATTGCCCAACAGATACCATAAGTGAAAGTCTAGGCAGTAAAGTAACAGTTCAGAATAATAAACTGGATTGGATAAAAGAATGATAGCATCTTATATGGATCTCTTGAGGAACAAGTCCCATTGAGTCCAATAGGACTTGATTACGGTCGGTATAACACTGTACTCCCAATTGAAATTAGTTCTCGGTGAAATCAATAAGGTAGACTTGCAAAAAAATAATAATCAAGTGATTGCAAGAAGGCTCTTGGAATCAATGGCTTTCAGGGTAAGCCTAAAGTTGCAGTTGCTAATTAGAACCAAGATAGAAACAAGTATCTGTATTGTCTCCAACACTGCATTTCTCAGGTCATATACATAGCTGGGGTAATTAGGCTAAAAGATCCAATGTGGTGTAGTGGTTAAAGCAGGGGTGTCAAACTCACGTCATCAGGGCATCGTCACGTGATGTATCAGGACTTCCCCCCCTTTGCTAAACTGGATGTGGGCCAGTGGAGGGTTTCGGTTATTTTCGCTACCGGTGCACATCGTGAGCATGCACAGAAGTGAACTCGCGTTCCATCGGGCGATTTCACTTCCGCGCATGCTTAGGACGACATTACAAGCCGAAACACAGCTGAGGAGCTTCTCAGCTGTGCTTCGGAGGAAGAATAAAGGTCCGTATTGAAACAAGGGTGGGTGGGAGGGCTTTTTCCCGACAGCTCAGGACATGGAGAAGCGCCAGAAAATGACATCATTGCCGGGCTCCTACCGGAGCTCTGCTCCACACAGCACCGGTAGGAACCCACCACTGGTGTGGGCGTGACCAGCGCACGACACATCCGGCCCAGAGGCCGAGAGTTTGACAGCCCTGGGTTAAAGTGTTAGATCAGGGGTGGGCAATTATGGCCCATTTATGAGCTGTGGACTTCAACTCCCAAAATTCCTGAGCCACCCCTGTGTTAGACTAGGGTCACAGAGATTCAGGTCTACCTTCAGTTACAGAAAGTGACTAGAGGACTCTGGAGACAGTCACTTTCTCTCAGTTGTGAGTTAAAATGAGAGAAGGGATTGCTATGTATGTTGCCCTGAGCTCATCAAGGAAACCTGGGTTATACAGCTGACAAATAATAAATCAATGCTTTGGGCAATTCTTGATAAGGAAATGGCCATTTACAAAAAAACATTTAAATTCGATCTTTGCTTGATGAGATGTGAACCTCATTAGGAGTCATCATTTGAACATTTAGTTTTTTTCAACCCCACTTCCCCCCCCCTTGTTACACTTTTGAAAAGAATAATGCTATTTAAAGTCGCCTTGTTAGAGGTGGAACCCATATTAGATTGGCAATATTTAATATACCGTATTTTTCGGAGTATAAGATGCACTGGAGTATAAGACGCACCTTAGTTTTTGGGGAGGAAAATAGGGGAAAACAATCTGCCTACCAGGTATTCATCTGGCTAGCGTCCTTAGTCTGGTCAGCTTCAGCACATTATTTTATCCCCTGGTTAGGACTTAAAAAAACCTTCTTCTGAGAGAGTAACAATGAAAGAGCCTGCAAGCCGGTAAGAGCTGGGAAGAGAGTTAGCACCTGGTTAGGACTAGAAAAAAACTTATTCGGAGCAGCTTCAGCACATTATTTTATCCCCTGGTTAGGACTTAAAAAAACCTTCTTCTGAGAGAGTAACAATGAAAGAGCCTGCAAGCCGGTAAGAGCTGGGAAGATCGTTAGCACCTGGTTAGGGCTAGAAAAAAACTTATTCGGAGCAAGTAGAGCAATGAAAAAAAATTCTGCAAAGACCTAGGGCTGGAAAAACATTCTTTGGAGAGAGTAACAATGAAAAAGCCTGCAAGGTAAGAGCTGGGAAGATCTGTTAGCACCTAGTTAGGGCTGGAAAAAAAAAGCTACATTCAAAGTATAAGACGCACCCAAATTTTCAGCCACTTTTAGGGAGGAAAAAGGTGCGTCTTATACTCCAAAAAATATGGTACTTTTTATTGGGGAGTGAAAATGCTACAAACTGGCTTATCTTCTGCAATTGTCCCAATGCAAGTTCATAATTCCGAGCCCAAAGCTGGCTTCACAACTGCTCTTCCCACATAATGCCATTAATTCAGATGTCTGAGTCTATTCATTCATGCCTGGAAGTATCACCACCCCCACCCACCGTCCCTTCTCCAAGAGGAAAGATAGCCTTTTGTCCACTCAGCTGGCCGTTTGAAACTTGCCTTTGCTAACCTGATTAGCCCCAGAATTAAATCTATTACTCAGTGGAGGAATCAATAAAGTTAGCTTTAACCCCAGCCCTTCCTCGATTCAGCCAACAGTTGGCTGATGCAGTGGGGCATTAAGATTTGTGGTTCAGCGACA
The DNA here is from genome assembly GCA_023053685.1 of Diadophis punctatus similis. Classification (NCBI taxonomy): domain Eukaryota; kingdom Metazoa; phylum Chordata; class Lepidosauria; order Squamata; family Dipsadidae; genus Diadophis; species Diadophis punctatus. Next base: position 57,695,076 of record JALIGW010000003.1, read on the forward strand.
TCCAGTTGTTGTCATGCTATGTTAACTGCTCATGTAAAATGCATGAAGCTTCACAGGGTGTAAAAGGGGCTTTCTGCAGGCGGTTGTGGTCAACAGCCAGCCTATGTTGCTGCTTATCCAAAGGTGTTTGCCTAATGAAGACTAATGTGGAGTAGCGCCTGGCTTGTCCACACAGTGTGTTACAGAAGAAACTACTTCATTTAGTTAAGCAAATAGGAAACTATTACAAAGCCCCAAGGAACTATTAAGGCCGAAAAACCACCACTACTCCAGCAACTGATGAAGTGTTAACCACAGTGCTGGGAACAAATTCTAACTCAATAATGACATTCTATCTAAGTCTCCTTTGTTCTCCTTCGCCACCTCCTCTTCCTCCTCCTCCTCTTTCAATTCATTTGGTCTGGTGTTGAAACCTAAATCACATGCAAACAAATGTAGGTTTTGCTTGGCCAGTTTATTGATAGACCTCTTGGGCAAGTCACAGCAATATTCTACCGGGGCAGTTCTTACAAAATAAATTAAGTGGGGAATTCCCAGGATCAAATGTTGTGAGCTGAATTGTTCACACAACTTCCCCGCATTTATAAATGTATAAAATTTCCCAGAGTACTTTGGATTGCTACGGTACTAAGTGCTCCCAAAGAAGGTGTCTTGAGACAATTTTGAGAAATGACTGTAATCTGGGAATGCAAGACATTTATGTGTAACATGAATCTAGTAAAAAGGCAATTGCTGGTGAAAGATAGCTAATCTAAACAACATTTTTATAAAATCTATTATTGTGATGTGCAATGTAGTTTTTACATATTTACTTCTGGCCTTCTTCTGTGGTGTCATAAAAGGCCATATCTGGGTTAGTTTTCTTTTACCAATTATTCCAATGATGTAGGGTTAGAAAAAAAACTACCGTATTTTTCAGAGTATAAGATGCACCTTTCTCCCCCCTAAAAAAGGCCGAAAATTTGTGTGCGTCTTATACTCCGAATGTGGCTTTTGTTAAGCTTTTTTTCAGCCCTAACGAGGTGCTAACGAGTGAAGTGATCTTCCGTGCTTTGCTAGCTAAGCGATCTTCCCTTTGCCTGCTTTTTTCATCGCTGCTCCCTCCGACAATCAGCTGGGCTTCTGGGCTTTAGAAGCCTTTTTTCAGCCCTAGTGAAGCGACCTTCCCTGCTTTGCTAGCAAGCGATCTTCTGCCTTTTTTTCAGCCCTAACGAGGTACTAACAGTGAAGCGATCTTCTGTAGCTAAGTGATCTTCCCTTTGCCTGCTTTTGTCATTGTTTCTCTCTCTGAAGAGAGAGAGAAGTGAAGTGTTTTAGAAACTGTTTTTTATCCCCAACCAGGGGATAAAAAGCAATCACACGTGCTCAAAACCAGCAAACTAATGTGCTGAAGCTGACCAGACTAAGGACTAGCCAGATGAATACTGTCAGATAAGAATAATTCTCATCAGAGGCGAAATAGATATTTCCCTGGAACTCTGACATTATAAAAAGAAACCGCAGTTTAAAATACTAAAGTAGAAAATATTTATTTCGGTACAAAAACAATAAATTCTCAATAATCACATCTTGGCTATAAAAAACAGGTCTTGCTCCTTACAGAAGCTGAAGAAGAAGGAAGGATCAAAAGAAAGGAATGTACACATGCGTACTAGGAACATATTAATCACATGCTCAGGAATAAACCATTACATTTGATAGGGATGCACCCCCTTGCATATACATGTAACAGGCAATATAAAATCACTGCCTGACAAATACTTGGTAGGCAGATTATTTTTCCCTATTTTCCTCCCCAAAAACTAAGGTGTGTCTTATACTCCGAAAAATACGGTACCTAACAGATCAGTTGACAGCTAAACAATTAGCCAGAGAGATGGTGGACTTTCCTTCACTAGATGTGATAAACCATCTGTCCAAGATGCTTTAAGTTGAATTCAGGCAGCAGCTTGGTTTTAAGAGCCTCAATGGTCCCTTCCAACTCTGTTTCTGGAGCAATTATAGTTACTGGAGTCGTAGATCAACCAGTGAGATATACAGTTGAACAAAAATCTGAATGTGGGTCTCCATAGTCCTACCTTAACACTGTAATTTCCACATTGTAAAGAGGACTGGAAAAATCAGTTTAGTGTACTGTAAGAGTCAAGGCACCATGTGAGAAACTGGGAGGCCTTTGGCATAAAGCCAGCTGGGTGATCTTGGGCCAGCCACTCTCTCTCAGCCCTAGGAAGAATGCAATGGCAAACCACTTCTACAACTTGCCAAGAAAACTGCAGGGATTAGTCCAAACAATTACCAGGAGTCAAGATTTATTCAAAGGCATGAATGAAGGAATGAATGAATGAATGAATGAATGGATTTAACTGTTTTTTTCTCTTTTCCTATTAGTTCTCCTAAGGTTTTGTGTACAGGTGGTCCTCAACTTACAACAGTTCATTTAGTGACTATTCAAAGTTACAACGGCACTGAAAAAAGTGACTTATGAACATTTTTCACACTTATGACTTTGTAGCTTCCCCATGATCATGTGAGCAAAATTCAGATGTTTGACAACTGGTTCATACAGTACTTATGACCGTTGCTGTGTCCCAAGGTCATGGGATCCCCTTTTGTGATCTTCTGACAAGCAAAATCAATGGGGAAGCCTGATTCACTTAAGAACCAGATTATTAACTTAACAACTGCATTGATTCACTTAACTGTGGCAAGAAATGTTGCAATACGGGGCAAAATTCAATTTACAAATGTCTCACTTAACACAATTTTCGTGGTCATAAGTTGAGGACTACCTATAATTTATATCCTTTCATAAAGGGCTAAACTTTTTTTTAGTGTTTACATACTTTTATTTATTCTTATTATCTAGAGTTGAGATGGGCAACATGAGGAAGCCATGTGTGGGTTTTTTTGTAGCTGCCAAACGAATGAATAAAAATTGGCAGCATTATTTATTGCCGTTTGATATGGCAAATATGTGAAAACTATAATGCATACTCTAAAATAGGATTGATATACCGTATTTTTCGGACTACAAGACGCACCTAAATTTACAGGAGGAAAACAAGAAAAAAATAGATTTTGGCCTCCATGCATCAGATTGTCGCCCTCCCAGCCCCGCAGAAGTACTCTGCAGTGCTACCCACGGCCTGTTTTCGCCAAAAACATGCCCGTTTTTGGCCTGCAGAGTGCTTCTAGGGTCCGGTGAGGGCAAAAACGCAACGTGCGGAGGGTTCAGGAGGCCAAAAACACCCATATTCGGTCTATAAGACACACCTAAATTTTCACCCACTTTTAGGGGGGAAAAGGTGTGCCTTATACTCCAAAAAATACGGATAGGGGTTTCAATTTTGTGAAGTGACAAAGCAAGGTCTCATCTCCCTCTTTTAACATTTAAAATTAAATTTTGGCATGTTTACACAGCATTAGGTTTTCTGAAGAGTGTAGAATTACTTCCTCAGGACTTCCAAGATTGGTCGTAATTTCGTGGAACTGTCCACACCGTGGGTACTAAGTAAGGCCCTAGAATAGTGCCCGACCCCCATCACATCCGCTGCTGCGCTGCCGGCTGAGCCAACGCCGGGAAAGGAGCAGTGGGCAGGGCAGCCGGCCGCCCAGCCAGCAAATGCTGCCCCATGCGCCTGAGCCAGCCGGTCGCTCTTGCCTTTCTCCCTGCAGCTGCTCTTCTGGGGCGATGGGGCTGCGCAGGAGGAACGTTGGAGACAGCACAGCGACGCCCACAGCCCAGGGGACCCGCGCACCTGGTGAAGTGAGCCAAGAGGGCTTTGATGGCGGCCACGGGGTCATTTGCGCAGACAGCCCACCACCACCACCCCACCCTCACCAGCTGCTGGTCCGCCAAAGCCCTGCCAGCCGCACCTGCTCAGCCTGCGGCTCCCAGAAGGGAGGAGCCCAGGCAAGGCCGCATGTTCAGAGCTTCCCCAGCTGGCGCATGGCACTGCCAAGGTGGCGGGAGCTAAAAGCGCTGCCGCTGGCTGGGGAATGGCTACTGCTTTGTCTCGCCAGGGAACAGGTCAGTACCTGCTTGTGCTCTGGTAAGAGCAGTAAGAGGCACGCCGGCCCTCTTGGAAGAAGTGGGAGGCGCATGCATGGGAGGGTACACGCATGTGCAGCAGGGGGTTGCATGTGCGTATGCACAGTGCAGGGTGCATGCACAGGGGGAGCATGGGGGTTGTGCGTGCATGCATGCGCAAATGGGGGCGCACATTGCATTATGTGTGCCGGCACGTGCAAGCACAACAATGCTCTCGCGCTTGGACTTTTGGCATGCAACGCCAAAAAGATTCGCCATCACCGCCCTCGATATTTGCTCAAACTCTCAATTTATTTGCCAGTAAATAAATACAGTGCCATTCAGAAGTCCTTTGATTGCTTGAAGCCAAAATGGGTTTTAATTTGAAGGATCTTCTTACCATGCTTTCTTCAATTAGGCTTAGTGCTTTACTGATGCTTGTAATTTTATCTATTTTTTTTATTATTAGCTGTCCTGCAAACCTGATATTAGAATAAAGATTAAAAAATTGATTCAACCAAAACGTAACTCACAAACCCATCTGCATTTACTACATTGCTCAATACATTTCTAGAAATACTAGCATTTCAACTCCAATAATATATGCTTAGAAGCAAACACTGAATTGTGTTTTTGCATATCAAAAGTCAAAAAATTCCCAAGTTGGGCACTGTCAATGGAGTCTCAGCATTTATACTGAACACGGATGAGGTGACTTTCTTTTCATCATACTTGTGCAGCATTGCCAGCCTGTTCCAGGTCTATTATTTTTTATTTATTTATTTATTTGTCAACATGTGTACAAGATAACAGGTGTGATATAAACATAAACAAAAGCAAAGTATGTATAGGTAAATTTGGACAATATGACAGAAAGACAGGGACAGTAGGCACGATGGTGCTCTTATGCACGCCCCTTACAGACCTCTTAGGAATGGGGTGAGGTCAACTGTAGACAGTCTAAGGTCTATTGCTTCTAGTCCCTTTGACTGAAACTGCAGAGAGAGACACATACTGAAAAGAGTGTCCTTGTATCGTGGCCAAGGAGTAGAGGCAAACTGCATTGTCTGGGAAGCAATTCAAAATCTGCATGAGAAGAGAAACAGCTCAGCTGAATAGATAACCTGGGGTGAAAACAGCAGAGACCATACTAGATTCTAGTGAGGCAGGTGCAAGGAATAGTCAAGGGACAGGTCATTGTTCAAGAGACCGGATAAACAGCTGAAGGAGGATTCAGACTGAAGCAAAAAGAGGACTGCATAAATAATTGTTTTCAGCATTTATTTGACTTCTGCAGGAGAGCAGTAAAGGTCATGCAGTAAATTCTGCCTAAATCCAGGCTGCACTTGGTTGTACTCATGGTGGAACGATCTGCTCTTGTGAAGTACTTTCAGGGCCTGAAGTCCAAACTGAAGAGAGAGGGGCTGGACTCCATGCTCAAATCTGATTTTTTCAGATAGGCGGCTTTCCACAAGCTTTGTGTTCTCCACCTCTGATCCTAAGGAAGTTTCAGTCAGGACAAGGATTACTGGCCTTTTCTAGCTTCCCTTCTTTTCTAGGCAATATCACATCTTGCATTTATTTTGCAGATCTGAATAAAAGGGAAACTCAAGATGCAGATGTACTACTGTAGGTCATCTCCACCAGTAATTGCCGGTTCAAAAATATGACTTGGTTTGATACGAGTTCTGCTTTTCTCCTTCCTTCCTGCCCTGCAACATCCCCTGTGGAGCAGCATGCTTTCTGCTCAGCTAGTTTTTCTTCATTCCTCTCCTTTTGCTTTGTGTCTCCAGCTTTTGCTGTTTGCTGCACACAATAGACACAATGGGTTTGATCAACCAGGAGAGGAGGGGGCATGCAGACTGCACAGAAACACCAGCTGTGACCTGATCCCAGGAGACACCGTATTTCAGCCTCCTGACATGTTTCACCCTCTCCTGACCTGGTGCCTGTGCTGCACAAACTATGTCTTAAATGGGGCTACAACCATTTGTCAGTCAGTAGACAGAGAGGGAGGGGGAGAGGGAGGGGGGAGGAAAACCAACAAGGGTCCTCTTGTTAGCTGTCTACTTTGGGAATCTGCTTCTTGGTGGAAAAAGCAATAGTGAAAATGATGGGGGCAAAGAGGTTAAGATACTTTGATACTTTAGCAAAATCTACTCCAACCTTCCATGTAGCAGGATTTAAACAAAATACACCTTCAAATTTATCTCTGCAATTTTCCGAGAAGCACCTAAAACCTGAAAATAATCAAGACTATTCTGATCTGTGAGAATCGCCTTGCGAACTGATATATGGCAGCAACAAGCAAAACCTTGCATACACCGAAGTGGGACGAGGATCCAGAAAATTGGTCTTTTCCAGAAGCCCATGGGACTGTAATTAGAGGTGGCTATTTCTCTCCCCCCGCCAAATCCAGGGATTTTTCCACCTGGGATTGCAGGGGGGCTGTGAACTTGGATGAGTAAAAAATATTACAAGTTTATTTTCCCTAAAAGAATTGAATTTTAGTTTTTAATTCAATAATATATGTGGACAACAAAGTAATTGATGGCCTCTAGACTCCGGAAGAGTTTAATTTCATTAAATCTCCCTATTTAAAATGATTATACCCTTAAAAATGTAAAATATTTTGATAACTATATTTGAGCATTATTGATTTCATTTAATGGAATCTATATCTATGCATTTATTTTATGAATTTGAATACATTTTTCCAAGAAAGGGTCTGTAGGGTTTCACTAGATTGTCAAATCTATCAAGTTTCCCAAATATTCTTTCATCAAATGATACCAGCCATCATCACAATTGGCTTATTGGTTAAACCGGATTATTTTGTTCCTAAAACATTGAAGACTTACCATGGTCCATTTGTTGTCATTCGTAACACGTTTCCTAATTAATTTGCAGGGTTCAATTGCTTTGTATGAAACAACATGGGAGTTTTATATTTTTCAGGGACTTTTGCAGAGCCTGACGCTGATCGAGCAGAGAGGAGAGGGAGTGATTGGCCCAAGGTTATCAAGTTGGCTTTCATTCTTAAGAGAGAATAGAAACTGGGTCTTCCCTCTCCTACTCCAATATCTTAATAGCACACACATCATAGTTCATTGGTGTGAACCCAAAATTGCATGTGTTCCCCACAAAACAAACCCTAACAGCTTAGGATTGATTCTTGCTTGCATTCCTGCTTTCTTAGCCAGTCACTTTTCACTCCCACCCCAGTCCCTTCCATCCTACCTCTGCATCTCCTGATTTCTCCAGGCAGCTGGCTTTAACCACTCCTGCTTCTCCTCCTCAGTAGCTGCAGGACTCTTATCCTACATTTAATGTAATTTAAATTTAATTTAATTAAAAGTTCTTATAGGCCACCCAATCCCGTAGGACTCAGGGCGGCGTACAACAAGAATAAGAACAATATATAACATACATAAATTTTAAAAACATTTCATAATTTTAAAAGGAACATTCAATCATGGGGGAATCCGATCTTCACCCCGCCTGCCGGAAGAGCCATGTTTTTACGGCTTTGCGGAAGGCCAGTAGAGTGGGGATAGTCCGGATCTCTGGTGGGAGTTGGTTCCAGAGAGATGGGGCTCCCACAGAGAAGGCTCTCCCCCGTGGGCCCACCAACCGACATTGTTTGGCTGATGGGACCCGGAGGAGGCCCACTCTGTGGTAGGATGCGGTCCCGAAGGTAACCTGGCCCTGAGCCATGTAGGGCTTTAAAGGTCAAAACCAACACCTTAAATTGCGACCGGCGTCTAATAGGCAACCAATGCAGCTGGCGGAGAATGGGTGTTACGTGGGTGTATCTCGGCACACCCACCACAGCTCTGTACCAATTGCAGTCTCCGGATGCTCTTTGAGGGTAGCCCCATGTAGAGCGCGTTACAGTAGTCCAGCCGTGAGGTGACAAGGGCATGATTTCATCTTGCCTAATTAAGCTATATATTTCATATAAATTCTTCCCAGCCAAAACCATAGTCTCATGTTCAACACATACATTACATTGTACGGTATATACAAAGATATGAGGATTTGCATTGTTTTGAGTCAGATCACTGAGCTATCTGTTAAGATTAGGCTAAATAAATATATGATAGACTCAAGCTGGAAACTTATTATGTACAAAAGCAGACTTTCTAACACCTGAACTATAACCTTTCTCTACTTAGAAGCAAAGTTTTATAGATTATTCTATCGCTACTGGGAAAAGTATATTCACTAAGGTTGGGGCATTTTCTGTTCACAAAGCGGTTTCCATGACTGAACCAAAACTCAATGCAATTTTCCATTAGGCTAAAATGTCAGGTTTCCTTGGTTTACAGATCAATATCTCTGTTCCCCCTAAAACAGATCAGATGTAGACACAAAATGAAAGTGTTTCAGTCTCTTATTATAGTACAGATTTTGCTACCTGAGTTTGAATGGGTATTAATAGATTCAGTAAAACTTAAAATATAACCAAGCTTAATCTTATTCTTATCAGTTAGTGTTTTATTGAATTCAGTGCTCCATAATATATAAACAAAAACTAGAAAAAAAATCATAGCCAGCATGGTTTGGAGACTTAATGTGAAAAAAAATGCAATTCTATTTATTTATTCTGTTATTTATTAGAACAATTACTGCTTTGCTAGCAAAATAATTGTTAGGGGGATATTTCACAAATGTACTGTATATTTAAATTAATAGGAATACAATAATATTGGAATCCACTGTTTCCAGTTATTGTGATTCTTAAAGAAGTGGCAATCCAGGGGATTTAGAGTGTACTAGGGCAAGATTCACAATGTGTCCTTCAATTTTTAAAAATCATTTTTCAGAGAATGCTGATAAAGTAAAACTGTGATATACAGCTACACAGCAGAATGTTCTGATCAGATATCATCCACAGTACAACAAAGCAAGAGATACGTATGTTTCTATAGTGTAATTTGTGCATGTGGTTCAGCTTGGCACGGAGAAAGAGTTTCAGGCAACTCAGATCAATAGCTGGAAAATTAAAATGGTGACTTTGATCTCTGTTCCTGTACTGTATACATTGCACCATACCAGATCTCAATATCCCCATAAAAGGCAGAGGAATTTTACCAAAACTCACAACAAACGGAATTATAGTAATATAATTAGCTCTGATAATGTTAATTGATGGAATCTTTCATAAAACTCTTTATATACATCATATAAACTTGTAATATAAATATAATAATATTTGTAGCCAAGATACCCACTTCATTTGAAGCGATTTAAAATATAAAATATGACTCTTTTTCAAAACCAATTGCTTTCAAGCACTTCTCCATATCTTCATTAAACGTCACTGAGCCACATACTAGTACAAACGGTTGCCTTCTACATGTGTTCACCATACTCTTAATCAGGTTTTCATTTATTCGACCAAGGTGGGTAGTCTCTCGAAAGCTCCATGGCAGATTTTTAAGTGACTGTTCCTAAAAGGTAAAACAGATAACATGTGCAACATTTGCAAAATTCACAAAAATATATTAATTCTAAATTAAGACTTCAGATGCATTTTCAGAACCTCACATCAACAGTCTTATCTGTCTAACAGTCATTAGATTTGTAGACACTTTATTTTAAAATAGAGTCTTACTCTTCTGTTTTAAACTGCTTCACAAAACCTCCTAATTTAATAGTCCAAATCCAGCTAAAATTAGTCACAACTAACTTTAGCGGGATCATTGCCATTCTTGGCTAATACATAATGCTTAGTTAATTTGATCAGAGGGTGAAGAAAATGTATTCATACAAGAAAGATTGAACTTTTATCAGGTTAAACCCAAAAAGCATTCTCTACTTTCAAACTAGCTGATCAAAGCAGAAACCTAAATATTGTGATGGCTTCTGAAACAATTGCTTGAGAATGTCACTCAGATATGCCCTGTAATGCTGTTAATATGGAATAAGTAGTTTACTGTCTCAGGAGCCCAATTTGTGCCATAAGAGATGCACAGAATTTATGTATTTGTAGGGACAGAAAATGCAGAGAGAGAAAGAAAAAAGTACAGAAAAATAAAGAGAAGTGAGAAAAATGTCACTGGACTTGATGGAGTAGCCATCCTCTGTAGATTTTTAAGCTGCCTTGTGTCCTCCAAAAGTAGCATGAAAAAACCTGAATTGGGCACCAAAAAACTGACTCCAGAATTGAGCAGGTTCTTCTTGTTGCCTGCTCTAATCTAATATCTACAATATCGGAGATAAACTATTTTGGATTCTCAGGCCTTGAATTAATATAGATGTGTTTAGAGATGTTGCAGCTAGATCACTAAAGTGCTGAAATTATTTAAACACTTAAAAAGGGATCAGATGGAGAGGAAGTTCTTTTCAAAAGTGCAGAGGGGCCTGAGCAGACTACTGCAGGAGTGCATTCCAGCACTTATAAGCAATATAGGATTTACCTCTCTCTCTGGTGTGCCTGGTGAAGGGATCTCACATAGTGAAGGCATGAAAAAATAGATTTGCAGCTGTTTGATCAAACTTTATCTTCACAGATGGGTGCTGGATTTGCAGAGCTTCAGTCAGGAAATCCTTCTTAACCCTACCTGGAGTCATCAGGGATTGAACCTGGGCCCTCTGCATGGAAAACATGTACTCTGCTGCTAAGCTACAATCCAGTGTTTTACATTGAGAATGCAGGGTTGTCATAAATTCGTCATCTACCATTTGCAAAGCCCATAATCAAATGAAGGGATTGTCTCAGAAATACCAAGGGACAATTTGCCAATCAAGTATTTACCTCGCTTAATATATAAAATGTCCTGATGTTCCAGAATCGGGACTGTTCTTGAAGAAGAGCTTTCATGTAAATATTTTCAAAAGTTCTGAAGCAGCCTACCAGAGTTACAAAAGTTTCATCATCTTCATTTTCGGTTATGTACTGGATAATAGGAAGCATTGGTGCTATGCCTGTCCCAGAAGCGAGCATGAGCAGTTCTCCATACTAAAAATGAAACAAAATCTAGCAAATGTGTCTTAAGTCATCATCAAAAAAAAAAAAAAAAAAGGAAAGCAAGCATTTTGCAAGATGAATTTATGATACCACCTCATCATTTTCTGTCAGGGAAAGGGATGGAGTAGAAAGGCGTGAATTCAAACGTCTTGAGAAGCCATTTTTGTTCAATGTTTCCATATTCCTAGACTGAACCTCAGTGTTATCCCTGTGTTCCTAAGAAAGAGTCCATTGTTGTGTAAGCATCCACAGCTCTTCTCTTTGCTGTCCATATCTAAGATCTGTATGCTTTGATCTCGTTCTAACACCAATATTTGTTGCCATATTAATTGCTGCTTGATTGTCTTCAAATACACATATTGGTTCATTTACAACAATTCCCAAATCTTTACATAGTTGTATAAAATAAATACAAGAGCCGAGGTGGCGCAGTGGTTAAAATTCAGCACTGCAGTTCAGCAGTTCAAATCTCACCAGCTCAAGGTTGACTCAGACTTCCATCCTTCTAAGGTCGGTAAAATGAGGACCCAGATTGTTGGGGGCAATATGCTGAACTCTAAACCACTTAGAGAGGGTTGTAAAGCACTATAAAGCGGTATATAAGTCTAAGTGCTATTGCTATTTAATGAAAGCAGCATCGCCCTTTTATACTGCAAACTCAGCCCCTATAGATTTAAGACTTAAAATAACATTATTGTCACTCTGAATGTACACTAACTGGCATACATTAAAATGAAATTTCATTGCATACAGCTCTCAAAGGGTCACCACCTCCAAAATACACTACATAAACATGACAAAATAAATACAAAATTATGCACACACACACATGCCCACATATATGGCACTTACATGCATGCACACACATATGGCATCTGCATGTGTGATAGCACGATGCACATACACCAGGGTGGGTCTTGTTTTTTTAAAATAGAACAATGCTGCCAATTCTGTCAGAGTGATTGATTGGAAAACACCATCTAGCCCAGGGGTCTCCAACCTTGGCCACTTTAAGACTTGTGGACTTCAACTCCCAGAATTCCTCAGCCAGTTTGAAGTCCACAAGTCTTAAAGTGGCCAAGGTTGGAGACCCCTGGGCTAGCCCACAAACAACTCCATGTGGGAATGTTTTAAAGACCTTCCTCTATAAGTAAGGAGAGAAAGAACAGTGCAGACTGGATGCAACTGGTGGAAGGCCTTATTGTAAAGTTGCAACAATGTAAAACTAGAGTTTGCTCTCTTTAATTACAAAATCATAAAGAATGGTGGTCAGATTTAAACCAACAAAAGGAGAAGTTGGATTTACATCATTTTGTTTTAAATCAGACTGTGCTGGATGACTCCACCTAAGGTACATATATGTGTCACCCACAAATAAATATTCTTTGTTTCAGATGAACATTTGCAGTTTAAGCCTATATATAGGACCAAAGGAATACTTATGGAATGTTCCTTAGCAAGTGAATTTTAGATCCCAGCCTTAAATTATCTAGTTAATTAAAAAAATCCATAAGATTATTATTTATTTGGATGACCGCTTTGTAACTACATAATATTGTATTCAGAATGTCTGAAGAAGGATGACTAGTAAGATCTTAAGACGATGCTGTTAGCTATTAATAAGCACAGCCCTATACATATTTAGCCCATTGCCTGAGCTTGATGAGCATTGCTTTCAAATAAAGGGGTCTAGGACCATGCTGGAAGTATCCTAGTTTAAGTTCATATGTAAGAAACATTATTTAATCTTGCTGTATAAGTGTTCCAGAATGACTTCATTAGACAATCTGCCCTTAATTGCATGTGTATGGGATTGGGCTGTTATTCCATTACCTCAGGATTTCCCTACACTGGCAACTTTAAGACGCATAGACTTCAATTCCCATGCTGGCTGGGGAACCTTGGGAATTGAACTCCCTGTGTCCTAAAGTTGCCAAGGTTGGAAACTCTGCATTATCTGAATTTTGTATTTGGAAAGTATTTGCGTGCTCCCCTCTATTTACAGTATAGGTAATGCTGCCATAAGATTATACATTGATAGATGTGAATATGTACACTACGCTACAATTTTTATTTTTCAAATTTGAAAACAAATTATAGTAAATAATGACAATGTTTACTGATATATTTCTACTATTATCAAAATTGGTTGGTCCAGTCATGGTTATATGTATGTGGAAAACATACGGTTATGTTCAAATTACACTTTGTGGCCCTCTTAAGCTATTGTATGACTTCAAATAAATGACATTTTCAAAATCTTCAATCAGATGTCCTACGGCCATTATGTTGTTTAATCTAAGACTTTAAGTTACAGGAATAAATTACATATAATCAAAGTACACCTGCTGTTAGTGATTTCAAAATAGTAATCATAATATCTGCCAACATCCAGTTACCTTGGATTCTCTGTAGATTAGTCCACATTGCGTTACCCCGCCCTTCTCCAATATGAAGCTCTCTAGATATAGCAGTCTTCAATTCCCATAATCCCCAGCCAAAGGTAGGGATGGTAGTCCTTCTACTTTGGTTTCATACATAACTATTGAGGCATATTATTTGCCTTTGACAGTGAAGGCATTACAGCATAACATTGTATGTGAACAAGATGAATACCATCAACAGTAATTCTATAATCACTAAGTATCTAGTGGTAATTAGTTAAGCCTGCTGTAGCGCGGGAATAACGCTAGGAAAAATTTAGTAGTAAGTAGTTGAAAGGAGAAATCATAGATGAAAATCCAGGAAAAAAGATTAAATCCCCCAATCTAAAAGTTGCACAAGAACTGATGGTATTTCTAGAGTTAGGGCTAGATGACCAGGGCATATTCACATGCTTCCAGTGCAAACTTATAGTACGCACTCAGAAGCAAATAACTATTTCAGAGATATATTTCTTCTAGAAGAAAAGTACACTGACTTTAACACACTGCAAATCTTGATTGTTTACTGTATTTTTCTGAGTCATTATGGTAAACAAACAAACACAGCAATAATACAGGAAAGAGGAGATTGGTTTATGGATTTTTTCCCTTCATTTTCAAAAACCAAAAATGAATCAATGTCAGTGGTTGTTTGCTTTGTTATAGATATTACCTGATTGGCTGTATAGGGAAAACCTCCGAATGGTCCTCTCCAAAAAATGGTGTCTCCCGTTTTCCATGATCTTATGTATTGGGACATTAGTCCAGTTTTATAGCACTTGCAAAAGAACCAAGAATCAAAGAAAGCAAATTTAAAAAAAAAGATAAGGGAGGGAATACAAATTTCGAGCCAGTAATTCACATCTTCTCAATTAAAACTTACGTGATTTTTTTTAAAAAAAGCATTTGGGTACATAAGAATATGGGGGGGGGGGGAATTAAACCAGGGTGATACTTAAATCTAGCATTTGTGTACAATGCTTCATTACATTAGATTTAAATTAAACATTGTCTTTTGCTTTTAATCCTAATTGTGCAGAAAAACTGCATAAGTATTTTTAAACTTGCTCAAACTACAAACAATTTGCAAGCAAGATTTTTTATTTAGTAGATATACTAATTGGCAGCAGCTGCAAGTAACCATTCATCTTCTGTGTATTTATAGAAACAAGAGAACATTCTGAGAAGTAAAATTCCAGTTGTGTTATTTTGCCTTGTTTGAGTCTTCGTTCAGTTATGAATTTTGAATAGAAATGGATCTGTGACATACAAAAATTTGTTCACAATTGAAACCCTCAAATATTCATAAGTAACACTGGTAGGAAACATTTTCATGCATAACAAAAGAAGTGGGATAATGAAAACCAAGACTGCCAATTTATACTGGTATTGTGCCTAAGTTTTGGACAAATAACTTCCAATGGGAATCTAGCAAAATAAAAGAATTTTGTGTAGCACCTTGAAAATGAAAATATTTATCATAGTGTAACTCACTGCGCATGTTATAGATTCCTCTTCCTTAAATTTGCATTGTTTTTACCCAGCAATTAAAATAAACAATTTCTTCTCATTTATCTATGGCAATTTCTACTGTTACATTTTGCATGTAGTATTAGACTGCTTTTAGTGTAGAAAACTGTGCCATGTTAAAAAATGTTGCCAAATCTAGCCACAGTGAAGAAAACGGAGATATTAAATTAAAGGGGTGGAGAGTCGAGACTTTAGCTGCTATGTATCTCATGTAATGGAATATTGGTTTCAGAGGAGAAAATGAATTAAGAATAGATTTCTTCTTCATTCCATTGCAGAAACAATCAGACCGGTTTATAATACATTCTTTTAAATAACAGAAGAAAAAATCCTACAGAGAAAAACTCTATACCAGGTTTTACTACTCCCCACCACCCACCCCCGCAAAAATAATAATAATCATACTATTAAAGAATCATTCAAAAATAAGGATAAGCATAGAAAATCACTACTCATGCACACTTAACTGTACTCCAGTGCTGTAATCATGGAACACAGAGGCATTTGAATAGCACTTGGGATAGTACTACTAGTTGTAAAAGCAGTAATAGCACTATTAATAATACACTACTTCCCAAAATTGTCTGGATTGAGAAAGACACAACAATCTACACCAAGCTAAACAAATGATGGGTGTTTCCATTTCTTTTGTTACTGTCAGAGCATAACAATGGTTTCATTTGGGTTGAATAGATTCTATAGGAAAGGAAAGTATTATTACAATTGTTATTACTATTATTGCAATACAAAAAATCTATGTAATAAGCAAGCACAGTCAACCTATAAAGATAATGTATGAATGCAGATTAAATATAGTAAAACATGTCAGAATAACTGAGTTGGAAGGAATCTTGGAGGTCTTCTAATTGAACCCTCTGCTCAAGCAGGAGACCCTATACCATTTCAGACAGGTGGTTGTCCAATCTCTCCTAAAAAGCCTCCAATGATGGAGCACCCACAACTTCTGAAGTTCTGTTCTGTCAAGAAATTTCTTCTTATTTCTAGGTCAGATATCTCCTTGATTAGTCTCTATCCATTGCTTCTGGTTCTGTCTTCAGGTGTTTCGGAGAATAGGTTGACCCTCTCTTTTTTGTGGTAGCCCTTTAGATATTAGAACACTGCTATCATGTCACCCCAGTCCTTCTTTTCATTAAACTAGAATAGGGTGTTAAACTCAATTTCATTGAGGGCCGCACCAGGGTTGTATTTGACCTTGGGGGGGGGGAGTAGGATGTGTGTGGCCAGCTCGATGTCACTCGTGTCGGGGGTGCCTGTGGTGGCCCAGGCGCTTTGCCAGTGAAAATGGATTACCGGACTTCCGGTTTGGAGCGCTTCATCGCGGACGTCCCTCGTTGGACGCCTTTCCGATCTTTGTTAAAAGCCGCCAGAACAGCTGTCTGGCGGCTTTGAAATCTCTTCCCCGGGCAAAGGGGAGAGATGAGAGCCTGACAGGTGGGGTAGAGCCCCCCCAGCGCCCTAGGAGCCATCTGGTAGGGCGCGAAGGGAGAGCTCCCCATGCAGCCTGTCTCCAGCTCCGAAGATCAGGAAACCTCTGCTTTTGCAGAGCTAGATGTCGTGACCAGCCGCTGCTTCAAGAATGGGATTTATAATTATATTTAAACTACAGAAGCAGACAGAGAGAAACAGGCGTGAGATGGGCAAGTACTGAAACCTCTTTTTTCCTTTTTTTTTTCAACTCCTGGGCAAGCTTTCACTTCGGCAAGGGAACAAAGGAAACAGAGTAACAATATGGCGATTGAGAAGTGAAAGTGACTTTCGTTTTCCCAGAGGCTTTTTTTTTTTCCCCTCTCTCTCTCTTATGGAAACTTTTAACTTGGAAAAATGGTTTTTTCTCTCTCTGTCTCCTAACTCTGGATTAAAGTTATAATAGAAATATTTCCAATAATAAAAGATTATCTGATCTTTAAACTGGAAAGAACTTTAATCAGGCATCTGGCTTTCTTTCTTTTTTGTACTCTTTTGAAACACCAATGGCTTCAAAGTCTGGAAAGATTGTTTTGACTAAAAGAAATGACTATTCATCTGGATATATTTCTAAAATGCAACTTAACACTGAGCTAACACCTCCACAGCTTTTGACACCTGAAAATTTATTAAATAATTTAAAGATTATGAAACATGAACTTACTTTGGAATTTAACCAGAAAATAAGTGAGATAGACAAAAAAATGCAGGCTGCTTTGAAGAATATGAATCAACAACTAAGATTTGATGTGTTAGAGGTTTGCAAAGGCTTAGCAACAAATATTGAAGTTTTGGCAGAACGTATTGAAACAAATAAACAAGCTTTGGCAACTTCGGTGAATTACATAGATAAAATCCAAAATGACATTGCAAATTTTGAAAAAGAGGTCTTAATGACTCAGTTCAGATCCATGGAAGTTGCTATAAGGATTAGAGGTTTGAAAGAAGGATTATATGAAAATTTAAAAGGCAGGATGGTTGACATATTGAATCAGGTGTCTGGAATTTCTAAAGCGGAATTGGCTACACAAATCGACAAAATATACAGAATCAATTTGTGGTACGCTAAACAAAAGCATTTTACCAAGGGATATTGTCATATATTTTACCACAAGAGCTCTACGGAACAGAATTATACAAGCAACGTTTAACAATAATCTTATGGTGAATGGTCAGGAACTAAAGATTTGGAAAGAAATCCCCTCTAAAATGCTTAAAGCCAGAAAAAGCTATACTTTTTTGATTGATGAATTTAAGAGATTAAATTTACAATATAAATGGGAAGCGCCAGTTGGAGTAGCAGTGAAATTTTCTGGAAAAAGATACCGGCTCAACACGATAAAAAAAGCTACTGAATTTTATGTCAATGTTCTAAAGGCTGATATATCCAAGATTCCAGAGGAAGGATGTATGAAAATAAAAGAGGAGGAGGAGGGGAAGCCACCTTTGATGGATCAAAAGGAAATAGATTCAAAAATCCAAAAGGAGTGCCTGAATCAGATAGCTGGGGAAAAGGAGATGGAGGTTTGGGATTAGACGGGAGACGACTCGACAAATTTGAATTTATTGAACTATTAAAAGATGAACTATCAAGATACAAAACGATGTGATGTTGAAATATATTGGACGGATAGAGACTAATATGATTGTATTTTATCTTTTCCCTATCTAATGATTACTTATGCAATATTTAGTTAAGTTTTATATAATTTTGAGGTTATTTTTAATGTTGATAATATTAGATATATATAGTTTGTTGAAGATTTGTTTATTCTTCTTTCATTTTCTTTTTTTTGTTTATTGAAGTTAGTGAATTAATCTAGAATAATATTATCTTATTAATATCATGATGAAATTTAATATTTGATGATCACTTATGTAACATTTAGTTAAGTTTTATCTTAGAGGTTATTTTTAATGTCAATAATATTAGTTTAAGATTTGTGTATTTTATATTTAGTTATTACTTATGTAACATTTACCTTGTATAAGATAGAGGACTGAAGGGAGGAGGTAGGAGGTTTGTTTGTTTGTATTGTTAAAGAGTTTTCTCTTTCTTTCTTTCTTTTTTTTTTCTCTTTTTTGTATCTTTACTATTGTATACAAATATATATTAGCAGTGTATAATTTGGAGTTGAAGTTTTTTAAAAATAGTGTTCTTTTTTTCCTTTTTTCTTTCTCTTTTTATTAACAATTTAAATTTATTATTATGCCCTGTATTATCTCTGGGAAGTCCGGGGGGGAGGTGGGGAGGGAAGGGGGTGGGTTTGGGGGGGGGGAGAAAAAAACAAAAATGTTTGTACTTTATATTTAATATTTTGCTACTACTTATGTAAGTTTGTACTAATAAAACTTTTTTGAATAAAAAAAAAATGGATTACCGACCTCCATTTTCGGCTGCAACGGACTCCTGCAACCTTCTACCAGCAAAAATGGAGCTCAGGAGGGCCGGCTGTGGCCCTCCCAAGATCCGTTTTCGCTGGCAGAGGCACCACAGGCCAGTCCTTCGTTGTTTCCAAGGGTGGTCCCACGGGCCAGATCTAAGCACCCCGCGGGCCAGATCCGGCCCCCGGGCCTTGAGTTTGATACCCCTGAACTAGACATACCCATTCCTGCAATCGTTTTTCATGTTTTAGACCCTCCAGTGTTCAGAAAGATTTATCTATAGTTGTCTTGTACAACTTGCAACATCGATACCAGAAAAAGTAGCACACAATCTATGGTAAAATCTTGAAGAGTTCACACTCCTAGTGATAAGCAGAAGGGAACCTGGTGGCTCATTGTGATTTGCTTCAAGGGTCTGCTACAACAAAAACTGTTTTCCACTAGGGTGTTCATACCTTGGTTTCTAACAATCTTTTTTAAGTTGCAGGAATACATGTTTCACTTCAGTAACAGAGGACATCCTGAAACAAATCAGCTCCGTTATTCCACACTTTGTCCTACTGCCTAGGTTGAGTAGGGCTTGGTATGGGGCAAAGGGAAAACCTACAAACCAAAACTTTAAAGGCAGGCCCCCAGTTCTAAAAAGCCAAAGCTGAGCACTCTTGTGGCATAAAAGATGACCGTTGCTGTGTCAAGCTGTTAATTTATAGAACAAAGGCACCTATTTACCTTTATCAAAACTTCAAAGAACCCTTCAGCATTCACAGGCGTAATTGGAGTATAAGCTCTCTGAACCTCCAGACCGTTCACTACTCCTCTGAAGGAGAGAAAAATGAGAGAAGGAGCAAAGATCAAGGGATGGAATCTTGATTTGAATCTCCAACAATTCTGGTAAGTCCTGTACGGTTCTCGCAACAAAGGCTGCTGCCTGAAAAGCACTGCAGGCATCCTTCCTCATCTCCATGGGTTATCTTCTGCCAGCCAAACAACAGATTATTCCTTCCCATTTTGCAGTAAGATCGCAGAGATCCAAGTATTGAAATAACCTCAGGGTTTTTTTCTCCAACACAGCCATATTACCTCCTTAACAATTCTTCCTTTTCCTAAAGCCAGACACGGTATTTTATGTTGTACTGCTCTGCTGCTACAAAGTAAGAAAAGAACGACACTGGGAAAGCTGGGGATTATTAATAGTTTGCAACAGAAAAGGGTTTTCATCTTGACATCATTGTTAAAAGAATAAGTAACCAATGTGTAGAAATAACAGTTAACAAATGATACCTGCTATGCTTAACAGCCTGGTGTTTTTCCAAAGAAAGTTTATTTATATATTGTATTTATAAGCCAGCCAATTCTGGACAACTTTGGGCAGTAAATAGTTATAAAAACCAAGTATAAAAACAATTGATCGGGAGAAACACAATAGTTAACCTGAGGGGAATAACCCACAATCAATCTCTCACCAAGCAAAGGAGCTCCCCAGTCCCCTGGCACAAGTCCTGGGATACAGCTAGGTCTTCAAGGCTTATTTGAAGAAAAGCTGCTACGGAGGGCAGGAGCTATTACAGAGAAGGCATGCTTCTGGGATTACATCAGGACACATTCTCAGCCGATAGGACATGGAGCATGACAACTCTGTCTGAATGGACAGGATGGTGCAGAGACCATGGGAAACATGCAGTCCCTCAAATAATGAGGCCTAAGCCATGAAGTTCTTTATAGATAATAGCCAGCACCTCAAATTATATCCAGAAGCTTGCTGGCAAGTACTGTCATGCACTTCACAAAGCATTAGTATTACATGGACATACTATGGTATGCCCATAACTGCCTGTACTGCAACATTTGGACAGTTGAGTGATCTTCAGGGACAATCCACTCTAGAGTTCATTGCAATAATCCATACCCAAGGTGAATAAGTCATGCGACCATGAACCTCCTGGTCCAGAAACAAGTATAACTCATGCACTAAATAGATCTATACAAAAGTCCTCCTGGCCATGGCTGTCATCTACTGATCAAGTAGGAGCTGAGAGTCCATGATAATCTTTAGGTCACACATGTGTCCTGAATGCTACAATCAGGGGCGGGTTCCTAATTTTTTTACTACCACTCTGTGGGCATGGCTTATTTTGTGGGTGTGGCTTGCCAGCCATGTGACTGGGTGGGCATGGCTTGCCAGCCATGTGACCGGGTGGGCATGGCTTGCCGGTCACATTAGTTATTTCAGAGAGATGTTACTACTATTTTTGCTATTTTATACCTTACATGAAAATATTTGCATACAAAGTGTGTGTTACACCATGGCAACACAGCAACCTTTATGTGCAGAAAATGCTATAGTTAAAAGACAAGCAATCTCATACAGCATTTTTGGTTTCAGTCATGGATTCCTTAGACGAAAATATTGAGGACTGCTAAAAGAACAGTATCTTTTAACAGTCTTCAATGTTTTCGTCTAAAGAATAACAGTATAAAACTGTATAAAATTAACAGTATAAAAGGTTAAGCTTTCGGAAAACGCCCACTTTGGGAAGCTTTAGGCAAAAACGAAGGAAAAGTGTCAAATGTGACCGCACCGGTACTGTGACGTCACCAGTGGGCCGCTACCGGTGCTATAGAGTGGACCGCACTGGTAGGAACCCACCATTGGCTACAATGTCTAAACCTAAGGGTGATATTTCCCAATTCCAAGCGGCCCCAACTTCCACAGCTACTTAACTCTTGCAGATGGAGCCTGAGTCTCTCCACAGAGACAGCTACGGCCTCCAGGCACTGGGAAAAGCATCACTTGCTTGGTCTTGGATTGAGATATAGAACTGAGCAGCATCTGCAAACTAATAATACTTGGCCCCCAAACAGGCAGATGATCATAGGCACCAGCCTCATGTAGGCATTAAGCAAGAGGAGTGAGAACACTGAGCTTTGCGACACCCCACAAACCTGGCCTTCATACTTAATTTATCCCTATCAACCCTCACTGGGATCAGCCACAAAGAGAGGAGGAAAGCCCGTTAAAATACTTACATTTCCAACAGATTGTACCAGAAAGTTATGATTTACAGTACTGAAAGCTGCTAAGAGATCAAGGAGGATCAGGACATTTGTACAGCCTCCCCTCCTGTTTCCAAATTCATCAAGAAGCATAATTAGTGCCATCTCTGTGCACCACTGATCTCTTTTCCTGTTCCAAGTGACAAAGATACCCCAAATTATGTTTGCCAGAACAATCCTTGAATAGAAACAATTGGTTTAAGGTGATTGGTGCTATGAATTTTTCTTGGACTATTTTTCTTCCTGAAACTGTGTGTTCTAAATGTCTATGGAGATTCAGATCATGGTTGTCCCAAAGGAGCTTTTTCAAGAGGCAACTGGACTTTCTGGTTTTCTTTGAAGACGTTTCGCTTCTCATCCAAGAAGCCTCTTAGCTCTGACTGGATGGTGGGAAATGTTTTTCTAAACATACTTTTAAGCTTAGATGCCTCTATTTAGTTAGATTTGAATGTGATTTCAAGTTAAGTGTCTGTGCCTTGATACAAATTGATCGAGCATAAAAACTGCATGTGGGCTCCACTTTCTACTTGTGCTCCATTCTCTTCTCAGAACAGCATTAACAGCATAGGAAAGTAACAAACAAAAATTGTACCTCAAAGAGGTTTTGAGAAAATCTGTCATAATTCCAGGCCATGAATCCCTGAGCTGCACCAGACTCTATGCCATCTGGGAGAAGACTGAAATTCTCAAGAATTATCAGCCTTGGTGAATCTACCACTAAACCTGGCAACAGAATCAAGCAGCCCAGGCAGGAATGTTGCTGTGTAGCTGGGAGGTTGATGAAACCACAACAAATGCAAAGACTCTCTAGAACCAAATTTTAACTATGAGCTTTGGCTCCTGACCTATGAAATCTTACAAGACCTCTCAGATGGCAACTGCCATATATTTCTCTGCCAAGAGATCATGCCTGATGCCAAACATGAAACCTAGATGGCATATCTCCAAGAGTGCAATACCCCTCCTCTGAAAACATCCAGTCTCAATAAAACATGCCAGGTCAGCTGCCTCATCCACGATCAAATTATGGATAAGAGGTTCTTATACGGGCAGATAGGAATTTAAGAGCAACAGCCAGAGACCAGGGCCAAGAAGGATTGAGTAGCTTAGCATCCATAGTGAATCTATTAATGGCCAGAAGGTGGGATTGATCTCAACCACTGATATTATCTTTCCTGTATGTGGCCCACCTTTGGATTCCTCTCTTGTCTTTCTCTGCCCATCACCACCCTAAAGGTATTTCATGCCCTTACTTCTTCCTCTGTCCAAGCCTGACCCTGATCCTTCTCCTGCCCTCCTCAGCCAAGGGACCCATCCAACCATCACTCACATTCTGTCAGCCTTACAAAGTAGATCTGACTAAGAAATGCATGCCATATAGGTCAGAACCAGGCCATTAACAAGACTGACAGGACATTGTCACAGTCAGTTGAAGCCACCAGTTCTGGCATCTGGTGGTTTCATACAGTAGGCTTCTCTGTGTTAGCCTTCATTCTGGCCCTTACTGCAGCTCTTCCACCAGCATTTTCCATCACCACTAACACTTTCTGGGGCTATTCCTTGATTAATTAGGAATACACAGACAAAATACTTTAATCAAACCTTTCTCATTAATGTTCTTGAATGCTTTTAAAAATCCCAAGAGCTGATATATTAAATGCCAGAATTGAGGAATTTTGGAAACAGAAAAACTTGGACAATTTGCTTCGTGATAGCGTAGGAATATTCATTCATCTAGATTCATTATCATATATGCCAGATAACTGTAGACTATGTAGTATAAAATAAGCAGATGGTTAAGATAAGTCTAACAACTTTGCAAGATACAGGTTTCATTATTAAGCCTGATAGGTATGTATGTATGTATGTATGTATGTATGTATGTATGTATGTATGTATGTATGTATGTATGTATGTACTGTATGTATGTATGCATGCATGCATGTATGTATGTACAGTATGTATGTATGTATGTATTTGCTCTCATTTTCTGGTTGTATCACCATATGTTATTTTTCCAAAATGTTCATATCGAATAACAGCTTTAGAAATAGCCTTGAATAGCAAAATTTGTCTTGCAGACTATAACTTCTGTGATACAAATGATGATTTAATCATGAAAGCCAGCGTTTTTGTCCTGAGGTTGGTGATATTCATTTATAGAAATGGATCTAATCCACCCATTTCAAAAACTAGAAAGTGACTTGACACAGAATTTCTTTATCAGCTTCCATTATCTGTCAAGTCCAAATCAATAACCGACAGCTGTGGAGTTCAATACAGTCCATATTATTATCATTATTAAGTTACGGGAAACATCTAGCTATCAGAAAAATTGTATAATCTTAGTGCAACTGCTTACTAACAGCAGGTTTATTTATATGACTATTTTAATGGCTCACAGATCATTCAGATAATCAGTATGATATAATGCACAATGGACAACTATCTAACAATATGTCCATAGGGCAAGTCCTGCTAGTTACTTTAATTAATTAGTCTACCCAATTGGGAGGATGAAAGTTGCCATAATTTTTTGGAATTTCTTGGGGAAATGGCAGAATACAATTATAATAAATGCATAAATTGTCAAAGAGATAGTTTTATACTACAATTTATTTACCTACTTAATAGCAAAACAGGATCATATTGTCCTTGTGAATCAATTCACTATAATTCTATACTCTCTTTTCCCTAAAAAGTGGTTTTCGTACACACATTTAATTCTACCTCCAATAATAATGCAATTGAAAGAAAGTGCAACTAAAGGGTAGCATATGCTATACAATTAACAAGATTAATAAACTTAATGAATTCACACATTCTTTCAAAAGAATAACTTCGGGAGTGTGGTAATTATGATGTACTCAGTATGAAATCTTTACAGATCAAGAGCAAAATTGAAAAACAAATTGCACACTACGGACAGTTCAGCTATAGATTTTGTACAGTACCTTAGCACAATATGTTGTCCCAAACTCAACCCCAAGCTGCTGTTTTCAGGCAATTTAAAAGTGTACTGGTAGGTGTCCTCGGTCAATTGAGTCACAGAGCTTATGATGAAAGCCATAAATATTTCTGGAGTTAGGTCTGAATTGCTACTCTGCAAGAACAACAATAAATAATTACTATTTTAAACAACAGCCTCCAAAATGTGGCACTACAAATAAAAAGAAGTTTTTAAAACCAAATACACTCAATATCTAATTCAATAGGTTCCCCTTTTTGAAATCCTATTTAAATTCCAACACCTGTTTATTCACGTAATTCTGAATTTGGCAATGCCTTTCTTGCTAAAGACTGTGGGATTAGTAAAAGCAAAATACCTCAATTGTATAGCAATATAAAACATGGTAGAACACAGAATATGTAGACATTTTTCTGTCTTGCCTTTTCTTACACCATTTCTTTCAAAAGCAATTCCTTATTTTACACCAGACTTTCTGCCTGCCATATTTTTCTCTTGGCAGAACCACAATGCTTTCAATAATTCCAGGACATCAGGCAAAACTATGTGTAAAGATCTAGTAAAAAAGTTTATTTTCTATATTTCACACAGTCTTACATAGACCTACCTCCATCCTCCAAGAAAAAAAAAAGCACCTTCTTTTCATATTTTTGATGTTACTTACCATGGGTTTAATCTTTTTGAAAGCATGAAAGCCACTGTATTCTTTTTTTTTAGCTTTAGAACTAAACATTTTGAACAAGAAAGTAATAAACTATCTGTAAGTTCTACATTGAGGGCGGAGAGAAATGGCTTCCAGGCTAGAATCTCAATCAGCTCACTGCAAATAATGAAAAAGCCATAATCCTGACATTTTTATTCCTCGACCCTCATGTTCTCCTGATTTCTCCATCTGTGTACATTTCCTCTGGTTTTACAAACTCATGAAACAATCTGTGCACTGTTTATTCACAAGTAAGTTCCAAGAACTTCAAGTAAATCTGTTTAAGCCTGTAGTCAGGGGTGGCCAAACTATGGTTCTTTGAGGACCTGTGGACTTCAACTCCCAGAATTCCTGAGCTAGCCATGCTCAGGAATTCTGGGAGTTGAAGTCCACAGGTCCTCAAAGAACCATAGTTTGGCCACCCCTGCTAGCTGTTCAGGTAATCCATGATTTATGGGAAATTGCTTAACAACCATTCGAAGTTACAACAGACCTCATTGGGCTAATTATATAACCCAGATTCGAAATTCTGATGGAGCCCCTCCCCACCCATCTCCCTTGTCATGTTATTGCATTTTGGACATTTAGCAACCAGTTCACATGTATAGTCGTTTGCAACATCTAAAAATCAATTTCTGGCAAAAAGAAATGCCCATTGCGGGTTTAATGATTGTGGCATTTGCTTTACAAATCAGTGATTCACTTAATGACCACTGCAAAAATGACCATAAAATCAGGCATGGTAATGTAGTGACCCACATAATAACCAGCATGATGGAAAATTCCATGCTCAATTAAGGTGATAAATCAAGGACCACCTGTACAGCACCATCCTGTGGGTAGTTGATATTTCCACTGAGGTCTAGGCTACAGCAAAATAGAAATCTCATTTGCAATAATACCTTCTCTAGCATTCCTCCAATACTTATTTATTAGGTATAATACTATAATATAATATTTATTTATCTTTATAAATAATTTGTACTCTATTAAATATTGATTTATTAAATATAATATTAATAATACAATAATCAAACACCTCTGCATTCTCTCCAGTTCTGGAAAATTTGAGAAGCTTGACTGTATTTTAGAAAGCTAAGACAGGGTAACCCTTAATCTAGGAAAAAATAGGTGTCAATATGGAGAATGCTTGAATTAAATTTCCCCCCGGAGTGTTACATAGCATCTAGTATTCCTCTCCTTCAATTTTGATCCCAAATATTTCTTTATCTTTCTGACTCTTATCCACCAAAAGCTTTACAGCAATTAAAAGCAAAATAAAAAGAGAGAGTGAACACCCTGGTTTTGCATCTTTAGTTATCGGAAGAGGGAGTTCCACTTTGTAGCAATTTTTGCTGTAAATAAAAAAAATTAGGTCTATGTAAGGCATTCAGAAGACATGCTTTGCAATGCATGAATACAACATCCTCTTCAAAGCATTAAAGCAGCTGCATCCTTTGGTAGAGCTTATGTGGCTGCTTTGGAGGGAATGACAGATAAATGAAACAACTCTGTATGCACGCTCAATACAGGGGAAGCCAGCAGCTTTCATTTACACGAATAAAATTTGCGAAGCATCTCTTTGAAATGTTTTACACAGCCCTAGTAATTTTAATAATAATAATAATCTACCGGTACTTGCTGCTTCTTTCTGGATAGAAGGCTTATATCTTCTTTTGCCTTGGCCTCTTCCCACTTCTTTAGGTCTTC
Organism: Diadophis punctatus similis; assembly: GCA_023053685.1. NCBI lineage: Eukaryota > Metazoa > Chordata > Lepidosauria > Squamata > Dipsadidae > Diadophis > Diadophis punctatus. The sequence goes on from JALIGW010000003.1 coordinate 57,722,340, forward strand.
CTGATATATATCATAAATGCAGGGTTTGCAGCCACTGCCACAGCACTGAGATGACAGTGGCTCCCTGGGCTTCAGAGACAGCCAGACTTCTTCACTCTGATCCATTACCTACAAAACACAATCCAACATTATTCCATTTAAAATTGCTGAATGGGGATGATTTCTCTCTTCTGCATCAGACATGGAAGTAGGTAGGTGTCATTAAGTGTAGAATAACTGCAGGGCATGTGATGTACTGTGATGCAGTTAGGCAGCATTGGAATTTAAATTAGAAAAGGTCAGATTAAAAGCCACTTTTTAAAGGCTCTATCCCAGTGATGGCGAACCTTTTAGACACCGAGTGCCCAAACTGTGCGTGTGCATGCCCAAACTGAAAGCTGTGCATGCGCGGACATGTGCGCATGCGCAGCAGAGGCCCGAAGACCAGCTGGCCGGCGGGAGGTGGGGCATCCCAACACCGGCAGCGCGACAAGAGGTAGGATCTTTTTCTTTTGTGAGCTGCTGTTTCGTCGTTTGCAGGGAAACAGCAGCTCACGAAAGAAACACCATGGAGATCTGACCTGGGGCAATGGCGTGTGTGCCAGCAGAGAGGGCTCTGCGTGCCACTTCAGAGAGGGCTCTGCGTGCCACACATGCCATAGTTCGCCATCATGGCTCTATCCTATTCAGACCAGCTTACCTAACAGCTGGTGAAAAAAACTATAGAGTTGTATACTGTCTCAAGCCTCCTATTAAGAATATGAATTAATGTACTACATACAACAAACTATGTCTTGGCATGGATCGGAAGGTGGTATCTCTGTTTCATCCTTTTTTGGAGCAAAGACTGGCATAAAAGAACAGAACGGATAAAACAGTAGCAGCATAAAAAACAGTAATTTTGATTTTCTGTGTATGGAGGTATAGGATTCTAACATTCTTTTAATCATATTAAGTTAAAAAGATATAAAACTGGAACTAGGAATAATGTAAAAACTAAGAATAAAATTGTGTTGTTAGTTAAAGCTAAATTTATATCTCTAACCCAAACTAAATGGACCGAGTCTGAAAATATTATACAGGTAGTCTTAGACTTTCAACAGTTCATTTAGTGACTGTTTTGAAGCTACAACGGCACTGAAAGAAGTGACTTACAATCGTTTTTCACACTTACAACCATTGCAGCATCCTCATGGTCATGTGATCAAAGTTCAGATGCTTAGCCCCTGACTCAGATTTATGACGGTTTCAGTGTCCCGGGGTCATGTAAGTGACCCCTTTTGCGACCTTTTGGCAAGCAAAGTCAATGGGGAAGCCAGATTCATTTAATAACCGTGTTACTAATATAACAACTGGAGTGAATCACTTAACAACCGTGGCTCTTGCTAAATGGGGCAAAACTCACTTAACAACTGTTTTGCTTAGCCAAGGAAATTTTGGGCTCAATTGTGGTTGTATGTCGAGGACTACCTGTACTCTATTGATGCCACTACAATTGTGAATGTAGAGCCGTAGTAAGATACAGTTAGGAAGATTAAAAATAGCATCCTTTGTAGCTTGCCAGTGAGGATGTCTATTTCAGTTAACAAATGACAGCAATCAAAGGATGTCAACCTTGCCTAATTTTGAGCAAAAGCATGGCAGAATTTGGTAACATCCAAAGACATGAGGTCAATCTGGGTGTCAGAGTTGCCGTTCCATGCCAGCCACACCTTGCAACATGCCAGCATCTGCATGGGCAAGAGGGGGGAGGAGCTGCAGGGTGGGTGCAAAGAGGGGGGCTAGCTTCAAGGGAATCGAAACTACTTGTCATACGGTCCCATGAGAGCTGGCGGCAGTTCCAAGGTCACAGCATGGAATGCAACACCGTCTTGCCCGCCAAACCAGGGACTGTTACTCAAACAATTTGCTTGAACAGAAATTGGACAGATACAAATAACTAAGGTGGGAAGGGGTTAAAGGGAAAAGTTAACCAAGTGCTTTGGAGGCTAAAAGTTAGAACCAGTTTTGCTACGCGATTACCAGTTTGCCTTAGCAAAGTGTACTCTTTGTAGCTATGGCCTCCAGAGTCTTTCTTTGCTAACTGACTGACTGACTTGGGACAGCTGATATTGAGTCTGAGAAGAGGATTTGCATATTAAAAGAAGCCAAATGCCCAGGCTACTCTGCTATATGAGGATATGCTCATCAATTGAACTTGTGGCAGGGGTGCTAAAATGACAGGCTGAAGAGTGTACAAGTGTACCAGATTTCCACCTATTAAATGGTTATGGGACGATGGACATTTTTCCATTATTGAGTTAAAATTGGCAAAAAAAAAACCACTGGTAAAAATTTGCTCTCCCCGTAGCCAATACCTATTCTGCCTGTATTGACTCTGTTGTCACTGCAATCATCAAACATCCCTCCAAAATACTGATCTGCAAAAGTATTCCATGCACAGCATAGTTGGTTTCAGAGATTGCTTTGTTTTGGTCATGCCCAGAGGGAAATGGAAATGCTTTGTTTGGGATATGGACAAAAACATGACTATTCTTGGAACAAAGTGGTTTAAAGGCATAGAAGAATGGTAAAATGCCAAGGACAACAACTGAAGCAACTGAGTAGGGGAGCGCGGAGGGGAAAGATATTGGGAAAATTGGGGAGGGAGGGAAAGAAAATAGTCCAGATGTCAACTACCTCTACAAATCAAGTTGGTCAAAAGTGCAAGATCCCCCACATTCCCCCTATCCTGCTGCCTTCAGAGGCTCTCGGCTAGTATTGGCATAAGTAGAAATGCTACTGGGATGCTAATACAGCTAAGAACAATTGAAAGCTACCTCACTCATAGGGGGAGTAGCTGAAAAAGATACTGCAAAAGCATGTTTAATCAGAATAGAACTGGAAGGGACCTTGGAGGTCTTCTAGTCCAACCCCCTGCTCAAGTAGGAGACCAGGCCTATACCAAGTGACTGGCTAGTCTCTTCTTAAAAACCTCCAGTGTTGAAGCACCCGCAACTTCTGAAGGCAAGCTGTTCCATTGGTTAATTGTTCTCACTGTTAGGAAGTTTCTCCTTAATTCCAAGTTGCTTCTCCTTGATTAGTTTCCATCCATTGTTTCTTGTCTTCCCTTCTGGCGCTTTGGAGAATGTTTTATTTATTTATTTATTTATTTATTTATTTATTTATTTATTTTATTTTTTTGTCAAACATGTACAAGATAGTAGGTACTGGTATAAACATAAACATTAGCAAAGTAGGTACAGGTAAATTAGGCAATAGGACAGTAGGACAGGGACGGTAGGCACAATGGTGCGCTTATGTACGCCCCCTCCTCTTTGTGGCAGCCTCTCAAATACTGGAATACCGCTATCATGTCACCCCGGGTCCTTCTTTTCTCTACACCAGCCAAACTCAAATCCTGCAACCGTTCTTCAGAGGTTGGCGTTCTATTTGGGGACAATTGGGGAAAGGCTTAAGCCCATCGCTTGAAGACCCCTCTTTCTCTCATGCAGCGAGCAGAAAGCAGACTTGGAGTCTGCGTGGCCCCGCCCCTTCGGGAGGATTGAAGGCGCTCAGCCCCGCCTCCCTCTCGCAGCTCTGCCCCGCTCGGGAAAAACGCCCCGCCCGCAGTCAATCCCCCAAGGTGCCCGCCTCCTCTCCCGGCATGCTTTTCGCAGCCGGATCAAAAATGGCTGCCGCCCGCTGTCTTCGCTGAGGTGACCGGTGCGGAAGATGTTGGCGGCGCGGCGGCTGGTTAAGCGAGAGGGGTGCTGGGCGTCCTGGGGGCAGCGCCGCAACAGGGGGCTCTACGGGCCGAGGACCCTCAGGCGTCCCTTGCCTCGCACTCCCTGGACTCTGAAGGGGCCGCCGCCCGGGGGAGCCCTGCCATGGTACTTACGGAAACCGCCGCCAGTGCGGGAGCAACTGCCCGAGCTTGACAAGGTGACGTACGCGGAGAAGATGTACCGGGTGCCTTGGCTGGCCAAGCCGACCTTCCCGAAGTGGGAGAGGGGCTGGGACGACCCTTACCACCGCCAGAGCCCTCCGGTAGAAGAGCTGCCGGACTACAAGACGCGGCCTTGCTACGAGTTTCACCGCAGAAGCCGCCTGCAGGAAGGTAGCCGGTGCCGTGCGGGCGGTGGGCGGGGCTTGGTGAAGGACGCCCCGCCCCCTCGCTTTCGAATGGGGAGGGCGGGGGGGGCTCGATTCGGTTATGCTAATCGGGGTGAGGTAAATTGAATGAGTGGAGCTATGCAAATAAGGAAACGGGACTAAATATTCGTATGACAATGGCTGATGCTCAAGGGGGGGGAAATGTTATTTCAATACAGATAGTCCTCGATTTACAACAGTTCATTCAGTGACTGTTCAAAGTTACAGCGGCATTGGAAAAAAGTGACTTATGACCGTTTATCACACTTATGACCGTTGCAGCATCTCCCCCCCCCCCCGTCACGTGATTTACATTCGGATGCTTGACAACTGACTCACATGTATGACGGTTGTAGTGTCCCAGGGTCGGTGACCTTCTGACAAACAAAATCAATGGAGAAACCAGATTCACTTAACAACCACGTTACTAATTTCACAGCTGCAGTGATTCACTCAACAAAGGTGGCAAGAAAGATTTGTTAAATGGGGCAAAGCTCACTTAACAAATTCCTCACTTGGCAACATAAATGTTGAGCTCAATTGTGGTCGTAATTCGAGGGCTACCTATAGTTACATTAGTTATATGTATATTTTAATGTTATTTTTGTGTCTTTGAGTCAGTTGTTGACTCCCAGTAACTGCCTGGAGAAGTCAGTGTGATTTTTCTTGCTAACTCTTGCTAAGGCTGAGAGTGACTGGCCCAAGGTCACCCAATGGCTCATGATCTCCCATTTTTTAACTTGATGCCTTAACTATTACATCAAGCTGGCGCTCTATACTTATCTATATCTGTAAACAGATAGTATGTAATATTGTAAAAAAAACTAGTCCCAAGTGATCCTAGGTTAGCCATACTGACCCAATTTATTAGGTGCAAGGTTATTTCCATAGCAACTCAAGCCAGTATCCATTTACTGTACTTATTCTACTTATATGCCATATTCATACTCTTAGGAAGTACTTTGCCTTTGTAATTATTCTTTTTCTGTAATGAGATGTAGAAGTAGTATACAGCAGTTGTCATTGTTGGAGGGAATTGAGTATTGTGTGTAATATGAAAAGCATATATTCATTTCTCTGTGTTAATATGTACGTATTTATTTTGAGGTGTGAAGCAAGCATTGTGGCTAACCAAGGCAAAGATAATCAAAGGCTTACCTCCCCCAATACTTAACATAATGAATGACATAACTCACCAGTTGGAGGACCAGGATGAGAGAATTCTAAATGCAATTTCTCATGCTCGTTTTTGGACTGGCACTGAAGACGATATTTCCTTTGATAAGTACAGGTATGTTTTTAGCCTAAGTTTTCTTTGTAGCTTCAGAGTTGTTGGTGCTCTTTGGCATTCTTTTAAACAAGTTAAAATTAAACAAGTATGTTTAATGGGATAATATCTTACAGTAGCTTCCAAAAATGTGTAGAAGAAATATGAGTACTGCATTCTGTGAGATACTGTTTATTATACTTTCTCTGGTTTCTGCTTGTAGAGTTGGTAGTTCATCCTCTTAAATGACTCAGAAATGCTGTGTTGGATATATGTATAAGTATGCTTCCATGTAAGCTGCCTGGAGTCACCATATATGAATTGGATGGCCATATAAATTTGTTTGATAAACAATTAAATTTTTAATTTTATAAAAGCATTTTTTTTACTATTAGGAGTTTGGGAAATATTTTTCTGAGCTTTTACCTTGTATTCCTTGCATAATGCCATATGCCTGTGTGAAAATCTTAAACTAGGCAACTGCTGGTGGTTATTACCAGTATATAAGGTGCTTTACAAAGAAAAAATGGACAAATTTCTATTCCAAAGATTTATAGGGATCAGTGAACATGGTGCCCCAGTAAAAGTATCTGAATCCTCATTAGATTAGAAAATCTCACATACTTTGAGGAAAGAAAAATTCACAGGATCCCAAAACGTCAAAATCTAATACAATTTGGTCATCTTGTGAAATTTAGTTTAGTTTTTGATTGCCTTGCCTAAAAATGTTACTGTCCTCAATCTATCACTTAAAAAAGAAAAAGGGTAAACAAAATGAGTGCAAAATATATTTTATTTCAGTTATATGGTTTCATTACTTTATATGAATGGATGTTTTTTTCTGAAATAAAAAGAGGAATTCTAAAAAGGTTCTGAAAGGGCAGGTATTTTCTTAACTTTGTTTTAAACCTGAAAAAATGAAACAATAGTTTTGAATGTATGGGAATAATTTTGCAGTAAATTTAATTTGGTTATTCAGGATTATATATTGAGAGAAGGAATAAAATTACTTCTATCTTTCCCAATTATTGTCCCTCTCTATAATTAGAAAAGGCAGAATAAATTTGGAAAATAAGTATAATTTGTATTTATAATAATCTTTAAGTTAATTTGTATAAACTTTATTGTAACAGTTGAAGTAACTTAACACCAGTTGGATTAATAACAAATACCTGGCATGTTATCTCATGTACATTTGTAACTATCACCTTATTTTGTGTTTGCCATTTTGCAAATATTACAATAAATATCAGTTAAGAAAATCCTGATACAGTGAAACCTCTGGCTTGGATCTAACTATCCTCTTGTTCTGAAGTCCTGTGCTTCTGGAAGACCTGCTCCACTTGTGCAGGTCAATGACTGTCAAATTCCCCTCACTGAGTAAAAGAATGATGTCCCAAGACTACAGAACAACAGCTACATGGGAACGAGGTTAGTTAAAACTTTCTTTATGGCAAGCATTATGTTAATAAACTGCAGAAAACTAAGGACAAATATCACAGATTCTGAAGTAGAGCCAATGATGTTATAAAGTTATCTTCTGTGGTATAAAGGTTTGTCCTGAATAGAGGAAATTTGAAGAAAACAGTTCCTAGAGATGAGGGACTTCACTGATCTATTGGTATGTATTTGGGGTGGGGAGACAATCCAGGCGCTGGGTGGATTAAATTCCATACCAGTTATCAAATATCTATAGAAAAGAAATTTACAAAGAGAGAATGCATAGTTAGAACAAATATAAAGCACTTTTGTTTTCAAAGAACAATGTTAAACTCATATTTCAAATGTCATTTTTCTGATAGTAGCTGAGCCAGTGTAGGTTGCTAGATCAATAGAAGTACTTGATATTGTCCTATTCAGGTTCTCTGTGATCTCCAGAATTGAGAAAAGAACAGTAGCCACTTGGAAGTGTTCATTAAAAGTTTTTTCCTCTCTGGTTTTTATAATATCTGGCTTATAACGAACTAACATAAGTTATTTTCTTTTTTAGAGTCTGCTCTCATTCAGATTAATATTACCGGTGGAAAGCTTCTGAATGCAGTAAATTGTCTACAACCTATAGCATCCAATGAGGAGATATTAGCCACTGAAGATTATGATTTAGAAACTTTCTATCCTATCTCACCTATAATTGATCTTAGGGAAAAGAATGTATACAAAATAAAAAATGACACTGGTAAGATTAAACATAATTTGTTTCACAATTTCTTAATTTGTAGGTGTGAATCTACTAAATGAAATATGAGAGTAAGAAAGTCTTAATACAAAGAGTTGAGTGAATGTAAGTGAAGCATCAAATGTCCTAAGTAATTATCTGAAGATTGTGGATTATATGCAGATGGTCTTCTTTTGCAGCGAGTTGTGATCTTGTATTAAATCATTCCCTAATTTATATTTAGGTTTCAACAAAGGCTACCCATATCCTTATCCTCATACATCATACACTATTGAAAGTGGAAAAAGGGAGATATCGGAACATTTACAAGCCAGAGTTTTGATGTTTGCTTTTGGGAATGCTCTAGCCAAGGCTAAGGAACTTTATGGAGTAAGTATTATAATTTAGACGGAAAAGCTATGACTTGTCATAACTGATCACGAGATGCTGGTTATTTTTGCTTTTGACAGTTCCATTAACTGCACTTCATGAATATTGTTCCATTAACTCTTAACATGAAATATATACACATGTGCAGCTTCTGCAAGTCTTGATTTCAGATTTCTAGAAAAGAGAAGAGTGGAAAGCAATACTTGCAAATCTAGGACGTATCTTACTTGGTCCTTGTTGGACCTGTGTTTTATTGGCTGGCTGTGTGAAGGCACATAATCAGTGTGAAGGCACTGTGAGTGTGGTAGAGCTGACAGTACTGAATAAAATGATTGAAGGTAGCAAATCCATATTGCTGAGCATATGGATGTTGTGATCATAGTACATAGTTTTGGATTTTAATGGGCAAATTTTAAATTTTAAACTTGGTGAATGTATTAAGTAACTGGATGCACTTTTGAATTCCTATCTTGAGTAAAATAATTTCTGCAATATTTGTAATTCCTGAACAGTTATGACTACTATAAGAGAAATTCATGAGACTGAAATGGTTTTGGTATATCATCTAATGTTGGAGATGACAAAAGCCAGCACCGATTTTCCTATATGTTAAGCTGTGGAAATTTGGTCTGCTCTTTGGCAAAGCCATCTGTGGGTTTTCTGCTACATATAAGGTCATCATCAGTTAAAATACAAACAGGAATTTGTGTTTGTTCAACCTGCATGTTACTTAGGTCAGGATAGCATGTCAACGATTGACTATGGTTTGATAACCATGCATTTGATTAATGCCCAATCATAGCTTCCTAATATCTGTGATAGCCCAGTTTGTCTCCCCTTAAGCTTCTCATACAGCTTTTTTTTTTCTTGCCCAGGATGAACCCAAAGTCTTGGAGAAGCCAGTAGTTGTTCAGAGTGTTGGTACAAATGGCCAAGCTTTCCACTTTGTAGTGTTTCAGTTAAACACAACAGATTTGGACCCTAGCAATGGTGTTAAAAACCTGGCCTGGCTGGATGCGGATCAGCTTTTGTATGAGGATGCCAGGAAGCGTCCAGAAATCAAGAAGAAAATAGTTATGGTATGTTGAGAAAGTAAAATTACTTGTTGATCAAGCCGTCACCAAAAGAACGTTTAGCTTTTTAATTTGGTTAGAAAATGTTTATTATTAGTTAGATCTATTTTGGCCTTTTCTCCAGGAGCTCAAAGTGACTTATGTCAGAGGAGCTCAGTCCTTATTATCAGAACCACACTATGAGGTAGGTGGGCTAAGAGAGTGAGTGACCGATCAAAAGCACTTCAGCTTTCCACAGAGAGTGGAGTAGAAAATGAATTCCCTAGTCCTAATCCAAGATCTACACCACCCTGGCTCACATACAACTGCTTTTAAGGCTAATGCGGTTACTGGTAAAGCTATTTTAAAGTTTTCAAAGCTGTATTACTGTAACATACTGTTCTGGTCTGAAAACCATAATTAATGCAAAATATAGCCACTAGGCAACACTAGGATGCAAAGCTTGGGACCAGATTCTCCTAACATATATCAGGTTCTCTCCAACTACATCAGCCATCTGTGCTCTTCAGGAGAGCCCCTGTGTTTGGCTTGCAAACTGCTGTATGGTATGCTGGTATCAGTGAAGGACAGCCTTCCCTCTAGTGCCCTTTGTCCTGTGAAATGACCATTCCCTATTATACATCAAGCATCGTTTTAAAAAATCAACCTATTTAGTTTGATCTTTCCCAGCCATATGTATGCTGGATTTTTTTAAAAAATGTATCTAATTGAATTTCTAAAGTGCTTCAGGAATATTTACAGTGAGTATTTATATGGTTGTAATATTTTTAAAAATTAAAAAAAAAACTTCCTCCACTGGAATAGGAGGATATCTTGGAAGTCCTTTGACAGAAACCACCCCCAGTATTAGAGGGGTGGTTCAAACAGATTAATCCATATGCCATGGGGTAGTTCTAATGCTATGACATGCTTTCTAGAATGCATGGCCATCTCTTTAACACTGGGTAAGAATTCCTAATGTGTTTTGTCTCATGCTGGAAACTGAAACGGTGTCAACCAGTTGACAGTGTTTCTAAAAGGCAGAAATTCTATTACATTGCTGGTCCTATTTTTTTTCTGATTCATTGAACAGAATAAAACTTTCTTGAAGGGAAAGAGAGAATGTACCATTAAATGCAGTAACACATTGCAACGTTTAGATGCTGTCCTAATTTGTGTGCCAGACATTGAAATATCAGGTGTTCTCTCTACAGATTCCTGCTGGAATACATGGCTACAACCCAGACACTTTCAAAAAATTCCTGGCACTCTACTTGCACGGTGTTGTGTGAACAGGTCCCAAGAAGTCTGAGCTCAACTTCTAGTTCTTCCTGAAATACTACACTAGATGTACAGTTAACACAAGACTGAAAAGGATATGTTATTTTTTAATAAAAGACATTTTTAAATACATGTGTTAAAGCTTAATACTTTGAAGAATTAGAGTAAGATTTGATGCAGTGTTTCAAGAAGGCCACAGTTTTGGGAGAAGAACTAAGTCAAAACTTTTAACCACTTTGAAGGGTATTTTAATTCACAACATTGGATATATATATTGGAAGGTATACTGAATTAGGATAATTTTTAATTTAAAGCAGATCTATATTTTGAATGGATTCAGGAAGGTATGGAAGGCAAGACAGTTGCATTCTTGCCGAAATATGGGGAAACATGTTTCTTTGAATTTTGTTTCTCAAAAACCATGTTTAGCCCAAAACAGTTCGGCAAGTTTCCAGATTGTGATTATTCTGGATTTGAAACAAAACACCTATGCTTTGAGCCATTAAAGGGAAAAAAGTTTTCCTGGGGTGTTCCCTTGTGCAATGAGAAGTCATATAATGGTTGTATTGGGGAGGGGGGAGGGAGATTCATGCTTACCTAATTAAAAGAGTTTAGGCTTATAAAAACTGACAAAGGTAAATTGCAACAAGTATTTTCAATGTGTGTAACCGGACCATAAGACAAGAGCCGTCTGTGGGTTCATGCAGCCTTCTATTAGAGGAACCTGAAGAGTTTGATTTCATACTAGCCTCACATCAAGGGTTCATGCTAAGGAACCATTCCCCCTTGAAAAGCATACAGGTTTCCTCGTGCGTTGTGTTATCTGAGCCCGTGCCTACCTGTTGAAGGCAGTTCAGACAAAGAGATCAACAAGTGGGAGCAGCTTCAAAAGCCATCACAAACCCTTTGGCAGGTCCCTGGGGGGCAGCCTTAGCATTGTCACTCTAGTCAAGAAACTGGAGGGAGAGAGACTATTTGTCAGCACTCATAATAGGGGGAAGCAAGAGGCTGGAAAGGCATGTTGAGAATACTGATGGTTTCCTGTTGCTTTTGTCAGTGCACTTTCTTTTTATATCCACAAGAGACAAACAGCTCAGCCAGGTCTCCCTGTATAACAGCAGGGCTTATTTATTTGTTTGGTCTACTGGCTCCCTAACTGAGAGAGAACAGTTTGGTTAAGTGCTATCATCATCTCCGCTTGCAATTACACAAATACTTCACTGGCCTGTCACAGCATATTTACGTTTGTCAAAATTCAACCAGCTGTTCTGACTGAGGTGGTTTAAAGCATGGCAGTTTCAAAGACATATGATGCAAGATTAAACTTACATATTTTTTATTTTATTTATTTATTTATTTGTCAAACATGTATAGGATAGTAGTTTGTATAAACATAAGTAAAAAGTAACGATAAAAGAGGACAGTAGGACAGGGACGGTAGGCACAGTGGTGCGCTTATGCACACCCCTTACAGACCTCTTAGAAACGGGGAGAGGTCGACTGTAGACAGTCTAAGGTTAAAGTTTTGGGGGTTTGGGGAAGAAATGACAGAGTCAGGTAGTGCATTCCAGGCATTGATCACTGAAGTATTTTCTGCAGTCGTGTTTGGAGCGGTTTACATTTAGTTTGATTCTATTACGTGCTTGTGTATTGCTGCGGTTGAAGCTGAAGTAGTCATTAACAGGAAGGACATTTTGGTATATTTTATGAACTACATTTAGATCAGATCGGAGGCGACGTAGTTGTAAATTGTCTAATCTATTTGACCTGGAACAGCCAGTTTCTATCCAGTCAGACCTCTTGCATGCTGGAAACCATGTTTAGTATAGATGCTACCTAAATATGAGCTGAATGAAGGTAGATCGCCCTTCTCCATCCCATGCAATGAATTCTACAAAGTGTGAAAGGATTTTTCTCCCCTGGTAAGTGTAATTTATATACCTTAGCTGGAAGCTCCTGACGATTCAGTGACCAGCTTTCCAGCAAATTACTGGTTTTGCGTCTCTTGTTTTATCACAAGCAACCTACATAAACCTGCAAAAGCCACATTAAAATATTTTTAAAAGATTCCAATCAAACTGCAGTGATTATACATTTAATCAAAGTAAAACATTTCAGAACTTGGAAATGCAAGATTGCTCTAAAAGATGCAACACAACGACGTAGTAATGTCCAGACATCTTTAGTTTTATTACAATTTATCAAGAAAGTTCATCTGGTCCCATCTTCCCATGTAATCAGATGGCAAGAAGGCAATACCTCCCTGAATATTGCTCCTTAGCCACTGATTTGCAGACACATCTAAACATGATGTCAATATTGCAATAGACTGGCAGCAAGTTATTAATGCAAGTGATCGAATTCCATTTTATAACTAGCCTGGCTCTCATCACATTTTTTTTTGCATTCTTTGCATGAAATTTGGCCTAATTTTTCCTAATCAATATTCCCACTTCTAATATTTTCAAATCATCTTCCCACCATATACATAACTTCATATTATCTCATTGCTTTTTTCTTCCTGGAGATGCTCCAAGTACCGTATAAGAGCAATACTTTTTATGTAAGGTCCCTCCACGTTTGTGTTAACCTTTTGCATTCTTCCAGTTAGGGTTTTTAAGATGAGGTGTATCGTGGTATTCCAGCCATTGGCAATACTATAGATTTAAATAAAGGTACAAGCACATATAGTAAGTTTTTATGCCAGGCACCTGTGTTGGGGAGGGGGAAGGCTGAGTAGCTTATGCATAATTTGGAACACAGCAACCACATCTGAAAAGGACTTTGAATCCCTTTTGGGTTTAACTTTTTCATATCTTGCATTGTTTTATATAAACCTAACGACATCAATATTTTTATAATTCTGCATTACTGGTGAAATTGCATCCAATGAAAGATTTTTAGGAAATCTTCTCCATCGTGAGCTATTCATCTTTCCTATAATTTTAATTAGCTAATAAGTAGCTGCCTTGTTAAGCTTAGTAAGATGCTGCTGGAGAAGATTTCTTTGCAGCCGCTATGCATATTTTTTCAATAGAAGTTGTTCTTTATCCTTCATAAAACTTAATGCTGAATATCCCAAAGGTGCTTTTTCAGGAGGCAACTGGACTTTGTTTTTTCCCGTTTGGAGACATTTAGCTTCTCATCCAAGAAGCTTCTTCGGCTCTGACAGGATAGTGAGGAAATGGAAGGATTTATATTCCTTGCAGACAGCTGGTCATTTGCATCCTTTTAAAGGGTCCTTGAAACACTTGGAGGTTATCTGTGTCCTCGGGGTCACCTGAGTAGTGCTCCTGGTTCCTGTAGTCTGCAATTTTTCCTCTGGAAATCCATTCCCACTCCCACACCATTCAATGGGTGTTCATCCCAAATTGTATAGCTGAAAGTGTAGAGATTCTCAGTCATCCAGGTCAGGCAAAAGCATCTTTGGGACAACCATGACCTGGATGATTGAGAAGCTCTACAGACCTTATGCTGAATAATTCTGCTAAGTTATCTAAGTCAGAACATCATGCTCTGTAATACCCAAAAATGCATCCTCTAAACCAGGGGTCTCCAACCTTGGTCATTTTAAGACTTGTGGACTTCAACTTCCAGAGTTCCTCAGCCAGCAAAGCCATACATTCATGTACTTGAACAGAGGTCTTTCACTATGATATGCTTCAGCTAGGCTTTTCCTGTACAGGTAGTCCTTCGACTTAACAACAGTTCACAGTGGTGGTTCAAAGTTAACAACAACACTGAAAATAGTGACTTGTGACAGTTTTTCACATGACCGTTGTAGTAGCCCCTTGGTCATGTGATCAAAATTTGGACGCTTGGCAACTATGACAGCTGCAGTGCCAGTATGCTTTGCTTTTCTGACAAGCAGAGTCAATGGGAAATCCAGATTCACTTAACAACCATGTAACTAACTTGATAACCGAAGGGATTCGCATAACAACTGTGGCAAGAAAGGTCGTAAAATGGAGCAAAATTCACTTAAAACCTGTCTCAGCAACAGAAATTTTGGCCTCGATTGTAGTTGTAAGTCGACAGCTACCTGTATTTGTTTTTAGGACTAATGCTAGATTAAAATAAAAAAAACCTCTGAAGAGTATTTAGCATATGTCCCATACCTCCCTGCCCCCCATTGTGAAAAGGTAATTCCAGCAAACATTTTCAAGTACAAGTTGTCCAGAGTTTCTTGCTCCATCACTTCTGTTCTCTTCACATGACTGTGGCATTTCTTGCTGCAATTAGTATGGCAGACAGCAACCTTAATGCCTTAGCATGCTGTAGAGCAGGGGTCGGGAACCTATGGCTCGCGAGCCAGATGTGGCTCTTTTGATGATTGCATATGGCTCGCAGCAGGGGTGAAATCCTCCCGGTTCTTCGATACTCCGCATTGCCCGAAAACCCTGTAACTAAACGCCCAGACAGAGAGAATGTTAGCAACGTGGAAAGAGGGGCGACATTGACAACTACCGCTGCTTGAGCGGTGGGCCAATAAGAGAGCCCGCTGATGGGGCCACGTGAGGGAAGTTTGTGTGGAAAGACGGTTGGGAAACCAAGGAAACGGTTAGTGGGAGTGAAGCGGTGAGAGGGCGGGGCCGGGGCCGAGCACGCGCGGCAGGTGAGGGGCTTTGTGTGAGAGTGTAGACTTGGCTTTCTTGCTTCCCTTCGTGCGTCGTCCCGCCGCTCTGTTAATTGTCAGGCCGTATCAACCTCCCCCTTTTTCTGTGGTGCCTAATGGTGGGATAGTTTGAATAAATAAGCCAAGCGGCCGAAGGAGCCTTGGAGCTCCGATGCTGCCCTGCTCTAGTCGCCTGCTGGGAAGGCTGCAGCAGCCACCATCAGCTGGCGGCATAAGGCAAGAGGCAGGCGGGAGACGCGGGCAGGAGCTGGCTGTCGAGGGAGCGCGCGGCTGAGAGGCATCTCGCGCGGGGAGGAAACTTTGTCTGGCTTGGCTTCGAGAGCGAGCAAGCAAGCGAGAGCAGCGCAGCCACAGCGGGAAGGGAAGCAAGCAGCCTGCTCTGCCACTCAAGCCAGCGGCTGCCGGAAGCAACAAGGGCGTTAGGAAAAGAGAAGGAGGAGCGCCGCCACCGCCGCTAGCACTCTTTCCTTCACTTCTATCTTCTCCTTCTCTTTTCCTAACGCCCTTGTTGCTTCCGGCGGCCGCTGGCTTGAGTGGCAGAGCAGGCTGCTTGCTTCCCTTCCCGCTGTGGCTGCGCTGCTCTCGCTTGCTTGCTCGCTCTCGAAGCCAAGCCAGACAAAGTTTCCTCCCCGCGCGAGATGCCTCTCAGCCGCGCGCTCCCTCGGCACGACCGCAGCCGCCACCAGCACTCTTTTCTTCATTTGGGAAAAAGGATCTTGTGGTGCTGAGGGCTAGGAAAGAGGGAAGAAGAGAAAAGGGAAGGAAGGAAGACCAGAGATGAAAGAAAGGAAGGAAGGAAGATCAGAGATGAATGAAAGGAAGGAAGGAAGGAAGGAAGGAAGGAAGGAAGGAAGACCAGAGATGAAAGGAAGGAAGGAAGGAAGGAAGGAGGACCAGAGATGAAAGGAAGGAAGGACGGAAGGAAGGACGGAAGGAAGGAAGGAAGGAAGGAAGGAAGGAAGGAAGGAAGGAAGGAAGGAAAGAAGGAAGGAAGACCAGAGATGAAAGGAAGGAAGGAAGGAAGGAAGGAAGGAAGACCAGAGATGAAAGGAAGGAAGGAAGGAAGGAAGGAAGGAAGGAAGGAAGACCAGAGATGGAAGGAAGGAAGGAAGAGGAAGAAGAAGAGGAAGGGTGGGAGGAAGAGAAAAAAGTGAGAGGGAAAGAAAGAAAGAAAGAAAGATTTTAGGAAGGAAGAAAGACAGAAAGAAAAAGAAAGATGGTAGGAGGGGTAGTCTTATACGAAGAGTATATCCCAAACTCTATATTTTCATTGGAAAAGTTGGGGGTCGTCTTATATGCCCAGTCGTCTTACACGCCGGAATATACGGTATAAGAACGTCTATTAAATTAAATATGGCTCTCACTGAAATAAATTTCCAAATTTTTTGCTTTCATGGCTCTCTTAGTCAAAAAGGTTCCCGACCCCTGCTGTAGAGCAATTGTAGAGCACAACCCCCCCCCAGTTCTTATACCATAGACTTCCATTATTATAGAATCCCAAATTCACCTTCATTGTAAAAACTCTTCCCCTCCCACACCATCCAATCTTCATGGCCAAACAATCAACTGCTTCCACAAATCTTGAAATTACTTCCACTGGAAGAAAAACTTGAGAGTTCCAAGACATTATTTCCACATCTTTTCAAGGGAATAATGAGTTGCGCTTTACATTGCGTTGGCCAGGGAAGAAGAAAGAGAACGAGGGAAAGAAAAAAAGAGGTACAAGATGAGAAAGTTGAAGCAAGATTACCGTGTTTCCCCGAAAATAAGACCCTGCCTTATATTTTTTTGAACCCTGAAATAAGGGCTTGGCCTTATTGCCATGCACTCTAAAGCCCGATTGGGCTTATTATCAGGGGATGTCTTATTTTGGGGGAAACAGGGTAGCCATAGAGATTTTGCAAACCATGGAAATTCCAAGAATTGCAGTCTAGTTATCAAAAATAAAATACATGCTGGAATACAAAGATGAGTGTGGGAAAGAAACAGGATGCAGAACCCAGGCTTCCTTAAGATCTTTTTAAACGGGGAGGGCCAAGATTAAATGATTAGGAGAAAGGAATTTGAGAGCTACCTTGGGGCTTCAGAGAAAACATCTGCAACACCATTTAGCCTCCACTTGCACTGCTAATTGCTACTTACATTAGATGACCAGATGCTCGAGCAAACCACTGCACTGCCTAAAAAGAACTGCATTTCAAAGCAAGTCACCCCAAAGCATTATACTGTAGTTAAACATAACTCAAACAGACTTGCCAAAGGAAAAAAAAATTGCATGGAGATCTATCAATGCAGAAAAAAGAAAACTTCAAATATTTCATAGCTTTCTAACTGTATACTATGAAGTATTGTGTTAGTTCTACTTTAAAAAGAGACAATAAAATCATAAGAGTTGGAAAGAGCCACATAAACCAACAATTCAATTCCCTGCTTAGTGCTGGAATCCCAGGTAAAGTATGACCATAGATGGCTGTCAATCCTATGCATGCAAGGGAGCCCAGCATAGGCAGTCATTTGGTTCTACTGTTAAACTAGTGTTTCTGTTAGATAACTGGAAGCCCATCTTTTAAGACAGAGAACTAGACTTTAAATAATCTTGATCACATAACCAAGAAAATAAAAACCTGCAAACTATACTCTAAATATCTCAGGAGTATTTCAAGTTTCTTGTTCTCTAATTTCAAAAAAACCCTCAGGATTTTTATCTGGAGAAAACTGGAAGAAAGAAAACTAGTTCATCATTAACAGATGTAGCTGATCACAGGGCTGTATTTTGCAGGTACCAAAGTCTTACTATGGTGCTTTATAGCTTTATAGAAACCACCAAGTTGCACGTCGAGAGAACCATTGGATATTGCAAGAAATAGTAGCAGAAGTCAAAGCTGAAATAATTCCATTTCTATCTCTGAAGAATGACAGCCAGGATGATGTAATGGTTACGACACCAGGTTGGAAGGGAGAATGGGTGTTGTAGCTCTACCCTAGGCACAAAGCTAGAAGAGTGGCTTGGGCCAGTCAGTCTGTCTCAGCCCTAGAAGGAAGACAAGGGCAAACCATTTCTGAAATCTTGCTTAAGAAAACTGCAGGAACTTGTCTAGGCAATCAGCAGGACTCAGGAGGCATAAAAACAAAATAAAAACTTCTGAAGTGCATATACAAAATGGTGCATAATAAAAACAAAACACCACCCTCATAAAAAAAATCAGCAGAAAACAGGAACAAAAACTTGCAGAGATGGATTCTGAACTAAAGTTCTACTGTATAACAAACATTTGCCTTGCAAAAGAAGAACATGTTGGAAATCCGCTATCAAATGGCACACGTTGCAAACCGAGGACAAAACTGATCTTGTTGGTTAAGATGTTCCGTAATGTAGAGTTGGCATATTAGGTTGAAAGGTTCTTTCGGCACCAGATGAAGACCCTTTTATTTTCTAAGTTCTTTAATGTAAGATGCTGATGAAGTGATGGAGATTAGGTGCATATGTATATTTTGTCCTGTTTATTTTTTCCAGCTGATTATTTTGTGGGTCTAAAATGCGTTTAGAACTCTTGACACAGGAATGTACATTCGACGTGATATCACGGGCATGTAGAAAATAGGAACTGTTCCAGAGCTACCTTGCAAGGAGAAAAATCTGCCCATAAAAAGCACATACCTTGGTTGCAGCTTCATTACACTAGCTCCACCCACCCTACTTTCTCACTATGACTACCTTCTCATTCAATGAGGTTAGCATCCTCTCAGATTTTCAAAGCTAGCTTTAGAATACATTACAAAAACATCGCATACTGACAATCAAGTTTCACATACAGCATTTAGAACTTCCGTCCATGAGCAAATACATGAATACAGTGATCAATGATTTCTGCAGATATATTAGATATATTTACTATTCTCTGTGTATATACAGCAATGCAAAATGCAACCAATTTGATCCTAAGTTATAAATCTTGATTTTCTCCCCTCTTGATAGACTACATATAAGTTTACAATTCTAGCTACACAAATATTTAGACTTTGCAGACGGTTATGCTTTTTGTAGGTTTCCTTGGAAGATACAGATTTACAAAAATTACCTTGCAATTGTACAACTGAAATCGTGCAATTCCTGTGAAATCTTGCAAATGGGAACATAGACTATTCTTTCAGATTCTTTCCCCATGCCCAACAGAAGCAGAAAATAAGGCCTCCCCAAAATATCCCATTGTTTTGCACAACAGATAACGGTGTCCGTTCAAATTTTGATCAAGCACAATGGAAACTTCAATTTAATACCCCAAACTAAACAATTGATAGGAAATTAGGGTTAAAACATGGACTATGAGTAGGACTTGTTTTCCAAATTTGCATTGGTGTCATGCAAAAGAAACTGCACACGTAAAAACACTTTGGGAATTTTAAATTTAGACAAGAGGGAAACATATTGAGAATATCAGCCTGCCCAAAACAACTATTCTGAACTGGCTACTCATTAGTTACTTATAATTGTATTAGATATTATTAGACATGCCTAATTGTGTGCTTCCTACACCGCTAATGTCTAACTTAATGTGGAAGCAGCAGGATCAAAATAATATCACTTACCGGTAATATTTAAGAGTTACATTGAATATTGTGTGACAATCCCTGGACAAGAATCTGCTCGTTTACCCAATAAACATTTCAAGCCATGAAATGGAATCCTTCAGATCACACCAATCTCAGTGTCTAGGTATGAAGATGCAATGAGATGTATTCATCTGTTGTATTGTGCTATGTCACACTTCACATGGACATGGGAACAATTTTGATTCATCATTTTAGTAGCCTTTTCACACTTCAAGCAAGCCAAAGGATTGCTGTGAAGAAATAACTATTATGAGAGCACACACAATTAAGCTGGGTTTACTCTGAGCTCTCCTTGAGATATACCAGTGTAATAGGTATTGTTAAAATAACCTATTCCTTAACTTTCCTATAGATGATGTAAACAAAAATATCAAAAGTTTTTATTATTTTTATGTAACAGAATTTATACAAACATCTCTGATTTACCTGACATTTTAAACTGCAGGTAAACGATTTACCTGCACATTGATTTTAATGTTCTGTGGATTCTTGGCCAAGATTCACAGAATGAGAATCATCAAGTTTTTGTTTGTTTTTGTTTGTAAACAGGATACACTCTGGGCAAAGCTGTGCCAAGTTCTGCGGTTTGATGAATTCAATTTCTGCTCCTGTATTTAAAAGAAAATGGCTGGTTTTGCTGAACTGTTGCACTTCAGTGTTGAGAAGGCACCTTACTTGATTTTGAGGCTGTCTAAAAGGAATGTGAAAGTGGGTTCTAAATCTAAATGCTTGTGATACTGTTTGTGATAGGCATGAAGCAGGGGCAAGTTCCTAATTATTTTTACTACCACTCTGTGGGTGTGGCTTATTTTGTGGGTGTGGCTTGCCAGCCATGTGACCGGGTGGGCGTGGCTTCTCGGACTGCTGAAGGGAGAGGAACTGAGATAGGTCCTGCCGCCCATTCCCCCTCCCCTCAGCAGCTCGAGAAGCCTCGAACGTGTGAAAATGCCTGGGATCATCACTGCGCATTCGTGGCTTCTTGGACTGCTGAAGGGAGGGGAATGGAGATAGCTCCTGCCGCCCGTTCTTTCAGCATCTCATGCGCTCCCTCAGCCATCCTCCCCTGCTTGGACTCACTATGGGGTAGGAAGGCAGCGCATGAGCAGTGCTGGAAGCTCGGCTTCTGGGCATGCGCAGAAGAAAATTTTAAAAAATAATAAATTTTTTTAAATGGCGGCACGCAGGCACTGACAACCGACCACACTGGTACTATGACGTCACCAGCGGGCCGCTACCGGTGCTATAGAGTGGACCGCACTGGTAGGAACCCACCACTGGTATGAAGTGCGTCTTCAGAATGTGGTGCCTTCAAAGAGAACATAATCAGAATGAGGCGATTTTCCACTGCAGGTTTTCTGTATCCAGGAGAGAATAATGAACAGCAAGGACTTGAAATCAAATGTTTATATTTATTACAGCAGGGGGGAAAAGAGAAAAGATCTTGATTTATCTTTTAAAAACCATCCCAGACCAACGAAGACATTTAATTTAGCCATCACTTTAATACAATGAAACCTGCCAAGTTATCTCTTTAAAAAAAGTGTTGCATTAGGAATGGGATAAATCTTCATTTGAAAGTTTATTATTAATTTTTCTTTAAATATAATCCTGACTGTAACTGTGAGAATCTTCGTTTGCCCACCCCCATCCCCATCATCTTTCTACAGAAAAAAAAAAACTTAATCAAAATGCCTAAGAAAAGGGCAAGCATTTCTTTTTTTAAAAAAATTATTGTCTTCTTAAAAATTACACGGTTTCAAGTACTTTTTTGATAAGAGTAAAAACAAGCCAATGTTTTCCAAAACAAAACCAAACCAAAAAGAAAACAAAAGAAAACAAAAACCCAAACAAAACCATAAGTAAAAAAAAAAACATTTCATTAAGGGGTGCAGAAAAAAGACATCCCTTTAATAAAACATTATCAACAAATATCGTACACAAACTACAATGTATAATAATTACTTTTCCTTTCCCTCGCTTAACTTTAGAACCAGACTACAAGGTAAGAAAAAACACTGAAACAAGATACAATGTTCTCAAGAATCCGCACAAAGGTAGGTAAATCCAGGGTAAGATAATATTTTACATAATATGAAATACATAGATCAGAAGTGAAGGGTTTTTTTCTTTTATATAAAACAAAGACCAGCTACAAGGGGGTGTAATGTACAGAGATCTCAAGACTTGCGAGTTTCACTATACATGATATGCTTTTCTGTAGTCACCCCTACCAGGAAAAGGTAAGATTTATTTATTTATTTTTAAATTCTGCTTTTAATTACAGAGTGAGGAGGAGGGAGAGAGAGCCTACAGAATAGCAAGTATACAATTTAACAACAATAATTACTTAAAAATATCTCCATCCAGTTCCAGAGCATATACAGTGAAACCCTAGTAAGATCACATCGTTTCATTAGAAAACCCAAAACAAAAACAAAAACAAAGCAGTTGTTAAGAAGTTTGCTCTCACCAGTTTTTGAGTCAAGTTTTTAATGCCTTTTCATTTTATTTCTGACACCGTCCCAACAGGGGGGGAAAAAAAACCCAAGTACAAATAGTTGACTTACAACCATTTAACAATGCTTTGAAGCCATGATGGCCTTGGAAAAAGTGACTTACGACCCATCCTCAAAGCTATGACCCTCATACCACCCCACGGCCATGTGATCACAATTCGGGCACTTGGCAACTGGCTCACGTTTATGATGGTAGAAGAGTCTTGCAGTCACGTGATCTCAATTTTCTACCTTCTACCAAGCAAAGTCAACGGGGGAGGGGACCAGATTCGCTTAACATCCAGATTCGCTTAATGGCCATGGAAAAAATGGCCGTAAAAATCAAGTCCGGTCATGTGATGACTTGCTTAACTCTCACATTGCTAAGCAACCAAACTCTCGCATTGCTAAGCAACCAATCCCAATTCTGGCTGTAAGTCTAGGACTACCTGTACCCTAACCCTCAATACCCCACCTCCCAGAAATTCTGACATTTTCCAAATTCTGCAAAAGGGCAATTCATAGCAGTGCTTCGGGTGGGGGGAGGGGGAGGACAAGCAAGGGAGGGGACTAAAACAGTGCATGCCACAGTCACAGATATACCCAAGATCACAATTAAACTTTTGGAGGATGTGATCCTACAAGGGAGCCAGCTGCATTGCCAACTGAGGCAGGGGAAATCTTTTTCACTCTGATCTTCTTGCTGAAGAAAGTGTTGTGCTGCAAGACACCAACCTAAAAGGGGAAGGGGGAGTAGGGGGGGAAGGTCTTCTGAACAAAACCCACCAATTTATTTAAAAAAAAAACCTGTCCAGTTTTATTATTTTAAAATGGCTACAGAGACAACATGAGATTTCATATCTAGACTAGTTTCCTTGCGTAGCACAGCACAAACATACAAGAAGTTTAAAAGAATAATCAAGCAAAGGAGGCTGGAATTGGGTGCTAGAGGCTTCCGTTTGTTTCCAAAAAATGAACAACAAAAAAAAAAGTGTCATATACATATAATAAATCCTTCTGCAGAAGAAGGATCTTGTCATGTCTTGAAATATTTTAAAGATTTGTCCTTCATTGTTTTATGGAATAAAAAGTTCAGCCTTTTTATTGCATGAAACTAAAAATTAGGGCTGGATCTCCGGCTCTGAATGTCTCCCTGCCAAACGCACCTAAGCTTCTTCTCGTCTTGCATAATTTCTTGAGATCCTCCAAAGGGCAGCCGACTTTTTCTTTATCCTGGAGAAGAGGACGTGGGGCGAAGGAAGAGGGAAATCACACACTCATTGTCATGCTGGGAGAATACTGGGCGAGGAAGGGAAGGGCGAGAAAAAAAGAAAGAAAGAAAGAAAAAGTCACACAGTAAGAATGAGGCCAAAATCAGAACAAATTGCTAACTAATGCGCTAGGCGAGCAAATGGGGAAAGAGACATGGGCTTGCTAAAACAACAACAACTCTTCTTCACTGATTCAAGAAACCACAGAGAGAAAACATGATAGAAATCCAATTGCCACTGTTTTATCTCCTGTTGGTCAACAATGGTTGGTGGTAGCTTGGTGGTTAGGTGGAAACTCAAGTGTTGCTGCTTTTACTATTTCCGTCGTCATATGTATACAATGATAAAGACCCTCACGTTAGAATGAATATACTGCTACTACAAAGCTTTAATCTTATATGTTTTTGCATGAAACAAGTTACACTAATAATGAAGATGTTGCTTTTTCTTAATTAAGGTTTGCTTCGGTTGTTGATCAGCATCCCTTTCTTGCAGCCACGTTATATTTCATATTAGCATCATTGGGCAGAACCAGCCACTTAAATTAAGTATCTCTACTGCTTCGACCATCAGGGATGTTTTTCAAAAAGTCCATCCATTCAAGGAGATGCTTTCCTACTTCTAATACCCTCATTGAAAATTTGATTCTAAGCTCCTCGTGGTAAGACCTATCATTGATTTATGTTACTTTATTTTTTTTAAAGTATATGATTAATAACAATGGCAATGATTTTCCTACACTGAAAGGGCCTCTATGATCAATATAAACTCTAGCCAGAAGTTGTCAGGCAACAAGTTTCTCTTATGGACATACAGTACACACGTTTGCTGTACATTCAAACTGAGAGAGCCAAGCACATGGCTGGTTCTAGCATTGTTTCAAAGGAACTCTCTATATTTCCTTATTTCTTTTAAATAACTTTATGGTCTCCATTGCCTCCCTTTGGAACCATTTATCTTCCTCTTATTTAGAAGGTATGCTACATCCAGATATCATACTGATTATCTTACTCTGGATCTTTTCCCAGTTCTATCAGTCCCCACATCATCCTTCCTTGATTTTTTTTTTTCATCTGCTGGTCCAGGAGCCACCCTCACACTGTCAGCCATCATATTCCACATATTTATGAAACAGAGGCTCTTCCAAGAGCCTTGAAAAGCTCTGAGATTGAAACGCAATGCGTTTAAAGGGCGGGTGTAAGAACGACTCACGTTGTCATTTTGGAAGGAATGGAGGAAGTTGCCTCCCAGTTCACCATCATCTCGTGGAGTGCCCGGAGGATTGCTAATGCCACTTATGTTGTTTGGAGAATTCTACAATTAAAAAGAAGAAAAGGGGTGGGGGGGGAGGAGGAAGGGGAAACACACAGACCACACATATACACACTGAAAGTGAGACAGTGTTTTTCAGCAACGTGCACACAAACAACTATAGGAAAATGCATTGTTCTTAGATGAGCAAAAGATAGCTAAACATGAAGCTTATGCACAGAAAGAAAATGTTGCACTTCATTTAGAGCAGTGGTTCTCAACCTTCCTAATGCCACGACCCGTGCCCCGCCCCCCCCCACCTCGCCGCCGCGTCCCCCACCGCGCCCCCGCCCCGCCTCTGCCATTTGGGTTCTTTTACCCTCTGAGCATGCGCAAAGCGTTCTGCGCATGTGCAGAGGTAAAAGAACCCAAATGGCGGCGTCCGGGCGAAGTCTCCCGACCCCTGTGAAAGGGTCGTTCGACCCCCAAAGGGGTTGCGACCCCCAGGTTGAGAACCGCTGATTTAGAACATAAGGGTCTTCATCTGCTAAGTCAACAGGGAAAGTCTGCTAACTTCTGGCAAACTAATAAACATGGACCGGAGGATGAACGCTTCCTCCCTTCTTTTACCCCATAGTATCCTGTAATCTTAAATTTGACATTTAATACAAAAAAGGGTAAGAAGCCCCCACCTAATTATATTAGCAACGTTGACTTGACTTACTTTTGGAAGTCCATCAATGTCTCCTGACCCTTATGAAAGATGATTGGGATGGTGGGATGGAGAGGAAGAGAAAAAGAGGCGGTTAGTGGAAAGAACTTCGCTTCCGTCTTCTAAACCAACATTTCCCCCAACTAGCATTGAAACATGTAGATCCTGAACCTATATGCAGAAAATAAAGAGGCTGCTGCAAAAGGTAGGGCTGGACCTTCTGGGAAGCAGCTGGCAGTACATTAGTGAGTTGCAGGTCACAGCTGGGCTAATGCAAACCTCTTAACATTTGCCTCCAGAAAGGGACCTGCTGGGGGGACGCCTCAGCTGCCATTCCTTTGCATGGAAAACTCCCCCGAGCAGAGCCCAGCTCACCTTCCTGCACAGCACTAGAGTAATGGCCTAATCGAGTTGCTACGGCCTCGGCTCCCTCCCGTGAGCTTTCTGACACTGATCAAGATGGAGTACAGCACCTCTACTTCAGCAAGATGTATAAGGCAAGCATGGGAGGTTAATGGGTCTTTCTGCTGCTTTAATTAAAACACACACACCACAGATAGGTTCATGCTGCTTCTTCTCTGTTATCTATCAACAGGAGTGCAGCGAGCCTGTGACTAGCGGTTCCTGTTTTCTGGCTAATTTTCGACACTACGAGTGTTTAAGAATGGCAAAGACATTGGGATTGCTGATTATCAACATAGAACTAGTCACTTATGGAAACATGGAGGAATTTCCCCCAGAAAAATAAGGAACAGGAAAATCAAAGCCATCCATTTATGAATGAGAAGGTCCTATAGCTTCTGAAGACAAAGAGCATCAGTTGCAGAAAAGTTTAGAGTATCAGGGCAAAGGTGCTACCAATATAATGCTAGTCGCACAGCACTTTTATTTCTGTCCTAGTGTTGAGCCTTTAAATATTTCCGACAGTACCCATGAGTGATGCCATAAGAGACCAAGAGGTAGCATAGAAAAATAAAATGGCAGTGGTCTGTTGCCCATGTTACTGGGTTAGGCTGGGGGTGGGTGGGAGACAGTATGTTGGGGTAGGGAACTATGGAAGGAAGCAGCCTGCTAGAGCAGAAAGGATACTAGATCAGCGATCCCCAAATCTTTACGACTTGGCGGCCCATTGGGGCGGCGAGAGGGGAATGGCCCACGTAAGTGGTGGGCCGGCCCACACACTAATGTGCGGGAGGGCCCGCCTCTCTCTCAAGTTGAATTGCGTGTGTGCGCGCTGGTTCGCTGTTCCTGCAAGTTGAGCTGGGTGCATGTGCATCGGCCAGCCACTCACATGGCCCGGTTCTGAACAGGCCATGGCCTGGTAGTGGGCCACGGCCCGGGGGTTGGGGGACCCCTGTACTAGATTAAAGGCTGTATCCTGGAGAGGGCTTACTGGTGCTTAAAACTGACTGAGGGAAACCCCTAATTCTTCCCTCTGCATTCGGACCAGTCTTATTACAAGGCCTCCTCTCCTAGTTTCCCACAACTCACTCAGACTCTGGAATGATTTGGCCTCCTTGTACCATATATAAATTGAGCCACTCATTGGATGTGGCTTACCCAATCAGAACCAACTTCTATGAAAAGACAGAATCCTGTGTGACTTTGTTCATCTTACCTAATGAGCCATTCATGTGATGGGGTTCCATCCCACCCATGCCTCCCATGGGACCATCTGATCCAGGCCCCATTGGGAACTGAGGGGGAGGAAAAGAAGGCATCCGTTACAATCGATCATTTGTATTGTAAAATGCCACCCAACCGATTACCTTAACAGCTATAACATTCAGAAGGCTAATAAGCTCTGCAAACTAATTATTTTTGGAAGTCTGTTACTAGAAAAAGAAAATCTGATAGCTTCAAAAGAGAGAACAGCTAGTCGTATCAAATTCCCATCCGTTAAGATGTGGCAAAACATCCTTATTTTTAATATGTTGGTTCTTATTCTATCTATACCAGACAGCTACCTAAGCTTTATTTATTTATTAAAATTAAAAAAAAATTATTTATTAAAATTTCTATGCCGCCCAACTCCCGGGGGACTCTGGGCAGCTAACAACAGGTATAGAAATATAATCAATAAAAAACAATTTTAAAATACTCTCAATCTTTTAAAAGAACTTTCACTCATACCCCGCCTGCCGGAAGAGCCAAGTTTTTATTGCTTTACGGAAGGCCAGCAGGGTGGGGATAGTCCTGATCTCTGGAGGGAGTTGGTTCCAAAGGGAGGGGGCTCCCACAGAGAAGGCTCTCCCCCTCGGCCCCGCCAACCGGCATTGCTTGGTCGATGGGACCTGGAGGAGACCAACTCTGTGGGACCTAACCAGTCGTAGGGAGGTATGCGGCAGGATGCGGTCCCGAAAGTAACCTGGCCCTGAGCCATGTAGGGCTTTAAAGGTAACGACCAACACCTTAAATTGGATCCGGAGACTAATGGGCAGCCAATGCAGCTGGCGGAGAATCGGTGTTACGTGGGTGCATCTGGGTACACCCACCACAGCTCGCGCAGCTGCATTTTGCACCAATTGCAGTCGCCGGACACTCTTCAAGGGTAGCCCCATGTAGAGCGCATTGCAGTAATCCAGCCGTGAGGTGATAAGGGCATGAGTGACTTTCTTTTTGAAAGAAAGATGAAATTATCACTGCCTTGAAGAGAGAGAGTACAGCAGTGTGGTATACTTTCTAAAGTAAATGAGGAAGAGGGAAGCTTCAGAACAACCCCTGGTAATTAGTTTCAACTAAATGTGCAAGATGGAGTAGGGTTCAAGCTGTGCTCTCTTTAAAAACAGCCCACTCTCAGCAATGCATGTGATGGTCTTGACCAGAGCCACATGAATGCTACTATTTTAATAAGCATAAAAAATTAACAAAGTCCTTGAACAGTTAATCACTTGTTAATGGTTTGTTTTATTTCTATTTTGAAATAAATGGCTGAAATCAATTAAACTGCTTTACCCTCAACTGATGAAGTTAATTATGATTTGTTATGGTATCTGATATGTAAATTATTAGAAAGCAGACTTACATTCGACCGACTGCCTCCAGGCGGTACAGGATTAATCATTGTGTAGATGTTGTCACTTGAATTTGTCGAATCTATAGAACAGTGAAATCCACTAAGTCAGGGTGATTAATTCATTTCTTAATTAAAACAAACTCATGCCACTTGAACTCATTCTTTCGAGCTTTATCACCTAAAATTCCCTCTAAGTACCACCATTTTCTGGCTAATTTGTATTTAATGAAGATTCACAAAGTTTTTAATCACAAAAATTCAACTGTGAAAAGAAGTCTCTGCTACTAACCAAGGATCTTGAAGCCTTTTTGCTACGAGAAATGAAGAAAGATAATTTTCTGCCACATGCCACTTAGCGCCTCAAAATTAGCCAGTGCAATTATCTCACTACACCATAATCTTTTTTCTTCTTTTTGAAAGAAGAGTAATATTTGTCATTTCACATATTATTTTCTCCAATAAAGCAAGAATCTAGATTTTTTTTAGTGCGGGAAGCAGGAGGAAAAACACAGTCAAGCTGTAGAACGCAAACACAAAGATTTATAAGCAGGCCACAGTAACGGAATTAAAAAAAGAGGGAAGATTTGTGGCTGAATTAACATATGGATTGTTTTATTATGATCTAGTAAGAAATGTAGGTCAGAGTCCTCATAAAAATGCAGGAGGAAAGCAGTGATAATACTGAAGTATAGCTCCACCTCTACAGCTGTGGGGCACCCCTGTTACATGCAACAGGGCCACTTTCTTCCAGTGTCCCTTTCTATTTCTTCTTCTTCCAATTGATGCTCAAAGTCAAATCAAACTTTGGCCCTGTCAAAATATTCACTTCTGGGAGTGGATTCTGGGAGTTGAGGTCCACAAGTCATAAAAGGGCCATAATTCCCCACCTCTGCTGTAAGGGAACCAAGAGCTAGGAGGGGATTTTATGCAGCCTTCTGGGAAGACATGTGGAGCAGCAGAGCACTCAACTTAGGGAACACCACTGTACAAAGTGGCATTCTGAAACTGTTGTGCATCCTCTGCAGTGTAAAGCTGGATAATGTGTTCCTGGCTACTCCTCTGAGGAATTCCTTGGCCCCAGTACTGGGAAAGCCCACAGAAGTTGGAACATTACAGCCTTAACCACACTGGATTTAGGGAGTTTAATAGGGTTTGTTTTACATTTCCCTCTTAATTCCCTTGGAGTCTGTATACAGAGGATGATTTAAGTTAGATTCTACAAATCACCCAGACACGTTTCACCTTGGATAAAAAGTTTCACCAGGATGATGAAAAAAACCACGAAATAAGCCTATTTTAGTAAGTCAACATTTATTTAAAATTATTGATTAAGGGAAGCAGTGCCACACTTAACCTGCCTGCCAGGAACTTGATGATGATTGTAAACTAACTTCAGATGAATCCAGAAAGGCTGAGCCAAAGGGGAATGTTCCCCATCTCCATTGTCTAATTCCTACTGTGTAACTTCCCAGTGCTTTAAGCCTAACAGAACCTAAGCGATCAGTGATGGTAGGGGAGGGAGGGAGGGAGGGAGGGATGAATCGTGGAATCATTTTCATTTGATTATTGTATGCAGCTGTTCCAAAACAAATAAGGCATCAACCACACACAAATGTTATGTTGTCACTTTCCACCAAGGCCAACAATGAAAGAAACTCTTTCTCTCCTAAGCCTCCTTTCCCGTCATCCCTTACCTGCAGGACTAGGCATGATGGGTGTTCCAGGAGGACCTCCACCACCAGGGGGCCCCTGTTGACAAGATTAAATACGCATCAGGCACCACTGTGATAACATAGCCTGCGATAGGTCAGCCAGATCTTGCTGCTGTCAGCAACAATGTCTCACCTTGGTATTCAGCCAAGCATTAATCTCCTGCTAAAACCTTCGATGCACCTTTGTAGCCAAAGTGCAATTTCTTTGTTTAAGCCTCAGGAAAAATGAAGGCTTTACAGAGAGAGATAGTAAGGTGCTTCTACGCAAGATGCTCACACTGGGTCTATCTGTCAGGGAAGGAACAGAAGAAGGAGGACTATCCTTTCTGTAACCTTCACTCATGCAGAAGTTTCAACAATAAGGGGGTAGTTTAGAGCATTGTTAACTTGCTATGTCAATGTGTTAACTCGATGGTCCGATTCCAGTCCAATTAAGAATACAGCTGCTAAAAATTCTGACTGTAATTGCTCTGATAAATTGAAACTGGAGCATCGCAAGCACGACATCATTCACAATGCTGGGGGGTAGAAAGGTATTTCTTTCCATACTTTAAGGCAGTATTTCTCAGCCTTGGTGATTTTAAGACACATGGACTTCAACTCCCAGAATTCCCTGGTCAGTGTGGCTGGCTGAGGAATTATGGAAGTTGAAGTCCATGTGTCTTAAAGCCACCAAGGTTGCTTTAGGAGGATGTTGACTGAAGAAATGACTTCTTATGCTAATCAACACCCTCTCTTTCAGCATACTTTATGCACTATGCCGCCTGGAACAAGAAATGTTTCCCCCAACGATATCTATGATTTGCATATTATACAGATGTGGATGCTGCCCTTCGGCAGGATAAACAATGCAACAGCATGAACACTTATAACCATAATCTAGGCTGCATACTTGTGAATTCAAGTATCCCTAGAGCTAGTCAACAAATGTACTGCCACTTCATGACATTCAGCTTGGTTACTTGTGAAACTTCCTCCTCCCAGTTGTTGTGGCTTTTTCCACCAGATCTGAGAGAATGGACATGCTCTCAATAAAATGGTGTCATCTGGCAGGCCTAGAGGAACCATGGCTCCTCTGTTATGGTGCCTGTCTTATGGAACAGCATCGCCACAGGGATAAGAAAGGTTCTGACCCTGTTGGCTTTCCAGAAGATTGCAAGGTCCTGGCTCTGGGATGTTAATGGAACTTATTTTTTTTCCAATAAGGTCTTGACTTGGGTTTTTAATTGATCTGGATTTGTAGGGGATAACCAGGCTGAGCCTGAGGGTGGGGTCAAATGTATCATCAGTTTTGAGTCTCTATACTCCGATAAGAGACCTGAATCCAGCCCCCCTTGAAGTCTATTGACTCTTATCTGGCGCCAATTTGCCTTGACCATTAGTAGATCAGATTCCTGTGTATAGGTAGCATGAAATAAACTTATTTTGAAGTCTATCCTGGTTCCCGACTTCTTGCACCTGACAGGATTATGGATAACGGTTTTTTTCCCTGTGCTCACTGCCCACTGATTAGATGGGTGGCCACGCAGATTTGTTTAACCGCTAAATGTAAAAAAATTTGAGCTTACCACATATGTACCAGGTGATGAAGAAGAATATGGAATCTGTGAACAAACCAAAATGCACACATTACTTTTCCGAGAGGGAGCTTTTAACATTCAGAATCCTAATAAAAAATATTTATTGCTTTTAAATATGCTTAGAGGAGAGGACAGCTGCATAGAAGGAAATGGAGGATATCCCATGTCTCCTGCTCCGGATGACACCCCACTGGGAAGACAGAGCAAGGGATGCAACATAGATGAAAAGGGAGATGCAGGAAGAAGAAATAAACTAAATTCCAAGGTCCAAGTGATAAAGGCATTCCACAGGGAAAAAAAAAACACTTACTGAGTTAGCGCTGTTGGGATTGGGCCATGGTCTACCAGCTCCTGGACCCCTGGAGTTCAAGAAAAGAAACAAGCTTTTAGCGTGCACACGCACACGTTTACTCAAGCCTAAGCAGAGAGTAAAACAGCGCTCATTTCCACATCAAATGAAAGGTACATCAGTCAAAAGCCAGGAGCATGAGAAACGCCTTACATGTTAATCCCAGGCATGCCGGGCCCTAGAGAGTTGGGTGGAGGTCTCATTCCGCCGCCATAGTTCTGCAATGATAACCAAGGATCAGTCTACCATAACGAGAAGGGAAACCGGAGAAGAAAAGAGAAAGGAAAAAAAACAAACAAAAACGAGAGGGTTAGTTTGTGAAAATGAACTTTAATTAAAAAAAAAAGATGATGACAATGAACATACAGGTCAACTTAGCAACTTCTAAAAGTGAAACGGCTGTGGCAACTCTCATTTTGCTGTTTGACTGGAAAAAGTCCTTTTTTGGGGGGGGGAGGGAAATAATATCTTAAAAGCCACCAAGTTTCCATCTCTTTGTAGAAATTATAATACTAGAAATGCCCATTGGGCAAAAGCTTCTGGCACTGCCCAAGGTATATCAACAAGGGATTAACCTCACCTGGAAAATATGTAAGATCTAAGAAAGTAATTCAAACCAAATCAAACGAACAAACCAAATGCAGTTTGTTCCTTACACATGAATCCAAACAAGTAGGAGATGTAAAATAATTAAATTACTTGCTTGGGGTGGGGTGACAGTTGTGGAGAGACTGATGTGAGGAAGCAGAACATGAGAGAGAGGGGAGTGAGAGACAGAGAGAGACAGAGAGAGAGAGAGATTAATTCTGTTTTAGGAAATACAGAATAATGAGCAAGCAATGGGTTTGCCCAAGAGGAGATGTAGACAGCACCAGAGTGTGTAGCAGGTTTGCGAAGAGCATCCCTTCCTCCCAAAAGTCTGTCTTCAACAACAGTAACAAAGAGCCATGCTGATCAAGTAGCATCCACTGCATACCTTTTATTTTATTTCTTAAACCATCACAATCACAAAAGACATAAAGGACTTTTCTGACCAAAGAAATAACATTATGGGTCAGTTAATGTGATTACTAAAACCCCTTAAAAATTAGAGCACTTAAATCTTAAATGTTAGAGTGGCCCTATTTAAATTCCCTTCTACATATCCAAATGTCTGCTTAGCCCAATCTTCCAGATATCAATCTTCAGAAAAAGTCGATGCAAGCTAGGCATAACAATTTGCTTTGAAAATGGGTCTAAAGAAGGAAAGGGAGCAAATCCGTCACGTTGTTGGTAACATGCAGGGCTACTGTTTAAGAAGCAGCAACGAATAGGGACTTGTGGATGAAGTATATAAAATATGAGTCCAAGTCCACAACTTCTGCTCCTTGGCTGACTCCTTGGTATCTTACCCATGACAATGTTCTCTATGCAAAAATTGTAAATGCTACTGAATGAGCCAGCTCTGATTGCATGATCCCTGTACTGAAAGACCTGCACAGGTTGCTGGTTATCAAATGGGCTATTTTCCCCATCAAGTTATCCTAACCAAATGAAGCCACAACCACAGCTTATTCTTTATAATTAGGAGTTAAAACACAATAATATATGTTCCTGAGAGGCAAACAGGCTGCTTGGCTGAAATATTAAATGAAAAAAAATTCCCCCTCTAACAGTCCATTACAGCCTCCACTTGATAGTACTTTTTTCTCAACATTTAATCTTTTATTGGCTGGAACATTACTCACAAAGTGGAACAATTGCAACCAGGAAGAAAAGGATTTGCTCCGAGTTCCTCACTCATGACCCATAGATAGAAAAAGCACATTACCGGTAGAAAGTTTGTCTCTAACATTCACACAAGGCTTCGTAAAGATATGGTGCAATCAGACTTGCCGCTTACAATGGCTAAATGACATGCCTACAACTTCAAAAGTATGAAAGAATGCTACAGCTAATATGCCATTTCATCTCGATGAGAAGCACCTGGTTTGCTTGAGATATGCCGTGAATCCAGAACCTTTCACTAGGCCATCTTTGTTTGGCTGGTGCAATTATAAGAAATGCAAACTTTTGTGATGGAATATGAGGAACTATTGAGAGCTTTGAGGTCACCAAGAGTTCCAGACCATTAAGCCAGACAAAAGAGCACCTGGAATCTAGACTTGCTTGGAAATGCAATCCTCTTTTTCTCTTTCCTGGTAGGTTCTCATTCTTTACTGGGTATCAGTACTGTTCATACACTTTTCTTCATGTGATATACTTCCCAAAATAGATAAAACATCCTGCTTTCATAGCCAGATTTGATGCAGAAGATTTACATAGGGCGCATATGCTAATTATTTCATCCCAATCACTGCAGAAACAAGTCTTAGAAGATTTCAGCGCTCCAAAAAAACTCAACAAAATTTATCTGCCTCCTTCTCCAAATCTAGATACACTTCTGTCTCTGCCTATGCCTGTCTAGTTACCTAGTCTTACCCTAACAATAATTGGCCTGAGTGAGTGCTCTCTTATACTTGCATATTTTGTTTATTCTAGTAGAAATACAGGGCCAGAGTGCAGGTCTGATTGAATCAAAAAGAGCAATATGGTAAGGAAAGTTTGTAATGCTCAGTACTTTTGCTGTTGCAGCAAATATAAGGAATAACATAGGATATTAGTTGATGCGTGCAATTTGCAGCAAGAAACCAAAATGTATTCTTGCACATTTTCCTTCTAAGATGCTATCCAATACTTTACAAGATTACAATATCAAATTTGCTGGAATAGATTAAGAAAAATGATTTTCCAAAGGCTATTAGCCCACTTTCCTTAGCAAATGGATACTCTTTCATATGGTCATTTTCTGGGCCGCATTCTGCATTGGATGCTTATAGTTTCTGCTTAGGAGAACACAAACATACTGCTTCTTTTCTATTTCCAAGCTGTTCTCACCGTAATTCATTGTGATAATTGTTCCAATTGGGCTTAGCACTAGTTTTGCATAACCACAGTTTGAAAGATTCAAGTGAGGCAGCAAACCATAAAGTGAACAAGAGAACTATTATGAGAGGCAAGGAAAGGGTGTAACAAAGCTGCAGTATATTGTGATCACTCAGTCCGTATCGGATTTTAGATACCGACTGAATCACATAACAGTGATAAGCTTTGGAGATTCAGTAAGATATAAGTTGGTGAGTTTTGAAAACATGTTTTATATAAGAAAGGTGGGAATCATCATCATCGTCATCATCATCATCATTTCCACCACCATCTCAGGTCCTTGGAAAGGATTCACTAGGTGGACAACAATGCCAAATCTAAATATCTGGCTGACTGTACAAACAACTATAATAATGTTAAGCCATAACCTATGATTTATAAATTGTAATGAGTAAGATCTTTAACATACTAAGCAAACATATACCGGTAGGCAGCCAAGAATATTTTAGTTGAGTGCAATATTGAACCTAGACACTATTCAAAACAGAAGAAATGGGATTTCCATCTGAAGGTGACAATATTTACTGTACAATGCTTCATTAAGAGTGATGTCATCTTCCACTTTTAACTCCCCATTGTTTCTTTCATTCCTCCCCCATGCCTTATACACAAAATTCAAAATAATGTAATAGGAGCAAAATGTATTTTGATTGCTGGCGCTAATGAGTCCTCCATCTAGAAGGCTCCTTAAGTGTTCCTCTGCAATGGCGCTGATGGGCAACATAGGTAAGCATGTTTGAAACTCGAACCTCTTGTCTCCAACCTATACAGTGAAGATGATTTTAGCATGCCTCTGCCCCGGGCTGCAAATGCAGGAGAACATAAATATGGCTCTGAAATTCTTGTCATCCCTTAAACTGAATGCTACCGAATGATATCACCATGACCGGTTTTCTCAAATGGTTAGACGCATACCGCAGTGAGGAATGACGGTCTGTAGCTTCAACCAAACAAAACCAAACCAAACAAAACCTGCCTGGAAATGTAACGTGACAAGGAAAGGCCGATGTTTCAGCTTGGCAGAGGAAGAAGCTAAGAGAACAAGAAGATGGCAGGACAGAGCCCCAAGAAGCAGCAAGCTTATGAAAGAAGAGGTTTGCATCACTCTCATAAGACAACAATAAATTAACAGGCTACTCAGTTACTTGGAATAGCCAAGCAAAAAGTGGACTCCATGAGAGAAGGGAACTTTTAACATCTCTTTCCCAAATGACTTTCAGACCTCTGAAAGTCTGTCTCATGGATCTGGAAACTGTTGGCCTGATTTATCCCTAAGACAATCCTAGGGGCAAAAATAAACATACTGCAAAATTTTAATCTCTGAGCAAGAGCTCTATAGGCAGCTTAGAAACCTATCTAGAGTCTTCAGGTTTAAACAGAACCAGAACTCTAGAAAGTAAAAATGAAGTTGGTTTGGTTACGAGGAGTTACTATTTCAATCCACCTACTCTTCCTTTATCTTCCTTCATTTCCTGTCTAGAATGTTGCAAAGGTGAAGTATGTGATAAAAAAAAAAGGCAGCGAGGAGAGGAGAGAAAGCTTGCTGAGTGGGGTCTATGTGTCTGCTCCTGCTAATAAAGAACGAGGTAAATCAAAACAGACGAGACTGCAGCAAATTTAATTATTAACATGAATTCAACTGAAATACATACAGCATTCTATCTGCAGCCTCCTCTCTTCCCACTTTACATTAAGATTATCATTCCCCGAGTGGGAAAATCCTGATGAAATTGAGGTTGGCCTAGACTAAAAAGCAAAAAAAACGAAGGTGGGGAATAGGTGGTTGCGTGAAGTACGTGATGGGGAATAGTTCATTTTTTTTTTGAAGCCCTAACTAAATGTGAGAAGGTGGGATTTTTCCAGACATATGTAAACACACTAATGTAAAATGCATTACCGCTAATGGTAGAGAGAAAAGGTCTTAGAAGGAATGGAAGAGCCCCCAGAGGCTGCATTTATGATGTTTTGCTTACAAACTTCACAAAGTAGCATGCCTAATGCTTGGCACTGGACAGGAGAGGAAGTGATCTCTGCCCAGGTTTTTACCTGTGGACCTGGGCCCATCGGTCCCATTCCTCGAGGAGGATTCATCCTTTGCATCGGCCCACCCATGTTGGGATGCCCTAGTGAGAGAAACAGACAGGAAGATGTTACGGAGTATTACGGAGAAGTAAACAAGGAGCAGAAGGAAAGGCCCGGTGAAGGAATTTCTGAAGGCAGCCTCAACATCTGTTACCTTGTTGCCGTGTAGGATCCATGGAGTTGGGCAGCAATGGCTGTGTACCAGGAACACCTCCTGGAGGCTACGAAAAAGAAACAAAGCTGATAAAATCTAAATTATGGATATCTAAAACAGTTGACAGTCTTCCTTTTCTACATTAACTAGAGCTACAGATAGACAATACTTTATTTCTAGTCAGGATACCCCCATGCAAAAAAAAAGAAAAAACACCCCACAAAAAAAGGTAGAACTTGTTTTCAACCAATAACCCATGGTATTGAAGTTAAACTATTTGATTCAAGGGCGTGTGAACAGCTTGGAATCCCCTGAGACTGGTATTGTTGAATGTGGGTGGATATGAATCTGAACCCTTTTGCGAGATGAAATTTTAAAAGCTGGGATGAGGAAATTGTGTCCCTTCAGCTACTGCTTAAATATGACCCTCAGCATGGCATAATTTGCCGGGCATTGTGGAGATGTTGAGAATTCAGCAACATCTGGACACCCACAAGTTCTCTAAAACCTTATTTATAGAGTGTAACACTGAGATTACCAAATTGGGCCTCAGTAAATGTATTTAACTAGTTCCATATTAGTTTCTATTTTGGATTAAAGTGACTTCATAGTAAGTTTATTCAAGCTTGACTTCTTAAAAGATCTATTAGTATTATCAGTAAATAACATACGTATCTATTTCACATGGAGATGTGCAACCTGCATTTGGGAAAAAATGGCCC
Organism: Diadophis punctatus similis; assembly: GCA_023053685.1. Taxonomy (NCBI): domain Eukaryota; kingdom Metazoa; phylum Chordata; class Lepidosauria; order Squamata; family Dipsadidae; genus Diadophis; species Diadophis punctatus. The sequence continues at coordinate 57,760,153 of JALIGW010000003.1, forward strand.
TTCCTTGGGAACTCAAACATCAGTTTCTATGTACAGACGCTACTGATGAGCACATAGCAAAACTGTCACTGTTAAGAAAATCTGTCCAGTTATTTGTCTCCCTTCTAAAAGAAATTGGTTCTGTTGCAGTGGATTATGCAGTGGATTATATATGGACATACTTGGGTACCAAGTTAGTATAAATAATTATAGGGAAATCGCAAAGAGCAGGCTTAGCAAGCCTTCTTTTTCAGAAGTGGGCTACGAAGTGCTTTTAACAATTAACAGCCGTTGGCCAAATAATTTAGCTTGAAATTTAGATAGTATGCACAATCCAAGAAACTTCCACTTCCAAGCTCCAACTTGTTCGTTGTTATATAGGCTTTCCAGAAAATCAATTTGTAGAGCACTAATGTGTGATTATCCATATGCTAAGGGGAATCCAGAAGCCTTCTAGTTTAGAGTTTTTAACTGCAATTTCCCCTGAATCAAATGACAACATTTTAGCGGGGATAAATAACACTTTCAACTCAGTTTGGACTAGAAGGGAACATGACTGATAAATATTGCAGATACCTATTCCTATTTCAAACAGGAATAGGCAGACCCATCTTCTGTCTCTTATGCATTTATATATTTATTGTATTTGTTTCCCCACTGTATGAGGCAAGCAGAGAATTATTTTTAAGTAGCAGAGTTCATTTTCAACTCTGAACAGCAGGAAGACCATATTGAAAACATTTCCCACCCCCTCTCTTTTAATATGCCAGCTCTTTGTAAACTGTATATTTACTCTTCCTAACACAATTTTCCTTGGAGCAATTACTTGTTTTACCCTGCCTTCTTTTCCTTAACTCTGTCTAGTCTCTTTTCACTGCCAACAAGTATCATTCCCTTATCCACGACACAGTGACAAAAGGCTTGGGATTAAATAAATAAATAAATAAATAAATAAACTAAAAATAAAACGAAAGGAAGAGGATTGACTCTGATTGCTGCATTGTCAGCAATTATAGACAGGTGACATGAAATATATAAGCTTCCCTTTCGATTGCTTGTGGCTGATGGGAATTGTAGTCCAAAGATAAGTGAAGGGCATTTGATTGTCTAAAATTAAGGTCACATATAGTCCTGGACTTATTATGACAACTGAGCCCCAAATTTCTGTGGCTAAGCAAGGCAGTTGTTAAGTGAGCTGTGCCCCCTTTTATGGCCTTTTTTGCCACAGTTTTTAAGTGAATCGCTGCAATTGTTAAGTAAATCATTTGGTTAAGCGAATCTGACTCCCCATCCCCCCAATTGACTTTGGTTGTTGGAAGCCAGCTGAGAAGCTTACAAATGGCGATCATGTGACCCTGGGACACTGTAACGGTCATAAATACATGCCAGTTGCCAAGCGCCCAGATTTTGATCATGTGACCACAGGAATGCTGCAAAAGTTATAAATGTGAAAACTGGTCATAAGTCATTTTTTTTCAGTGCTGTTGTAACTTTGAATGGACACTAAACTAATGGTTGTAAGTCAAGGAATAACTGCATTGCAGGACATTTTGGTTCTTGCCAATGGGAAGGAAAATTCTACTAAAGACCATATCCTTAATACACTTCACTGAATTGTAGCTTTACCTTTTTTGAATAAATTATGGTGTTTTATGCTCCCTTACTTATTTTTCAGAGGCAAGCTCTGTTGAAGAGTTTCACAGGATTCACACTTATTTAAATCTAACCAATTTATTCACTGATTCATTTATATTTGAACAGATTAATCTACAATTAAACATTTGACAGATCCATATTAATTTATTTTTACAGCTATCTCTCAAAGAAGACCAAGTCTATTAATTTCATTATTACACATTCATTGAAGAAAGCAGTTTACCTCATGTTATGTTCACAGTAGACAGCACAAAATAGAAATGTTTTATTCTGATGTCAACTACCCTGTTCCCCCCAAAATAAGACATCCCCTGATAATAAGCCCAGTCGAGCTTTTGAGTGCATGGCAATAAGGCCAAGCGCTTATTTCAGGGTTCAAAAAAAATATAAGGCAGGGTCTTATTTTCGGGGAAACATGGTACTACTGGCAAGTGCATTTCGTGTGAACGCCCCTTCCCTCACCCTTGTTTTAAGTAGCAAGAGTGCTTAAATCACAAATCTTAGGAAAACAACTTCAGCATGCTCAATGTAACTAAGAATATTTAATTTTGAAAACATGCGAAGGATGTATTTAGAAGATGGCTTGTTCTTATAACCACAACATTTTTGAAAGGTGCACATGACCTGAGTATATGTTGTATAAATCTTTCAATAGCTTCTGGATAGCAGTCACTGGGAAAGAATAGTGGGAAGCTATTCCCATATGAATTTATAGCCTCGGTGCACAACAAAATGCTATATTTGTGCTCTAGTCTCTTAGAACAATTTTAAAACAGATTTTACTGCCGTTTGTTGTGTTATTATCTTAAAGAAAGACCCCTATAAAAGTGGAAGTGTAAATATTTTCTGTGACCAAGGCACTTCTCTGTATTTCTTTTTATAATCTTGTTTGCATGAATCCAATAAAGAATTTGGTTATGTACTGTACTTTTTTTATATTCTAAGCTCCATGAGGGTTTTTTTTTAGACCTACAGATTTTATTTCTGCCAGCAAAACTTCATCTGCAATGAAACATGCTTAGTGTAAGAATAGGTAAATATTTTATCAAAGCTTGTTTCTTTCCTCCTATGTATATATATCTCAACCTGAAATACACGTAGTCCTTGACTTATAACCACAACGAAGCCCAAAATTTCCATTGCTAAGCAAGACAGTTGTTAAGTGAGTTTTATCCCATTTTATGACTTTTCTTGCCATAGTTGTTAAGTGAATCACTGCACTTGTTAAGTTAGTGACACGGTTCTAAAGTGCTTCCCCTTTTGGCTTTGCTTGTCGGGAGGTGATCACATGATCCTGGGACACTGCAATTGTCATAAATATGAGCCAGTTGCCAAGTGTCCAAATTTTGTTCACGTGACCATGGGGATGCTGCAATGGTTGTAAGTGTGAAAACTGGTCATAGGTTTTTCCCCCCAGTGTCCTTGTAACTTTGAATGGTTACTAAACGAATGGTTGTAAGTCGAGGACTACTGTAGTACTGTAAAAAGTTATCTGGACTTAAGGCTAATACAGTACCTGGTTTCCCATTCTAATGGGGGGCCGTGGGCCTCCTGCGTATCTCGGTGACATAAAAGGCTGTAAGCATATAAAAATAGTTGAGTGGCAATGAATGTTTAAAAGTGGAAGTCAACATTTTGCACTCTCATTTGTACATGCACATGAAAAATGACTCCCTCACGCACACTATACACACACACATTTCATTAACTAAGTATTTTTGAGGTAGAGTCTAAACCAGGGGTCAGCAACCTGCGGCTCTGGAGCCGCATGTGGCTCTTTCATCACTCTGCTGCGGCTCCCTGTCACTGGTTGACACCACAATTTTGAGAGGAGCGTCTGGTTGGGGAAGGGGGGAAGCATGGCATGCCAGGAGGAGACTCTATGGCAAGGGGCGGGTTTTCTAGTCAGCTCCACAGTTGATAGGGCTTTCGGTTAGGACTGGTAGAGGAAAAAGGACACCGTGCTAGGAGACTATGGTGGGGGAACCGGACTTCTGGTCGGCTCCAGAATTGAACAGGTGGGCTTCCGGTTAGGACCTTTGTGGCTCTTTGTGTGTTTAAGGTTGCCGACCCCTGGTCTAAACCAACCCAATAATAAATTCAACATCCTGCATTCCATGCAACTTATAATTTGACAGATATATACAAAAGCAGATTAAACAAAAAAACAACAACTGTTGGTAAGTATTTTGTTTCAAAATCTCTGGTGTGTATGTGTTGTGTGTGTGTGTGTGTGTGTTATATATTTTAAACTTTGGCAGTTGTAGATTCAGCTGATAAAATTAACCCAAAACGTCTGTACTGGATATTTTTTTTACAGAGTTTGTTAAATGAAAATGAGGCTTAAGAAGAGTTGGGTTTAAAATATTCCAGTGACAGGTTGTGAAAACATGTTCTTAAACCATATTCAGAAAAAAAAGAGTAAAAATTATATTTGCATGTAAATTAGCATCCATGAAATGAAAAGCTGTTTCCTAAACTGATATCAATAAAAAACAAGTTCAACCCAGAAAAAAGCAGACATCTTAATGGAGATGGAATGAAACAAGCATTTGGGGCCCACAGCTTGAGTAGAAATAAATCTGCAAAGTTACTGGAATGATCCTGGAGCCTCATATAATAAACTTATCGGAAGAGGAAGAACCCCTACATGCTAAAAAGTTTCACTCAGAACACACATAACACCAGATTCAAGGTTTTACCTGACTGTGGGGTCCCATCATGCTGTTGGGGTTGTGAGGTGGAGGCTGTGCGTGTGGTGAGGGCTGAGAGCCAGGCGGTCCCTGTTAGATTGAATAAAAGGTGGTTATAGATCAGATACATCCATATGCAAGGAAAGAATTGGCTTAATGAGTTGATAAATCTTACCAAACAAATAGTTAGTTTCTATGTTTCAGGGGTCTCCAACCTTGGCAACTTTAAAACTTGTGGACTTCAACTCCCAGAGTTCCTCAGCCAGCTGCTGGCTGAGGAATTCTGGGAGTTGAAGTCCACAAATCTTAAAGTTGCCAAGGTTGGAGACCCCTGCAAGTATGTTTTACTAACTGAAGAAGAACGGCTAAGCACATCAGAAGGGAAAGAGGAAAGAAGGGAAGAGGATTTGGGCCATAATGAACAATTCAGTTTTGGTCCCCGTAATTGCATATCATTCTTGAAAATACTACTGAAATTCTTCTAGTAACGCTGACATCAGATAGCAAACAACAAGCAAACATTATTATTTAGCCATTTCTCTTAAGTTTCTGAGTAATGGATAGAATGGATTTCTTTGGTAATTGCAATATCTGGATTAGAAACCATTAATGAATATTCTGTTGCCTTGTCACTTGATGTTCCACTGTTCATGGACAGCTTAAAATACACACAATGTGTAGCAACACATAATTGGTGAGCAAACATTTTTATTGCCATACCTTACTAAATACAAACTGTGATCTCAATTAATACAATATCTTCCAAATACTTTAAATATTCCCTTGTCTAGACTCACCAAAAACGGCACACATGGCATCACAGAAATACAGCATGTCTACCAAATCTGTCCTGGTATCTTCCTGCATTAAAACGTGTTTTTCCCAAGCTAGGTTAATCAGACATTTTGTGTAAGCCCAACATGTAGCAAATTTGCTTTGATGGTATGAATCGTGATGCAGAGTTGGACCACACAGCTTTTCTATCTGAAAAGAATATCTACTGATGCAAGTCTCACTTTTTCTCAATATTGGATCGCCGGTAAATGCATTTGTTTAAATATTTGAGGAATGCGCAAAACAATTTGTTCACTCACAATCCTGTCATAGTAAATTAGCATTTTATTTTCACCTGCCACGCAGCTCACAGGAGGAAAAAAAAACAAAGAGAGAGGGTGTTTAAATGTATTTCTTCTGCTTCAGAGTACTTCCAATCTAGAAATCTGCAGCAACAGTAGCAAATGAACAGGGGCGTTTTAAAATATGTCTCTACATTCAAAATAGAGACGTCCAACAAATGGGGAAAACATTTGTTTCAATTGAGAACAAGCCCATTGTGTCAAGCTACCTCGAGTCAGGCATGCTTTAGTAAAAAGGAACCATGGAATGGCTTTGGTTGTTCTGAGTATCAGATAAAACAAAACCCAGATGGAGCAAGTAAGAAAAAGCTGATCTGCACTGGCCTCTTTCTCATTTCGGCTGTTCCCAATATGGCATATAATAGCCCCTCCCTGCCCCAAACGTCTCGGGACTGCCTCCCTCCCCATTAATGGCCAATGTTCTTGGCTTTTTTGCCATTCTCTTCCACCCCGATCAACCAAACCCTCTTTCTATCTGGAACAAAGCAACCCCTTTTCTTGTCCCAAAGGTGCTTTTTCCAAAACGCATTTGGACTTTGTTTTTTTCCCCTTTGAAAATGTTTCATCCAAGAAGCTTCTTCAATTCTTGGATGAGAAGCGAAGCATTTTCAAAAGGGGGGGGGGGACAAGGAAGTCCAGTTGCTTTTTGGAAAAAACAACTTTGGAATAACCATGACCTGCTGTTAACAGATTAATAGAGTTGGAAGGGACCTTGTAGGTCATCTGGATGATTGAAAATCTCCACATGACACTTACAACCTTTTTTCTTCACTTGCACAGAGCAAAACACTTGAAACATTCACTTTTCAGCTCAGGTATAGATTAACCTACTTCCAAAAGTTGTTCCATACAGAGATCAGTTCATGATATTATTATTATTATTATTATTATTATTATTATTATTATTATTATTATTATTATTATTATTATTATTATTATTATTATTATTATTATTATTATTATTATTATTATTATTATTATTATTATTATTATTATCTTTTTATGAATGGAGCGCTTGCATATCTCTATGCAAAATTACAGCACAGCTTTTCCGAGATTGCTACTTATGTTCCCTCACTCTGATTAACTATTCGGTGACCCAAATAAACTTTTTTGGCTATGGATTGGGAAAACACTATATTTTCTTGGAAGGAAGGAAAAACATGTTTTTTATAGTTTTAAGCTCAGTAATAATACAAGTCTAGACTGGTTAGATTAAACACATTATCCACTTCCGAGGATTTGAACTTGTTTTCTAGAGTGAGGTCTGAAATTTGAATATCCAAATTCAGGCTAGGAGGTACATATGTTGCTTGTTTAATTTTTTTTAGTTTGTTTGTTCTTGCAAATAAAAACAAAATTGTAATTGATCTGGAAAGCAAATACGATTTGTAAGTACATTAGGAGAAGCAGCCACACACACTTCAGGAAGAACAGGCGAACAGATGTTCTATACCTGCCATGTTAGTAATTTCAACAAGTGTTCGCCTTCTAGCTGCTGCCAGCAATGGCACGGTTTGTTACCATGAGCAATTTTCTTAATTAACAGACATTAATTAGCCATTTAGCAATTTTGCAAGCATTTGTTTAGCAGCTTTCCTAAACATGAATACCACTGTGATAATGGTACTGATTAGAGGATCCCCTAATTAACAGTACAGGGAAGGAAAATTGAAATCACATAAATTTAAAAGGGGAGGGGAAGTTAATGAAGGCAGGACATATTTGCACCTGCAAATCTTTTGTACAAAGGAAACTTGAGTGCAATATAAATAAAGGAGAAAAGGAATTGTTAAGAGTTAACACAGAAAGATACAAACAGAAATCTAAACAGAAGCACACTCTTTGCTGATCCTCCAGGTTATATTTAACCTGGAAAAACTGATTTCCCATCACATTAATAGGATCTATTGTGTGCAGGGCGCTAATGTTTGCTCATTAACTCTTCATTTAACTGAAGGCTCAGAGCTGCTCCTCACATCTTATCTTTGCTCTGGTATCCTTGTTTTAGCGCTGATAGCCAAACACGATGTACAAAAGACATACATGCCTCAACTGTTGCGTTTCCTTTTTAAATAATTATATACAATGAATACACAAAACACATATATTTGGTATGCGCCATTGTTACTTATGTTTGAGAATAAATGTTCAGACAACACAGACAATGTGATCTTAATTATTGTGTGCTCTACCCAAGATTTGTATCTATCTGGAAAGGAATCTTTAAAGGATCTCTGACAGTGCTCAAGTGAAACTAAAAGTTAAGACTATTTAACTGGAAATAGAAAAGAATTCTAGCTGATGGTCTTAAAATGCTTTCCTAATTATTTTCCTCTTTTAGCTATGTAATCTGAATGCCAACCAAAAAATTACTAAATGATTTTGTTTATGGGCTTGTGATAATTCTCCCCCAATATCCAACCCAGAGGAACGACAGCATGAAATGTCTAGTTAACAAAACAGACTGGAATTGATATTCCAGTTCCTAAGTCCTGTTTTCAATTATGGTGGTTTCTTTTTCCTAACCAGATTTGTTGCGAACAACGCAGAATCTATATGATACGTATCCAGCATGCATTTTGGAGAAGAATGTACAACAAAAAGTTCTTGTATGATACCATAGGTAGCATGTAAAAACTTGCTACCAAAACCATTCTAGTAAAAATGGTTGTTTAATTTCAGAAGGAAATTTCTCATTTACGTTTTGCCACAGAAATGTGTTTATCAGTCACCATTTATGCATGTATGTATGTGTGCGGAGAGAGAGGGAGGGAGGGGAGACTGTCCAGGAAAATTCACAACTTGAAATATAAACATGAACTACTCATTCCTTCAATCAAACTAGTTTTTATTTTTAAAAGCGTGCAGGTAAATAATACCTGCTATCTAGGATTTAACCTCAGTGATTTAGTACACTGCTTTGCTTTTTATTCACTCAAGAAAAATGTTCTGTTGTTTGTGACATACAATTCTGAAGCAGAAATAATCAGCTGTTAATTGAAATGAGTCATAAAAATGACAAAACCGTTTTCTTCTCCAAATGTATTATCAGCTAGCTACTAAAGGAAACAAAAAAAAACCCAGCTTCTAGAAAGCTCAAAGAAACCATCTAATGACTTGAAACTTGTTTATTATAACTACCAGCAAAATTGACTGTATCCACTGAATGTTCATACACACCCCAAAGCTGTAAAATGTTTACCTTTGTATTCTACCACACTATTGTAGTCCCCAAACTGTAATATCCAAACTTCCTATACTCATAGATCTAGACATAATTCTACATATTCTTTTCATTTACTTATCCAATTTTATCAAGCAATTTTTTATGATTCTCCTACTTTTAGAGGGTAGCTTCAAAGATAAACAATAAACCTAAAACAAATTTGTCCATACTATAAATCTGTTTCTTTGTAATATCTGAAGTTGAATAATATAAAGAGCTCAGTCAAGACAACAGTTATTTATTTTTATCTACCTTTATTATTTTTACAATTAATGCAAGGCAACAAACCTATCCAACCCAACACACCTTCCCCTTCCTATTTTCCCCACAACAACCACCCTCTGAGGTGAGATGGCCTAAGAGAAAGTGACTGGCCCAAGGTCACCCAGTTAGCAATCATTCCCTCTCAGCCCAGCTCACCTCACAAGGTATTGCCTTAGTCACACCACCAAATAATTAAAATGACTATTGCAATGCTCACCAGTCTACATTACTGAGCATGGGCAATACCAAATTAAATGGATACTAATCCCACCCAGCAGCATTATCAGATATATTATCTATACACTAATATCATTATGAGAGCCAGCTTGGTGTAGTGGTTAAGGTCCCAGACTAGAAACCGAGAGATTGTGAATTATAGTTCTACCTCAGGCACGAAGCCAGTTGGGTGACTTTGGGCCAGTCACCCTCAGTCTTAGAAACCAGGCAATGGCGAATCACAAAAACATTGCCAAGAAAACTGTAGGGACTTGTCCAGCATTTGCTAGAAGTTAACACTGATTCAAAGGCATAAATAAAACAAAACTAAATGTCGGTATACATGAAAGATTTCTCTATAGTTAAGAGAGAGAAGCAGACCAAATGATTTCAGGATCGCATGTTCCTGCTTTGAGCTAATCCCCAAATTAACAATTAGTTTCTGATTGGCACAGTAGTAATCAGTAATGTAACTAAACTATATTCCTTAATGTATATCTCATATTTCCGGTCTAGAAAGTCATTCAACTGGCCTTAGCTGCACTTAATACAGATACCAACTCTCATATCATAACAGAATTTAAGGTAAGCAAAACACTTCTGCTGTTCTATGTAGGTAAGTGGTTTGGCAAGGGATACTGTGATTTCATGGCCTTCTCCTTTTCACTTAACCACAGTTTAAGATAGCCAATACAGTTCCCATTATCTGAATTGTGCACGACAAATAGCTCTGCTCTAGTGGAAAAATCACTTGGTTAAAAGATGGCAAGATAGGAGATGTGGGGCTAGTACAAGTAGTGCTTTTGAAACACATCAATCAATTACTCACAAATGCAACGAATTTGGAAGAATTTTTTTTAAAATTCAAAACATTTAGACTCAGAAGAGATTTGGAAGACTGGAAGGAGAATCTCAGACCACTAAGAGTAGGCAACGGAATGACGGATGAAATTGGTAATAGCAAGTACTACCTGCTAAGTGATTCACTTGGAGGGATAATCACACTCACTGGAGACATGGAAATGGATCTTAATGTACATACAGCTTTTTCACACAGCTGCTCATTATTCTGCATTCACCACAAGGACAATGGAAAGTGACTACTCCCATCCATCCACCTATCCAATAGACTTACAAGAGCTACAGAGAAGCTCCATCTCTTACGTTTTATAGCAATAAACATAAATCTGGATTCAAATATTGTACTTCAGTGATGAAATAACTGTTATGTTGGATTAATGTAATTAAGTGGGGGGGGGAAAGGCTGATAACTCTTTAAATTGATGTGAGAATTTGGTTCCCGCAGGATTCCATAATGGACAGTAGCAGAGCCCCTTTTTTTAAAAAAAAAAGGGAGAATATCTTTAATAAGTCAATTAAGAAGGCACAAAATACACTAGCTTTCAAGATCATGAAGTTACTGTACCTCATAATGTAACATATTATAAAATAGGTTGGGGAAGATAAATAAAGGCTGGCTTGATGTTGGAAATTATGAGGGCTGAATGACCAAAGAAGGAATACTTCAAGTGGGCTGTAAGTAGGGATTTGAGCACTGTGTAAACCAGGGCTGTCAAACTTGCGGCCCACGACCCAGATGCATGTTATTAAAGCCTGTTATTAAACCCTCATTAAAGCCTGTTTTGTCTACAGGACATATGCGACTAGTGTTGTTCTTATGGGACATTTTTGGCTGGTTGCTGGGATGGTAAGGGAAGATATAGAAAGCTTTTCAGCAGCTCCTCCTGACAATTTGCTAGTTGCTTTGGGGAACTTACTGAGAAGTCATGCTGGTTAGGGAAAAGCAAAGCAGGTCGCATGTAGGAAGATGTACATGGAAAAGGGGTTGCTGGTGATCAGTGTAAGCTTTGTATGCGTTGTGGCTTGGGGTACCATGTGTTTTCCTTTCCTCCGCCCTTCCAGTTTGGATTCTCTCTTTGCCTTTAATATCTATTGCTGCTTCCCTGACCAATGGGAAATGGACTGATGATGTCATGGAATGCTGTTATACTTTCCTGCTGCATGGGCTCATGGGATACTAAGCATTTCGTGGAGGAAGTGGGCATATTCCCCACTCTCTTCAGGATGCTGCGATATTTCAAATGGATGATGCATTAGAATGAAAAGGAACCGTAATAATCCCCTCCAACCCCATCCTTTTAAATACAAAGTCCGTATTTGAACTTGCCTCTGTGGATAAATAAAATATGCCGATTTTCTGGAAATAGAAACTAGAGCTTACTGGGTGTAGCACCTGCTTAACAATGTCCCCACCCTCTTCATCCTGCTAGCAATTAGCCCTAGATTTCGATTACATAAATATCTTCCAACAGCGTGGAATCCAACTGTTGTATGGTTAACATTTGATATTATTTAAAAAATGGTAATCAGTCAAAGCAGTTTATTTTGTTTATTACTTGAAATGAATTTTAATTTAGCAATGGCATTACAACAGGACATTGATGTTTCTTATTTGGTAATAATACGACCACTGCATTGTATCTTTGTTTATAGATAGTTAGAGAAGCATCTGATCAATCACAATTGAAAACAAGGTGAGACAGTCCATCTCCAGGAGTGCAAATTCCTTCTAAAGCCCTCAAATTTATTAGTGTTGGCACAGCTAACACATGTCATTTTTAACGGAAGTATATGGTAGATAATATCAAACAAAAAAATCAGTGTAAAAAGTAGGTTTGTAACATCTTGTAACATCAATAGACTCGGAACCTGCAATATACATGGAACTTGAAAAGGTTCACAAGAAATAAGTCTTTGATCTCAATCAATGAACCAGGGATCATTTGAAAGAACGGGGAACTGAGAATGGATTCAACTTAGAAAGGATAGCCTCCATTTAAAAGGTTGGCAACATGGCACCTAGGGGTGGCAGCATCGTCAGAATTTCAATGTTACTTTTAGGTACTGATAAAGGAGAATATTTATAGCTCAGGGTTGGACTGTGGGGTCCTTGGCTGAACTGTGGGGTCTCTGAGCTTGGTTGTTTTCTTGCAGATGTTTCATTATCAAATCCTAGGTAATGTTATCAGTGTCCTGATGAGGTCACTTACTTTGGATAAAGAAACATCTGCAAGAAAACAAGCTCAGAGAGGACCAAGGACCCCTCACCTCACCACGTTTAGGGTCTTTTAAATGGGTGAAATCTCAAATTATTGCCAAACCTTTCAAGGTTTTGATGTTTTAGCATAATTCTGTCCTAAACTTAGCTTTTCTCTGATAAAAAGTAGTTTTTTATCTGATAAAAAGATATTCAGTTCTGAAGAAAAAAATGTCCTTCCCACCTGCCATCCCTCAGTATCTTCTACTGAGAGTTTAACACAATGCTATTGACAATTAAATAGGCTTCCCAGATTCTGTTTGAGAGTCAAATTTATAAAATATAACTGTCAAAACAGTTATCCTTTCAAGACATAACCAGAGAAGAGAATGATGCCTATGTGTGATGCATAAATGGCACCCAGAACTAAGATAGATAGATAGATAGATAGATAGATAGATAGATAGATAGATAGATAGATAGATAGATAGATAGATAGATAGATAGATAGATAGATAGATAGATAGATAGATAGATAGATACCGGTAGATAGATAGATAGATAGATAGATAGATAGATAGAGAGAGAGAGAGAGAGAGAGAGAGAGAGAGAGAGAGAGAGAGAGAGAGAGAGAGAGAGAGAGAGAGAGAGAGAGATAGATCGAGAGATAGTTAGATAGATAGATCGAGAGATAGATCGAGAGATAGATCGAGAGATAGATAGATAGATAGATAGATAAAGACAGATCGAGAGATAGATAGATCGAGATCGATCGATCGATCGATTGGTCGATCGATTGCAGGTAGTAAGACTCAATTTAAAGAAAAAAGACCTCAGATGTTCTAAAAGCATTGGTTCTCATAGTACAAACTTCCAAACTTTCAAACAACTGATCACATTAAGTTCTGCTATTTGGTCTAAAAGTTATGGAAGAAGTTAAAACAGAAAAAGGAAAAAGTTGGGAGACATAAGAGTTGCAGAATTGATTAAGAGATGAAGGGCCTACTTTGTTTTTGCTTTTTTGGACATTTTCTTTACCTTAAATATTAACTTAAACTGTTAGTTCACCACAATTGCCGATCACAACAGCTTAGCAGCCCTAACCTAATCAGAGGCACATCCCATCTAGAGAAGCATTTTTTTTTTTGTTAAATTTCTTGCCTTCGAGGTATGTAAAAGGGACATCTCACTTTCAGAATATGCCTCCCCCCCAAATGTAGAAAGATTAAAGCACATCCACACTCAAGTGTACCATTTCAAGCATGAAGACCTTTGTTTAGGCTTGCAAAATGTTCTCCGTTGCCTCACAGAGCGACATTCCACTCAAATTACCACTTTTAATTAAAAAACATCCAAAAATCAATTTCTGCTTTTAAACAAAACTGATTAGCAACCGGGGTTATTGCAATTCACAGCGGCAGAGATTTTCTTAATTCCTTAAATGAAAGTGACTGGTGTAGGAAAGGCTTTTCCTATATGTATCCGGACACCCAGGGCCTTTTATATGATAACATCTGCTTTAAACACATACTTTTCCCTACAGGAGATTTAAAAATATCTAATTGTTTGGGAAGGATATCCCAGTGGTTAATTTAATCCACTTCCAAGATGCAGTTTGCTTGCGAACTAACAGGCAGGGCTATCCTAAAACAACATACTGGGGGGAAAAACACGCAAGAAATATTCTCCCAAAATGCAAGGCTTTGCTAAGATGACATACAATAGTAAATACCATCCTCGTGGTCGCATTAGCTTGCTAGTGTAATGGTTGTGGCAATGTAACTGCAGAAGTACAATAGAGACACATAATCTCGGCCACACTGCTTGCTGCATGCTCTTTCTTTCAACTTGTTATGCAGCAGTAGGAGGAGCTAGTGGTTTGGGGCTGGGCAAGAACCAGCAACAATAAGGATCTGAAAATATTTGCTACTTCCTGTCTGCTATCCTGGGGCCACTAAAACTGCTGTGCCTGGATAGAAAGAATGCAATATCACATCTATCTCCTTCTTCTCTGATGCCCCACAACCCACCTTCCCCCCTCCTCTAGCTTTTTATAACTAAGGTTAAGATTGATTTCTACCTTCCCTTTAAAAAAAAATAAAGAAAAACAACCAACCAAAAACAATGCCCCAGACAACTGGATATGGTTATCTCTGTAAATATTTGCAGATGTTGGAAGATCAGGGAGAGCAGCAATTCAACAGAGGATGAATGCTAGAGCCTTTCCCTCCCTCCCACTCTGTGTTATAAATCAAACACTGAATTAAACTGCCTGCTAATGCTATTCTAAAGGTACAGAATACAATAGAACTCACAAGGTGGTTTACCCAAGGAAGCCAAACCAAAATCTTTTTGTAGGGTGTGCGTTGCAGCTCAATATACTCAGAATCCTTCTATATAATCATGTTACTATACAATTTTTATATGCTCTGCATATGTCTTCCAACTGAACCGATTACTCAAAAATCATTAATCTTTGAGTCTTGATATTTTCTATTTTGGGGAAAAATTAAGACAATTATTTAATATGACATTGATAAAAAGACAATATTTTTGTCACAATCAATTCAAATGACACAAAAGAGTTTCTCAAGGACAAACATTGCTTTTTAATTCTTTATAAAGTGATCTGGAAAAAAATCCCTGAAAAATGTTAATGTAACAGGTAAATAAAAACCTATTTTACGAAGTTTTCCCAATTAAAATATATTCTGTTCCCTTGGTGTTATTTCTCCTGATCTTAAATGCATATTTGTCTGAGCACCAAATGGGACGAATCGTAGAAAAACAAATAAGAGTAAAATATCATACAATGGCATCAAATATCACCATACTTTGACCAAAATAAAAAAAACTTATTCCAAATTTGGATACTGGAATAATAAAACAATTCGACTTGCCTTCCCTATTATTCCAGAGACTGGGAAAGAGATTCTATAAGGACATAATTCTGGATTCTTTTTAGAAGTAATACTTAATTTTAGGATGTATCTCAATCTGCTCTGTTAATTATAACTGAAAACTGTTTTGTATCTTCAAAAGAAGCAAACCTAAAAACTGTATCACCACCAACAATGTATGACGCAGAACCCATATTATACCATTTTTCTAAAAAAAAATTCATGTTGACAAAACTCAGATACAGTACGACATTTGCACCAGGGGTGGGTTCTATTTACCTTCCCCACCAGTTTGCATCGCAACGGAAGTGCGCGTTTTTTGTGCACGTCCCTTCCTGGAAACTAATAATAATAAAAAAAGCTTCTGCGCATGTGCAATATCAAAATGGCGGTGCCCACGGACTGGCACCGATAGAATTGGCTCCGTGACATCATGACCGATTTACTAACGGTTCCAAAGAACCGGTAGGAACCCACCTCTGATTTGCACACTAGATTGATATTTTCATAAAGTTGAGGTTGAACTAAACATAGTAATGTTCAGTAATTCTAACATTATTTTTACACATATCTGTTCCTCTGTGAGCTCACAATTCACTTTTTTAAAAAAGAGCAACACATCAGGATAACGAGCCCAGGGTTCGTCCACCTGGTACTATGCTTCTCTTATGCATTAGTGGAATTATAAATCCACTCAATTCCAAATGAATCAGTTGTCAAGAGGAGCGGCCATAATTGCTCCATATTGTTTCAGAATGGTTAGCACGCTTTCCCCCTTACTTTGAATTAAAGTGTTAAAATGGGCAGCAACTTAACATTTTCAACCTTGAAAAGATTATTGGGACATTTATAACTTCTATTATGAACTTTTAAAAATATTTTCAGTGTTAATAAAAAAAAGCCTTTGATGCATCTTACAAATGGTAACTCCCAAAAAGGATCAAAGTGGCTGCTTGAAAACCTCAAATCTTGGAGAGGCTGTCACCCATATTTTCTCAAGCAGGCAGTGGCTTCTAGTAAAATAAAAGCCATATCTATTTCAATATCATCTTCACGATGATGGTACCAATGCACAGGATTGCCTTGTTTGGAGGTACTTATTTTCTTTGGTCTGCCTTGGGAAAGATAACTTTTATTATAATATAAATAATTAGTTGTGATTCCCCTGAGACACATAAATCAATTAGCATTAATGGAAGATGGTTTGATACAAATACAATCTCCCCATTTTTATATGTGTGTATTTTAAACCCATTCAATCACTTGATTGAAAACTGGTGTGATGGTTAGAGGTTTAATTCCATTTCTTTTCTTTCTTGGTTTTCCATGCTCTGCTTATCGATCAGTCAGTATTAATTGAATTTCACCTGCTAATTTTTACCCAATATTTATTTTCGCTCTTCTACAAATTTCGGTATTTCCTGTGCATGAGTAATGTTATTTTGGATACGAAAAGTTCATGATTCAGGCCCTGCTCATTATTCTGAATATATTAGGGTGTACTGGGTTTTTACATGTGATATGGCAGCAAATATAGTCCTATTCGCCAAGCCCATTCCTTCATATGCTTATTGCAAACATTTTAAAGAAAATACAATGTGATTTCAGCTAAACCTGACCAGGAAAGACAAATACCCTGGACAGGGACTTCATTTATAAGATAGCATGTTTTTCCCACTATGTACAATTGCCCCTGTTAAGCATTGTGGCAGTCCTCGGGGGGGGGGGGGAGATGGTTAAGGTGATACTTGTATTAACCCCTGACTTTTATTTCATTTCAGGATTTGTTCCTTTCCTGAGGGGAGGAAGCCTGTCAGTTCTGGAAGCCATTATTTCTGTTTGGTTCAACTGCCACATATTTTAGCCTGGGAAATTGGGAGGGTTTTTTTTCTTGGAACGGTAGGAACTTAGTCATAACAAAATTCTTTACTCAAGGACGAATGAACCTGCACCTGCATGGAGACAGTATCCAGTTGAGCGTGAAGATTTGATTGGACAATGTGATCAGCTTGTGGGTATGGGGCAGGGTTGTGAACTTTCAACTGGGTGGGGAAACCCTGGGAGCTTTCAGATTTGGGTTTCCCCAGATGTGCCAACATGACATCTCTAATAAATTGGAACTTTGAGGAACTTCTAGCCTTGGAGTTTTATTTCATTGGGGGTGTTTACTGGAACGCTGACAAATTGGTGTATTCAGGTTTAGGCTGATGCTCAAGCCAAGACAGGGTAGGCAATAAACATTATCTATCGCTCCAAATTTATATGGTTCCTACACAACAGCAGTTCCTTCACCCCACCCCCTTGTAAAAGGGAAATTACATAAAAGATTTGTTTGTGTGTGTACACAAACACCTTACTTCATCTTGTGTCCATTTGTCTGGTCATAGATTTAAAAAATCCTAGTGGTTCTTGAGGGAGGCAAGCTCAATATATGATTATATATCAATATATCAATATCAATATCTATATCTATATCTATATCTATATCTATATCTATATCTATATCTATCTATCTATATATATATATATATATAGATATATTGATATATTGATATATTGATATATATATATCAATATATGTCAATATATGTCAATATATATCAATATATATCAATGTATATCAATATATATCAATATATGTCTCAATATATATCAATATATGATATCAAGCCATCTCTCCCCAAATGATCTGAAGCCCAAAAGGTCGGGAGGCATAGTGAGGTAGGGTTCACTGCCAATGGATAAATGGACCACCCACAAGCTTCTCAGAATCTTTCTAACCCCTTAATAGAAGCTCTGTCCTGGTCATGTGTTTCTCAGTAGCAATGTATGGATGTAGAGTTGGACCGTAAGGGAAGGATGAACACCAAAAAATTGATGTTTTTGAATTGTGCTGTTGGAGAAGATTCTTGAGAGTCCATTGGACTGCAAGGAGATCAAATCAATCAATCCTAAAGGAAACCAACCCTGACTGTTCTTTGGAAGGACAGATACTGAAACTGAAGCTCAAATACTCTGGCCACCAAATAAGAAGAGAGGGCCCATTGGCAAAGCCCCTGATGTTGGAAAAAATTGAAGTCAAAAGGGACAGCAGAGGATGGGCTGGTTAATTAGTGTCACTGACGCAGTGGGGGCATGGATTTATGCAAACTCCGGGAGACATTGGAGAACAGGGGGCCCTGGTGTGCGTGGTCCATATTCAGTCGGGTTGTGGAGAGTCACACATGACTTAGCAACTGAATAACAACAACAATCTGATCATGTGATAAAGAGGGATGGGATTTTTTCTTTAAAAAAAAAAAGAACTGAGCAGTTGACACCATTCTGAACTGCTGCCCATGGAGCTATATTGGGGGAGATATCCCCCCCCCCAATTTTTTTTCTCTTCCGCTCCAATGTGGTTCTGGCTCATTTTTCAACATTATATTTCTTTTTCTGGTTTTGATCTTGATCTATTCAGTTTTCACAGAGTTATCCTGCTAAAGGACAGAATGAGGGCCCATTTACAAAATTTCTTTTTTTAAGAAAGAAATTCTGTTGGATTTTTGTTGGATTAGAAAGAATGAAAGTTGGAGATTGTGCGTATGCATGTGCTTTTTTAAAAAAAACATAAATTAAATCATAAACTGTAAGATGTGTGGACTTCAACTCCCAGAATTCCTCAGCCAGCAAGTCCACACATCTTAAAGTTGCCATATTTGCATATACAGCAACCATAATCTGATAGATTGTTCCTCAGATTGGAACTCTTCTCACTGTTTATTATTTGACACAGCTTCTTTTCATTGTTTTAAGTGTCGCAAAAGTTCTATGAGTTCTATCTGTTTTGAATGGTGTTTCAGTTAAAATTTCAGTCAACAATAACAATGTTTTGCACTCTGGACACAAACAAATTCTCCTGTTTTCCATTACATGTTATTTACTTCTAATTGCCACAGCTGTGTACTTTTCCCATTCAATAACTAAATTCCAATTTTGCAGTATGACTATAGCATATAGTACTGTGGTTAAATTTCCAAGAAGGGAAATGAGAGTATTTTCTTTTCCTTAAGGAACAATGTTCATAGGAAAATTTTATTCTGATAATTTAACAATGAATCTAATCTAGCCATTTCTACTATCTTTTACACATCTCAATAATAGTTAGGTGTCAATGATCTCTGGAACCTGTTTCCAACTGCATCTGCCACCCCCCAAAAATACTAGAAAGGGTATTATCAATACCCTTTATGTAACCCTTATCTTCTTTTCAGGAATGGCTGATTTAAGAAACATTAGCTGGGGGTACTTTGATGACAAATCCTGCATCTTATTTTAACCAAAGATCTACATTTTAGTTATTATCACTCATCTATATTAAAATAAGTTATATCTTCCTTCACACTGCTTAACTTAATATTATTTAAAAAAATGTTCACCACTTAGACAAAAAGAACACCACAAAGATCCCACACATACACACATAAAGAGGCTTAAATTTGTCACTTTGGATAGTGAGATGGGCAGCATACAAATTTAATAAATAAAATAAATACAAATTTAAAGGCAATGGTAAGTTTTCCATAATGCTCTTCAACAGAGCCGTAGCCCTAACCTTTCTGGCTTGGCGGACTGGCGGGGGGGGGGGGAGAGGGGATGATTCCATGTGAGCGGTAGGTGTGCACACGGATTCTCACCCGCCGTTTGCACAAGTGGAGCTTCATGTGTGCATGCTTGCCTGCCATTTTCATGGCCCGGTTTCCAACACGCCGCGGCCCAGGGGTTGGGGACCCCTGCTGTAGATGACTGAGGTAAATACACTGACCCAAGAAAACATGGAAATAGGAAAAAAAATGTTTCAGTTGTTATGGCTGGCAATTAGTGAAAAAAGACTTTAAAAAATATAATTTACTGGATTACAATTTCTG
Source organism: Diadophis punctatus similis (assembly GCA_023053685.1). Classification (NCBI taxonomy): domain Eukaryota; kingdom Metazoa; phylum Chordata; class Lepidosauria; order Squamata; family Dipsadidae; genus Diadophis; species Diadophis punctatus. The sequence goes on from JALIGW010000003.1 coordinate 57,780,191, forward strand.
AGGTTGAAGAACGGTCCTTATTTCTATTTTTAAAAAATATGATATACTGTGAAGATGGTTAAAAAATATTACTATTCATATCTTTATGAGAGAAATTCTAGCAGCCTTCATATAAAAGAACACAGCCTTGTATTTAAGAGACTTCTGTATTCTAGTGGAAAACACAGGCAAGATTAAAGAGGCATTTTCTATAGCAGATAACATCATCTCCCCCCTACTTAAGAACTCCACAGTTAATCATGACAACATTAGCAATAGGTGAGATGAATATTAAAAAGCATCAGGCCCTTCCCTTGTGTTTGAAAGGATTAATGTTCTACTTTTAACTCTCAAACTGCTTAGGATTCCAAATATGTTTTATAAAGTTAAAAGACAGGAAACATTTCTCTATATAAAAGTCTCTGGTATGGTATGCCTTGTGCCTCTATGTTCAAGTTGGTAATATTAATGGGGAAAGAAAGGAGTGTTATCAGCAAATAGAACATATTCATGGATTCAACAGACCATATCTAATCAGCCTTCCTCAATCTCTTGCCCTCCACGTATATTGCATGGCAGTTCTGGGACTTGTAGTCCAACAGAGTTACAGGACCTCTTTATGTATTAGTTTTGATGGTTCCAAAGGGAATTGCTTTCTCTATTGGTAGATCCTCTTCTGTACAGGTATTTCTTCCAAATGATTGCAATAGAATGCAACCATTAAAATTAATTCCATGATCCAATCTAGTATAGAATTAGGAAGTCTATCACCAATAACTATCTCGTTTAAAACTTCCATAAGCCCCAAATACTGTAGCCATTAGAGAGGTGGTCTTTTGGGGTGGTGGTGGTGGGTTGTTCAAAGGGTTTAGTTCAAAGACTAAAAATGGCACCAAACTATCCAATTAAACAAGGCTATTTAGGGTTTCTTTTAATGACCCTCTCTTTCAGGTCCTGGGGGGAAAAGTTGAAAAGGGAAGATGCTGTGAATGTACCAATTGAAGACCTACAAGGCTTGACCAAATTCCTTCTGAAATATTCTGTAAATACATGAGGTTGTTTTCTAACCATTCGGCCTTATAAATTATAATTAGTTTTAGGCTGTAGATATCCCAAAACAAAATTTTGAATTAAAGAAAGAAAAACAGGGGAAGACAATAATGACACATATACAATTCCAAGTGAAATTAATAATCCCTTTAATTTAGCTGATTACATGCTGTTTATGCAGAACTATATAGTTCACTGTGCACCATTTGTTGCAGAGAAGAGGGCACGAGAAAGTGCATCTTTAAGATTTTTGGTCTTTGGTTCCAAGATGGAGAAATAAATCTCATATGAATCTAGAAAACGCTGGTTATTTGGAAAAGAAACAGACAGTTGTTTCATCTGACTGTGCAGTAATTGTATATCTGATGTCAGTGGGCTAACCAGTTTTTTAAGAAAAATGCTGCAGAAGCTTAAAAACTCCACATTAGATTATTCAGAATTATTCAGAGATTATTCAGAAACAAAAAGAACATGTTTATTTAAGCATCCTTGAGGTATTCCAAAACCCATATGCTCTAGGTGGCACTGTTGAGCTGTATCAGAATACAGGATTTCATTACCACAGAGTCCCACGGGTTAGGAACCAGATCCCTTCCTAAGTCTGCCTTTAACTAGAATTTGTAGGTAAGTCAGAACAGGTACAGGTGATGCTTATTTAGCATCAGCTGGTCAAATGGTTGTCTCAGTACGTAGTATATACCGTATTTTTTGGAGTATAAGACGCACCGGAGTATAAGACGCACCTTAGTTTTTGGGGAGGAAAATAGGGGAAAACAATCTGCCTACCAGGTATTCATCTGGCTAGCATCCTTAGTCTGGTCAGCTTCAGCACATTATTTTATCCCCTGGTTAGGACTTAAAAAAACCTTCTTCTGAGAGAATAACAATGAAAGAGCCTGCAAGCCGTAAGAGCTGGGAAGATAGTTAGCACCTGGTTAGGGCTAGAAAAAAACTTATTCGGAGCAAGTAGAGCAATGAAAAAAAATTCTGCAAAGACTTAGGGCTGGAAAAACATTCTTTGGAGAGAGTAACAATGAAAAAGCCTGCAAGGTAAGAGCTGGGAAGATCTGTTAGCACCTAGTTAGGGCTGAAAAAAAAAAAAGCTACATTCGAAGTATAAGACGCACCCAAATTTTCAGCCACTTTTAGGGAGGAAAAAGGTGCGTCTTATACTCCAAAAAATACGGTAGTTTACCTTTATCCTGAAGTAGGCACCAAGGGTGGTTTGTACCAAACTTCCCTTTTTCTCATTATAAATGGCTTGTAGCATCTGATGAGGCCCTTAATGATTGTACAGAAAACTTTAGTGAACCTCTCTGTTTTAGGATCTTGCTCTTCTAACTTTATCATCCCTGCTTCCATGAGATGAAAAGGCTTCAGATAACTCTTTTGTCAAGGACTTCTTTGGTTCTGTAGTTTTTAGCTCCCAGTCTTCTTTGACTAATTTATCATCTGCTACTCTGATCACTTTATTATTAAATGTGATCATTTTCCCTTTTCTTTGATACGTCATCAACACACTTCTACTGTATTTTTGCTTTGGAGGCATGATCCAACTTAAGATGGCGGTGTTCTCCTTCCTTGAGCTAAAACCACTGAAACCACTGCAATGGTTTCATCAGCGCCAGAAAGCAGTGAATGTGTTTGTTATGATAAACCATCGTATTTAACTCAAAATTTTAAAAAGCTTTAAAGGGCAAGTTGTCCATAAATTAGACGTTGTTAACCTGGCGACTGCCTGTATGTCAACCTTTGTATCTGCACAAATGAAGGAAACCCACCATTGACCAAGATTAGAGATTCATTATGATTGATCTGCTAAAGAGCTCAGAAGAATTTTGGGACAGATCTACAACAGTGATATCAAAACTGTGAGACAGTTGGTTGGTTGACTGAATACTATAGATTGTTTCATCCAGGAATGATATATATCAGTGATGGCGAACCTTTTTTTCCTCGGGTGCCGAAATAGTGCCTGTACGCGCTATCACACACACGTGCGTGCCCACACCCATAATTCAAAGCCCCCCACTCACCCCACCCCCTGCGCATGCGTGTGTGACCCCCCCCACTCCCATGTTTCATGACTTCTAGTGGGCCCGGTAGGCCCATTTTTCACCCTCCCCAGGCTCCAGAGGCTTTCCTGGAGCTTGGGGAGGGCAAAAATGCTCCTCCCTGCCACCCCAGAGGCCCTCTGGAAGCTGAAATCACCCTCGCAGAGCCTCTGCGCGAGCCAAAAATCAGCTGGCGGGCATGCACATGCAACCTGGAGCTGAGCTAGGGCAACGGCTCGCGTGCCAGCAGATATGGCTCCGCGTGCCACCTGTGGCACCAGTGCCATAGGTTCGCCATCACTGATATATATAATGGAATTGATATATAGTACTGGAACTGGAAAATAGTAACACAGAAATATTAGAATTGCCACAACTGGCCTTACTAAAACATTTGAGAAGTCATCTAATTAATTGTTTCCTATTTTCAGTAGGCAACCCAACCATGAACAAAGAAATCATTTTAATTTAGTTTCTGACTTCATGACTTTCTCTTCCTTGCTCAGAATGCTGTCATTTTCATAATTTTAGGGGAAGAAGATAACACAAACCCTATTTTGCCTCCGTCTGAATTCTTAAGAATTTAAGAGATAATGAGAAGTTTTGCAAGTCTCAGCGGCTTTGTTGCAAATGTCTCTCAGAGCTGGCAGGTGAACCCTAATAAGACTAACTTTTAAAAATGACACAAATTACTTGTGAATGAATCTGTCAGCAAAAAAAGAGAAGACCCCCCTCAAATGCTATGATTGTAAAAAGGGTGCTAGAATGTGCTGAAATGAGCAAATTAACTATGGAATTAAGAGAGAGAGAGAGAGGAAACCATCTATCCCAAATTATAAAATTTGGGATAGATGGTATGATTGGCTCGAAAAGAAAAGTAAAATAAATGTATAAATTAAGATAAGGATGAAATATGTTAAGAAATGGAATAAGAAAGACGAAATGTGATAGATGTAACCTTAAACTTAAATGGTTGTTAAATAATGTATATAATGTAAATAAGAGTATAAAACTATGAGATAATAGGTAATAGTGTATATATTGAATAGAACAAGATAAAAAATGTTTAGGTACCGTATTTTTCAGAGTATAAGACGCACCTTAGTTTTTGGGGAAGAAAATAGGGGAAAACAATCTGCCTACCAGGTATTCATCTGGCTAGCATCCTTAGTCTGGTCAGCTTCAGCACATTATTTTATCCCCTGGTTAGGACTTAAAAAAACCTTCTTCTGAGAGAGTAACAATGAAAAAGCCTGCAAGCCAGTAAGAGCTGGGAAGATAGTTAGCACCTGGTTAGGGCTAGAAAAAAACTTATTCGGAGCAAGTAGAGCAATGAAAAAAAATTCTGCAAAGACTTAGGGCTGGAAAAACATTCTTTGGAGAGAGTAACAATGAAAAAGCCTGCAAGGTAAGAGCTGGGAAGATCTGTTAGCACCTAGTTAGGGCTGGAAAAAAAGCTACATTCGAAGTATAAGACGTACCCAAAATTTCAGCCACTTTTAGGGAGGAAAAAGGTGTGTCTTATACTCCGAAAAATACGGTATATAACAATAGCCAAAATTAGAAAAATATGGAAATGAGAAGGAAATTACGATGGCATAATGCTGTATTAATGGAATTATATTTTATGTATATGTGATGTACATGTTTGTTTTGTATGTTGTATTGTTTGTTTGTTTGTTTTTAAATGGAAAATTGCAATAAAAATTATTTATTTTTTTTAAAAAAGAATCTGTCAGCAAATTCTCTTCTTTTAAATTCTTATCTCCTAAAAGGGAAGGGACCTGTCCAGCCAACATTTTCTTAATATACATTCCCTATTATCTTAGGGATTATTTCCTTCTTCAGTTTTCCAACTATATAGTTAGGTGCTCAAACAATAAGGAAAACTTTTGTTTCTTCAGTCAGGCCACAATGTCTCTAATCCAACTGATTCTAAGTATTTAGGGCAATAGAAGATATTGGTGTTATAATGGTTAGCATACAGGCTAACTTGCACCAAATTCTAAACCAGAATAGCTCAAAACTCCAGTTTTTGAAGTAGTTACAGTAACCTGCTTTCCAAGTGTCACATTTTTTGTTCTAATAATTTCCACTGATCACAGCAAAAGGAAAGGATAAATTGGTAAGTATAATTTAAAGTAACCAGAACAGAATAGAAGAAGCTTCTTGGATGAAAAGTGAAATGTCTTCAAAGAAAAAAATAAAGAAAATCCAGCTGACTCTTGAAAAAGCACCTTTGGAACAACCATGACCTGGATGACTGAGAATCTCCATAGACTTTTAGCACTTTGGGATGAACATCCTTCGAATACTGTGGGAGTATGAACGGATTTCCAGAAAAATTGCAAACTACAAGAACCATTTGCACTTCAGTTTGAGATACAGACAACACAGACTCATCCCTAACAGCCTGCACCTGTCCTAATCAGTGAAGGGACACAGAGCAGAAAACATCCTGCAGCCAATAAGGCTTCACACCCATTTGTACTACTCAGGTGACCCTGAGGACGCAGATAAACCTCCAAGGGGCCTCAATGACTCTCTAAAAGAATGCAAATGGCCAGCTGTCTGCAAGGAATATAAATCCCTCCATTCCGCACCATTCCGCACCATTCAGTCAGAGCTGAAGAAGATTCTTGGATGAGAAGCAAAACTTGGTTGTTTTTTCTTCAAAGAAAAAACAACCAAGTCCAGTTGCCTCCTGAAAAAGCACCTTTGGGATAACCAGAATCTTATTGTGGCAAGAAAGCCAGACACATTATGCAAAGCCAAAAATTGACAGAAAGCTTGGAAGTTAGAATGTTACAGGAGTGACAAGGCAGAATCAGGATTTTGAAGCAACTTTCAACTTTTCTGTCCTGGTAAGTAGCTGGTTATCATTAGCTACTCCCACTTGCAAGAGAAGCCAAACAGAATGGGCGTGCAGGATAATATACATCCTGCTCGTTGCTGTTTTAAGTTACAGTTCTCAGTAATTCTGCATAGTGTTTTTTTGCAAACATTTTCAGTAACCTAACTCACTTCTATTGATACAATTTACATTGTTCAAAATTATGTAAAATGAGAACATGCAGTATACCACAAATTAAATAATTGCAAAAAGATGAACATAGATCAGGTCTCAGATATGTCTACCAGTGACTTAGAAATAGAATCAACAGGTAAAGCGTTTATACAAACAAGTATATCAGAGGAATCCACTGTAGCTGAAGTGACAGGAACACAGATTATACACAGTATAGCCACCTGTCATTAGAACAATTTTTCATAATACTTATTGGTCTACTTAGGCAGTAAAAATAATTGTGAGCACCTGAATTATGCTACATTTCTAAGAGTTTTTCTTACTTTGGAATAAGATGTAAATAAAAAAGACTAACAATGAGTTTAAAAAGTAAAAGCAGCATAAGGCAAAAACATTGAAAACATTAGCTCAAAGGTGACAAGACAAATTGTCTTACACCACAAACTTTTAAACACGAATGAAAACTTTACTTGAATGGTTACATTACTTCCCCATCCTTTACCTCCATCAAATGAATAGGGGAGGATAACTGGGAGGGATTATAATATTTCTTTATTAATTGGAATTATTCAAACATTATTGTGTAAACAATAGTTTACACAAAAGCACTCACTAAATATATTTCGTAAACTACCTCAATAAACAAACAGAACAAAAGCCAGTTGTTGGAAAAGGAAAAGTTGCTTTAGCAGAGGAATCTATTTACGGAATATATATGGTGTTTTCCCCCCCAACCCCTCAATATTTTGGCAGCAGTTATGAAAGCCTGATTTGGGACTCAACACGCATGGTTAGTAGTAATCTCTGTAAGTCCAGAAGCAACTTAAATTGTATGTTAAAAAGGAGTTGCAGGGTTGTGCCATGAATTCTAGCTGAAACACTTTGTAGAATAACTGCCCAAGGTTAGGGTTGGTTCACACACAAAAATGGATTGCTATGCTCTTTCCATTTTCAGAATCCTAAGTAATTATGCATAAGTGAACAGAAGTGCTAAAACATTCCTGGTTTTGCCTCTTGCATTCTAAGGCATCACCTGGGAATTTATCACAGGGTTGAAAACATTTTTTTCGGCAATCACCAAAGAATATCTGAAAAACGGATGTAAATATGGGACAATTACATGGGAATGTCTTATTATTGCATCTGAAACTTTCTAAAATTTAGCATGTACCGGTAGGAGTTTATGTTAAAACACAATCCTGGAGAAAACAAAAATGATTATGGACTAGCATCCGGGAAGTGAACAATCTAAATCAGATGTATTTGCTCAAGAAGCATCTGTGGCAACAGAGGAAACTTTGCCCTTTGAACATAGTAAAGGATCTGCCTGTAAATAAGAGTGATAGGATATGAGCCGGAAAGGATTCATGTAAGAGAAATAGAAAACAAAAAGCAAAAAAAGTAGGCAACAGCCAATAGGCAGTCAGAAAAGTACATTTTTTCCTATCATATCCATGCTTTACTCCCGTGATGGCAAACCTATGCCACTCATGCCACAGGTGGCACGCAGACCACTCCCTGCGGGCATGCCAGCCGTTGCCCCAGCCCAGCTCCACCGCGCATGTGCGCGCCTCCCGCCAGCCAGCTGGTCTTCAGGTCTCTGCCGCGCAGGCGTGGGGGACGGGGCCTTCCCCAATCTCCGCAGTTCCCCCCCCCAAGCGCCCTAGCTTTCTCCTGCATTTCTGCCACTCATGCCTTCCCCGATTTCTGCAGTGTCCACCCTCCGCAGGTGCTTCTCCGTGGCAGAAATGCAGGAGGAAGCTAGGGCGTGCTGGGGGGAGAAACTGCAGAGATCGGGGAAGGCAAAAAGGCGCGGGGAAGGCCCCCCGGCCCCATTTTGTGTCTGGAAAGCCGCCTGCACTGGGGTGCATGTGTGGGGAGGAGCATGTGCAGGGGCGCTCGCATTGCATTTTGGGGATTGGGGCACACGTGTGCGCGCTTTGGGCACTCAGCACCAAAAAGGTTAATCATCACTGCTTTACTCCATTCTCTCTTTCCTTATTCTCTGTTCCCATATTGCTTTTTCTTCTTAAAGGTATTGCTGAAAACCACCAAGTACTTGTTAAATAGCAAGGATTGGTTTCATTTTCATTAAAAGTCAGCTCTGCCAAAAAGGAAAAGGATACAAAAAACATTTTTTGGGGGGGGAGAGAAAGACTCCTAAATGTTGCAATTCCCAAACCCAATTATTATGTGCACAGCGGATCTTCCAAACAGAGTCAACCAGTCCTTACTTTTAAACGCCTGCAACAGAGCATGAGTGATTAAGCCAGGGGTCGGCAACCTTAAACACTCAGAGAGCCATTTGGACCCATTTCCCACAGAAAACAAAACACCGGGAGCCACAAAACTCTTCCCGTGCCTGACTATTTCCTGAGCAGCCACAAAACTAGCATATATAGTTGAATTAAAGATTCTGTTTTCTTCTGAATCTTTTCTTTTCTTGGATTTATCCATGGTTGGCCTACCAGGGTCGAAAAGCTTAATAAATTGCGCATCAGTGGGTGTTGCACATTGGCAGTTGTGACGCATATTTTGAGTGACAGGGAACCGCAGCAGAGGGATGAAAGAGCCACATGTGGCTCCAGAGCTGCAGGTTGCTGATCCCTGGATTAAGCAAAGCTTTAGAAATATATCATGGGCAACATGCAACCTCCAAGAATGAATTCAAATCTCAAAATTAACTTCTGACTTAAGAAGCATAGCATGTAAGAACTTTTGTGAATTCCAACAGGTATGGCATATATTTGTTTATTTCAGGGTGTATGGTTGGTGTATGGTAGAAAACCCAATTTAAGGCAGATTCTCATGATGAAACACAACTATACACTTCAAATGTACCTGAAAAATGTAATCTCTGCTACAGAACTGACCTATGCTTATCAATCTTCTGTAATTAGTAAAAAAACAAACTTAGTTTTCTTTCCCTTTGATAATTTTAATTATGCTTCCTTTACCAACAAGATTGTAAACCAATAAATAAATGCAGTAAATAAATTCATCCGCCCCCCCGCCCCCAAATGCAAAAGTATTCAGGAACACTATTGTCTGTTCACTCCTAAGATTTCAGTGCATTAGGGGGCAGTGTAGGAACACAAACTTGCTACTGCTTTGTTATGGTGCATCTCACTAACTGCTGATGCATAGCTAACACAGCAACAGACATTGATTTATGTTCAACTTTCCATTTCATCAGAAAGATTTTTTAAAAAAAATGCTACACACAAGTTCCAAATTCAGTGGGAAAATGCACAAACCACAAATGTTGGGCCACAAGCACACAACCGGATGCATACTGAAGACCCGGGTTTTTTTCTCTCTCTCTAAAGTTAAGCCTGTAGAGAAACTGGAGAGATGTAGGCAGTGCAGTTGTGAGAAAAGGGCCTTGTGTTTGTGGCTGGTGTTGAATATTTTGTCAGGGCCTGGCAGAGCTGCTGATTGCTGACGGAGCTCCTGAAGTGACCTCCACTAGAGAAGGCAAAGCCAGCCATCTGGTGAGCAAGCCCTGCCCTTCTGGAAAAATGTGAAAGGCAGGCAGGGCAGGTGACAACTAAAGTGGCCAGCTTACTCCTTTACCACCCCCCACCACCCTGCTTGCTCTGTCTGGCAGGCAGGAGAAAGTTCAGCCTGCAAAAGAGTGTCTTAAGTCTCAGTGAGGAGGGGGAATTGTTAAGGATGCTGGTGTGTTGCCTTGAGGCTTCAAAACACTCAAACAAGCATCACTCCTGTACTGCTGATTTTGGAACACCTGGCAAATCAGCATCTTATGCATTCTTGGGTTTGACTGACAGGTATGGACACCAATGTAGCAGCTCTCGGTTTGTTTTTTTAAAGGGGTTTTCACAGTTTTGTGATTTTTATTTATTTTTTGGCCTTGGAAACTGCTTAAGACAGCAACAGGCCATTTACAGCTGTATTTTTGTCATCAATCTACAGACCTGCTTGACCCTGGCAAAGACACTGAGCTGAGCTTTTCCTTGCCTTTATCGTAATTAAACAGTCTCAAACAGTATTCTTTCTTAAGTCAGGAGAAACATACCACGTTGAAGTCTGAGGGTTTTTCTCCTGCATGGCTCTGAGCATGCTATAATAGGACAGGTGATCAAGTGTGCCAAGATTACATCAAAATGGCATATTTTTTTTAAAAAAAGACAGAAATATCAGCTTGTGCTTCATTCCATCTTGCTGTCATGATCATAGTTCAAAAGTCATAGTCAGCATTTATAGAACGACGCACATTTGGGTCTCTGCTCTGTTTACAAACTCCATTCCTGAATGTTCCTCTTCCGTTCAGTTCCTTTTCTCGTCCAGTGGTTGGATAGAAATCCCCAAGAAAATGAATGGTGGAAAAAAGTCTCTTATCAGGATTTCCATAAGAGCTATGTTCCTACCTCTGTGCACATCCAGGCACAGAGGAGCTCATCTTCCTGACTGACCTCATTTTTTGAAGGTAAATAGCACATGCTGTCAAGGAGAAGGACAAATCCTATAGAGCAGACGATCCAGCGATCAGTAGAAGACCTACATTATGCAAGCTGAAAGTATACTTTCAATGGCACATAACTTCATGTGCTCTCCTTAAATTTTCTGTTCTATCAAATGGCATCTATTTATATATGTACCACATATATATACTGTGGCTGAAATGTATCACAGAGTTAGGTAAATTACAGCCTGTGATTAAATTGGGTTTTTAGCCCATGGACACTTGCTGATATACAAATTTCAAAATGGAAGTGATGGAAGTGAAATGGGAAGGTGGTTATTTTTATAAAACATTTGCACTTTGGTTTTTATGCACTCAATCACAACCTTCATATAAAGCCTAAGATATGTAGTTTGGAAAGTCTAAGAACATAAGAGGGGTCCGAAAGAATTACCGTATTTTTCGGAGTATAAGACGCACCTTTTTACACCCAAAAAGAGAGTGAAAACTTGGCTGCGTCTTATACACCAAATGTAGCCCCACCCACCCTGATTAGCACAAGGGAAAAAAATCTGCCTCTGCCTACCAGCAATTTACCTCCTTGCAGCAAACAGCGCAGAGCCTGATTAGCACAAGCAACTGATTATCGGCCTCCCGACCAGCAGCTGATTGAGGCTGCAGGCAGGCCCACATGCTAAAATGAAAGTGAAACTAAAACTGCAAGGAGACAAATTGCTGGGAGGGAGAGGCAGAGGCAGAATTTTATTTTCTTGTGCTAATCAGTTGCTGAAACTGGATGCAAGGAGGTAAGTCAGTAACTATAAATGTCTATAGAATGTTCAAATTATTAGACTTAATTTTTAAAGACTGCTTTATTATTATCTAGACAACTTAACAAAATGAAGAAGCTTTTTAAAATAAATGCTTGATCTGAACAGGCCCAGTGCTATTGTATCTTCTTTTAAATAGCAGAGAATAATGTATACTTCAAGAAAGCCACATCAATTTTAACAGCATCTGTACAAATATAATCTGAAATGTAACAGTGTCCTGTTTAGTATTAAGATAAGGCAGCTGAGTTAAACCCTGACTTAGTCATGTTTGGAGTAATCTATTTAAATAATTGGGAGGAGTTAGTTATTTAAGAAAACTTTCTGGCATTAATATACTGCCATAATGTACATTTCTCCAATTCTTTGCTATTTCTGTGCGTCAGGCACACATGCACAGAAATACACAGAAAACAGTGTATATCATCTGTACTGTTTGCTGGGAGGCAAATTGCTGAAGCAGAGGCAGAATTTTTTCCCCTTGTTTTCCTCCCCCAAAACTAAGGTGCGTCTTATACTCCGAAAAATACGGTAATTCAGGAACTCAAGTTTATGCAATGAAACTGAATAGGAGAGATTCAGAACAGAAAAAAGGAAGAGTCACTCTACAATGCAAACCCTATGGAATTCCTTTCCTTAAGATTAGGTGGACAGATGTGATATGCGCTATGAGGTGCTCAGTAGATCTTTAAAAAGAGCACTGTTACTAGACTAAACTGAAATTTAAAAAGATAGAAATTACCCCAGTTCAGATGCTGTTTAAATTGCAGTACACAAGCTGTTAAGTGGATTACTTGAAAGCGATAATATCTGGGATGCTCCTGGACTGCAATACCCCTCCATCCTTCACTATTGACTATACTATGATGAATGGGTGTTAAGAGTTCAGCAGTATCAAGAACAGCACATGTTAGCCATCCAACTGGCTCACAAACACAAGCCACTTATGAAATACTCATTAGGAAAAGGGGGAAAGCTTTCATTTATTTCCACCAATTTTAAAGAATCACTCTGGCCTTAATTCGGTATTCTACAAATCAATAGATTTCATTTCACCACATGTAAAACTTTCCTAAAAATACTTATTTCCCTAAAGCAACAAAGCCAAAAGACATATCTACAGCTCCATCCTAAGATTTCCACTAAATTTTACAATTCCAACATAGGCCTCGTAACGTTGATCAAGCTATTATTTGAGACTTTGTCCTACATAAATCCAGAACTCAAAAAAATTAAAAGTTTCAGTTTCCACCAACATTAATCATTTACTGTATGTGAAGGAGACCTGGCTTGACAATTCTTCTAATATAAAAATGGTTACTAGAGTTTACCACCCATGTGTCTTTTCTATTACCTCTTATTAAAATGACAACCGTTCCAACAGTTATGATTTTAAATTAGGGATTCTGTGTTTAATGATGACAGAGATGATACTATCCCTCTTCAAACAGCCCTTCCCATCTCTTAGTTGTGTGCATAATACAGACAGACCTCGATTAACGAACCATAATTGAGCCTAAAATTGTTGTTGCTAAACAAGATACTTGTTAAGTGAGTTTTGCCCTATCTTATGACTTTTCTTGCCACATTTGTTAAGTGAAGCAAATGCCAGTTGCCAGTTGCCAAGTATCCAGATTTTGATCATGTAATCATGGGCATGCTGCAACTGTCATAAGTGTGAAAAACGTCCATAAGTTACTTTTCAGATCCCATGATTTCAAAACCTACTGCATCATCGTTGTCGTCATTATTATTTCAAAATCTACTGCTTTATTCTTCTCCTTCAAGAACTGAAGTTCAAGAACATTGGTTCTAGTAGTTCCAAAAGCAGATCTTCATATTAACTGCTGAAAACCCTCTGAGTGTGCCTATGCAAATAATAGGCAACTAGTTATAACATGCAAATTAACGGCAACTCTCCAACCCAGCCCAACTGATCCTTTTGAATGACACAGTTTGCTGCACCCAAGAGGGGATAATGTTTTTAAATTTATTTTTAAAAATGTTAAAATTTGCTTTAAAACAGCTTTGGCCATCCTTGTTTTTGTTGTTTTCATCTTGGGTCACTGTCACCTCAGGTTTTGCCCATGGATCTAATAACAAGAATTCCATGTGTCTAAAAGCAAACTTTATTATGAGGAAAAAAGATGGAGAGAAGAATTAAGTTCAATCCCCCCAAAGCAGCTATGTAATATTTTAATTCTCTCCAAAACTCCGCAGTTTTGCCCAGTCTGGATGAAAGTTTAAGGCGGCTTTGCCCAAAGAATTCACCGGCAGCAGCTGGAAAACAACCAAGTGGTTAACCAGAAGGGAAAAATAAGAAAAAACAATCCATATCCTGGATGCTCTGTATTACACACAATCCTGTCATGATCAACATGCATCTCATTCATTCCAAAGTAGCTCTGTAATGTGTGGAACTAAAATAAAAACAAAAACTAATATTGCTTTCCAGACAAGCAGGCTCTATCACATGTAAACACAGCTGATGTGAACTGATGGTGAAGAAAACAAACAAAACAACCGCAGAAAGGTACCAATGAATCACATAAAAATCAGGAGAATTAACCCTTACCTGAAAGAAACCGGGAGGAATGGGTCCTCCTGGCATTCCGTCATTTGGAGGAATGTTTCCAAGTACTGGACTTGGCGCTGCAGCTGCACTCTGGAAACAAAGAAAACAAATAGATATATAATGATACACGTATATTTGGATAGCCCTGGTTTGAGATCAGTGTAAAGCACATGGGTACAGAACTCCTCAACTTACAGCCATTCATTTAATGGCCAAAGTCACAATGGCACTGAAAAAAAATTGGCTTATGACCGTTTTACGGTGCAGCATCCCTGTGGTCATGTGATCAAAATGCGGACGCTTGACAACTGGCATGTACTTATAATGTTTGCAGTGACCCCGGGGTCATGTGATCCTTTTTTGCGACCTGGGGAAGCCAGATACACTTAACAACCATGTTATTAACTTAACAACTGCAGTGATTCACTTAACAACTGTGCCAAGAAAGGTCGTAAAATCAGGGAAATTCTCTTAACAACTTTCTTGCTTAGCAATGGAAATTTTCAGCTCAATTGTGGTCGTAAGTCGAGGACTATCTGTACATATTTCATGTGTCCACCATAATGTACCAGTTACCAACCCTATTATTATCAAGGCTACCCAAAGAGAAGGAATGTATTGTAAAATTGTGCCATCAAAATGAACAAAACATCAATGGCTGTCATTCTGAATGAGGTGGCAGCTGAGAGCTTGGTTCAGTTCTCATTCTTATAGATCTGTCACCAAAATGGCAGAAGTTATTACTAAAGTTTCTAAAACTAAGCAATTTTTTTTTGTAGAATTCTGAATATACTCATGGACAAAGAGAATGGCAAATCCATATCTTTCAGTGTAGAGATCTAACAGTGACCATGGTTAAAAACACTCTAGAGCAGGATTTCCTAACCTTGGCAAACTTTAAGACGCATGGACTTCAACTCCCAGAATTCCCTAGTCAGCCAGGGAATTTTGGGAGTTGAAGTTCACGCATCTTAAAGTTGCCGAGGTTGGGAGATGCTGCTCCAGAGCATCTTCTACATTTACACTCATACTACAGCCGTTCATCTAGCCTAGTTCAGGGATAATGAAGTTTCAGACATACCTTTCTAATGAGACTTTTTTTTTAAATGGTCACTTCATAATTTAAGAGATGGCTACCAACATCACTTTCAGTTAAAGACAAAAGTGACTAAGATCTTTCTTTCAACTGAGGACCGTACCACCACAACCTAGCACATAATCTAAAAGACAGAAGTGCTAAATATTTAACCTGCCATGTTTAAAGAGCAAAATGATCGCACTTAATATTTAAAGCCAAGCCAAGGAAATAAAAGAGGTGTGCGTGTAAACCTTTCTACCTATTTTCTCTCTTTGCTCTTCCCTTCTTTCAAAAGCACCGAGCAGCTTTTAGCTGCTGCGTTATAAGGAAAGTTGTGAGGTAGGTACAAAGCCTTTAGTCTATGTCCTCATTTGATCTCTGGCAGTATTTTATGTGGCTTATGTGGGATTTGCAGGAAAAGTTTACTGATTAACTGGCCCCGATATAATGTGTTCATCTGAACTGGAAAGAGAAAGGGTAAAGGTACTTTGCTAGCTAAACCAGACAGTCAATAAACTAAGCAAGAACAAACGAACAAAAACAGCTTTTTCCTTGTCCCTAGTAATTTCCCAATTTCAGCATAAAGGACACAGTCTCTAGTCGAGCATTATGCAAAAGGGTGGTGAGCTGATGTGTCTCTCTGAATGTCATTCTGATGTCAGTTAGCAGTCATGCTATTATCCTCCACCAGGCAGGCAGTCGGGATGTGTGTGTGTGTGTGTGTGTGTGTGTGTGTGTGTGTGTGGCATTTTTTGCTGATAAATGAAAATAAAGGTAGACTATTATAGATCTATTTAGCTCTCGTCAGATAGCCATACCCTTACTGGGAATATATATATTCCCAGTAAGGGTATGGCTATCTGACGAGAACTAAATAGCTCGAAATAGATCTCTCTCTCTCTCTCTCTCTCTCTCATATATATATATATATATATATATATATATATATATATATATATATATATATATATATATATATATATATCTTCTTTTAACTGACCTCATAGCACATCTGGAGGATGAAGCTGTCCATGAGCTAAGAATACTCATTTTTATAATGCTAAATGATAACACACATATGCATATGGAATACATAAATAGGCTTTGTCCAAATCAACCCTAACAGTTTTAATAATCCATCTTGAGTTGCATGATCTGATATAGATATTCCATTACCAGCATATTCCTGCTTGGCAAAATGACTGCTATTGATTCTTTCAATTTTCTATTGTTTCAGGGGGTCAGGGAATAGAGGGCCAATTTGGTGTAGTGGTTTATGGCATCAGGTTAGAAACTGGGAGATCATGAGTTCTAGTCCTACCTTAGGCACAAAGACAGCTGGTAACCTTGGGCCAGTCATATCTACTAAGCCCTTGGAAGCATGCAATGGCAAACCATTTCTAAAACCTTGCCAAGAAAACTGCAGGGACGAGCCCAGGCATTCAGTAAGAGTCACCAGTGACTTGAAGGCAAAACAACACACACTCATGCTAAGTAAGACAAAACAAAAATTGAGGCCGAAAGGGATGGTGACATCCCTTTAATAATGGTTACATTAAAGCAGCAAGACTAAAAAAAAACCACCCATAAACATCAACTGTCCATTCTCAAATCATCAGACTTTCACCTAGGAGAACCACATAGAGATTTATAAAATTGCAATTTGAAAAAAAAAAGAGTTTTGTTTTAAATGTAGATTTCTCTATTGCTGAATATAGAGTTTAATGTCTCTTCCGGTTTCCCTTCTAAGAAACTAAGTCATATAAATAGCTAGCTGGAGGAAAACAAAAAGTAGATAAGCCATGGGTGATGAAATATTGTTTGTCAGACCTGAAAAGTAGGCTCTGTTCTGGTAATTTTTCAGTCACTCTGATGTGGCTCTGCTTTACGGTTCCCAACTTTGGTACTACTGTGTATTTTTAATGAAAACATTATTCTAATTTTTATGAATTTTTTTGCCAACAGTAGCTTCCTTTTTTTTAATCTAGAAGTAAAATGTCTAAAAGCCAAAGGTAGTGATAAATAGAAATATCTATACAAAACTCCCACATGGAAAAATAGGAAAAAAAATTGCATTAGAGATTTATATTTTTCAAAAGGGATTGCTTTTAAACATTTTAGTCAAAAATTAACAAAGGAAAACTTGTCTATTCTGAATGCAATCAAGGATGAGCTAACAAAGGCTTAATGAAATAAATGATTTAGTTATGACTAATGTTTGAAAGATTGCAAAACTGCAACCAGAATCATGTCAAGGATTGTGTCTCCACAGATCACAGACAACAGTCTTATCAATACTACATTTAATTTAATCACCAGTCTAGTGACTTGACATGTTCAAAAAATCACGGTTGAAAAATGTGAGCAGCCAAATGATTTGTTTTATACAGTAATCTGAATATGGGAAATCTCTCAGATTGTAATGATTTTCTTTTGTTTTGCTTTATAGCCTTGTGTTTAAGAGCTGGCCTAAGAGTAGCCACTGGGAAGTACAAGAAACGGCTACATGGAATCAGCAGGCCAATGAAATAGGCGATAAAATGCTCCATCACTTCCTTGTTTTGCATTTAGGAATGAAGTCAGCAAGCTAACTAGCAAAGAAATAATGCAGAGGGCTAGCTTTGTTAATCCTTTTGCAGCAAAAACAATGAAGTATCTTGCAACAATCCAATCATTACTGTATATTGTTTAAGCTTTGGTAGATCACAATCCTCTTCATCAGATGCATGAAATATGTTTCTGAGAAAGACATCTCTTAGCTTCTATGCCTCAGTAGACCATGAAATCTTTTCTGCGGGTTAGCAATTTTTGTCAGCTTATTTATAAAGCAGTTATGAACATAACTTCCAACATAGTCACGTGAAATGTATTGAAAGCCACATTTAAGTTCCACTGGATCTTATCACAGGACTATCCTATAACACAGGAGAATATGTACAGGAAGATGTCACAATGAAAGAATTACATTGACTCAAGGTTGACTCAGCCTTCCATCCTTCCGAGGTGGGTAAAATGAGGACCCAGATTGTTGGGGGCAATATGCCGACTCTGTAAAACCGCTTAGAGAGAGCTGTAAAGCACTGTAAAGCGGTATATAGGTCTAAGAGCTATTGCTATTGCTACATATGGAACTACAGGTTGCTAACTATAAGTCTCAATTACAATGGACCCATGAAAAATATTATCAAATATATTTCCTCTTCACCAAAATTGCTATATCTTAATGCTGTGACTCCAGAAAGGTTCATTATGATGACGCAAGGTATTTTCTCCCTTTAGTTATAAATTATAGTGTAGCATTTCTTTTTTAAAAACAAACAAACAAAGGCGAACTGCTATCAATTATTACTGATACATCACACTGACATTAGCAACAGCTCTTAAAACGCACACATTTAACAAGGTCTTCCAACCAAAATAATAAAACCACTTTTCAGTTTCAAATCTAACAAAATATTGCCAGGTTGCAATGAACCAGAAATCCCAGTCTGCACATCAAAGTCATGTTAGCTGTTTTAACGTTTTGAACAAAGATGTTTGATATTGAAAACAGCTCATTGGGACAATCATTTCTTTATGGATTCTGAAGAAGCATTAATAAGTATCTTATATGCAATCTCTGTTTCCACATAGTAAGCTTGTCCGTCTCAGTTTCTGACAACTCCATAGTTGAAATAGCTATATTTTGGGAAAAATCATCTTTGACTTGCCATTAGGATAGATATAGAAAAAATAGGGGACCATCTTCCAATGGGGGGGAAAATGACATTCTAAACATTCAAGTAAATTTGATCATTTAAATATATATATATATATATATATACATTTCTGTCAAATAGAGTTGCACTCATTAAATGCCAACTGATGTTGACGTACTCCTTTATAAAAAAAATTCTAGGACAGTGATGGCGAACCTATGGCACGGGTGCCACAGGTGGCACGCGGAGCCATATCTGCCGGCATGCGAGCTGTTGCCCTAACTCCGCTCCAGTGCGCATGTGCACGCCGGCCAGCTGATTTTTGGCTTTTACGGAGGCTCTGGGAGGGCGTTTTCGGCCTCCGGAGGGCCTCCGGGGCAGCGGGGGGAGCCATTTTCGCCCTCCCCACGCTACAAGAAAACCTCTGGAGCCTAGGGAGGGCGAACAATGGGCCTACCGGGCCTACCCGAAGTCAGGAAACGGGGGAGCGGGGGGATCGTGCACGCATGCACAGGGGCGGGGCAGCACGGGGGGATCACATGCGCATGCGCAGGGGGACAGGGGGGCATTGAATTATGGGTGTGGGCACTCGCACATACGCAATAGCGTGCACGCACGTGCTTTTGGCACCCGAGGAAAAAAAGGTTCGCCATCACTGTTCTAGGATCTTATGTTATATAAATCGCATGATTATTCCCCATTACAGGTAATTCTTAACTTACACAGTCCGTTTAATGACTGTTTGGTTACAACGGCACTGGATAAAATGACTGATGACCATTTTTCATACTTATGATTGTTGCAGATTCCCCATGATCACGTGATCAAAATTCAGAGGCTTGGCAACTGACTGGTATTTATGACGGTTGCAGTGTCCCGGGGTCATGTGATCACCTTTTGTGACCTTCTGACAAGCAAAGTCAATGGGGATGCTAGATTCATTTAACAATCGCGTTACTAACTTTAACAACTGCAGTGACTCAATAGCTGTGACAGGAAAGGTTGTAAAATGGGGCAAAACTCACTTAACTGTCTCGCTTAGCAACAGAAATTGTGAGTTCAATTGTGGTCAGAAGTTGAGGACTACTTGTACACAGTTTTTAATCTATCCTTACTTTTTGATTGCAAATAGCAAAGCAAAGCTGAAACCTATTTAAAGTAAATAAGCGTTTACTAAAAAGGCTGTGGCTAAGTTCTTTTTCTAAGCCTGATATAACACAAGAGAAACAAGAAGCAAAGAGTTTGTCACATAACCATTTCATAGCAGAAATGAGAGGACAAGAATGAATGCTTTAATGCTTGCAGAATGGACTTCAGAAAGGGTTCTTGGGTTACAAATAGAACAGTCCTAATCAACATATAAAATACTAACCCAATTCAACAAACAGGCCCTTTCCTTTTTAGTTCTTTTTCAAAGGATTTCCCCTAAAAAGAGCCGGGAGGATATGATGGTCGAAGAAAAAAAAATCATATTCTTCCCCCACCTTCTTGAGTTTCCTTGTACTTTCCCCAGTCATTTGCAGGCACTTCAAAAATCTCCAGCTAGGTTAACACTCTTTGGAAAATGGTTGCAAAGGAATGGGGGGGGGGAAGGTGTTAGTGTCTCTATTGGTCCCAATAAATAATCTTCTCCCAAATCAACACAATTCAAGATGTCATCAGATTTTGCCCCAAAACTGAAGACTTAAGTAAACTCTTAAACACTCTTATTTGCCTTTCCAAACTTCATGCCATCCAGATTACAACTCATATCATCCCCTTATAGCTATAAAACAGGGCTGGAAATATTAAGAGCTGCAATCCAAAACATCTGAAGATCGCAAAATTAGGAAAGCCTGGGATGTGTTCTGAAGGATTCTTTTTTTCCCACCTAGCTCCTTATTAGGTACAACTAAAGCTTGAGCATTTTTTTTCCTCCTGCCAGTTTGGGGGTGGGGTGGGGGGATGGGAGAAGAGAATGCTTTTTCTTTGGGTTTTTAAAACATTGTCATAAATTCAGGACTTGTCTACTTTGGAATACTAACAAATGGCAAAGAATATAGTGTTATATGACAAGCACAAAAGAGGGAATGCAGATCAAGCATGGAAAAGATCCTATATATTGAAATAGAGGATGTGAAAAGTAAGTGCAACTCTACATGAAATTATTGACATCTACCCATCCTCTTCCCAGCTATCTGAGCCATTATGTTTTTAAAGAAAATGAAGGTATTAAAACAAAGTTATACACAACTATGAAAAATAAATCCATAAGCCACTTCTATCTCTATAGAGTAGAGTAGAGTAGAGTAGAGTAGAGTAGAGTAGAGTGCATAAGCTTTCAGTGTTCATACAAACAACAAAGTAACATAAGACACCAATAGGAGAAGATAGTAGAAAAGATGATTATGGATCATCAAATTGAAAACCAGGGGAAAATATATATTTTTTCTTTTATTCACATCTTAAAAGCATTTTTTTTAAAAAAATAGACCATGAAACTATTACAACTTCTCTTTCAAGTAATCCTAGTAATTCATTACTACTTCTAGTAATGAGCGTATAGACAGAATCTAGCTCTAAATTGCAGTACACCCAATTATATTTATTAAAACCAAACGCTCCGTATCACATAATGTGCTGCTCCTCCAAAGACAGGAGGCACTGCAATAAAGCTGCCAGCCAATATTCTGTTTTTTCAGGAGATTTCCAGCACACTCTAAGCTCTCTCTGGTGAGCTTCCCCTAAAACAGCTTACAATAATTCAATTCAGATATTCTACTATTTTACAACCCATCTAACTATCAAAGGGGGAAAAAACACTCTACGCACTATATTTAGCAATGCTAGTTATATATTCAAACTTTCATCAGCACCACTTTCAAAGAATACAGGGTGTTTTTTCTTTTTTTTTTTTTAAAGCTGAATGTACAAGCTATGCTCTCTTTATCCACAATGGGATAAAACTCACCATGGATATGCAGCCAAGCCATGGCAAAGGAAATGCAAGATATCATGGTCCCTTTTGTGGTGTGTGCAACCTCTCAGTTTGGACATATCACAGACGCAACAAGACATCTGCTACATTTCCTGGCTGGCCTGGAATGCCCTTCACAGTTGCCAGTTGGAATGCCGGGTACTATGCAAAGCTCTTCTGGCCCAGGCATACTTCCCATCAAATCATGGAGTTATTTTTTTTCTCTAAGATACGCACATGTCAATTTGACATACACATTGTGACACTTGGCTGGAAGTTAATAATTAAAGTATCCACAGTGCCCTGAACAGAATGCAAGGGAAGAATTGTATCTACCAGACTTGATGAATTATTTAGAAGCCTGCCGTGTGGCATTGTCTCTCTCTGTAACAACCCTCCTTGGTTTCATCCTCCCCATAGTAGCTCATCTGTGATAGAAAGAACATAGCTGGTGAGTTCAGGGAACTTTCTGCAACTCAGGTGCAAACTATTGTTACCTTAAGTAACACTATGGGGTGCAGTATCAGGAGACTTCAGCCAGGCTAGCTGTAAGCTGTTTCTTACAATATAAAATTTCTACTTGCTTGTTACTCCTTGGACTTCTATCAGGTAGGGTTTCTCTCCAGAATGGACCAACAATAAACACATGTGCAGTAACATCATTAGTCACTGCCTTGTCACTTCCCGTCTTAACTATTGCAACATGCGCTACATGGGGCTGCCCTTGAAGAGCATCCGGAAGCTCCAGTTGTTGCAAATGCAGCGGCCCGCATGGTTTTGTGTAGATCCCGGTGTGCACATGTATCACCTCTCCTGCAGGAGCTGCATTGGTTGCCGATTTGCTTCCGGGTGCAATTCAAAGTGCTGGTTGTCACCTTTAAAGCCCTTCATGGCTTGGGAGCAGATTATCTGAGGGACCGTCTCTTGCTGGTCACATCTACCCGACCCATCAGAGTGGGGAGGCAGGAAATGTTGCGGGTCCCATCCCCGAGGGAGATACACCTGGTGGGACCCAGAAGAAGGGCCTTCTCCGTGGTGTCTCCCTCTCTCTGGAACATCATTCCCCCAGAGATTAGAATGGCCCACACTCTAATACTCTTCCGGAAGGCGCTGAAGACCTGGTTCTGCCAGCGGGCCTGAGGAACCCAAAGCGGAATGGAGCCCATTAAATGGCTCGTGTGATCTGCTGTCGCCGGGGCCGGGGGTGATTTTGTTATATTGTACTATATTAATTTATTTGATTCTTTTTGTTCATTTTTATTGTTTTAAATGTGGTTTTATATTCTGTAAGCCGCTTTGAGTTGCAATATAAATTCAATAAATTCAATAAATAAATAAATAAATAAATAAATAAATAAATAAATAAATAAGTAAGTAAGTAAGTAAGTAAGTAAGTAAGTAAGTAAGTAAGTAAGTAAGTCATTCCTTGCTCTTGAGAAATAGAAGAGTCTTCAATGTTTTTCTCTCTACTATCTATATTTATCATATTACTTAACAGGGTGTATGTCAGAAGCCAGATTTTATTAGAGACTTTGGCCTGCCAGTGTACGTGTTTCTGAGGTTCATACAAGAGTCAGGATATCAAGAAAGCAAGTAAATTTTAGAAGCACTAAAAGACTTCCTAGTATCTGGGCCAGTATCTAAAAAAAAATTCCCAGAATTCTGTAAAGGTGAATAAAGGATGGTGATCCCTGGGCAAAGGTAGAGGAAAACCTAGCCACAGAATTCAGGTTACAAGAAGTAATTAGTTGAATTATTATTTATATTTTTCTCTCACTTCCTAATTAAAATAATTTTCCCCTATGAATAAATCCAATAAAGAAATGAATATATATAGTGCGTGGGAGAGGGAAGAGAAGTCAACCTTATAAAGAAGAAATGTTAAATGGGGAAGATGCCCAAAAGAGAGTCACAATAGTGGTTGAAAGAGTATAGGTGCATACATTTTAACAACAACAACAACAACAACAACAACAACAACAACAGAGTTGGAAGGGACCTTGGAGGTCTTCTAGTCCAACCCCCTGCTTAGGCAGGAAACCCTACACCACTTCAGACAAATGGTTATCCAACATCTTCTTAAAAACTTCCAGTGTTGGAGCATTCACAACTTCTGGAGGCAAGTTGTTCCACTGATTAATTGTTCTAACTATCAGGAAATTTCTCCTTAGTTCTAAGTTGCTTCTCTCCTTGATTAGTTTCCACCCATTGCTTCTTGTTCTACCCTCAGGTGCTTTGGAGAATAGCTTGATTCCCTCTTCTTTGTGGCAACCCCTGAGATATTGGAACACTGCTATCATGTCTCCCCTGGTCCTTCTTTTCATTAAACTAGACATACCCAGTTCCTGCAACCGTTCTTCATATGTTTTAGCCTCCAGTCCCCTAATCATCTTTGTTGCTCTTCTCTTTTCTATTTAATAAAATCAGAAGTGCAATAAGATCCTCTCCTGCATTTCTTCATTATGTTGTATGCAAGACAAAGACTGTTAGTTAAGTAGCTAAATACAATTAGCAAGACTTCTGTGCCTCTATGATCATTATCAGCTTACATACACATGTGGTCTCCACTTATGTAGTTACTCTCAAAATGCTTTGCCAATTTCCTCAATGCTGCTTATTCGTTTGATGTATATAGCATTCTCATTCTTACCCACAAATACATATCCATATACCGTTGTATGGAAAGGGGAGATTACTTTTACTTGAAACTTTTACAGGTAGTCCTTGTCTTACGACCACAAACTGAGCCCAACATTTCTGTTGCTAAGCAAGACAGTTGTTAAGTGATTTTTTCCCCATTTTACGATGACTTTTCTTACCAAACTTGTTAAGCAAATCGCTGCAGTTGTTAAATTAGTACCACGGTTGTTAAGTGAATCTAGCTTCCCCGTTGACTTTGCTTATCAGAAGGTTGTAAAAAGTGATCACATGATCCCTGGGACATTGCAACCTGTCATAAATATGAGTCAGTTGCTGTATGTCTGAATTTTGATCACATGACCACAGAGATGCAGCAACTGTCGTAAGTGTGAAAAACGGTCATAAGTCACTTTTTTCAGTGCCGTTGTAACTTTGAATGGTCACCAAACTGTTGTAAGCCAAGGACTGCCTGCATTCGCAGAACATCTAACATGATTATCCACAAAATTAACTACATTAACAGTGATGAACTTCCTTGCTATAAAGTTACACTGTGTCATAGGTGGTATACAATTGCAATTCATTTGTCTACAACAGGGAAAACTTTGTGAATGACCAAGGAGACAGCCCGACTACACAGAAAAGCTATTTTATACTATTCATATGGTGCATTCTACATCTAGCTGTTTTTGTTTCTAAAAACAAAAGTTCATTAAAAAAATACACTACACACTATTAAAACTAAAATGAAGATGCCCGAACACTACCTTAATGAGAGTTTCCCCAAAAAACACTGGGGGCTTTAAAGCAGGGGTGGGGGAAATCTGTGGCTCTTCAAATGTTGCGGAAATAGACTCTTAACAACCCCAGCTAGCATAGTAACAGGAAAGGCTGCTGGGGCCACTGGTTTCCTCCTTACTCTTACCCTTGAGAAGCTAAATCTCTGTGTAGGCTCACACAACATGGTAAGATAAATAGCAGTCTTGATAACTATTGATGATGAAGGGAACGGATTCTGCAGATTTGATTATGGACTCCCTCCTTATTTCCAGAAATACAGTGTATCTAAAGTTTCAGTTAGGGCACGCTCATAATCCACAAATTAAAGGCTAATGGAGTAGAATCAGGAATGTGTTATATAGTAACACTTCTATAATTCTACAGCGCCTTTAGGTACATTTTAATGCATCAGTGCATTATTAGCAACATCTTCAAAACTCATTTGCATTGCTCATAGGTCAAACTAATACCAAAATGGCCAAGCAAGCCCAATAAATAGTTGCATTGTTAATTAATGTGGTACCCTAAAACCTGAACAGTGATTGCAATCGGCACACCTGGTGGAGTTACTATACTTGTGGGAAATGTCATTAGCCTGGGATACAGCTTAGCATCTGCACGTGTGGGAAGCCTGCAGACAGATTTCTGCAGAATAGGAAATAAGGTTCAGACTGTTATAACTTTTGCTCCAATTGCAAAGTCCACCACTGAATAGTTCCCGATATCTCACTGATGATATTTTTAAAATCAAACTGGCATGGAAGACGATGAAAACCTGGATGGATGAGTTCAGCCTCCAAACGGAGACATGCAGTCAACACACCGGCTTGGTATACTCCAGCAGATGCCGTCTAAGCCTTTAAATCGCACACTAATTGTGCTAATTGAGCTAACAGTCGCTGTTTCATCTCCCAGCTCTGAGTCAACCAGCATCTTCTGGTACTGCTATAGAGATCCAAGCTGTTGGCTTTGGTGGTATTTTGTCAGCCATTAAATGATTCATCAGAGTCATTAATTGATTTATTACTGCTGCCTGCAAGTATTGCTTTGCAAATAAAGAATGATGTAGATCACAATGCAGAAGAAGCTGAACAACTCAACACGGGACCTGATGCTTAAACTATCTATATAAGTTCAGCACTAAGGAAAAAAAGAAAGGAAGAGCAAAAGAAAAAGTCAAAGGGAAAGGATAAGTTGATATATTCATTCCCCCCCCTATATAAAAATGTTGGCTATTAGAACTTGCTGTAGTATTCAACCTTAATATTCTAAGGCAGGGGTCCCCAACCCCCAGACTGTGGCATGCCAGAAACTGGGCTGCGCAAACAAGCCACGCCCCAATGGCGGGATGTAGGCAGCACAACCCAGTCCGCAGAAAAACCTCTCTCCACAGAACAAGGTCCCTGGTGCCCAAAAGGTTGGGTGCCACTGCTCTAGGGCACAGGAAAGGCATCCGAGCAGACCTCCTAGTCAACAAAACCCAGCTAATGCTCATTTTCATCTCTTAGGAAATTCCAAAATTGGAAACAAAATATTTTTAAAAATGCAGCAACAGCTGAAAACAGCTTGGCGTGGGAGGAAAGCACAACCAGGTTTCAAGAAACTTGTATTCCAAGAAATGATTCGGTTTTAAGTGATGCTTTTCCAGCTAATTTGTCACTAGGACTGCAGATAGTTGTTACATGCAACCAGATAATTAGAGTCATCTAATGAAGAGAATGTTGCCTCTTCCTTCCAGATTTGACAAAAGCAACTCTTTATGTCTATTTATAACATTTATGCGACCACCTAATACAACAAAGTAATTCTGACCGGCTTAAAAAACAAAAATTCAGCAAGAGACACAAAACCATTACACAAAGCAACATGACACATTTAAAATTATGAAATGGCAACCAGATTAAAATGTACCACAACTCAACAACTGGGACTCAGCTCATCCAGACTCAAAGGCCCAAGTTTTGACTGCCTTTCTGAAGGCTTTCAGGTCAGGACCAACTGTGAAAGGTGGCTGATTCCTCAAAGCAGATGACATTGTCTCAGCGGGGGTGGAAACCTGATAGAAATCAGATCTTCTTTGGTGGGAAAAAATGGGCTTGTCTACAGCCGGACTCTTTCAGTCAGAAATCTCTAATGTTGCTGTGTCAATCTCCTGCTGACTAGGGCGGTGAATTATATAGTTCATATATTCCTCAGCTAGCATTAATAGATGCACAATTCAGACATATAGACTTCCTCCTTTTATATTCACAGAGGAAACAGACTTTTATTAAGATCAGACACATATCATTTGTTCAATTCACATACAGTTCTTCAATGTAAGCTATTTATCCTACCCCAGAGTCCATATTTGCCAAGGATGGAGGGGGATCCACTAAGAACTGATCAGCTTGGAGCAGTAAATGTGCTTAAAAATATCTCACTAATTCTTGACACAAGTAGATTCAGAGGTTACTACTGAGTTAATGGCAGGGCCATCGTTCAAACTATGAACTTCTGAATTGATATCTTTTACTCTTTTAAACTAGTAAGCTAGACAGCTGGAATTAATGGTCACATTTTAACTATAATTTAAAAACCATAAATAATAAAAAAAAAAGAATTTCAATCTTATTCAGACCAAGCATTGTCTGCTTAATTATGACATTCACATGTACTGTGATTGTACTGTAATACTGTAAACACACATTATGAGAAGGAGCAAGATTTTCAACATTAGACTTATTTTAAGGTATTTTAAGGTATGCTAGCAGCCTCGGAAAATCTTTTTGGAAGCTTCTGTCTGGGACTGCAACATGCAAGGCCAAGTTCAATCCCCTTCTGAGAAGTTTCAAGCTTGACCGAAGCCATCTTATGACTGCTCTACTCCTCATAATGCAGTGGAAGGAGATACCACTAGGCAAGGGTGGAGTAGATTGTGCTCTAACAAAGGGTTCCATTTCTGAAGGTTGCTTCACTCACTTCAAACTCCCTAAAAGAACCCCTACAAAACAATATAAAAAAAAGAGTGCCCCCTGAAATGTTTTTTAGCTGTTTCCAGAGTTTCGTATTTTGACTTCCTACAATTTTAATTTACAGGTTTATAAACTGAAGGATTACTACATTCACCTGGCTCTCCAGGATAACTTGGTTCACCCAAGTTATGTTACCTGTCCCATCAATTAGGGATATACATCTGGTGGGACCACAAAAAGACAGCCTTCTCGGTGGTGGCCCCTTCTCTATTGAATATCACTCTCAAGAGGTACGGTTGGTCCCCAACTTGTTGCTTTCCCAAAAGTCCCTAAAAATGTGGTTTTGTCATTGGGTCTGGGGACTATGAATGGAGATGAAACTGATCAAGAGATTGATCTGATTGTGTTGCTATGGGGGAGGAGGGCTTATGGATGTTTATGTGGTGGATGTTTAAACGTAAGCCACCTGGAGCCACCTATATATGAATTGGGCAGCCATATAAATGTTTAATAAATAAATAAATAATATAATTTACCGACAGGTATGTGTGCAAATACTATAATATAAGTGGAATTAAAGTGAGGTTTTTTGAAACATGCCATTTGTACAACGTCTAAGGAGCACTGGCATTCTGGTTTGAATGTGTGAGCAAACTCAGTAACAATGCAACTGTTAAGGAGAGGGGCAGGAAAAAGGTACTGCACAGCTTTAAATATTTTAAAAATGTCCGGAAGGCTCCAGTTACAACACCACCATCCTCACCCAGTTCTGACCATGTTTTGGAAAAGTATCTGGAGTGTGTCATTCCAAGAGAACGCAGTGATGTAATCTCCACAGGAATAGTTACTCTGCTCTTTTATCTCACACCTCACCACCAGCGTGATTTACACATCGGCCGACCCAGGGCCGTTTCATAGAAGACAAACAGCAGCTCACTTTCTAGTTCAGATTAGTATGAAAACAATTTGTCTTTGCTTACACAGAAGCCCTACTCGCTGGAAACCAGCCAAGAAAAAGAGAAAGAGGGGAAAAAAGACCAGGCTTCTAAACCATCCTGAAACCAGCTTTCCCCTGTATTATGCTTCTGCTTCAGTTATGGCTAATAGTGTTGTCTTTTAATCCAAGTAGGAAGAGGAAAGGATCTGACATACAGAATAACAGCTGAATAAACCTGGGTCTGAGGTGGGAAGAAGGATTTGGAGGGACCGTATGAAAACTGAAAGTGTTGTCTCTAAAAACACCCCACTTTCGGATTATTTCTTGTTTCTAAAAGCTCTTTCAAAAGTGCTTCACTAGAGCAATTTAAGTAACCTTTATAACTACTTTGATAAGCATGTTAGCCAAAAAATTTGCTAAAAAGCAGATAATAAATTTGAGAGGAGGCGGCAGATGAATTATTATATTCTGCACCATTGATCCATATTTTACCAAACTATCTACTATGTAAATCATACATACAACTGTCAAATTCAGGAAAGGACAGTATAGCATAGAAGTGCCTACAGTAGGAAAACTCACATCCAAGGTATTTTTTGGAAATTCTTCCCTTTTACTTTCCTTTACTTCAAATTTGGAAGTGAGATGCCCCACAATTAATATGGGAGGGGAAATCATGCAAACTGATTACAGGTAGTCCTCGAATTACAACCACAATTGAACCCAAAATTTCAGTTGCTAAATGAGGCATTTGTGAGTTTTTGCCCCATTTTACGACCTTTCTTGCCACATTTGTTAAGTGATCAGAAGATTGCAAAAGGCAATCACTGCAACCATCATAAATATGAGCCAGTTGCCAAGCGGCCAAATTTTGATCACATGACCATGGGGATGCTGCAACAGACATAAATGTGAAAAATGAACATTAGGCACTTTTTCAGTGCTGTTGTAACTTCAAATGGTCATAAAACAAATGGTGGTAAGTCAAGTACTACCTGTATTGCACAAAGAAATAAAACTGTCAGCAGTATTGATAGGAATAGATCCCCAAGTTCAAGACTGGGGCCTCACACCACAGAAAGACCTGCCCCCCACAACTGAGCATCGCATTTCTTTCTTAAGTTCAGCAGAGGTCTTACAACTTTTCCCCTCCTTTAAAATCCTTTGAAGCAATGAGAATGCCAGGCATGACTTGTAGTCATCAAAAAAGCACAACAAAGAATGTTCTTTCTGCGCCAACTCAGGAAGCTCAAACTGCCCAAGGAGCTGCTGATACAGTTCCACAGAGGAATTATTGAGTCTATCATCTGCACCTCTATAACTGTCTGGTTCAGTTCTGCAACCCAACAAGACAGACACAGACTTCAGAGGATAATCAGAACTGCAGAAAAAACAATTGCTGCCAACCTACCTTCCATTGAGGACCTGTATACTGCACGAGTCAAAAAGAGGGCCGTGAAAATATTTACTGACCCCTTGCATCCTGGACATAAATTGTTTCAACTCCTACCCTCAAGACGAGCTATAGAGCACTGCATACCAAAACAACTAGACACAAGAACAGTTTTTTTCCCGAACGCCATCACTCTGCTAAACAAATAATTCCCTCACCACTGTCAAACTATTCACTAAGGCTGCATTACTATTACTATTAGTCTTTTCATCGTTCCTATCACCCATCTCCTCCCACTTATAACTTGTTGCTTGTATCCTTACGATTTATATCAATATTGATTGTTTCCTGGTTGCTTGTTTGTACCCTATGACAATCATTAAGTGTTGTACCTCATGATTCTTGACAAATGTATCTTTTCTTTTATGTACACTGAGAGCATATGCACCAAAGACAAATTCCTTGTGTGTCCAATCACATTTGGCCAATAAAGAATTCTATTCTATTCTATTCTATTCTATTCTATTCTATTCTATTCTATTCTATTCTATTCTATTCTATAATTTAAGCAATATTAAAAAACGTGGCGGGAGAATTCTAGTGCCACTACATGCTAAATGTCTAGGAAAGAACAGGAGGCATAAGCTGGATGGCAGGGTAGAAAGAACTTTGTGGTGCGGAGCTAAGGCTGTAACAGGGAAGGTTGGGAACTCTTGTCCATGTTTGTTTGTTTGTTTGTTTGTTTGTTTGTTTGTTTGTTTGTTTGTTTGTGACATTTATATACCGCCTCACAGTGCAAGCACTCTCTTAGCGGTTTACACCATTAAGCAATGTATATTTATATATTGCCCCCAACAATTTGGGTCCTCGTTTTACCTACCTCGGAAGGATGGAAGGCTGAGTCAACCTTGAGCCGGTGAGATTTGAACCGCTGACCTGCAGATCAGTGTCAGCTAATGTGGCCTGCAGTACTTGCCTCTAACCGCTGCGCCACCTCAGCTCATGTTCCCCTCAACCCTAGAAATCCGAAGATTTTACAGTGCAAGCATAGGGCAAGATATTATGGTGGCAGGCAGAATGAAGGATTTTATTAGCAGAACCGAATTATAAAACCCTAGCATGGTCTGGTCAGGGTAAGCAAGGTCCCACGGCTGGTTGGCGATTCTGAGAGCTCTAGGCCAGTGATGGCGAACCTTTTTTTCCTCGGGTGCCAAAAGCGCGTGCGTGTGCACGCTATCGCACATGCGCGAGTGCCCACAGCCATAATTCAATCCCTGGGGAGGGTGAAAATGGCCTCCCCCACCCCCCCGGAGGCCCTCTGGAGGCCGGAAATGGCCCATTTCCCAACTTCTGGTGGGCCTACTAGGCCTGTTTTTCACCCTCCCCAGGCTCCAGAGGCTTTCCTGGAGCTTGGGGAGGGTGAAAACGTCCTCACCTGCCTCCCAGAGGCCCTCCGGAAGCCGAAAATGCCCTCCCAGAGCCTCTGTGCAAGCCAAAAATCAGCTGGCTGGAGTGCACATGCATGCTGGAGCTTAGCTAGGGCAACGGCTCGCGTGCCGGCAGATATGGCTCCGCGTGCCACCTGTGGCACGCGTGCCATAGGTTCACCATCACTGCTCTAGGCCCTTTACAAATTCCGAAAATGGGAAAAAGCAATGTTAAATATGACTGTGCAATGTTCTACATTCAAAAGCGAAAAGATACTTTGGAACATAAATGCATGTCTGTAAGTTTCTTACATCTAAGAAAGGGGTTCCCAACCTCCGGTTTGCGATCCAGGGCCAGACTGCAGTCCATTCGGAACCAGGCCATGGAAGTAGTGGGTGAGTGCGTGTGCGATGCTGCATTTGGGAAAGCGGCGCATGTGTGTGAAACCACCCCTTCTCTCCACCCCACCCCGCTGCCTCCTCCACCGAACTGGAAAGGCTGGAGACCACTGATCTAACACATCTATTCCATGGATGTGACAGCAACTATGGAGAGCAGTCATGTAACTCAAAATGACACAACTGTTTTAAGAAATTGCACTCTGTTTGTCCCCTTTGCACTGTGGTACCTCTTTCTATCCTTCCGAATCAAAAACAATGCACAGTCCTAAATTTAAACTTGCGGAATTGGAAGGAGGAGACAATCCCATGGATGCGTTACAGCTGCACAAAGAAAAACTGCGGCAAAAAGGACTGCATAGTTAGTGAATGATACTAAGTAAAACTGCACCCTTTTCATTTTATGCAGAGAAATAAAATATTCCTTTCACTCATGGGATAAAAAAATGTATCATACACTAATTTACTTCCTAAATAATAACAGATATAGCTTGTTGCCTATACACTTCTAGGCAGCTACTTTGGTTTGCCAGAATTGTCAGTAAGCTAATACAAAGCCTAATTTAAAGGGTGGGTGGGTCTGTCTGCCTGCCTGCCTGCCTGTATGTCAGTCCGTCCGTCCAAACTATTTGCTTGTAAATTTTATGTTTCCACTTTACAACATTTTTTTATGTGCTCAGAGACCAGTATGATAATAGTGTGATAGAATGCAAGCTGACTCTGGTAAACTGTAGGGGACAGGCTAAAATACCACTGGTTCCTTTGTGAAGTATGCTCAATTTACAGCTTGAAAAAGTGTTTTTATCTCCTACCACCTGCTTTGCTCAATCTGAGATCAAATCCAATTCATGTAACTTTTCAGGTATCACCTCCAGAAAGAAAGGCTGTTCAAGACACATTCTCCTCTTGGCTACACATGAGGAGCCTCCTCCGGTGCTGCAATGATTGATGTCTATCTTGTGCAAGAAATGCAAGAGTTATTTGTTAGTACTGTAAAGGCAGCATTATTCAGCCCTTCTTTTTAAAAGCTTTTTTTTAAAAAAAATACTGAATGTAACAAGTAGGATCAAGAATTTATAGGGCAGAAATATAGTCTACACATTTGCTTTTCGAAGAAGAATTGCACTGTGAAGAACTCTGGCCAAAGTAATTGTGGTAAGTGAACGTTCCATGAGCCATAATAGGATAGCTACTTTATTTATTCATTCATTCCATTTCTGTAGCCAATTGACTATCCAACTGACAACTACTCACCAAGAGAACCTAGATGTGGAGGCTTAAGTCCAAAATAATCGTTCATTAAATATACCCAGACAGAAGTAAAAGACAACCTTAGCAAACCATTTCATCATTTGGACAATATACTGTATTTTTTGGAGTATAAGACGCACCTTTTTCCTCCCTAAAAGTGGCTGAAAATTTGGGTGCATCTTATACTTCGAATGTAGCTTTTTTCCCCCAGCCCTAACTAGGTGCTAACAGATCTTCCCAGCTCTTACCTTGCAGGCTCTTTCATTGTTACTCTCTCAGAAGAATATTTTTCCAGCCCTAAGTCTTTGCAGGTTTTTTTTTCATTGCTCTACTTGCTCCAAAGAAGTTTTTTTCTAGCCCTAACCAGGTGCTAACGATATTCCCAGCTCTTACTGGCTTGCAGGCTCTTTCATTGTTATTCTCTCAGAAGAAGGTTTTTTTAAGTCCTAACCAGGGGATAAAATAATGTGCTGAAGCTGACCAGACTAAGGATGCTAGCCAGATGAATACCTGGTAGGCAGATTGTTTTCCCCTATTTTCCTCCCCAAAAACTAAGGTACGTCTTATACTCCGGTGCGTCTTATACTCCGAAAAATACGGTAAGCTCCCTTACACCATTAAAATAGATTGACTGTTAAAATGGAAAATACTGTGGAAGGAATGATCTTTAGAGTTAACATAGTTATGTTAACCAGTTAACATGGAATTCATACAAAAAGAGGTTAGATTTATATGGTGCTAAAGCCTGTCGAGAATACAGAAATTTAATTTCAGATTCTATAGCATTAAACCTGTTGTCAAATTGTTTGATTTCTCAATTCAACTGTAGACTTGTAAAGTGGAGAACTGTTAGGATCATTTTTCCACGTATCGAAATCTGGTTCATGCTGTTTTAATCCAGTACCATTACTATAATCATGAAACATAAAAGCCAGGAACTCCTGTCAAAGTTTGTGCCCACAGCTTCTGAAAAGATTTATGGTACCAAGTCTTATTAATCAACCCACTTAAATGACTTTATGTTTCTGAGCAGATTAACAATTGCCCTGTTTGGCAAAAGCTTTTCCAGCGATATTTATAAGATTAAAGTTTCCCCCTGCCTCATTGATTAACTATCGTTTTATTTTTTAAAAAGATACTGAAAGATTCTGCTTGCTATTTTGATAATTGACTATAGTCTTCAATTTCATTACCTCTTATTCAGTCTGATAGAAGTATTTATATTATTTTGATATTCAATAAGCTACTTAATGAGATAATTGGCTTATATTCATTCTCTCTCTCTCTCTCTCTCTCTCTCTCTCTCTCTCTCTCTCTCTCTCTCTCTCTCTCTCTCTCCCCTCCCTCCCTCCCTCCAAATTAGTTTCGACTTCTAGCAATTGCTTGGATAAGTTCACTCAGTTTTCAGAAGTAATTTACCATTCCATTCTTCCAGGGGCTAACAGAGAATGTCTGGCCCAGTGTCACTCAGCTGGCTGTGCCTAAGGCTGAACTAGAATTCACAATCTCCTGGTTTCTTGCCTTTATCCACTACACCAAACTGGGTCTCATTGTTCCGTATAGGCATCTTTTAAATGCAGTATTTCTAGGTAGGCACTGTAAATTTTAAGGCACAGACCCATCAATGCATTCTGAAGCTCTTCAGTAGAGTTTTGTGGATGAGAAATCCCACAAGGTCTAATAATTGTCAGCGCTGGCTAGGGCTGATGGTAGCTAATGTCCAAAGCATTTGAATATGAACCTGTTGCTTCACATGAGCCTAAAAAAAAAAAGAAGCCTGCAATTTGTTCGCTCCCGTGCAAAAAAATTAAAATAATGGCAGGTAATGCTTATGTATATGATTTCACAGGATCCTTCATCCACTCTGACTGGTTGATGTGTACCTCATCAATATGCATGACTGAAAAACCAGAAAACCAGGAAGTATAACAGCAATCTGTTCATATCAATGACAAAATGAGGAAGTGAAGGCAGGAACTGAAGGTCCAACATGGGATAATTCTGGGATTGGAGATATTTGGCATATAGCCCCTTAGAAGTATTTGAACTTGCTTTGAAACAAACAAACAAACAAAAAATTAGATGGCATGTCTAGTTGACTGCAGCAGATATTTGCCACAGCCTAATTGAATTTTGAGGGTAACTGTTTCAGAGCAATCCAACTTGCTATTTTGTTCACTTAAAGAAATGTTCTTATAGATCTGCAAATTTTGGGCAATTCCTCATTTGCAATGTCATACCGGTAGTTCTCAACTTACAACACTTCATTTAGTGACCACTGGAAGTTACAACAGCACTGAAAACAGTTATTTATGACATTTATGAGCCACGGTGGCGTAGTGGTTAGAGTGCAGTACTGCAGACTACTTCTGCTGCCTGCAATCTGGCACTTCAAATCTCACCAGATTCAAGGTTGACTCAGTCTTCCATCCTTCCGGGGTGGGTAAAATGAGGACCCAGATTGTTGGGGGCAATATGCTGACTCTGTAAACCGCTTAGAGAGGGCTGTAAAGCACTGTATAAGTCTAAGTGCTACTGCTATTTTTCACGCATAACTGTTGTAACATCCGCATGGTCACATGATCAAAAGTCAGATGCTTGCAAACTGACTCATATTTATTACCATAATAAATGCAGTGTCCTGGGGTCATGTCATCACCTTTTGCGACCTTCTGACAAACAAAGTCCATGGAGAGGCCAGATTCCCTTAACAACTCTGTTATTAATGTAACAATTGAAGTGATTCATTTAACATCCACGGCAAGAAAGGTTGCAAAATGGAGTAAAATTCACGTTAACAACTGTCTTGCTTAGCAGCAGAAATTTGGGGCTCAATTGTGGTCATAAGTTGAGGACCCCCTGTAGTTACTTGAATCACATGGACTAAATCAGGTAACAACAGAAATTATGCCAGCTAGATACGTTACATCCACCATGCTTGTATCTACATGCAGGTCCAAATGTAACCAGATCGTACAAGTCACACTGGGGCCACATTGTCACTTGTCCTTCCTTCTGCACTTTCAAGAAAATGTGACAGCAAAACAGTAGGCCTTAATCAAGCACAGGTTATTCACAGATTGCAAGGAAATAACGTGAGCTTGCCTCTTCGGTATTCCCTCTGTTCTTAACCCTTGACCTACCACAGCTGGGTTGTTTGCTGGAAGTGGCAATATTTTTGAGCCAGGGAATGCAGGCAGTTATGCCTTAAGTACATTGTGTATCAATTCATAAAACAGCTCATTTAAATTGCTTTAAAAAGACAGCCCTCAATTGAGGAGCTTTGAGCTCTAGGACATCCATTACTGTAGCCAAAAAAAAAAAAGGAATGCGTGGATAATACCACCCCCACCGCCATCTTTCCCTCAATGTGTACACTGACATTTCTTCACACTTGACAGGGTTAAAAATATTTCCACCGCTCAGTCAAACCCTCAATTTCAGTCCTGCTGAAAAACAGGCTATAAGGGAAAGAAGAATAAATCTACCCATTTAAGGGAATCAGGACAGCCTCACAGGAGGGAAAGTCAACTCACAACTTCTACTGCCATTCAAATATAATACAGTAAATGATTTCTTTTCCTGACACTAAGATTGATATTTGTGCCAGGGAGAAAATAAACTGCTAAGTGGCCCCTTTAAATCAGCTATCACTACCCTTCTGCCCTCCCAATGTGATTGACCCCAATTCCCATTATCCCCAATCAGCACGGTCCTACTGGCTCAGGAATGCCGAGGCTGTAACTCCAGTACATCTTAAAGTGTCATCAGACAGGAAACTGCCTTAAATATACTAATACCCCTTTGCAGTTTAACCTCCCCCCCCCCAGTTTGCGTAAGGAGAAAAATAAAGTAGTAACATCAAATACAGAAAGTCCCCTACTTACAATTGTTTCTTTATTGATGGTTCAT
This sequence comes from Diadophis punctatus similis, assembly GCA_023053685.1. NCBI lineage: Eukaryota > Metazoa > Chordata > Lepidosauria > Squamata > Dipsadidae > Diadophis > Diadophis punctatus. Next base: position 57,817,558 of record JALIGW010000003.1, read on the forward strand.
AGTTATGATTGCCTCAGAAAAAAGTGTCTTACGACCTGAACTCACATTACCAGCCACTCTGCCACCCCTTAATCACATGATTACAATTTGTATTCATGGCAACCGGTTCGCATTTATGACCAGTTGCAGCATTCTGCAGTCATGTGATCATGATCTATGACCTTTTCGGCAAAGTTGGATTTGCTTTACCACCACACGATTCACTTAACAACCACATCATTTGTTTAGCGACCACCATAAAAATTCCCCCTAAAATTGGGTCTGACTTGACTTGTGACTGGAACAACTTATAGCAGAAATTCCGGTCCCAATTGTCATAAGTCGGGTACTAGTACTACCGATATATCCAAGTTGTGACATCTTGTACAGTTGTCCCAATGGAAGAGAATCTTGTACATCTTGTACACTTGTCCTTTCTGTTTCTTGACAGCCAGGGAAAATGCAAATTGTATTGGCAACTGCGCTGCTTTTCACTGTTTTGAATATTTATTCCAGAAGCACAGTCCAAATTTCAGATCACTTTCGACACTACTTTTTATTGTGATATTTATATTGGTCCAGAATGTTATAATCTTGTTGCCTTGAAATGAAGAGACAAGAAAGATGACACAACAATGTTTTGAAAGCGGTGCTGGTTGAAAACAAAATATTAAGTTACTGAAATGGACCAGAGAAGAAACAATGCAGCTCTTTACTGTTTAATTTCCTAGTATTTTATACATGCTGACAAACTACAAGAGTAAGTACCTTAACAGCTTATGTAAGCTGTTTTTTTTTTTAAATGAAGCCGGTCTGTGTATGTCCATTCGCTCAAGGGCCTTTCATTCAATCTCTGATTTGAACAGTAAGGGGCAAAATTGTGCTTATTCTGGCATTCAGATCTCCTCCTTTCTATCCACTTGTCAGGATAATCTCCAACTCCCATCCCTACTGCTTCTTTCCCATGTTACAAGTGGCATGAAGCAAAGCTGCTTAATGGGTCACAAGGTCGAAAATAGAAGTTAACTTCATAAAGCGCTGGCATATATTCCCACTAGAACTGCAGGCATAATTCTTGGCTTTTCTTTTCAACTTTTCAGAGCAGTCAGATGAGTAAGATCTGGTAGGCTTTTGTCTCACCTCGCAACACCACCTGCCTCATGTCTGGAAAAGATTTTAAAATTCCAAAGAAAGGTCAGCACTGACCTGGTGATCAAATATTACTGAAGAAGGCCGGCAGACTATATAAAGAAACATGTCAGGGCAAAACTTCAAAGTTTTCCTCGGCATTTTTTTTTAAAAAAAACACCTTTCCAACCCAATGGAATATTGGGGAAAAAATAAGAACGGGGGGGGGGGGGGTGAGACAGTGGTGGGTTCCTACCAGTGCGGTCCACTCTATAGCACCGGTAGCGGCCCGCTGGTGACATCACAGTACCGGTGCGGTCGGTTGCCGGTGCCTTGGTGCCACCATTTAAAAAAAAATTTTTTTAAATTTTTTTTAAAAAATTCTTCTGCGCATGTCCAGAAGCCGAGCTTCTGGCACTGCGCATGCGCTGCCTTCCTACCCCACAGTGAGTCCAAGCAGGGGAGGATGGCTGAGAGAGCGAGTGAGACGCTGAAAGAACGGGTGGCAGGACCTATCTCCATTCCCCTCCCTTCAGCAGTCTGAGAAGCCACGAACGCACGGTGATGATCCTATGCATTTTCGCATATTTGAGGCTTCTCGAGCTGCTGAGGGGAGGGGGAACGGATGGCAGGAGCCTAGGATCATCGAATGGGGAGAAGCATTCAGGCCGGACGGAGCCTCCTAGAAGAACCGCTGCCGCGGTCTTGCTGCTCCCACTGCGGGGGCTGCATTGCGGGTGGGCAATGCCCCCTGCTTCTCCAGCCGCTGCCAAGCTCCCGAGGCCCACGCCCACCCGGTCACATGGCTGGCAAGCCACACCCACAAAATAAGCCATGCCCACAGAGTGGTAGTAAAAAAATTAGGAACCCGTTCCTGGGGTGAGACTATGTCTATCCACCACTAGCATGATTCCCTGCCCCGTCAAGCAGAACAGAATGGGACCAACTTTGATGTGGGGAGAGAAGCAGCAGCAGAAGAATAGGGAAAGGGACAAATCAGGGCAGAGTCTGTGGAGAAAAACAATGCAGAAAAGAATATGTATCCCAGTGCAACTCAGTGGGAAAGGCAATAAGTCAGAATCATGGCTGACTCCTCCATTCTAAGCCCCCTCCTTCCTGGTCACATGACCCACAGTAGGAATTATTTTAACGGGAGGAAAAAAATTTCTAGAAACCATGCTCTGCATCCTTGCCCCATATTGTTTCAATCGATGCAACTTCAGAAGCGGGCAGGAAAAATTTAAAGGCCCAAGCCATGGCTGGTCAATTAAAACTCCATTTGTGGATCTCAAGATGCATGCTTGAGTCTAAAATCAGGGGTCTCCAACCTTGGCAACTTTAAGACTTGTGGACTTCAACTCCCAGAGTTCCTCAGCCAACAAAGCTGGTTGCCAAGGTTGGAGACCCATGGTCTAAATAATATAAAGATAAATGGTTGAATAAGTGAAGCTTCTGATGAGGAATACGAGGAAGTTGGCTGATGTTTAAAATACAGGTAGTCCTTGACTTACAACCATTCATTTAGTGACTGATCAAAGTTACACAGCAACTGAAAAAAGTGACTTATGACCGTTTTTCACACTTATGACAATTGCAGCATCCCCGGGGTCATGTGATAAAAATTCAGGCTCTTGGCAACTGGGATGTATTTATGTCCCGGGATCATGTGATTACCATTTGTAACCTTCCTTAGTTAGCTTCCAAATCAATGGGGGAGCCAGATTCACTTAACGATCGCACAATTCACTTAAGAAGCGCAGTGATTCGCTTAACAACTGTGATAAAAAAAAGATCATATACAGTAAATGGGGCAACATTCACTTAACAACTAACTTGCCTAGCAATAGAAGTTTTGGGCTGAATTGTGGTTGTAAGTCAATGACTACCAGTAACAATGGGATTCCATGGGCATCAACGTGCCTATCCTTATTTCATTCCATATATGGACCAAAATGCATTTGTTTTTGTCCAATCAAGGGCCACTTAAACCAAATTTTTTTGTGCACAGAATGTTTTGCACACCTCTACATGTGATTCCTGAAAGCCAATTTAGTGTAGTGGTTATGGCATCAGGTTAGACATTGGGATACTGATAAGTCCTAGTTCCACCTTAAACATTAAGCAGCTGAATGACCTTAGGCCAGTCACTCTTGCCCAGCCCTAAGAGGAAGGCAATAGCAAAGTACTACTTGTGAAAGCCTTGCCAAGATAATAGCAGGGACTAATCTAGGTAGTTGCTAGAAGTCAAGGTTGATTTGAAGGCATAAAAAAATGTTACTGCAATTTCTAGAAGTTAATAGAATACTTTACCACTGGATTACTAGCACAAGGCCAAAATAACATCTGAAACTGCTCAACAGAATAGTACAAATAAGCGAGAAGAAGAAGATGCAAAAGAATCAGACTTACTGCATTCTGATTCATCAAAATAAATTTGTCTTGGGAATGGCTAATATAGAACTGGTTCTGTAAACATACTAAAGAGTGGCTTGTCTAAGAAACAGACCCTGAGGCCATCTGGCAAACAATGCCCAACTCCACTACAGTTGGCTGTATCAGATGGACATCTATCTATTCTGTTTTCTGCCCAGTCTCCAGACTATAAACACATAAAGGAAAGATTACAGCACAGGTCAAGATCTGAGCAGATTGCGTAAACAGGTAGGAATGAATTTAAGTGGGCTCCAGTTAAGCCTTTTCATCTCATTAAAACTGCCTTCATCTTATACTGTGAGGTTTTAAATTTAATAATAGAACACTACTGCACCTCTCAGTAACCTGATTAATGTTAGAGTAAAGCCGTATCTTGACCATTTCATTCAGATCCAAGCAAGCAATGGGTTGGTTTGTTTTATTTCAAAATCCATGGACTTTGTTTTTTTGTTTGTTTATTCAGTCAATTTATATGATCACCCATTTGGCAAATGACCTTGGGTGGCTAACAGTATTAAAAGCAATAACAAAAATACATTAAAATCCAATAAACCAGTAAAAACACACATTGCATCTCTCTAGTGCCAGGCACAGTCATTCATAAGACACGTATAGAAATTATATTGACTACTCATACAACATCCTGTCCCAGCAGTTGAGGGAAGAGCCAGCTTCTAGGGCTTTTTTTGTAGGCCAACAGGGTTGGGACATTTTAGATCTTAGGGGGATACTTTCTCACAGGGTGGGCACAGTGACAGAGGAGGTATGCTTCCCAGGTCTGATAAGGTGATACTGTTTAATAGAGTGGATCTGGAGCATGAGATCCCTGCCTAATCTTGTTGAATGGATAAGAATAATTGGAGACCTTCAAATATACTGGCCCTATATCATAAGGGCTTTACAGAAAACCAATATGTTGAATTGCACCCAGAAGCCAACCACTAAACAGTGCAGCTCAGGCAACAGTGGGGCTACACATATCTATTAAAATGTGCCCATAACTACTTGCATAAATGAATTATGGACCAGCCAGTTTCTGAGCTCTTCAAACGCAACCTCATGGAGAGTGTATTACAGTAGTCTACGCAAGAGGTCACTAAAGCATGAGTGACGGCGCCTCTTGATTCAGGACTGGGTGCAACTGATACACAAGATTATTTTTTATATAAAAGTCCTCCTAGGCATAGTTGCCACCTACTCATGGCCCCATCCAGAACTAAAAATGTAAAATCTAAGTGGTCCCCAAACCCATAACCATTTGTTCTTATTAGGGTAAAGCCTGAGCTTATTCCTCCTCATCCAGATCCCATAGTCTCAAGATACTGAGATGAAACCCTGACAACATTGCTTTAGTAAACAAGGGCCGAGATCAGAGGTGGGTTCCTGCCGGAGCTGCCTGATGCGCAGCTCCGGTAGGGAGCGGCTGATTGCGCAATTTGTGCGTGACCGCTCCGGAGCCCTCTCTGCCGGTCCACCGCACGCGTCGCCATTTTTTTCATTGATTTTGGGTAGATTTTGCTTCTACGCATGCGCGGAAGCAAAATCGCGCTGAAATCTCATGACGGGATGTGCGCGCATGCGAGATTTCGGCGAGATTTTGCTTCTGCGCATGCGTGGAAGCAAAATCGCACCAAAATCTTGTGCACGTGTGCATCACCTCACGAGATTTCGGCGTGATTTTGCTTCCGCGCATGTACAGAAGCAAAATCACACAAGGGGGCACATGCGTATAGCGAGCGCCCCCAAAGCGAGCGCACCTGAAGCGAGCGCGCCCGAAGCGAGCACGCCTGAAGCAAGCGCGCCCGTGCCCGAAGCAAGGAGATGCGTGCGCAGCGCACCGGCAACAGAGCAACCCGCCACTAGCCGAGATGTATACCTGGGTATCATTAGTGTGCTATTGTGTCAATGGATGACCTCTCCCAGCAATTTCACATACATGTTAAACAAAAGAGGGGAGAATATGGAACCCTGTGACACTCCACAAAGAAAAGGCTTGGTGCTAGATTTATCCTTCTCTTGTTTGGAACTGACCCTGAAGGAACCAGAAGAATCACCACAACATTATGCCTCCCATTCTTGACTGCCTGCCTGTGCCAGTCTAGAAGCATAGAAGATGGAAGGTATTGAAAGCCATTGAAAAATCAAGGGTGCCCAGATGGCAGCATCACTGCATCCTGATTCTGCCAGAGGTTATCATCAAATATGATCACCACCATTTACTACTATATCCAGGTCTGAAACTCAACCAGAAGGGGTCCAAATAATCTGCTACTTTGAACTGTGCCCTGATCACCTTCCTCACAACCTTTCCAGAAAACAAGTAGCTGGAGACCAAACAAACAACAGTTGGCTAGAATTGTTAGATCTAGCTATAATTTTTTAAAGAATGGGCAAACAATGACTGCCTTGAAGGCATGTGGAACCTTTCCCTCCTTCAAGGATGAATTAATTCATCACTGACTGGACTCAACCACATACTATCTCTAAGGTGACCACACTCATAGCTCTGCAGTCCCTGTCCAATTCCTTAGAAGAGTTACAAACTGGTTAACCTCTCAGACAGCCAAGTCAGTATATGCCTCCAGTGCTGCAATAAGGTACAATTCAAGTCCAACTTAGAGTGAATCTGAGAAATTTTATAGTATTATAGTGGGGTTAATATTTGAAGGTATTTCTGCTCAGACTGTATTTGTGAAATTAGCAAGATGTTTTTGTTTTGCTCCATGTAACATTTACATCTTGAGCACTTACGCTGTTGCATATAAATACATCTATTTTTAAAAAAAAAACTTATCCAATATAGCACCTTTTTAAAGATAGCCCAGCAAGAAAAGTGTGTAAATCCCAGCTACATTCTGCAGCTATTTTGCTGCTACTACCAATGAGACATAAAATATGCAAATATAATTGCCAGCATCTTGCACTTCTTGTCTTTATGCTTCTAAAGAATAAGAGGTCTACCTTAGCAATGGAAGAACTACTAGAAGTGCTCATAAGAAGCTGATCTCCGTCATTAAGAAAAGGAAAAAGGTCCTGCAGCTACAGGATGATACCAGAGCAGGTAGCAAAATGATTAAAACTGGAGGTGCTGCTATATCTCACTTTCATTAGTATCCACAGAGGTGCAGAGTAACCTGGTTTGCACATCATATCAAGCTTTAGTTGTTTGAATCAACCACAACAGAGAAGATTTACACAACATGGTAAGCAGCCAAGAAACAATGTATGCTTAGGTTTAGTGCAAAATTTGAACCGAATATACTTTATATCTCCATCAACCTGATGTTAATGGTGGTGGGTTCTAATCTGAAACTAAACTCTGGTTGGAAGCTAGATTACAAAAAGATGGTGATAGTTAATATTTATTATATAAGAATGCTGTTCTCTTGCTAAGAAGCTATCTGGAAGCTTGGCATTGTTCTCTTAATCTCTCAACCATAAATCAGGAAATATTGGTAAAGTTTAATTGTCAAGTGTTTGTAAAGGTAGACTAAAGCTTATCTCCTAAATTCTGTAGATATTCTATGAAAAAAGGAATTTTATGAAAATTTGCCAGTAGGAAAAAATAGGCAACATATATCCAAGAACATGAGGTCAGAAAGTTCTATTTTTTCCCTTTTGGGAAGAAGACAGCACCACGCTTGGTCCTTGGAATAAAATGCAGGGTGAAGGGTTTCCCCCCCTTTTAAATAAAAGAGACAGGCAGCAGAGTTAACTTCCTATCCCATCTTCTTTCTTTCATGAGAGAGAGAGAGAGACAAAAAAGGCAGACAGATTGATTTACACTGTGAACTAAAAGGCAGCTTATAGTTGGGTATAGTTGGGTAAGAGCTGAAGTGGTGCAGTGGTTAAATGCTGCGACTGCAGGCTGACTGCTAGTTCAGCAGTTCAGCTGTTCAAATCTCACTAGGCTCAAGGTTGACTCAGCCTTCCATCCTTCTGAGGTCGGTAAAATGAGGACCCAGATTGTTGGGGGCAATATGCTGAACTCTGTAAACCGCTTAGAGAGGGCTGTAAAGCACTATGAAGCGGTATATAAGTAAAGTGCTATTGCTATTATTGCTATTGCTATTGCTACAAGGTTCACTACTCCTTCGCTAGTCCTTGGTTTCGAATAAGCATACCTCACCTGAATCAGACAATTAGGATAATTAAAAACCACAGCTTGCCATCCTCCACATTAGAAACTAATATTATGGAATCAGAGTGCATGAAATGAAAAGGTAGAAGAAACTGGAAACTAAGGAACATACAAATACAAAGCATGAAGCCAAATTCTGCAGCCAAACTTTAAATACACTCAGGCATATGCAGCTGAAGAATCTTACTATCTAAAAAGCAAGGCCCTCCCCATCATCCAAATTTCAGAACGCCATGTGAGAAAGGATACCCAGTCTCTTCTAAGGCAGATTGGGACAAGCTATTATGAAATACCAAGTACCAGGGAATAATTCCCACATTATCAGAAATACTGCTTTAATCTTAATATTATATCTACTCTGGAACTGTAATTATTACAATAAACTTCTTACACCATTTATATTTAACATCTAGAAGTATGTATTACAATAAATTATGAACAGTGCACACATAATTTAGACATCTTAGAAGGGTTTTTTTTTGCTACTAATTGTTGACTCATTGGATTTAATCTTTTCTTTCTGAAAAGATTCTGAATGATGGACAGATACATGACATGGAAATGCTGACTGTTCCGTCTAATTAAAGATAGATATAGTCTATTTGTACTAAACTATATTTGCTGAAGGTATATCCTTATAAAAGGATGTCAGGCGCGAACAGCCAGATCCACCTGAGAAGCGTTCAGTTAGCTGTTTTATCGCTTAAGCCTATGCACAGGAATCTTCTCAGAAAGATGGTTTGCATCTGGATAAGACAGATTCAAGGATGGTCAGCCTTTGCCCTCTTGTGTCCATGTAGGGATTCTAGATTAATTCCCTGTTTGACTCCTCCCCCTGGCTTGGTCAGTCTGTCTCCAACATAGATGAAGAAAAATAGTTTAATTTAAAAAGATTCCCAGTAAAGTTGAAGATCTTAAGAGCCTGTTACCAGGGTACATATTGCCAGATCAATGGAACTAAAAAGATTCATGAATGAAGGCAAATATACATATCCCAGGATAATATTGCAGGATCTAATCTGAGTGGGTCAATGGGACCTAAGGTTTATTCTTACAAGCTTTCAGACTCATGTTGGAGTCCATCCTCAAGGAACTTCTCTCTCTCTTCACAATGTGTTCACTGTGCTGTTGTATGCATTATATAAAGAAGAATATTCGAGTTTTAGTAAATTTTAATTCTACTTCTAAAGCAATACATATGAAGTCCAACTGAAAAAACCTGGGTATGAGGACTTTATTGGCAAGATGAACATCTAGCTGGATCTTTAGCCTTCTCTCTCTATTTTGGTACCAATTAAGAATGAAATGTGGAGGATATATTTATTTATGAAACGGTTTATTTAATAAAAAAAAACCCAGAAAAGTAGATTTGTTTCGAAGAAGCAGTAAAGCTGAATTGGTGATGGTTGTGATGTCAATTCCTATGAAGTTTTGAGACAGAAGGATTATTTTGTAATATCCTTTACCAAAGTCACAAGTTTTATACTAAAAAAAGCATTTTTATTCTAGAGAATTGTTTCATAAATAACAGATCTGGACAAACTGCCCGAGTTCGTAACACATAATTGTTTTGTAAACCATAGCTTGTTGTCTAGGCCATAACTGGCTGGGTTCATACATTGCCCTGTGCCATAAACTGTACAGTATAGGAGTCGGCTTGCACTATATGTAAGCCAACGCTAAACAAACTACATTATTTATTGCCGTTTTAAATCACTAGACTTCAGAACCAACTCTCTAATTTAGTGTGATATGTTAACCCAGCAATGAGGAAAGTAAAGGAGTAAATCAGTATTAGTATAATACTAAAACTAAATGTATAATGCATGTTAGTAAAAGAACCTGGAAGTCTAATGATTAGCTAACCTAATGCAATAACACTATGGATTGACTAACATAATGTAGTGTAATTTCGAGTAATATGGATTCAAATGCAAGCTAACAAAATACTGTATTAACTTATCGTTTCCTATGAGAGAAACACACTGCCCATGCATAGGACTGCAGAATAAATATTACTTTAGCTACAGGACCTAAAAGCCCCTTGGGATAATGATGTCATTGTACCTTTTGGGGAGGAGAAAAAAAAGACACACTAACATTCATGCTAAATTAACAAAGTTACATGCAGGAAAAGAAACTGGCAGAAAACAAAATAATTACGGGCAGTAGATTTTTACTGAGTTTGGTACCCAAAAAACTATAGAAAATGATCAATGTTTATCAACTTCACCGAAGGTTCCCCGTGTTGTTGTACAATACAACATACACTTCGATATGGAGAAATCCAACATTGTGCAAACAAACAATATTTCCTCCTCCCCCCACCCCCATTTATTTGCAAATCTCCCACACTGTCAAAAAAAAACACCAAACCCCTCTTCTGCAAATTCTCTAAATAGTGTTTTTCAATGGGTAATAAAGCAAGCTTAGAGGTAGAGCTCTTGCTTCACAATCAGGAGGTTGTGAGTTCAATCCTAGGTAGAGGCAGATGCAGGGTCTCCTGCTTGGGCAGGGGGTTGGACTAGATGACCTGCAAGGTCCCTTCCAACTCTGTTAATCTGTAACTTCTTTCCTCAACTGTTGTGGATGGAAAGGAAAGAAAAGGAGAGACAAAGAGGAGGGCAAATTAAACAGTTTCCAATCAAATTGGCTGAGATATACTGATATGCTGATAATAACCCAGCAGCGGGCAAAAGAAAAGAAGGTTTTATTGAGAAGGATGCCCCATAAGAGTGGCTGGATAACTGGAACATAGATGTTGCTGGTTTGCTGGCTGTGAGACAGACTTGTTGTGTTAGGACTGTAGAGAAAGTTTCTTTTGACTGAGGCAAACACACTTCAGGGCATTCTGTCATTCCAGTGTGAAAAGAGAGTTGCTTTTTTACAATCCAGATACTAGCTGATGAAAGGCAACCTCAGGCTTCTCACTAATAAGCCCAAGTTATATCAGAGTTTTTCCTGGTGATGAAATAATCTTATCTACAGTAGATGGTATCTCAACAGTATTACTACAGTTTTTATGTACCAAAAGTATGATTATAAGAACGTACATAAAGAAAAATTTCCTAGAAAAAGGATGATTCCATCCTGATAACACCCAGTCTGGTTCAGTAAATGGTGAGAGCTTAAAATCAAAAGGTTGAGAACTAAAGATCTGGATCAAAAATTCATGATATATAGAAATTGACTGAATGTCAGAAAGGAACTCCCCCTCCAGCTACAAGAACCCTCCTTCTGGATTTCCCCGCAAAGACTAGTGCTATCATTATTCAATATGGATTATCAAAACTGGATCATCATGTGGATTATACAATATTTCAAACAATTCACTTATCCAGAGGGAAAGTCCTTAAACATGCAATTCTAAAGATGTCATTTTCGTATAAGTTGGATTGTGCAGTTTTACTTTTATCCATCCAAAAAAGTTTCAAGTCCAAAATACTAGCTTTCGCAATTGCTGAAAATAACAACAGACATGGCTTTGTAAACAGATCAGCATCCATTTAGCATTGGGGGGGGGATAAGTATTTGTTTTATGTACTGTTTAAAAAAGAAGCAAGAAATGTATCCGTTATTGGGAAAGGATGCCTCTGTATTTTATTTAAGGATATTTTATCATGGCCAATTTGATTCTGAATTGTGACTGTGTTTGCATCTATGGCTTATTGTTCCTAAACTTTACCTTTGTCATTACAGTACCTGTATTTTTTTGCATTAAAATTCCCCCCCCCTTGTCCTTCTCATCCATCTGTAAATGTAGTTGCCAAGAGGAATATATGACCCGATCAACAAATTCTTTTGGGGAGGAGGACGGGGTATCTTTTGAGAGAGGGGCTAGTAACATTTCATTAATATTTGTTCATTTAGAATTATTGTGCTCCTGCTATTTTACTAAACTTCTGATAGTTCCTTTTAGCCAATCTTAAATCTATGATACCCTTTAAAACAAAAGTCAAAGGCCTGTTTCCTCAAGTTAGAAAGAGCTGAGGTTATATTATATATGTTAAAAATAAACCAACATTAAACAAATGCATTTAAAAACCTAGCAATTTCATGGCTGTTTTATACTAATAGAGTGCTGTTTCCCGGTTCCCTTTGTATAGAGTAATCTGGAAAGGCAGCAACACCAGGGCAGCTTTAGTCTCAAAGCAGAAAGGTTTTAATCTTTTAAGACCCCCATTCTGTCCACACACACACCCCCCCACTATTAAGAAACACTCCCAGTATCGGAAAACCACTTCAGTCATTCACAGTTTGGAAATTATTCTTGGTCTCTCTGCTAGCAATACATGTTCAATGAGTCTGGCAGTGGTACTTGCTAACATTTACAAACATTCTTATACAAACACACAGAGACTCTCTGCTGATCTTGCTTTAATATATCCCAAGGAAATAACTTGGCAGGATTGTAAAACTTCACAGCAACCAATTTAAGGGGGGGAGGGAATAGAAATATGGAAAGAGGAAGGGCGGTGGGGAGGAAAATATTTAAATCATTTTTGTGTGCTTTAAGTAGGGGAGGGAAGAAGAGAGGAAAAAAAGTCAGATAGTACAGCAGTGGTACTTTATGAATAGCCGTAAAATTTACTCGGTTGCTAAGTCATGTTAGCTCATCAAAATCTAGGACATGAAAATAAATAAATTTGCTCCCATTTGTGCTTTGTGAAATATAAAGTTTTGCTACATGCAACATATTCAAGTTTCATGTTCTGAAATAAGTAGTACAATTTGTTGTAAGTCTTAAACAACCTTTGTCTTTCTAAAGCATGGTATCCTAGAAGCATTATTCCTGCTCCTGAAATTATGGATTGCTCCTTCAACACACTTAAATGAGAGACCTGCTTTCATTAAAAAACAAACAAACCCTGGAAGTGAAGTATCATTTAGGATCCGGGTTTTGAATTAGATACTGATCACAATGGCTGTGTGCAATATGTTTTGAACATATTGAAAAAAACCAAGGTGATAGAAATTCCCTCTTAAAAAACTGAAGACCAAATACTCCACAGTGAAAAAGCAAATGTGATAAAGAGAAACATGCAAATAGAAAGCATGTAAAACACGGCTTCTGGAATTCGTTTTAATCCCTTTACACTGCAGTGGCCATAATATTGTTTGTCTGTGTAATGAAGTGGTGTACTGCGTCTTTGTCACAGGTGGGTTCCTACCAGTTCGGACTGGTTCTATAGAACCATTAGTAACTTGGCGGCCTGGGTCACTGGAAGAAGCAGCGACCCAGGCCTGCCACGCCCCCAAGCTGGTTCTCTCGGTGGCACCATAGGCAGCGCCATCTTGTTTTTTGCTTCTGCGCATGCACAGCTTTTTTTTAGTACTGTGCATGTGCACGCGCGCTTTGCGGGCGTGTAGCACGCAATGCGCACCTGCCCGCACAGTGCATCCCTGAGCGAACCGGCAGTAGAAGAATCCGGAACCCACCCCTGGTCTTTGAGTGGCGTTTCTGCTTCCCCATATATCATACCAAGATGCATTTATGTTTGCACAGCCCATACAGTGAGATCCACTTCTCTGGATTGCATGACCAAAAACAGGGAGGACTCAGAACAGAACCAATGCCAACATTCTGAGCTGCGGTTCAATTCTCTCACCCATAAGGTTGCACAGGGGATTTTCCCCCTCTTTTCACAGTCCCCATTTTTTAACTCAAACTTTTTATTGCTACCTTCTCACACCATATTAAGCTGGTCCAGTTCAGTTAATGGTCATGAAGGAACGCAGACCTGGCCTTTGGATTGAGGAAGGAATAAGCCAACTGTTAAGGGAAGAGTTTCAGAAAAAATTACTGAGTCTGAGAAAGAGGAAAGTGTGAGAAAGAAACTCAAAATAACCCTATCTTGGTTTTGTTTGATATTAGATAAAGAAGGAAACTGTTGTAGGCTTTCACGATTCTGTTACTCTACCACACAACAATAAAAGCATTCCTGGTATCCATTTTGAGCTTGTTTCATATCTACCTCAAAGCACTGACAATGGTCTTCTAGTACTCATAGTCTCCTATACACTGCCCCAAAGCAAGGGCATCGTTGGACAGATAAGCTGAGACCCAATGCAGGGACTCCAATAGTCCTCTATCCCCCATTTCTAAATTTAGCTTTTCCTACCCAGTAATAGGAACCAATGTTTGTCATGAGCAATCAACATCTAGTGGATTTTGGACTAATACAGGTAGTCCTCAACATATTTACTACAACTGAGCCCAAAATTCCTGATGCTAAGCGAGACAGTTGTTAAGTTAATTTTGCCCCATTTTACGACATTTCTTGACACAGTTGTTAATTGAATCACTGCACTTGTTAAGTTAGTAACATGGTTGTAAATTGAATGTGGCTTCCCCATTGGCTTTGCTTGTCAGAAGGTCGCAAAAGATGTTCATATGACCCCAATATACTGCAACCATCATAAACTCACGGCAGTTGCCAAGCATCTGAATTTTGATTACGTAACCGTGGGAATGCTACAATGGTCATAAATGTGAAAAACGGTAGTAAGTCACATTTTTCAGTGCTGTTGTAACTTTAAACGGCCATTAAACAAATGGTTGTAAGTTGAGGACTACCTGTATATAAGCCCATCAAGAAAGATCATGTTCAATTGTACTTTGTACTCCAAGGTTTTAGTCTTTTAAGTCTTTAAGCTTGGGATATAGCTAAAAATGTATGTTGAATTGAGCCCACAGTTCTGAGGGACTTCATTTGACAGCTCCATTCAGGATGAAGAACCACTTTAGACCCTTCTTTACATGTGGTTATTTAATCAACTGCAAATCCATCAGACTTGAGTACTGTCTAAATTTATCCATCTTGTCCACAAAATGTACCCATCTTATTCACAAAGATAACACGAGAGACCCTGGCAAACGTTTTACTGAGATTTAAGAAACACTGCACTATTCCCTTCATCTACAAAATTACTTCTGGCATAAAAAGAAGTGAACTTAATCTGATAAGAGTCATTAGCATTCTTTAGCAGTCGGTAGCATTCTTTTCTACGTGCTCACAGATGTGGCTTGACAATACGCTCTTGTATCTTGCCCAAGACAGACATTAAGCTAAGTGGTATGTAATTTCCCGGATCCTCCCTGTCCCCCATTTTGAATATTAGGATTACGTTTGTTCTTCTTCATTTTACCAATTCTCCAGTGGTTTTCAAAGTTTGCAGTCAGTGGTTCTTAGATCACTTCTGCCAGCTCCTTCAATATCTTGATATAATATATCTGACCCTGGAGACCTGAATTCATTTCAAGAAACAAACTTAAGTTCTTACTGTTCCATTATCAATCCCGAGCTGTGTTCCTACTCTTTTGGCAATCTTATCAGGAAGGGTTCTTGCCCTCTTCTGAGAGAAAACATTGCACAGAAAGTACTAGGAAGTTTACCTTTTCTTTATTCCCATTATTAGCAATAGCAGTAGCACTTAGGCTTATATACCCTTTTATAGTGCTTTACATCCTTTCCAGCTCTGTGGACAGGTGGCTGCAGGGGTTGGAGACAGCACTCTCTGAAAGGTTTACAGAGCCAGCATATTGCCCCCAACAATCTGGATCCTCATTTTACCGATCTCTCAAGGCTGGAAGGCTGAGTCAACCCTGAGCTGGTTAGGATCGAACTCCTGGCAGTGGGCAGAGTGAGCCTGCAATACTGCATTCTAACCACTGCACCATCAGGACTCTTTTATTAGCTTCCAATCTTTCCTGACCGTGGATTCCTTGAGCCTTATTTTCTTTCAGACATACTCTTCAACCCCTATTCTTATATTTGCGTTCTTTGCTAGCATCATCTTTTTCTAGACTTTTGTTTTCTTGACTCCATCCCTACAGGCTTAAACTACCACTTTGTACTCATTCTGAGTTAACAGCCCTTTTTCCTTTTCTTCTGCATCAACTTTTTGCTTCTTATTAAGCTTATCGTTCATCTATACAGGCTTCCTAAAGCTGCTTGCCTTCTTTTAACAAATAGCCATATTTACCAATTTACTAAATACTGGTAGGGTGGATTTTTAGGACATTTAGAACAGATTACATGGTCTTTGGGTACCTTCTTCTTAGAGGAACGCCTTCCTACTCCCCTGTTCCTGGATTACTCTCTAGGTCCCGTTCTCCTTGAAGGTCTCATTCTGCTATCTTTTATGGTATGCTCTACATTCCCTGATGAATCTTAAAACAAGAAATGACCTCCAATTCTTTAGTTTCTCTTCCAGCAAGGAGCCAAGCTCGCTTCTGTAAAAAGTACAATTTGCATACTCTTTTGAGAAGGCAACCGCAGCCATATGGTAAGTCACCATTATTTCTCCCTTGGTGTCCATCCTTTTCTCAGGTTCCCAGGTCAACTTCTTCCTCTTCCCCCTTGTTCCTTAATCTCCCCTGTTCATTCTCTTTAGTCACCATGCCTAACAGCCTGCCTCTTTCTAAATCAACCTCAGCCATTTTAAGACTTGTGGATTTCAACTCCCAGAATTCTGGTTGGGGAACTCTGGGAATTGAAGTCCAAAAGTCTTTAAATTGCCAAGGTTGGACATCCCCTGTTCTAAATAGGGCTGCCTGAAATTCAGCTGCTGCTGAGGATTCCAGTCCCAGCACTAGATCAAAGAATCAGTGGCAGCTGTAAGCCCCTCCCATTCAAACCATGAACTCAAGACTGTGTGCTTGCAAACAACCTTCAATATACAAACAGCCTCAGCCAATAAAACCTGCATAGATCCCTGCAATCAGTCAAACAAATCCTCCCCCAAACTTGGCAGATCAGCTCCCAAATCCACCAGCTCCTTTGTAAAAAGCTCCTGTTCCTATTTGCTTGCTCTGCATAGACCACACAGCTGTCTCTTTGTAAACATTAAACTTTGACATTAAACTATTACAGTTTAGCTCTCTTTATAGGTTTTAGAACCCGGTAGACAGGTTTTTTTTAAAAAAGTACTGCAGCAGATACATTTCTCTGCTTTACCACATTTTCAATATACAAATAACATTCTCAAGCTCCAAAATGTAAAAGGAGAATAAGTACAGTATGCTCGGAAGTGTCAACACAAGGGGATGCCACTGTATGGTAGTAACCAAGCCAAATATAATGCTCCAAATTAAATGGCAAATCAACTGACAGCACGTCAACCGCAATATTTTCCCCTAAAGCACAAACAAGTTGATTTACAGTTTGTTTTTTGTGCAGTGTGTGCATGCCTGCCAACAACCATACCACACCCACCCACAAACATAAAATGTATGCCTCCTCCAGCCAAACACCTCAGTTTTGAGGCTTGAACATTCATTATGCACTTAAAAGAAATTTGTGAAATCCAGTTCGGAGAACCATCAGTATTGTCACAGGCACACACGATTCTTACTGGGAACATAAATTTAGTAATGCAGGAATACAGACATCAGGAAAAATGGGATAATAAAATAGAAGCATGTGCAGATTTTGGAAGGGTTAAGATTATTTACAAGATTATGAAGCATTTATATAAAGAAAGCAGGTACCACCAGGACAAATCCATCTTGTGCATGTTGGCAAATAAAGCATGTTAGGGCAACAGCAGAAGATGAGAAGGTAAAAGAAGAGGAGATTCATAGTTGATTATTGTGGCTGAAGCTTAAAGTTATAGCAAGAGAAAGAAGCAGCAGAATTCCATAGCTACAAAGCTCCCAATACTCTTCCAGAGGTTGTTGAAGAAGAATCAAGACCACTCCTTGAACCTGGGCTACCCTCTCATACTGTTCCTTTCACACAATACAGGTAGAAGACCACAGACCGGAAAGTAAGCACCTTTCTCCCGCCCAGATATTAGATTTTTCCAGAGTCTCCTTTTTAAAGCAAAGTGGGGTAGAGCTTGGCTAATGAATTAAAAGGTCTCCTAAAACCCCAGTCTTTATAATAACAGATTGCTTTGTTGGAACTATCCATGGTGCTGCAATTACCAGTCTTGTATCCCCAGCCACATGGGTTCCATGCTGAAACTAGGCCAGAACCTCAACTGGAAAGCAGGCTTCCTATCATGGAATTAATAGAAACATGATGAGATGATAAAAGTCTGAGCAGGTCATAACTTACAAACAGACCATATTTTGGCTCAGATTAATGGGTCACCTAGAGTGGATTATCTACTGAGATCCAAGATGGCTGCATTCCACCCATTTTCCTAATATTATCATTAGATTGCTATTGTTGTTAAATAATATTACATGTCACCTTTACCCTGGGAGCTTAAAATTGCATAAATGGATGTTCCCCTTATTTTATTCCACAACAACCCTATGAGGTAGGTTGAACTGAGTGACAGATACCACTCCAAATTTGTTCCATGGTCATGTGTCAACTTGAACCTGGATCCAGGATTCCAGTTCAAAATTTTAACCAATATACTACACTGGTTGCTGAATAGCCAGTTCAAAGGCCGAAGTTCCTACACTGTCTTGTGTTCCAAAGAATCCATAACAATCCGGATGAATTAATTTTGCCCCAAATATTATTAAAAAATGGAATGTGTTAAATATCACTGCATGGTTCTGACTAGCCAGGAAATATAATAGGAATAATTTTTCAGCCATGCTAATCCACCAATACAACATTCATTTCCAATTTACATGTTTTAAAAGTTTATGAATCTCCAACACTGCCAGAAAGAATCAAAATGATTTTCACCAAGGCACATGCAATTAACAGGCTTGAAAACGATGCAAACTCAGGTATTAATTAACTATAAATTTTCATCTAATAATCCCATCAGCAGCAAACACTAGGCGCTCATCCAACGATCAATACTAGCCATTTAAAGACTCCATCTGCCAAAAAAGTTATATAAAATAAATATATAAAACTTTCATTAGATCCTACAATGGGGCTTTAGAACAATTAATCTACCATTAATGTATCAGGCAGTATTGTCTGGTTTTATTGCATTGACAATCAACACTATCCATATTTCTCATCACATCCCATGATAGAGTTCTGTTCCAATACTATTCTGAGAGATGAATTATGTCTCATTTTACTGCTGTACTGTTTCCTTTTGGAGCTGTATCTTCTCCTACTTACACAGGCTTTAAAGAAAAAGCTTATAGCTCAAGCTTCATCGTTTTTAAAACAAAAGAAAAGGCAAGGCAACAAAGCTGTTGGGAACAGTAAATTGCCAGAGTTTCTGCAAAGTTGCAAGTACTAAAGCAGATGGACGTTTTCTTGTTGCAACACTTCTACGTACATGTGCTATTACCACCATGTTGCAATTACCAAGGGTCACTCAACCACATGGCTGAACAGCATACTCCCATCTGGACATACACATGTACTTACTTTTCATCTTTCTTTATCTTTATACATAAAAGCCTCATGAGATGAATCTAAAAGATGGAGCTCCCAAAACCATTTTTTTAAAAGAGGCAGGTTAGGAGACGTACAACTTCTTCTGGAGAAAGAAAACAGCAAAACAACTAGTAAAGTATCATTAACTTTATGTTGAGGAAAAATGGGGAATCTATTGTACTCTTGGTAACATCTGTTGGAAAAGGAAATTGGCTTAATTTATGGAACTACATATACAATGAAAACAGAACAAAGTACCCAAACCTCAGTGCTGATGGTAATATGAAAATATCTAATAAGAAGAAAATGTTGAATAATTTTGTAACAGATCCCCACATTTAAGTATTCTGATATGTTTTTGCAATCAAATATGATCTAGATCAAAGTCTCAGAATGAAAATCATGGTCACTATATGCATTATTGTTTCAAGTATTCTGTAGAACATAGGTCTATGGAGAAATATTGGCCCCTGGACTGGATATGGCCAAGAGCAATTAATCCAGCCCATATGTGGGAACACAAGGCTGCACTGCCCAACATCATCCCGCCTACATGCCAGCCCCCACTCTTAAGGCCGAGCGCAAACCTCGCCTTGAATATAGTGGTGAGAGCCATACGAGTTGGAACAGGAAGGTAAGACCAAGAACTCGCTGCGTTCAGCCAAACGGCTGCCGGGGGGGGGGAGGTTCAGCAGCCTTTCAGGCCTACATCTCTCTTTTTGCGAGGCCTCCAGGTGGGAGGCCCGAGAGAAAGCGCCTGCTAGATTCTCTCCGGCTGCTTCTCTCTGCTGTAGTGCGGCATCAGCATTTGCGTGGCATCAGAATTGCGCTTCGGTATATTTGCGCCAGCCGGTGGGGCAAGGCAGCCCTCGTCTCCTGTCGCTTGGGACTCAGAGTAGTAAACGGCATCCAGTCCGGGAAGCAGCCGGAGTTTGCTGTCCATTCTGGATGCTAACTCGGCCCCCTGCAAACTCTCGTCTCTCGAGGAGCCTGGCTGAAGTTTCCTGTGCCGCTTCAGCGAGCACTCCCCAAGAGACGAGAGTTTGCAGGGGGCTGAGCTAGCATCCGCAATGGACAGCAAACTCTGGCTGCTCCCCGGACCAGACGCCGTTTACTTCTCTGAGTCCCAAGTGACAGTAGACGAGGGCTGGCTTGCGCCACCGGCTGGCGCAAATATACCAAGGCGGAATGCTGATGCCGCGCAAATGCAAGTAGCGCTTCGCTCCCGCAGCTTCCAGCATCGCAACCCACGCTTTGGCCCGCTTGCACCCCCCCCCCGCTGCAACAGCACCATTATTTTGTTCCGGCCGGCGAGGGCTGCGCTCCTTTTTGCACGTTTCACCACCTGCAAAGTTGCACATTGCATGTGCCACCCCCTATGGCAGAGATTTCCAGCCCCACCACGGGTTGGTCCTTATTCCAGAGCTGTGGTAGTCACAGGACTGGCCCTTTGGTCATCCCGGAGCAGCTCCTCCACCCGGGTGCAGGAAAAGGAAAAGGAAGGAAACAAGGGAAGGGAAGGGAAGGCTTGATTATTGCAATGCACTTTACATGGGGCTACCCCTGAAGACTGTTCGGAGACTGCAGTTGATCCAGAATGCAGCCGCGCGAGTGGTTGTTGGTGTTCCTAGATACACCCACACTACGCCAATCCTCCGCGAGCTGCACTGGCTTCCCATTAGTCTCCGGACACAATTCAAGGTGTTGGTTATTACCTTTAAAGCCCTACACGGCTCAGGGCCAGAGTATCTGTGAGACCGCCTGCTACTACATACCTCCCAACGACCAGTTAGAGCCCACAGAGTTGGTTCCTCCAGGTCCCGTCAGCTAAACAGTGTCAGCTGGCGGGCCCTCGGGGGAGGGCCTTCTCTGTGGCGGCCCCCACTCTCTGAAACCAGCTACCTCCTGAGATTCGTACTACCCCCACCCTACTGGCCTTCTGTAAAGCCGTCAAGACCTGGCTTTTCTGACAGGCCTGGGACCATTGACCTCTGGTGAGGATAGACGAGGTCGGCCCATGAATGGTGGACGAATGTAATTTTTAATTGTATTTTAATCTGCTTTTTAAATTTTAAATTTTCTATTTATGTTTCTTTCTGGTGTGAGCCGCCCAGAGTCCCTTGGGAGTTGGGCGGCATAGAAATGTAAATAATAAATAAATAAATGGAAGGGAAGAGAAGGGAAGGGAAGGGAAGGGAAGGAAAAGGAAAAGGAAGGAAAGGAAAGGGGAAGGAAAGAAGAAAAGGAAAGGAAAGGAAAGGAAAGGAAGAAGAGGAAAGGAGAGGAGAGGAGAGGAAAGAGAAGGAAAGGAAAGAAGAAGGAAAGGAAAGAAGGAAAGGAAAGAAAAGAAAAGGAAAGGAAAGGGGCATTGGTACTACCTGATACGCCTGACCGCCACTCTGACTGCTCCTGTGCTGGCATGAGAAGACTTCCCCAGCCGTTTCATGCCTGCCTCAATGCCCTGTTTTATGGCCTCATTTATCATGCTCTGGACGTCCAGGTGGTCAAACTGCACCCGGGGCGAAGGGGCTCTAAACCCAGCGGCCGTCGGATTAAAGGTAGCTGATAGCAAGGAGGCTGACAGACCCTCGAGGGCCCCCACGTTATGTGGGACCTCCCAGATATCATTGTCCATAATCTGCAAGTCTGGATTGTCCAGAGACATAGACTCAGAAGGGTGCAGCGAGGCCACCTCCCCTCGGCTGGTACTAGGACCCTCAGAAATCCCTAAGGCCAGCGAAGCCCGACCAACCTCCTGTGGCCCTGCGCGACCGTGGTCAGATTTCACGCAAATCTTTTCTAGGGCTTTGGCCCAACAGCTCTCATCCTTCTGGGCCGCCTTGGAGTCCTTGGGAAGGTCAGTGGGAGGAGGGGTCTTTTTATGGGAGGACCACTCCCTGTGGGAAGACGGTCTGGCCGATATAGAACTAGCTTCATTGGGGGTGGAGGCTTCCCTCTCCTTACTCTTGGTAGTAGATCGGCCCCTGCTGTGCTTGCCGCTGTGATCTGCCATTTAGGATGAGAAGGATCACTCCTGTGTCAACGCTAATGCAAGGCAGGCTAACTGCACTGAAACTGGCCTTTGGGAGCCTATTCTGGTCTCGGTCTCACTGACTGCAAAAATGGGCAAGCAAAATGGCCACCGCTTTGGAAAATGGCGAATTGAGAAACAAAATGGCCACTGCTCCAAAATGTGCTTGATCAGCCAAAATGGCCACTGCCACTGTCACTGATACCTGCGTAATAGGTGGGAAGGCTCGGGTGCCGTGCTCACCACACGTCTTCCGAACGTCTCAGCAGTAAGTGGAAGCAACCCACGGAGAGGCCGAACTGGCTTGCGGCGGAAAACCCCGCGCCGGAGGGCAGAGGGCAGAGACCGGTGGCCGCTCAAGCACAAAAGCTTCTACGGCGAACACAACAGATTGAGGTGTCTCTCCCTGGCCTAGCGGTAGTGTAGCGTGCAGCTACTCTGGCCGTTGGTCACCTGAGTGCGAGGCTCATGTGACAATCGTCAAATCATCAGCGCAATTAATTTAAGGAGCTGAAAGTTTGTTCTCGGATCAAAGCTCCATGGCCAGACCGCAATGTCTCTCAACAGCCGGTGAAATACGGAGCAGTGCTCTGGAGGCCAAAGCAATAGGGGTTGCTGGATCAAAGGGCCCTCAGCTGGAGGCTTGGCTAGCGGCGAGAGCCGAAGCCCATTGCCGAGCTCGACCTAGCGATTGCAGATGAAATGGCAATCAGCTGGGGAGAAAAACTCACGAAAGACTCGTTGACTGGTATGGAATAACACCTCAAGAATGGGAGCTGGATACACACGTTCTTTCTTGCCTGAGGACTGAGTCAAAGAGGGGGAATTAAGGCACAATGGTGAAGATATACAATTTGACAGACTCAGTTCTCATTGGCTGAAGGGACGGTGTCATCCCATTCTTGGATGTTAGCTCCATCCACTATGGAGAAGGAAGAAGAGGAAAGGAAAGGAAAGAGGAAAGGAAAGAAGGAAAGGAAAGAAGGAAAGGAAAGAGAAAGAAAGGAAGGAAAGGAGAGGAGAGGAGAGGAGAGGAGAGGAGAGGAGAGGAGAGGAGAGGAGAGGAGAGGAGAGGAGAGGAGAGGAGAGGAGAGGAAAGGAAAGGAAAGGAAAGGAAAGGAAAGGAAAGGAAAGGAAAGGAAAGGAAAGGAAAGGAAGAAAAAGAAAGGAAGAAGAGGAAAGGAAAGGGAAGGCGAGGGAAGGGACTACAGCTACAGCTCTGGAATATGGGACGGACTTTCCCAACAACATCAGCAAGCCACCGTCAAACAAGCTTCAATTATTTTGTAATAATTACACTAACTTTAATAGTTTTGTTACAATTAAACAACCTTTAAAGATTACAGGAAAGAATGAATGAGATTTTGAGTGCAAACTTCCTTCCATCAGCAAGGGCATTGAAGATGAAATGTGGCTGGGTCTTTCAGCATGACAATGATCCCGAACACACTGCCCGGGCAATGAAGGAGTGGCTTCGTAAGAAGCATTTCAAGGTCCTGAAGTGGCCTAGCCAGTCTCCAGATCTCAACCCCATAGAAAAAACATTTGGAGGAAGTTGAAAGTCCGTGTTGCCCAGCGACAGCCCCAACACATCACTGCTCTAGAGGAGATCTGCATGGAGGAATGGGCCAACATACCAGCAACAGTGTGTGCCAACCTTGTGAAGACTTACAAAAAACGTTTGACCTCTGTCATTGCCAACAAAGGATATACAACAAAGTATTGAGATGAACTTTTGATATTGACCAAATACTTATTTTCCACCATAATTTGCAAATAAATTCTTTCCAAATCACACAATGTGATCTGGATTTGTTTTCTCATTTTGTCTCTCATAGTTGAGGTCTACCTATGATATCAATTACAGGCCTCTCTCATCTTTTTAAGTGGAAGAACTTGCACAATTGGTGGCTGACTAAATACTTTTTTGCCCCACTGTATGTGTATGTAGGTGTTGTAGGGGTATATGCTTATATATACATAGTGAATAGAGAAAAATGCAAACAAAGGAATCAGTCTTCAAATAAAATGATGGCATTTCTATGTAATATTTAAAGTATAGCATATATTCAAAAGAGATTAATTTTATGCCTATAAAGGGACATTGGAGCCAAACATTAAAACCCAGGGAGGGTAAAATTTGCAATACTGAATGTGTTTCCCTCTCTTTCTCTTTCTCTCTCTCTCTCTCTCTCTCTCTCCTTCCGTCTCTCCCTCCCCCCCCCCTTTCTCTGATTTCTCTCCCAGACTTCCACAAGCACACATGAAATTGAAAAGAAAATGATTCCAAAAAGGAAGGCTGGCGAATTAAAAATACATCAGAGATGAATATACCAAGGAATGTATGAAATTACACAGGAGATTATAGATTCATCTCTACAGGTATAAATATCCCAAATATAGTAATTGACATTGCTATAAATTATCATTTTGGATATCTTGTAAAAAGTTGAAGCAGAATTGTCAGAATGCATCTTTCACTCTTCTTGATGACTTGGTCTGTTTTAATTTTTTTCTCTGTGTGTGTGTGTGTGTGTGTGTGTGTGTCAGGAAGTTTATATATCATGTGTTGTCATTTGAGAATAACACCTCATGTTGCACACAAAATGACACAAGGAAAAAGCTCCTACTCCATCTCAAAGCATGCCACACTAAATCTGATCATGCTTTAAATGGCAACAATGCTAGTTATATTACCTTAAAGCAGTGGTTCTTAACCTTGGGGTGCGTGCACCCCTGAGGGTACTAGAGAGCATTTCCAGGGGTGCAAGAGAAATTTAAATTTAAAAAAAAAAATACGATCGAGGCGACTGTGTTTTTATGTTATATCGTAATAATATCATATATAATAATATAATATAATAATATAATATAATATAATATAATATAATATAATATAATATAATATAATATAATATAATATAATATAATATAATATAATATAATATAATATAATATAATATAATATAATATAATATAATATAATATAATAAATATAATATAATATAATATAATATAATATAATATAATATAATATAATATAATATAATATAATATAATATAATATAATATAATATAATATAATATAATATAATAATATAATAAATATAATATAATATAATATAATATAATATAATATAATAATATAATAATATAATAATATAATAATATAATAATATAATATAATATAATATAATATAATATAATATAATATAATATAATATAATATAATATAATAATATAATATAATATAATATAATATAATATAATATAATATAATATAATATGTGTGTGTGTGTGTGTGTGTAACATTTTTTGCTGATAAATGAAAATAAAGGGAGACTATTATAGATCTATTTCGAGCTATTTTGCTCTCGTCAGATAGCCATACCCTTAGTGGGATTTGAACCTGGGCAGTCTGCTTGTAAGGCAGTAGTTTTAACCTCTAGGCCAAATTATCTTCCCTATATATATAAATATAATAATGTTATATAGTAATATATATTGTAAATAAACATGGCATTTGTTTATGCAATAAATATTTTTTCTTAAATAAAAAATATATACACATTTTTTAAGGGGGTGCAAGAGCTTATTTTCAGATTCAAGGGGGTGCGGACCACTAAAAAGGTTAAGAACCGCTGCCTTAAAGGCTAAAATAGGTTCCCATAGCATAGCCTATTACTACATCAGAACCCTTCAAGGAAATACATATTTGCTTATCTGGACTTTGACAATTCTTTATCTAATCAAATATCCCAGCTAGCTTTGATCGGTGACATCCCATGTTATTCTGCATTCTTAAAACAGGACAGGGAGTGGGAAAGACTATGTAAAATAAACCAAAGCTGTACAGAAGCTGCAGACTGAGGAATTGCAGGGGTTAAAAATAAATCCCATCATTTTGAAAAGGAAAAATATTAGGGAAATATTAGGAAGGGTTGGGTTAAAAAAAAGAATTATATTTAGAAACTTTGGTGATCTCTTACTGGTTTTATAGTTAGCCAGGTATTCCCCTGACTTTTACTTTGTACTGAAACATGAGAGAAATGAGGAAAAGAATGGACTTTTTACATGGGTTGGATACTGGAGTGTAGAAACCTATAATTATAACCAAAATAGAAAGAAAATACATTGGAGGTTTAATCTTTGGAAGCATTCCACCAAGTGAATAAACACAGAATATTTTGCCTAGAAGTCAGTATTTTATATATTATCTCCGGGGAGAAAGAAGTGGGGGTGGGGAGAGGGAAAGCATACACACTAAAGACTTTTTCCTATTCTTATTGCGCTTGAATACCGAACTATTGCATTTGCTTAAGCCTATTTTACTGCTAGCAGCTGTCTGTTATATGGTGACTGCTGGAGAGCTCGCCCAAGAGCAGGTGAGCACCATCTGCCTGGCCCTGACAAGATGCCCATTTCATTTAGACAAAAAGCTGACAGCTACATGGCCACCATCTTCGTGCCATAATATAAAACCTCTTTTCTCAAATGCTGCTGTAACCTTTCACAGATATTCAAATAGGCATTGTATACCTAGAGAGAAGCTGTAACATGTCTCTCCCATCCGTCCCCTCCAACTCCCCCCCCCTCCATCTCTATGTTTAAATAAATCCCCTCTCAGGCACACTGGTGAGCATGCTTTCAGAAAGACCCATAATTGGCTTGCCTACTGATCTGTGAAGAGTACATTTTCTACAGCGGCTTTCTCCCTGCTACCTCTTTTTTAAGGGCGGGGGGAATCTCCCTGTCCTCGAACAAAAAATGTGTGTCAGGTTAACATAAAATTAACATTTTGAGCAAGAGAGTTTTTTGTAATAAAGTCTACAAAGCAGAGCTGATAAGTATTAAATACACCAACAAGAGGGAAAGGCCTTAAATTGAGGTGGAAAGGGTCAACATGGCTGCTGTATTAAATGCTGCTCAATTGTTTTGTATCATTATTCTAATTCATGCTTTTTTAAAAAAAACTGTATTTTTTTTTTAAAAAAAGATGGTTTCCTGTACATTTTGTGTGCGGGGCAATGGGAAAGAAAGAGATTTCACAGATTTTATTTGTTTATTTATAAATAAACTATTAGACGTACTGTAGTCTCTAGAAAATGAATGCATTATAATCCTCTATCTGGAAACGTCTTAGTCTAAATCTAAATGGCCAATCCAATTGTTACAGCAGCTTTCTACAGTCTGAGGTATTCTAGCTAGGTTGTGTTGTACTGCAACTTGCAGAATTCCTGGTCATGGTATCTGTGACTTCTGGGATTTTAGAGTCCTAGAATAGGAGGAGGAGAGCAAATTGAGAAAGCTGCCCTACTATTTCTAAACTGAGACCAGTAATGAGCTTCTAACAGAGATAAATATGGCTGCATGGATAACCTTCCTATACATACATTTTATACTCCCGTTGGCTACTTCTTCTGCCAGAATCTCTCAGCAAAACATGCCCCAATCTAGGTGGCAAGCTGCTTCCTAAGAGTGCTTGTAAGCTTTTAGCACTCCTAGCTGGTTCCCACTGCAAACTTCTCTCAAAGCCCAGAAAGAACAGCACATTTCACTACAATTTTGAAGGGAGCTGTGACAAAAGTCTGCGGAAGTCATGTGTCACTTAATTACCAGGTGATGTGGATCTTAACAGTAAGTAGGACATGGAGTACTTTCCAAGTGATTTACTGAAGTCAAGATTTTTTTTTTGTTTCCATGGATAAAGTAGGTAGAAAACTTTAGAAATAAAAATTTCCTGTTTTTCATGCTATCTGTCAGTTCAACATGGCACAAGAGAAAGTCTTAAGGGTAATATTTCTATGTATAAATGAAATATTTAGCCCCCCCTCCCCCCATTTCTTACTATGTCGTGTTATGGACCCTTAGGATTAATGGCAAAGTTAAGCCATGAAGTGTGCCCAAATGGTCATTTATGAGGCTTTGGGAATACTGGGCAAATAACAAAAGAACTCACAATCGAAATACAAGCTGTGAAGGGATTTATTCCACAATGGCAGATGAGTTTTCACTTTAGGAATCTCTCAAACTCGCTCTGCCTTCCAGATACTTTTTAAAATGTGTAACTGCTTTAAAAATGGGGTAGAGAATTTTGTCACTGTAAGTTTTAAAGAAAGACCCACTATTCGTCTAGTACAGAACGAAAGCCTGAATGATTTTTTGGGTTTGAAATGTTGTTTCTTCATACTGACATTGTAAGAAATCAAAAGTGAAGGAAATCATTAATTCCGTTTGTTCCATTTTTAACACTGACTTAATTATTTAATGTTGTTCTTGTTTACTCAGCATGTTTTGCTACTATTGTGTTTTTACTTTGCCACTTTGGAAGTCCTCGCGGACTACCATATATCGTTTTACAAATGTGATATTGTGTGATATGGTACATACAGTACAGTATACTGTAAATTGCTTGAAAGATTCTGGTAATTCTTAAATGATGCTTTCACCTAAGAAAAAGATGGATCGTAGGGCAGGAAAAACAATGAGAACAATGAGAAAGGCATGAATGGTGGGAAAAATATATCTCATCCTTTTCACTGAATACATTTTGTGACTAGTTGTTATGCAATTAAAATATCAAAAGCAGAACACAGAAAGATGAGAGTAGGCAAAAGTAGAGAAGAAATGTTAGGCATTATGACAGCTACTGTCATAATGATTCCCAAATAGCATGCTTGGAAATACAAATCAGCCATAATCTTTGATAAACTGACCTATCAATATAAGAAAACCCAGGCAACATTAATTTTTCTTCCACAAAATGTCTGTCTGTCTGTCTAACTGATGTCTGACTGACTGAGATTTTGTCTTAAGGAATAAGGTGAATCAGGATTTTCTGATACTATCTACTTTAGAGGGCAGAGGTTCAAGGAAAATCGCTTAAGTGAGAAAAGGGTATTATCTCATTCTGATCCCTGTTTGTCCAAGGACCAGAAAACAAAACTAGCTGACCATACAAAACACAGGCAATCTCATGCTCTCCAGATGTTCAGTATTATATTATATTTGCCATGTTTGCTAATGATCGGTAAGGCTCACTGTGATTTACAGGAATTGTAATCCACTGACAGGTGCGATTTTGTCTACTCCTCAGCTATACCTGGAATCAGCCTTCTTCCACCTGGGATAGTCCTTGCTTAGCGACCACAACTAGGACCAGAATCTCAGTCATTGAGTGAAGTAGTTAAATGAGAGGTCATGTGACTGCATCGCCCAATGACCTCAATCCCAGCTCCTCTTTGGCCTGCTCCCTACCCTGCCAGCTGCTAACAGACATGCCATTCTGCAAATGGATGCCATTCTTGTGATTGTACAGAAGCCTCATTCTCTAAATTGTATGATTTGGGGAACGAGTCATTTGAAGCACCCTAAGAGCAGGGTTCATTCTTATGATCATTCGGAAGCCATGTTCTTAAAATCGCACAATTTGGACAACAAGATTTCCAAATAATTGTGAGAAAAGCATCTACTTGCAGTGTGGTGCAAGTAGGAAGGCCTCACATAGCCTGGGTGCACCTGTAAGCAGCAACAAAAAAACCCCCATGAAGGTGAGGTACTTTGGTAAAACTGATATCTGGCCAAGGCCTCCCGGCCTGGTGAGGTGGGAAGCAGGCAGAAGCCTTCGGGCCACAGCAGCTTTGTATATATGGGTGAGCATCTGAGATGAGGAAGGAGAAAGGTGGGTGGGGGTAGTTGCAGGACCCCTCTGGTTGTAAACTGTAGGTGGACTGCAAAGCATCCAAATTTTGATTACGTGACTACAGGGGTGCTGCAACAGTTGTAACTTTGGGCACAGGGTCTTTATTTATTATTTATTTATTTATTTATTTATTTATTTATTTATTTATTTATTTATTATTTATTATTTATTTATTTATTATTTATTTATTTTTTATTATTTATTTATTTATTTATTATTTATTTATTATTTATTTTTGTCAAGTACGTGTTGGTAACATACATAGATATAACATTGTATATATACCTAAGATGGGTACTGATAAGAGGGAACATTAGGACAGGGACAGTAGGCACGCTGGTGCACTTATGCACGCCCCTTACTGACCTCTTAGTCTTGAGTCCCTTCATTCAGCACTGCCACAATTTCTAATAGTCACGGAACAAATGGTCATTAAGCAAGGACTACCTGTACGTTGCACTACCATGCCATAGCAGCAGTAATTGGCTATATCAGTGGTTCCCAAAGGGGGCGGGTACCGCCCCCCAGGGGGCGGTGGGAACCCTTAGGGGGACGGTGAGAGGTAAGGGTGGTGACAGGGGGGCGGTGAGAGGGTCCAGGGGGGCGGTAGGTGGTTCGCCGATCCTGTCCCCGTGCCGCCACCCATGTCCACCCAATCACCCACTGCCGCTTTTCCCGCCACTCTTTTCCCGGCGGGGACTGGGCGGGCCGCGAGACGGGCATCTTACTGGCCTTTTAACAGCTCCGTGTATCTGTCGTCTGGTCTCTTTGCACTGGTCTCCAACCTTGGCAACTTTAAGACTTGTGGACTTCAACTCCCAGCAAAGCTGGCTGAGAAATTCTGGGAGTTGAAGTCCACAAGTCTTAAAGTTGCCAAGGTTGGAGACCCCTGGAAAGCTTGCAAAATACAGAAACTCTTCTCGTGAGGGTGAGCAATTAACAATTCGCAGCGAGAAGAGTTTCTGTATTTTGCAAGCTTTTTCCCCTAGAGACTAGCCGACAGAAACACGGAGCTGTTAAACCTGTAAGACACGGGATTGGGGGGTGGGTGGGCAGGGGCTGGGTTGGGGGGTTGGGTTGGGGGGCAGGAGGAGGAGGAGGAGGAGGGAAACCTTGTGGGGAAATCGCAGCTGCCTCTTTTCTGCTCCTTCGGCCAAGAGGCACCGCAGTCGGAAAGTCAGTCCAGAAAGAGGGCAGCGATGGCGGGGGAGATCGGGAACAGTTGCCCGCCAGAGTTTCTGCCGCCTTCGCCTGCCTCCCTTTCCTTTCCTTTCCTTTCCTTTCCTTTCCTTTCCTTTCCTTTCCTTTCCTTTCCTTCCTTTCCTTCCCTTTTTCCTTCCTACTTCCCTTCCCTTCCCTTCCTCCCCTCTTTTTCCTTCCTCCGTTCCTTCCCTTTCCTTCCTTCCTTCTGTCTCTTTCCCTTCCTTCCCTCCTTCCCTTTCCTTCCCCCTCCTTTTCCTTCCTACTTTCCTTCCTTCCCTTTCCTTCCCTTTTTCCTTCCTACTTCCCTTCCCTTCCTTCCTCCTTCCCTTCCTTTTCCTTCCTCCCTCTCCTTTTCACCTTTAATTTCCCTCCCTCTCTTTCCTTCCTACTTTCTTTCCTCCCTCCCTCCTTTCCTCCCTCCCTCCCTTCCTTCCTCCTTCCATTTCCTTCCCTCTCATTCCTTCCTTTTCTTTCTCTTTCCTTTCCTTTCTTTTCCTTCCTTTCTTCCCTCCCTCCCTCTATTTTTCTCTCCCAAACAACCCCAAGTTAAACCCTCCCCTTGGCCATTGTGCGTACATGTGTGTCTCATCTTCTAAAAATCATAACTCCCCACCCCAAACACCCAATACCATCCCCTTCTCCATCCCACTGATGATCCCAGGTGCCCAGCCTCCTGCGCCCCCCCGCAACCTCTCCGCATGCCCGTCTCACGATGTGGCCTTCGGCTTCGCCTCCTCTGCCCACCTAACACACTGCTCTCGTTCGTCCCTGCGATGCCATCTTCCCCTGCCCCCGGGTGGATAGCAATTTAGGCAGGCACGACACACCACCAGGTGAGGAGGGGGCTTTCTAGCTGTGCCTGCTGGGTACAGGAGTCCCCCCCTCCACCCGGCCTCTGTGCCAAGGAAGGCAATTCGGAGGGTGCCAGCGCTTCCCACGGGGAGGGGGTGTATTTCCAGGAAGCCCCTTGAATGTGCCAGTGTGGGGGGAGGGGGAGAAGACCCTCCCCCATGTGCATCTGTCCCACCCACCCCCTCCATTGACCACTTCTGCAGTTTTCTTTCCTTTCCAGGCTCTGTTTGGTCATCCAGTTGAGCCAGCCTTGGCGAGGAACCAAAATGGCTTGTGTGTTTGTTTGTTTGTTTTTGCAACCAAATACAAACCATGTTTGGGGGAACCGGTTTCAAAACCTCCCAGTTTCCCAAACCTGGACGTTTTTGACCACGCACGCACACATACACTCACACACACCCAGTGGCTCAATGTGAGATAGATTTCCCATCCACCTCCAGCCCCTCTTTTCAAACACGCCCCTCTTCCTCGCAGACAGAAGCACATTTTAAATTGCCATAGGCAGAGCCCAGAGGAGGCAATGTAGTCCCGCGGTGTGTGAGATACACACACACACACACACACACACACACACACACACACACACACACACACACACACACACACACACACATATATAGAGAGAGAGAATAAGGAAAGAAAGAAAGAGAAAGAAAGAAAGAAAGAAAGAAAGAAAGAAAGAAAGAAAGAAAGAAAGAAAGAAAGAAAGAAAGAAAGATGGTAGGTAGGAAGGGAGACAGAAAGAAAGAAAAATATGGTAGGAAGGAAGGAAGACAGACAGAAAAAGAAAGGAGGGAAGGGAGGGAAGAAGGAAAGAAAAAGGAAAGAAAGATGGTAGGAAGGAAGGAAGACAGACAGAAAAAGAAAGGAGGGAGGGAAGGGAAGGGAGGGATGTAGCAAAGAAAAAGGAAAGAAAGAAAAAGAAAGAAAGAAAGATGGTAGGTAGGAATGTAGACAGAAAGAAAGAAAAAGATGGTAGGAAGGAAGAAAGATAGTCAAAAAGAAAAGAGGGAAGGGAAGGGAGGGAAGAAGGAAAGAAAAAGGAAAGAAAGAGGGAGGGAGGGAGGGAGGAAGGAAGACTGAAAGAAAGAAGAAAGAAAGAAAGAAAGAAAGAAAAGAAAGAAAGAAAGAAAGAGATGGAAGGAAGGAAGGAAGAAAGAAAGATGGTAGGAAGGAAGACAGAAAGAAAGAAAAAGAAAGAAAGAAGGGGAAGGGAGGAAAGAAAGAAAGAAAGAAAGAAAGAAAGAAAGAAAGAGAGAGAGAGAGAGAGAGAGAGAGAGAGAAAGAAAGAAAGAAAGAAAGAAAGAAAGAAAGAAAGAAAGAAAGAAAGAAAGAAAGAAAGAAAGAAAGAAAGAAAGAATTATGACCACAATTGAGCATAACATTTTGGTTGCTAAGCAAGAGCTCTGCTAAGTGAGTTTCACCACATTTTACAAGTTGGCCATGCCCACCCGGTCACCTGACCACTAAGCCACGCCCACCTGAGGGTTGGGGTGGGGGGCGGTGAGGATGAGTTTGTAGCACCAAGGGGGCGGTGGACTGAAAAAGTTTGGGAACCACTGGGCTATATTGTATATGATTGAAGTTGACAGCATATTACAGAAAGCTGTGCTTGTTGCAAGAAGAATAAAACCCTTAAATTTAAAATGAGCTGCCCCAAAAGAGAGATCAGGCAGAAATAACATAGCAGCATTCATTCCAATATTTGCAGATGATCTCTCATTTTAAGATACATTATTTGAGGGAAACATATAGTTTTCCTTCAGATAAAAAGAGTATATCATACATGGATCAAACTGTAATCCAGAAAAATGTATGCTATAACCCCATGATGGCCAACCTATGGCACACGGAGGACACACGAGGCGTTGCCCTATGTTAGCTCCAGTGCGCATGCGCGCACTGGCCAGCTGATTTTCGGCCTTGGGGAAGGCCGTTTTCGCCCTCCGGAGTGCAAAAAATGGCCCAATGGGCCAACCGGAAGTTTGGAAAAACGGATTCCCGGTTTGCCCGTTGGGCTGTTTTTCACACTCTGGAGGCTTCAGGGAAGCCTCCTGAAGCCTGGGGATGGCAAAAAATGGGCCAACCGGAAGTTCGTTTCCAAACTTCCAATTGGCCCGCTTGGCCGTTTGTCGCCGCCCCCAGGCTTCAGGA
Organism: Diadophis punctatus similis; assembly: GCA_023053685.1. NCBI lineage: Eukaryota > Metazoa > Chordata > Lepidosauria > Squamata > Dipsadidae > Diadophis > Diadophis punctatus. Next base: position 57,851,493 of record JALIGW010000003.1, read on the forward strand.
GTCTGGAGGCTTTGGTGAGGCCTGTGCGCATGCGCGGGGGGCAGTGGGGGGGTTGTGTGCATGCATGGGGGAGGGCGTGGTTGTGGGCATGTGTGCGCGCACTAGCACATGCACTCTTTTGGCACATGAGCCAAAAAAAGATTCGCCGTCACTGCTATAACCCATGTGTCAAGAATCATTGCATTAGTATAACCAACAAACACTTTTATGAATTGATTATGGGACATTTATTACGACTCAAAAGTTTATGCTATAATAATATGTTTGTGTCTTTAAGGGGTCACAGTGTTCCTCATTGTAAGATATCAATATGATTATTCTTCTAGAAATCAAACTACAAAAAAATGGCATTTTAAAATAAGGTATTATAAGAGGGCTACGTTAACCCCAAGAATCAGTCCTATCAGTATGTGTCATTTTTCCTATTCATTTATTAACTAAGATTCAGTCTGGAAATAAGTTCTGGTAAGTACATTCACTTCAAATACAATTTAGTACATTATTCTGGGCTTTCGCTTACTGCTCTTTCCTTGATGCACAATTATTTCTCTTCCTGCCATGAATGGATCCACCACCAGATTTATTTCCATGTAGCTCGTAAACCAAGATCTCTAAATCTTTGTAGGTCTTAGGCAACTTTCCGCTCCTTCCACAATCCCTCCCCCACCCCATTAATCCACAAGACCAGTCCTGACTAATCCCTTTGAGCCATATGGAGTTTGAACCATTGAGATCTCAACTATGCCCTCAGAATATACAGCTCTGCCTAAGGCAGTGCTTTTCAAAAACTGCAGCAACAACAGAAGCAGACCAAGCCGAGAAGGGGGAGGGAGGGGAAGCCCCCCACTACCTTTCCAGAATGTAGCAGTGGAATCCAGAGTTTCAACAAGAAGAACAAAACACTATTTTCGAAAAGTAAGGAGGAGAAAAAGTGCACTTGCCACCCAATCCATAAATAGTATAGAAGGGCACCACTGCTTAAAATGGCAAGAAGCAATAATGACATGGACAACTTCTACAACTAAAAACTTGGATCTAATGCAGAAAGACTGAAGTAGAATACAATATATGCATTTGTTTCAACATAGAATATCCCATGCACGTTTGTCCTGTTCCTACATCTCTTGCAATTTCAGATAGGTTTTCAATTCTGAGTAACAATCACAATGTTTTGGAGAGCAAACACGAAGGTCACAGAAAGTTCCTGTGATCTATTTCCAAGTATTCGATAACCACCCAATCTTCCCATTGTCTCATTTGCACTCATTTGTTCCCTCTGTACAATAAATTTGTAGGTTAGTCTGAAGGCCTAGAGGGGAAAAAATCCCTTTCTCACGCACAAATCTTATTTTGCCAATGAAAATAATAAATAGTGAAATATTCCAATGAAATATTCTTTACTATGAACATTTAGCATGAAAATATTTGCCTCAGTTTGAGTGTATCTCAACTTTCGTTGTTTAAACTGTATTGGCCTTGCTTTAAGAACCAGGAATTCGTAATTATTCATAATTTGGTTCCAATTAGAACAGTTGTATTTTCATGGACATATTTATTGTTGAAAAGGATCTATTTGGGCAACAAGTGCCGTGCATTGATAGCTGCATTTTGCAAAAGATTCTACAAAATTTTAACTTACTGTAAACGTAATTACTGTGCACCACAGAGTTCACTTACTCCTTTAAAACTGCGGCTAACTATATGAACTAGAACATCATCCCAAACCCAGATCTTGGCTTGTTTGCTACATAACTGGTGATGGCGCGTTCCTGTACATTCTAATGCAATTTCTGGTTTGTTTAAGCCAGTAGAGTTAGTGGAAGGAGCCAAGCAGAGTATTCACAAACTGGTGACAATGTGTATGATTGGAGAAGGTAATGCTTAACAACAGTGCATTACATGTGATATCCAAATATGTCACAATCCCCTAATTGATGTTCTTTTTGTCCAAATAACACTCTTCCTTTTCTTTTTTTTAAATACTAGTGGTTTCTATTTTCAATTTTGCTTTTGTTTATTTAAAATCTGAATGACAAAACTTACAACACTTGTCCTTAAGTAGCATGAAGTGCAGCTTTCTGTAGTTCTCTTGTTCTAATTCTGGACACATTTCAATTTTGCTTGTACAAAACTTTGACATAAACATGTACAGTACAATTGTGTATGCTGAATAATTATAAATAATTCCTTTTATGGTTTTAAGCAATGCCATTAGTTTAATTTGATCAGAATGTGCTGCCCCATTAGCAGTACTGTACAGCCTGTTTCAGAGCTTTCCTGTCAATCAATTAGAAGCCATTTTTATTTGCCAAGAGGCAACATACAATGTTGGTATTTCACTTACCAACATCAAGTAGAAATCTTACCCTCCCTCCAGGGCCATGTTTCTCGGATTGTTGATTGGGACAGGTATGAATGTCCAAAAATTTAGAAAAATGATAACCTTTCACCTTTACTTCTAGAGACACTATTCCATGGGCCAGCAGCACAATATTCTGGTTATGTGGCCTTTCTGCTTTCTTTTCACCTGTTTACATTATGCACCAAAACACGCATAATGTATTGGTGCATACAATTCATCACAAATATATTTATGTGTATAGTAAAAGCAAAAATAAAAACAACCCAAAAACAAAACAAGAAATCTCATATTGTTCAGTGCTCACCCTAATAAAATAGTCAGGGATCTTTTTCAGGAGGGGAAAGCTTGACAAATATGAGGAATCTATAAATAAGATCTAAAAAGGTTTGACAAGTTTACAGATACACCCAGTACCGCAAAACTGGAAAATCCCTATTCTAGGAATAGTACTGTAATATGTCTATCATAGTGTCATGTCCAACTATTTAAAAGCAGTACAACTGGGATGTATATTGCTGCTTCATTTCAAGTCCCTAGAAATCCTATAGCTCTCCTCTACCTGGTGTCCTCTGCATTGGACAACTCCTATCATTTAAACGAATGACGACATTGGTTGGAGGAGCCAATCTGGGTCGGTCAATGGGACCAGAAATTTTGTCTTCTGAGCTTTCAAACTCATGCTGGAGCCCATCTTCAGCTCTAGTTGGAGAGAAGTTCCCTGAAGATGAGCTCCAGCATGAGTTTGAAAGCTCAGAAGACAAAACTTCTGGTCCCATTGACCGACCCAGATTGGATCCTGCAACTTTATCCTGGGACACATATATTCATCTTCATCACACTGGTTGGAGTTAGGGAAGCTGACAACAATTAGATTAAGGAAGGTTGCTCTGGAGGAGAGGCCATCATCTTAAGTCATTGCGTTTTGTCTATCTCACACTTTGTTATCTATTACAAAGTTGTCTAATACAAAGGTAAAAGCAAACAGTGCTACTAAACAAGCAAAAATATGTGCTTCTACATTTTTTTTCCAACAGGGGTTAGAAATCTGATGTCTTCCAGATATTTTAGACTACAACTCCTGTAATCTTTTATTATGGTCCAAAACATCTGGAAGATATTATATTTCCTTCCTCTCGTCTAATAAATACATTGTCTTAAAAACACACACTACAAAAATGAATAGCCACAATTTCAACCTATTCTCTGGAAGGAAAAAAAGGGGGGGGGGAATGGGAACTCAGCAATTATTTCTGGACAAAAACATCAGCACCAGTTTCCAAGACCACCAGGCCAGACCTTTTGAAGTAGGTCAACCAGAGCAAAGGGCCACTGGGGTAAAACTGATGTAAGCTACCATGTAATTCAGTGCTATCTGCAATAAACTGGATGCTTTCTTCATGCCTAGTAAAAGCAAGAAACTAATTTAGTATGGAGGATGGGTACATTTCAGACAAGGAGGAGGAGGATACAGGTGCTTTCACAATAAGACAGATGAAATAGAGCAGTACAATTCACAAACTGGATTAACTCTTCGGCAGACTCAAGGAGGATAGGGAGTATACACACTTGAAGGAAAATAGGATGAATTATGTCCAATTTATGGTTACAAAGGGGAGAAAAAGTCTGTACAGATTCATCTTTGCGATGCACACACAATATGAGTCTTCCAAGGACAAATAATTAGATTTTTCGGCTTGTGCTAGCCAAGGACTAGCCAAGGACGTCTCGTTTCCCTTTTCAAAAAGCATCTTGCAGTTTTCAAGGCTCCAAGTACTGTGTCCGCCAAGTTCTCACCCCAGAGCTCTAGAGAGCTGTGCAAATCTTCAAGATTCTGATACCAAAGTCACCTAGCACTGTATGAAGTATAACAAGCAACAAAATATAGCTACAACAATAATATAATTAAAACAACATTAATTGGCACGGTCCAACTTTTGTATCTATTTAATTGGGTAGCACTGATAGGTAGAATATGAAGGACTGGGGAAACACTTGCCAAGGTCACCAATCATAGAAGACAAAGAGGGGCTTTCTTTAATGGAAAGGAAAGGAAGCTTTGATTGAAATTGGATTTGGAATTATATCTTACCACACTTTTCAACAGATTTCTGCTCAGCTTCAGCATAAATTTTCAAAACTTTTGCGTTTCCACAAGGACTAAAATGTTGTTTTATTGTCATTTTCAGCACAAACATTATGCATTTTGCATTTGTTTTCCCCCAACCTTCTATGAAGTTCAAATGGTTATCAGCTGTCTCTTGTTATTTGAAAAATCAATAGGGTATGGAGTACCCATCTATATATTACTATTCTATTATACCTCTGGTTGACCTCTGAGCACTTGCCAAGAGATTAATCAATATTATTTATTTATTGACAGAATATATTTAAATACAGCTTTTCTGTCAAGATACTAAAAAAAAATTATTTGTCCCCTCTTCATAAGTTCCTTTTGGGGCTTCCCTTTCCTGCTTTCCTTAGAGGAAAGGGACAGAAATCTTAATCAACTGCAGAAAAAATTTAACCAATGCATTTTCAATTCATTTCTCTTTACTTATGGCCGCAAAGCAAACTATCAAAGCAAACTATCAGAACCCTATATCAAAAATTAGAAAATAATCTAATCTTTATGCAAGATACTTCAATTTTGTTAATCTGATATCTGTATCTGTGAAAAGTTAAGGTAATGTCCTGTATAGAAGTAAAATTCTCCTTTATTCATATACCTATTTATTAGAAAGACCATTCAGAAACTATGAGACTACATTGCAGTGTTGGATAAGTAGTATGCAAATAATTGTATTAATATATATATATATTTAACTGCATCAACAGTAAACATCAATTCCCTGTACTTAGATGGATGTAAAATATATATACCATAGAACAAACTGAGATGGCCAAACTGACTTCTACTGACTACTCTGATTAAAGAAAGTATTTTGTCTAACTTGTTTCAACATGGAAAACACTTTTGGATTCCTCACTAGAAATTGAAATGAATAAAAATTTAATTTTGGGACTTGATGATTAGAGGTGTTTATCAAAATACTGTATATTATTGTTGATTGCCGAGCAAGCAATTAATGTATTTTATATTTACATCTGTACCCCAGAAAGTGGGAAGTTATTTTTCCTCTTTTCCTTTGCGTTCTTGAGTTTGCTTTTTCTTTAGCCTTTTACTTTCCTCTCTCTGTCTTCTTGCATTTCATCCTTTGCAGAACTTAATTTATATATATACCATTTCATTCTTTCATACCAGGCACACAACTGGTATGTTGTCTTATACTATGTACAAGAGTATAAGTTGCAACCATGTAATTCCAGAAAGGGGCTAGACAAGTTAGGAAAATGCAGATTTTTTATAAGAATAAAAACAGGGCAAAAACAAATATAATAGTAGAATGCCAAATCTCTGTAACCCAGAAATACAGCATTCTGACACAAGGTATTTATCCAATTCTGGAGTGGCAAATGAGGAGGCATATAAACATGATAAAACAATGGGTGAATGACAGCAAAGTCAAAACTCTTTTTTTTAAACTATCAGTATGCTTCACCAAGGTCTGGAGCTCTGCGTATTAAAGAAAAAGAGTGATAAACGCAAAAAGCACAGCCCTCAGGAGAATTCAGCTAAGGCAACATTGTCCATCAGATATTCCACCATATTTGAGTTGCACAAATAGAACTCTCATCATCAAAATCTTGTAGTTCAGGAATTTGCCAAGCTGGAGAAGGCAGCCCTGTATCATCTGGAAATACATGTGGGTATCTTCTAGATTTTCTCATACAGATGAGGAAATCTACTTCACCCGAGGATATCAACCATTGTCCCATTCCAATATTATTTTTGTGCTAGTGCTAGCGATGGCATCGATGCCAGCCCCATTTCCATCCCATCATCAATTATCAACCATTCCTTCCTCTTTCCCCCCCCCTTATGAAAAGTCAATGGAAAAGAGCCCTTGAATCAAACCAAGAGTCTCCTCAATGAAATTCAGAACAATAATAGGAATAGTGTAGGTCCGTGATGGCGAACCTATGGCACGGGTGCCACAAGTGGCACGCGGAGCCATATCAGTGGGCACGCGAGCTCAGGTCCGGCGCGCATGTGCGCACCGGCCGGCTGATTTTCGGGCCTTCTGGGCCCACTGGGAGTCAGGAAACAGGCTGTTTCCAGCCTCCAGAGGGGGTGGGGAAGGCCGTTTTCGCCCTCCCCAGGCTCCTAGAAGCCTGGAGAGAGCAAAAAATGGGCGTGCCATTGCATGCTGGGAGTAACGGGGGGTCATACGCGCATGCGCGGGTGTGTGTGGAATTATGGGTGTGGGCACGCACACACGTGATCCCACGCATCCCCCCCTTTTTGGCACGCGAACCAAAAAAGGTTCGCCATCACTGGTGTAGGTTGTTCCATAAACCCGACTCTGGTACCCATCTAAGAAAACGTCCATTAAATTTTTAAAATGTTGATCTTTGAAAAGGGAATCCCAAATAAAGCATTCCTTCTGTTATTAATGGGGTGGGAAGTTGGGAGGTTATAAAACAGTTCAGAGCGATTACTTAGCTGAAATCCCAGCATTGCCCATCATGGGAAAAAAATTTCCATACAGTAAAAGGAAGTGACATCAGAGACTTGGGACTTTTTATTAGTACAGCACCCTGCTAAGCGGTACAAAGAGGGCAATGTGAATTCTAAAGGCTCTCTTATTGCAAAGAAGAGCCCTTCAGTCTCCCCTTAGGCTGAAGCTTTTGTATTGCCTTTACTGCAACAGCCTTGCCTGGATTCATTAATGACCATGTAAGTTCCAAAAAGGAATTGCTGCTGATTTACCTCCAGGCAAACCCTTACTTCTGCTAAAAAAACAACAACCCAACAATCCTAAATAAAACAAAAATAAAAAACAGAAAAATTAAATGTTTAAAAAAAATCTCAGAAACTATATTGTTGGGATGAGAGGAACATAACAACTTTTAACTGACCTTAATATTGGTATGCCACACTTCAAAATAATGCAACTCAAAACAAAGTTCCAAATCACTATAATGGAGGAGGAAAAGACCCCAGCATATGAAAGCTAGAGGAGGATAGTTGATTACATGATTATTTCAACAATATTAATCAGTGATTCTGTGCCTACAAGTAGGGAGGGCTCTTGACAGTCCTTGTTTTCAAAGATAAAATTCATCTGCGCTGAATTCTACAAATTTGCTCAGACATTTTGTAGGTCACTTTGGCTGTTCGACTATAGATAGTAGCTTCACTGGGGCAGGCAAGCTGGTCCTAGTATATTACACAGCAGAGAATAAGACAAAAAAGCCACCCCCCATAAGGAGGGCTACTAGCTACTTTTCAAACAAAAGCTATTTGGTTACTATGTTGCAGAAGAAATGCCTATTAATATGATCTCTGTATCTGGCCACTGTACAATGGTATAGCAGAGCCCTTTCCCAATCTGGCAATTACTAGATATGTTAGAAATGCAACCTCCATAATTCCCAGCCAGGGGAATGTTGGGAGTTGCAGTCCCAACACATCTGGAGAGTGCCAGATTGGGAAAGACTAATGTAACATATTCAAGAGAGGACAAAGCATTAATTATATTTTCCAAACAACCTAATTATCTAAAACCCTATTTTATTATCTCAAGTGCGGTCCTATGTTAATAATTCCTTCCAGCAAGCAACTCCCCTCATTTGTCAAAACATCTATTAATTCAATTAAACTAGATCAACCAGAGCCACTTTAGAGTAGCAGACAGCAAAGACTTGGCAGCTATTTGGACAGTACGGAAGCGACACCAAAATCTTACTACCATCATCCCAACTGCTTATATCCTGCTTACTTTCACCTAAAGGGTTATAACATTGATTTCAGCCTTGCAATCTGCCACTTACTGATGCAAGTACCCACGGCAGGCACCCAAATGGCAAACGCACCTGCTTTGACAGTAAGGTCACATGTACAGTCATAAAAACACCAGACTCTGTTCAAAAAACAATGCCATAATGTGGTTACACCAGTGGTGGGTTCCTACCAGTGCAGTCCACTCTATAGCACCGGTAGCGGCCCGCTGGTGACGTCACAGTACCGGTGCGGTCGGTTGCCGGTGCCTGAGTGCCACCATTTTTTTAAAAATTAATTTATTTTTTAAAATTTTCTTCTGCGCATGCCCAGAAGCCAAGTTTCCGGCACTGCTCATGCGCTGCCTTCCTACCCCACAGTGAGTCCAAGCAGGGAAGGATGGTTGAGGGAGCACGTGAGACGATGAAAGAATGGGCGGCAGGAGCTATCTCCATTCCCCTCCCTTCAGCAGTCCGAGAAGCCATGAACGCACGGTGATGATCCTAGGCATTTTCGCATGTTTAAGGCTTCTTGAGCTGCTGAGGGGAGGGGGAATGAGCAGCAGGACCTATCTCAGTTCCCCTCCCTTCAGCAGTCCGAGAACATTAGAGACCCGCCCACCCGGTCACATGGCTGGCAAGCCACACCCACAAAATAAGCCACGCCCACAGAGTGGTAGTAAAAAAAAATAGGGACCCGCCCCTGGGTTACACATATTCTGTTTTGAGTGGGTAAAAAGGGTTATCACAATTTTAAGGCAAAAAAACCCAACCTCTATGTAGACATGCATACCCCATTCTGTGGCATGCATACTAGACAAGATCTGTAATTCTTAAAATACTGGAAAATAATTAGGTGGCAAGTAGGAGAAAGAATCTAGAACAAAGGAAGAGCTGGAAACTCTTTAAAAAGCAGTTTCTTCCTAAATGTTATTCTTAATAAATCAAAGTAAAAGCTTTGCAAAGGTAGACTGTCAGTTCAGATTATAAAAAGTTGCCATCAGGACACAAAGTTTCTTCCTCTAACACAACAATGAAATAAAATGAAAAATATGTTTATAGAGATTTATATGCACAATTTCAGACAAGGCAATGTTTTCAGACAATCTACAATGATTGGAGATTCAGGTAGGATTTAGATATCCCCAAGCCATCCAAGAGATGAAGCTGTGTCATTTGTATAAAGCTCAAGTGACTCAGTGAGTTGGAAAATTAGTTTAAATTCATTTAAAATCAAACACACGTAACTTCAAAAAATTGACTTGCATGTAAAAAGTAACAAAACCGTTGCTTTAATATGTCTTCTCACTGACAGCAATTAAACCAATGATAGCAAGATGGCACTATCAGAATCATTCTGCATAATTTGGTCCCCATGGTGGAAACAAGCTCAGAACAATAACCAAAACAATTTTAGGTACCCAACTCAAGAGACACCTCTAGTAGTGATGTTGTCTGGAAGTATTTTCCTTTATAAAGCTACTAAATACCTCCATTCCCAAGTCTAGTAGCACTTTATTGGTTTGAAGGGAAATATATATTATGCTACAAAATCATTTTGAATTATTACGGCTTTCACTTCTACAGATTGTCTGTGTCTATTGTGAAATTGAGAACTTAGCCACATATGTGTGTATACTGCAGATAGACAATACATAATTAACCTATTAATAATAGCATTTAGTGACCTTCACACTAATATTAGCAATTTCGCAACTATCTTGGAAAATAAAATAGCATTACAAATTTGCAGTGGGACATAGGGATAAAATAAGATGAATTTTGAACAGTTTCTCTTCACATTTTTATACACCCATATTTCTGATCCACTGTTCACACTCATAATTTCTATCCCATGACAATTCTGCTGTAAATAAGATTTTAATTTAGCATGTATAAAATAAATTATTTTGAGATTAAAAAAACTTATAAAATTGTCACGTTTTTAAAAATCTAAATGAGATTAGATTTACAAACAATTTCATGTGAAACTGATATAAACTAAAATACTTTCTTCTGTTCATTATTTCCTCTAATACATGATTAGCGTACATGGTTAATCAGAGCCCCATTACATATCAACATGAAAAATAACAGGTAATTCTGCCTCCATGCAAGTATATGTTGTATATGACTACATACCTTAACATGACTCATAGAAACTTTATACCAAACTCTACCTGGCATAAAACCTATTTTAGGTTTCAGTATCTCATAAATTCAGAGGAAATGCACAATCCAGCAGGACCTATCAACCCAATGTAGGTAGTTGATGTATGTATGATGTTCTCCATTATATGCAAGGCAAACATTAACCAATAAATGAAACATTTGAGCTCAAGTACCAGGTTTTCTAATGACAAAGGGGTCCACAATCTACCACGGGACAGTCTTTCAACAGATACTCTGTCAAACTAGGCAATATTTATTCATTCTGGCATAAATATTTGTGTTGTGAAGTTACTTTGGATGGAATTCCAAAAAGATGTTTCATAATTTGTGCAGATGCAAAGTAGCACCTGTTGGCCACTCTTTGAAGCATCCTGGGAATTGCATAGTCCTTCAATCCTGGAAAAAAACTGCAGCTGTTTTAAAGAGTTGCATGCAAATACCGTTATTTATGGTCTGATGAGCTTGAAAGCATCTTTTGGGAATTGAATCCAAGTATTTCACAGGCCTAATAAGTATCAGTAAAATTGGTTAGGTTTCTAAATTTTATACACACACACACACACACACACACACACACACACACACACACACACACACACACAGACACATATCTTTACAGTTTAATCACACCAAATTCATTCATTCATTCACGCATTCATTCACTTTCTTTCTTCTTTCTTTCTCTTTATCTATCTATCATCTTTCTATCTTTCTATCTTTCTATCTATCTATGCATCCAAATTTTGATCATGTGATCATGGGGAATGCTGCAATGGTCTTAAGTGTGAAAAACGGCCATAAGTCACTTTTTTCAGTGCTGTTGTAACTTTGAACGATCACTAATTGAACTGTTGTAAGTAGAGGTCTACCTGTACAAAAAGGACTGCACACATGGACATACACACACACACAAATAAGAACATAGTTTGTTAGCTGCAGTGGTATATGGAGGATGAAGGGAAAAGATGCTGACCAGGGAATGATCAGAAAAGAGGGGGAGGAGCCCACAATTTTTTAATGGTCTGAGAAATAAATTTAGGAAGGACCTGCTCTAAACGATCAGGCTGTAAATAGAAATGGCTGGAGGTCTTACTTTTAGACTTGCAAGGTTCTATTAATGTAACCTTAGAATAAAGTAGAATTAGCTCATCTGGTCATGTTTCCTGTCCGGTTTATCTGGAAGGGCTGACACCATCTGATACACATGGAACAGTAACAAGAAAGCCAGATATGGAAATAATGTATACGAAACAGCTCCTCCTGGGTTCAACCACGCTGATATCAACTCCATGTCTGTATTTTGTAACTGTGTTTGCTTTAATTTCTAGACAGTCTCACTCTAAACCCTCATTGTAGGAATTACTGATTCAAGAAAAAGAAAAATCCATCAACTGGGAAAATTCCTACCACGTGAAATAGAAAGATTCACCACCAGAAAAAATAGACAAATTTATGGAACATAAATATATCAGTCACTGCAAAATTCTGATGCTTCTGTATTAATTCCAGATTGGAACCAGTATGTCTCTCAACATTAATTCCTGGGAAACACTATCAAGAGTAACTTCTATGTTACTTGTGGACTTGGCTCCTGGTTGACCATTGAATCTGATCCAAACCAGCTGTGTGTGTATAAATGCAAATGTTATCAGGAGATCCTGTCCACAGTTTTTACTCAAAGAACCAAAACTGAATCTGAATCTGGAGAATGCATAGCTTTTGTTAATCCTGTGGTTTGGTAGATACTCCTTATCTGGGTTGAGGCTGCAACTTTCCTTGCCAATAGATTTACAGCTTGAGGGTCACCTTGGCCAACCACATGCTATTTAAACTGAGACTGGAGAAGCTGTGATCAGAATGTCTGATAAATTAGTTGCTCCCGTTTCTAGAGAAGTGAGAATCCTGGCATCCATGATTATGGGCTGGTAATGTCAGGACTAGTTTAAAGTAATGCTTCTAGAGCAGTCCTGAATGATGAAGCTAGAATGTGTAGTTTGTCCAGAATGCTGCAAGACAGGTGACAAGTGATGTTTCCAGGAAATACTATATCATTCCTACAATGAAACTGCAAGATGACAGGATATACCGTAGATTGTTTCTCAAGCTCAAATCAAGAGAAGGATATAAAAAGTTTTGTATATCTTTGGAACAGATTATTTGATGGCTTGTCTACATAATACAATTGGTCCTGCAATCTTAAATCTTTATTGGAGTATCATTTGCTCCATTGTATGTTTATGGTTAACACAGATATGTATTTCTGTCCCTTTTGTAGCTGGGGCTGAGGCTAGACACAATTGTTACAATTGTGGGTGGGTAGATGAGGAATTAAACCCATTATTTCAAACTAGCTCTTTGATATCTTTCTAGGCTGGGTATTAATTTCTCTTGCATATTGTGACTCGTAATTTATCTATGATGACTTGTAATTACCTCATGAATCTTGACAAATGTATCTTTTATTTTATGTACACTGAAAGCATATGCACCAATGACAAATTCCTTGTGTGTCCAATCACACTTGGCCAATAAAGAATTCTATTCTATTCTATCCTATCTAGACCCATGAATAGGGGTAAGGTTTTATTACTTTAAAATAAATAATGTGCACCAATACAAAGACACACTATGTACTATGTGAAATGCTTGAAGAATAGAGCTAAAATATCTATAAAAGTATTTAGCAAAAGTAGCATACGGGAACAAAGCCTAAGTCTTTGCATGACAAAAGGCATCTTGATGTTGCACGGGTGCAAACATGCTTTTAGTCTACACATACTGCACTTTGCCACACTTTTCTTTATAAACCTGAGAACTAAAGAACTTATTTCGAAACATAACCCTCAAGATTTCCCCAAAAGGCTATTATGCCTGTGATAATAAGGTATAGTGCAGCAAGTTTCTATATCTAATGTTTATATGTAGGCAGCCCCAACAAAACTAATGGCTTTGAAACTGGACCATTTATCATGCCATGGTCTCATAATTTTGCATACTATAGGGATGGAAGGGTTCAGGTCCACAGCTGCTGGGCACGTCAGATTTATAGAGTGAAAGCACCTGAGCTCTCTCTCCTAGTCCTTTGGGGAAACTCCAGTTTTTTAGGACTGATTAATGATACAACGCTAATGTAGCAGCCATTTATCCTGCTTCATAGTTTGAGAAGTTCTACACTGAGCAGATGATGAAGTCCATGGATTTGCAGTGATTTAGCACCTTTAGCTCCAGAGAATTAATGTCTCCAATATGCCAGTAAATCTACTAAATGAAGCAGTTTCTTGATGGCCATTTCTATGATGGATGATCTGAAAGAATGCCAAATTTTATCACTTAGCCCCAAATCTGAAAAGGCAAGGAAAGACAAAGCAGGAAGGGGGCTTCACATTTCAAAACATGGCTAACCAATTCAGTTTGCAGTGATTGGGTTGACATTTTCCTTCTCCTAAACTGCATTGGGAATCCTAACCACAGAAAAAGCTCTTCTGGACAACCGATCCCTCATTGCGAAGAGCAATTTCAGGGCCCCACAGTTGGTATCCATTCTGTTTCTTAGAGCAGGGGTCTCCAACCTTGGCAAGTTTAAGACTGGTGGACTTCAACTCCCAGAGTTCCTCAGCCAGCAAAGCTGGCTGAGGAATTCTGGAAGTTGAAGTCCACCAGTCTTAAAGTTGCCAAGGTTGGAGACCCCTGTCTTAGAGCAAGTGATGCCAACAAGACATTACATGGTAAATAGCAACCAAGCATTTTATCTGGTAACCACCAGGGAAAGCCCAAGAAGTGACTTAAAAAAAAAATCTCACGAGTCCCTGGAAACCACTATGCTAAGGGGCCTATAGTAACTCACCTCAGTCAACTCACCATGGGACAATTTGCCACGGTCTACTTCCCACAGGACAACTTGCCGTGGCTAACTCGCCGCAGGACAATTCGTTGCCGGAGAAGACTTGCACTAATATCGGAGAAATAGTGGTATAGGATCATTAAAGAAAGGATACCAACAGAGGGACAAAATGAAATGTGAATGACAAAAATAAAAAAAAATTATTAAAATAATTACCATATTTTGCGGAGTATAAGACACACCTTTTCCCCCCTAAAAGAGGCTGAAAATTTGAGTGCGTCTTATACTCCGAATGTAGCTTTTTTTTTTTTTTTTTGAACCTTTTTTCCCCAGCCCTAACAGAGTGCTAACGATCTTCCCCGGCTCTTCCCCGCTTGTTTTCATTGCTACTCCCTCTGAAAAAGGTTTTTTTCAGCCCTAACGAGGTGCTAACGCTCTTCCCAGCTTGCAGGATTTTTTCATTCCTACTCTCTCCGAAGAAGGTTTTTTCCAGCCCTAAGTCTTTGCAGGCTTGTTTTCATTGCTATTCCCTCCGAAAAAGGTTTTTTCAGCCCTAACCAGGGGATAAAATAATGTGCTGAAGCTGACCAGACTAAGGATGCCAGCCAGATGAATACCTGGTAGGTAGATTTCCACCACCCCCTATTTTCCTCCCCCAAAACTAAGATGCATCTTATACTCCGGTGCGTCTTATACTCCGAAAAATATGGTAAATCGAATTGTTGAATTGTCCTGCAGCGAGTTGGCCATGACGAGTTGTCCCGTGGCAAGTTTGGCCATGGTGAGTTGTCTGTGGTAAATTGGTCGTGGCGAGTTGACCATGGCGAGTTGTCCCAATCAGGATGCTAAGCGCTCTGCTCTGTTCTGCTGGGTTACACAAATAGTACAATGGATTCTGCAAAAAAAAACTGTTTCGGCTGCTTGAGGGAGAACAGATGTAGAGGTGTCGTCTATTCCCTCTGGTGCAGTGGCTCAGACTAACAATCATGTGATGGTGATCGTCATCAAGTCTTGAGTTATGCGATATCGTATATGCATATGCAGGAAGAGCAGAATGGACGTGGCACAAGGAACAGAGCAATTCATTTAAGAACTGTGCTTTTGTTCTTGGCTCTCATGATTGGGGGGAAAACTGGATAATAAAAAAAAATCGAAGTTTTTTTGTAATCACAGAGTAAGGGATAATTCTGTAATTGCACTTATATTTGCTGCAAAGGAAAATTAGAAGCTTCTTTCTATTTCTTTCTCTTTGCACATTGCTGTTTTCTTTTTCTTCTTTTACTTTTATTAGTTTGCTTTTTGTAAAACCTTTTATTTATTTATTTATTTATTTAAAAAAGGATTGTTCGAAAGGCATATACACCATCTATAAATTGCATTTGTGAGAGAGTGCACATAGGGCAGTCCTTCTCAAATAGTGGGGCGCCCCCCCGGAGGGGCTTGGAGCGATGTCAGGGGGGCGCATGTGACCCCGGGAAACATGCGTGGTCCCTCTCGATCGATTCCCCCAGATGGGGAGTGTTTTCCCAGTTGTACGCTGCTCCGAGCCCGGAAGAGAAGGCGGCCAGGCGGGGCAAGGTGGCTGCGTGGGTTCTTGTTGTTCTCGGCAGGCGCCGCGGTAGCCATGAACGGCGTGGCGAACCTGCTGCTGGACAAGGAGGAGCATCCTCTGCAGCTGGGCGAAAGCTTCGAACGGCACCCTAAAGCCTTGTTCCATACCATTCGCTGTGAGTGCCCGGCAGAGGCGGCGCTTATGGGCCAGACCAGCGACCCCAAAACATCGGCTTGATTAAGCTGGCCTGGCCCCGTGTCAAAAGAGGGCCCTAACCACGGTAGCCTATGCCTGCCTAACCAAAAACAGGCTCCACTGAGTTCAGTGTGACTTACTCCCAGGTAAGTGGGTAGAGCAGCCTTCCCCAGCCAATAGTTTGCTTGCAGCTTATAATAAGTAAAATAATAAATATTAACACTAAAATTCCATTGGGGCCCAGATCGGAGAGTTGGGGGGGGGCGCTAAATGTTTACTTCTTCCTAGGAGGGGCGTAACAGAAAATAATTGAGAATAACTGACATAGGGTAACAGTTACAGGAAGGTGAGGGTCCTTTATGACTCAGCAGAGAGATATGCCCTGCATCTATCTCATTAACAAAACAAAACAAAAATGCACCCTTCAGAACTGGAATTGTTGTCCCTTTAAATACATTATAATATGCAAACATAAGGACACCCTTGAATCAAACTTGATTCCTACTAATTGCAGGCAGTCCTCATTCAACAACTGGTTGCTTAGCGACCATTTGAAGTAAAGACAACCTCTGCCCAAAAGCTACTAACGACCTGTTTCTGGAGTTCCAATGGACACACATACACAAACACTCTCTCTCTCTCTCTCTCTCTCTCTCTCTCTCTCTCTCTCTCTCTCTCTCTCTCTCTCTCTCTCTCTCTCTCTCTCTCTCTCTCTCTCTCTCTCTCTCTCTCTCTCTCTCTCTCTCTCTCTCTCTCTCTCTCTCTCTCTCTCTCTCTCTCTCACATGAACGAACTTGGGTGCTTGGCAACAAGTTCATCTTTACAGTCAGATCGCAGTATTCCATGTCACATGACCAGGATTTATG
Source organism: Diadophis punctatus similis (assembly GCA_023053685.1). Lineage (NCBI taxonomy): Eukaryota > Metazoa > Chordata > Lepidosauria > Squamata > Dipsadidae > Diadophis > Diadophis punctatus. Next base: position 57,868,322 of record JALIGW010000003.1, read on the forward strand.
ATGTTTTTGCTGCCTTTTCAGCCAGTTTCTGGCAAAAAAATACCCACAGAAATAAATGGACTCGCTAATAAGTGTGGTATTCCTTCAACAGCCACAATGTTCACTTAACAATCACAGCATTAGCTTAACAACCTCTGCAAAAAAGTCATAAAATCAGGTCTGATCACAGGGGTACCCTGCTTTATGAATATCGTGACTTTCAATGGAAATTCCAGGCTCCCTTATATTTATAAAAGTTGAAGACTACCAGTGCATGGAGATACGGATACAGTTCTCTTGGAAACATTACAGAAAACAGACACAACTTGCCATTACTTTCTTTCAGAATATCTTTTGACATCTAAGACTAGGCTACAATCCCATTAATTCCTGTTCGTCACCCACTTAAGGAGGAACCAGGCCCAACACAGCTGCTGTGGCCTAGAGGTAGAGCTCTTGCCTCAGAATCAGGAGGTTGTGAGTTCAATCCTAGGTAGAGGCAGATGTAGGGTCTCCTGCTTGGACAGGGGGTTGGACTAGATGACCTGTAAAGGTCCCTTCCAACTCTGTTAATCTGTAATCTAGTTTATGTTCGGAGTCCAGGCAAAGCCAGCCATACAATAAGCTACAATTAATGAAAACAAATACTGGCTCTTCACCCCTAAAGATCAGAGGAAGCATGTTTGCTTTCAATGTTACACACTAAAATGTTAAAGCATTCCCAGGGATGAACATACTCAATGGCAGAAAACATCTCACAGAATGGCTGCACGATAACAGAGAAACCTCCGTCTCTAAGTTATGTCAGACAATAGTGTTAAACAATGAGAATATTTCTGATCTAGCCAAATAAAAACATAAGTTCAGAGAAATCCTAAATAACGTGATTGCTCAGATATCAAGTATATCAACATCTTATTCTCTGATTCATCTTTATCAAATAGCATTACTGTATTGATGGGTAGGATTCCTAATAAAATCCAAGCAGATCGGTCCCTTATAACAAACTGCAGAAGTTTCTCTGCTGCAGAGATATATGTAACAATAGATCAGTTTGTGATAGCTTACAAAAGTTAGCTTTATTGGTTCTGCAAAAAAAAATATGCTGACTCACATGATGACTATGCACACTAATGACTCATATCTCCCAGAATAGCAATGAACATTCACCTCTCTAAACTAACTGGAAATGGCTTCTTAGAACCGGATGGTACAATGTTGGAAAGGTTTCTTGTAGGCAAGAGTCTTTCTTTATGATCCAGGCTCTACCTTGCAAGTTCAAGACATAAGTAGGTTATTATAACCCTTTAACCTCTGCTACACTTTGCAGTCCTGAGCATTTACTGGAAAATACACTACTAAGATATTGACTAACAGAACTCACACACCAACCAATTTCACTTGTTCTACTACAGGAAAGGAAATACAAAGATGAGAAAGGACAGAAGCAACAGGCATATGTATATCTGGGAAAACAAGGGTATCAAGGGAATATATTGGGAGAACATTGTTGTTCATTGAATAATATAGAAATGAATGCTTCCTGCCCTGTTGTAGTAAATCAAATAGTAGCTGGTGAATAGATTATTTAATATAAACAAGATTCTGCCTCGCCGTATTTTTAAGTGACCAGTACAGTACAGTATTTTCAGGCTTCAAGTACAACCCAGTGGAAGAATACGATAAGCATCAGCTTTTAACCAACTTCTGTAGAGGTAGTCCTCGACCACAATTGAGCTCAAAATTTCTGTTGCTAAGTGAGACATTTGTTAAGTGCATTTTGCCCTATTTTATGACCTTTCTTGCTAGAGTTGTTAAGTGAATAACTACCCTTGTTAAATTAGAAACACAGGTGAATCTGGCTTCCCCATTGACTTTGCTTGTCAGAAAGTCACAAAAACGGGATCGCATGACCCCCAGGAAACTGCAACCGTTATAAATGTGAGGTCAGTTGCCAAGCTCCTGAATTTTGTTTGTGTGACCAAGGGGATGCTGCAACGGTTATAAGTGTGGAAAAACAGTCATGTCACCTTTTTTGAGTGCTGTTATAACTTTGAACTATCATGAAATGAGCTGTTGTAAGTCAAGGGCTACCTGTACTTCTCTATGAAGGACATCCAGCAGATCTATATGTGGATGGGATAAGTGAATTCTTGTTCCATCCCAGGCTAACTCATTCTGATAATGTAAGGTCTGCAGGAAATGAGTAGAATTTTTGAAGCTGAACCTACTTAAATTTTTCTTCATTAATTCAGGGAGAATAGAAATGGAGGAGGAGAAAGAAAACAGAAGTGGGCATTTCCTTCCATGCTGATAGATGGATAGGTCAGGATAGGATAGAGATTTGTAGGATGGAACACACACATACACACACACACTCAAATATCACAAGGCAACTCCTACACTATTTAATAATTACCCTGTAATAACCCCTCTAGCCTTGCTTCCACTTCCAAGCACAGAATATAACCCCCCCCCCCAAATAATGATCAACCTACTACAAGATGACAAATAAGAGAGTAGCAGGTGCAGACAACCAAGAAACTTGGTTGCAAAAATGTTAGAGCAAATATTGTGCGTATGCTGAGTATATTTTGCAATCTCTTTGTAGATACTATTGAATGTTATGTATGCCAGAGGGGCAGAAAAGGCAAAGGTTATAAATGCAAAGAGTTAGATGGGCAGCCTATACATTTTTTATAAATAAATAAAGATTGCACAAATTACATTGGGTCCCAGTCTTGGGATTAGAAATTGTAACTCTGCTAGTAACTTAACTTACATCACTGTGTATTCCTAAAGAGTGACCTGTACATGGCAACAAGACTATGATTCAGACGTTCAATCTACTTAGACTTCCCAATGTATTAAATGACAAGAGAAACACAACTTTACTGTGGATGAAAATCAGGGGTGGGTTCTAACTTACCTCGCCACCAATTCGCTTCCTCCTGCACCACGTGGCCGCGCCACATGGGCTCTTTGCGCGCTTGTGCAGTGCCAAAAATTCACAAAAAATCCCCCCCAAAAAAGCCAAAAACAAGATGGCAGCGCATGTGCAGTGCCGGAAACTCGGCTTCTGCGCATGTGCAGAAGAAAAAATCAGCAAAATATTTTTTTTCAAAAAAAAATTCCCCCCCAAAAGATGGCGGCGTCTACAGACCGGCACCAACAGAAACGGCTCCGTGACATCACTAACGGTTTGCTACCGGTTGTATAGAACCGGTGCGAACCGGGAGGAACCCACCTCTGATGAAAATGATCAGTGTCACAGTCTGGATGAGAATGCAATCCTCCAAACCATCCTGGTGATATTTTACATTATTTCCTTACTATAGACCAATATTGGAGTCAGTAACATTTGAAGGATTCCCATCACCCATCAAATCATAATGAAGGAAGCACTACATTTTAAAGTATCACTAGCAGAAAACCAATTATATAAATTATAGGATTCATATAAAACATGTCATCCGAAGCAGTATCACACACAGACGGTAGTTAAGTAATTTTAAACTCTGGCCTTGATAGTTTTATTGAGATCTCTTCTTTACAGTAGGTTTTACTTCTTTTACTTCCAAATGTAATTTATCCAATATGCTACATTTGGAGGTTCTCTTGTTTTACTCTCTGAATGGTCCCAGAGCTACTTCCTCAAGGTCCAGTAAATATTCCTACACCTTCTGGCCATATGAAGCATGGCTGTATACAGGTAGTCTTTGAATTATAACACTTCATTTAGTGACCGTTCAAAGTTACAATGGCTCTCAAAAAAGTGACTTATGACCATTTTTCACACTTATGACTTTTGCAGCCACCCCACGGACACATGATCAAAATTCAGACACACGTTATTTCAAGTATATTGTTTTCATACAAGATTACACAAAATAAACAGAACACAAAGATACAAGAACCTGAAGTATGTCTCAATTTGTTCTCACAACAGAAAATTATTGTTCCCTGTTATATGTGAATCAGCCAATAAATGCAACTATTTATTGCAGAGAGCAATAACACAAAAATCCACTCAAAGTAGAGGAAAACTAGTAGCATGAACCTAAAATAATATTTTACATGAAGCTTTATGCTTCTAGAAGAAAATATATGGAGATGTTCTATCCAGAGAAGGAACTTTAGCATTTGGTATTGCCATCTAGTTCTATAGCAGTGATGGCGAACCTTTTTTGGCTCAGGTGCCAAAAGGGTGCACGCGTGCGTGATAGCGGGTGCATGCGTGCCCATACCCATAATGCAATGCCCTCCCCCCATGCATGCGCACAACCCCCCCCGTGCTCCTCCCTGCATATGCGCACAGCTCCATGCTCCTCCCTGCACATGCGGACTTCTGGTAGGCCCGTTGGGCCGTTTTTCGCTGTCCCCCAGGGTTCCCCCAACGGGCCAACCGGAAGTTTGGAAACAAACTTCCGGTTGGGCCATTTTTCGCCATCCCCAGGCTTCAGGAGGCTTTCCTGAACCCTGGGGACAATGAAAATGGCCAAAAAGAAGGCCAAAAATCAGCTGTCCAAAGCGTGCATGCGCGCTTGAGCTGACATAGGGCAACGCCTCGCGTGCCCTCAGATATGGCTCCGCGTGCCACCTGTGGCATGTGTGCCATTGGTTCGCCATCACTGTTCTATAGCTTTCAACTAAATTCTTCCTCTCTAAAGTCTCTCCAATCATTGTTTTGAATCAATGGAAAATTGGGCCAGTGGACAGTAATCAGGACATATGGCGGGACTAACATGGAAGAAGACAGCTCCCAAACAGTTGCCTCCAGCTGCCTCTTCCTGCATTCTCTCCATTTCATTAATATGCCTCTACCTAATTTTGTGACAGTCCCACAAAACCAGTTCCAGCTGGGGCATCTAATCAGTCCTTGGACTACTGCATGGCTACCACTTTTTTTTCCAACGTTCTTCTTTGTGAATCAGGGAGAAGGGATCCAGACATATAGGTTGGGGGGGGGGGCGCTTCTACATATATTTGACTTCCAGCTAAGGTGTCCGCTGAATGATAGATCTACGAAACGAAGGAGGGCATAGGTAAACCCGACTCACCAGGCCACCATTATAGTTGCAAAATAATCCAGAGAGATGACAACATACATTGTGATCAGTTGTTAGATTAAGAAAGCAGCACAAATTCTTCTGTTCCCAAAACAGAAGCAGCAACCCTTTGAATCAGGCTACACAGTCTAATTGTTTTAAATCATTCAGATTACTAAAAATCAATCCCCATGTTTTCTGTTTTCGGAAATTTCAACCCGGTCCTGCCCTTTGCAAAACAAATAAAGAAGATGGACAGAGAACAAATAAATTGTGGACAATAATCACACTGATATGTGTGTTTCCAATAACCACCTACTGCATTTTATTTTATCTTATTTTATTGATGATTGGCTATTGTTGCCGTTGAAACTTGGAATTCTGAGACCCTAAGTCATAATCACTAGGCTAATGAAGTCACGGTTTTCTGGCAGCTGATAATCCCTTAGAGATCTGTATTAATGGCTTTTCATAAAGTGACTGCTTTTAACAACTGCTGAACACAAGGATGCTTGTGTCAGGTAGGTGAGTATTTGCATAGCTTGCCTTTATTTTTTCTAAGCTACCACATTCCTGATTTAAAAGTGGCAAAAAAAGGTGACATAATCATTTGAGGGATTTCCCTTTGGGGAAAAACCAGTTAGAAAAGAATGGCTGGTGTCAATAGAGCTTTTCCATCTGCTCCCCCCTCCCCCAGATGTGGTCTTGAGTCTTAGGTGACACTAAGCCCCAAAAGTCAATGAGCATCTGTTCTTTTCCTCCACCCACTGCAATCTGCCCCAAACTGCCGGGTTCGACAGCCATCTATCAAGCAATAATATGCTGACCACAGGACCCAGTGGGACATCATTTTCTAAGTCAAATGCAGCAGTTAGCATAAATAAAACACTGCACCATGGTTGCATGTGTGTGTTTCTTTCTCTCCCTCTCTCTTTTCTCTCCTAATGATTCTGCAGCTGCTGTTAAGAACTCTGCACGCAATGAAAGTGAGAAAAATAGGCAGGGCAGAATGGCTATTCTGCACTTCTGAGTCATAACAATTATGACGCGATAAGAAACATTTTCCATGAATTTTTAAGGACCAGTTATCCTGCACTGAGACCTTCCCCAAGTAAAAGGGAGATAGATCAGAATAGGATTGACAGCTATTTTTATCCTAATAGACAAACACAACTAACCAAAGCTGAAAGCTACCTGCACCCCAGTTTTGATATTCTAGAGCTCCGATTTGGGCTTCCTAAGTTTAGTTTAATGGCTCAAAAACCTGCAAAAGTGAGGAGGACTTCCTCACACTATCAAATTTTGAACACTGGAAAACTGCATAGAAGTATTTTTTTTTAAATAAATGTGTTTTCTTTAAAACGATTACCCAGGCATTATGGGTAACATGCCAAACCTTGCTAAGTAAAACAGAGCGTAGGTTAAAAAAAGTATCACAAGGATAACTATTTTGTTTTAGCAGTTGAATGTATTGAATATCAATATTTTATGTGAAACCAATAAATTCAATTTTATGATCTGATTATGTTAAGCCTTAGGCGAAAAGCGGTCCTAGGTATGTAGTTAATTTTTAACTCTACTATGAGGTCATTTATCTCATAATTGGTGCTACCATTATGTTCTGTTTTAACACAATCATCACACTGCTAATTTAAAGTTGACACTTGTACACAAAAAGGAGTTGCACACTCCTACATATTTCAGATGTCAGAATGCGCCTGTTTGTGTAGTGGAGAGTGTTCTGGCATTACATTTGAGGACTCATCACTAGATGGCACCCACAACTGATTTGCATGCACAGCTTCCAGCCCAGCCAAAAAATGTTGAAGGCATACTTGATACATCAGGAACACAATCAAAAGCAAGTATAAACTGTTCGACCCTCCTGGAAATTAAAAGCAATTTAATTGCAGTAGTGAAGTGCTTGTATCCTATTGAAATCAGGAAAAATGTATCCTGCATTGATCTCTTCAATGAAAGAATGAAAGATGGGCTTTAACTAATAAACTCATAAGAAACAGCCAGTAAATACAGAATTTGTTTGATGAAGAATGAAACATTAAAAGCAAGTACCGTATTTTTTCGGAGTATAAGACGCACCACAATTTGTCTCATTACAGCCACCGTAGTTAGTTTCATTTTACCAGGTGGCTTGCAAGCCCAAGTCAGCTGTAGGTCGGGAGGCAGATAATCTTTTATTGTGCTAGTCAGGCTTTGCCCTGTTTGCTGCAAAGAGGTAAATTGCTGGCAGGCAGAGGCCAAAGGGTGGGGGTGGCTGGGTGGGGCTACATTTGGTGTATAAGACGCACCCAAATTTTCACCCTCTTTTTGAGGGTAAAAAGGTGCGTCTTATACTCCGAAAAATGCGGTAATCAAACATATCCATACATACTATACAAGGAAACAAATGAAAACATGTTCCCAATTTTTAGACAGAAATAAAAGGTTCTCAGGGTTCTCCTACTTTCATTAGGTACACAAAAAGGCAATACCAGAGTACAATAGTTGGGTATATATGAATGCAACTAATGCTGCCAACTCCACTAAAGGAAAAACAAGCTCAGAGCAAATTATAGAAAAAAGGAAAGTCTAAAGCCATAAAAAATAATTGTAAGAATAGAGAGCTGCTTACATATTCTTATCTTGCTCCATATAATATCAAATGACAGAACATTGGTACATGACAGAAATAAAATGAGATCAACATATTCAGGTTTCATTAAATCACATCCTCTGGAACTAACACATTGCTCATCTGCAAATGTGACATGAACTAGATCTTGTCTCCAGCGCAATAATCCCTCTGAACTCTTAGGACCTCAGATTCCTCATTAAAAAGAGAGAAAGAGACACTAAGTTTCTAGTCTTCAAGGCTGCTGAGGACCAGGTAACATCCACAAGTTCTGGACAGATTTTGTGGCAACATTGTATACAGCAGTTTCGATAACATTTAATTCTCTATGACAAAGGGCAAATTCATGATCTGCAAACTATTATCCTATTGAAGTATTAAACTACTATCAGAGAGATAGAATCAATATCATCAGGAGTGATACTACTGCTTTGTAGTGCCTTGGTAAGACCACACTTGGATTACTGCAGCCAATTTTGGTCACCACAATATAAAAGAGATGTTGAAAGAGTACAGCGACAAAAATTATTGGGGGTGGGTGGCGGCTGAAGACTAAAACATATGAAGAATGGTGCAGGATCTGGGTATGTCCAGTCTAGTGAAAAGAAGAACCTGGGGGTGACATGATAGCAGTGTTCCAATATTTGAGAGGCTGCCATAAAGAAGAGGGCATCAACTTATTTTCCAAAGCACCAAAAGGCAAGACAAGGAGCAATGGATGGAAACTGAACAAAGAGAGAAGTAACCTAGAACTAAGGAGAAATTTCTTGACAGTAAGAATAATCAACTAGTGGAACAGCTTGCCTCCAACACCGAAGGCTTTTAAGAGGAGACTGGACAGCCATTTGTCTGGAATGGTATAGAATCTCCTGCTTCAGCAGGAGGTTAGACTAGAAAACCTCCAGGACCCCTTCCAACTCTGTTATTCTGTTATCCACAAAATAGGAAGACTATAGTTTGCTATGAGTAACTTTTTGAATACAGGAGAACATTGAACCTGGTTTTCCACAACTCCCATTATCCAAATTCTATGCATGGACCACATTCTCACTCCATGCCCCCCCACCAACCAGTAAAACATTTTAAACAGTGCCCCGATGGATACTACATAGAAGAAAGTACATGAATTATACCTTGCAGTGCCACTGCAGATCCTGGATGTGTTTATATAGTACTCCTTCCCACAATATTTGTTGTTACTACCCTTATTTTCCTGTTGAGAGGTAATTGATTTATGTTGTTATCAATCCTTGCTGCTATACTCAAAGCCAAGTCTCTCATAAAATATTTTCATTTTCGCATCTTCAACCAAACAGAAAGAAAAAACTGCATCCCTTAAGTTCATAAAATGCCCTTTCACAATTGGTGGTGTTGTATGTCCTGAAACATTAATTCAATTTACAAGTAAGTTCTTCTGTTCTATGGTGTCAGTTCACAATATACTTTCTCATCAAGTAATCATTCTATAGAAACATATAAAATTGTTAGATCTGGGCCACTGGAACATGGTAGCTATTAGTCTTTTTCAGTCTTTTACCTTTGGTTCTAATGCTCAAACATTAGGAGATCATTATGGGATCAATTAAAATCCCTTGGCTTAATTGGATTTCTAGAAAGCTTCTACAGTTATCTTCTGAATAAGCTACTTTGAGGAAAAGGTTATCATTTGTTTGACATCGGTCACTGAACAAACTTCCTTTACCCCCTGAAAACCTACATAAAACTATAGAAAGTGGCTTTATTCGCAAATGGGAAGGTTCAACATTCACATTACAGTAAATATGTTCTCTTACCTACCACTTCATTACAAGAGAAACACAGTCTTTCTGCCTATCCTAAAATATGCACTTAATTGCTTAAAAAAGAAAAGTTGACTGGTCTGAAGAAAAGAGGAATCATTTCATATGTTATTGAAAAGAAAATTGCTCTTCTCAAGCAGCACAAACTATGCATGTTTAGTACTACATATTCCTAACTAACTGCACTCTCTCTACATTAGCATGAATTTTAAACAAATTTTCTCCCTCCAAAAAGGCGGTGCTACATTTTAAACTCAAGAACTGTGTTGAAAACCCTTTAAAACCCAATATATTTTCTATACCATAGAAAGTGTACACTACTTTTAATTCCTATTAAACTTAGTGCAGATTTACATACTTCACGTGTTCATTGCCTCAACACTTGTATAAATATATGATCTAAGAATGATCGATATGGAGTAAAGATTTTAGATCTAATTCAGGGGGATTCAGAAAGCTAAATGATTCTGCTTGTTCTGAAGACATTGATTTTCAAGTGTGTTCACGCTTGTTCAAATGCATGGCTATGGGATTGGTTGTGGGATCAAAAGATCACCACCCCTAGATCACCCTCTTCTCAAAATATTATCCTGCTCTATGACAACTATAGACTTTTCAGTCTCAAAGCCATTCAAATAAGCCCTTAGAAGGTATGAACATATTCAGTCCCTCCTACATAGATTCCAAAGTCAAATTCCACTTTGAAATTATATGGACCATCTGATAATTCATAAAAGAATACCCAGATGCCCCATGTAAAGATGTCTTCAGATTACAAATCTTCCAAATACTTAGAGCATTCCAGAAACCATGGGCTACAAGTATAAGAATCTGGAGGGCATAAGGTTGGAAATGACTTATCCAATTTGAAAGTACTACAATGAGAAGCTTCTTCACACTCAACTTCTACATCCACGTTCCCACTTTTGCCTAAATGCCATTCAGAGCCATTTCAAAGTCCAGTTGTTAATAAAGAAACCAAGTATCTCGGCTAATCCAATCTCATTTCCCACTTAGCTGCTTTGAGTCTAAAATAACCTTTCACCTTGGAAACACTGCACAGAAAATTCTCTACCATGAGCAACCAAGGCATCTGCTATCATAATAAATCAAGAAAGTGCATTGTTTAAATGCAGTCTATCTAAATCCAGAGTTTGGCTCTGATACGACAGTTTGGAGAGTTTTTAGGCTGCAAGCTCATTTAAAATCAGAACATGCTCCATAGTAACTTGCTTGCAGCCTTATTAATACCTATTAAGCAGGTTTTCAGATTTTAGTAGTATTCTCTTACACTGATTAACATACTTTTCAAAGCCCAGAGATGCTACTGTGTACCTTCAAGGCAGATCATACAGAAATAGCAATAGCACTTAGATTTATATACCACTTCAAAGTGCTTTATAGCCCTCTCTAAGCGATTTGCAGAGTCAGTATATTTTCCCCAACAATCTGGGTCCTCATTTTACTGACCTCGGAAGGATGGAAGGCTGGGTCAACCTTGAACCTGATGAGAGTCGAATTGCCAAATTATAGGCAGCCGGCAGGCAGCAGAAGTAGCCTGCAGTACTGCATTCTAACCACTGCACCACCACTACCATGCACTTTGCTATGCAAAACTGAGTACTTCTGATGAATAAAGTACAGGCAGTCCTTGACTTACGACCACAATTGAGCCCAAAATTTATGTTGCAAAGTGAGAAATTTGTTAAATGAGTTTTGCCTGGCTTCCCCATTGACTTTGCTTATCAGAAAGTCAAAAAAGAAGACCACATGACCCGGGGACACTGCAACTATCATAAATATGAATCAATTGGCAAGCATCTGAATGTGAATCCTGTGATCATGGCAATGCTGCAACCGTCATAATTGAAAAATGGTCATAAGTCACTTTTTTCAGTGCTGTTGTAACTTTGAACAGTCATTAAATGAACTGTTGTAAGTCTAATGTAGCCATTAGTTATTTTGGACAGATCCTGACGGAACCGCTACTGCTGCAGGAGAGCCACAAGGATGTAAGAATTGGATAGAACTCAAAGGCCTGTTGATTTCCTGGTCAATTAAATGCTCAGAGATATAACAAGATACTTGTACTCTAAAGCAGATGTCTCCGTCCCCTTTTCTACTGGTGGAAGACACAACTTTTGGGAACACAATTCTAGGTGCTCTTATAATATGGAATGAGCAGAATAGGCTCCCCACTCATAAAATGGCTGCCAAGACGTTATCAAGCACCATTTTACCTCCATCTTCTCTAGACCACTCTGACAGGAAACTCCTTCCTTCACTTCTCACCTTTTTTTTGTTTTGAGCCAAAAGGCACACTTTCAAATATATCACTGGGTTGTAGCTGCACATAATTTTTATTAACCCCACAAGGGCTTTCAAAGGGTGCACTTGGAAATTTAAGATAAACCTGGAGGCCAGTGTTTCACTTTGCAGCACGCCATTTTAATATTTTCAAAATATTAAAAATTGTGCAATCTGGTAGGTGCCAGGAAAATGCTTACAGTAAACTGGAAGCCCCATATGTCAAATTCTAAAAATAGCTTATAAACAATGAGATACCAGCAATTCAGCCCTTTTTTAAATACATACTGTACTGTATATAGATTGCTAAATATCCAGCCTGGGTGAATCCCATTCAGATCAAGCATTAAATTCAATTTCAGGAGGAAAACATCTTGAAAGAAGCCCCAAATTAAGGGCCATTAGAAGAAATAGGAAATGGATTAAAAAGAAGCATTAGAACAGATCCACAATATTTGCAGGGCAGTGGGTAAATTCAGAAATGCATCTTGTAGGCTATCATTAAATATCTGGCTTGCAGGAGACTATGCATTAACACATTTGCTATAATGAATACTGACCATCCCATCACGAAACAGTTATCTTCCAAGGCAGATCAGTAGAAAAGAAAGATAAAGTCTAGGATGCAAAACTCAAAGCATTACTTTTCTAGCCATGTTTCTCTAACAGCAAAAGATTCCTTTCCAGAAGTTAAACTGTTGTAGCCCAGAAACAAGTAGTTCAGTCTGGAAATTGTGTAAAATACATAGGTGTCCCAGGACTCAAATCATATGACTAGTTTCATGAACAATAACTTCACTTCGGCAAAATACAATGCGATGCTCAGAAGGGGATACAAAGGCTATAACATTCATACATCACATCAATCCCTAATTTGCCTTACTTTGGATTTAACACACTCTGAACAGTGGTGGGTTGTAAATGATTTTGCTACCGGTTTGGGTGAGCACTTGCGCGCGACGCTTCTGCACATGCACAGAAGCGTCCCGGCGGGTTGGTGGAGCCTCCCATTGCCGGCGCTACCGGTTCTAAGAACCGGTCCGAACTGGGAGCAACCCACCGCTGACTCTGAAGTCAACCAGTGTGTTTTATTTAACAAACTTATGACTTTAAAAATCCTAGCCTGGCATGTGCGAAGCAAAGAAAAAACATATCCTTCATGCTTACTCGGAAACACCGCCATAGTTTTAATATTCTCTTTTTAAAAAACTAAAGCAGTATTTTAAATCTTTCTCAGGTATATATCAGTGTATATGTGAATATTAAGAGCATACAAGCTTCAAGGTGAAGCACCATGGGCAACTAGGAGCTGATTTCATATTGTGCCTCTACTTTTAACAAAAAGATTGGATGGATGTTTTCAAATACTCATGGTTCTCTTGTAAGTTATTTCTGGAAAATTGATGTCCAGTGGAAGATAGCTTTTTAAAAAATAATCTGAGCTGAGCAAACACATTCCACTAACCCTCTGTTAGCCCCAACACTTCCTGAAATGCATTCAGGATGTTCTCCCTTATTCTAACTACAGAATAGAGTTAACCATATAAGAAAGGGTAAGAAAATATCAAAATGGAGCATCAGCAGAAACTGGCCATTTTTAGCTTCCAAATTTTTTTCTGGTGGCTGTAAAAGACCTAGAAGATATCCTTAGTAATAAGTGATTTTAGTAGTGGATGGTTGAGAGCAGGAGTGTCAAACTGGCGGCTCAGTGACCAGATGTGTCGCGTGCAGGCCACACCCACCCTGGCTCCGCAAAGGCAAAAAACATCCTGATGCGTCACGATAGGTCACGTGACACGATCGAGTTTGACACCTGTGGTTTAGAGCATACAATCCCTTCCACTTAATTTTTCTTAATTGAAATATTTTATAATTGGTAGAGAGGGCAGAAGCTGGGTAGATAGGAAATAAAATGTGAGTAACTAGTAAATATATAGGTACCTCAGCATAAGATGGATAATTTGCAGAAGAGTCATACAAATAAATACTTGATTTAACAGACCCCCCTTTAATGGATTTTAGATTTAAGAGAAAAAATAAGCTAGATCTAAGTTTTTTCCATTTTTGGGAAACAACATTTTGGAAAATAACATTTTTCACTCCAAACAACGGATAACATTTTTCACTCCAAACAACAGATATTTGGAAAATAACATTTTTCACTCCAAACAACACAATATGAAAAATGTTTGCTGCTCCCCTTCAAGCTAGGCATTCACTATCTCTTGCAAAGTAGCTTTTCTCCTATCCATGCATGAATTTTGACTCAAATAATTCATCAATTAAAAGACACCCCTTTCCCCTGTGGCTATTAAACTGTGGGTTTACTGAAATATATTCATGTCCTCCAGCAACATAATCTAGAAGTAAATTCATTTTACTTATTTGCACCTTTTGTACAATCATTGCACTAAATACAATGAAAAATATGGCTGCATACATTCTAAATAACTACCAAATCACTCCAGAGTTGAGTCTCATGGGAGAGAGATTTTCTAGGTAGATTTTCAGTACTCATACTTCCGGACTTAATAAAATCCTGGTTTTGGCACAAAAATGAGAATGTGTTTTCCTTCTGTGCCCATTTTTAACACAGGAAGAATAATGTAGCATAACACCTGTCAGTAGACTAATGACAATGTGCTTTGAGATGTCAAGAAACTTCACCTGGCAATATTGTCAGAGGCCCAAACATCCTTCACTGAATCTTTTGGACCTCTTTCTGTGGTTTCTCTCAAAATCTCCTCCTTTATGTAAAGCAGGTTATTTCAGCTTGCAGATTTCTGATATTTCCTAAAGCAAAAGGTTTTCTAAAACAATTACACTGCTTTCACATTACAGGAGATGATTGGCAGTAATGTCTCCAGAAAAAAAAGGTATCAAATTAATCTGGACAGAATGTATCTTAAAGGCAACCTAAATGTATTTTAAGGGAACAAATACATTTATTTAAATTCGACGTGTGGCGACAATAGCGCTTTCAAAAGATTTCACGATGATTCAGATTGGTTAATCAAGAATCTATTTCATAGTGTGAGTAGGGTACATACTCTATGTCTGAAATTTTATATTCAATGAATTCTCTTTTCAACTCTCCTAACACATCATGATCCTCCCTTGCTTTGGGTACAAGCTATCACTCATTTTCTTTTCCAATTAGCAGGAACAAAACAAAACAAGCAAACAAACAAACAGAAACCTAGCTTACAATTATGTTTCTGGTCCTGACAGCCAGAACACAAACACAGAAATTAGCAAGTATCAAGAGAGCTAGATTGCTGTGGCTTAACAATGCTCTACCTTTCCCCTTTCAGGGACAGAGGTTGCAGGGAAAACAAGCTTGGTGGTCTCAGATAGAGTCCCAGGAGGGCATTTGTCCTGAATTACTGCTACTTCTGCAAATAGCCAGAGACAAAGCATGTCACTGACTGGCACTCAGAGGCTGATATGGAACACCTAACTTCTCACACTGACAGCTCAGTGTTATTTGACCTACCTGGACTGGGATGGCCAGTTAAGAGAGACATAGTAAATAAGTATTACTTAGAACAGGACTATCGAAAAGAAGCCAGAATGTTTAATTTTTTTTCTCTCACTCACCAAAAGTGATCCAGTCCAGTTCTTCCCCCCCCCAGCTAACTTCCACTGAAAAGAACTGTTATATACACAAAGAGAAGGATTACTATAACCACTGCTTGCCTCTATAAACAGTTTGTGCTCTGAACTGTAAATTACTTTAAAAAAAAGAAGATGCAGGCTTCTTTTGAATGAAATGTTTTTTCCTTTATAGTGTTTGCCATGGTTTTGATCTGGAAACTCTTATCAACAAGTCTCCTGTCAAATCCCTATCAAATCACTGTTCCTTACATAGATGCATCGAATTTAGGCATGAAAGCTGGCTGGGTGACTTTGGGCCAGTCACTTTCTCTCAGCCCAACTCACCTCATAAGGTTGCCGTAATGGGAAAATAGGAGGAAGGAGTATTAGGTATGCTTGCCACCTTGAGTTATTTATAAAAATTAAAAAGGTGGGATAAAAATAAAACAAATCCCATCACCGTTAACTAACTGTACTTCGAGCTAACATGATGTTTGAATATTTTATAGGCAACAAAATATACAGTAGGTTATTTTGATTAACACAACATTTGATTAGCAAAAGGGATTAACATTAAAGGAGTTTTCCAATCACTAAACATGGTTTGTGTTTTTCTCTCTTATAATCATGGACAATTAGGGTTCATCATCATGTTCCACTAAGTATGGCCTAAATACGCCTTGCTAACCTTCATTAAAGGACATGTCTTCATGATATTTCCTCTGCTTCAGTGGTGAAATCTAAAAATTTTTACTACCGGTTCTGTGGGCGTGGCTTGGTGGGCATGGTGTGGCTTGGTGTGCATGGCTTGGTGTGCATGGCAGGGGAAGGATACTGCAAAATCCCCATTCCCTCCCCACTCCTGGGGGAAGGATATTGCAAAATCTCCATTCCCACCCCACTCTGGGGCCAGCCAGGGGTGGTATTTGCCAGTTCTCCGAACTACTCAAAATTTTCGCTACCGGTTCTCCAGAACCTGTCAGAACCTGCTGGATTTCACCCCTGCGTCTGCTTCATTCCCAGCCCAATGAGCAGATAGTTCAGTTTTTAGTATCCATTAGAAGTAAGGTTTTGCCTCTTTTTCCAACTCAATCTTGCCATGAGCATAATTTGGCATATTTCACCAATGCAGCCAAAAGATTAGGATCTATACAGCTCCTATTAGCTGTTGTGGGCACATTTAAGCCTAGGTACTTTTCTTCACTTCACTACACTACACTCTGCTTGGGACACAGCCAACTCCTCTCGGCCACTAGGTCTGGGGACTAGCCCCAAAATAAGATGGCAGCTGCTGTACAGAGGGACAAGTTGAAGTTACATGTTCCACCTCTCAAGACTTTCTTCTCGATATTTTTGTATACCTCCCCAAAATGTTATCCCTTTTTTTGGCAGGAGCAAGGAGAGCTATTTTTAAACATGGATATGTGCTTGAAAAACAGCTCTCTCTGGTTTTCCCCCAGCCCCCAAAATGGATGACAGGTAACAAAGATAACATAGTAAAATTTCAATTCACCTCCAGCCCTGCCCTCTGCATGTCACCTCTTTTCCTGGCCACAAGGATTCAAGAGAGGTATTTTTAAAACATGGATCTAGAAGATTGTTTGGACTGAGGGAAAGCAGATTTGTGAAAAGAACCCTTAATATTGATGAAGCACCTTTCACGTACTTGTGTTAATTGCCTTAATAATCCTTTGAACAACTCAGCAAGGTACAGTATACCACACTGGAAATAATTTCATCTTCTCAGCAATGCACTAAGAAAATAGTAATTCATCTAATAAATGTATGCTTTAGAGAAGAATTAAACTTTTGATTCACTGTTTGTGTTTTATCCATAACCTCACAACAAAGTGTTCCTAGTAATACAGACAATAACTTATTAAGTTAAGGAATGAAGACCGGCCTTGGACTCCATCCTCTTCCCAGCTGCATGCTTTATGGCTCATCTGTGATTGTGTGCTGAAGCCACCAAGCTGTATCTGAAACAGGAGCTTAACCAAGCTGACTAGCATGGAAATTAAAATCACAGGTTTCTCAACTTAGATGCAATGTTCCCTGTAACATCAGAAAACAGCGCGCGGCAGTTAGAAACTGCCGCGCGGCGTTCTCTTTTCATGTGCGTGGCCACACAGGCGCGCAGTCTCTGCCATTAGAAAATGCTGCGCAGAAGTTAGAAAATGCCGTGCGGAAGTTAGAAACTTCCATGTGGTGTTCTCTCGTTACGTGCGCAGCTGCGTGGCCGCGCAGCTTAGAGGGAACAGTGCTCAGATGCAAACAGCCCAGTACAGGTAATCCTCGATTTACAACAGTTCGTTTAGTGAAAGTTACAACAGCACAGAAAAAAAGTGACTTATGATCCTTTTTCACAGTTACAACCTTTGCAGCATCTGCATGTGATCAAAATTCAGATGCTCGGCCACTGGTTCATATTTAAGATCGTTGCTGTGTCCCAAGGTCATGCGTTCCTCTTTTGCGACCTTCTGACAAGCAAAGTCAACGGGAAAGCCAGATTCACTTAGCAACCTGCTTACTAACTTATCAACTGCGGTGATTCACTTAACAGCTGAGGTAAGAATGGTCGTAAAATGGGGCAAAACTCACTTAACAAAAGTCTCACTTAACAAAACATAAATTTTGGGCTGAATTGTGCTTGTAGGAGGAGGACTACCTGCAGTTTTAACAAGCCACAAAAAAATTGTCAGAGTTGCTACACAAGCATGAGGGGTGAGTTCCAACATAGCTGCACATTTCTCAATTTAATAAACCGTCATTTATAAAGCTGAGTTTCATCTAACTTAGCCCAGGGTGGATATAGTGTTCTATAAGAGGCTGCTTTTCTGGAAGCATGACTTAGGCTTTTAGCTATGGCCAGCTGCCAGCACGGCTGGCCATAACAATTGATATGATTACAAAATAGTTGAGACTCTCAGGCACGACATAGGTATCTCTGTTCAAGGACAGAGAACATCCTTGAAAGTTTTATGTGTCACTCACCAGCATAATGAAACCATTAAAAAGGCTGCATGACCTTTGAGAAACAGTCACTCGGCTGGGTGTGGTGTATTGTATACGGATACTTCACTGTTGTCCGGCAGCCTTGTCAGGCACCATACAAAACACTCAGCGTTCCTACGTCAGTGCAAGGGAGCATGATAATGAATTGAGTCAGTCTTTACCAAGAGACAGCCAGGTGAAGTCAGCCGTCAATCTGTTCCTTGGCAGAATAGAGCAGATGTTTTCAGGGCCCCAGGAAAAAGGGGAAGGGAAAGCCCCACTTTTTCTCATGGTTTCAACTAAAAAGGCTTAACAACTGTAGAATGTTAGTAGTGTTTTCCCTTGTGAAGTTGGTGGCCTTTCTATTAACATATACATTGAAATTTTATCCAGCAAATTAACATTTTCCAGAGCTAAATTGATATAATTAAACCAGATGTCAAAAGACAACACGCTTAGAACATCACTAATATTCAACATAAATGCCTTTAAATCTGCTTTCAAAAGCTACCCAACTGGTGGAGGAGTTTCTATTTACTATTACTCATTTTTGTTCTGTTTAATATTGGGTTATAAACATCAGATACACCTAGGTTTAATGATATTTTTTTGGTACAAGTTCCTACACAATCTGGGATTCTGAATATTAAAATGCAGGACTTTTAAAGTGCCCAACAATAGAAATCACATTTTGAAACTAAAATTAAGCCAAGCATCAACCAGGGGTCCCAATGGTATAAATGCATCTATGCCAATTTATTTCTCACTCCATGTAATAAAATATATGCTACATCAAAGTAGGACCTCATGGATTATATACAATAGTAGTGCTCCTACTGGTAATAGAAACTTTATTTTTATCCTTGCAGAAGTAAAAAATCCATTCCTTTGATTCTGTTTGCAAACGATTGGGCAACAACCAGAACAAGCAGCAACTAGTTGTAGTAGCTTCATTAAGCTAGATTTTATTTGCTGGAGTTGTTTTGCTTAGTACTTGTACAACTGGAAGTGAAATACTGCCACCTCTTGCACTCTTTCGGGTACTCTGATACAGCCTTCAAGGAGATAGCTTGTAGAAGGAGGCATTGCTAGAAAAGTGGGTTTTCTAAATATAGCCACTATTATGGATCACCTATGTATGCTTCCTGCAACATAAATTTATTTTTCTTGTTAAATAACAGTAAGTGTATGTTGAATACTGATTACATATTTTAAACGAGAAATTAATTTTGCATCACCAAGTTCCATATAGAGGAAATTTGCTATATTTCTGTCCAACAATTCTTTGTTTTCAGTTAGATGTGTGTATGTGTGCACATATGATGAAACAAGGTTTAGTCATAAAATGTTAATCCTTTCAAGACTTTATACAACAGATAACACTAGGAGGGTCATTGTACAAACCATGAGGAATCTGAATTTGATAGCAACTAACTCAACAGCAGGGAGAATTGTACACTATACACTTGTTTGATTTGCCAGAAACACAACACATCGAAAAAGGAAGGCAGAATGAAGTCAACATTGTCAAGAAGGTGTTATGGTATTCTTTCATAACTTAGACTTGAATAACAGCACCTCTGCAATAAAGACTCATCCAATAAATATCAAAACTCTCCTTCCATGCAACTCCATTGTTGCTCTTGGAAAATCACCTTTCTTAAGCATAGCTAGTCCTCAAAACATTGCTTAAAAACTGCTCTTGAGTCCTCCTACTTAAATGGAAGAAGAGTAGAAAAGAATTATATTCTAATTAAAATCCAATTTTCAAGCAACTTATGACATATGTCACAAAGAGCAAAACCAATAAACATGAACCGGAAGGTCAAAGATACAGCTCAAAGCACATAAATTTGCCACATGCACAATTTGGAAAATAATTAGGTTATGAATCATTTGATGGAGGGGTTGTTAATTCTCCTTTTCATGTTTTTAATTGGAGATTGTTATATATGGCACTGAAACACAACTGCCTTTATCCAGTAGTGGGTTCTAAAACCCTTTACTACCGGTTTGCGCTCGCACTCGCATGCGCATGCAACACTTCTGCGCATGCGCAGAAGCGTTCTGGGTGGGTGGGCGGAGCCTCCCGCCGCCAGTGCTACCGGTTTTAAGAACCGGGCCAAACCAGGAGCAACCCACCACTGCCTTTATCCTTTTGTATGCTAAAAGAGGCAAAGTTTGATTTAAAACTATGTAGTAACCCCTACATGTGGTTATTTTACATTCTAGCATACGTACAAATTCTATGCATCTGCACTGTTCCAATAGGCACCACACAGACAGCCAATAAATTGGGTGCCTGACTCAATTAATATATGCTACTCGACCCATTTCTTCAATGTATACTGCTGTGCAACTGACCGTTGAAAATAAAAGACAAGATACTATCTACTCTCTCTTGTGGACATCACAGATGCCTGCCTGTGCTGAATGGCATAGAGAAAAGAGGGATGACAGCAAAAAGAAAAATCCTTACTTTTAGACCAGGAATGGTCAGCATTTCTCAGCCTGGAGGCTGTACTTCCTTTTGCTTTGTTACTGAGCACTTCTGGGGGAATGACTCCTGGTATCATGATGTCGTTGGAGTAGATGAGACCAACGTTTTCTTAATATTTTTTCAATACTGTAGGACAGCGGTTCCCAACCTTTTTGTGATCGAGTACCACTTGGAGGTCCCGTACAGTCGCCGCGTACCACCTGGTTCCAGAGAAACTAAATTCGATCAGATATCACTTTATTTCCATAATTGTACCGTTCCTTTTTTGGGCCCGCGCATCCAGCAACTGGATTCTCGGGCCGCTGGGACCAGGTGGGTGGCATGTGGCAACAGTTGCAAATCGTTGCCAGATTATCTTGTGTTAGGCAGTAAACATTTTTGTGAAGTAAAAAATAACTAACTAAAAATCGTTCATGACCCCGAAAGTGTTCGCGTAGCACCTGGAAGGCCCTCGCGTACCACTAGTGGTACACGTACCACAGGTTGGGAACCACTGCTGTAGGACTTTGGGCGGGGGCTAATCCCTTAACTTTGTAGAAACCTTTGAGTTCCTGTTTTGTTCCTTTATATTTGCCCAACCCAACAGAATAAGAAGCAACTTACGTTGGAGGTGGTTAAGAGGTTTGTTAAGACATGCTATGGATATCTGAAGCTTTGCAGTTCTGAAGGCAACCAATTTACTCCTTCAAAACCCCTAAGAACAAACTTTTGTCCTCAGACACATTGGAGAGTCCACCCCCTGCTGCCATCAAATGAGGTGCTGAAGGGCATGCAGTCTGCCCACCATTGCTCCAGTCAAGGGCTGCCTAATGAAGATTATGTTAACGCCTGCATTTTAACAGTTGGGTGCTTGTTTAGAACCATCCGAGAAGCCGGGAATGTAGGATCCCGTGCATTCAGATAAAGCTGTTCAGATAAAGTACCGCAATGCATAATTAGCTAAAAAAACTGATGTACAACCAAGCATTTGGCCTTATTACTAAATTGAGTATGCTGTGATTGGATGCGATGAATGCCAAAAAAAAAGAGGGGCTGGAGTAGAGTGTAATACTGCATATTACAAGGGTTGCCAACACTTGCAGGCTAATCTGAATTTTAAAAAGACACACCACACACACCAGTATATGCTTGCTACTCCAACCTTTGACAGACAACAAAGAACAGGAACAGGCCTGGCTTTGTTTTTGTTCAGGCTAGAGCTGAAAGGAAGGACTTCTGCAAGTCCAGCTTGACCTTCCCCTTCCAAAGAATCCTTGAAACTTCAAGTGTAAGGTCTTACAGACAGAGAGGAATTGGCCTTACCTTTACAAGCACATGCTTTGATTTTAATTTCTTTCCCTTGTAACGTCTTCATTAGCTGAAAGGGAAATGTCTTTCCCTACACATATACACATAATCATCCAGGTCTTTTTAAACCTTTATTATTGCTCTGAATATGAATAAGCACACAAGAGTATTTTCCTCTTTAAAAATTTTCTGCAATGAGCAGAAAAAAAGGTGATTAAAATTTTGAGTTTAGAAAGTTACAGACAGACTAAGGATCCAGATAAGTTTGAAATAAGGTGAGGGAGTTATAAGAATACTTCCTGTGGAAAAATGCTTTTATTTTGAATTCTTTAAAATGCTTTTATTTTTAATTCTTTTTTTAAAAAAATAGTAGGATAGGACTTTGAAGGTTGGACACTAGAAGGATTTAGATAGAAGGAATTAAAGATTACAATTAAAGAAAAAGAACACTTACATTTGACTTACTAATTCAGAATGGAGCAAAATATTTTAACATTTAACGTATTGAAAGATACTTTTGAACAATGTAAGCCAAAGTTAATTTTAAGAGTGTCTGCCTCTAGAGATAGGCTGTATTTTAACAATGTTAGGGAAGAAGAACAAAACTTTGACTGATCTGAAATTTAAAAACAAATAGCTACAACAATGAAATGCAAAAAGATCCTACACCGAACATGCAAAATAAACCAGCAGATGTCTTAATAATTAAAAAGAGATATATAAATAACAGATCAAGAGTGTGACCTGGATAATTTTCTCCTCTATTGGATTTTCAAAAGAGGAGAATTTGAAGAATTTTGTGAGAAGGTTAAAAAAAGAAAAGAAATCAAGTTTTAGGACATTATTTGAAGGGACTAAAAATCAAGATTGTTAAAAGTTAAAGGAAGAAATATAAAGTTGGTTTATTTGATCAAGGTTAAAATACGTATGTTGTCTCTGGTAACACTTTACATTCATACCACTTAGTGACAGAAATTCCAGTCCCAATTATGGCTGTTAGGTGAAGAATACCTGTACTGTAAACCTAAGTCCTTTTGTTTCCAAAACCTAAGTTTTGGAAACAAAAACTAGTTCTAATAATTCTACTATTATCTCGTTAAACAGAAGGGAATCTATGAGAGAAAGGCTCAGCTAAGGCTAAAAAAGTTTCACGAAAATAGATATGAAACAGGTTTGTTCTACTTTGAAACATAAAGACATCCTAAAAAGTGATAAGATGCACTTTTAACAAAGTACAACAGTGGGCAAGAAAAAGTAACAATTTCCACATAGAGGACAGAGTTTCCTTTTTGAAACCAGTCTTATTAAAACCCAGAAACAAACAAAATTCAATGTTACAAAACAAAGCAAAAGAACAGAGGAAGAAAATAAAAAGAGAGAGGCTGGCAATAAAAGAAGACCAAAATAGCAGGGAAAATGAGTGACATTAGAAGGCTTTTTCCTCACCTGGTTTTGAAAAAAAGCCTTGGTGCAAACTAAAAACCAAGTCTCCAAATAACCCATTCTTTAGTTACAATCAGGAAAATAAAAGGCAATCTTAGCAGCATTCAAAAGCTGCTTTTCTAAATATGCAGACACCCCTGGACCAGAGGTGGGATCCTGCCGGTGCGGTTAATAGCTGTTGTTCGGCGCAGAGCCGAAGACGCTGCTGCCATTCGTGGAGCGGGAGCTTTCCCCGGGCGCTTTCCCCGCCCGCATGGATGCCGCCAATTGCGTTCTTTTGCCCTCTGCGCATGCGCAAAGCGTTCCGCATGTGCAGAGGGCAAAAGAACGCAATTGGCGGCATCCATGCGGGCGGGGAAAGCGCCCGGGGAAAGCTCCCGCTCCGCGAACGGCAGCAGCGTCTTCGGCTCTGCGCCGAACAACAGCTATTAACCGCACCGGCAATCAGAGGCAGGAACCCACCTCTGCCCTGGACAAACAATTGTTTGTGGCTTGTAAAATTTTCCTGCCTAGGCGAAAGAAACCAATGTCTCCTCTGAACTGAGTGTGATTCTTGTTATTCAATGGACACATGAACATAGTTTTCTGGGCAATATGATGGAAATGGTTTGTCACTGTGTTATTCCAGGGGTTTCTTTTCCTCTTCAGTTTCAGGAGGTTTCCCAGTAATATTCCATTCAAGTACTAACCAGATCCAGTTGCAGATTTTCACAATCAGCCACAGTTTAGGGACTGACTACCATTTAGAGGGCCTACTTAAGATAAGTCTCCAGTATCCTTGCTATCCATCATCATAGGTTTTGTATCTTGGCTACTGATCAAACTGGCATTTTCAGGATGTTCACTGGGTGACTTCTCAGAAGACAGCTGAGGTAAGCAACCTAGCGTGATGCCTTAAACCAGGGGTAAAATGCTCCCGATTCGCTTTTACCTGTCTGTCGTCGGTGAGCCGATCGCACAGGTAGTGCGACGCTCCGCCCACCCGCCGGGACACCGCCATTTGAGTTATTTTACCCTCTGGGCATGCACAGAACATTTTGTGCATGTGCAGAGGGTAAAAGAACTCAAATGGCGGTGTCCCGGCACGTGGGCAGAGCGCCGCACTACCTGCACGATCGGCTCACCGACGACAGACAGGTAAAAGCGAACCGGGAGCATTTCACCCCTGCCTTAAACCCTACACCAAAGTCGTTTAGAATAAAATGTGTTGCTTTTATTGTTTTGCATATTAATTTGTATAAACTTTCAAGAAAACAACATTTTTAAAAGAAGTTGAGGTTCTGGATTTGAATGCTAAGATCTTGTGTTAGAGCACTGCCATATTTGTAAATTTCAATGGAAATTTGATGGAGACTGAATGCCCAAGAACTACAAACACCTGAATGAACGTTATTAATGCAATTATCATATATATCTCTATTACACATCTATCACAAAAACTTAAGTTACTGTAAATATGCTTTGGGACATAGAATCATTTTCAGAAAACATCCTAGGTCATTTCACACTACCAAATCAAGTAGGTACATCTATTTCAATAAGATTTATATACAGGTAGTCCTCGATTACAACAGTTCATTTAGAAAAAAGTGACTTGTGACAATTTTTCATACTTATGACAGTTGCAGGGTCCCATGGTCATGTGATCCCCATGCAACCTTCTGATAAGTAAAATCAATGGGAAAGCTAGATTCACTTAACAGCCATGTGAACATATGAGGCAACTACATATTCCAGGAAAGATATGGCTGCTTTAAGGAGCTACCACTATACATACCATGCCACCTTCCCGCCCCCCTTGAATGCAAAGCCTTGCAGAGCCATACTATGTAATTATCTACAGCTTTTGGGGGGAGGGGACCAGTTTTTTCCTGCAATATTCTTTATCTGGCAGGGTTAAGAATATTTAAATACACATTTGAAAATCTTGACAATGAACTAAAGACTCGTGAAGCTTAGTGATACATTTTTTCATCCACAGTTAATTATCTTCTTTCCTTAAGTCAAAATTATTACAAATGTTTTCATCACAAAGTTTCCGACAATAGGCTGTAAAAGAGTGCCCAGATTTATAGTATTCCTGTATCTCAGTCCAATCACTGAAAATTTTGGCATAAGTTTAAAGGAGATTTCATAACTTTTATTTATAATATTCTAGATTTTGCATTCTGAAAAGCATAGAGTGCTTAACAAACTATTTTCTTATCCTTGTGTTTATAGAAACACAATAAAATAGAAATACGTAGATAATACTCATAACTTACTTTGAATATCCAGATTAGAATTCCTTTGCCCAAATGAATACCTGTTATGTTCTATAGTGCTCATTTATGTCTGTTGTTACTAATATTCTTTTTCCTATGCTATCAAAAGCATTTGACTTTCAAAAAATTTTATGCGAGCAAAAGCAGTTATATTCATATTACATAATTCTATAAATAATCAAAGTTTGGAAAAAAAAACCTCAATACAATATATGCATACAGGAAGGCTGAATCAGAAACAGGGTATGTAAATTAACATCTTGTGAAGCTCAGTTTTCTCAAATTCCTACTCTGTTATGGTTGCAGATGTACATTATATTTAGGGATGATTCTTAGCAAAGGATCAAGGGAGAATTTGGAGCCAGGGGACCAAATTTTAACACCCTCAAATTTTCTCATATTTTCTCATGATCTGCAGAGATGACTTCAAGTAAGCATATGCTGTACGTAGGTATGCTCAATTTGCAAGATACTTAAAGCCCTACTTGAACAAACAAATGAAATGCTTTTCTTTTTAAGCATGAGATCAAAAACTTATGAACAATTGGGTCAAATGGTCCTAAACGTGAAAAGAAATCAGAAAAAAGTCAATTAAAGCAGCAAATATTTGTGCAATTATCATTGTGATAATTGATAATAGCTATAATCGGCAATAGCGCAGTTCTCTTAGCATGGTTAAATTAATTAACACATGTAGTAGGTCAAGAAGCTATCATCTCCATTCAATCCAGATATTGAATTAAATGGCTTGATTTTCAAAAGCTAAAAGTCTAAAAAACCTGCAAGTCCAAGACAAAACCAATCCTAAATTTTATTGTCAAGAATATGGGAAGGAACAGCTCCCAATATAACTTTAGAACCAATAGCTCCTATCCATCATGATATGAGGCACCAAGTATTTACTATCCAGGAATTTACAGGTCAAAAATTAAGCTGTTAAAAACTGCTATCAAAAGCTAACAGGACATCAACAAAGACACTAGCAAATTATTCAAAGGTCTCAGAATAAGAGCTTAGGTTGCAATCTGATTAAATAACATTTAATTAGTTGCATGAATTGTAGTGGATACCCTGAATTACATTTGCATATGTAAGTGTGCTGATACACAGATATTAGAAAGTGTGCTTTGTTTTTAATTTATACATACATGTCTGCTGCCATCTTCAGTTTTTACAACATATATTCAGGATAGTATTTAAAAAACAAAACTAATACCTGATTAATTAAATCCTCTTTTTATGTCCATAGGTCTACAGCTGCCAGCTGTAGAATAGCAGGCCAGAAAGTGGAAGGGGAGGGAACTCTCTTCATTCATTCACATCTCTTCATTCTTTTTAGGTTATTTTAACAATCTCCCTCCAATCTCCCTCCTACACCAGCTTTTAGATTGGGGATGTGGCAAAAGGCTGTAAGTACTGCCAATCCTTCATATCCTGGACCTTCCATCAATTCTCTTAACCAGCTCTCAAATTCCCAGTGTTATGATTTCCCTGCCAGAAAGAATCAACAAGAACTGGTGAGAAAACAGGCAATCTGATGCTGGATTCCCCTCTTTGAGGTTGGAGTCAGGGTTCCCCGTCTTTGATCTCAGAGAAAGAAAACCTATCAGTCTAATGGCTCTTGGGATGCTATCCAAGTGGGGATAAATAAACAAGCAATCCTTTGGAAAACATAAAGAAAAGGGCAAGTGCGGGTCAGTGTTAAGTGCAGCTTTAGGAATGTAGAGGTTTCAAAATTCATGTAGGATGGATATTCCACCATTTTCATCTAAAACATAGTGCACGAAGAGAAGAACGAATCCTGCCTTATCTAGCACTGTTTTGGTCAACAGCCTTCCACAACGCACATTGAAGGAGATAAAATATATTAATATACTAATATTATATCTCCTTTTTTTAGATGAACAGAGAGGAATCTTGCAGGAGCAGACCATCTCTGTGTTTATTTTCAAAACGTTCAAGCAGTTATTGAAATTCTTAAAAAATAGAATGCCATTTCCAAGACGGAGCATTAGAACTGCATGACTGCTGCCAGCAGCCAGTGATGGAGGATCCTGTGTTAAATCTGCAAAATGCTAGAAGAGAAACCACCAAATCCCAAGGCAAGTTGAAGAGCCTCTTCAGGAAAGGCTAAAAGGAAGGAGAGAGCAACGGAGCCAAATTCTTCAGAATCCAGGGGAAAGGATCCAACATTATCCAAAAGAAAACCTGTGAGCCGCCTCAGGAAGGGCACCCAGCAGGGAGAAGAGAGGGGGGGGTACTGAGGGTAAGGGATCCACATGAACAAAGGACCTCAGGAGTACCTTAGATGGCTATCAAGGGATCCCCAGACTGGAGCCAACAAAAAAGCTGGAACAAGTCCTGGTGGATCTAAGGCTGGTCTTGAAAAGGTAAGCCACAAAATGCCCCCACCCCCACGCCACCCCGGGGAGTCCATGGATGGGAAGGCAAGTTAGGGGAAATGGGGCCAGCCGCTCAGCTGATGTAGATCCGGTGAAAGTCATTGGCACCAAAGGCGGCATTGCACTTGGGGCATTTCCGCTGGCAGGTGTCGTAGCGGGTCTTGACGCAGTCGAAGTCTCCTTCTAAAGGCATTCTTACATTTTAAAAGAGATATGAGTCACCTGACGTTATAAAGTACAGGGCCAGTAAATTGGAATTTTATATATCCAACTCTACTTATGAGACCTAGCTACAGTTAAAGTTAGTGACTTACAACCACAATTTACCCTAAAATTTCTGTTGCTAAGTGAGACAGTTGTTAAGTGAATTTTGTCTCATTTTCGATATTTTTGCCACAGTTAAGTGAATCGCTGAGACTGTTAAGTTAGTAATACGGTTGTTAAGTGAATCTGGCTTCCCCATTGACTTTGCTTGTCAGAAGGTCACAAAAGGTGATCACATGACCCCGGGACACTGCAACTGTCATAAATGTGAGTCAGTTGCCAAGTGTCTGGATTTTGATCATGTGACTATGGGGATGCTGCAATGGTCATAAGCAATGTTCCCTGTAACATCAGAAAACGTCGCGGCAGTTAGAAACTGCTGCATGGCGTTCTCTTTCATGTGCGCGGCCGTGCAGCCTCTGCCATTAGAAAATGCCGCGCGGAAGTTAGAAAATGCCGCGCGGCGTTCTCTCGTTACGTGCGAGGCCGCGCAGCTTAGAGGGAACAGTGGTCATAAATGTAACCATCAATGCCTTTGTAACTTTGAACTATCACTAAATGAACTGTAGTAAGTAAAGGACTACCTGTATACATGTAAAGCAAAACAAAACAAAAAGGTTGGATCAGCAGTTGGGATTCAACACAGTGTTTTTTTTCAACCTTGTCCCAAACATTTGTTGAAACACATTACCTCAAATTATTTAGAATTAAAATTAATTTAATAAAAACAGGTCTAGAATAGCCCAAACACAAAACATAAACCAAACTTTGGTCAGAAAGCAGAATATGTTGCTGTCTTATTGGAAACTTGATAAGGAAAGACAAGAGGGATACTGTTAAATGATATAATCATTAATAGATAGAAAATGAGGACCTTGAGATACAATCATAACATTTATCTGTGTATAAAAGATAGTAAATATTCTGAGAGTATAGTGGGTTTTCCCCCATCCTCACAATAACATTTCTATTAAAAGGAAAATATAGTTTGAAGTTTCCTTTAAGTGCTTTTTTTATTATTAAAAAAATGGTAGTTGAGTTTTCTTGAAGAGAACCAGGAATTCGTGATTCTCATGGGGGTGGGTGGGCTTCAGCTAATTTTAGTTTGCTGTCTCAGCTATTTCACATAGGAAAGTGCATTGTGTGGTCCAAAATTCTATACATCGCAACTTGGGGGTCCTGAGAGGCTGTCCAAAACACTGGGCTGAGCTAGTCTCATTTTGGAAAAGCAAGCAAAAAGCAGAAACAAGCCCAATTGCTGCATGAAAGGGACACTACCAGAAAATCCCAAGACCTTATGCATTCAGGTAGTCTCTGAATGCAAGCTCCTTCTGAATAATATTAGAAGGTTTGGATGAAATATCCTCAATATGCTGATGGCAGCCAGTTTTTATTGCTACTCTGGGTCCAGCAGGAGATATCTAGATGTCCTGGCTTTGAGACAATGTGGAACTATATGGAGAGAAACAAGCTTAAGACTTTATCACTCCAAGACTGAAATGATGTTTGTAAATAAATGATGTGGCATCCTAAGACCATAGATCCCAACAGTTACTCTGGACAGAATTGCACTTCTCCTGAAGGAGTCTGTGTCTGCAATTAGGGAATCCCCCATTAACAGCAGATGGGAGGCTGTGGCTGGAGAGGGCTTTTCCCAACTTCAGCAGGTATACCCAACTTGGATCAGGAAGAGTAACTCACATCTTAATCACCAATAAGCCAGACTAATGTAATATATTTCATATAGGGCTGCCTTTGGGTATCACCTGGAAGTTATAGCTGGCACAAAATGCAGCAGCTAAAGTGCTGATGAATCAGCCCCATCAGTACAGCATAATACTATTTTAAGTCACTGGTTACCAATAGGCTTTTAGGCACAACCGCATGTGCAGTGGATACCTGAATGTAACCTTTAAAGTCATTTATGGCACAGTACTGGGTTACATCAGGCAATACCTTACTAGAATAGAGTCTACCCATCCCATTCATTCATTCATTACAAGAAGGCTTATTAAGGGTCTCCCTTCCTGCTAAAATGCATGTGGTGTTAAAAAAACAACAACAGAGGGCTTTCTTGGGAACAACCCACACACACTTTATTGCATACTCTCCTCTTCCATTAATTACACATAGCTTCCTTGCTCTTTAGAAGCAAGCTAATCAGTCTTATTCTAGCATTCCTTTAGTCCAAGCTTATTAGGCGAACTATGATGGATTAATTAAGAATTTGCCATATTAGTTGAGGTTTGTCATATTTGACTCTTTTTTCTTTGGTTTGTTGCTTGCTACTCAGATTCTTTCAGAATAGGAGCAGGAGGGAAATGCTGCACATAAATGATTTTTTTAAACTATCTGGGTCCACGTGCTCACAGAAATAAATTTTATGTCCTAGACTGGTAAAATCATATTTTTCTTTTCCGAATTTTTTTTCTTACAACACAAACACCCGCAGACAGCTATGAGAGTTAGCATAACACCTCTTGACATTCATGATTTTCATTGGATTTGAATATGAGACAGAAAGGATAAATCTCAGTCCACCTTGCTGTGGACTGTGAACCCAATAATAATTGTGAAGAGAATTGTGAGGAAAATAGGATGGATAGATCTGACAAAATCCCCAAGTATCATGTAATCAAGAAGCATATATGACTCCTGGTCATGATATTTTATTGGGTCAGGTAATATTCAGATCAGTGGAACAACAAACTTTCAAAATGAACTGGTTTCTTCTCCAGACTCAGTTGCTTAAAGTTCCATTGGCTTGAACTAATTCAATATATTACCACACAGACATTGCCTGGAGCAAATTAAATTGAAGATCTAAGCTAAGTACAGTATATAGGCAGATTATTCTTAATAATGCCAATTCGAAATTCTAGGGTTTGCAGTCCCAACTCATCTGGAGGAAACCATTGTGGGCAGCTGCTAGGTACTCTAATATTAATTGACAGACAAGTCAGAAATAGTACTGGAAATGAATCTTTTTTTTAAAAAAAGTCACAGTAGTGGCTATCTACATGTTAGGGAATGGGGACACTGGTTGCTTGGCAGGAAGTCTTTGAGGATAATCCTATTCAGTTTGATTTAGTCATCCGGTAAGGACTGAATTTGTCACCATAAAACTCACAACCAAGTAGAGAGCATGAAAAACCTTTCCATCTTATTTCCGTTTCTCCACACAGTAATGATCAAGAGAAGGACACTCTGTAAATTTGCTTTATTGACAATTACAAAAACTCTGAAGGTCAGAGTTTTAAACTTCATTTAAAAAAAAACATGAGAATGCATTTTGTTTAAAAAGTGGCACCTTTAATGTGTCTAACCAGATGTGTGCAGGGACAGTGCTAATATTCTGAAAGTTTCAAAAATACTAAAACTTCAACAATGCTATTCCTGTTGCCGTACCACTTATGGGGCCCTACCTGGAGCAAGACCAAACTTGTGACTATTCATGTCATCATCCCAACTTTGCTCCCATTCTACTGGTTTTCTGCAAGCTATTAAAGTCAGAGTAATTTTGGAGAAGCTGGGGAAATGAACTGATACCATCAGACTGACTATTATATTGCTTCTGATGGTTATTTATTTATACATACATACTGTACATACATACATACATAAGGTAAAGGTTCCCCTCGCACATATGTGCTAGTCGTTCCTGACTCTAGGGGATGGTGCTCATCTCCGTTTCAAAGCCGAAGAGTCAGCGCTATCTGAAGACATCTCCGTGGTCATGTGGCCAGCATGACTAAATGCCAATGGCACACGGAATGCTGTTACCTTCCCACCAAAGGTGGTCCCTATTTTTCTACTTGCATTTTTTACATGCTTTCAAACTGCTAGGTTGGCAGAAGCTGGAATAAGTAACGAGAGCTCACCCCATTACGCGGCACTAGGGATTCGAACTGCTGAACTACCGACCTTTCGATTGACAAGCTCAGCATCTTAGCCACTGAGCCACCACATCCCACATACATACATACATACATACATACACACACACACACACACACACACACACACACACACACACACACACACACACAGACACACATTCATACATGTTCATCATCATTTCAGCCATTGTCTATCCTCTGCAAGGATGAAGGCCTCTTCCGCATGTTTCCAACTAATAGAGTCCTGGGCTTTCTTTTGCCAATTGGGCCCACAACACAGGTAGTCTTCAACTTACAACAGTTTATGTTGTAAGTTGAGCATTTAGTGACCACTCAAGATTACAACATCACTGAAAAAAAGTGACTAATGACCATTTTTCACACTTATGTTTGTTGCAGCACCCCATGGTCACATGATTTACATTCGGACGCTTGACAACTGGCTCACATTTATGACGGTTGTAGTGTCCTGGAATCATGTGATCCCCTTTTCTGAGCTTCTAACAAGTAAAGTCAGTAGGGAAACCAGATTCACTTAACAATCGTGTTACTAATTTAACAACTGCAGTGATTCACTTAACAAATGTGGCAAAAAAAAATCATAACATGGGGCAACTTAACAAATTTCTCACTTAGCAACACAAAATTTTGGGCTCAATTATGGTCATAAGTTGAGAACTACCTGTACTCGCTGATGTTGTCGATCCATCTTGTTTTAAGTCTCTTTCATGGACACTTTTTATCAAGTAGATTCTATGACTGCCTTGGTCCACCTGCCATCAGTTCTTCTTGCTATGTGACCAGCCCATTTTCATTTCAATTCTTTTATTCTCTTGATGATATCATACACTTTCGTTTGTTCTCTAATCTATGTACAGATCTTTCTATCTTGTCTCTGCACCTCTCATAGCTTTTGTATTGATTGTGAGGTTAGTGTCCATGTTTCACCGGCGTATGTTAGAGCAGGTAGCACACATTGATCGAAAACTTTTATCTTCAGGCATAGGGGGAGGTTGTTCTTGAAAATTATGCTTATTGTAGTTTGACGAATGCATGCCAACCACATTTAACATGCCGTTCAATTTCCTTTACTGAATCACCTTCCATTGAGATCCATTGGCCAAGATATATGTAGTGATCTACTATGTCTAGTTCTTCTCCAGATATTAAAAAAAATCTTTCTTTCATGAAAGTGAGCCATTGATTATTGAACAAATCAACTCAGAGTTCTCATTTGAGGCACAAATGACTAGGCTCAAATCATCCTACTTTGGACATATTATGCAAAAAACACAGCTCTTTGGAAAAGGTTCTAAGAACAACCAACAACCAAGGTGGATGAATTCAGTTGCAGTGGCCATCAGTGCACCATTGAGAGACTTGAAAGACCAGATGTAGAACATGAACAGGCTGAGCCCGAAGGAGGAGTTATGCATCATCATTCTCGAGTCCTTTGCACCCACAAGAGATCTAAGTCCAGCCCACCTTGCATTCCGTTGACTCTTATCTAGCACCTATTTGCCTTGATCATTAGTAGATCAGATTCTTGTAGAAACTGTTAGCATGCATTAAACCTGTATTCATTTGAACTGCCTTGATTTCTTGCACCTGACACCAAGTTAGGGATATAATATCATCATGGAAAAAATCTACATGATGGCTAGTAGTTTAAACCAGGGGTCTCCAACCATGGCAACTTTAAGACTTGTGGACTTCAACTTCCAGAATTCCTCAGAATTCCTCAGGGAGTTGAACTCCACAAGTCTTAAAGTTGCCAAGGTTGGAGACCCCTGGTTTAAACCACCCCGATGGCACATAATCAATCAAAAAATGAATCACCAAATCCTTTTGGTTGTAGAAAAGTCCAAATCTAAGAAGTAAATAAACATTCCTTTATCCTGAAAAGTTACAAAAGTGATGAAAAGAGGGAGAAATAAAACCAACAGCCCACTTATTCAGTAAGGGAATTCTTTCCTCAGCTTGTAAAATGTATTTCTATTAATCTATTTATTTGTTAAATTTATATATTACTAAATCAAATGGACTCCCCTGCACTGAGATAATTTGTGGCAAGTCATTCCAGCAATACTATTCAAAATTGCCTTTCTGGCTACAATAGAAATAACTTGTACATTTAAATTACAAAAAACTTTTCCTATGTTCTGTGAGACACATACAAACGTTCCCTTTTCACCCCTCGTTATTTGTTCCCCCTCAATTAATCACATGCCTCATATGTTTGATTTCAGACAATACAACTGAAGAACAAGTTTGAAAGTTTGAAATCAAAGGTTCTTATAAACGACCAACCCTAACGAAGCACAGGGAAAAACACAAGAGTCAGAAGAAAGTCATAATATTGATGCAATAATTTAGCTTTTTTAAGGTGCTCTCTGGGTGTTTTGGGTTACAAGTCTTATAATTCTCAGATCACTAGGCCAATTCTGGGACCTATAGTTCAAAATGTCCAGAGCGCCCTCAGTTGAGGCAAATCCACCAAGATTTCTGAACCAGAACCGTTACCGTTTTATTTTAAAGCAACTAAAAATGGCAATTAAAACAGAATAAAATAGTGTCAGCATGTAATTGTGCCAATCTATCTTTGCCAAAAATAGAGAAATTTACACCTTGCACCAAGACAGGGGAGACTGAGGGGGGTGGAAACACACTTTGCATAAAAGGATTGGCAGGATGGAGGCACAAACTCAGCTGGACCTCGTCCATACAAGTCTGTGAAATCCAAAAGAGGGATATCTTAAAATATATTTTTCCTCTTTGGAATATTTTGTTTTGGAATGCCAGTAATTCTAGTGGCAAGAACAGCCGCTTTATGTTCAGAAATGAGCCAGCTGGAGAGCTGAAGCCCTCATAAAAAAATGAAATGCCAAACCAACCCCTGCATCTTCCACAGTCTCTCAGGTCACCTACCAGATTAGAAGGCCTGTTGCTAAGGCAACCATATCTTGCAAGTGCTAGCTGAACTTCCCCATAATTTTAACCCTTTAACTAGCTGAGGAAGGTAATGCTAATAATCTTGCAGCCTGGAGAGAAAGTTAGATATATTGTCTGCTTAAGAAAAGGGGGGAAAGAAAGAGAAAACACCCAATTCCACATTTGATGCTTTGGCTGTTTTCCTAGAATTTTTTTTTAAAAATACTGACTGATAAAAGAAAAATATGGTTTAAAAAAACTTTTATAAGCTTCTGCCAAACCGTGTGTGTGTGTGTGTGTGTGTGTGTGTGTGTGTGTGTGTGTGTGTGTGTGTGTGTGTGTTTGAGTGTAGCTGTGTGCATGCCCAAGTGTGTTGGGGGGAAGCATGCTATGAATATGAAATAGGAAGAAACAAAGCATAAGAGAATTTTACTACTCCTTGTGGTCAGAATTTAGTGTCTGTGTATTACAGAACATGGCTAAATCCTTCTGTAGTAAACAGAAGGCAGAGGAAAGCTATAGTGAAGTGGACAGATGGCCAGTGGTATACTAACACCTTCCAGTTGTCGGAGAGCAACCTACTTCCAATTGACATGTCCCCGTCTCCTTTTCCAACAGAACAGGGCATGCAAGGCAGTCCCTTACTTCGACCCACACTCAGATTCACCATGGACTTGTCTCTTTGCAAAGGTCTTGGTGAAAAAACACTCCAGCAACATGACTAAGTGTTAAAAAAAAAAAACAGCAGCATAAGGCCAGCTCTTACCAGAAATGAATCCTTTAATGTGGGTTCGCAACACATTTTCGGATGTTACAATAAATTGCTTGCTAAGAATAGTAATAAAAGAACAAGACCAAGAATTTACTTTATTATACTGATACAACAAATTTGGGTCTTGCATGCCCTCAAACTCTACAACGACCTTCCTCAGTCCTTTATCAAACATCATATTGGCAGGGGGAACTTAATGAGAATTGAATACAGAATCAGAATTGGGAAGGGAAATCTACAATGTTGTACCCTTTAACAATTATGTGGGGTAGGTGGGTTGGAGCTGCTGTCTTGAAACACAAGGAAACAGAAGGAAGTTCACCACAAGGTGTTTTTTCTTAAGACTGTGGATGTTCTAGCAGTGGTTTTCAACCTTCCTAATGCTGCGACCCTTTAATACAGTTCCTCATGTTGTGGTGACCCCCAACCATAAAATAATAAAATTATTAGGAAACTCAGGGGTGGGTTCTAACTTATCTCGCTGCCGGTTCGCTTCCTCCTGTGCTGCGTGGCCGTGCCTCGTGGGTGTGCGTGCGCTTTGCGCACGCGCAGTGCCAAGGTTTTTTTTAAAAAAATTGCCAAAAAAAAGCCAAAAACAAGATGGCGACACATGCGCAGTGCCGGAAATTTGGCTTCTGCGCATGCTCAGAAGTTCCCATGGTACAGATATTTTTTTTGCAGTAGTCTATTTGCATGTGGGTGGACCCGCCTGGAGACGGATAGAGGAGCGGTGTCTCGGTTCCTAAGACCATCGGAAATATGTGTTTTCCGATGGTCTTAGGTGACCCCTGTGAAAGGGTCGTACGACCCCCAAAGGGGTCCTGACCCACAGGTTGAGAACCGCTGCTCTACAGATTGTTCTCACAAGTGGATGGCAGTAAGAATGACCACTAAGGAGACAAGGCAAATATCTGAATGTATTTGACAAGACAGAAAGTGGGAGAAGGAAATCATGAAACTATCTTAGTCCTAAAGTGTATTGAAGGATGCTAAGAATTAAAAAGAGAAAAAGTAAGCATCTTTCATCCAATTGTAAAGGCCGGCCATATGTGAAGGAAGAAAATTTCTATTTGGACAAAGTTTGACTAGAATCTCTTCTACATACAGTTTAGAAGCTGCTAGAAGTGGAAGGGAGCAGAAAATAAAATCAATGCCAAGAAAGAAAGATGCACAAAACCTAACCTCACTCATTTTAAAAAAAAATTAAGGATACTTAGAGCCCCACATTTTCATTATTAATTTTCAATGTAAAGTGAGTTGTCAATAAATATAATAGGATGCATGGAGCATTCTGGCTGATATTTACTTGATGGTTTTAGATGGATTCATTGTATGGCAATACCCAGGTACTCCAAATGGAACATCATCTAGACTCTGGCTGACAATCTTGTCTATATCAAATTCATAGGAAATTGTTTTTTAAATAGAAAAATTGTATAGAATTCTAAATTTCAGTTGTGAGCAATAGGGAAAAATGGGTCTCTTATTTTGTTTAATCGTTTTGCTTCTTAGCAGGCCTGTTATCGTTGAAGCCTGAACAGGATTTCTTCCTACTCATTTATATGCATAAAAGTTGTTGGTCTCGTCTGCATCTAACCACGTTTGGGTGAACCTTACATGAATGACTAAATTATTGCATGAATAACTAAACTATTACATGAGTGACTAAAGATTTTGGCTGAGCCAAACTACATTTAACAAGAGAAAGGAATGGCAGTTGTTAATCTGCAATCTGAATTCATAGGGAAAACAATTGTTTTCTAAATTCATCCTCTGACCAGCAAACTGCAGTACTAGATGGAACTGCATTGATGAGCAGAAATACAGTCTCACACTGGTTTCAAAAAGAAAGATGTAAAACAGGGGTGTCAAACTCAAGGCCCGCGGGCTGGATCCGGCCCATGATGTGGTTGGATCCGGCCCATGGGTCCATCCTGGAAAATGTAAGGAGGGGCCAGTCTGCATTGCTTCGGCCCGGTCTACATGCATCGCTTCGGCCTGGTCTACCCAATGCGAAGAGGAAAACATGCCAGTAGTTTGGGGAGTGGCATCAAGTTGGCCACACCCACCCAGTCGGCCACCCCACCCCCCGAGCTAAATCACAGCCCTGATGTAACCCTCAATGAAATTGAGTTTGACATCCCTGATGTAAAATAATGAGATA
This sequence comes from Diadophis punctatus similis, assembly GCA_023053685.1. Classification (NCBI taxonomy): domain Eukaryota; kingdom Metazoa; phylum Chordata; class Lepidosauria; order Squamata; family Dipsadidae; genus Diadophis; species Diadophis punctatus. The sequence goes on from JALIGW010000003.1 coordinate 57,906,604, forward strand.
TTGGATTCCAGCTTTGATCGTAATATAGGGGATAATATGAACAAATATGGGGATTTCTTTTTGCTTCCTCTGTTGTTGTTTTTTTTACAGTTTTATCACTGAACTGCACACTTAACCTGAACTTGATCATTTGCCATGTAAGGGATCAGATGCAGAATGTTTGAGAAACTGCTCAACATACTTTAACAGAGCAAGTCCTTTACCGTAAGACTTTGTACAGGTTAGCAAAATATCTTCTAAAATTACTTACATCGGTGTGCTGGAAGTTGAAGAGGTAACAGTTTGCTATATCCATTTTTAACAACTAACCTAACACTAGTGTAACTCAAATACTTTGGCCACCTAATGAGAAGGAAGGAATCACTGGAGAAGAGCCTAATGCTGGGAACAATTGAGGGCAAAAGAAGAAAGGGACAGCAAAGAATGAAGTGGCTGGATGGAGTCACTGAAGCAGTCGGCATGAGCTTAAATGGACTCCGGGGGATGGTAGAGGACAGAAAGGCCTGGATGAAAGTTGTCCATGGGGTCAGGATGGGTCGTACATGGCTTCGCAACTAACAACAGCAGCAGCAGCAGCAACAACAACAACACTAGTGTGTAAGCAGCAAACAATTACTAACAACTTAGTATTTCAATGTTCATTCCGGAATAAATTCTACACACTTAAAAAGGGCCTGATCCTTTTTATTTATTTATTTATTAGTTGCACTTGTATGCCGCCCACTCCACAGAGACTCTGGGCGGCTCACAACAATAAGAAATCTACATGCAAACAATATAGAAAAAAACATTAAAAACAATAATTATTAAAAACATTAAAAACATTTAAAAACAACAATTTAAAAACCCCATACAATTAATTCATTCATGGGGCCAAGAGTGCTCGATGTTATGTTGAAATCATTGGCCCCAGGCCGGTCAACAAAGCCAGGTTTTTAGTGCTTTTCTGAAGGCTGGCAGGGTGGGAATAATGCGGATCTCCGGGGGTAGTGTATTCCAGAGAGCTGGTGCTGCCACAGAGAAGGCCCTTGCTTGTGGGCCCGCCAGCCAACATTGTTTGGCTGACGGGACCACCAGCAGACCAACTCTGTGGGCTCTAATCGGTCTAAGGGAGGTATGCTGAAGAAGGCGGTCCTTCTGGTAAACTGGTCTTAAGCCATGTAGGGCTTTAAAGGTAATCACCAACACCTTGAATTGCGCTCGGAGACCTATGGGCAGCCAGTGCAGTTCATGAAGGTTGGGTGTCACATGGGTGTATCTAGGGACACCCATCACCACATGCGCCGCCACATTCTGCACTAGTTGTAGTCTCCGAACGTTCTTCAAGGGTAGCCCCATGTAGAGTGTGTTGCAGTAGTCAAGATGTGAGGTAACAAGGACGTGAGTGACTGTGAGAGTGCCTCCCGGTCCAAAAAAGGGCGCAACTGGTGCACAAGATGAACTTGTGCAAAGGTCCCTCTGGCCACAGCTGTTAGATGTTGTTCCAATTTTAGCTGTGGATCCAGAAGGACCCCCAAGTTGCGGGCCCATTCTGAGGGGATCAATTCCCCCCCCAGAACCAAGGAGGGACAGATGTCAAAGTCCTTGGGAGGCAACATCCAGAGCCACTCGGTCTGGTCCAGGTTGAGTTTGAGCCTGTTCACTCCCATCCAGACTCTTACAGCGTCCAGACACCGGCACATCACATCAACTGTATTGTACGCCGCCCTGAGTCCCACGGGAGTAGGGCGGCCTATAAGAACATTCAATTCAATTCAATTAACTGCCTCACTGAATTGGCATGGGGTGGATATGCACAGCTGAGTATCATCAGTGTACTGTTGGAACCTCACCCCATGCCTACGGATGATCTCACCCAGCGATTTCATGTAGATATTAAAAAGCATAGGGGAAAGAATCGTCCCCTGAGGAACCCCACATACGAGGGGCCTCGGGGTCGACCTCTGTCCCCCAGCCAACACCGACTGCGACCGTTCAGAGAGATAGGAGGAGAACCACCGCAATACTGTGCCTCCCACTCCCAGCTCCCCGACCCGGCACAGAAGGATACCATGGTCAATGCTATCGAAAGCCGGTGAGATGTCAAGTAGCACCAAGATGGAGGAATAACCTCCATCTCGGGCTCGCCAGAGATCATTCATCAGTGTGACCAAGGCAGTTTCTGTGCTATAACCAGGCCTGAAACCCAACTGAAAGGGTCTAAGGGTCAAGATACTCCGTTTCATCCAACAGCCGTTGGAGTTGCAGCGCCACCACTTTCTCCACCACCTTCCCCATAAAGGGGAGGTTGGAGACTGGTCGATAGTTTTTAAGGTCAGTTGGGTCCAGGGATGGCTTCTCACCACCACAACCTTTAAAGGCTGGGGGAAGAACCCCTCTCTTAAAGAAGCGTTGATTAACTCCTGGAACCAACCTCGTGTCACCTCCCTACTTGCAGAAACAAGCCAGGAGGAGTTGACTTTCCACCAGCATCTTATAAATGACAAGACACATGCTACAATATTTAAGCCTGTTCTAGACATATCTGGCTGACAACAAAATTATCTGGAACAGACAATTCTATTTCCAAGCAAGTATTTCTCCAATGAGAAATGCAATATCTATTAAAAGTACAAGTAGTCCATAACTTAAAACAGTTCATTTAGTGATGGTTCGAAGTTACAACAGCATTGAAAAAAGTGACTTATGATCATTTTTCACACTTACAACCATTGCAACATCCCCGTGGTCATGTGATCAAAATTTGGATACTTGGTAACTGGATCATATTTATGATGACTGCAGTGTCTCTGATCATGGGATTACCATTTGTGACCTTCTGACAAGCAAAGTCAATGGGAATCCAGATTCACTTAATCTGTGTTAATTGTTACTAATTTAACAATTGCACTGGTTCACTTAACAACTGTGGCAAGAAAGGTCATGAAATGGGGCAGAATTCGCTTAACAGCTGTCTCGCTTAACCACAAAAACTTTGGATGTAATTGTGGTTGTAAGTCGAGGACAGCCTGTATTTTTAAAAAACTGATGAACCAAATATTTAAACAAATTTATGCATATCAAATTTGTTTGAATAGACATTAAATAAGGCTAATGCAATGCCCAACAAACATGATCTATGCTCCCAACGAATAGACAATGGAGATTTCTTTGTTGCAAACTACAGTTAACAGCTGTCTTTCCACAACATACAAGATGGAGACAGCCATCGTGCCATAGTTGGTGATTATTATATACCTGAAAATTCTAGCATATCATGCTTAAATATTTTATTAAAGTACTTTATTAGTGAGACTTATATACCGCTTCAAAGTGCAAGCACTCTCTAAGCAGTTTACACCATTAAGCAATGTATACAGTATTTATATTGCCCCCAACAATCTGGGTCCTCATTTTACCAACCTCGGAAGGATGGAAGGCTGAGTCAACCTTGAGCCAGTGAGATTTGAACAGCTGAACAGCTGATCACAGTCAGCTAAAGTGGCCTGCAGTACTGCACTCTAACTGCTGCGCCACCTTGGCTCTATTTTTTCTTTTTTATTCTCTTTATTTATTCTCTTTATTCTTGAGAGTCCATACTTACTTTATGGAAAAACATGGTTATTTGTCCAAATCTATTTCAATTTTGGAGCTGAGACAAAACTAGAAGAACTCATAATTGGACTATGGACTGCATTCCTTAACCATGAATGGAAGTAATGTAGAAGCCTAGGTTAGAACATTTATTAACTAGAAATGGTGAGTTCTAATCCTGCCTTAACCATGAAAGCTGACAGGGTGACTTTGGGCCAGTTATTCACTCTCAGCCCACTATGCCTCAAAAGGCTATTGTAGGGGAAATAGGAGGAGGAAGGACATAGGTTTGCCTTCTCGAGTTATTTACAAAAGTATTAAAGGCAGGATAAAAAATATATTTAAAAATGAACTTTCTTCTGACGTGTCATAGTAATAGCTTTTTATACTTCCAAGTAGAAGTGAACTATACGACCAAAGAATCAGAGATGAGTAAAGCAAATTAGCAGAAAAGCCAATGATATTGTGCTTTCATTAAAAGGTTATTACTGCATTAAAAAGGCCAGAAGGTTACTAAATTATGGTTTTTTTCTTCTAGGAATGCTGCCACTTTTGCAAACTCTTCTACCCGACCCCCCCCCCCAAGGAAACCGCTATCAGGACCTTGTAAATTTTAAAACCACATTTCTTTACACACTTGTTGCACTCCAAAAACTTTATGACAAAGGATCCTGCCTACAGGATTTGCACTAGCATATCACAGAATTTTAAGAATACAGTATGTATTTCTGCTTTAAGGAGCAAAGTGACAGCACCACACAAGCACAACAGGAATGCTATTGGTGTAAGCAGAAAAGATTCAAGAGACAGTTAACTAGTGATTTTATTAGGTTCCAGTGTTCAATGTCAGAAGCAGAAATATGATTTTTTTTAATCTGCTGAGTTCCAGGATAAATGTTATTATATAGAGTTACCGCTGGCCCACAAGGTTCAGAATGAAACTATAATGGTTTATGAAAAGGACTGAATGTCTAAAGATACAATTAATTTATTCTGCATGTTGAAGCAACGACTTTTTTAAAAAATCACTTTCACCATGTTCCATTAGTTCATTGTTGACAACTTCCACTCAAAGACAAGCTTAAACGTTTGCCAATGACACCATCTCATACACCATATTATTATTTGTTAAGCTACAGTATTATGGCTTTCTAGCTAATAAAAACTAGTAAGTAAAAAAAAAAAGAATGCAGAAACCAGCTTTCTTCTCCAAATTAGGATTTAGCAACACAATTCAAAAAGGATCCTAGACATTATACAATATAGAGTGGCAGAGATTTAAAAATTCGATTAAAATAAATGCTTCTTAGTTAAGCAAATTAAAAGTTGTGTGTAAATCTGTTTTAAAGGTGGGGGAATCTGAGGACATTGGAGAACAACTTAAATTTGAACCCCCCCACACACTGATGTGCTTATAAGAAAACCTGACCACCAAAGGCAAAAGTTATATATTACAAAGCTGGAACAAATGTATGTTTTTTTAAAAAAAATACATCTCTTTCCTCTGTCCCCTCCCCCTCCCAATTGCTTAGCCTTTGTTTTATTTTTCACTACTGTGTGGAGCTGTAATTTATGAATTAAGGAAGTAATCCTTGCTTAATGACTGTAATTGAACTCAGAATTTTGTTTGTAAGTTGTTGCGGATTGTTAAGCGGGTCCCCACGTGACCCGACTCGATTTTACAACCTTTTTATAATGGTCCTAAAGCGAGTCATTGCGGTCAGTAAGAGAATTATGTGGTTATTAAGCAAATTATGTGATCATTAAGTAAATCCAGCATATCCAATGGGCATTTTTTTTTGCCAGAAAATGCAAAAAAAAAAAAAACATTGCAAACTGTGGGCACATGATCGTGGGTTGATACAACCAATTGTAAACATGAACTAGTTGTCAAGAGCCCAAAATGCAATCATGTGACTGTGGAGTGTGGCAATCATAAATTTGGCATGGGTTATAAATAACACTTGTTATGTGGCTGATCACTAAGCAAGGACTATCTGTAATAATATAGCAATAGCAATAGCACTTAGACTTATATACCGCTTCATAGTGCTTTACAGCCCTCTCTAAGCGGTTTACAGAGTTCAGCATATTGCCCCCAACAATCTGGGTCCTCATTTTACCGACCTCAGAAGGATGGAAGGCTGAGTCAACCTTGAGCCTGATGAGATTTGAACAGCTGAACTGCTGAACTAGCAGTCAGCTGGAGTAGCCTGCAGTAGCTGCATTTAACCACTGTGCCATCTCAGCTCATATACCTAGAAGGCAGAAACACTTGATGTTTTAATCTTGCCAACAGGCTTTGAAATTGGATTAAAGATGTATATCACCAATATTAAACATCTATACCTGGCAAAATTCACAACTAGAAATAAAGAAAAATGATATACATTAACAAGACATTTTGATTCATGTCTTATAACCATTAGGACATACAAAGTTCATTATGCATTAATAGCCTCATCTTGTGGGTACAAGCACCATAGACTGTCTTCTCCAACTAGTGTTGGTCTGACCTATTAGAACATATAGAGAAAATCTAGAGAAAACTGAACGCCAAATTTCTAAAAAGTATTGTTGGGGGGGGGGGATTTTCTGAAGCTAGGGTGTTGCTTTTTCATGGCAGAGACATTGCTTTGGAATAGCCCCCAATTAAGATTGAATTAGCTTCCTCACTGCTGTTTCTTAAGAAAAAGTTAAAAACTGAGTTATTTTGAAGTATTTTTTTTCTTAAATTGACATTTGATCCTATCTTGTTCTTTTCCTTTATTCTGGATTTGTTCCTTTTAATTGTTCTCTTTTATTTACTTTTGATGGGTGTTTGACTGGTTTTTATGATCTATTGATGTTTTAATTTGTGTTTGCATACATTATATAAACTGTTGAGGGTCATTTGACTGTGGTAGGGTAGAGATTTGTTAAATAAATTAATAAATAAAAGCACAAAACACATTAATTCTATCTTTAATTTAATAGCTTTTTGCAACTTAAGCAAATAAAGAACATTATTTTATTAAAAAAAATCATTACCCCGGGACTAACGAACATTATACTTCAAAACCACTTTCTTTGTTCTGAAAGTTTAGTTTAGTCCTGGATGAAATAAAAGCAGCAAGAAATAAACATGTGATAAAGTAGACCAAAACCAAGGCTACTGTCAATCATTGATAGTGGTAATTTGCCCATTCTAACTTGATGTAGTATTTTTAAAGTTTTAATTACAGGAAGCAGTAGAAAACTAGTCTGAAATAAAAATATGCAAAAGAATTATTCATATTTGAACAAGACTGTTCCTTGATTGCATTTAAAACAAAATAATGCAGGATATCACATCACTGTTACAGTCAGGACTGAAGTTGACAGAAAGTTTAACATTCCAAGTCAATCTTAACTATTATGGTTCTGCATAATGCACATCAAGTCACTTCCAGAATAGAAAGGAATAAGTGATAGCACACAGATAGCACTACAGTTGTAGTGTACAACTGTCAGAAGGACGGAAATAACACATGACTCCTCAAGAAATCCCACTAATAATGTGATGGTCCCTAAATGTCTCATTCAATCTCAATCCATTTGACAATGGAAAATAACACCAGATTTAGGGACAGGCAATTTATGTATGTATTAACTTATATAGCTGCCTTTCTTATACAAGATAATTCTAGATAGCTCCCAATAATATTAAATAAAAATACAATAAATAAAAACTAACTTCATGACATCACATATCATAACATAGTATTTTAATATTGAAAATATATAAAAGCAAGGCTCACATTGCTGAGTTTATTTTTTTATTTATATTCTGTGCTTCCTATAGGGGCAAAATGTACAACTCACACATATTATACAAAGCTGTGATGCTATTAACAATTATGATTGTTGCTCATTTGACTTTTAAATCAACTGATAACTGCTACAATGTGCATATCACATCTTCAGCATTCAAAGAACTATATTCCAAATGCAACCATCGGCAACTGAGAATTATTTTTTGCATGTCCTGTTGTTTTTGAACTTGGCATATAGTCCAGGGGTGAAATCCAGCAGGTTCTGGAGAACCGGTAGCGGAAATTTTGAGTAGTTCAGAGAACCGGCAAATACCTCCTCTGGCTGGCCCCCGAGTGGGGTGGGAATGGAGATTTTGCAGTATCCTTCCCCTGCCACGCCCACCAAGCCACACCACACCACACCCACAGAACCGGTAGTAAAAAAAATGGATTTCACCACTGGTATATACTTTATAAAGTATATATACTTATTCCAGAGGATAAGAGGGTAACCAATATTGATAAACTGTATTAAGCTTATTCTTTTTTGTATTCAAGTGCCAGACGTCAGTTAACACCAAGGGGAAAAATACATCCACACTTCCTTGTTGCTACTTTTCACTTCTAAAATGGTTTGGGAGAACAGGCATCACAGTTCAACAGGGTGGCTTATCATTAGATCTTGTCTTTAAGTCTTTCAACTATCAGTAGCAAGTGGTAGTTCCAACATATTCCTTGCTTCACAAAAGAAGTGTGAGATTACAATTAAAACATTGCTTGGAAAAATAAGTGAAAGTACGATACTTAAGATGCATGTAAAGAACCTGCTTAGAAGCATGTGGCTTTGGCTATGAAAAAAAATTTCAACAAAATCACAGGGAAGAGGGGATTTGCACTGAGAAGCTCGGGGGTGGGGAGAATCAGTGCTCAAAATCAAAATCACCCCACTGTGACAATTATGTGGAAATTTGTTTTAGATGACAAGGTCTAAACTTAAATGGTTAGGATTTCCTCAACCGCCTTAGGAAAAGAGCAGTTTGTCAGCGGAACCATTTATTTAAGGATGTGATAGATTCCTTTCCCTGGATATTTTCAAGCAGAGCTTGAATAGACCTTTGTCATGGATGCTTACATTTGAATTCCTCCACTGAGCAGGGGATTGGACTTGATGGTCGAGGTAGGGTTTTCCAACTCTATAATTCTATGGTTTTTCTAAAATATTTGCACACTTGACAAGAGCCACGATCCAGCATTATGGATGCGGAAGCCTTTATTTATTGTCTTCTGTGAAAAGGAAAATGCTATCTGTTTGCAATTGGAGATGTTTCTGGGACTGGATGTTTCTGGGACTGGATGAATCCTAGGCACTGAAGAAAATTTCTGGCAGTCTAGCAGTTGAACCTCAATGCTTTGTTTTTGAGAAAGAATGAAGAATGGGAATGAATGCCATGGTGAAAAAGAGGAAGTACTGTCCCTATCTTTTCTAGTCATGCTAAAATTCACCTGATCTCAACTTCTGATCAGTCACCACCTGAGTAATTTTGAGGAATACTGTGGACATGAAACATAATTTCAGCAAAGTATTTGACAATAGATCCTATAAACTGATTACTAGGCTAATTTTGATAGGACGATTAATTTGATACACAGAGGTAAAGAAAAATTTGATCTTGGCTTGTGGATAAGATCATGTAGTTGAGAAAAAGCTATTAAATCTGTAGATGATACAAAATTAGGTGGGATTTAGAGCTTTAGAAGACAAACACAAAATTCAAAACAACTTTGAAACAAATGGTATAAGTAACATAACAATATTCAATAGTGAAAAGTTGTGAAAAGTTGAGTGAAAAGTTATTTAGAAATAGAAGCCAAAAACACAAATAACAGAATGAAGGTATCTGGCTTGACAAGAATGTTTCTGAGAAAAGCTACTGCCATTGATCCCAAAACAAATATGAATTCACAATGTGACATAGCTACTACAAAGTCTAAAGCAATTTAGGCAGTACTAGCACAAGGATAGTTTGCAATCCATAGAAAATAAGCTTTCTTTTGTTTTCTGCTTTGGATAAACCATAACTTAGAACATTGTGTTCTAGCACTAGATCAGTGATGGCGAACCTTTTTTTCCTCGGGTGCAAAAATAGTGTGCACGCACGCTATCGCGCACCTGTGCGTGCCCACACCCATAATTTAAAGCCCCCCACTCGCCCCACCCCCCTGCGCATGCATGCATGACACCCCCCACTCCCTCATTTCCCGACTTCCAGTGGGCCCAGTAGGCCCGTTTTTTGCCCTCCCCAGGCTCCAGAGGCTTTCTTGGAGCTTGGACTGGGTGAAAACGCTCTCCCCTGCCACCCCGGAGGCCCTCCGGAAGCCAAAATCGCCCTCCCAGAGCCTCCGCGTGAGTCAAAAATCAGCTGGCGGGCACACACATGCGCGCTGGAGCTGAACTAGGGCAACGGCTCGCGTGCCGGCAGATATGGCTCCGCGTGCCACCTGTGGCACCCATGCTATAGGTTCGCCATCACTGCACTAGATCATATTCCTGTTAGGAACACTAGATTCTTGAATTTATATCAGTATGCCTGACACAGCATACAACTCTATTTTCTTAGTATTTTATTATGATTATGATCATAATAAATAATACCCTTTCTCGAGTTCTGATTTGTTGTTGTTGTTGTTGTTGTTGTACCTTTGAATTAGTCTTGACTGCTGACCACTACTTGGACAAATCCCTGCAGTTTTCCTGGCAACATTTTTGAGAGTGGTTTGCCATTGCCTGCTTCCTAGAACTGAGAGAGAATGACTGGCCCCAAGTCACCTAGTAGACTTTATGCCTAAAATAGGACTAGAACTCACAGTCTCCTGGTTTCTAGTCTGGGTACCTTAATCAACACTCTAAATAGCTCTTGTTTGAAGTCTATGGAGGTACTCAGTCATTCAGGTCATGGTTGTCCCAAAAAGAGCTTTTTTCAAATGGAAATCGGGAGTTTCTTGATTTTCTTCTTGAAGACATTCACTTCTCACCCAAGAAGCTTCTGACAAGTGAAATATCTTCAAGAAAAAAATCAAGAAAGCACAGTTGCTGCTTGACAAAAGCACCTTTTGTGATAGCTCTAACTTATTTATTAAGCATGAGGTAATAGTAAAAAAAATGTTACAGTGGCAGCTTTACAAACAAATCTTGATAATCCAGATAAAACAATCTGTAAATTACTTTAAAAAAAAAAAAAAAAGCTTTTTAACATGATCCTGGGAATCATCGCACTTCTTTATGATTAAGATTAAAGCAGTGTTATAAAAAGTTTTATCAACCAAGGTTAATTAAAAATCTATATGTTTCCCAAACATATTCACACAGCAGAAGATAGGATAACATATTTCTGTTTCCAAGATGGTTAATGAGAGCACCATGCCCTTCCACCAAAGAAGGAACATAAACTATGTGTTAAGATAAGAATTACTCTCATCAGAGGCGAAATGAATCTTTTCCTGAAACTCTGACATTATCAAAATAAACCGCAGTATAATTCTAAGGTATAAGATATTTATTTCAATACAAAAAAATAATAAATCACATCCTGATTATAAACATAGGTGTTGCTTCGTGCAGAAGCAGAAGACAAAAGGAAGGATTGAAAGAAAGGAATGTACACATGCGTACTAGGAACATATTAATCACGTGCTCAGGAATAAACCATTATATTTGATAGGGATGCATCTCCCTGCATATACATGTAACAGGCAACATAAAATCACCGCCTGACACTATGTTTACATCACATTGTGTATTCTTTGCAAGAATGATGAATGAGTACTTTTGCACTGAAGAGACAAGCAATATGGTTTTCACCTCCCTGATCATTTTCTAGAAGGCACGTTTGGTGAAAAATCAGCAAATTGAGAAGCAATCGCTTGTTATTTTCATCAGACCATGCTAAGTGCCTTGCTTTACCTTGACCCTTTCCCACACAGCAGCCAAAATACTATCTTCCTGAAAGACGGCTAACTTTTTTTTTAAGTGCCCGTTACCTCCGACCAATCTCCCCTTAGGTCCAAAAGGCTTTCAAAAATAAGCCAGGGGCTGATTTGCCAAAAGAAAATTGAGGAGATCTGAAAAGGGGAAATGGAGAATCCATTACTTTAGCGAAGCTATACACTAAAAAACAGACAAATACTAAAAATGGACTGCACAGAAAGAATGCCGAGATGAAGCAACATTAAAAGTTAAACTTAATTAGCTGGCATATTGACAGAGAATCCATTGTGCAGTACAGTGAAGCAATCGAAAGTTCAGAGCCTTGGAAAATAATGTTGAAAAACTCATTGATGCTTGCAGGTAAAAACAGACATGTTGTTGGTACATGCCATGATGCTAATTAGCTCTAGTAAGAAGTTGTCTGATGCAGCATGTAAACTTGAGCCCTAAAATGTTCTGGGGGGGGAAACTTCCATAGATAATGAGAAAAATACTAGTAAAACAATTAGTAAAACAATTGCCAAATTCCAGGATGAATTGTTCATTTGAACAATTAAAACATAAATTAAAAAAAAATTCCCCAAATAAGTTCACTAAAGACTATAACAGTTTACTTTGGCTGAATTCCTACATTTAGTAAATCTACTCTAAACCATATAACATTGTCTCTAGGAAATCCAGTCTTGATTACAAAGAAAAATGGAGCAGAAATATGAAAAATCAGTATATGGACTGATTGCTTTCAAAAGGAAATCACGGATCCAATGCTTACAGGCACTATTTTGAAAAAGTGGATCAAAATGCAACTTAGGCAATATTGTTTAGATGGACAAGGAAAAACTTGGCTCCATGATTTCTCCACAAACTTGAGAGACTGGAAATAAAACAATCAATTAACCTGCCCTTCATTTCAGAGATTAAGCAATCATCCATAGACTGATATGTTTGCATATGTACTGTATATATAGTCATATGTATAAAATATTTATCTTATCTGGAGCAGAGGCCCATGCATGTGATTGCTGCATGCATGAAAGTCCTTAATTAGCCTTACTGTGAAGCAACCTGAATCTGAGGCTCTTGCAATAACTTCAAATAGGACTGCATTACTACAATTTCAGTCATCTTGGCATTTTTATATTAAAAAAAATAACCATCATGAGTTTCAACTGAGTATATGTGTACCTGTTTCTGTGTGGTTGGCATTTATCATTTCAAATATGAAAATGGTTGGTATTCTTTGCAATATCTGGGATTATAAAAAATATTTTGAGTCCTAAATTCTATTTTAGCATTAGTCTGAATGGTCTTTATTTAGTCTACCCCAAAGTGAAATATTTAAACTCTTCCAGACGACAATTCTCTTCAACTTTAATAACCATCACCATTGTTGAACTGGGTTGATAGAATCTGCAGTTCAACAATTTTCACTATACTAAGAAATGCACAAATATATTTGTTTCAGTGGTGGGTTGCTCTCTTACCGGTGCTGTTGCGCTGCGTGCGCATCTCCAAGTTTTAGGGGCATGCGTGCTCGCTACGCGCGTGAGCCCCCTCACACGATTTTGCTTCTGCACATGCGCGGAAGCAAAATTGTGCTGAAATCTTGCGAGGGGATGCGCGCACGTGCGAGATTTCAGCACGAAATCTCACCGAAATCTCTCTCTCTTGTGCGTCCCCTCATGAGATTTCTGTGCGATTTTGCTTCCGCGCATGCGCAGAAGCAAAATCGACCCAAAATCACTGGGAAAAAATGGCGACACGCGCGATGGACTGGCAGGGAGGGCTCCAGAGCAGTTGCGCAATCCGCTGCTCCTTATCGGAGCTGCGCACTGGGCAGCTCCGGCAGGAACCCACCTCTGATTTGTTTCCTCCAAGAAAATCAGATCATTTAACCTAGATTATTTGACAAAGCAAGCATGAATTTATAGCTACTACTTCATTATAGTCTTTTTGCCGATAATTGATGGAGACATACTAGAAGATTCTCCCCTCATTTCATCCTTATAATAGTAGTATGATGTAGGCTCAGACATAGTGACCAATCCAAAAATCATCTAGTAAGCTTTATAATCACGTGAGGAATTTAATTTAATTAAAGAACCTTGAGTTCTTTATGCTGGTCCGTCATCTTTATTCATTCCAACAATGGGATGAAATCTCGAGGATTAAATATTAGGAAAAACCTGTCACAGTATGAGCTGTCAATCAGTGGAATAAGTTACCACATGGAATGATTTCTTCCCCTTCTCTAGGAGATTTTCAACACAATCTGGACAGTTATCTATTGGGGATGGTACAATGAATCCTGCAGTACCCAACTCTTTCCTCAGCTGTAACATTCAAGAACATTCATCTCACGTATCATATTCTTATATGCCTACGTTTATAAAAATGGAAGCCCATGGCAATTTATATGTTTCACCAGAATCATGCTGACGTGACACAAATCTTCCATATATTTTTTTCCAAAAGCAACATTTGAGCAGAAATTACCCCAATAGATAGAAGGCACATTTTGTCTGAGTTTGGGAATCAGTGCTTTCTTGCCTGGGGTAATAAAAAGGGAAACTTGTCAGAAAAAAGAAAGGGGACAGACCCATGGAGAAACTCTTCTTGCCTTTTCTAGCAAGATTCTTGAACTTTCCTAAATTGTGGAAATCAACATTAGAATCAACATTGAAAGAAACCAGCCATCAAAACAAAGACCATTTCAAGGCTGCTTTATCGTGTGTTTTCAAACAGAAAAGCCTTCTCTGAATTCATGGTGACACAGTCACAGTTGAGGGTCTGGGATGAAACGCTTCTTGTGCTTCACAAACCATAGATTAGGGTGCTAAGAACATAAAAGCTTCATTTTAGCTTCGTAGCTTGATCTATATTAGGTTGCCAATATAAATGCCAAATGCATCTCTTGTTTAACTTAGGGGAAGAAAGCATGAAGCTGAGGACAAGGAAGAGGAAGCAAAATACAAACTATCAAGAGAGTGTTATTTAGAACACAAACAATCCAATAGCCTTCCGAAAAGAAATTCCTTGTTTCTTATATCACAGAAGTAGAAAATGTGTACAATTGTTTATGAGAGAGGTGGCTATATAAATTCGAGAAAGAAAGGAAGGAAGGAAGGAAGGAAGGAAGGAAGGAAGGAAGGAAGGAAAGAAAGAAAAAGAAAGAAAGAAAGAAAGGAAGAAAGAAAGAAAGAAAGAAAGAGAAAAAAGAAGGAAGGAAAGAAAGAAAGAAGGAAGGAAGGAAAGAAGGAAGGAAGGAAAGAAGGAAAGAAAAGGAAGGAAAGAAAGAAAGAAAGAAAGAAAGAAAGAAAGAAAGAAAGAAAGAAAGAAAGAAAGAAAGAAAGAAAGAAAAAGAAAAGAAAGAAAAAGAAAAGAAAGAAAAAGAAAAGAAAAAGAAAAGAAAGAAAGAAAAGAAAGAAAAAAGGAAAGAAAAGGAAAAAGAAAAAAGGAAGGAAGGAAGGAAAGAAGGAAGGAAGGAAAGAAGGAAAGAAAGAAAAAAGGAAAGAAAAGGAAAAAGAAAAAAAGAAGGAAGGAAGGAAGGAAGGAAAGAAGGAAGGAAAGAAAGAAAAAAGGAAAGAAAAGGAAGAAAAAAGAAAGAAAAGGAAAAAGAAAAAAGGAAGAAGGAAGGAAGGAAAGAAGGAAGGAAGGAAAGAAGGAAAGAAAGAAAAAAGGAAAGAAAAGGAAGGAAGAATGACAAAATACTGTCACTAAAAACATATATCACACAGTCACCAATCTGGCATGTAATCAGCAAATATAGCAAACTTACTGTATCAGACTCCTTTCAGTCATGTGAAAGTAGCTTGAGATTTTCGCTCCATTACACCTTGGATGAATGAATAAAGATGTGCACTGCTACCTTGTTTAGCTACACCGAACCTCTGAGAAGTGCCATTATTGCACCAATGATAACTGAGCTCTGCAAAAGTTAGCTAATTTCCTATTGAACATTTTTCCCACCATTTCGTAAAATGATCTTTGCCGTTAAGACAAATTTTAACCACTGCAGTATTACCTAGTTCACTATATCAGATTCTCTACAGATTTATA
Source organism: Diadophis punctatus similis (assembly GCA_023053685.1). NCBI lineage: Eukaryota > Metazoa > Chordata > Lepidosauria > Squamata > Dipsadidae > Diadophis > Diadophis punctatus. The sequence goes on from JALIGW010000003.1 coordinate 57,921,994, forward strand.
GCATTAACTCAGGCTCACAATTCCTGATCCCACATTATCCAAACACTGAAGCATGGGTTGTAAGCAAATTACTTTTATTCCTAAAAGAAGCATAATAGACATTTTCGGGAATTGCAGTGCATCTTTAAAATGTACTGTGATAATATAAAGTAGTAGCATAACCAAGAAGTTCCTTCTTACGCTAGAAAAGTATTTGTCTCTTCAATAGAAAGGATCACATTTTTCTCATGCCAGAGCAGAGGTGGATTCCTCCCGGTTCTGACCTGTTCTATAGAACCGGTAGTAACCTGGTGGCCTGGGTCGCTGGAACCTGCAGTGACCCAGGCCTGCCACGCCCCTGAGCAGATTCTCTCGATTTTCATCTTGATTTTTGCTTCTGCACATGCGCAGCTTTGTTTTAGCACTGTGCATGCACGTACGCAAAGCATGCGCACCCACGTGGCACATTTCTGAGCGAACCGGCAATGAAGAAAACCGGAACCCACCCCTGTACCAGAGTACGGTATTAGAAAAATAGGGGTGAGATATCACAGAAGTCAATTATTTAAGAACAGAATCCTAGCCTGGGATATATAAATACCTATCAGTTCAATGGTGCCCCCTGCCTGTGAAGTTCTGATTTAGCCCTTCTCTTTCCAACTTAAACACATATTGTTGTAACATGTACAAAATTATAGGTTGTGATAACACCTGCAGGGGTCCACAAAAAGGAATGGTAGAGAGATCAGGGACAAACCTTTTGAGGTTCCAGATTCTGTTGGGAATGGGTGAGGCTGAATTTCAACCATGTCACCAATTACCACATCCTCTTATATCTCCTCTCCAGCCACAAAAAATTAATGTAAGTCACTGGTTTCTACAGTAATGAGTAAGCACCTAATTTGGGCATGGACATGTACCGCTTGCCCACCCCAAGCTTGGAAGACCCATGCTGGCTCCTGCCTTGAGCAGGGGGTTAGATTAGAAGACCTCCAAGGTCCCTTTCCATCCCTATGATTCTATGACTGACATACTACAATAATGTCACATATTCAAGAGTCCCCAAAATTATGCCATTTAAATTTCGTAGAAAAACAGCCCGTTTTCTGTAGTTTGAGGTTTTGTTTTTTGTGTTTATTCTTTTCTGGAATAAGGAAAAAATAAACAAAATAACATAAGAACATGTATTGCAAGCCTCAGCTTTATTTTAAATACCTATGACAAAAAGAAAAGAAAAGAAAAGAAAAGAAAAGAAAAGAAAAGAAAAGAAAGGAAAGGAAAAGAAAAGAAAGGAAAAGAAAAGAAAAGAAAAGAGGAAGGAAGGAAGGAAGGAAGGAAGGAAGGAAGGAAGGAAGGAAGGAAGGAAGGAAGGAAGGAAGGAAGGAAGGAAGGAAAGGTTTAGTCCATCTTAATGACTATCACATCAAACACATACCACCTTTGCTCAAGAAGTAAAGTTATTACTCCTTGAGTAAAGTTATTTATTGGATTTATATCCTACATAAATGGATATAATATAACATTATATCAACATGGTTGATATATACATGTATACCAAGTCAGGTTTTTCTATGTACAATAATCTCAGTATTAAGGATGTATTGGTAGCAAAATGGAAACTTTCATACAATTTCTCAAATTATTGCAAAATAAACACCATGGATATACTGGCCCTATAGAGTGCATCACTGCCACTAAAGATCTACTAGTAGGAATTTGTACTCTTTCTGTTGCACACAATTCTTCCCAGGTTTCCTTGAAAACATTTATCATTCTGCAAGGTCATACTCGCTCTGACACCTACCATGTATTTCAGCAATTCTGTAATAATTAGCTTTAAGCCAATTAAAATGAAGATTTGTAGTTGGCATTGTAACTCCCTCTAAAATCTCAATCTGATTATCAATAACCATATTTTGTACCAGATTAGAATAAGCTGCCATACTTTTAAAAAAACCTAAATTAATATAGCAGAAGCTATATCACTTTGTTGTTGTGTACTGGGTAGCTTTCTTTACAAAAAGACTGTCAATTATTCTAACTAAACAACAGTTCACTTCTATCACCAGCTTGCCATGTCCTGCAAGTAAGCTACTGTACATATAGTATAATCAACTAAGGCAGAAGAAAAGAACTTTGGGTTAGTGCCTTCAGAAGACGTTGGGTTTTTAGATCTCTAAATTGAAAAGTTGGAATTATTCCCAGGAATGGTGCTATTGTAAGGTCCTTCTTGTACAACTTTGCAGTAACTCTACTGTAATTACAAATAAGGATCGGTTTGGCAAGAGTTGATTATTGTAAAACAGATTATGAGTTTTTCCCCCCTGGCCTGTCGTGAACTAACTATACACCTATATAACAAAACTATGCCGAGCCCACTAGTAAATTGAAAATGTTAAGATCTAACAAAAGACATCCACAACGTGTTGCTACCTAGAGATTTTGAACTACAACTCCTAGGCTTCTTAGTCAGCATGTTTAATATCCATAGTGGTTAGGAATTGTGCAAGCCCAGTAAATGGGGAAACTGGAAAAGTCTGAGAGAATACCCAGCACCGTCTTAGCGTTAAATAACAATCTTAGCAATAAAAAGAACAGTAGTGGAATATCTTCCTCAAAATCAAGGACTTGCACTCTTGCACATAGACATTTTCGCCTGCTGGAAACACTAGAGAAGGGCCGGGGCAGATGGAAACTCAAGAGCATGCACGGACTAGAATATGAAACATCCTTAAATACATAATTGGATGAAAGAGGCCTGGAATAGTAGTTGTTGGGGTTTTTTAAGGAGGCCTTGAATAGTAGTATTTTAGTTTTTCAAGGCCCAGAATATCCCTGATATCCTGTACTGCAGGAGCCAGCTTTAAATGTTCTCATTCAGTTCCCTTCTCCATGTCCCTTGTAGGAAGTTAGCACCCACCCCTCTCCTAGGAAATGAGATATCCTAGGAGATATTAAAAGGCAGAAAATATTCTGTGGAACACATCTGGAAACATGCTTTTAAACAGACAAAAGACTCCTCTTGGAAAACCCCCACGCCTTGCAAATGGGCCATTAAGGACTGGGCCCAGCTCACACATTCCTCTCACCTGGCTGAAAGTCTTCTGCATAATAAAACCATAATAGGATTTGCCCAAGGCCCTTTCATTCAGCCAAAGATGGATTAGACAAAAGCCAAGAGTTGCCCCAGCATGCCCCTGGGGGGTCTGAGAGCCAATGGGATACATTTCTATACAGGAACAGGAAACTAAGAGGTGGGACCCAACAAAAAAGTATAAAACAAGGAACTCAGCATCTCTTCTCTCTCTTTTTCTCTTCACCCACACCTGGAAAAATGTAAGCTACCTTTTCTGTACAGGGGCTCATGCCATGTGCTCCTGTCCACCATTAAACCTTCTTTCCAAGCAACTTTCATGAATCCAGTGTCTTTTTCCCCACTTGGAAATGAACCCAGAAGGATATTCCTTACAACAATCTCACCCTGAATCAGCACCCTTTCTCTTATCTTCATTCTGTAGAAGAACAACTGCAGTTCAGGCCCTGATGACTCTTGAATTACAAGTTGGGCCAGTTTCTTAAAGCAATGTCAGCACTTTGCATTGGGGAGCATCATCAGACATCCCTCAGCTGCCACACCATCACAAAGGGGACTATATATTAAAATTGCTGACAAAATCTCTCTTACAGCGAGTGTTGCAAGCTATTATTCATTTTCTCATGCCATGTTATAACTTTGCTATAACCTGATTTGGGCTGCTTATTTGTGTAAGTACTTATAGGCATTCTGTATCTAAATGTAATTAATCCTAGTTTTCTATCTTCCCTCTTCTCTTAATATTACATCCAGGAATAAAGCCCCGAGAACAGCAATTCAGAGGTATCCATGTTTGAATTCCATAGATCAACCAAGAGGCATATTGGGTTTGCATGCAGACTTGTTCAAAACAACAACAAACCCCAGAATCTATAACAATAGTTGATGCTAAGGAACAGACCGAGACCAAGAAATCATGGTAATTTGGCTTTTTAATTTGCAAAAAAGATTTCAAATGACAAAATATGTCTTCTTTTCAGAGATATTTCCTATACAAGTTCATAAGCCAATTTGGACTAGCAATGGCCACATGCAAATGATTAAAAAACGTGATGGCTGCTATGCATGTAGCCCAAGGTCCACAAAAATATTTATGTTGTAAGGAACTCTGATTTCATGTGAGTTACTAAAATATTGGCTGGCACAATATCTCATAGCACTTAAATCAGGCCCAAAACAACAGCATGTCACAGACTCATTCTGGAATGTCATTTTACCTAGATATATTTCTATGTAAAAGAAGAATAAACTCCACAGCTGTAGAAACTACTGGAGAATCTGTGCATTTCCAAGTAAATTGAGAGGGTTCTACCAAGTCTGAGCCAAACTGAAGAGAATTATAATAACCGTACACAGCAAACTGGAGTCAGAACAAAGACAGAGTTGCTGCTACTCTATCTGAAAAACAGAAATATTGTCACCTTCTTTTGCTGCCACTTCCCCAAGTCATATTTAGTTTAGTGACAGCTGTTTACAGAAGGAAAACCTGCAATGTTAGGCAGCAGAAAAAAGACAAATATAGTATCTCATCGGTGAAATGCTCCCGGTTTGGGCGGGCCGGTTGGTCATCGTAGAGCCGATAGCGATTGCAGCGTGAGGCTTTCCCCACCCACCTGGACGCCGCCATTTGGGTTAGTTTACCCACTGTGCATGCGCAAAGCGTTCTGCACATGCACAGAGGGTAAAAGGCCCCAAATGGCGGCGTCCAGGCGGGTGGGGGAAGCCTCACGCTGCGATCGCTATCGGCTCTACGACAACCGACCGGCCCGCCCGAACCAGGAGCATTTCACCCTGACAGTACAATTTTTTATACAGCTTGATTAAAAAAAACTTTTCAAATATATTGTGGTGGGATCCACAGGGCACAGGACCCAGTTTTTCTAAAAGCATATAATATACCAGGTATATAAACCCTAAACCAAATTAGCATTTTTGAGCTAATTTGAGAAGAAAAATGGGTTTTGCCTGATTGGCCAAAAGATGACAAGTCTCAGTACTAAGGTTCTGTTGGTTGCAATTTCCCCCTGAATTCCTGTGCAACTAAGCTAGAGTTCAGAAGCATCCTTTAAAATAAATACAGAAACGGCACATTACAGTGTGAAGAAAACTAAGCAAGTGTTCAGCTGTAATGTGTGGCATTAACAGTTTGCCTTTATTTAAGGTTTTAAAGGGATCTGGTTTATCCTACCATGGAGGATGTGTGTGCAAACATTTAACAGATCAGACTGAGGTTGCTCACAATTACACTCCACTTGGGCATGGAGGTCAACAACTCTTTCAAAATGAGAAGCATCTTTATGTCAAATGAACACAAACCATTTTGCAAAAATAATAGATGAACAGCAGCCAAGAAAGAGTAAGGTGCTTCTCAACGATGCCAAGCTCATTTTCAACATACAAGATCAAACATTTCAGCTTGTACAGAAAGTTCGCCTGCGACACAGCCTGAAGTCTGCTTTTGGACTTTATCTTAACTTTCCAGGCTGCCTAGTCATGCCTTTACAGCAGGCATCAGGGGTTGGTAAAGCCTATTCTGTGGCAATCAGACCCAGCCTCCCCCTCAGGCACCTCCTGCCTCTTTTTGGAGGAGGAGGAGGAGGGCAGGGAGGCAGAAATAAGTAAGAATGCAACCCTAAGGAAAAGCGCATGCACGTCAGCAAGCGGGCAAGGCCTAAGCTGCCACCCAGCAGCCACCACCCAGCAGGAGAAGTGACCGGGTGTGTTGGGGGGAGGGGGGAGAAAGGGAGGGAGGGAAAAGAGAGACAGAGAGAGAGAGGAAAAAATACTCTTTACAGGCTGTATGTTTCTTTGTACTCCCCCTCCCTCCCTCCCCCCTGCTTAATCCCCAGGGCAACAATCAGTTATGCAAATTGGCCCTCCCCCAACCTCCTTCCACATTCTAGCCTGGCTGCCCTGCATCTGCTCTAGGTCGATCCCCCCAAGAGGAGGCTACCTCCCTATTGTTCAGCTTCAGGGAACACAAACAGTCCCTCCCTCCCCTTCTCCTCCTTCTCCCCCCTCCCCTCCATTCCACTTTCTTCCTGCCTATGGAGCATTTCCCTTCCACCCTCACCCACCTCCTCCCCTCCCTTCATACATTTTAAAACCAAGGCTTTCTTTAAAAGCACAGCATCCATAGGTTCTTTTACCATAAATCATGGTAAAAAAATTACAACTCTCTACATTCTGACACGTAAAAAGGGTGCCCTCAAATCATGTTCAGAATCTCTCTCTCTCTCTCTCTCTCTCTCTCTCTCTCTCTCTCTCTCTCTCTCTCTCTCTCTCTCTCTCTCTCTCTCTCTCTCTCTCTCTCTCTCTGTGTGTGTGTGTGTGTGTGTGTGTGTAGAGCGCTTTGTATGGAAAGATGAGGCAGCCACTTGCACAGAGCTCTGGACTAGGATTTAAAAAGGCATCACTTCTCGCACATCCCGAAAAGGTTTTCTTGTTCAGGTCTGAATTTCAGAATCCATTACACACACAAAAAAAGTTAAATCTTGTTCCAACTGACAGTGCTTCTGTACACACCTTCCTTTGCACAAGCCACTTCAACATTACCTGCAAGAGAGTTGCCAAACCAGCTTGTTAATTATCTCCTTCAGTCCCAGGGACTACATCCAAAAACACATGAATTTCTGCAAGCTATGAAGTTCGTAACATATCCAAACCTGCTTTCCAAATGTCACCACGTGTGCATCTATGTAGAAGCATGTGCGTTGTCTAATATATGTTGTTGGTACATTAGCAATCCTGGTGTGGTTTCTGAGCACCTAATAAGCAATACCGTACACAAATCACAGGATTCAATCGGGAGTATTATTGTAGCAAATACCGAGGAAGGCGAAGACGGAAGAGAAAACTCAGATTTAAGTATTAATTCTTTAAAATGAGTAAGGGACGTTATAAAACACCACAAGGTTTAAAACCCACAAATGTATCCATGTATAACTTCCTAAAATACAATTGCAGCAAAAATTATATTGTTTTAAGTAACTGGACTTAATTGTTTAAAAGCTAAACCCTTCAAGAAATCATTAAAGTGTGTTTTTTTTAAATCTGCCCCAAAACTAAGATTCTAGAAATTATTTTTTCCTCAAATCACATTAACTATTTGAAAGTTGAGCATGCAAATGGAAGCCCTGTATTATTACTTCAAGCAAAGGCTAAGCAGCTTGACTAATCCCATGGTCTATTGGGGCATTCCACCTTTGAGCAAACAGTATACAGATGTAGGTTCTGTAACCTGTGCCTGGACTGAATCATCAATATGCCAAAAAGGAAATCTACTGATATAAAAACACACAAAGACTTATAGTGTCAATAACCTCAATTTGTACCCTTAGAACTTCTATCACCAGTGCTATAACCAGCTAGGACTGCTCTCCAGAAAGGAGAGATGAAACCTCTAAAGATAAAACAGAAATACATTAACTTTTACAAACCTTCAGTCTTTTCATGACAGTTTCCATGAATTAGGAACAATACAGGCAGTAGCTAAGTCCAGAACAAAACTGAACAGAACAAAACTTTTTCTCAACCCATCAGTTACTCCCCCCCCTTCATTCTAAAAATCAAGACTCACCCCCAAACCTTCATTTTTTTTCTCAAGTGGGAACAAAATCTGGACATTAAAAGATTTTTGTGGAATCTAAATAGCAAGCAGGATTTATCTCATTTTATAGCAACATAAGCTCAAGAACACAATTTTTCATTGTGAAATGTTGGAAAGTATCAGACAAAATGCAAGACCTACTCTTTGTAGAATTGCAATCCACTATAAAGGGTTTAAAGCTAAATAATTGGATGGACAACAGCAATATTTGTGCCCAATGCAGAGAGCTTACAGTTACAGTTGAAATCCTCTTATGTGTAATGTAACGCTTGGTATTAAGAAGAGTGTTCTCTCCACAGACAAGCTTCACTTGCAGTGGGCTATCACTTTACAAAATTCAGAAATCTTCAAGTATTGCCAAAATAGATCCCAGATACCAATTAAACCAACAATGCCTAAAAACTATAATGGTAAAAATTAACACAAAGGTTCAGTAAAAAAAACCAGGAAAAGACAACCATATACCTGTGTGAACGGGTATATATATATACAATTATTTTCTGAAAGGTTATAATAGCTTCTAAGTAATTTTTGCAAGCATTATAATGCATCAAAATCAGGAAATAAGTCTAGTGGTGCTACATTCAATCAAATTAAATCTACTTATTTATTGCGGCTTTACAAACCACCACTATATATTTTTGCCCAACAAATAGCGCTTGCCTGGGTCAAATTAACAAATTAACAATGTTACCAAACTTCTCTGCCTACCAAGTAACAAAACATAACCTGATCTACAATCATAATTACATCGTGAAGGTGAAAGGCCTTCCCCAAGCCTAGCAATAAAATATTATTTTTTGTCATGCTCCTTCAGATCTAAGGAAAGGAAAGGAAAAGAATAAGTACACCAGCAGTAATAATAAGCTGCTGGTGTACATGACATACTCATTGGATATTTTTCTCTCTAAAATAGGATTTATCTATTCCTTACAACATTTCTAGTTTAATGGCCCAGCATGTGGGGAAGAGGGGATGGTTCTGTGTGAGTGGTAGACGTGTGCGTATGCGCTCTCCCACCGCTTCCGTGGTCTGGTTCCAAAAGCGCTGCAGCTCACTAGTGAACTGCGACCCGGGGGTTGGGAACCCCGGCCTTAGAACACAGAATAAGCCCCTCAACCAAACACCTTAGGCTCAGATTAAGCAACCAAACATCTCAATCTGCATCCAAATACATGTGCACTTTTATCTATTTCTTATTGCTCTAACTTTATTATAAAGTACCAGATTAAAAGACAACACTGTATTGAATTTATCCTACATAGAGATCTTCTGACTATGGTCTTGCCTTTACTTTTGTGTAGGGAGAAATTCATCTCTCAACAGAATGACTGACACATGGTTCACAATTCTCATACCTACAAAGAATAACAAGGTTAGCTGGCAATATGAAGAGGCTTCCTCTTCTGTTAGCAGCTCTATCAGTGGAGGCCTTGCCAGAGTTTCTTGGCAGTGATCACTAATGCTCTAATGCAGTGTTCTCTACTTTGGCAATGTGTCCAAAGATGTGTGGACTTCAATTCCCAGAATTCCCAGAATTCCCCAGCCAACGTGCTGGAGTTGAAACACACACACTTTGAAGTCCATTGAATCCCCAATACTGGAATTGAAGCCCATATCTCTTAAAAACTGCCAAGGTAAAGAAACTGTTCTCTAAGGAACTCTTAATAGCTGCCATTTTAACTTCCCATAATTCCAAGGCATTCTAGGAAATTAGAATGCAGGTACACTTAACTATTTTGTCATGGTTGGATTCCTGAATAAAATTGGGGGTAGTGGAGGTGGAGGAAGGTGGGATTAAGTATGGGGACCAGGCAATGACAAGGGAAGAGAGGCCCGATAACTGCTCAATGAAGCTGAATGCAGACACTGTTACTGATTGTGTTAATTTCTTAAACAGCAAAAATTCAACTCTTTGATTTAACCATTCTTGGTAATTAGGAATTCTTCCTGTAAATTCTTCTCTTAAAGTGCAGATCCATGAATTCTGGCTCTGGTGATGAGGAAAAGGTTCTTTGCTCGTGTTCAACATATACAGACTCCTGTGTAAATTATTCTGGTGATTCTTTTGAAGATTTAACAACAATCAACGTATGTGTGACTCTTGAATTCTACTTCCTAAGTGACTGAGGTTAGAAGCAACTGGTGACCTAGCCATTCAACATGTAAAAATGAAGAACCCCATACAGGAGTCGCTGACTTATTGATTACCTCCTGTAGACAATCCTCCAGAAAATAATGCTATCACCATGCATTATTACAGAAGTCTCCAACCTTGGCAACTTTAAGCCTGGTGGACTTCAACTCCCAGAATTCTGGCTGGGGAATTCTGGGAGTTGAAGTCCACCAGGCTTAAAGTTGCCAAGGTTGGAGACCCCTGCATTATTAGAACCAGGCAACTCAAGGCTGCAGAGAATCCAAGATTTTCATACAATTAAGATATCCCTGTTTCTCAATTAATTTCAATTAAATTTGAGGATTGCCAAGAAAGGCAACTGATGGGCTAGCAACTGTTGTCTTTGTTTATTTTTTGTATTGTTCATTTTAAACTCTCAGCTGCTTATGATATTATGAAAATATCGTCAGCAGCCCAATAGACAAGAGGCTTAGCTTCTGTAGTTTTCGATCCATACAAACTTTCAATCAAATGGGTAATTCTTAGCACATATCTTGGGAGAAATCTGAACGAATCACAAAGCATGAAGTGTAAGTGGTAGGTCATGTTCAGAAGATGTAACCAATACAAAGGATACAGGTCAGCTGGTAGAAATGTTATGTGCAGCTCAGATCTAATGATGGAAGGAGGGAAGGAGAGAGTGTTTCACTATAACCATTGTAATAAAGTGAAACCTTGAATATTTGAAGAAGGAAGCCCCAGGTCAAAATAAAAATTATGCCTATATATCACTGTCATTCACAATCAGCTTTGTACGGCACGGCAAACAAACTTATCAGAAACAGTGTTCTAAACCACTAGTAAGACAGCACGGTTTTGGCTTCACTAAAGAAATTCCATCACATTTGCCAGACTCTTGAAAGTTTAAATGCACACTTTATGTTGACTGCTGCCAAGCTTCCCTTTTTAATAGTCAGAACTTTTATTCTGCCACAAGTCTGAAGCAGTGGTGGGTTGCTACCGGTTTGGACCGGTTCACCCGAACCGTTAGCTCTGACTCCAAGCTGAGAGCAAACCGGTTCTCTGTATCTGTGAAAGTGGGCCTGCCTGCCCGCCCCTGGGTTATACTCAGGGATGGGTTCCACTTACCTTCGCCACCCGTTCGCATTGCGATGTTTCACACGCGCGTCCCCTCGTGCAATTCTGCTTCCGCGCATGCTCAGTAGCTATAAATAGCCCGAAAAACAGCTGAGGAGCTGATCAGCTGTGCTTCGGGCAAAGGAATAAACCTAAGTATAAACCCAGGGACGGGCAGGAGGGCCCTTTTTCAAGCAGCAGCAGAGGAAAAAACTTCAAAACAGTAAAAAATTCCGAAAAAAGATGGCGGCGCCCACGGACTGGAACCGACCGAACCGGATCCGTGATGCCATCGTGACATCACCAGTGGGTCGCTACTGGTTCTGGCGATCCGGTCCGAACCGGCAGGAAACCACCCCTGGTTATACTGACCTTTATCGCTGCTTCCGAAGCCCAGCTGATCGGGGCGGCAGATTGAATTGCCGCTCCGCAGCTGTTTTCCTTGCTCCTTGCCTAGTTCGCAACGTGGAAGTTCTATTTCCTCTGAACTGCGCACACGCATGCAGCGAAGCACATACTCAGCAAACTGGTTGTAAAGCCGGTAGCAACCCACCACTGGTCTGAAGCTACCTTAATGAAATGGCTAAATGCAAACTCTTGCTCAACTCCATAGCATTCACTTCACAAACATCAAGGAACAGATGGCCAAACCCAAACCTGTGTGCTGGCATATTATTCATGCACATTTGGATAAGAAGCAGATCTCAGAATTCATTGGCAAGAGTCAAAAGAATACTAGGTATGGGTTGTTTGCAAGCACGAAGAAAAACACCGTAACTTTCATTACAACTTCATGTTCATTACAACTTCATGTTCATTACAACTTCATGCAGCAATTGTTATTTACTTTCTGCTGGGCAATATGAGGACCCAAGGCCTTCCTTCACGTATTCACACAACAACCCTATAAGATGGGGTTGGGCTGGGAAAGGACAACAGGTTCTAAATCACCCAATGAGTTTCCATGATTTAAGATGAAATTAACTCAAGTCTCCCTGGCCCTAGTCCAATATTTTAACTACTATACCAGGGGTCTCCAAACTTGGCAACTTTAAGACTTGTGGACTTCAACTCTCAGAATTCCGCAGCAAGCCATGTATTAGAGCAAACTGGCCCCTAATACTCTGAAGCTGAAAGCTGGACCCACTTATTCCTGGGCCCACCACTCCACTCCAAATGGATATCCATCTCAACGGCAGGAAGGAATGGGGCATGACACAATGGAGTGTTAGAAAGCTTTCTGTGCCCCTTGAGTCCTATGCCCCAAGACTAACTGCTCTTCACCTTCCTACCCAAATACTCAAAGACCTAGAGCAGTGTTTCCCAACCTTGGCAACTTGAAGATATCTGGACTTCAACTCCCAGAATTCCCCAGCCAGCATTCGCTGGCTGGGAAATTCTGGGAGTTGAAGTCCAGTCATCTTCAAGTTGCCAAGGTTGGGAAACACTGACCTAGAGGCAAGCAAATCATCTTTTTTCAGGACTGATCTTCCTTCCCCCAATCAACAAAAACAAGTTGTTCTTGCAAATGCTCCCAACATTTGCTTGCTCTCACTGCAAAAAGTCACAGCGTTATCAGGACAGTGGCTGTTTCTCCTCCTTGCTCCTCCCATCCTGCTGCTTCAAGAGCTTAACCAGGGAACATGTCATCAGCCATAAAGGATTTCCCTCCCCCACGGTAGCAATAAACCAACAAGCTCTTCAGTTTAAAGAGACAGCATCTTTCCAATCTGCCCATTTGTTGTTTGTGTGCTGAAAATAAAAGGGGGGGGGGGCACAGGAAACCTCTTCTCTTGCTTCCACATCCACCCTTTGGGAGCTTACAGTCTGCCAAGTTGATCTATAAGACAAAAATATCGTCTCCATTTGTGTTGTGGTTGTTATGATTAGCTACTGGCATGATCAGAGCAGCAACCCAACTCCAAAGGCCTGTCCATCTCACTGAAATACACTGGTGGCTGATTGCAACATACATTCATGTGTTTGTTGTCTGTTTACTCAGAACCTGAGGAACAGGTTTTGCAGCCCGTCATGGCAGATGTTATCTGAATCTCACTTCAGTCGTAGCTGCTGGGAAGGACTTGCTGACTCATGGAAAAGGCCTGTGGTTGATTTCAAATTTACCTAGGTCTTCTCAGAAGCTGCACACTCAGAGGGGAGGGAAGAAGAGATGACTGCCAAATCCCTGAGGATGAAGCCACTTTAAAAAAAATTAAATTCAGGATTTAACCGGCTTGCCTTTCAAACATTCAACAAATGCAACAAGATAACCCATGCACCATTCGTGTGTGTGTGTGTGTGTGTGTGTGTGTGTGTGTGTGTGTGTGTGTGTGTGTGTGTGTGTGTGTGTGTGTGTGTGTGTGTGTGTGTGTGTGTGTGTGTGTGTTTTACATGAGCAGACCTGGGAGCCATTTGCTGTAAATGGCAACAGCAAAACTACTGGGCTTGCCATCTGTCTCTTACAAACAAATGTAATGAGTTTGCTTCTAAATGCTGCAGCCCATTCCCTTTGCCCTTCCATATGTGACTGAAACTACAAAACTGACAGGCACAAAGCTGTACAGAGGGACACTGATCCATCACTAGTCTTTTACTTCCAGGGAAATGCAGCATTGTTTTTAAAGGGATGTTTTGGCTTTCCACGTTGTTACTACACAGGCACAACTGCACCTTTTACCCAATTAATTTGCTTAGATTAAGAATACATTTAAACACATTTGATCAATCAAGATAGTGTTCTCGGTTAATTAGAGGGATGATTATTTTTAAAATGTTTTGTACAAATATTTACAAACATCACCAGTGACAGGCTGTAATGTTTGTAGGTAGCTGAATTAAAGCCTTTGTATTAAAACACAACAGCAGAAGCATATCTTGGTTCTCATGCAGTAAAGAATGGCTTCTGCTGCGATGTTTGATTTTGGCTTAGTGTGTTGTGCAAATCCAGTCCATTCAATAAACTATAGCTTAGTGCAATGGATAAACTAGGCCCGTGATGGCAAACTTATGGCACGCATGCCACAGATAGCACGCGAGGCATTGCCCTATATCAGCTCCAGCACGCATGCGCACGCTGGCCAGCTGATTTTCGGCCTTCCGGAGGGGGGAGGCCATTTTTGCCCTCCCCAGACTTTTGGAAAGCCTCCTCCAAAAGCTGCGCATGTGTGTCGAACGGCGGAGTGTCAGAGCCGGGCTGCCCCGCCAAAGGGATGAAGCGAGGCGATGTCAGCCATTTCCTGGCGCCAGAGTCGAAAGGGCCCGGCAGAGCAGCTATGAAGGCACGCCAAAGGGAAGGGGCTGGGATGCCAACAGGGCTGGAGTCAGTCTGCGAGGGAGTGACAGGCAAACTCCATTTTGGCTGAAACAACGGGTGTTAGCAAGGAGAGTGAGATCCGAAAGGCTCCAGTGAGTACCTGGTGCCGATGGAGGAAGAGAAGGCTACGGCCAAGCCCCCTTGCATTTCGGATCTCGCTCTCCTTGCTGGGAGACTCGGCTCCTTTTCTCCCTTTTTCTGCTTGGGTTTTGGGACACCTTTGTGGAAGCCCCGCCCCTGGCTAAGGGCGAAGCGACCAGGAAGAAGCAGGAGGTGAGAGGAAGCACAGACGGTGCTTGGCAGCCCAGATTCTGCTCTTTGCCTTCTCGTGGCTTGAAAGACTGACAGGAAGGGAAGGGGAGGTAGCGGCTGGCCTGAAAATGGAACCAGAGCTGCGCCGCTGCTACTGCCTTCCTCCCCCCCAGCGCCGCCGCTGCCCAGTAGCAGGGAGCCTAAAAGCTGAGTTGCTAGTCAGGCTCCCTCCCAAGCCCACCATGGCCACTAAAGTGAGGAGACCACCCCGGCTGACCTCCCCACTCGCCCGCCCCAGGTTTTGGGAGCGCTGGCTTGGCCGCCCCCTTGTGTTTTGGTTTGTGTTTTAAAATGAGTCAGGCGCGTGTCCGCTTGGAAGCAGCAGCAGCGGCAAAGGCTGGTAAGAAGAAGATGGGGCGTGCGAGGGAATCCCAGGAGGAGGGCGAGGTGTGCATGAGCTGGCCGGTAGCTCTTGCCCTTCCTCCTGCAGCTGCCGGTGCTTTTCTGGGGTGGCGGGGCTGCGCACAAGGAACACTGGGAGCCAGCTCAGGCGCACTGGGCAACTTTTGCTGACTGGGTGGCCGCCTGCCCCGCCCTCTGCTCCTTCCCCGGCTCGGATCACCCGGCGGCAGGCATGGTGGAGGTCATGCGGGGGCGTCGCGCCGGCTGCGGTTGACTTTGCACCTCCGCAATTTTCATCAAATTCTGAATGGGGCACATGCACAGTGCGGTGCGCGTGCGGGGGGGTTGCATGTGCATGTGAGGGGCATGTTGCATTATGGATACTGGCAAGCGTGTGCACGATAGCGCGCACTGCCATTTTTGGCACGCAACAACATAAAGGTTCACCATCACTGATCTAAGTCTTCCTTAGAATCTGATTGTGCAGGCTACTAAGTGGTTTTTCTCTGCTCAGCTTTTGTTTATTTTCCCTACCTTTATCTAGCTCTTCCCTGCTACTTTTTAACAAACCTTTTCTCCTACTCTTTACTGTCTCTACTTTACTTCTAAACATCTCTCTTATCGGCTCCTCCCCTTTACTGACACTACTGGTCCCAGAAATTTTAACCCTTTCCACAGGGGTGAAATTCAGTAGGTTCTGGAAAACCGGTAGCGGAAATTTTGAGTAGTTTGGAGAACTGGCAAATACCACCTCTGGCTGGGCCTAGAGTGGGGTGGGAATGGAGATTTTGCAATATCCTCCCCCCAGGAGGGGGGGGAAATGGGAATTTTGCAGTATCCTTCCCCTGCCACGCCCACCAAGCTACACCCACAGAACCGGTAGGGAAAATTTTTGAATTTCACCCCTGCCTTTCCAAATAAAATCATGCATTTATTTGATGATTAATTCAATTTATGCAAACAATAGCAACTGATTAAAATAGTAACTTAAGTGGAATTTGTTAATTCTTGCAACAGGATCTGAACAAGATTTGGAGGTTCCTTTGATCCACCTTTGACTTGCTTTGCAACTGCCCTTATGTCATGTTTTTGGACATTTTAATGCAAACATTGCCATTCTTAGAAAGAAAAGAATGAAGAAATCAACCAGCTTTATTTCCAAAGATGCATCCAATTTAGAATATGCATGGCTTATACCATTTCTGACAGTAAGCCTGCCTCCAATATCTTTTATATGTCTAGCAATCCATTGATTCTGATATATTATGCATACATCTTCATCTAAATAATATTAATTCTTCCAAAACAAATCATACATATTTTATGTAAATGCATGCCGGTTTACGTAGAGAACCACATGATTAATCCAAATTTCTTTCAGATGAAAAGTTCAAGGAAAACTTCTGTAACCATGTCTCAGGTTAATTTACTATCAGGAACAGTCACAACCAAGCAACATGGATCGACCGTTTGATCCTTGCAAGTCAACTTTTTATGTTTCTTTGAGATATGCACCCTCTGACAAATTCAAGAAGACTGTGACATGTCCCTTATCTGTCTTTTTTATATTTCTGTTGTCAAGTCTGAAGCAAGTCGTAAGTTGCCACTGCTCCTTGTAGCAGACAGTAGGAAAGCATATGCATATCAGAGGCCCCAGTCCTATATCTACCGTATTTTTCGGACTATAAGACGCACCGGTGTATAAGACGCATCAAGATTTCAAAGAGTAAGTAAGAAAAAAAAGTTTTTGTCCTCCCCGGCCCCCAGGAGCACTCTGCAGGCCTCCCAAACCCTCTGCACCCCCTGTTTTTTGCAAAAATGGGCCCGTTTTTCACCTGTTTTTGCGAAAAATGGGGCATGCAGAGAGTTTGGGAGGCCTGCAGAGTGTTCCTGGGGGCTAGGGGAAGGCAAAAAAGCTCCTGTTTTTGCAAAAAATGGGCCATTTTTCACCAAAACTAGGGCATTTTTGCCTTCCGCCAACCCTCAGGAGCACTCTGCAGGCTTCCCAAACCCACTGCACTCCCTGTTTTTGCAAAAAACATTTTTGCAAAAAACGGGCCCATTCTTTCAAAAATGGGACATGGGATCGGGGCTTCGGGAGGTCAAAAATGGTTGTATTCGGTGTATAAGATGCACCAACATTTCCACCCTCTTTTTGGGGGGAGGTGCGTCCTATACTACGGAAAATATGGTATTTATCTATCTGCCAGTAAGTCCTATGACATTTTTGGCATTGGCCACTTCAGATGATGAAAAGTGTTTTGAAAGAGTCATAACGGCTTATACTCACCTTATACTTTTACCTCCTTTAAGCAGGATTTCCTAGGGGTTTGACCACAGAGAAAACCTGTTTGAGCCCACGTTACTGTGGAACAGAGAAGGCAGGCATACCCCCTGAGAAAAAAATCCTCTTTAAAACCAGTTGCAATTCTCCTGAGGACTATCACCCACCTGCTGCCCACATTTTGCCTAGGCTGAAGGTGTCCATTTCCATTCTTGTCACTTTTATCCCCAAATTTGCTATTCTATGAATTGAAAAAAGCAGTGGGATGTTCAAAATAAAGCTATTTGAAAGAGAGATGCTCAGATACAGATCAGAATTATTTAAAAGATACAAAATACATAACCCCAAAAATAACTTTTCCAAGCAATCTCCCAGTTGGTCTCTCTGACTTGAGGACCAAAGGCTGGGAGTTGGAAAATGAGAGAAAATAAATTTAATAAGCCAAGGAAAGTAGACAAGTTCAGATCTCCTAAAGCCCCAGCCTACCTTGCTGATCTTGGATGAGATCAAAAGAGTGACACCAGGCCAGTACATGGAGGGACACCTCCACACAATCCCTGAACTGTAAGACACGTTGGAACCAAGGCAGTGGCAAACTACTTATGTATCATTTCCAAGGAAAACTCTATATCCATGTCCATGAGATCACCCAGAATCAATCATGACTCAAAACTATTTGACATGAAACATCTTTATTTGAAAAGGTTACACCCAATTTGTTTTAGCTGTTCTCTCTCTTTCTCACAACCTATATAAACAAATGTGGTTATTACCATCATATCCAGTTTGATACAGAAATATTAAAGTAGTGCAGTGGTGGGATTCAATTTTTTTTACTACCAGTTCTGTGGGCGTGGCTTGGTGGGCGTGGCGTGGCTTGGTGGGCATGGCAGGGGAAGGATACTGTAAAATCTCCATTCCCACCCCACTCCAGGGGAAGGATACTGCAAAATCTCCATTCCCACCCCACTCCAGAGGAAGGATACTGCAAAATCCCCATTCCCTCCCCACTCCAGAGGAAGGATACTGCAAAATCTCCATTCCCTCCCCACTCTAGGGGAAGGATACTGCAAAATCTCCATTCTCTCCCCACTCCAGGGGAAGGATACTGCAAAATCTCCATTCCCACCCCACTCCAGGGGAAGGATACTGCAAAATCTCCATTCCCACCCCACTCCAGGGGAAGGATACTGCAAAATCCCCATTCCCTCCCCACTCCAGAGGAAGGATACTACAAAATCTCCATTCCCACCCCACTCCAGGGGAAGGATACTGCAAAATCTCCATTCCCTCCCCACTCCAGGGGAAGGTTACTGCAAAATCCCCATTTCCTCCCGATCAGCTGGGGAAGGATACTACAAAAATCTCCATTCCCACCCCACTCCAGGGGAAGGATACTGCAAAATCTCCATTCCCTCCCCACTCCAGGGGAAGGTTACTGCAAAATCCCCATTTCCTCCCGATCAGCTGGGAGCGAGGCCAGTCAGAGGTGGTATTTACCGGTTCTCCGAACTACTCAAAATTTCCGCTACCGGTTCTCCGAACTATTCAAAATTGCCGCTACT
Organism: Diadophis punctatus similis; assembly: GCA_023053685.1. NCBI lineage: Eukaryota > Metazoa > Chordata > Lepidosauria > Squamata > Dipsadidae > Diadophis > Diadophis punctatus. The sequence continues at coordinate 57,940,745 of JALIGW010000003.1, forward strand.
GGTTCTCCAGAACTGGTCAAAACCTGCTGAAACCCACCTCTGTAAAGCACGTATATACCACTTCATTCTCAGGTATACCATAATAGCAATTACCAATCTGGCGTCTTCCAGTTATTTTATTCTGCTACTTTCGCAACCCTACGCTGGTCTAGGCAGCTGAAATCTTGAACACCAAGGATGGGAGAGGACTGCCAAAAGTGCATACTGGCATTCTACTAGCGCCCCCCCCCATTCTTTTACCAATAGCACTCTTAAGAAGATAAGTAAGTACTTGCTGCAGCTTTTAAGACAGAAGTCCAATAAGTTACCTCAAGATACTTTCAATGTCTGTATTTAACTTTGCCAAATGCTAAGGTTCTGTCTGACAGAAAATGACTTTGAGACAGTCTTCATAAAGAAAATTCAAGTACAAAACGACACAGTTGCTGGATTCATCCATTAACAATGTACTAGGATTTACCCTTTTGTGTTCCTAATGATACTTAGTGGTTCTAAAATCTTTAAAGCAAAGTTTTGTTCAGTTGCACAGTTGCACCATTCCCTTATTTAGTGTGTCCTTTATCAGCAAGCATTCGGGAATGGAAAACCAAGTTTTGCATATTTTCTGCCTACCTGAAAACTGTAGAACCTGGCTAATCTTATCTTGGCCCCCTAAGTAAAGCAAGGCCCTGGTGAATACTAGAATGGCAATGACTATCAGGGAATATCAGGTTCATAATCTGTACTAGGAAGCCAAAAAAATCTCTCATGAGACAACTACATCATATCATTTTCACGCTGTGGGCTAGGGAAATGGCATGATTATATCCACCCAGACACCAAAAATCTGAATAGAAAGCAACTTTTCCTTCATCTTACCTTCTTCTAAAACCTGCTGCTGAAACTCTTATAACACTAGGCCACAAATTTAGACCAGTGATCTCCACCCGACTCTTGCTCTAAACAAATAATTACATTACTCCGTCTTTTTAAAGTTGCTGTTACCGAATTATAAGCAAACACATCTGCCACCCGCTTCGAAATCAAGGTTTCAAAGACCGAGTAAATGGAGTACATCAGAAAAATCAAAAGGATTGTATTGAAATGAGACACAGAAAATGCGCTACCAAAAAGTAGGATAAAATCCAAGCTTCCGAGGTAAGGAAGGAAATGATCAGCAGAACAGGAAAGTCATACTCATATTCACACACGATGCACCAATTCAAGTAAAAGCTTCATTGTCAGCTTTCCGAAAGGGAAAGAACAATTCCTCCTTACTTCTCCCCATTCCTGCATGATTGGGATAGGAACACTGAAGCAGAGCAAAGACTTCTCTGGCTTTTGTGTGTGAATGGCTTTGAGCTTCTTTGTTCCTCTGAAAAGACGGGCAAGAAAGGAAATGAAGGAAGGTTTACAAGATTTGTATTTACTCAGAGCTACAAATCTGTCAGCAGCTTACAGACACACACCACCACGCACACACACACCCCTTCACAAACTTCTTTTTCTTCTTGCAGGGGTGGAGCTGAGGTCAACTCAGAAGGACAAAAATGCATTCAAGAGGCCACCACTAGCACAGCCAAAGGAACAGGAGGACCCACTGCCCTGGAGCAAAATGGTGTGGGCATGTCTGTGAGAGGGGAAAACATTGGAAGGAGGAGAGACGTACACATGTCGTGCAAAGGTGTGTACCTGCCTTGATGAAACATAATGCTTTGAAGTCAGCTGAAGAAGTACTTTTTTTGAAATGCATCTTTTCTTCATACCTTATTGAAAGTGGTGGAATAAAAGGGGAGAGTAGAGGAGGAGTGGAAGGGAGATGATTCACTTTGATGTCATCAGCATCATCACCACATCCGTTAGCTAAGGCTGTCCGGTCATTTTTAAACAGGGCGAGTAAGAGATGAAGAGCCATACACTTTGCCTCTAATAAACAAGCCATACCAAGAGCATCAAAAGCACAACCAGACCTTTGCCTCCCACAAGTATTTCCTCTCTTCCTAAACAAGTACATCCAAGCAGCTGATCAAATTGTACATTTCAGCATTTAAAAAAAAAAGTTATCTCCTGCCTTCCTCGAAAAGAATAGACAAAAAGAATCAAGTGAGGTTTATCTTCCATTGCCCTTAAAGTAAATGGTCAACAAAAGTTTAATTAATTAATTAACTCAGCAGCATTTAACTAAGCCTCTTCTCCCTGACACGTCCCTCCCTACTCAACTCCAAGGTATTGACCAAAACCTATGGGTCTACCCAACCCAAACAGTTCCTAGATTTAGAGACAAAACTTTGGAGCTTTTGTGGAACCAACTACATTTTGCTTTGGTGTTTTTTTCCCCAAATCGACACCGCATGTTGTGAGGTGGGGGTAGTAGGGGGTAACGTCTGTTTCCATTTGAAACTGTCAAAATTAGCATGCAGTAATTAAAAATCACACCCTTTCTCTTAATAACCTAACCAGCATGATACAATCAGGTTGTGCCAACTCTTTAATCTAATTGACTAATTACAGATTTTAATTTAGTCAGTTACTGAACAACTGTTGACAATTTGTTTTCATTAGGGACAGACCAGGATAAATATTTAGGCTCCCCAATCACAGAGACTATAGCGAAAGAGCCTTGCCATGACCTCTTGGTTTACTGCTTTGAGGGTTTTGTCAATAACAAGTTAAAAAAAAGGAGCAACTGCTTCCCAACAGCCATCCATTCTTGCAGCTCCTATGCAGTTCAAATAACTCTTACCTTAAGAACATGAGTTCATTTGGATGACAAATAGCAACCTGCTTCAAAGAGACAATCAAAGCTTTTAACGCAGCCCAATCTTATCCCAAGAACACAGATGAATGAGGGCGTTTTAATAACGCATTTTTTATTCTTCTGTAGTAAAAGTCACTGCCACTGGTTTATCAACCAGGGATTATTATATGAATGAAAAGTAATTCAACCAAAGTTCATTTTTTAAGGACAGGATTTTAGTGTCTACCGTGGAATAATGGATCACAAGATTCCTCTCTTTCGTAAAAGAGAAAATTCTGTAGCTTCTTTCTCCAATAATATGGCTTGTGAAGTATATTCCTATTCTCACGCACACACATATCTGCATAATTGTTTCAGAAATATTTAACAAGGCATACTTACAAGTCTTATGGCATATCTCTTCTGCATTCTTTTTACACCAAAAAATGTTGAGGAAACCTTAAAAGACATTTTACCTTACAGCATCCTCTTCCTTGTGAAAAGGTGCTTTTCAAGGTGCTTTTCCTTGATAAAATTAAACGTTAACAAATGATCTATATATACCAGAGTTTGTACAGTAACCCAATTGTAATCTTTCTGCAGCAATCTTTCCAAACCAGGCACTCTCCTAAGAAATTGGGACTAGAATCTCAGAATCGACTCACTGATGGGAATTGTGAATGTTTCAATCCCCAAACACTCAGGAGCTACCCTATTTGTTATTGTGAGTGACAGAAGATTCTTAAGTCCTGAAGCTACTGCAACTTTTTAGCAGAAGCTTCCATATTTTGCCTTTGTAAACTACCAGCCCTCCTCTTGCGCTGGCATACTAGCTTTCAAATTAATTTCCTGCAAAAACACCCTGACGCCCAACTAAAACACTAGGCAAGATAGGGATTAAGAGTTCTACTTTCTTATTAGAGTTCTACTCTGTGACTTTCTACTCCTTTACACATCTCCGTAAGTGGAAAATACCTGAAGAATGGTAGATAAACTTCAATGGCTAGGAATGTACACATCATATTTAAATCAAAATCAAATTAAACTAACTATTGTTTAGGACAGAGAGAGCTCAGCCCATGACTGAAAGCATACTATGCGCAACATTTGTACAAAGCAGAAGAGGGAAACATACAGACACTGGAAACACCAGAGTTAAACAAAGTTTGCATGGTAATACAATCCAGCCATCCGCATTGCTGTCGATTTCATAGCTTTCATTAGTCATACCAGATACTTCTGCCCTGAACGCTTTATAAACTTTCAACCCCTGCACATGTGTTTACCCTTCACCAATAATATCCATTACTGTCCACTTGCTCTTGACATAATGAAACACATTTTGAAATTTTAATAAAATAATAATAATAAAAGATCATAATTATTTATATGCTGCTATTCCCCAGGACTGTTACCAAAGAGTTCAAAGCATATCCAAGAATAGACATTGATACAATAATAATATTAATAATAATAAAAGAATAACTACAATATCAGTAAATAGGCACTAATAAAGAACTATGTCTCTTCACACAATACCAAATGAAACAATACAAATGAGCTGACTCGATACAAGAGCTCTGACTGGAATAAAACTTTACACAGATATTAAAATATGCTATACTCAAGGTCGACTATATCCAAAAGGCAACAAAGGGTTCTCCAAACAAGATTCACATCCTTACTCTTTACATACTCCTTCTCAGCCTTCCCTGGACTTTTTTTTTTTTTTTGGCCCTTTCTCCATCACTAATTTGGGGAGTTAAGTACTGTATATCAAGTCATTAAAGCCACCAACTTTGATTGTGTACTCAGCTGCTTACTACCTGTTTGGATGATATTAGCACATTAAGCCCCAAACTTGATCTTTCTTCAAGTACTGATTAACTAAGGTTGTAACCCTAATAAGCTCTGTGAACAGAAACTTACTTTTGAGTAAACAGGCATAAGAATGCACTAATTCTCTCCACAAATTATGTTGCTTCCGCTAGAGAAAGAACTTGCCTTTAATTTTGCATTTCTCCCTGCAGTGATGTGAATAGAAGCAGTTTGGGCAAGTGCATTCTGGTTTATTGTCAATGTGGAATTGTCCAAACTGGAAAATATGGGAAATATCATCCGAATAGGCCTAGTATTTACAAATCCGCATTCTTATGCTTCAAACAGAAGTGGTTTAAATATATCTAGTTGGGTGGCTATCTTTGATATTTTCCCCACTCATTCGCCGCTTGTGCAGCCCAGTTATGAATGGGCCACGGCCCAGTATCAAGCCGCAGCCTGGGGGTTTGGGATCCTGAACTAGAGCATCAAGGATATTCCATGGGGATAGGGCAGCATGTATGGTTATGTGTTTCGTCTGTCTACCGACCAGCTAATAAGCAGAGGCACATAAATCTTTTTTTTTAATTGAAAAGTTTTAAATGTACAAAGTACAAACATTTTTCCCCCATTTTTCTCCCCTCTTCCCCCTCCCCCCTCCCCCCCTTCCCCCCTCCCAGATTTCCCAGGAGAAGCACAAGGTATAAATCTAAAAAAAAACTAACATAAAACTTACTATAAAAGAAAAAAAAGTTATTAGTTCAAAAATACCCATTCTTCCTTAACTCTTTAACAGTCCAAAAGCTTGAAAATATAGTATATCATTTCACAAATTTCTAATTAGTAAACTATTTAAATTATTTTGATCTGATACTTTTTTTGAATATAATTCAGTCCACCTACTCCATTCCAATATATATCTTTCATTTGAGTGGTCCTTTAAATATGACGAAATCTTGGCCATTTCGGCCAGATGTATCATTTTCAACGTCCATTCTTCAATTGTAGGTATATCTTCTTTCTTCCAGTATTGTGCTACCAACAGTCTGGCAGCAGATATACAATTCAAAACCAGCTTGGTCTCTATAACCGAACAATCCGTTATTATCCCCAACAAAAAGAATTGTGGTGTAAATTTGATCTTTTTCTTTAAAATATTTTGTATAATCCACCATATTTTTATCCAAAATGCCTTGATCTTTTTACAAGTCCACCATATATGAAAATATGTAGCATCCCCACATTCACATCTCCAACATTTAGAATCTAAATTTGGATACATACAAGCTAACTTTTTTGGGTCTAAATGCCATCTGTAAAACATTTTATAAAAATTTTCTCTCAAATTTTGTGCCTGCGTAAATTTAACATTTCTGACCCATATTTTTTCCCATGTATCCATCATTATCGGTTCACCAATATTCTGAGCCCATTTTATCATACAATCCTTAACTAATTCTGTTTCTGAATCTAATTCCAATAAAATATTATATAATCACTTTATATGCATTGGGCCCTTATCTTTTATTTGTACAATCAAATTGTCCTCTTTTTTCAGAATATCAGTTTTTTGATCGTCTCTCCATCTAACTTGTAATTGTATGTATTGAAACCATGTTCTGATTATACCTTCTTCTCTTAATTTCTCAAACGATTTTAATTGAAATAAATTCCCCTCTTCAGAAAGAAGTTCTTTATATGTAATTTTATCAACTTTTTGTTCCATATTTATATTTTCTATCGCGTGTCTGGGTACTGTCCATAAGGATAACTTATCATTTAGTTTAGATTGGTGTTTTTTCCAGACACGCAATAAGGCATTTCTTAATATATGGCTCTTAAAAGCTTTATCTACTTTTTTATCATATATTAAATAAGCATGCCACCCAAATACCAAACCATATCCCTCAATGTTTAATACACTCTCTTCCGTTAAATTAATCCAATCTGTAACTGCTGAGAGGACCGCTGCTTCATAATACAATTTCAAGTTAGGCACTTTTAAACCACCTCTTTCACGTGTATCCTGCATAATCTTCTGCTTTACCCTTGGCTTCTTCCCAGCCCAAATAAATTTATTTATACCCTTCTGCCATTCCTTTATAACTTCATCGCAGAGGCACATAAATCTATTGCCCTACAAATGCCCAATTGTGGCTTTAAAATGTAGAACAAAAGAAAATTAAAATCAGCAACAGTTCTTAAATACTTCTTTCACTTGTTTTAAACCATGATGCTAATTTCAATCAGATGTTTTTCATTAGGAATAACAAAGAACAGCTCACCATTCACTTGCTTATTTATTTCATGCTCATTCCTAAGTTTTCTTTGCAATAATTTCTTCATTTATCTGTCAGCCATGTCAAGTGGGTGTGAGAATTACCCTACAGGTTATTATTATTTTTTTAACATGGAGCTTGTCCTCCACAGATAACATGCGATGTGGGAGTTAATACTCAGAAGACAGGTGGAACAATTCTCCAGCAACCGCCAAGGACATTAAGGCTGAGCATTACACAAGATGCTTTAAAAGTCATGGCCCCAAGATCATAGATTCAGTCCACAAAATTTTATTGTCAAGTTTCCTTAGTAACATGTTTCAAGAATCACTCTGCTAACCTTCAGGGGAGTCCTAAGGAATTCATTATATCGAACAAAACTGAACTCTAGTCTAAATTGAAAACATGCTACTAGGAAAAGTTTTAAAATGTGTTGCAGTCTCCTTTCTCTAAACTTTCATATATTTAAGTGAAAGGAGAAACCCAGATCAGAAAGTGAAATTTGAAACTGTAAAGGGAAGCCTCAAACACCTTGCTATGAACTATCTTGTGTATCATAAAGGAGTCATAAGAATGATCATCTCATTAGACACAGTACCTTGAAGATCAAGCCTCTGATTTCAGGCTAAGTAAGGCCAGTTTAAGCATGATGATAATCTACACATTATCCAGATGTAGAAGGGGTTGTTTACCCCCTTAAAAATCTTAAGGTTGAAGGACAGGATACACTTATTCCCACAAGGGTTCTTATTAAGCCATAAACAAGGTACAACATCCAACATAAAATAGCGGCATGACCGTTTAGCACAGAAATTATGTTTTCCAAGCAGAAAGGCTATTTTAATTGCAAACCTTGCATTTGTTTATAAGAACCAAGTTTCAGTTTGCACCTTCTAACACCCACATAGCATCTGTACCAGGTTTAAAACTGAGCATTCATTTAAATACTTTTCCACATTTTTCCCGTGTACCGTTTTCTTTATTGGTGAAGTAGCTAGCACACACCTCACTCAACCAGATGAACACGTGTATCATTCTGAGTTGAAAAAGGTACCAAGCTCTTTGGCAGTGCTGAGATGGGAACGGAAAATCATATCCATTCTTTAGCAAAGCAATGCTTGCTGCTGATAGGGGAGTTCAAAATCTATTGTTCCTGGTGTGGGAGGCTTTGCGCATACCTAGTTGCCGATATCTGCTGTTAGTAAATGGAATTAACACAGCACTTGTTAATTGCCAGACTATGGTACTATTTTCAACTGAAACCTATCTCCAGAGTTATGACAGCTATGAGCATCTGAAATGCATGTGTGTTTCATGCCATGGCGGGGGAAGAACCATTCTGAAGAATGTGATTCTTGTCACGTTCTCCTGGCAATTAAAGTTAAATCGTGTAGAAAAAAAATATTTATGTCACACCTACTGCTTTTGCATAACTAAGACAAGGAATTATTTATATTATAATTAACTTTTCTGATATAAAACATAGGGAGGAAGGATTTTTAAGAAGGCAGTGATATCTAATTTCTTTTCAATGCTATTTTGCAGAACCCAGTAGGCAGATTCCATTTCCAACAATCTCCCAAGTTTTGTAACAGGCTCCTGCTTTAACATATTCTATAGTTGTATCGAAAAGGCCCCGATTTTCATTTTTCAAAAAAATCAAAAGCAAAAATAAAGATTTTAGAAATTCATATCATGCATCTTAACAAGATACATACTGCTCAAAAGGCAGCCACTTTTGGAAACCTCTGCCTGCTATCCAGTGAAAATATCATCGGTTGACATCAGTTATGAATTTTTGTACCGTCTCTCAAAAGTTCCACACTGAGGAGCCTGTGCAGACAGAATAATGCCACAAAAAGTACGTAGCGACAGTCAACTAGATTTAAGTTCATTTTCTGTAGCTGGAGGCCAAAATCGACTAAATTGGTTCTAGTGATCAAGTTTTCTGCAATTCCCCATTCTGTGTATTAGCTATTTGACAGAAATTCACTGCGGTATTTAAACTGGCAGTCATCACAGCTAACTCAAATTGTATTGGCTTTCAGAGTGTTGAAACGGTGAACTGCAATCATCAATCGGCCAATTCCAAGATAACGTGGTGGTTGAAATTCCCTGTCATGCTGTACAATCCCTTTGTAGCTCACTAGCTCAGAAGATGCACAATAAAACCGGCAACAGGAGTGTCTGGCAATGTCACCACAATGTAATACGAGTGTGCCCATGGAGCGGCTTTGCCCAGAAACAAGGAAAAGGCAACTGTGCCAACAGTGGTTTAAACCGCCCAACAGAGCACAGCATTTTCTTTTGGAAAACAAAAACACAGAATCACTGAAATTGAAAGCACATTTTGGATTCCGGGTCTCCCACCACCCATTGACAATTTTGCAAATCATAGATCACCAAAATACCACATTAAAAACACTAGAGGTTTTTCCCCCCTCATCTCTATGCTACTGTAAGATACTGAGATAAAAGGATCTAAATATTAAAAAGGGGTGTATCACCGCAAACTTCAAATTATCTTACATTTTAATAACTAACCAATGGGGGGGGTTTCCATATAACTTTATTATAAAGATTTTAATAAAGAAAGATAAAAACTAATAGAAACTAATAATTTAGAAGAAGGAAAAGAAAGAGAAAAAAGACAAAGCCAAAAGTGCAGGGAAGGGGAGAAAGCATATAAAGAAATAGCTCCTTTACAACAGTTATACGTATACATATAAATTTACCTCTTATTCTGTGGTTGTAGCATAACTCCCCCCCCCCTATAATCTATTTTTTCCCAATCATCAAAAACATATCAAAACTTTTTCTGTTTTACGCAAAAGGTTTATAATGTGTGTTTTCTAAACATCAGAAGTAACCAACATATGAGCCGAGATGGTGCAGTGGTTAAATGCAGCACTGCAGGCTACTGCTAGTTCAGCAGTTCAGCTGTTCAAATCTCACCGGCTCAAGGTTGACTCAGCCTTCCATCCTTCTGAGGTCGGTAAAATGAGGACCCAGATTGTTGGGGGCAATATGCTGAACTCTGTAAACCGCTTAGAGAGGGCTGTAAAGCACTATGAAGCGGTATATAAGTAAGTGCTATTGCTATTGCTATTGCTATATATATTGTCCCAAAGGTGCTTTTTCAAGAGGCAACTGGACTTTCTGGTTTTTCTTTGAAGACGTTTCACTTCTCATCCAAGAAGCTGAAGAAGCTTCTTGGATGAGAAGCGAAAGGTCTTCAAAGAAAAACCAGAAAGTCCAGTTGCCTCTTGAAAAAGCACCTGTGGGACAACCATGACCTGGATGACTGAGAATCTCCATAGACAAAACACATATTAAGAGTATTTTTTGTACAGTTACTAACTGTGCAATCGGGAACTTTTCTGAGTCTGATTCAAGATGATTAGAAGCATCCTAACTGAACAAGTGGAAACGGATTTCTTTGCACTACAGTACTTTATCTTTGTGACAACCGGATTTCTACCTGTAGGAAAACCTGTTCCCAGATTCTCCTGCCTGTATGTATGTAGCAAGCAGATACAATGAAGTGCAAAGAATTTTTTTTAAAAAAATTGCTTTCCATTTACAAGGGAAGAATGAAAAGAGGTTTTTCTCCAAAGCACAGTGACTTCTTATTCCTTTGATACGTAGTTTAGCTAGTGCTTTTTCTTCCAATGCTCCTTACATCTCAATCAGAAAAATTCTTAAATCAGTACAGGTCAACGATCTGAGAGAACTCTTACAAACAAGACACGTGCATGCAAAAACCAACCTCAAGCTTATTGTGGGAGGTTTTTTTTTTAAAGAAAAAAATTAAAAATGTTCTTTGGGGAAATTGCTTGTTGCTCCTGCTGCTTCTATTATCATATAGTTATACTGGGAAATGAAATGGAAGTGACACAGCATGCAAGTCCTGTTATAGAAGCCTCTAATGAAGCATGATTTCCCATTCTTTGAAGGATGTATTCCCCAGGCCTACTGATCTGGAGAGATTTGCTTCTTAAGCATTCAAGTAACCACACCTCAACTATAAACAATGGGAAAGAAGCATGCAAAGATGGGAGGGCAGATTTTTTCAGTGCATTGCAATATGCTCAGAATGTCTCTATCTTTCGCACAGAAAGCGTTAGGATTTCTCTCACTTTTAAGCACGTTCTTTTTGTCTTCTGCCAGGTGAGTCTCTTGATAAATAGTCTCTAGCGTAGTAGAGAACTCTGCAAACACCTGAAAGATAAATCTTTACACTGGGAACCATGCCTCTGTTCAAAAGTAACTGAATAGCAATTAACCATTCATGGCTTTTGTCCATCATTCTGACAATCTATAATAGCTGTTTAGTTTGACCACATCCATATGCACAGCAAAACCTTTCCACCTGTGAAAATGTTTTTTTTAAGAATATAAGCAGCAACAGCTGTTAACCCATCTTCCACATCACGCATCCTTTCAAATTCCCACCTTCTGCATTCCAAATCATGCAATCAGCTCTTCTCTCATAAGATTTAGAAACCTGAATGGATCTCCATTCATTCACTGATAATTCAGAAGGCCTACGCATAGCACTTATTCTACCTACCACTTTATGGTGTTAAGGGTAAAGAGCATATGGGGAGAAAAAGATCCTAGCTACATATCAGGACAATAAGTAATTACCTTAAACAGGTAGTCCTCGACTTACAACAGTTCGCTAAGTGACCATTCAAAGTTACAATGGTGCTACAAAGGGTGACTTATGATCGTTTTTCACACTTACAACTCAGGAGTGGGTTCCACTTACCTTCGCCACTGGTTCGCATTGTGACATTTTGCGCACGCACGCGTCCCCTCATGCAATTCTGCTTCCGCGCATGCTCAGTAGCTATAATCAGCCCGAAACACAACTGAGGAGCTGATCAGCTGTACTTCGGGCAAAGGAATAAAGGTAAGTATAAACCCGGGGGTGGGTTTATACTTTTTCAAGCAGCAGCAGAGGAAAAAACTTCCGAACAGTAAAAAATTCCCAAAAAAGATGGCGGCACCATGGACCGGCACCAACCGAACCGGAACTGTGATGCCATCGTGACATCACTAGCGGGTCACTACCGGTTCGGGCGATCCGGTCCGAACCGGCAGGAACCCACCCGTTACAACAATTGCAGCATGCGCATGGTCACATGATCAAAATTCAGATACTTGACAACTGACTCATATTTATGACAGTTGCAGTGTCCCAGGAAGTCATGTGATCACTGTTTGTGACCTTCTCACAAGCAAAGCCAATGAGGAAGCCAGGTTCACTTAACAACCATGTCACCAACTTAGCAACTGCAGTGCTTGTCACTTAACAACTCTGACAAGAAAGGTTGTAAAGTGGGGCAAAACTCACTTAACAACAGAAACATTGGGTTCAATTGTGGTCATAAGTCAAGGACTACCTGTAATCCAAGATTCTGATTTGCCAGATATTGACAAGAGCCATCCACAGTCGAAACCTGACCCCCTTTCCCTAGAAGAATAGCCTAGAATTACAAATCTCATCTTGTTCCTCCCCATTCACCAGAAACTGCCTTTTTATCTTTGTGCTCTCCAAAACTAAAGAAATATTATTTCTGTAAAAGCAGAACAATCCTGAAAGTAATTTACAGCAGATGAAAACAAAACTCCCTCAAATATATTGGCCTATTTGCCCTTTATGTGGACACAGCAACTATAAACCATATGGCAAAGGTTCTTTAACATGCTCCTTCCTGTATTATATACCTTGTTTGAGAAAGCGTGTGTATCAATGCGCACGCACAGATAAACTTACACATCACTAAAGTCCTGTTGGTATATAATGGCAAGCATGCTACATATTGCTTGTTGGAAAGAATTAATTCTAGAGAGTGGTAAAAACAGTAATGCTTGAAATGTCAATAACCAAAGCCAAGACAGTTATGAAAATATATATTAATCATATATTTTGTGACCAAGAGGACTTTTAAAAAGAAATAGCATAGAGAAAGGATGAGAACAGGAAACAAAGTCTTATAATAAACCTACAAAGGTAAAGTACTTAGAAGTGTTACAAAACTGTATTACACCCAGAATTTTAAAAACCTCAATGAGGATTGTATCTATTTGCTGTAAGCTTAAAGCAATATGTATTAAAGAAGTTTATGCGAATCATCTAATACACTCTGGCCTATTATTAGAATTATTACCAAGCTAAAAAAGATTAATTTCTCTAAATACAGTAAATCCTCAGACACTATTATAAGGCTGCCGCTAATGTAGCATTACTGAATTTTGCCAGCACTACAATTCTATATACCTTACCTTCCCCAACATTACGTTCACCTGGCATGCTGAGATAATAATCATCAAATTCCTAGCCAACATGGCCATGAGCTGCGAATTCTGGAGCCACAGAATGCAAGAGGAGGAAAGATTCCCTTCAGTTTGTCTCCTATTGCAGGGGTCTCCAACCTTGGCAAGTTTAAGACTTGTGGACTTCAACTCCCAGAATTCCTGGCTGAGGAATTCTGGGAGTTGAAGTCCACAAGTCTTAAACTTGCCAAGGTTGGAGACCCCTGTCCTATTGGGTTTCCTACCACAACCACAGTTAAATTATTATATTAAGAAAATCCTTCTTCCCCATTTACTAAGTCTTGTAACATCTTGACTGCTGAAGAGCTGTGAGAACGCAAAAGCTTGCATAAATTTGAGTGGTCATTTGAGTGGTCATAATAGAGAAGCTCCCTATGGGAATACTGGCTTGTTTTTGGTTTTTTTAAGTAACCAAGAAGCCAACAGTTTTTTGTTTTAAATTAAGTCATGTTGCATATGGAATAGTTTTTAACATCAAAGTATCTACAATCAGCAGATGACCTTGAATAAAACCAGCAACCAAACTATTATGTTCCTAGTCCCTATGTGTGGTATAAAGAGCTAAAGGAAGAAATATTTCAAGCATATTAAAAATAATAATAATAAACAGAAGTTAGGAAATAAAAGTGAGGTAGCCATAACTGAGGAGAAGAGGCTTGTCCCTATTTGTTTAATTCCAAAAGCAACACTAATCTTTTTTGCCTATCACACAAAGAACCAGTATTTATTCTAGGAGAGAAAATAAAATATTATTCCCCAAGATCTGTTCGGATTGAAGTTTCCTTCCTACTGCTGGTACTTACGCAACAGAGCCCACTATTCCAAGGCTGAACATGTAAGGAAAAAATCATGACAATAAGATCAGGTCTCAAGTAGATAACGGGTTGCCCTCTATAGCAGGGATAATAGGCAACTATGGCCCTTGTACGACCTGTGGACTTCAACTCCCAGAATTCCTGAGCCATCTTTGCTGACTCAGGAATTCTGGGCATTGAAGTCCACGGATTGTAACCGTGGTTCTATAGCAATAGCCACTCTGCTCCAGCATTCTCCCCCCCTCCCAGAATTACTGAACTGTAGCAAATAACTTTTTTGTCTTCTATTATTGATCAGAAACCTACTAGCATCTTCTGTTCAAAAAAAGAAAGAAGAATATCACTAATAGACTATCATGCCTGTCAAAATTAGATACACATTTTATATTGGTTTACAAATCCACTACTTTGTTCTGGCATTCTCAGACTGATTTTTCTCTTCCCACTACTTCCCATCCTTGGCGCGCATTGTCTTTTTTGTGAATCATTCTGGGTCCTGTGGTCTTGTCTTTTGACAGGAGACAGTATTTCTCTAAACAGCAAGATAAATGTATCTAAATGCATGTTTTAATCACTTTCTTCTTCCCTTCTCAGGAAATTGCTTTCAGGGAATTTCTCTCTGTGGGGGAGAAACATAGGTTGCAAACTGAAGCACATTTTTCAAAGGACTCTGTCTGGGGGCTAAGTTGAGTGTCACTATTTATTTTAAAATAGGACCCTCCTGTTAATTAGTACATGTCACTGCAGTGCACACACTTTTCTTTTAAATGAAAGCTACTGTTTCTGCATCAAAAATATAACTTCTAAGACTATTCTCTGTTGAACACAACAGTCCCTCTAGGACAGTGTTTCTCAACCTTGGCAGTTTGAAGATGTGTGGACTTCAACTCCCAGAATTCCCCAGAAGCGTTGCTGGCTGGGAATTCTGGGAGTTGAAGTCCACACATCTTCAAACTGCCAAGGTTGAGAAACACTGCTCTAGGAACTTTGTCAGAAAGAAAAAGAGAAAATAAGATCCCAGGCTAAAGATCCATAATTTTTCTAAGAGGTAATGTAATATTCTCAAGGTAGGTGCATCAGGAAGGGTTAAATGAAACTTATCAAAGTGAATGGAACTGAGTTCCCTCCCCCACAAAAAAAAGGTATTTGTCAACTCTGAGAAGCATACCAAAACTCATTGCATCTATGATCATTGGGGTTCCTGAAAGTTACTTTGAATAATCTGCAAGGTTTCTCCAACTTCAGCCATGAAAGTTTGCGAATTATGCAGTTCTTTCCAAGCAGCCCTTTCTTGATGAGTTAGAGCAGCGGTTCCCAACCTTCCTAATGCCGCGACCCACGCCCCGCTCCCGCGCCCCCATCGCAACCCACCCTGCCGCCGCCATTTGGGTTCTTTTACCCTCTGCGCATGCGCAAAGCGTTCTGCGCATGCGCAGAGGGTAAAAGAATCCAAATGGCGGTGTCCGGACAAAGTCTCCAGATCCGGGCGAGGTCTCCGCTCGCTTCACATGTTGCCTCTGGGAGCTTTTCGAGCCCCGCCGCGAAAGGCGTGTGTGACTTCCGCAGGGCCGGGACAGGCGGCTGCCCGGAGAGAGCCATCCCCTTCGCAGAGTCTCTCCCGTCTACCTGTAGCGTTCGGGGTGGGGGCGCAGGTTGTGGGGTGCGATATGGCCAGGCTTGTGGCAGTGGGGGAGAGCTGAGGATGCCGGGGCGACCCCTGGGAAATGGTCGTTCAACCCCCAAAGGGGTCGCGACCCCCAGGTTGGGAACCGCTGAGTTAGAGGGAGAAAGCACCATAGGATTAAGGAAATTCTATGGATGTCGCTAGAGATGGCAAAGCAGTTTCTGCAGGAATCTTAACTTATAACTCAGCCACAAAAGTGACTGAAACTAGTGAGTCCACCTTCCAAGTATGTGCCACTTTTTAAACGAAACTGTTGTCAACTATGTTGCCAAACTCAATTCCTCCCACAATCCTCAATTTCTTGAACTGTATTACAGATAGTCCTCGACTTTCAAAGTTACAATGGCACTGAAAAAAAGTGACTTATGACCATTTTTCACACTTATGACCATCTCAGCATCCCCTCAAGGGGTCACGTGATTTACATTTGGATGCTTGATAACTGACTCACATTTATGACAGTTGCAGTGTCCCAGGGTCATTCCGGCATCACGTGATCCCCTTTTTGCAACCTTCTGACAAGCAAAATCACTTAACAACTGTGTTATTAATTTAAGAACTGCAGGGATTCACTCAACAAACGTAGCAAGAAAAGTCTTAAAATGGAGCTAAACTCGCTTAACAAACTTCTCATTTAGCAACATGAATTTTGAGCTCAATTGAATCCGTACGTTGAGGACTATCTGTATTCAACTTATTAAACATGCTGATGAATCTTTTTTAACTTTTTCTTTCCCTTTGAAACTCAGCCCTTAACCACTTCGACATGTTCATGGGAATAATATTCTGCCATTACAGGTAAGCCAGAGACCAACACATCAGATAAGATGACAAATCAAAAGTTCACCTGGGACAGTTCATTTGGAAGAATGTCCCATGGCATGGGATAATCATACTGTGTTGTCCTCCTTGAGCTATGAGAGCATGTGGCTCTAGACAAGTTCACTTTCTGGATCTCCAGTCAACTTACAAATACCAATTTTTTTTAATTACAGGTAAGAAACCCTGTAAGGCTTCAGATGACAACAGAAGAGAAAACCAAGGTATGCCTCTTAGGGTCAATATCTGAATGCATCACCTGTCTCTTGAAAATTTCCTTTTGCAGCTAGTTTGTAGTCATCCCCATCCCTATTAAAAATTAAAGAAATAATGAAGTCTGCATTGCAGTCTTAAGGGAAAGAGGGAAAAATCTTCATATTGCAATCTGGAACAGAAGCTATTGGCTCTCTCCTGAGGCTGCCATTCTATGCATCCATAGCGAGGGATGGCCCCACTTAACACAATAGGATTCACTTATGGATAAAAAATGCACAGGATTACACTGCACAGCAGCATTCTGATAAATTCTTAAATACTCACAGGCCTTGGAGAAGTTTTTTTTTTTAATCTTTCCAAAGAAAGAAGCATACCACATTCAAATGCAGGCCTCCATGTCAAAAGTCTGCACCTTAAGAGTTCCTCATGATAAATAGCATCTCTTTCCCTCTCCTTATCCTCCGTGCTCCTAGGAGGACACATGACTCTGTAAACAGATCAATATGCTCCACCTTAAAAGTCTTCAAGAAAAGCCACTGAACTGGATTCACATAACTGTGACTATAAAACAATATTCAAACTCCATCAGAATGGCAGAGGTAACACCCTTTTCTCTCCAGATCTAGTTGCATTTGCTTTGGAACAACTGCAGCGATCGAAGTTTATTAACCGAGGATAACTTTTTTTACTCACGTAATCATGAAAGGCTTTTGCTTCGCTTGAGTGTTCACAAGTATCTCGCCTTTCAGGAGCTGCACAGTAAAGGTCCCAAAATACACTATAAAAAGAAACGAAGAAAAAACTAGTTATTAATACTTATGCAGTACACATCCCTAGACATATAGTGGTTTATCCAAATGAGCCTGTGGTTCAGGAACAATGGCACTTCTCAATCCTGTTCAATCTTTACTCAAGGAGCAGTGAACATAGCACTTTAGTTCCACTTGAGACTTTTACCTTCAACAACAGAGACACAAGATGCCTATTTACATACACAAGTTTTTAATGTACAGTAAAGAAGATTCCCCACTTTAATAGCCCATCAACTCTGTTTCAATGGTTCCTTTTGTAAGTTTTCGTTCTCCCTTCCCCCAATATTAAAAAGTTAGGTTTCCTGTGTCAGTTAAACCATACTGCTGTATTTCCCATTGCAGTCAATTCATTGCAGAAGTTTGTATAAGGATCTATTGAATGTTGCTTTCAATCACCCTCTTGCTGAAAATAAAGTATGAGCAAATTCAAGTTGTCATATTACTTTATTAAATCTGAACATGTCCCACTCCACATCTGCAACTGTCTCCTAAACTGGACTGCAATCCTTTACAGCTGTTTCTATTTGACTTTAAAGGCCACGCATTCAATACAACATTGATTCCTCTTCTGTCTTGAAACAAGCACATGTAAACATTGCCAATATAAAGACCCCCACCCACATAATAAAATTCAGAATGCATCCACTATATAAAAATGCTAATTTGCAAAAAAAAACCTTTACATACTCTAATATGAACATAACTAGCACTAAGCAACTCAGGTTTACATACTCAGTTATTCATTAAGCTCACATGGATCCTTATTATTTCTCAGCCTAACCTATCTCAAATTTATCAAAGGGGCAGAGGGAGGAAAGGAAAACCAGGTGTGCCATCTGGAGGTCCTTGAAAGAAAGGTGGGTTATAGACATAACTTTGGCCTTCCAGCACATCAGTCAGAAAATGCTCTGAGTACTCCAGTATTATTGTCCTTCATGTACCAAAGATTTCATGTGCTAAGACTTTATTTTCTACTCAGCTATCACCAATAGTTGAGCGCATTAAACAATGCTCTGCAAGAAAGCCAAATAGGAAACAAATTTGGAAACAGTCCCAAGAGCATCAACATGTGGCAACTGACAGCCTAGCCTCTTTCCCCCAAAAAGTTACACACCAGAAGGAGGGGAACCTTCTGAAATTTTGCTATTTCTGTTCCCAGCAGGCCACAGTTTATCTTTATGTATCATGCACATTGAGAAAACAGGACAAATTCCATAACCATAGTTAACTATGCAAAAAAGTAGTCTGTGAATTGAGATTAATGTGGCCCTATGACACCTTGCATTCCATCATTCAAAGCATCATCAGAAAATTGGACTATGGAAACAACATGTGTCCCTCAAATGTTTACCGTTCTTAGAAGCAAACTTCAAGTGTCATCCTCATAACAAAGTATATATTCTGGTAGCAGCACTAACATACAGATGAATAACTATATTAATCTAATAACTACCGTAACTACAATAGATGAGAGGAACTCTTCCTGGAATCAATAGGATTTACATTCAAGAAAGAAGATCTAGACCAGGAGGTTAGAAATATTTCTATCGCTCAGCATCATGCTACAAGTTGCATAACTGCTTCAGTCACGCTGAACTTGTCCACTATACTCCCTCTATCATACATATATATTCACAAAGGGCAATCTCACTGTTGAATAATTTAGGAACATGTTTTAAGGAAAATTGGCAACACATCTCAAACTTTAAAAAAAACGGAGCTGATAACCTAGACACCAGATTTCCTTTTCCAATTAAACATTTGCAAAGGTATCATCTACAAAATACTAGTCCCCAATGAAAAGCTAAGAACAGTGCATTTTATATCCATAGTTAAAACACCACTAAATAACCTTTTGACAATAAGAAACCTTCATTTATTTGTGTGTGTGTGTGTGTGTGTGTGTGTGTGTGTGTGTGTGTGTGTGTGTGTGTGTACACAACATGACTTCAAGTTTGGAGGATACAAGAAATTTCAAAAAACCTACAATTTTGTTCCCAAAATTCTCTTCAATACTTTTTCAAGTAACTTCTACCTAGGCTGAAGAGACAAGCTTACAACCAGAGTTGTGGGTTTGGATTAAGACAATGTAAACTCAAACCAAATCGTTTGCTTGGGATAATCTTCCCTCCCCAACACTTCCAATTAGTTAAATAAAGAACTTTCAACACAGAAGTAAAAGAAGCAACACTCACCACCACCATGAATGTAAAAACCCAGGAGGTTCTCCTAGTGTGATGTTTTTTTCCCATCGGATCTGTGAACAGCCAAGGATAAAAAGAGGGTTTGGGTCACAAACCTGAAGAAAAAGATGCCATTTTCTTCCACTCTTGCTGCTCCCCCCCACCTTCCTAAAAGAGCCTCTGAGGCTAACTAGCAATAAATGGCAAAAGGTGATAAAAAATTCAAAATGGAGGCCACTGTGCCTGCTTTCTGAAAACAAAGGCTATCTTGGGGGGGGGGGAAGGGGTCAAAAGTAAACAAAGTCACTCACCTCTGATAAAAAGGTCTGTGCCGATTTCTGTGCTCCTACGTGCAGCAAGTATTCGTAGACATACAAAGCTAACCTGTAAAAAGACAGGGTTTAAAAAAAAAGCTGGGAAGGGGGGTTGGAAGAAGGGAAAGTCGCTGGGAAGGAGGTGGAAATAAGCCAGAGGACTTAATGAGAGGGTATCCCCCCCTTCACACCGAGCCCCCTTTGCTTATGAGGGAACGAACCCCGCGTTCAGCCGCGGCAGTGAAGGCGCAGCACTTCCTGACCTGCCTCTAGCGCGCCCCATCCCGCTCAAAGAGAAGTTGAGAGCCGCTCACTGCAGGGCACAAAACGCAACTTCGCTGGGCGCATCCTCTCCAAAGGCAGCCCGGCATCCAGCGTCCCGCACCCCCGTTTACAAGTCGGTGGCGGAGTTGGAGGGCGGCCCTTTTCTTCACCGGCTCCTCGAAAGAATTTGGGGATGCGAGCTCTATCCCAGTGGAGTTTCTCGGGGGGACACCCCCCCCCGGCGCCGCTGCCCACCCCGCGCCTAAATCCTCCGCTTTTGCCAAACTTGGAAACTCTAGAAGCAAGGTAGAAAGCGAAGGCGGGCCGAGGAGAAGACAAGCAAACGCGCCTTGTCTGGACAAAGCCTTTCACCCTTCCACTTGCAACAGACGGACAGCCACACCAGACAAAAGGACGATGCGAGCTTGCATGCTTTCCTCCATCATGTTCTTTTTTACACCCGCCGCCCTTTGCTTGGAGACCCGTTGCCTGAATCGCGAAAGGCGTAGATCCCCCGCCGAGGAGACTCTTCACCTCCTCCCCCCCACCCCCCAATATCTCATCCTCCATGCTCTCCCCTTCCAGATGCCCCAACTCCCCACAAGACAATAAAGGAACGAGAAGAACGCCCGCCTGAAGAAGCCGAGTCTAGTTCCCCGAGGTTCCCTCCGCTGCCTCGGCGCTTACTTTTCCCGAGCCTGCCCATCCGAGGGCACCGCCGAGCCTTTGCCTTTAGCGAACATGGTCCGCAGTAAGAAAGAGGCGAAACTAAAGCTGCTGCCGCTGCCTGAATTGCTCCGATGCTTTCCCGTCTCCCAAACCTCGCGCCTTTCCTCGGCTGGAGCCGGCCCGGGTTCTGCTGTGGCCGCACCGCTCGTCCTGGTTGCAGCTGTCAAAGCCCCGGCCGCGACCCCATCGCCCTGCCCCTGTCCTCGGCTCCTGCTCCTTTCCCAGCTGCTCCTACCGCTGCCGCCACCGCGGCTGCCCCCGGCTCAACCGAACGTGGCTACACTAGGGATAGAACGCGGCGGGCGTCAACGTTCCACAATGGATACATTCCCCGGCCAATCGGCGGTCTGCGGGGGGAAGGGCTGCTCCGCCCTCGAATAGAAACTTTTAAGGTGGCACCAAGGGAGATGCTGCCAGCCGGCGCTAGGCAAACGGAGGCATCCTTGGGCTGCTTCCTAAAGGACCCTCCCGGCGGGGAGGGGGCCCTCGCCACTGCCACCGCTCCTCCTCCTCCTGCCTAGGGGCTGAGCTGGGACCTCGCTGCCTTTCTTACCCGGCTCTCTTCTCTACCCAGGTACCCTCCCCTAATCCCAGCCTGTTCTCCAAACGCTCTTTTTTTTTTTTTTTTGCATCCCTCCCGATTCACCTTTCCCCCGTCCGCTTCCAGCCTCTCAATCCGTCTCCTCAACCCGCATGCCGTTCTCACCGGCCATCGCACACTTCCTCCTCCCCCCCCCTCGCCCCAGCTCGCATTTGCCCTAACCGCAGCTGCCTCTCGCTCTGCCCCCTCGATGCTAACCTTCCCCTTCGCCCGGGCTGCCCTCCCGCTTTCCACTTTCTCTCCCCCATTGCCTTCCACATGGTTGTGCTCAGCGCGGCCCAGGCAAAGCTGCCATGCTGGAGCCTCTTTCACCACCGCCGGGTGCTCCTCGGCGGAACCACCAAAGCCGCTTCCAGGAGAGTGGCAGTGGGCGCATCGTGTCGTCGTCGTCCCCCATCTTATTCGGAAATCCCGGTCCGTTCAGTGGGGCTCATCTCCCAGGAAACGTATCTTTGGAGGTGCAGCCGAAATGTTTCTAGACAACGTTGAATGTTTTGGAAAGGGGCCTCGTGGTAGCCCTATCGCCATTTATTTATTTTATTGCAGCCGGGTCGGAAGAGAATCCTGCGGAACTCAACGGGACTTCATTCTAAATAAAAATGAATGGGAATGTGCTGTTTTATTTCTCTCTTCTCCCCACCCCAGCTCGTTCGGTCTTCCCCAAGCTGTTTTTGCTTCTAGGGGGGAGCGCAATCTCGCCTTCCTGAAATCGTTAAGCGAAAATGTTACCACGTTAAACCATAAACTTAAGTCAGAATGCCTCCAAACGAAATCGGCCCCATCAATTCCCCCTTTTTTGTTGCTTGCTTTTACTGTTTTTGCCGGGGAGGGGGGAAATCGATAAAGGATGGATCCTTGGCATTTCTTCAAATGATAATACCTTGTGGAGGTCTTTAAATATGCGGCTTATAAATCATACAACCTCCGAGATGAATGTGCCAAGGGCTATGCCTGCACCCAGGAAGGGCGCCTTGGCTCCTTGTCACAATAACTCACCGTTTCCCCCTCCCTCTTTATGAAGTATAGGCGCCTGTTTGCGGTTCATTTCCCCCCCCCCTCCCCGAAGCCTAAAGTTAGACCCTTTTAAGAACTGGGAGAATTTTCCCTCTAGCCTCTCACTCTGCCCCCTCTCCCCCGTCGGTATCTTTCTCTTTAAATGTGATATAACCCGTTTGCTACTGTCCCTTTAAAAAAGACAAGCTGAAAAAGCTGTGTAAGAGCTGATTGGTTGCCTGTTTGGATACATCCTTAGGGGGGACTAGAAACTGTTCGCCTAGGTTGATTTTTTTTTTTAAACTGTGCTGTTCCAATAAACAAGTAACGCCCCTCCCCCTTACATGCCTATCACCAAACAATTAAAGGCTAGGTCAGTGTCCTGGGGAAAAAAACAGTGGAAGAAGGAAAACTCAGCCCCAGAGTTAATATAAACTACAAGCACACACACGCCCATTAAAGTTCAGCGATATTGTTCACAGAGGCGTATTTAAAAAAAAAAAATTCCTAAATGTATCAAAAATCCTTCCAGAGATCTGTAAATGTACCTACAAAAGGAGGTTTTATCTAAGGTTGGATTTTTTTTTTAGAGTAAATCCCCTTTTCTCCCAGCCTCTCCGTGCCCCCCCCCATCAGTCTCCTAAGAAAATGATACAGCCCGAAGCTTTGTAGTCGCCTTGATTTAATCTATGCCATGCATGGTTGCTGAGGCTTCTAGCGAAACGCAAAGGAAAGCCCAAAAGCTGCAGTCTGTTGTAAAAAGTAGCAAGTTTGAAATAAGATTTTTTTTCCCGGTAGGTGGCATGGAATACATAGAAGGGGGAAAGGCATTCTTTTCAGAGCTTTTAAAATTGTTTCCAGCCATTAAAAAAAAGCGATGTGTGCCAACAATAATTAAATTAGTTTAGCCTGTTGTTACTTTAAAAGTCGGAAAGAGTAGCCATCATATTGCTCGTGCCAAATCCCTTTACTTTCCTTTGGAGAGGGAAAATTATGATTAACCTATAGATCTGTTTACATTATTGAATTAGTACAACGTGGCTGGATAAAACACAGATGCAAACTAAGGTTTGTTTGCTCAGGGTGCATTATGTCTAGGTTGTGGGATGACTGTGATTGGTTTGTTCACACATTTTTAAAAAAGTTAAAATTGCCCCTTGAAAAACTGTTTGAAATATAGTAGCCTTGTCATATTCTGAAATCTATAGAGTTGAGTGGTAAAAGAAGTAATGATGCTCTTCTCATAGCAAAAAACTTTGTGCTACCCAGAATGCAGCACAGTTTATTGTAAGATAAACTTCTCAAGATAGTTTACTTTGTCATAGTAAAAGAGAGGGAAATGGTTGGCTGTTTATCCAGTATTCTTTATATTGCCATTACTTCAGTTGTAACAACTCCTACTTATATACTAAACCCAGAAGGATCATTTGGTCTAATCAACACACCAAACAGTTGTGGATACTGGACTGGCCAAGTGATGGTTTACTTAACATGCATTATGAGTTAAGCCAACATCCAAACAATAAAACATGTTTTATAGTCTCCATATAACACATCATACCAACGGTTCTCAACCTTCCTAATGCCGCGACCCTTTAATACAGTTCCTCATGTTGTGGTGATCCCCAACCAAAAAATAATAAAATTATTAGGAAACTCAGGGGTGGATTCTAACTTACCTCGCTGCCGGTTCGCTTCCTCCTGCGCTGCGTGGCCGCGCCTCATGGGCGCATGTGCACTTTGTGCACGCACGCATGTGCAGTGCCAAATTTTTTAAAAAAATTGCAAAAAAAGAGTCAAAAACAAGATGGCGATGCATGTGCAGTGCCGGAAATTTGGCTTTCCCATGGTACAGATTTTTTTTTTTGCAGTAGTCTATTTGCATGTGGGTGGACCCGCCTGGAGAAGGATAGAGGAGCGGTGTCTCGGTTCCTAAGACCATCGGAAATATGTGTTTTCCAATGGTCTTAGGCGACCCCTGTGAAAGGGTTGTTCGACCCCCAAAGGGGTCGGGACCCACAGGTTGAGAACCGCTGCATTATACCAAACAAACCACATTAGGCTTATGCTTCTGTGTTAAGTCAGTGGGAAAACGTAGCATGGCATATCTTCAAAAAAACAAACAAACAGCATCTTGTCCAGAAGCGACGTCATTTGGTCTTTTATTTAGGCCAGGGATCTCCAAACCTGGCAGATTTAAGATTTGTGCACTTCAATTCCCAGAATTCCCCTGGCTGGAATTTCCCTGGCTGGGGAATTCTGGGAGTTGAAGTCCACAAGTCTTAAAAATTGCCAAGTTTGGGGATAATTAATTTAGGCCATTCTCTGCAGGGTAAATGATCGAGATAATTGATCCTATTATTCATATTCTGTTGTTGTTTTTTTACACATTGTTTTTCATTGCTAGCCTCTTTAAAACTCCATAAATAACTATAAACACTACACATGGTTATGCGAGGACAGTTATTATTATACAGGTACATTTCTAAAGAGATGATCTCATCCCCTCTCTCAGCACAATGTAACTGGCTGTATTCGAAGAGCACCCAAAAAAGCCCCGTGGGATGAGGCCAAAATCTGACCAACCTATGTTGACAGAAGGGTCGTTTGGATCCTCTATGCCAGAGGTCTTCAAACTTGGCAACTTTAAGACTTGTGAACTTCAACTTAAGACTTGTTGAAGTCCACAAGTCTTAAAGTTGCCAAGTTTGAAGACCTCTACTCTATGCTATGGGAAGAACAGGGGCTTCCTCCCTCTCAATTTCCTAGCAATGAATTATGACAATAGCGGAATCATGAGGACTGGTGGCCCTGGCTGGCTGTCTTTTCTAGGGATGTGCCTAATCTGCTTGTAAGTCAACCAAGTTGGTGTTCATTATATTTGTGAAGTCCACACTTAATGTATGTACTGGGTGAAATACATCCTACATTTCCCTGCTTTCAGCTTTATTGGGGCTTAATCTGGCAAGAAAGGAAGAGCATACAGTACTTTTCATATCCCCATTTTTAAAAACATTATGCTCCTGAAAATTTCAAAGGCAGGCGTGCTTTCTATCACAGTGATTGACATAAATGGCATAATTTAAAGTTTAAAAAACTGGCCTCTGAGAATCATAGGAACAAAACAGATGAAGTCACTGGATTGGGTTTTACCACTTTGGGGAGTTTGTGTTTCTTTTGTGGAAGACCGGTATCTAGAGGTATTCTAGGAGTATGTAAAAATTGAGTAGATGGCTATGTTCAGCTCATAGATTTCCCACTTCTGGCATATGGTAATTTTACTGGGAGGGCAAATTTATTGCGAGGACAATTTTGGCAGGCTATACTTGCAGAGGACTCTCAGTGTACATATGGTTGCCATGATATAAAAAACGTGTAGAGACTCTAGAAAGAATGCAGAGAACAGCAACAAAAATGATTAGGGGACTGGAGGCTAAAACATATGAAGAAAAGTTGCAGGGATTGGGTATCTCTAATGTAATGAAAAGAAGGGCTAGGAGTGACATGATAGCAGTGTTCCAATATCTAAGAGGATGCCACAAAAGAAGAGGGGGTCAACTTATTCTCCAATGCACCAGAAGGCAAGACAATGGACAATGGGTGGAAACTAACTAAGGAGAGTAGCAACCTAGAACTAAGGATAAATTTCCTGACAGTGAGAAGAATTAATCAGAAGAATTAATTGCCTCCAGAAGTTGTGAATGCTCCAACACTGGAAGTTTTTAAATAGAGATTAGACAACCATTGGTCTGAAATGGTATAGGGCCGTGATGGCGAACCTATGGCACGCGTGCCACAAGTGGCACGTGGAGCCATATCGGTGGGCACGTGAGCTCAGGTCCGGTCAGCTGATTTTCGGGCCTTCTGGGCCCACTGGGAGTCAGGAAACAGCCTGTTTACAGCCTCCGGAGGGGGTGGGGAAGGCTCATTTTTTGCTCTCCCCAAGCTCCAGAGCCTTTCTAGGAACCTGGGGAGGGCGAAAACGGCCTTCCCCACCCCCCCTGGAGGCCCTCCGGAGGCCAAAAATGGCCTGTTTCAAGTTGGGAAACGGGCCATTTCTGGCCTCCAGAGGGCTTCCGGGGGGGAGGCCGTTTTCGCCCTCCCCAGGCTCTTAAAAAGGCTCTGGAGCTTGGGGAGAGCAAAAAAAGGGGCCTTCTGGTTCAACCGGAAGTCAGCAAATGGAACATTTGCGGCCTCTGGAGGACCTCTGGGGGGATGGGGAAGGCCGTTTTCGCCCTCCCCAGGCTCCTAGAAACACTCTGAAGCCTGGAAAGAGTGAAAAATAGGTGTGCCATTGCGTGCGGGGGGGTGTCACACATGCATGTGGGGGGCCCCATGGAATTATGGGTGTGGGCACACACACACACACACACGACACCACCACTCCCGGTGCTCCCCCCCTTTTGGCACGCGAACCAAAAAAGGTTCGCCATCGCTGGTATTGGGCTTCCTGCCTGAGCAGGGGGTTGGAACAAGAAAACCTCCAAGGTCCCTTTCAACTCTATTATTCTGTTATTTGTTACGTAATGGTATGTGGGAATGACATTGAGAGACAGGAGGAAATGTTGCAGACTAAGCAACAGTCAGATAAGAGGCAGCTGGGTTATAGAAGGTATGGGGACATGGCAACCTTTTCAGAAGGGACCTTCCCTAGTTTCTTGGACTGTAATGATGAAGGGGGAGAGATATCTTTTCAGATTTGCAAGATTCTGGGAATGTAACATTTTAATAGAGCTAGCATCCCTGGGTTTGCTTCTTGTTCAAACTATCTCACAAGGCTGACAGTATAGTTAACAAGGCAATGCAGTAGTGGCATTTAGAATTAGCCTTTATTAAAACAAACTCATCTAACAAAATTGGAGAGGAAAAGCAATTGAATGATTGCTGTCTGTCTCTTCATTTGCAGCAGTATCTCAGGGCTCAGTTGGGTGTAACAGATATGATATTTTTAGCATTATCCTGAAAAGAGGGAGCTGAAGGGGATTCTTGCTTTGTCCCAAATAATCAGAAAATAAAAATCTAATTGGGGCAATCTTTGTATTTTTTCTGTTGCTAAGTTGCCCACTCCTCCCACCTACCCCCACCACTCATCCTGGAACTGAGTCTCTGAAATGCAAGCAAGCAATAAACAATCGGTGGCAGCTCCGTCCAGCTTTATTCTGAATTATGATTCCTGAGAATGACATCCCCACATCATTAGAAATGTGCATGTTGAAATACAAAGGAAAGGTCTTATCAGGACAAATCAGCATTAATGACAACTTCAAAATCTCTTTGCCACTTTGTCTGCTTTCCTGGCAGGTTTTTGGCCCCGGCACACTTTTCTTTGTGGTTGCGGTGCTGCAGTAGAGCCAGAAAAAGAAGCCCTTCTTGGTGACATCAGCCTGTATCAGGAGGATTAAAGGGACGGGCCAAATTCAGCTTTCTGAGCTCACTGCAAGGAGAACCAAGTGGATACACATGATCGGCTGGGAAAGAGCCAGACTCTGCTTTTGACAGAAATAGCTTCCCAAAATGGAAAGAGGACTGGCCAAAGGCAGGAATGTGTCTTTCGGACTGTGATATTGGCAGGCCTGTGTCCAGCTTTCTGCAAGTTCTCCTTATTAAATAGGATGGATGGGTTTCAGCTCTGAAGGAGATCTGAAACTTGATCTTGTCCTGCCCGGTTCCATTTAAAATCCCCTTTAAAGCTCCCTGAAGAGACTCCTCCTCCATCATCCGACATAAGGGCTGGAAAAACAGAACAGGTAGAACCAGCTCCCAGAGTCGGTGCTTGCAACAGGAGAATTGAACAGGAGAATCTGACATCCCACCCACTCCAGGAGGTCTTGCCCAGAATCAGGCCTCCCTTTTATTCCTTGAGAAGAGGAATGGAAATACTTTGATATCCCGGAAGGAGGGGCTGAAAGGGCAAATTGGTTAAAATGCAGGCCCCTGTCCTATTCAGGCTTTCAGTGGAGATATCTGTTCTGTCCCCAGTTACCAAAGTCTCAACACACAACGTTTGAACAAACTTGGTTCAATTAACTGAACCACTGCTAATAACTGGCTTAGCAGTGGCAAACACACAAATCAAAATACACAATAATTTCTTGCATTAGTCATCTGCTAATTCCGCTTATTAGCAGCTGGCGTAAGTTCAGTCAGTCTTAGCTTCAAACAAAAGCAATTAGTTCTGGTTATCTTACTGAATGTCCGAAAGCTTGGCCAAATGCCCAGGAGTTTTTCTTGAGACGAAATCCAAAGCAGGGAACCAGGAATTTCACAATACAAGGCCCAACAGAGATCCGAGGTTAACTACTGTTTCCTGCAGCTTGCCAGCTGCCTCAACTGTTCTTAAATAGACTAGGGGAGTGGCCAATTAGCCCCCAATCTTACTCCCAAGGAGACCTCCTCCGGAGTAAACCTTCCTGCCTCTTGGCAGCCCTGCCTGCTCTTGCATTCAGGAAAGGAGTAGCCCCTCCTTTCCCATCACTGCCAAGAGGTGGCTGGAGGTTCCAAAAGTCCTGGCTGCACAGACTGCTGGGGGGCCACAACAATATCCTTGTTGAACTGAGTGGAATTGCTTGCACCAAAAGGCATTGGAATGCTTTACCTGCTAAATACTTAAACACAGCATAGTATTTTGTTGGACTTTTAAATATGAAAAATAAATAAAATTTAATTTAATAAGCATGTGTAGAACCAGCTCCTGCCCACCTAGCAGTTCGAAAGCATGCAAATGCAAGTAGATTAATAGGTACCACTTCGGTGCGAAGTTCACAGTATTTTTTGCACTTATAGCCATGCAGGCCATATGATCACAGAAAATGTCTTCGGACAATGGTGGCTCCCTCAGCCAAGAAACAGAGATAAGCACTGTGCCTTAGAGTTGGCCTCTGATGATAGAGCACCCACAATTTGTGAAGGCAAGCTATTCCATTGGTTGATTGCTCTCACCATTAGGAATTTTCTCCTTAGTTCTAGGTTGCTTCTCTTTGGTTAGTCTCCATCCATTGTTTCTTATCTTGCCTTTTGGTGCTTTGGAAAATAGTTTGATCCCCTCGTCTTTGTAGGAGCCTCTCAAATATTGGAACCCTGCTATCTTATCTCCCCTAGTCCTTCTTTTTGTTAAACTAGACATACTCAATTCCTGTAACAATTCTTCATATGTTTTAGCCTTCAGTCCCCTAATCATTCTTGTTGCTCTTCTTTGAACTCTTTCCAGGATCTCAATCTCTTTTTTTATACTGTGACCAGAACTGGATGCAATATTCCAAGTGTGATATTTACTATGGCTTTGTAAAGCGGTACTAGAACTTAATTTGATCTTGATTCTATCCCTCTATTAATGCAGCCTAGGATTGCATTGGCTTTTTTGACTGCCACCACACACTGTTGGCTCCTATTCAAGTGATTGTCCATTAGGACTCCCAAGATCCCTCTCACAGTTACTAACATTAAACCAAGTTTCACCTACTCTGTACCTATGCAGTTGGTTCTTGCCAAAGTGTAAAACCTTACTTTTATCTATGTTGAATTTCATTTTGTTAGGGCCAGGGGTGGGTTCCTCCCAGTTTGGACCGGATTGCCCGAACCGGAAGCAACCCGCTGGTGACATCACTGTCAGTGCTGGTCCATGCGCGCCACCATCTTTTTTCCGGGTTTTTTGTGAATTTTTCGCCTTCCGTTGCTTGAAGAGAGCCCTCCCACCCACCCACGGGTTAGTACTGACCTTTATTTCTTCACCTGAAGCACAGCTGATGAGCTCCTCAGATGTATTTCGGGCTGATTCCTTCTGAGCATGCGCGGAAGCCAAATTGCACGAGGAGACGCGCGCCCGAAATGTCGCGATACGAACCGGTGGGGAAGGTAAGTGGAACTCACCCCTGGATAGGGCCAAGTGTTTAAGTCTGTCAAGATCTTTTTGGATCTTGAGCTTTGGATCAGTGCTAAAAGTTAAACACAGGGTACAAAAGCCTGGCTTGTTTAGCCATTGGATAAACCATGTTTGGTTGGCTTCACAAGCCACAGCCATGTTTTTCAAATTACAGATAGTCCTTGATTAACTACTCAAAAAAATTTTTGAGTAGTTGTTACGTTTTGCCTCATTTTATGACATTTCTTGCCACAGTTGTTAAATAAATTGTTGCTGTTGTTAAATTAGTAACATGGTTGTTGAGTGAATTTGGCTTTCCCGTTGACTTTGCTGATCAGAAGATCACAAAAGGTGATCACATGACCCCAGTATATTGCAACCATCATAAATATGAATCAGTTGCCAAGCGTCTGAATTTTGATCACGTGACCATGGGGGATGCTTCAATGGTCATAAGTATGAAAAATTGTCATACGTCAATTTTTTCGCTGCTGTTGTAACTTTGAATGGTCACTAAATGAACTGTGTAAGTTGAGCACTACCTGTACACAGATTGGCTTTAGGCCAAAATCAGACAAGGCACAGTATAGTTTAGCATGATATGTGGAGCCACATTTTGAAGAATTGCAGTGTTCTGAATCTGAGTTACCCATTATGTTACAGCAATTGTTTTTCATGAGGTGGAAAAATCTTACCTGAACATATACACTGGAAGTTTATCCAAATATCCTTTGTTTTCTGCTAGAGAGAAAATAATATTGTCCTTTTGAAACAAAGAGCAAAAATTGCTGGATGACAGGCTGGAAAGTCTGGGTTTTAAAATCCCCGTGCCCCCAAGAGCAATTCCAATTCTGCTTGGAATTTCCGTGGGGGGGGGGGGGAATTGCAAGGCCAGCAAAAGCTGAATCAAAATAACAACAATCAGGCTGAAGGGACTGTTAGTGGGATAGACAGAGTTAAATGCCTGGTTAGCATTGTGCTAAAGTTATTCTTTATTTCCCATGTGCTAGTTAAGATCTTTTATTGTCTTTGATGTTTACTGTCTCCATCCAGGCTCAGTCATTGTACATTACTGTACCTGTGAAGCCTCTATGGATCTTGGAGTGGCAGACCCATCTCACCTTGTGTTCTGCTGCCTCAAGCCAGGGGTGAAATCCAGCAGGTTCTGGAGAACTGATAGGTAGCATAAATTTTGAGTAGTTCGGAGAACTGGCAAATACCACCTCTGGCTGGCCCCAGGAGTGGGGTGGGAATGGAGATTTTGCAATATCCTTCCCTTGCCACGCCCACCAAGCCACGCCCATCAAGCCACACCACGCCCATCAAGCCATGCCCACAGAACCAGTAGTAAAAAAATTTGAATTTCACCACTGCCCCAAGCTTATATTTTCTTTTATAGCCTTTTATGGGAGATACCTTTAAGTTGCTGGTGGTGATTTTAGCAGCACTTTAAAAAAAAATTCTCCCACTATGGACTGTTTCTATGTGTGACTAACTTAATATTTAAAAAGAATTATTTATATTATGATATTTTGTTTTCTAAGTAAATCCTGCTTTTAATTATACCTTGAGATATTAATTTAACTCCTACTGGTTTTCTCATTCACATACATGAAAGCTATAAAAGCCCAAAAGGTGGTGCTACAGAATTCATTTCATTTTTATCATCCTTTTCCCCTTTCTCTTAGCTAGTAAAGATATGGGGTGTGCGGGTCTTACCTCTCACACACACCAGGATTAAGTGGGTGGGTGCCAAAAAAAGGTAACCCTCACAGGCAGGGGTGGTTCCACTTATCTTTACCACCGTTCGCATTGCGGCATTTCACACGCGCGCGATCGCTCCACTTGCGTGCATGCGCGTGTCCACCCATGCAATTTGCCTTCCACACATGCTCAGAAGCAGGAATTAGCCTGAAACACAGTTGAAGAGCTCATCAGCTGTGCTTCGTGCGAAGAAATAAATGACAGACTTTACCCGCGGGCGGGCAGGAGGGCTCTTTTTCAAGCCGTGGAAGGAAAAAAAAGATGGTGGCGTGCACAGAACGGCACCAACAGTGACATCACCAGCGGGTCGCTACTGGTTCGGGCGATCTGGTCCGAACCGGGAGGAACCCACCCCTGCTCACAGGTACTGACAACAGGAGCTACCAAGAAGGTTAACCCAGAGGATTTCTGTAAGGGAAGGCTGAAACCTCCCACTTTTTAATGGTAAGTGGGAATGACCTTGGGATGGGGGAGGAGAGAGATGCTGCTTAGAGAATGATCAGATAAGTGAGGCTGCATATCGGGCAGAGAAAGAGACTCAGAGAGGAGCCTCCCAAACTTCTCAAGCTATAAGAGACAGCGGGAGATTGGTACCAGGGGTGGGTTCCACTTACCTTCCCTACCGGTTTGCATTGCGTCGGAAGTGCGTGTTTTGCGCATGCGCTGATGTCACATCGGGCAAATGACCTCTGCACATGCGCAGAAGCCTTTGCGCATGTGCAGAAGGTTCTTTGCCAGCCACTTTCAAGGAGCGGCGACCGGAGGACCTGTTCGGGGGGCGTGGCCAGCCGGCCATCGCTGCCGGTTCGGTGAGTGGGGGCAAATTTCTGCCACCGATTCGGGCGAAACGGTCCAAACCTGCAGCAACCCACCACTGATTGGTACTATCAAACTTGCAAGACTGTTAATATAGACTTACAATAAAGTAGAAGAGTTCATCTGTTTCTATATTATAACAGAGTAACAGACTTGGAAGGGACCTTGGAGATCTTCTAGTTGAACCCCCTGCTCAGGCAGGAAGCCCTATACCATTTCAGACAAATGGTTGTCCAATATCTTCTTAAAAAGTTCCAGTGTTGGAGCATTCACAACTTCTGGAGGCAAGTTGTTCCACTGATTAATTGTTCTCACTGTCAGGAAATTTCTCCTAAGTTCTAGGTTGCTACTCTCCTTAGTTAGTTTCCACCCATTGCTTCTTGTTCTACACTCAGATGCTTTGGAGAATGACTCCCTCTTCTTTGTGGCAGCCCTTAGATATTGGAATACTGCTATCATGTCACCCTTAGTCTTGATACCTATCTGGTCTAAGAAGGCTGACACACTTCCCCCCTGAAGTCTTTGCCACAAATGATGGTAGAGATGAAAACATCTGGCTGTCATATAGGATATTGCTGTTTGTGCCTAAAACGCACAATCAACTTCCTTCCTTCCTTCCTTCCTTCCTTCCTTCCTTCCTTCCTTCCTTCCTTCCTTCCTTCCTTCCTTTTCTTCTTTCTTTTTCTTTCTTTCTTTTTCTTTCTTTTATTTCCTTTCTCTTTCTTTCTCTCTCTCCTTCTCTCCCTCCCTCCCTTTTATCTATAAACTTTTTTAGCAAATGTATAAAGTGACTTCACACACACATTATTTTTATGTTTAGATTTACTTTAGCTCCATGTTTTAAGTGACAAGTTAGGGTTGAGGCAGAGTGCTCCTATATTCTATTAATATACTATAACATGTTATTAAGGAGTGGGAAAATATTTTGGCCAGTTGAGCCACCAGAAGGCATTTTAAAGGACAATATGTCAGATCTTGATGATGTTATACTAGAGGCCAAGGCAACCAGCATAAGCACTTCAGTGGTACCCATAGACCTACTGAATTATATTGGGAATCCAAGCCCAATAAGATTTCAAAAGAATGGAGCTGGAATCCCAAGATGATGAGAGTAGCAATAGCAATAGCACTTAGACTTATATACCACTTCACAGTGCTTTACACTCTCTCTATGTGGTTTACAGAGTCAGCATATTGTCTCCAACTATCTGGATCCTCATTTTACTGATCTCGGAAGGATGGAAGGTTGGGTCAACCTTGAGCCGGTGAGATTCAAACTGCCAAATTACTGGCAGTCAGCAATCAGCAGAATTAGCTTGTAATATTGCATTCTAACCACTGTGCCACCACGACTCAGTGAAGAAGAAGAAACAATGGGAGAATTAGATGACAACTTTTGACAAAAGGGGACTAGAGCAAGTGGAATGGTGAATCAGAATAGAAATGGAATCAATAGAAAGATGAAAGTGGTGGCAACTGGAGTGAAAATAAAAAAGCCTGCTTATCACTTAGAGATGCTGAAGCATGTCATGTTTTTTTACTGCAAGGATTCCATCGCTCTGCGGGAAAAGCACAAGTTCTGCGATCAGAAGACGGGTGAAAACCATTTGTACAAAAGAAAAAAAAATGTTTGCAGTGGTTCTCAGCAAGATTCATTTGCAACCTACTTGTCTACCAGAACATGGTGTAGTACTTGTTGACTGTTGAGTGCGGCCTTTCACCTGGTGCCCCATGTCTCTATTGAGTTTTCAACCCAAAATTCATAACTTTCTGGCAATCCTCTCTGAGGATTTTGGGAGATGATTTGCAACCCCTGCAGGCAGTAGGTTGGGGAGGCAATAGCATTAGAATATTTCAGATTATGGCAAGAAACATTTTTCAGTTTTGTAATGCAGAAAGCAAGCATGTATTGGCAAAGCTTGGAGTAGAAGTTACTTCTCTGGATATTATGTATATTTCATGTACCTATGTGTAATTTTAGATAAATGGAATCCTATGCTAATTCTTTATTTTTTAACTATCTCATTGAAACTACAAAATCTCATCTCATTTCAAGTAGTATAGGCCAAATGTTTGTTAATGCAATTCCTTCCAAATAGCCTGGATTGGTGCCATTAAGAAACGAATTTGGTGCAAAGTCCAGGGTTTGATAAGAGAAGGAGCGACCAGGACAGTGAGCTCTGAACAGCAGACTGAATGACCTGTTTTGAAGGGAAGTTACATGTATAAAAGCCCTTTCTGAAGAGATTAAATCCAGAGGCTCAAATTATGTAACTGGACAAGTCCATATATTGCATTAAAGACTACTTATTCAAGACTTTTTAAAAATGGTTTGGGAGCTGGGGGAATGATGGGCCACGCATTCCCCCATGGGTATCATTAATAATTTGGGTTGCCCTCAGAAGACACAGAGTTCTCCAAGGCACAGTCTTGTGAAGTTATCTGGACTGAGTTCAGTTCTGTGAGTCCCAAGGAAAGTAGACAAGGACCTTCAATCTGTCCATTTGGCCATCAATTTGAACTTCAACATTCCTGTTAAGGTGGCTTAGGAAATGACTAAGGGGTAGGTCATATGGTGGTATTGTACTCTTTAAAGGAGACAGATGGTCCTTCTGGACTTGAAAGAAATGGTGCTATGCCCCCTCCACAGGCAGTCGTCACACGATTCCTCCATTCTAGACAATTATCATCCAGTATTCAATCTCCCTTTTGTGGAGAAGGTTGTAGAGAAGATGATTGGATGGTAGCTACACACAATCTTGGAATACATGAATTATTTGAACCCATTACAGTTAGTTTTCAGGTGTGGGTATAGTACAGGGACAGCAAGAATCATGCTTATCAGTGACCTTTGGCAGAACCAAGGTGGTGGGGATGGTGTAGCCATTCTTGTGCTCCTTGATCTCTCAACAGCATTGATACTATTGACTATCCTTCTGGACCATATGGGGGATTTGGAGGTGGGGCGTTGTGTTGCAATAGTTCACTTCCTTCCTCAGTGGTCATTTTCAATGTCAGTCCTTCAAGGCAGGACGGCAGAGTTATGAATGCTAATATTACTTTATTATAAAATTCTGGTAACAGAATCTTGGAACTCTGAATGCAATTCTGACAAGACTCAGTGGCTGGGAGTTGGAGTTGAAGTGCATACATCCTCCAGTTGTCAACATTGGGAAACTTTGCCATATAGGAATGTGGTCTGATGGAAAAGTCATATTTTTGTGGACCATTTGAACAAGGATAGGGTAGGGGTGATACATATATTGGGCAGGGATGTTCCTTCGCTTTTATAAGGGAATGAATTAAGCTGGGAGCAGGTTAAAAGTCACAGATGTATTGTAAAAGCCACTTGAGGGTCCCATTTCTGCTTTCAGCTCGTTAGGTTTTCATCCAGTTCTCCAGAGGGCAAACTTTGTAAAACCTTGCATTGTATTGCACTTTCTCCTTTTCTTGTCGTTGCCATTCTGTCATTCATTTCTATGGAAACGGCAGAGATTGAACCTAGCAAGAACTCTTGATCACAGCCATTGCCTTTTTGGTTACAGTTTCCATGAGAACAGATGTTTGGACATTGAAACGGGGTGTGTGTGTGTCTGTAACTGAGCTTTTGGTTGAGAGAGAAAAGGATTTGTACTCAGTTTGCACCCTTAAAATTCTCAAAAGTAGGTTTCCAGTGACTTTTGTTTGTTTTAGTAGTGTTCTCTTGGGAGTGAAGTCACCTCACTTCTGACACTTGTGAGGTAGGAGTACAAGGGTACTAATAAAGTTTCTAGAAAGTCCTGTATGTACTTTGAAGTTTGAATAACATCAAGGTGAGAGTGTCAACACCTCCAGACCAAAGGATAGGTCAACCATCAGTAAAGTGCTTCTCCCAATAAACAATATATATATAAGAAAGTGTCTCCCCACTGTGCAGCTTCCAAAATCCTGCAGCACAAAGGTAGGAGAATAAGATCTTGCCAAAATTATTTCAAGAAAATGTGCATTTTTAAATAAAATCTAAGCAAATGCATCTGGAATATAATGCAAACACAGTGTCTTCCAAGTGCAACTGTTGAATACCAGACATGGTATTGCCATGTAAACA
Organism: Diadophis punctatus similis; assembly: GCA_023053685.1. Lineage (NCBI taxonomy): Eukaryota > Metazoa > Chordata > Lepidosauria > Squamata > Dipsadidae > Diadophis > Diadophis punctatus. The sequence continues at coordinate 57,977,858 of JALIGW010000003.1, forward strand.
ATCAGAATAGAATAGAATAGAATAGAATAGAATAGAATAGAATAGAATAGAATAGAATAGAATAGAATAGAATAGAATAGAATAGAATAGAATAGAATAGAATTCTTTATTGGCCAAGTGTGATCGGACACACAAGGAATTTGTCTTTGGTGCATATGCTCTCAGTGTACATGAAAGAAAAGATAACATTTGTCAAGAATCATGAGGTACAACACTTAATGATTGTCATAGGGTACAAATAAGCAATCAGGAAACAATCAATATTAATATAAATCGTAAGGATTCAAGCAACAAGTTACAGTCATACAGTCATAAGTGGGAGGAGATGGGTGATAGGAACGATGAGAAGACTAATAGTAATAGTAATGCAGCCTTAGTGAATAGTTTGACAGTGGTGAGGGGATTATTTGTTTAGCAGAGTGATTGAGAGCATTTCACCGAGGCAGCCTTCGTCGGCGCCATCTTGGATAAAAAATAATCATTGGGGAGATTGGCTTTGAAAATTCTATTTATTTGTACAGGCAGCATGTTATGCCTTTTAAAAATATCAAGTTGGTGATAACAACATTGACAGCTGATATCAGAGATTGTATTTCTAAAGAATGCACAGAGGGTAGTATGGATAGCAAAATAAATAAATATGGGGCTGCGATGAGTCAGTGGTGGTGGAGTGATTACAATGCAATATTGCAGGCTAACTTTGCCATTGCCAGGAGTTCAATCCTGACTGGCTCAAGGTTAACTCAGCGTTCCATCCTTCCCAGGTTGGTAAATGAGGACCCAGATTGTTGGGGGAAATATGCTGACTCTGTAAACTGCTAGAGAGGGCTGCAAAGCACTGTGATGCGGTATACAAGTCTAAGTGCTAGTGCTATCAAGGAAACCAACAAAAAAAATCTATATAAAAAAGCATTTTCAGATGACCTTGTGTTTATTATAGAAGAGCCACCACAGTCTGGTGTGAGGCTAATGGAAGTACTGGGAGAATATGGCGAAGTAGCTGGCTTGAGGGTAAACAAGGAAAAAAACAAAATTTTAGTTAAAAATATGACCAAACTCAGGAAAATGATTTGATCGAGAGAATAAACGTTCAAACAGCCAAGAAAGTCAGATACATAGGAATACAATTAATGACAAGATGAGTAACACTCAAAGAGGATAATTATAATAAATTAATTGATCAAATTAAGGCAGATCTGGACAGATGGAAAAATTTGCAACTCTCCTTTATGGGGAGAATCGCAACAGTTAAAATGAACATTTTACCCAAAATACTTTTCTTATTTCAAAATATACCGATAAGATTAGAAAAGGATTACTTCAGAAATCTGAACAAAATTGTATCCAAATTTATTTGGCAAGGGAATAAATCCAGAATTAAATTCAAATTATTACAGGAATCTAAGGAAAGAGGAAGATTCGGCCTACCCAACTGGGAAAAATACTACCAAGCGGCAGCACTTACATGGGTAAGAGATTGGATAAGACTAAAAAAACAGGTTATTAGCGCTGGAAGGGCACGATATGCAAATAGGGTGGCATGCCGTCTTTTGGGATGGGAAGCACAAGGCCCACCAGTACTTCCAGAGGCATCACATTAGACGGGCTCTATTGGATGTCTGGGTAAAAGTTAAACAACAAAATTATATGGAAATCCCGAACTGGTTATCAACACTGGAGATGTTTGTACATCCTAACTTCATCAACCTAGGGAAAGTAGCCACATATAAGGACACACTAAATGAAAGAGGAGAATTAAAATCTAGGAAAGAATTGCTTGAGGAAGGAATAGAACTGGAATGGTGGGCATACCTACAAGTTCAGTCTTGATACATGAAAGATAAAAAAGAATGGGGCATAAAGAAAAAATTCATGGAATTAGACAAAATCTTATTAGGAACAGATGAGAAAGTGATAAAAAAAATATATCAATACCTACTGGAATATGCAATGACAGAAGAACAAGTGCAAGAAACCATGCTAGCCTGGGGAATTTTTTTGGGCTATAGTATCGAATTAGATAAATGGCAGGAATTATGGGAGAGGAATAGAAAGTTAACCTTAGCCACTATGTATAAATAAAATTTATACAAGATGTTTTATAGGTGGCAACTTCCACCCACAAGATTAGCTAAAATAAACAAAAACCTACCGCCATTGTGCTGGAAATGCAAGGCAGCACCAGGAACTTTCTACCACATGTAGTGGGTGTGTCCGAAAACTAGAGATTTTTGGCATCAGATAAGAAGGTGGCTGGAAGAGATGCTAAACCAAAGCGTAGAGTTAAAGCCAGAACTATTCTTGTTAGGAATTACAAAAGACAAATGTAGCAAAGGAACAATATATTTAATGTTGCATATACTAACAGCAGCAAGATTGGTCTTTGCGCAAAGTTGGAAAAGCAAAAAGATTCCCCCTGAAGAAAAGATAATAAAGAAGATATTGATTTGTGCAGAAATGGACAGGCTGACTTTAGAACTCAAAGACAAGGGTGAGACGGAATATTACGAAACCTGAAATAAAATGTATCAGTGGTTAGAAATGAGGAGGAAATGTCGGGACAGAGAAATATTGATAAGTTGAGAGCTGAAAAATATTTTTATAGTATTGTGTGATATGCAGGAATTGTATTTGTATTGAAAGTAATTTGTACATATGAAAGGATATATGTGTTTGAAGCTTGATAGACTGTACATATTTAAATATCGGGTATGAATGGTACTTGTCGTTAGGTAAAACTTTATGGAAATGTTTGAACCAGAAAAGTCGCACCGTGTCCAATGTTTTTAATTGTTTATTCAATAAAAAACTTTTTATTTAAAAAAACAGTATAATACAATAGAAACATGTAAAAAAAAGGAAAAAGATTTTTTAAAATGGTCTGGAGCACTACATCATTAACAAAGTAATCCACAACATTATACATATATATGTGTTGGGGGTGGATATATTTCCTTTAGTAAAGAGATTGTGAGGCAATTTTGTTTCTTTGAGTTTATAAACAATCTGATCCTGGCTCTTTCTTCATATAATTGCCTATCTGGTTATGAACATTGAATCTTGCAGATACAATCCAACATTTAATCTCTGTTCTTTGTGTACATATTGTCATGCAAAATTCTGTTCTTTTGAGAAATTATTCTCTGTGCATTTGGAACCCGGAAAAGTGTCTAAAATAAATACATTTTAAAAGTTGTTATCTCTGATGTTTATCCTGTCCTGATTGTGAGTTCTTGGTTTCTACTAAATTGAGAAATTCTGTGGGATACTCCATTTATCATTTTCTTCTGTAGTGATTTCTTTCTACACTATAATAGTTTAGTTTGATTCTTCCCTTTTTGTAAGGTTGTATTCTTTCTTTGGAGCCAATAGTTTGATGTTGATTGTCAAGGATGGATTTTTTTAAGAAGTCTCTCTCTACTACACTGCATTCTTTTCTATGATGGTGCTTCCATGCTGTTTCCTTATAAAGCTGCTTTCCCTGTTGATTTCTATGCTGTGGGGAAAGCGAGAACTCTGTTCAGAACCCTTTAAAAAAATATTTGGTAGCTATTAACGGTGTGCGGTCTCTGTTCATTTGATCTGCTGTTTTGTTTTGGAGGCAAAGTCTATGCTTCCTCCCCACACTAACATTTTCCATGCTCTAATTCCTTTCCTCCAATGCTAGCAAATATCACCCCATCTTTAGTGAGTCCTTGTAGCGATTTTGAGGTGATCCATGCAAATCCTGACAGTACGGTAATAAAAAATATAGAGATACAAACTTTTGTAACTCCCCTCTTTCCAGTATGACTTCGAAGCATCTTACAGAAAGCAACATTTACACCAGGTTTTCATTTTCCTGTTGCTTTAAGTTATTTGGCAAAACCCTGAATGTGTCTCCTTATGGGTTATGGTGTTTGCATCAAATGACTGACTCAGTTGGAGTTATTTCATCTGACATTATAATTACATGTTGGTCCAAAAAAAGTGCCATTTTCTCACGCTGCCCTTGACAGGGTATATTCTGAGAACATACCTAGCACAGTTTACATCTTCCTTAACCCAATAATTCTTATCTGCAAATCTGCAGCAATCTTTTGTTAGCCTTGCTGGCTGAGAATTTCAGTGGTTTGTAATCCCAGCTCATCTAAAAACACTCTATTGAGGGAGACTGATCTACAGAAGTATATCAAAAGATATGTCCTTTATTTGAAGAGACCCCTGTTTGACATATTAATAATTGCCAATCAACAACTTAATTGGCACATAAGGATCCAAGATCCACCTCTATCTGCCCCAGGAGCTCAGTTTTACACATGGTGTGTGCATCTGTGTGTGTCTCTGTGTGTGCGTATTGCCTGGGCTATTTGATTTTTTTTTAAATCCCTCTACAGCTGAGATATATTTATTCAGAATAAGTATCAGTCTCAATGAATGGAAGTTCCTTCCATGTAAAATGTATTTGGACTATAACCTAAGGCTGAACTTGTATATTTGCAAAGATCATCTGATTTGGGGATCCAAATCAGGAGCTCAAAAAATGGTGAGATCTAGTACAGGTCATTCTGGAGGTTTCAGTGCTTAGAATCAAAAACAATAAGTTTAAAAGAAGAGAACTTTCTTCCTTCCACAGTTTAGGGTGGGAAAATACACGTCAGTGTAACTTTCCCCCCCCAGTACGGTAGCATAGTAAGACTTAGAATATTACGAAGAGATGAATCATCATGCTAGCTATCATAGAAATAAGTTCAGGTATTTTTGAACAATTCATTAAGGTACCGGTCAACAACCGGGAAGATCCAGGTTCAAGTCTACCATGGACATCCAATGGGTGGGAGAAGATGTATCCATGACACCAAAACAGCATCCCTTTTTAATGTGCATCTCACACACACATTAAACGAGGTAAGGTTTCAATTGCCTACATGTGCCTATTATTTGATATCACTGACATTCTTGGACATCCCTGAGCCCATTTTTATCCATGGAAATGCACTGGATGAGCCAAAGTTACCTCACAGATTTGCTGCTGAGGTGACAAAAATAGAGATACCTGCGTAAACTACCTTGAGTTCAGGGAGGATGACAGGGAATTGCACAACAGGTGTCCAAATGAAGTCAGGGACGCTGACACGAACTTGTAGTTTTGTGTATATATATGATGTTTCCTTCCATACACCAGGATGACTCGACAGAAAAAAACATTTATAACCCTTTCCCGGTGAAGAGCTGATAGGGAAGAGAACCTTGTGGCCTAAAGGTTTAAACTGCTGCCTTACAAGCAGACTGCCAGGTTCAAATCTCACTAAGGGTATGGCTATCTGACGAGAGCAAAATAGCTTGAAATAGATCTATAATAGTCTCCCTTTATTTTCATTTATCAGCAAAAAATGTTACACACACACACATCTATATTTACAGCAGACAAGATAGTTAGGGACATCATGAGGTAAATCAAACAGCATACAGAGAACACAGAAGAAGAAGAAAAGGGGGCGAGGGAAACTCTCACTTTATACCCACAGCAGCCAATCAGAGTGTAGATTGTTTCTCTCTTCTCTTAATTTTGTTTCTTTTCAGTCAAAATGTCATGAAATTTGCATTCTGAATAACCTACAGTACAATAGGAGGAATCATTACCAGATTTCCTAAGACATTTTTTGCCCTTTTCTGATTGCAGTATAATTGACTTAAAGGGTTTGAAACAGAAGAGGAACATAATCATTTGTTAGTTCCATAAAATAAATCAATCGATATACTAATACAAATAGTCAGCTGATGGAAATAGGGCAGTCTCACAAAGAACTGCTAGGCAAATACTTCAGAGGAGAGACTTGGATAGCAATGGATTATAACAAACGATAAAGCTACAGTCTTACAACCTCATGATTTCTGCACACATGTACATACCAAAGCACTGTGACAGCCTGATTGCAAGAGTTATTTTAATTTGACGGCAGATTTGTGAGTCACCAAGCTTCATGATCCCCCTTCAATCCTTCTAAAGCTTTTATTTTACATAAACAGAAAAAAAAGATCTATTCACTATAGATTCTCAACATTCTGGATGTCCAAACAACAGATCGGAAACTGAACTCCATGGAAATCCAGGGTTAGAAATGAGCAGTTTCATATTGTGTATTTAGGTTTAGGTAAGTTAAAATCTGTTCCAGAATCTCATGATCCTATAGTGAATAAGTATGATCCATATTCCCAGTTAAAATGCATTTACTTCCATTTTAAGGTTAGGAAGAACTCACCAATAAATTATCTACATTTACTAAGAATGGATAAATTCTGCTTTTCTTAAAGGCAATGTTTTTATTACATTACCTGAAATTTTACCAAAGACTTTTTCATCAAATATTCCTCTAACAAATTGGTTAGAAGTCATAAAGAAAGAGAAGATGTGACTATGTTTTTAATATTTCACAGAATTCCCAGAAATCTAAAATAAAAGTTTACAACAATACAGGTAGTCCTCGAGTTTCGACCACAATCTTGCTCAGCTTCTTCTCTGGTAACATTGTACTCTTAACCAGAGCATACAAAACATTTGCTAGACCGATCCTTGAATACAGCTCATCAGTCTGGAACCCACACTTCATATCAGACATTAACACAATTGAGAATGTCCAGCGATACTTCACAAGAAGAGTATTACATTCCTCTGTTCACAACAGAATTCCTTATGAAACCAGACTTGAAATTTTGGGACTTCAAAATTTAGAACTCCACTGCCTTCGATCTGACCTTAGTGTAGCTCACAAAATTATCCGCCTCAATGTCCTACCCGTCAACGACTATTTCAGCTTCAACCGCAATAATACACGAGCTCATAATAGATACAAACTTAATGTAAACCGCTCCAGACTTGATTGCAAAAAATTCGACATCAACAACAGAGTTGTCAACGCCTGGAACACTTTACCTGACTCAGTAGTTTCTTCCCCAAACCCCAAAAACTTCAACCTCTTATTATCTACCATTGACCTCACCCCATTCCTAAGAGGTCAGTAAGGGGCGTGCATAAGCGCACAATCGTGCCTACCGTTCCTGTCCTAATGTACCCATATATTCATACCTCTTTTACTCTTATTCATGCTTGTAATATTACATATATATTCAATCATGTTTTACTGTTTGTACTTTGCTTATAATCATTTATGCTTGACAAATAAACAAATACAAATACAATTGAGCCCAAAATTTCTGTTGCTAAGCCAAACATATGTTAAGTGAATTTTGCCCCCTTTTATGACCTTTCTTGCTACGGTTGTTAAGTGAATCACTGCAACTGTTAAGTTAGTAACACAGTTGTTAAGTGAATCTGGCTTCCCATTGACTTTGCTTGTAAGAAGAAAGCAAAAGTCCATCACATGACCTTGAGACACTGCAACCATCATAAATATGAGTCGGTTGCCAAGCGTCTGAATTTTGATCACGTGACTGTGGAGGTGTTGCAATGGTCGTAAGTTGAGGTGTACATGGCAGTCTTGAGGGGGGTGGAGGTAACCATTTGAATTACATTAGTCAGAGGTGTTGTCATTAGCTGGAACCATTTGGTTTTTCAGTGCCCAAGTGTTATCCAGGTGTACTTCAGATCAATACAAGTAGTCCTCGACTTACAACCATTTGTTTAGTGACCGCTCAAAGCTACAAAGTGACTTTGAACCCGTTTTTCACACTTATGATGACTGCAGAATCCCCGTGATACACCACCCCCTTCATGTGACCACGGGGATGCTGCAATGATCACAACATGAGGTAAAGAAAGTCAGCCAGAGGCTGTCTCAAAATCTCTATCAAAGGTTGCAGAACAATTTCTTTTGACTCGTTCTCAGGATTTCTACTTACCCAATCCAAATTCTAATTAACTGGGTTGTAATTGTTTCTGGACATGGCACCAAGTTTTAACTTTCCCACATTAGTCTTTGTTAGATTCGCGCGTAATGAAGAGGCGAGGCTCAGGAACAGTTCAGCACCTTTATTGTCTATTAGCTAGAACTAATACGGACTGCCAGCAGGCTGCAGGGAAGCCGCTTTTAAGGGCTTCCCTGAAGCCTGCTAGCCATTGACAGCAGTTTATTTCTCCCGCCGCTAGATTAGCCAATCAGCAGCGGCTATGCAAATCCATGCTCCGTACATCAGTACGTAACAGTCTTACTTTATAGCAGTGGTAGGTTGCTGCCGGTTCAGACCGGTTCGCCCATACCGGTGGCGTGAATTTGCTCCCGCTTGCCGAACCGGCAGTGATGGCCGGCTGGCCATGCCCCCGAACCGGCCCTCCATTCGCTGCTTATTGAAAGTGGCTTGGAAAGAACCCTCTGCACATACGCAGAGAGTCATTTGTGCGACGTGACAAGGTGTGAAGCGGTAGGGAAGGTAGGTAGAACCCACCCCTGCTTTATAGGAATACCTGTCAGACCTGATCAACATATTAACTCTGGTTCCCAGCAGACAAAAGACTTCAGGGACACCAACTTATTTCATACTATATAATGATGGTCGGAAATGAGACAGGAGCCATGATGTGCCAGAGTGACCAAAAGCATAGATGATAGGTTTATGTGTAGAATGATTGTTACTTCAAGGCTAAGCAGCTTTCCCCATATTATTTGAGAGTCTGCAGGAGAAACAGTGGCTGAGCCATCCATTGTGCTAAGCCATAATGTGATTTGCCTGGTTTAGGGTTTGCATGATGTGACAGCAAGCATTAAAGTAAGTCCAAGGGACTGAAGTCCCAAGGTCAGTTCCCTAATTTCATTCTCTTGGAGCAGATATAATCACTGAACTGACAAGCCTGATTGATAATGCAGTATACAAGCTTTTGGGAGTGGTATCAGGTATTTATTCTGCACTCATATCCCACTCTTCCTGACAACATGAATCAAATGGAAGCTGGCATGCACTGGCTGATTCAAAACTGTTCCATTGGCTTCATTGCTAATAATCAATTATGGGTTGCGTTCCAATTTAGTATGGAGCCATTCACATCAATTTGATTCAAATTAATCAAGATTCAGTCACAAAATATGACAGAATATGGGGTTCACCTATCACATTTATTGAAAATGTCATAATGGCTAAATTTCTATGACATGCAAGACAAAAAGAGTGCAGAGAAGAGCAACAAAGATGATTAGGGGACTGGAGGCTAAAACATGAAGAACGGTTGCAGGAACTGGGTATGTCTAGTTTAATGAAAAGAAGGACCAGGGGAGACATGATAGCTGTGTTCCAATATCTCAGGGGTTGCCACAAAGAAGAGGGAGTCAAACCACAAATTGTGCAATCGGCGGGCCGGTACCGGAACGACAGAGTGGACCGCACCGGTAGGAACCCACCCCTGGATCAGTGCGGATTTTACCTTGTGGGGCACACTGTTCCAGAGGGCAGAAGCCACAGCAGAAAATATTCTTCTCCTGGACCCCATCAACCAGAATTCCTTGACTGACGAGATCTGCAGCAAGCCCCTTCTGCTGGCCTGGGTGAAATGGGCCAATCCCACTGAGGTGAGACAGTTCCTCAGATAATTCTTAAAATTTAGCCAATGGGATGGCAGAACAAAATAGCAACCAACTAATGTCTTAGCTCTAATCTTATCTCCTATACTCCTTTTGTATTTTGCTGAGGTTGGGATTAGCTAAGGGTCAACAATTAAAATAGAACAATTAATCAGTGGAATGACTTGCCTCCAAAGTTGTGGGTGCTCCAACATTGGAGGTTCTTAAGAAGAGATTAGGCAACCATTTATCTGAAATGGTATTTGATTTCCTGCTAGAGCTGGGGATTGGACTAGAAGACCTCCAAGGTCCCTTCCAACTCTGCTATTCTGTTAACACAAGAGCCATTGGTTGCTCTGCAATATTGCAGCAGACGCCTCCTCTCAGAATGGCCAGGAAAAATGGAATGGAAAGGTGTCAGGATGATGCCTTTGCTGCTGGAGGAAAGAAGGGAATCCTGCAAAGAGAACGACGTGGGAATTCTCACCATTAGGAAGCCATTCTGTTAGATAGGGTGAACGGAAGAGACTGGACTCAGGCTTCAGTGACAACAGCTCTTTATTCAGCAGCTATGTACAAATCCAGCAACTGCTTGCCTGACAGCTTGCCCTTTTATAGGGAACTCTCAGGCAGCTCCTCCAATCAGATTGGCTTATTTTTCCACCGGAATGGTGGACCTGATTGAAACCTTCTTAACTGACCTTGATTATCTAACACATTCATTCAGCAATTCCGGATGAAGCATGGCAGAAGTTTCTTCATAGTGTTACAAAGGAGTAGAAACTTGGCCTGCTAGTTTTCAATTTGCATATAAGGCCTACGATGTATGGCAGAATACTGGAAGGTAGGTATGAGTCAGATCAACAGGTATAAATCCATGTCTCAATGATCAAGAAGCAACTGGATAATCATGTGTTGGAAGAAATGTCCATCTGGGTTCAGTTACAAATTGGGAGAAAGACACTGGAAACATGGAGGCAGCTTGGAAAGATGTTTTATTGATGAACAGGATCACATGGTTCCCCGGGCAAAAAAGGAAGAGATGCTGGGAGTACCTGGGTTTTATGCCCTCTGTTGGATTTTGAATTTGAGGTTGTGTTCTGATTGGTTGTCAGACTCCCATGGGGCCATGCAGGGGCAACTCTCTAGGCCAGTGATGGCGAACCTGTGGCACGCGGAGCCATACCTGCTGGCACGCGAGCTGTTGCCTAGCTCAGCACCAGCACGCATGTGTGTGCCGGCCAGCTGATTTTTGGCTTGCACGGAGGCTCTGGGAGGGCATTTTTGGCTTCCGGAGGGCCTCTGGGGGGACGAGGTAGGGCATTTTTCCCCTCCCCAGGCTCCAGGGAAGCCTCTGGAGCCTGGGGAGGGCGAAAAATGGACCTACCGGGCCCACCAGAAATTGGGAAACGGGCCATTTCCGGCCTCCAGAGGGCCTCCGGGGGAGCGGGGGAGGCCATTTTCGCCCTCCCCAGGCATTGAATTATGGGTGTGGGCACTCGCGCCTGTGCGATAACGCGCGCGCATGCACTTTCGGTACCCAAGGAAAAAAAGGTTCGCCATCACTGCTCTAGGCTGTCCTGAGTCCCAAGCTTGTTGAGCCTTGCTGGGTGATGGTGTAATGAAAGGCAATTCCTACGATGGCTTTGTCTGTAGGAGGTAGATCTTTGTTATGCAGAATAGGCTGTCCCAGGCCTTAATGGCCCATTGACAAAGATTGGGGGGCTGAGTTTCTACCTTCCTTTTAGAGGAAATATTCTGCCCTTTTAACATTTCCTAAAATATCTCATTTTCCTAGGAGAGGGGTGGGTGCTAACTTCCTACACATGGAACCTCTATTAAGGATCAAGAGGCATCTGAAGCATCTGTGAAGACCACAAGACATATCAACAATGGTTCATTTGAGCCAGAAGTCTTGTCTTCTGAACAACAATGAACATCAACCCACCCACCCCGAAAAAATAGAAAGAAATTTCCTAATATCCACAGATGCTTGACTTAAGATTTCAGACAGACTTTTAAATCAATTGCTGTGGAACAATAGCCAGAATCTCTGGGATGTTAGAGGCAGAGGTGCCAAACAAAACAAGTAAGAAAAATACCCAAAACAAAGATGCTTTTTCTCCCAAATAATATTTTTATTTATTTATTTTATTTCATCAAGCATGTATTAGATAACAGATATAAGTATAAACATGATTATGAATACATGAAATGGATACGAATAAAAGGGAACATTAGGACAGGGACGGTAAGCATGTTGGTGCGCTTATGCATGCCCCTTACAGACCTCTTAGGAATGGGGTGAGGTCAACAGTAGACAGTAAGGTTAAAGTTTTGGGGGTTTGGGGAAGAAACCAGAGAGTCAGGTAGTGCATTCCAGGCATTGGTCGCTCTGTTGCTGAAGTCGTATTTTCTGCAATCGAGTTTGGAGCGGTTTACCTTGAGTTTGAAGCTGAAGTAGTTGTTGACAGGTAGGACATTGTAGCAGATAATTTTATGTACTACGCTTAGGTTAGACTAAAGGCGGCATAGTTCTAAGTTGTCTAAGCCCAAAATTTCAAATCTGGTGGTATAAGGTATTCTGTTGCGAGAAGAGGAGTGGCGGACTCTTCTCGTGAAATATCTCTGGACTTGCTCAATTGTATTAATGTCCAATATGCAGTGTGGGTTCCAGACAGATGAGCTGTAGAGAATTGGTCTAGCAAATGTTTTGTATGCTCTGGTTAGCAGTACAATATTACCAGAGAAGAAGCTACACAAGATTAGGTTGACAACTCTTAATGCCTTTTTGGCAATGTTCTTACAGTGGGCTTTGGCACTTAGATCATTAGAGATGAGTACTCCAAGGTCTTTGACACAGTGATGGTCGTCTGCAAGGTCGTGTCCACCCAGCTTGTATTTTGTGTTCTGATTTTTTTTGCCAGTGTGTAAGACAGAGCATTTGTTGGTTGAGATTTGAATAATAGATGAAATTTCCAATCTGATAAAACATTGCTATGGCTTTATAGGAATAATGAAATATGGGAGAAAACAGGTTTGCATTTTGTGGGTTCTCAGCTGTTTTTATTGGTTATTTCTATTGACTGTTCTGCCTTCAGAGAAGTGTAAGTTCTCTCATAGCTTGACATAAGGTTTTATTTGATATTATATGGAAATATTTCAGTCTACTAAGCAGGAGTGGGTTCCTCCTGGTTTGGACCGGTTCGCCCGAACCGGTAATGACCCACTGGTGACGTCACGATGATTTCACTGACCTGGTTCGGTTGGTGCCCGTCCATGGGCGCCGCCATCTTTTTTTTGAATTTTTTTGATTTTTTTTAAAAAAATTCTTCTGAGCATGCGCAGAAAGCAACTTTCTGGCACTGTGCATGTGGTCGCCATCTTGTTTTTGGCTTTTATTTTATTTTTCTGGATTTTTTGGCACTGCACATGTGCGCATGCACAAAGCGTGCACGCACCCATGCAGCACACCCACGCGGTGCAGGAGGAAGCGAACCAGCAGCGAGGTAAGTTAGAACCCACCCCTGCTACTAAGTAAGTGTTTGGTGCAGAACTTCAGTATAAACTTCTGAAAATTAAATTTTAGCCATTCCAAATGCAAATTGTTGTTCTTTACATACTCATTTCTAACGTTCAGTTCAGAATGATATATCCAGATGTGAAAAAGGACAAGCCTCTATCAGTTTTGATTTGTGTGCAAGGGGAATTTGCAGAAACCACAGCTTCCAGGAGAAGCTACACCTGCTGAAATTCCTTTTTCTGGAGGACTAAACATAGCATTTATTTTATTCTAGTTTTACATGAGGTTGTCCAGTGCCCAATCTATTAAAGTATGTTTTTATTCAGGAAAGCTCCACAAACACAATATTAATAATCTGTATTTAATCATCAAATTTAGAACAACTCCTTAATAAAAAATAAAAAATGGTGTGGGTCCACCTTTGATAGCTGTGTAGCTCGGGCCTTAAAGAAACAATTCCACAATCCTATACCTACCTGTATTTACTGAGGACCAGTTTTAGCGATAGTATTTATATCTGAGAACTCTAGCTCTGCAAAGGAAAGAACACTTATCATGTCCACATTTCTCTTTCACAAGAGCAGTCATCTCTAGGGATGCTTCTGACCTAAATGAAAATGAACAATATGAGAGCAACTTGAAGTTGAAGGAGAGGAAAATGTAAGCTTATTTTACATTAAAGCCTATGTCAACCTGCAGAAGTCAACAGACCAAGTTATTCCCCCCCCCCCTTAGATGAAAATAACAGGCTGTGTTTTGGGAAAGGTTCTGTTTCTATGATGATATTAAAGGCATCAGGTTGTTTAAAAAAGAAAAGGTAACAATCCCCTCCTTAACTTAATGTGAATCACCTTGATATCATTGCAGACAGATTTCTCCCATCTAATTATCAATTAGCTTACAGGGAATCTACTAAAGTCCACTAGACCTAGAAGAGCTTACTTCTAAGCATTGAGAACAAGGCTCTGCTTGTATTAGTTTCCTGGATTTGTTTTGTTCATTTCCTTAAAGAAACTGGGGTTAAAGATATCTATAGATGACCTTGTTACCAACTTAACTGTAGATTTCAACAATGTTCAAGTCACTAAGATGGTAGATACATTGCTATAGAAACTAAAGCTACCAGATTTTCTGTGCCAGTGTTTCAAAAAGTAATGTAAGTAATATTTATTCATGTACTGAAGTATTTTAAGAAAGTGGGTCAAAATTAAACCTTTTCATGCCACTTACAGAGTTTGAAAACGAGACACTATGGTGGTGGGAATGTTGTTCAGCTTCCTACACCACTGGCTGTGGTTAATGGATTAAACAACATTTAAAGAATTAAGTCTATCCACCCCTAGCTCTGCATAGCCTCTCCTTGGTTTACTAATTCCACATTGTCTTTCAGCAATACTTTTTAAATGAATGCCATTTCTTTCCATGGGAGGTCTAGAGTAGCCATTTTCTATATGGAAGAATGTCATTAAGATATTTAACTTTTTGCCAGTTCATAAAGATTTGACACCTAGGAGAGGCAGTTTTGGGGGCATTTAGAAGCTTGGCTATAAAGGATTTGGGGTGTGGGGGTTCAAAGGGGTTGATAAAGATATTCCTGGAAGTAATCCAGTTGGAACTAAAGGCTTGAATTAAGGAATATGTTTAAACATCTGTGTATATCTTTGAAGCTTTAGCAGTGTAGATTTTAAGAGTCTATATCAAAATGAGAAGGAAACACTGGAGAAAAAAATGGATGCCAAGATTCTAGCTTGTTTATTTTTAACTGAGATATGTCTGTGTTTGATAAAGTAATATGCAAGTTTGTTTTCTTATACATTTGTCTTTCAAGTACATTGTCTTTTAAGATATTTAAGGAATTATATGCCATGACTAATAATCAGAAGTACAGTTCTTCAGACATTATTGAATTCAGTCAGCCTTGTCTCCTTCATACAGTATTCCGTCTACACTAGTGATTTTGTAAGTGTCAATAAAATGTTTCCTCAAGTCCCCTAGTGTTCCTCTCATATCAGCTTTCTTGACTTGTTTCTGCTTAAATATTCTGTATGATTATATTTAGAAAATGCTTTGGCATGTACCCATAAGGTAGGAATCCCAGTTTTGTACATTATTTTGAAATTGAATAATGTTTTTAATTGAAATGAAAGTGTTTTGATGCAATCTTTCAAGCGAGCACTGCTTTCCAACATTAGTGTGCATCCACAAATAAACACACTCTTCATTTTTAATTCATACATAGTAGGTATCCTTGTTTATTTATAGCCTGTCTTTCATTTAGGAGTTTAAGGTGGTATATTTTGCACTCCCTCCTAGATTTTGTCACAATCACAATCCCATAAAGTAGTGAATGGCTGAGAGAAGGTGATATTCTGAATCTTTCTGAATTTAGCCCAGTACCTTAGCCAATGCATCACACAGGCTCATGAAGTATATGTAGAAATTAATTTTTACTGTATTCTCTTCAGATATTCCTCCCCAATCTTCCCATGCTTTAGTAGAGAAAGAATGACTATCCAAAAACCCTTATATTCAAAACAAATGTTATGTTAAAACTCTCTTGATGGGACTGATTGATGACATAGTCTTCACCTGATGGGTAATTATGGTTTCTTAGTAAAAGACAGAAAAACATGAAGCCTTGTACTTGTTGGTTCTAACAATTGTAAGTGGATTAATACTTTGCCCTATTTAGAAAACGAATATGTAGACTCCAATGAATATTCTCAAAGGTGTTTTTTCAAAAGGCAACTGGACTATTTTTTTCCCCTTGAGGAAGATGAAGTTTCACTTCTCATCCAAGAAACGTCATTGGTTCTGGCAGCATGGTGGGGGCTATGGAGGGATTAGTTCTGACATAGTCCCCACCATCCTGCCAGAACCAATAAAGCTTCTTGGGTGAGAAGCAAAATGTTGTTGTCTTCCTCAAGGAAAAAACAGTCCAGTTGCCTTTGAAAAAGCACCTTTGAGACTACTATAACCTGGATGACTGAGAGTCTCCACAGACAACTCCAATGAGTACTTATGGACAGGGAAGGAAGAGTACTGTACCCAGGTAATCCTACACCTAGGTAAGAAAAACCAAAGATACGCATATAAACTGAGTGAAACCACACTCAATAGCAGTGACTGCGAGAGGGATCTAGGAGTCTTGGTGGACAACCAACTAGATATGAGTCAGCAATCTGCAGCGGCAGCCAAAAAAGCCAATGCAATCCTGAGTTGCATTAACAGAGGGATACAATCTAGAACTAGGGAGGTACTAAAACCACTCTATAAAGCCTTAGTTAGACCACAACTAGACTACTGCATCCAGTTCTGGTCATCACACTATAAAAAAGACATTGAAGCTCTAGAGAAATGCAGAGGAGAACAACCAGGATGATAAGGGGACTGGAAACTAAAACAGGAAGAGCAGTTGCAGGAACTGAGCTTGGCCAGTCTGGCGAAGAGAAGGACCAGGGGTGACATGATAACAGTGTTCCAATACTTGAGGGGCTGCCACAGAGAGGAGGGGATTAGGCTGTTTTCCAAAGCACCAGAAGGCCAGACAAGGAATAATGGATGGAAACTGACCAAAGAGAGATTCAACCTGGAAATAAGGAGGAACTTTCTGACAGTGAGAGCGATCAACCAGTGGAACAGCTTGCCTGCGAAGGTTCTGAGAGCTCCAACACTTGAGACTTTCAAAAGGAGATTGTACTGCCATTTATCCGAAATGGTGTAGGGACTCCTGCTTGAGCGGGGGGGGGGGGGGGCTGGACTAGATGACCTGCAAGGTCCCTTCCAACTCTAATAATAATCTAATCTAAACCTCATTTAAAGCAACTTTACCCAAAATATCTTTGCCTGCCTCTGTGCCCTTTGTCTTCCTTATATACAATTTCCCCCCTTTTCCATCATAAGTATCATTTTTCAAACATTACTATTTTATAATCATGACTATTATTTCCTGTGCAAGAAAGAACCTTTTGTATTTTTTATCCTATTACAACGTTCAACACCTAAAGTGGATCATACCATCCAGAATAATGTAGGTTACAATTTGCCATTGAGAATGGGGATTAGAGACTTGTGTCTTTCTGTCTTTCGTCCTGATTTTCTTGTTCTGCTTGTTGAAGAACTTGCTGATCTGGCATGAAGAAATCTCACTCTTAGTTTAAACAAAATCCATATTGAGGCATTATGATAAGTGGGCCAATACAAGATTTACAAAATAATTACATTATAAAATAATGTACAAGCTCTTGTAACTCTAAGAATGCTATACCAAGAAAGAAAGATGAAGAAGAAAACAGGGGAGAAATGCATCTGCATGCATACTTAAATTTTTACCTTATTTTTCTGTGTCTTTAAAAGAAATTACCTCTTCTGATAAAATTGTGGGGTTTGAGCAACTTGAGCTTGGATAATCATTTTACAAGCAAAAGTAGCTTTGGGGGTGGGAGTGGGTTTCTTTTTTGGGGGGTTAGTTTGGATATTTTGCTTTTCACATTTAAACGTAGAAGAATTTTGGCATCATCTTTCATAGGAGTGGGAACAATTTGACCTCTAAATGATGATGAACCATAAGAGCCCAGGTGGCGCAGCGGTTAGAGGCAGGTACTGCAGGCCACTTTAGCTGACACTGATCCGCAGGTCAGCGGTTCAAATCTCACCAGCTCAAGGTTGACTCAGCCTTCCATCCTTCCGAGGTAGGTAAAATGAGGACCCAGATTGCTGGGGGCAATGTAAATATACATTGCTTACTGGTGTAAACCGCTTAGAGAGTGCTTGCACTGTGAGGCGGTATATAAATCTCACAAAATAAATAAATAAATAACTCCTACTATCTATTACTTTTACCTTTCTTGCTGGAACTGCTAGGGTTGGAATTCCAATGTTTCCCATCCTTGCTCTCTAGCAGGAGTCTCCAAACTGGCTGAGGAATTCTGGGAGTTGAAGTCCACAAGTCTAAGTTGCCAAGTCTAGAGAGCCCTGCTCTGTAGGCATAGGAATATTCTTCCAAAAGTTGCAACAAGGTAGGCAGGTAGAAATGATCAATGTCTACATTCAAATGTTGGCTTGAGGTTTGCTTGTTGCAAATCTTAAGCCGTATTTATGGGTAAGCCACCAGAAAGCAACACATCAGAAAGCGGTACGTGTAAATATATAGCTGATAGAGCAAATAGCTTAAGAATGGACAGCTTTCCATTCTTTTATGGAAATGTTGAAGGCCTGCGTAAGGTCCTGCATTTATATGGTAAAGTCAGTATCAACAGGAAGAGTTCCATAATTGAGCAACCACTACTAAGAAGGTTCTTCCAATTTTGCCATTTCTGTATTAATAGTTCTATGGAAACATTAACTCCTCAAGCAAACCTCTTTTTGCAGAAAAAGCCGGTCTTTAAAAAATTATATAATATAGAAAGCTTTTTGTTTCAAATTCAGATAAATATGGAAAAATGTAACTATACTTTTTCCCATTTTTTTTTTTTTGAGACAGGGAGGGTGGGGGGAGAGAGAGATCTAACAGCTAAGGATATGGCGGCTGACTACTTAAATCTGTAATCAAGTATTTTTTAAATATTCTATATTGAATAATAAGAACGTTGATTTTTTTCAAGTCAGTTCAAACTTTATTACAGGTCAATGACTCAGACGTTCTTTTTTTAAAAAAAGTTTGTGATACAAAGTACAAAGTGGCACAATAAAAGGCATGATATGAACGCTGTAGCTGTGCATTGCCTATTTAGTTGTCAACAATGCACAAATTCTACAGGCCACAAATGTAACCTTTGCAATCTTGAAGAGTTATCTCGGGCTCTTTATCTTCCAAAAGAGGATATAATCCTTCTATCCAACCTGGAAATGTGCTAAGAAGAGGTGATAGTAACTCACTGCAGGTGTCTGGGTGATAGTACAGCAGAATATGACTCCGTGATTCAGTGCACCCATCTTTGCAGGGATAAAGACTTTTGTCATAGGTGAATTTCTGGTATGTATTCTGCAAAACTGCTTAATGGTAAGATCTTCAATCTCAATAGTGTAAAGGCCTTCCAAAGTTAGTTATCTGTAATTTGAACCAGATATGGTTTACATTGAATTTGTTTCTTCAGAAATGGTGTGGGTGTTAGCAACTTCTTATGGTGATGACAACTCTCCTAGTCCACAATAAATATCTTGTTGCATGGTGACCAAGACAGGGTAGCTTGCAGCTTGTTTGTTTGTTTTTTAACTGGTTTTGAAACTCTGCTAGTTGTGCCTGCTTGTTGTGTCGACAAGCAAACCATCAAGCGGTGTTTCAGAAAAAAAATCTCCACCTGCTCGAATTCTTCATGACTCTTTGTAATTAAAACTAAAGGTTACAGAATCGGTAACAAAAAAGACAATTCTGTTTGCTTACTGACCTTCTTCCTCAAAGAGTTCTGTTTGAATAAGTGGACTGCCATCAAGAGCATGGGGAAAGGTCTTTCAAAATGAGTAGCTGATTCCTTCTCCAAACTGGTTTCGGAGCACAATGCAATGCCAACGATAATAAAATGTATTTAAGGGCTGCAAAAATTGCATTATGAGAGTTGAATATTTAACCATTGTTCCGCTCCAGATTACTTTCTGAGTATGTGACTTGCAGCTTTTGAGAGGCTTTTTTGCAGCTTTTATTCATTTTTTTCATTTTCTAAACTACCGTTCTTAAGTAAAGAAACTACTTAAAGCTTAGTATATAGTTTAGTGAAACTGGCAAAATCTTTGCTGCTTTCCCTTCTCTGCTGGAAATGATTTCTTTTTCTTCCATTCAATCTTGTCTGATTTTCGAAGAATCGCTTGGAGAAATCCCTGCGGTTTTCATGGCAAGGTTTTTAGACGTAGTTTGCCACTGCCTCCTTTCTAAATCTGAGCGAAAATGACTGGCCCGAGGTCACCCAGCTTGCTTTGTGCCTAAAGTGGAACTAGAAATCATGGTCTCCCGGTTTTTAGCCTGATGCCTTATCCACTACATCAGTGGTTCTCAACCAGGGGCAGGTTCCTCTTACCTTCTCCTACCGGTGCGCATTGTGACGTGCGTGCTTGCGTGCACTCTCTTCCACAATATTGGCTCTCTGTGCATACGCAGAAGGACAATTTCACTTCCGCGCATGCGCAGAGAGCCAAAAACCACAAAAAAATTGGGGAAAAAATGGTGGCGCGCACAGACCAGCAAAAAAGCATGGGAGCTGTTGCGCAATCGGCGGGCCGCTACCGGAACGGCGGAGTGGACCGCACCGGTAGGAACCCACCACTGTTCTCAACCTTTTCTTCACCACAGGCATCTTTTAAATACCTTTTGTGGGCACGAACCATGGCCATGGACCCCCCAAGACTTAACTCAAGATTTTAATCATAATATTTCTTCAAGCCTTCATGGACCCCCTGGGAAAACATCACGCCCCCCCCCCCGGGTCTGTGGGCCATAGATTAAGAACCTCCACACTACACCAAACTGGCTCTCCTTATATAGATGAGGTAAAAGAGGACTGTTTCAGAAATATATTCTCTCCCCCCCCCCCATAGCTTAAGAATCAAACCTGTAAAATACATCTCAGGTAATGGAAACATTATTCTGATTGTGAAACTTACGGTCAGAAGCTCTCTCTTGGTCTACGCACTTCAGTATGTTTTTCATTACACAGATGAAATAGATACATGCAGTTGCGTAGCCCTGCCTTCCTTAACTGCACTTTTTGAGGTTAAAAGATTGGGCAAAAATATACTCTGTGGGTGATGGGAGCGCAATGCAAAAAGCTTATGCAATAACCAAAAGTAAAATCAAAACCAGTTTTCTTGGAATACTGTTACAAAGACATGGCTATTATAGTGCCAAACTACAATCTTTCTATCCTTAGACATCTCTGACATAGTCATTTCTTTAAAAAAAATATTCAGATTAGTTTCTTTTTTAGAGTAGAAAAGCTCTTCCTGAACTCTTTGCTGAAAATTCCGAATTTTTGCTCACCCTTTTTTTAACACCTAGAAGGACTCTGCCCAGTTAGGTAGCAAAACCTAGCCAACTCTGTGATTTTTTTAAAAAACCACCATAACCATGATTAGATCTTGTAAACACTAGGATGGAAGACTACTAATTAATTTCATGACTGTAGGATAGACTGGAAAGGTAAAAAAAAAAAAAAACCATAGGAATGGGAATGGGCATTTGGTATTTTTGCCAAGAAAAGTAATAGCCATGTCATGAAATTACTAGGAGTTGCGTTTGAATTTAAGGCCGCATCACTTCCACACAACTTAGAAAGTTAGAATATCAGATAATATTGACAGAGAACCGCCTAAATGCTGTATCAGTACTGAACATTAGCAAAGTTAGAAGCTGAGAAAAGAAATGTTGATGGCTTTGGGTTTTTCTGTGCTTAAGGAATCTTATTAAACATGTTTTTGTATCACTAGGCTGTTAAAGGATAGTGTCAACGAGATGGTTGACATGTATGTTCAATGTTTTCTATTTTCAAAGATATTTGATACTTTATTTGTATATACATATGTTTATACATGTTTTTATGTTTGTATGTTTGTTAGTTTTTTTAACATAATTAATATAGACTATTTTTTAAAAAAGGAATCTTATTATTTTAAAACTGGAAGACAATGCAAGTGAGTTGGTTCCTAAAAACTGCGAAATCAAATGTTGGCTTTTCAGAATGTATTGCATGCCACCGATGGCCTGATAGATACTTACGGACAGCCACGTTGCATTTTTTTTTTCAAATTAAGTCTACAGTCACATTTAGTTGCAAATTGTCTACTATTAGAGATCTGAATGACAAGTTATTGTGAGATCCATCAGTATGAATTTTAGCCACAGATTTTGAAGCTTAGTTAAATAATGGCTCCATAAGTAGCTATATATTTGATAGTGGTGTTAATACAATTACAGGTAGTCCTTGACTTACAACAGTTCGCTTAGTGACTGAAGTTACAATGGTGCTGAAAAAAGTGACTTATGACCATTTTTCATACTTACGACCGTTGCAGCATCCCCATAGTCATGTGATTTACATTTGGAGGCTTGAGAACTGACTCACATTTATGACGGTTGCAGTGATCCCCATTTGCCACCTTCTGAAAGCAAAGTCAATGTGGAAGCCAGATTCACTTAACAACCGTGTTACTAATTTAACAACTGCAATGATTCACTTAACAAAGGTGGCAAGGTATGTCATAAAATGGGGCAAAACTCACTTAACAAATTTCTCACTTAGCAACATAAATTTTGGACTCAATTGTGGTTGTAAGAACTACCTGTATATCCCACCTCTTTATACAACTCAAGACAATACATCCTGCTCCAGCGTCCTATTTTTACCACATCAACAATCCTGTGAAATGGGTTGGACTGACAGAGACCAACTGGTCTAAAGTCACCCCACCTTTCATTTCTAAGGGAAGTCTAGAACTCATAGTCTCCCAGTTCCTAGCCCAGGCATTAATTTTAGTATTGTAAGGTATGACTTAAACTTTTCAAGTATTTTTTCTCTTATAAATGTTGCTGGTTGCCATCAAGTAGAGTATAAATTGAATAAATAAATAAACTCCTCTGCCAGCCCCAGGCAATAGAGACAGGATAGAGATTAGCAGTGGGTGCAGCAAATTTCACGCTGGTATAGTTTTCTGCTGACTCAAGGGTGGTTGGAGACCACTTCAACTCAGCCGTGGAGGAAATGTCAGAGATTGCCCCCAGCTGTTGCCATAATTCTTTCTCTCAGAACTTGGTTTGTTGTGGTGTTGTAAGGAATATCCTTCTGGGTTCAGTTCCAAGTGAGGAAAAAGACACTGAATTCATGAAAGTTGCTTGGAAAGAAGGTTTAATGGTGGATAGGAGCACATGGCAGGAGCCCCTGTACAGAAAAGGTAGATTACATGCTTCCAGGTGTGGGTGAAGAGAAAAAAGGGAAGAAGAGATGCTGAGTTCCTTGCTTTATAACCTCTGTTGGGTCCCACCTCTTAGTTTCCTGTTCCTGTGTATATAATGCACTGATTGGTGGTCAGGCTCCCAGGAGGCCATGCAGTGGCAACTCTATAGGCTTTTGTTTGTCCCAGGCTTGGCTGAATGAAAGGGCCTTGGGCAAATCCTAATATGGGTATGACTGAAGGAGATAACTCTTTGTTGTGTAGAAGACTCCAGGCTAGGTGGGAGGAATGTGGGAGCTGGGCCCAGTCCTTAATGGCCCATTGGCAAAGGGTGGGGGCAGGGAGCTGCAAGAAGCTGCTTTGTATTTAAAACATGTTTCTCCTTTCCTCATTCAGGGAAACATATTCTTTCCTTTTTCAATATTTCCTAGGATATTTCATTTTTCTAGGAGGGGGTGGGTACTAACATCCTACAGTGGGAAATCAAGGACCTGGAGTAGAGAAGCTCCTTTCCTCCAAATGCAAGTAACATTAGTGCTGAAGATCAGCTTGCACAACAGCAAAGAACTTGCTTCTCTCTATATATATACTGTATTTTTCGCTCCATAAGACGCACCTAAGTTTAGAAGAGGAAAACAAGAAAAAAAAAGCAGGCGGAGCCTGAGGGGCCCACAGATAGGTGTCCTCTCATGTGCCAGCTCTGCCTATTGACTCCTGCACTGCGGAAAAGAGATAGAAGAGGCGAGTAATGACAAAGACAGAAGAGGCGGGGTTTAGCACTGTAAAAGGACCCTGCAGCCTGGCTGCTATTCACCAAAGGCTGCTATTCACCATCCACCTTTTTTGGAGGAGGGGAAGTGCGTCTTATAAAGTGAAAAATGCAGTATATGCCTAAGCATTTTTTTCTTCCATAACTTTGTATTTATCAAGGTTAGATATGGCCAAATACAATATATCTTGTATTGTTCGGCCTTAGACTGCTAAATCACCTCTCCTTGCTAACTTTAGCTGTCAGTAAAAGGTCCCACTGCATATTGTACTTTGGGACAAGACTGAACTCTAAAATAAAGACATGTTGGGATTCAGAAGATTACAACAAGGAACTCATGGACAATTCAATATTTTCTTTTGCTAAGGAGAACACTAGATATTGCTTGAACATACAATACTATTGTTTTTGTCTTCGCTTGCTAACACATCCTTACAGTCTCTCATTTAGTCTCTTTTTCTTCCTTCCATTTTCCTTCTTTTGCTTTCCCTTCTTTGCTCCCAGTCCATCCAAGGCTATACAGAAACTTCCCAGTTTCTCTCTTTCTGAAAAAAAAACCAGAGAAACTGGGAAGATGCTGAAGCTAAAAATATATATTTCTTCCTAATCCAGATGTGGAAGATCAGGGCTATTGTGTATGTAGGAAGAGTTGCAAGAATTTGTGATTAATCAAAATATTTGCCCTGTCATTTTTGATACATAGCATCTAAGCCAAAAATAAATGTCCAATTGCCAAATATGGAAACTAAGAACATAGAAGTTCATAGCAGATGTTGAAGCATTTCAAAGAGCCCTTGTGAAATTGCTCTTGATCATGTGACAGGACACTGATGTGTATTTTAGTCCAACATATTAAGTTGGGCCAAAGCCTCCTTTGGAATTTGTTGAGCCTCATCAAATACGGTAGTTAAGTCCTGATGGAAACTAAGCTACTGACTTTTATGGCCAACTTGTTTTGTGTCAGGCCAAAACTTGTGGTGAAGATATCAAAACTAACAATGATCTGATAACTCGTAATGCTAATGATGCTTATCTAAAGTGCACAGGATAAAGAGCTCATGCTTCTTTCGAGTCCTACAAATTTCAGATAGTCGCTATTCTCATCTTGAGAAGGAAAATTTCTGAATTTCACAGGGGGTTTGAAGCAGGAATTGTAGCCTATGTGTACTTGCTTGTGCATTTCCACTGCCTAATCTGTATATTTTGAGAGTATTGATCTGGTGGTCATGGCTATCCTGAATTTCAACTCAGGCAAAAGAGGAAATAAAAAATTCTATTCTGAATAATTCAATTCTAATCTTGCAAATATCTTACCTAAACAGATGCCATGGAGGTTTACTGCACTCTCAGCTTTTCTACAACCTGCCTTTTTTTAAAAAAAAAAAACTATATTTTAATGCAAGTGTGGTAGGTTGTTTCCTGCCATAAGTCACAATGCTTAGTGTTAAGTTCTCATACTGAA
Organism: Diadophis punctatus similis; assembly: GCA_023053685.1. Classification (NCBI taxonomy): domain Eukaryota; kingdom Metazoa; phylum Chordata; class Lepidosauria; order Squamata; family Dipsadidae; genus Diadophis; species Diadophis punctatus. Next base: position 58,002,976 of record JALIGW010000003.1, read on the forward strand.
GAGGCAGGAGGCGATGGAGTGGCTTCAGCTCTTTATTAGATCATAGTGAGAAACAACAGCCAAAACCCCAGTGTGGCTGGGGTTTAAATAGGATAACCCTGGCTTGTACCAGGGCCAATCAGGAGCAACCTGTTAGTGACAATTAGCTGGACCAGAGTGGGAACTTCCCAGCTAATGTGTAGATGTAGGGACATAACACTTAGTAAAGTTTGGGGGCTTTATAGGATAAAGTTGTCCCTCTTAGGAACTAGAGAACCTTTACATGTGGAGTGCTCAGGGAAATAAGACAGTGATAATATATAGGCTGTTTTATTTATTTGCTGAAGCTATTTCAACTTTGCCTGGGCCAGATGAGAACGCAGGAAATGTACCCTCTCCCAGCATACTTATGGTTTTTTTTAGATTGAATATGATAAACTTTCACAATAAAACTTTGATAAGAATTGCAAAAAAGAAATATGAGATTCAGTAACAGCAAAAGAAATCCAGTTGAGGAAAGTCATGCCATCAATCCAGAGGGAACTCATTCCGACTACTACTAATCAGGTAAAGGTGATTGTTTGCTATTCTGGAGCAAAAGGCCTAGGACAGTGATGGTGAACCTTTTCCGGCTCGGATGCCCACACACATAATGCAATGCCCTGCGCATGCGCACACACACCCTGTGCTGCCCCCCCCATGCGCATGCGCACAGGCCTCACTGAAGCCTCCGGATTTCCAGTAGGCCCATTAAGCTGTTTTTTCGCTCTCCCCAGGGTTCAGGAAAGCCTCCTGAAGCCTGGGGACGGCAAAAAATGGCCCAAATGGCCAATTGGAAGTTCAGAAGCGAAAAGAAGTGGAGCTGCCCTACTACTTACCTTCAGATAGTCGAAACCAGGCCTCGCACACCTCGGCCCATTTCTTCTGCAGCCGGTAAGGCTTTCCTGAAGGCCTGTGTAGCCGATAACAGAGCTCCAGAAGAAATGGGTCGAGATGTGAGAGGCCTGGCTGCAACTGTCCAAAGCTGAAGAAGTTCCTGAAGACCTCTGACAGCGAAAAGGAGGCTGAGGGTAAGCACACAAGTGAACTTACAGTTGTCCCGTTGGACCGTTTTTGCCGTGGGGAGAACGAAAATGGCAGAAAAGAAGGCAGAAAATCAGCTGGCCAGTGTGCGCATGCTTGCTGGAGCTCACATAGGGCAATGCCTCGCGTGCCCTCAGATATGGCTCCGCGTGCCACAGGTTCGCCATCACTGCCTAGGATATTCAAATAAATATCATTGGATAAATATCTGTTTGCACTACAAAGCTGTGGTCTCTCTTGCGCTCATGTTTCTATATCACCCTGTGCAACAGTCCTATACAGACCTGGTCCAACAAAATAATCTCTTGAGTCTAAGAAGGAGATTAGATCAAGGTCTTAGAGATTTTAGCCTATTGCTCTTAATTATAAATGAGATTATTTTATAGCAATAGCAATAGCACTTAGACTTATATACCGCTTCATAGTGCTTTACAGCCCTCTCTAAGCAGTTTACAGAGTTCAGCATATTGCCCCCAACAATCTGGGTCCTCATTTTACTGACCTCAGAAGGATGGAAGGCTGAGTCAACCTTGAGCCGGTGAGATTTGAACAGCTGAACTGCAGCTAGCAGTCAGCTGAAGTAACCTGTAGTGCTGCACTCTAACCACTGCGCCACCTCGGCTCTTATGATTCAATAATAATGTTTAAAGAAAATGTACCTGTAGAGGTGTATGGAGGATAGAAGTTAGTGGGACCACGACGATATGATAATTTCATGGCAACAGGTGGAATGTAAAAAAGTAATAGCAATAGCAATAGCACTTAGACTTATATATCGCTTCATAGCGCTTTACAGCCCTCTCTAAGCAGTTTACAGAGTTCAGCATATTGCCCCCAACAATCTGGGTCCTCATTTTACCCACCTCGGAAGGATGGAAGGCTGAGTCAACCTTGAGCCGGTGAGATTTGAACCGCCGAACTGCAGCTAGCAGTCAGCTGAAGTAGCTTGCAGTGCTGCACTCTAACCACTGCGCCACCTTGGCTCCTCGAGGTGGCGCAGTGGTTAGTTACAATCTCCTCCCATTACAATTAATTACAATCTAATTACTAATTACAATCTCCTCCCATTTAGTCATAATAATCCATTTTCAGATATTTTTAGGATCCATCGATGGTCTTTGGAACTTAGTTAATATTTATCTACTTTGTAGCAAGAGGAATACAGGACTCTTGAGCAGGGGTCTTCAAACTTGGCAACTTTAAGACTTGTGGACTTCAACTCCCAGAATTCTCCAGCCAGCTATGCTATACTGGCTGGAAAATTCTGGGAGTTGAAGTCCACAAGTCTTAAAGTTGCCAAGTTTGAAGACCTCTGCTCTTGAGTGTTCTGCTGTTTCTTTAAATTAAACCCCCATTTTTGTGGCCTGCAAACAATGTTTGAATTTCATTCCAAGCCTTGAATGTTAGTTACTCCAATGAAACTGTTATAGAAAGCACCCACTTTAATGCTGCCATTTATGTTCTGCATTATCCACTGTAATGAAGGAGATATAAATGGGCCACCATGCATATGATACAGAAATGTTTCTACCCTTGAAGTGGTTCATAACTGGCTAAACAAAACAGTGCATTTAAAATATTAACCTAACAATACTCTATGTTCAAGATGAATTCCTAGGCAAGTACAGTTGCTGCTGCTGCTGTTTTTGATTTTATCTTCCCACCCTATATTCTTTAGAAAAGTTCTCACATGTCTCTGGATCAGTGCTTAATTATATGTTCCCTGTAGTTAATAGCACTTTTTCTTATTTTGTTTTCATTTTGCTTGTGGCAAATTGGTGGTATGTGTTCTTGGAACTGTTTCGGTGTACACTTAGTTTAATGGCAGGCACAGTAAACCCAGTTATGAGCAACGTGGATAAATGAGATATAGAAACCTGTTATGGCAACTGCTTTCAGAGATCTGCTGCTGAATTGGTGGTAGCATTTCCAAATGCACTTGTATTTAAACAAATAAAAAGTGGTAAATGGCTGTATTTTTGTAAAGAGCACTGAAGCCAAGAGGTTACTAGAGTTAAGAGTTCTACTCTACTCTACTTTGGAAAAGGAGTGTTTTTAATCTATCACACTGCTCTCTGCATTAGCAATGGCCTTATGCCTTTCTTCTAACTAATTCTGTCTGGTGTTTCAAAGGTGATTCAGGAAAACAATGTTTTGGCTAATACAATGTAAGCCGGGATGTTCTTGAATTAAAGTCTTCCTGTCTTTAAGTTAGGAATGTCCTTGAAAATCCTGGGCTTACCCACCATTCTTTCAGCCTCACCATCTAGGTCCAATATAACTCTCTTATATTAAACCCCAGGACAATAATAAAATTCTAATATAGTTTTGGGAGGAGTGAAAATGAACAAACCTTCGCTTAATCCAGGTAAGGCTGGGCTATTATAATTAGAGACTGCCAGATAACCAGAATTTTGTAGATAGTATGAATATATCATACTATCTACAAAATTGTGTCTTGATGTATCTGTTAAGTATAATCCTTGACAGAGAAATCTTCTGCAAGGTAGTCTAGGAAGTCTGGATCTAGTTTGTATGGTTGGTGGACACAACTTTGAAAGCTTTGATGCCTATCCACAGATAAGGCTGCCCAGATCATGCATAAACAGGGTTTTCGGATAAAATCAGGTACAGATAGCCTTTGACTTACGGCCACAACTTAGCCCCAAATGTCTGTAACTAAGCAAGACAGATGTTAAATGAATGTTGCCCTATTTTACGACTTTTCTTGCCACAGTTGTTAAGTGAATCACTGCAGTTGTTAAGTTAGTAATATGGTTGTTAAGTGAATCTGACTTCCCCATTGACTTTGCTGGTCACAAAAGGTGATCACATGACCCCGAGACACTGCAACCATCATAAATATGAACCAGTTGCCAAGCGTCTGAATTTTGATCCCATGACCAGGGGGATGGTGCAATGGTCGTAAGTGTGAAAAACAATCACTAAACGGTTACTAAATGAACTGTTGTAAGTAGAAGACTACCTGTATACCATTTTCCAGGAAAAAAAGGGGGGGCAGAGAACTTCCAGCTTTGTTTACTCGCCCTAGGACTACTGCCTTCTATAGTAGGCTAGGGGGTGAAGCTTATGTTGCTTAGCAACTGCATCATGTTTTCCCTGATTCTGAGTAACATAACTAGCCAGATAAGCATTGTGGTGTTTATAATACTGAAACAGTTGGCCATAAGAGAAGAACCACTTGGGACAACAGAGCCTTAAATTAGGAAACTGCCAAATGGTGCTAATTCCCCTATCTTTTTGTCTGTAGATAATCACTGAGAGAAAAGAGACAAAATGTCGCAGAATAAGAAGCCGAATGGATGGTGGTTCTGGGGCAAAAAACGTGCAAAGTCTGAGAAAACCAGCATTTGGGTAAGTTGCAAAACAAGGTATCAGTTGAAACCATCCGATGATTGTACAACCGCATTCATATATTTCTACCTCCCCAATGTTGTGGAATTCCAGTTTGTGTTGTCATCACAATCTTGGCCTGGAAATGGCTGCTGCACACATTTTCTTCAAGTGTGTGTGTGTGTGTGTGTGTGTGTGTGTGTGTGTGTGTGTACATTTTAGTATTGGACAGGAAGGTAAAAATTCTATATAAACAAATGAAAGCAACATTTAACAATTCCAGGTTGTATCTATAATTTGATTTCAATATAGATTTTCATTTTCTTTAGAAAGTATGGAAAGGTTTAATTTTGGCTATTTTGATTTTCGTGGTGTTGTTTGTTTTGCTGCATAATAGTGGGAAAGAGGTAGACAGAAGGGAGTAAAATTCCAGGTGGAATTTGTCCAGAGGCATTGTGAGTCATGTTACTAAGCTGTCTCATGATTATCATATCAGTAAAACTCTGTGTGTCTCCATCTGATAATTATCTTTTTGGCAGGGAAAGAAGTTCTTCCTGGTAGATTGGATGTTGCTTCTAACTACTATGACTATTACTGCTACTACTACTAGTAGTTGTAGTCTAGGAAGTCTGGATCCAGTTTGTATGGTTGATGAACACAACTTTGAAAGCTTTGATATTAGTACTACTAGTAATAGTAGGTCAGAGAACTGTATAATTTTGTGACAAAATATACAGTTGTGGCTGTACCAGAGATAACAGCCATCATCTGAAAGAAGAGGAGGGAAAGCAATGTGCAATGTGCCAAATATAGGAAGAGAGTGGGATGCAAGTAGTCCTTGACTTACAACAGCTCATTTAGTGACCGTTCAAAGTTACAACAGCAATTAAAAAAAAGTGACTTATGATCATTTTTCACACTTACAACCATTGCAGCATCCCTGTGGTCATGTGATCGAATTTCAGATTCTTGGCAACTGACTCATAATTGTGACGGATGCAGAGTCCCGGGGTCATGTGATCCCCCGTTGTGACCTTCTGACAAGCAAAGTCAAGGGGGAAGCCAGATTCACTTAACAACAGTGTCACTACCTTAACAACTGCAGTGATTTACTTAACAACTGTGGCAAGAAAGGTCATAAAATGGGGCAAAATTCACTTAACAAATGTCTCACTTAATGACAGAAATTTTGGGCTTGATTGTGGTCATAAGTCGAGGACCACCTGTCGTCTGTAGACTGAAATAAAATCAGCCCTTGTTGGGGAGAGAAGCAGCAGTAGAATTTTTTTGCGCCTGAGAGGCAAGCTAGATGTAATAGTGGAGTCACACTTCTTCCTGTTTGGGCTTAATTATTATGTAAAGATTGTGGGGACTGGCACTAGTTTCTTACAACAAGCAGAAACATGTTCATTGCCGTAAGAACTTCAGGCTTGGGGTGATAAAGACTGCCCCCTACTTCTAGTAGCCTACGAAAAATACGTAATTATTGCTACCCCATTATCTTAAAGTCCGGAATGATAAGAGGAAGCTTGGATTTTGCATTTGTGAACTTAGCCATTGTGACTTGCAAACCTTGTTTATATTTTTATTTATTTATTCAATATAGATATTATTTAGAGCTTAGTATTATCACTGGATTCACCCAAGAGTGACTTATTTGACAAAACAAGTAGCCTGATGTGTGCACTCAGCTTCTGTAACCTTTCTGAAGTAAGCAACTCTGTTCATAATCACGGTTTATTGGCTTTCTGTAGCAGGAGACAAACCACAGCCTTTAACTGTAAGGCCGTAAAGCAAATGTACAAAAATGTTTCTACCAATCTCTCATAAACCCCTCTCCTCCCAGTGACTCTCCTAAAACTAGTTGCCTCTCATCTACTACTAGTGGCAGTTCGTAGTGTAATAGCTTCTATAAATCCTTTACTGATTAAATTAAAATAAGATGCTTTTGGAGAACTGTAGACATGGGAAAAGGCCGATCAACTGCAAGCCAGCTAACTGCTGTGCAGGGATGTACATTGGTCAAACAAACACCCCAGTGTGTGTGTGGGGGGGGGGATGGCTCAATCCAGAAAGTCCAGAAATATTTCACAAGAAGAGTCCTCCACTCCTCTGCTCGCAACAGAATACCTTATTCCACCAGACTTGAAATTTTGGGATTAGACAATTTAGAACTACGTCGCCTTCGATCTGATCTAAATATAGTTCATAAAATGATCTACCACAATGTCCTACCTGTCAATGACTACTTCAGCTTCAACCGCAACAATACACGAGCACACAATAGATACAAACTCAATGTAAACCGCTCGAAACTCGACTGCAGAAAATACGACTTCAGCAACAGAGTGGTCAATGCCTGGAATGCACTACCTGACTCTGTGGTTTCACATGCATGTGCATGTGACGATCAGCTGGCCTTTGTGCATACGGCAGTGCCAGAAACTGGAAGAGCTGGTCTGTGAGCATTCGCAGTGGCCACCTGTTCAGCGCATGCACGGCAGTAACCGGAAGACTGTGCGCCAGAAACTGGAAGTAAATTATTTGGCACGCGCATGCCCCCTGGGCAACTCCTGTTCCTGGTCGAGGCCCAGACGAGCGTGCGTGAAGTGCTCCCTTTTCGGCACTTGGTGCCAAAAAGGTTCGCCATCACTGGTCTAAGTTATCTCTATCTTCTCATTGCCTGGACACCAGCATAATTGTGGCTCTCAGTGGGGATCTGAATTTAATTTGCCTTTCAAAAGTTATGTCTCTGCTTGCTCATGACATTTTCTTTTTTTTTTTTTTTTTTTTTTTTCTCAAAAAAGTTTTATTAGTACAAACTTACATAAGTGGTAACAAAATATTAAATCCAAAGTACAAACATTTTTATTTCCCCCCCCCCAGACCCACCCCCTTCCCTCCCCACCTCCCCCCCCCCCCGGACTTCCCAGAGATAATACAGGGCATAATAATAAGTTTAAATTGTTAATAAAAAGAAAAAGGAAAAAGGAAAAAAAGAACACTATTTTTAAAAAAAAACTTCAACTCCAAACTATACAGTACTAATATATCGCATTTGTATACAATAGTAAAGATACAAAAAAGAGAGAGAAAAAAAAAGAAAGAGAATAAAAAAAAGAAAGAAAGAAAGAGAAAACTCTTTAACACTACAAACAAACAAACCTCCTACCTCCTCCCTTCAGTCCTCTATCTTATACAAGGTAAGTGTTACATAAGTAATAACTAAATATAAAATACACAAATCTTAAACTAATATTATTGACATTAGAAATAACCTCTAAGATAAAACTTAACTAAATGTTACATAAGTAATCATCAAATATTAAATTTCATCATGATATTCTAAGTTAATTCGCTAACTTCAATAAACAAAAAAAGAAAATAAAAGAAGAATAAACAATAAACAAATCTTCAACAAACTATATATATCTAATATTATCAACATTAAAAATAACCTCAAAATTATATAAAACTTAACTAAATATTGCATAAGTAATCATTAGATAGGGAAAAGATAAAATACAATCATATTAGTCTCTATCCATCCAATATATTTCAACATCACATTGTTTTGTATCTTGATAGTTCATCTTTTAATAGTTCAATAAATTCAAATTTGTCAAGTCGTCTCCCGTCTGCTCCCAAACCTCCATCTCCTCTTCCCCAGCTATCTGATTCAGGCACTCCTTTTGGATTTTTGAGTCTATTTCTTTTTGATCCATCGAAGGTGGCTTCCCCTCCTCCTCCTCTTTTATTTTCATACACCCTTCTTCTGGAATCTTGGATATATCAGCCTTTAGAACATTGACATAAAATTCAGTAGCTTTTTTTATCGTGTTGAGCCGGTATCTTTTTCCAGAAAATTTCACTGTTACTCCAACTGGTGCTTCCCATTTATATTGTAAATTTAATCTCTTAAATTCATCAATCAAAAAAGTATAGCTTTTCCTGGCTTTAAGCATTTTTAGAGGGGATTTCTTTCCAAATCTTTAGTTCCTGACCATTCACCATAAGATTATTGTTAAACGTTGCTTGTATAATTCTGTTCCGTAGAGCTCTTGTGGTAAAATATATGACAATATCCCTTGGTAGATGCTTTTGTTTGGCGTACCACGAGTTGATTCTGTATGTTTTGTCGATTTGTGTAGCCAATTCCGCTTTAGAAATTCCAGACACCTGATCCAATATGTCAACCATCCTGCCTTTTAAATTTTCATATAATCCTTCTTTCAAACCTCTAATCCTTATAGCAACTTCCATAGATCTGAACTGAGTCATTAAGACCTCTTTTTCAAAATTTGCAATGTCATTTTGGATTTTATCTATGTAATTCACCGAAGTTGCCAAAGCTTGTTTATTTGTTTCAATACGTTCTGCCAAAACTTCAATATTTGTTGCTAAGCCTTTGCAAACCTCTAACACATCAAATCTTAGTTGTTGATTCATATTCTTCAAAGCAGCCTGCATCTTATGGTCTATCTCACTTATTTTCTGGTTAAATTCCAAAGTAAGTTCATGTTTCATAATCTTTAAATTATTTAATAAATTTTCAGGTGTCAAAAGCTGTGGAGGTGTTAGCTCAGTGTTAAGTTGCATTTTAGAAATATATCCAGATGAATAGTCATTTCTTTTAGTCAAAACAGTCTTTCCAGATTTTGAAGCCATTATGGTGTTTCAAAAGAGTACAAAGAAAAAAGAGAAAGGAGAAAGAAAAAAAAGCCAGGTGTCTGATTAAAGTTCTTTCCAGTTTCAAAACCAGGTAGTCTTTTATTATTAAAAATCTTTCAATTATAACTTTAATCCAGGGTTAGGAGACAGAGAAAGAAAAAGCCATTTTTCCAAGTTAAAAGTTTCCATAAGAGAAAAAAAAAAAGCCTCTGGGAAAACGAAAGTCACTTTCACTTCTCAATCGCCATATTGTTACTTTGTTTCCTTTGTTTCCTTGCCGAAGTGAAAGCTTACCCAGGAGTTGAAAAAAAAAGAAAAAAGAGGTTTCAATACTTGCCCATCTCACGCCTGTTTCTCTCTGTCTGCTTCTATAGTTCAAAAGTAATTGTAAATCCCATTCTGGAAGCAGCGGCTGGTCACGACATCTAGCTCCGCAAAAGCGGAGGTTTCCTGATCCTCGGAGCTGGAGACAGGCTGCATGGGGAGCTCTCCCTTCGCGCCCCTAGATGGCTTCTAGGGCGCTGGGGGGGCTCTACCCCACCTGTCAGGCTCTCATCTCTCCCCTTTGCCCGGGGAAGAGATTTCAAAGCCGCCAGACAGCTGTTCTGGCGGCTTTTTACGAGGATCGGAAAGGCGTCCGACAAAGGGACGTCCGCGATGGCGCTCCAAACCGGAAGTCTCTCGCTCATGACATTTTCTTACTCCAGTTCCACTCTGGTACCTAAGCTTGTCTTTTCCAGGTTAGACTCCTCCTCCTTGAACATCATTTGCTCAGAAAGCTCTTTTCCTTATGTATAGAAAGATAGTTTTGCTCCTTAGAAAAACTATTGTTGAGTCAAAGACTGATTGAACAAGGCGATAAGAGTTATGATCACTTTATTTCCATGTTTAGTGTTACTTCTAGTTTTGAAGCTGGCGCAAATATCAAGCAAGTAACTGGAAACAATTTGAAATGTTATCCAACCTTCTATGTAAAATGTAAGGAGGCAATTGGATTTTCTGGTTTTTCTTTGAAGATGTTTCGCTTCTCGTCCAAGAAGCTTCTTCAGCTTCAAAGAAAAACCAGAAAGTCATGTGGCCTCTTGAAAAAGCACCTTTGGGACAACCATGACCTGGATGACTGAGAATCTCCCTAGACATACAATGTAAAGACTTAACCTAAGTTTCCCTCTTTTGATGTCGGCGCTTGCTGTACTAGAATTATATTTTGGTATGTCCTCAATTAGCTGTTTCAGGGGACAAAATACTTGCTAAATATGGCTACGTATAAAAAAAGACTGCTTTTTTAAAAAAAATAATGCCCTCAAACTGAATATATTATTAATATTCCACTTAACCTATGACTAATCTGAAAGTGTTTTATTTTCCCTAGTACTAGATGTACCTTCCACTGCTTATGGTTTTCTTTTTTTCCCTTTCTCTCAATTTGCCTATTTCATTCTGGGATGTAACAATTTTTTTTACCAGCTCTCAAGGTTCTCTAAGAAATTTCATCTTTGAATTGTAGCTCCCAACTCTACTTTTTGTAGCCCCGAGGTTTCCCAGAATCGCACCCCAATGAAATTCAGAAACAAATAACCGATATCCACTGTTACAATGTTCTGCATTTTTTTTTTGAAAATAAACCCAAAATAGGTGCATAAAATTTAAGGTAATCTATTGTAATTGTTTTTAGTTAATACTCTTCCTCTTAGTTAGGCTGCTTATTAGTGTTTTTTCTATGGGCTTTAAATGCTGGAAAAATTTATGGAAAGCATAGCACCCCTCACAAAATGTTAGGGGATGGGTAGCCCATCAAGCTTGTAATATATTGTATATGTTTTAAAAACAAAGCCCTAAAAATATTGATATGGAGACTTGCTTGAGCTAATTATTCTCTACTTTAGGAATAATTGGTGTCAATATTTCTCCTGCCCTCCCTCCCCATTTCAAGTATTTTCTCTTATTTGGTATAAAAAAGTAGTACCATATTTTTCGGAGTATAAGACGCACCGGAGTATAAGACGCACCTTAGTTTTTGGGGAGGAAAATAGGGGAAAACAATCTGCCTACCAGGTATTCATCTGGCTAGCATCCTTAGTCTGGTCAGCTTCAGCACATTATTTTATCCCCTGGTTAAGACTTAAAAAAACCTTCTTCTGAGAGAGTAACAATGAAAGAACCTGCAAGCCAGTAAGAGCTGGGAAGATCGTTAGCACCTGGTTAGGGCTAAAAAAAAACTTATTCGGAGCAGCTGCAGCACATTATTTTATCCCCTGGTTAGGACTTAAAAAAACCTTCTGAGAGAATAACAATGAAAGAGCCTGCAAGCCAGTAAGAGCTGGGAAGATAGTTAGCACCTGGTTAGGGCTAGAAAACAACTTTTTTGGAGCAAGTAGAGCAATGAAAAAAAACCCTGCAAAGACTTAGGGCTGGAAAAACATTCTTTGGAGAGAGTAACAATGAAAAAGCCTGCAAGGTAAGAGCTGGGAAGATCTGTTAGCACCTAGTTAGGGCTGGAAAAAAAAGCTACATTCAAAGTATAAGACGCACCCAAATTTTCAGTCACTTTTAGGGAGGAAAAAGGTGCGTCTTATACTCCGAAAAATATGGTATTTTTTTGCTCTCTTGGGATAGGGGGCCATGAAAGTGAGAGTTTTTTTTCTGCTGTTCTAATTTTTTTTAATAGTAACATTAATAATCCTTAGTAATATAAATATAGACTTTAAACTATTAGGAAAAAATTATGTGCTTAGAAGAAACAAAATAAAGCTAATTTAAAAAAGTAAAACCAAACATAATAAAAAAATAGAGAACAAAAAGAAAATAGAAAAATAGTTTATAAAAAATAATTCAGTAATAGGACAGTAATACACAACAATAAAGGAGAATATTTATAATTCAGGCTTGAAATGAAGGTTCCTTGGTGCTCTCTGAGCTTGGTTGTTTTCTTGCAGATGTTTCATTACCCAAACTAGGTAACGTTCATCAGTGCACAATATACAACAATTAATATTTCCAGATTTATCTTCTTTTCTTTGAGACAAAGACTTACATTTTATAGGCATTCAAATCATTGCGGTTCAATTTTTAAACATCGACTTAAGCCTAGACCACACAGGATCATATTGCCCAATCTTGCCTCATGGTTAAAACAAAGCCAGTTGAACAAATTACTGTATTTTAATGTTGTGTCTAAACCCCTTATGTCTGTGGGCCATGAAAAGAAATCCCTTGTTTATGTGAGAAGAATGAGGAATGCATTAGAAACACTCAAACAGTAATTTTGCCAACTTTACTTTTGTATTGGAATGATCACACAGCAGAAGGTTTGGTCTTGGGAAGGATGGGACATGGTAGACAGTGAAAGTGTCAAAAACAATGGAAAGATTCTGTGTGACATGTGGAATTCCTCACAGTTGCTGAAAATACAATGCTTAATGTCCTTTGGATCCTTCAGTATGAAGGTCAAATATTTCAAACTTCTCAGACCTATGCAACAGTGGTGGGATTCAATTTTTTTAAACTACCAGTTCTGTGGGCGTGGCTTGGTGGGCGTAACATGGCTTGGTGGGCGTGGCAGGGGAAGGATACTGCAAAATCCCCATTTCCTCCTGATCAGCTGGGATTCGGGAGGCAGAGAATAGATAGGGGCGGGGCCAGTCAGAGGTGGTATTTACTGGTTCTCAGAACTATTCAAAATTTCTGCTTCTGGTTCTCCAGAACTGGTCAGAACCTGCTGAAGCCCACCTCTGCTATGCAACTAACAGACCAAAAGTATTTATTTTCCATTATTGTTTTTCTGATTTGGGTGTTTTAGAATACAAAATATCCTTCTGTAGAGGTGAAACTCTAGATTTCAGTGGAAATGAGCAAGTATGAAGCAAAAGAGGTTGAGATTTTATTTCCTGCCACATATGAACATGGCTTCCCATGAAACATTGCTTTCTTTTTTTCTTTTGTTAGAGGATGGCAGGCCCTGGAGCTGTTCGTTTGGTGCTTATCACACTTAAAGCAAACTTCACAGCAGAAACAAATGCTTTGAAGAGCAGGAAATGTGCCTAAGAAAGAAGCAGTGAGGGGCCTGTAGGAACTGGAATTATGATGTCAAACTCGAACAACCTTTACAAATTAGAGCCTTGGGAAGCTTACTGACCCATAACTGTATACTACTTTCTCGCCTGTGTGATTTCAAGACTGTGGCTGAGGCTTCAGTCCCATGGTAGATGCAAGAGGATAGTCTGCTTAAATCAATGTACAGGTTCAAAAAAAGTTTTCAGTGGGATCTTCTCATCAGCCAAAAGCAGGTTAGAACTTCAATGGGGCAACCCAATAAGCCTTAGTCAGTTTAAATTCAGAGACCATTGCACTAGACATGATTTATTGAATAAACAACAATTTGCTGGCTGCACCACAATTTTTAAAATGCTACTTAAATTTGTTCTGTCTCTATTTTTCAAGTTTGCTACCATTTTTAAGCTACTGCTTAAAAAGCAGTTGCTTTTTAAGCAACTGCTAAAAAAGGTGGCAGTTTGGAGATGAGGAATATATGCTCCAGAAGGGATCTCCTTTTTTTTTTTTTTGGGACAAATAGAAGGTCTACATGTGAATGAATTCCAGGAACAATAAAGGCAAGTAATCTAGCAAATTACCACCGGATTTCCCTTGTTCAGGGCTGGGAAATTATGGCCCTTTTATGAACTGTGGACTTCAACTCCCAGAATTCCTGAGCCAGCATGCTGGCTCAGGAATTCTGGGTGTTGAAGTCCATAGCTTAAAATGGGAGTTTAAGTCCATAACTTAAAATCATCTTTATTTTGCTACTGAGATGGTTCAAGTTATTCTATTGCACAAAGTGAAGAACAATATTTTAAATGATTATTTAAATTACATTTAATATAAATAAAAATAATGTAAATGATAATGTAAATAATTAGATTTATACCCTGCCATTATCATTATACCATTATCCAGAGGGAAATGTTACAATTTTTCACTCTGGATGGGTTGGCAGTTGGATTTTATTTCAATACTAAGAAATGTGGGGGGGAAATCTTGTCTGGAACTGAATTATAGGCTAGTTTAAGAGGCTCAGACTATTTTATTCTTCTGCAAAAAACAAAGAAACTATCACTCCCAGGGTTTGCTGATTGACGCTATTGCCTCATTTGTCCTAAAGGTAAGGATGGTCCTGCGGATATTTGACATCAAAGTGAAATACAACCAGGTGACTTGTGTATTTGTACAATGTTAATGCTGACATCACTCTAGCACTTGAATATATGTTAAAGATGCACAGCCAAAAATCTCTTAGCAGCTAGGAACAAGGGCAGGGCTGGGCAACTATGGCCTCTTTATGACCTATGGACTTCACCTCCCAGAGTTCCTGAGCCAGCATGCTGGCTTAGGAATTCTGGGAATTGAAGTCCACAAGTTCATAAGAGGGCCATAATTTCCCAGCCCTGAACAAGGGAAACCCGGTGATAATTTGCTAGATTAATTGCCTTTATTGTTCCTGGAATTCATTCACATGTAGAGCTTCTATTTGTCCCCCCAAAAAAGGAGATCCCTTCTGGAGCATATATTCCTCATCTCCAAATTGCCATCTTTTTTAGCAGGGCAGTAGCTTAAAAATGGTAGCAAACTTGAAAAATAGAGACAGAACAAATTTAAATAGCATTTTAAAAATCGGGGGGTGGGGGGTGGTTTCAACCTCCTCCTGTCCACCAAGTTTCATTTTGTCTGCCAAAAGGGAAGCAAGTAAGAAATAGAGTATTATTCAGAAATATATTGAAAAATGACTATTTGGCTTCAATCTGCATATTTAGTCTCCTTGATTATTGACTGACTTTTATTTTTGGTGTTGCAGGATATTTGTGATCTGATTTGTTTCAGACTTTGACACTTCAATACTCCCTCATGCATAAACTTCTAAGGCAGTGTTTCCCAATCTTGCCCATTCTAAGACGTGTAGACTTCATCTCCCAGAATTCCCCAGCCAACCATTCCCCTCTGAGAATGCTGGGAATTGAAGTCCTGTAATGGAATGTAGGAATGACTTTGGGTAAAGTGGGGAAGAGATAGTACCTATGAAACAATTAGACAAAAGACGCAGGAGGGAGCCCCCAGTGGTTTAACAATCAGAGAAAGAATCTGCCCTAATGGCTCAACCAGTTAAAAGTGACTATGGGAAGTTTTGAACTTTCCCATTAGTAAAATTCTGTTTTTGTAAATGTGGATTTTGCTCCACTAGTTGTTGCCAAGGGCATTTGCAAGCTTTTAAACTGCTAGGTTGGCAGGAGTGGGGAGGGGACGGGAGCTCACCCCGTCGCTTGGTGCTTGGGTCTCAAACATGGCCTGCAGGCTTTCCAGTCAATAAGCCCAGAGACTTAACCGCTGAGCCACCACACCACCCCTCGATGTAGCCTACTACATTTAACTCATTTAATTGTGTCTCCTGGTTTACCCAGGATGGCTGACCAGTCCATATAACTTTAAGTTGTCAAGCTTGAAAAACCCTGCTAAGGAATGCGACATAGCAAAGCTGTTATGATCTATTAAGTTTCTCATAGGGGTCCTTGGTGCTCTCTGAGCTTGCTTGTTTTCTTGCAGATGTTTCATTACTTTAACTAGGTAAGATCTTCAGTGCTAGTAAAGGAGCGCTGTTTGCTGTCAGTTTATATTCGGGTGTCTTGCCTGTCTGTGTAGGTGGGAGGGGCGGTTTTAGAGATTATGTTGTTGGGCTGTTTACTGATGGGTCTTTGGCAGTTTCTTGATTAGGGTACTGCTTGCTTCATTGTTGGTCTGAGGTTAACCTTGGAGTTAATCTATGTTGATCTGAGTGCTGATTATTGATGGAGAGGTGCTGGAGTCTTTTTCTCTTTTGGGCTGGTTGATTGTCTCTTTTGCATAGTCTATAGATGCTGTTAATGTCTATGTATCTATTGATGGCTGATTTGTCAGAATGCCAAGTTCTAGAAATTCCCTAGCATTTTTGGACTTGGCCTGGTCTAGGATTGTCACATTTCCCCAATTGAAACTATGGGTAAATCTGTCTATATTTTGTGAAATTAAAGAATGTTCTCATAGTTTAAAGAAGTTTCTCATAGTTTTGCTAAGTTGGTTCAAGAGCCTGCAGTTCTTCCCAGTCTTTATTTTATATATATTCTATAAATTTATTTATTTATTTTGTGAGATTTATATACCGCCTCACAGTGCAAGCACTCTCTAAGCGGTTTACACCAGTAAGCAATGTATATTTATATTGCCCCCAACAATCTGGGTCCTCATTTTACCTACTTCGGAAGGATGGAAGGCTGAGTCGATCTTGAGCTGGTGAGATTTGAACCGCTGACCTGCGGATCACAGTCAGCTAAAGTGACCTGCAGTACTGCCTCTAACCGCTGCGCCACCTCGGCTCTTGCATTTGATGGCAAAGGATTTATAAAAGGGAAAGTAACCCAGCACTCCTCAATCTCACAGTTGTTTATTTGTTAGATTTATATTCCTTCTTTCCTCCAGGAGCTCAAAACAGTACATGGGATACAGTGCACTGATGACATGACCTTGTTTGATAATGAAATGTCTGCAAGGAAACCACCAGGTTCAGAGAGCACCAAGGCCCCACAATTCAACCCTGAGTGACAAATATTCTCGTCCATCGACATTACACGTATACATAATCTCCATTTTATATTTACAATACCAAAATTGTTAGGTAGATATGGCTGGAAGAATGTGCTGGCGGGAGAATTCCAAGAGATGAAGGCAGTGGTGGGTTGCCGCTGGTTCAGACCGGTTCGCTCGAACCGGTGGCGGAAATTTGCCCCCACTCGCCGAACCGGCAGCGATGGCCGGCTGGCCATGCCCCTAAACCAGTCCTCCGGTCGCCGCTCCTTGAAAGTGGCTGGCAAAGAACCCTCTGCGCATGCGCAAAGGCTTCTGCGCATGCACAGAGAGTCATTTCCCCGACATGACGTAGGGCAGAACGTGCACTTCCGACTCAATGCGGACCGGTAGGGAAGGTAAGTGGAACCCACCCCTGGTTGAAGTGGATACATCTTCATGGTGCCAAGGATGAGAAACAATGATCTGTTGACTTCCCGATGATTAAGATAATGACTTCCTTCAGCTGAGCTCCTGTTCTGGTGATACATAAGCGCTCCCATGTAGTTTTATTGGCAAGAGTACAGAAATGGTTTGTCATTGTCTTCTTCCAGGATATTTTTTTTTCAGTTTCCCAATCTTAGAGTACACTTCTGAGAATTCCTAGTCAGACAGTGTTTCTGAGATCATCAGCCCATATTATTTTCAATAGGCAGGGTAACAATGGAAAGTTGGATGAAGCTTTGTCTGGTACACGAATAGGACTAGGGTTTTCTGTTTACTCTGGGGTTTGTTTTTTTTAAAAGATTTTTATTTTTACCACTTTATAATGTCTTGGTAAGGCCACACTTGGAATACTGCATTCACTTTTGGTCGCCACGATGTAAAAGGGATGTTGAGACTCTAGAAAGAGTGCAGAGAAGAGCAACAAAGATGATTAGAGCACTGCAGGCTAAAACATATGAAGAACGGTTGCAGGAACTGGGTATGTCTAGTTTAATGAAAAGAAAGGCCAGGGGAGACATGATAGCAGTGTTCCAATATCTCAGGGGTTGCCACAAAGAAGAGGGAGTCAAACTATTCTCCAAAGCACCTGAGGGTAGAACAAGAAGCAACGGGTGGAAACTAAACAAGGAGAGAAGCAACTTAGAACTAAGGAGAAATTTCCTGACAGTTAGAACAATTAATCAGTGGAACAGCTTGCCTCCAGAAGTTGTGAATGCTCCAACACTGGACATTTTTAAGATGATGTTGGATAACCATTTGTCTGAAGTAGTGTAGGGTTTCCTGCCTAAGCAGGGGGTTGGACTAGAAGGTCCCTTCCAACTCTGTTGTTGTTGTTGTTGTTGTTGTTGTTGTTGTTGTTGTTATTGTTATAACAAGTTAGCCCTATTTTTAAGATTAATATTACAGGTTCTCTGCCTTTCCTTGCCTCAGAATAATAGAAAAGTTTAGGCAATGTTCAGAAGACATTCTGGAGCCACAAAATGAAACCTGGGCAGCAGTTTTGAGCTAGGGGTCTCAATAGCCCACCTTAGAACTAAATGATAATCCCAGTACAAGGGTTATTACAAAGCACGGTCAATATGCTGAATGGAAGTGCTACAGTTCCTGTGTAAAAGATAATATGGAAGCTAAACTGCAGCATGCAAGACACATGATGTAACATTAATATAGGATACAATTCATTTCCCCTATTTACTCAATCCAGTTGTCTATTCCCAAAGAGCCATGTTTATTTTTAATAAGGTGCCATTCATTCTGCTTTATCCTATTTACCTAAAATCATTGAGCACTTTCAACACAGCACAGACCAGATGTTGTAACCACATTCCTGTCTCCAGGAGTGGTCCCTCCTTGTTAAAAATGAAACAATTTCCTGGTGTCTGATAGACATCTCTTTGACTTGTATCCTTAGGACACTAGTTTACAGGACATAAACATAATACTAGATTCAGAGATAGTGATCATTCAGAGCACTTTTAACTTTTTTTTTTTAAAAAAAGCCTCAGTTCACATAGTAATTGTTACTTTAAGGCAAGGCTGTTCAGTTGCAAATGGAAGGCACTGACAGCCACACTTGGCCTTTCAACACCTCTCCCCAAGAAGAGGGTTAGGCTAGGGCAGTGATGGCGAACCTGTTTTTCCTCAGGTGCCGAAAGCACACGCGCGCACGCTATCGCACATGCGCGAGTGCCCACACCCATAATTCAATGCCTGGGGAGGGCAAAAACGGCTTCCCCCGCCCCCCGGAGGCCTTCTGGAGGCCGGAAATGGCCCGTTTCCTGACTTCCGGTGGGCCCAGTAGGCCTGTTTTTCGCCCTCCCCAGGCTCCAGAGGCTTTCCTAGAGCATGGGGAGAGCAAAAATGCCCTCCCCCGGAGGCCGCCTGGAAGCCGAAAATGCCCTCCCAGAGCCTCCGTGTGAGCCAAAAATCAGCTGGCCGGTGCGCTGGAGCTAAGCTAGGGCAATGGCTCGCGTGCCGGCAGATATGGCTCCATGTGCCACCTGTGGCACACGTGCCATAGGTTCGCCATCACTGGGCTAGGGCAAACACTAAGCATAATTTTGTTTCGTTATGTTTAAATTTAAGTATAATTTAGTCATATCCTTATGATTACTCTTGAATTGTATATTTAATTAACTGCTTCTGTCACATTAAATATTACAGTTGGATAGCAAGTCATGTTAAATATGACAGCTGGACATTAGTTCTTTGGTGTCTGTACCCACTTTTCTTAAGGTGATTGTCTGAAAACAAACCTGTCTTTGAAAAATAAATTAAACTTCCTAAGAAGAACAAATTGATATTGTCAGCATTTACAATTCATCCATATTTTCAATGCTGCCATATCAGCGAAGAGATAATTCCCTGCAAAGCCACTTGCAGCAAATGAAGGCATGGGAACTTCCCCCCTGCTAGCTGAATTAAATTTATGGGGCTTCCACATTCAACCTCAAGCTTCTCTCTTCTTTCTGATCTCCAGTTGACCCAATATTTCTCCAATATATGTGAGGCTTTAAAATAACTTCCATCAATATCGATGGAGGCTATTTGAAAGCCTAATGGCCCTGTAGCGTGCAATGGGTTGTTACTATACATATATGTTTCAATATGTGTGAAGAGGATGTGTGGAACAGGCCTCGGTTGTCACAGGTGTACAGTGAGATAGGTTGCCATTTATGCTCTACACAAGCCATCAATTTAATGCAAAAGAGCTCATTTCTCACCCATAATTTACCTACAAATATATAAACAGAACATTAATATAAAGTACTACTATTTGCCTTAGCACACAGAACATAAAATAATAGGATTGGAAGGGACCTTGGAAGTCTTCTACTACAACCCCATGCTTGAACAGGAGATCCTATACCATTCTGGACAAATGGCTGTCCAATGTCTTCTTGGAAACCTCCAGTGATGGAACACCCACAATTTCTAGAGGCAAGTTGTTCCACTGATTAATCGTTCTCACTGACAGGAAATTTCTCCTTAGTTCTAGATTGTATCTCTTTAATAATCTTCCATCCTGCCATCCGTGTTGCCCTGCCCTCATGTACTTTGGAGAATAGGTCCTTCTCTTTGTTAGACTAGACGTATCTAGTTCAGGGGTGGGTTCTAACTTACCTCGCTGCCGGTTCGCTTTCTCCCGTGCCGCGTGGCCGCGCGCGCATGCGCAGTGGCAAAAATTCCATTTTTTTTTTTAAAAAAAGCCAAAAACAAGATGGCGACCACATGCACAGTGCCGAAAACTCGGCTTCTGCATATGCTCAGAAAAAAAAAATTTCTTTAAAAATTCAAAAAAAAATTCAAAAAAAATTCAAAAAAAGATGGCGGCACCTATGGACCGGCACCGACTGAACCGGTTCCGTGACATCATCATGACATCACCAGCGGGTTGCTACCAGTTCGGGTGAACCAGCCCGAACAGGGAGGAACCCACCTCTGATCTAGTTCCTTTAACCATTAATTGTACAGTTTAGCCACTCTTTCTAGATTTCAGTGCTTTTTTATATCGTGGGGACCAGAAAATGGACACCATATTTTAAGTGTGATGTGACTAGTTCAATATAAAACAGCACTATCACTTCACACAATATTGATACTAACCCTCCATTGATGCAGGCTAGGATTGCATTGGCTTTTTTGGCAGCTGCAACACACTGCTGGCTCATACTTCAGTGGTTGTCCACTAGGACACATAAATGCCTCTCACAGTTACTACTGTTGAGCCAGGTATCACCTATTCTATAGCTGTGCATTTATTTTTTCTTGCCTAAATGTAGCATGTTACTTTATTCGCCACTCAATTGCATTTTCTTGAATAGAGTCCAGTGTTCAAGTCAAGATCCTTCCGAATCTTGAGTTTATCTTCCCAAATGTTAGCTATTCCCACTAGCTTGGTAGATTAATAGAATACTGTTAATAAAATAAAATAAAATGTATTATTAAATAGCATTGATATTAATAATATTACTAAAATAAAAATCAATAAGTATTAATAAAATATAAAAGTAATAACATTAATAGATTAAGCATGCTATATTGCCCTTGCTATAGAATAATGTATAAGGTCTCCAAATAGTTTCCAGATTGTGTTCCTAATTATATTACATTGTTATGGAAAGGAAGAATTGCCAGTGTTTGTCATTATCTTAATACTAGGCTGTATTAAATATTCCCATACTTCTGTGATAGGTTGCTAGCATTTTTCCTCTTATGATAATAACAGTGCATGAATCTAGCAACATTTCCCTAAACTCACTATTGACAATTAGCAGCCGACCATCTATCATACTATCATTCAGGGGTGGGTTTCTCTTACCTTCCCTACCGGTTCGGAAGTGCACGCGTCGCGTGTTACATACGGGTTCTGACCCTCTGCGCATGCGCAGGTTTGTTGCCAGCCGCTTTCAAGCAGCGGCAACCGGGGAACCGGTTTGGGGGCGTGGCAAGCGGCCATCACTACCGGTTTGGTGAACAGGGCCAAATTTCCGCCACCGGCTCGCACGAACGGTCAGAACCGATAGTAACCCACCACTGCTATCATTACTAAGATCTAATAACCGGGGAGCTAACAGAAGGCGAATTTTTAGCCTTTTGTTTTCAACAAGGTATCTCTAACAAACACATGCTGGTTTAGCACTACACTAACTGTTGGCATCTTCTCACAAAAAACATAGTAGTAGAAATTGTAGTTTGAGGAAGCCACATACAGGGAGAAATTCTACGCTAGTTCCTAACCCTCCTGATAGGAGTAATTGCTAAACCAGTTCAAGACCATAGTACGGAAGGTGTCAAATGAAGGGACAGTTAGTTTAAGGAATGAAAAGTTCTTTTCAATTGGAACATTTTACTCTTTCGCAGGCTCCAGTTTGGTTCTTAGATCAATACAACAAATCTTAGTCATGGCTCTCAAACTCTCATGGTTTGACTTTTTGGGGAATTTTTTTCTCAATAGAGGCTACATCTATCATCAGGCAAAATGTCTCCCATAAAGGACAGTATGATGGTCTATAAAGTGGTGCCATAAATCACTACTATGGAGTGAGTGCACCACTTTATATAGCAACTATTGAAGAACAGCAGAATAAACAACCACAACAATTTGCAGCAACTGCAAAATGAAACTATGAAGCATGAGACACTGACAGTGCTTGCTTAACAATGGTAATTGGACCAATAATTCTCCACTGACTTTGCTTATCAGAAGCTGGTGGTGAAGGTCGCAAATGGTGATCATGTGACTGCAGGACGCTGTGACCATTGTAATTGTGAGTTAGTTGCCTATGGCGTGATCATGATCACGTGGTAATGGCATGACTATGAGAACCAATCCTAAGCCTCATTCAGTGCGGTCATAACTTCAAATGGACTTGAGTGAGTAGTGGTGAAAGGAGAACTCCCTGTAATTGTTGGCACGAGAATAGGAATATTATCAAATACATTAGACAAGTAATGTAGTTTTTCAGTAATAACTTTTGGTGGGTGTGCCTTTCTTCTTTCCTACAAGCTTAAGACTCCTAAAGGAATTTTAAACCTTATCTATGCATCCGCAGTGAAGGCCATCTATGCCTTTCTCATACTTAAGTCTAATTGATTTGCTCCTGCAAAGTACAAATTTTAAATGTATTTATGAAGCTGGTATCCTTCTTCCTGTTGTTCATCTAGCGATGGAGCAAACTTCAGATGGTTCAATTCACATGTACAGTATTGAGAAACCATTATTTCCAACTAGGTGAAAACTACTAGTGTCACGTTTCCTTCCTCTCCCCTTACCTTTTATGCTTGCAAGCCAAACAGTCAAAGCTATTACCTCCAATTTAAACAACAACAACAACAACAACAACAACAACAACAATAATAATATGGTAACAACAACAACAACAACAACAACAATAATAATAATAATAATAATAATAATAATAATAATAATAATAATAATAATAATAATAATAATAATAATAAAAATTCCAAAAGAGGAATTTTCCAGGGAGACTCATTGTCACCATTACTTTTTATCATTGCCATGATCCCGCTGTCAACAATCTTACAAAAAACAAACCTTGGCTATCAAACATCCAAAAAATCTAATAAAATTTCACACCTGTTGTACATGGATGATCTGAAGTTGTATGGAAAAACTGAAACTGAAATTCAGTCTCTGAGCAACACTGTCCGAATCTTTAGCAATGATATCAGCATGGAGTTTGGTTTGGACAAATGTGCCACAGTAGCATTGAAGAAGGGCAAAATCACTGAAAGTGTGGGCATAAACATGCCTAATGGTCAAGCCATAAAATGTCATCAGCCAGAGGCCTATAAATACCTGGGCATACTACAACTGGATAATATCAAACATGATCATGTGAAGAATGTGGTCACTAAAGAATACACACAAAGAGTCAGAAAAATTCTCAAAAGCAAGCTCAATGGAGGCAACACCATCAAGGCCATAAACAACTGGGCTATACCTGTTATAAGATATACTGCTGGCATAATAAACTGGACACAGGCTGAACTGGACAATTTGGACAGAAAAACAAGAAAACTCATGACCATTCACCATTCACTTCATCCTCGTAGTGATGTCGACAGACTATATCTGCCCAGAAAAACTGGTGGCAGAGGACTTTTACAAGTAAAACAAACAGTAGAAGAAGAAAAACATGCATTGGCAGAATACATCAAAGAAAGTAAAGAACCTGCATTGATTGAAGTAAACAACCGGAAGCTTCTGAAAGTGCAGCAGACCAAGCATCAGTATAGGAAAACTGCAATGCAAACTAGAGCCGACAGTTGGTGCAATAAAGCCTTGCATGGGCAATTCCTCAACAAGATTGAAGGAAAGGTTGATAAGGAGAAGATCTGGTTATGGCTCACTAATGGAACACTGAAGAAGGAGACAGAAGGCTTGATTCTTGCAGCCCAGGAGCAAGCAATTAGAACAAATGCAATCAAAGCCAAGATTGAAAAATCAGCTGATGACCCAAAATGCAGACTTTGCAAGGAAGCTGATGAAACAATTGATCATATACTCAGCGGCTGCAAGAAAATCGCACAGACGGACTACAAACAGAGGCACAACTACGTGGCCCAGATGCTTCATTGTAACCTGTGCCACAACTACCACCTACCAGTGGTAAAGAACTGGTGGGATCATAAACCTGAGAAAGTAGTTGAAAACAAACATGCCAAAATACTTTGGGACTTTCGAATTCAGACTGACAAGGTTTTGGAACATAATACGCCAGACCTCACGATTGTGGAAAATAAAAAAGTGTGGATCATTGATGTCGCCATACCAGGTGACAGTCGAATTGATGAAAAACAACAAGAAAAACTTAACCGATATCAGGACCTCAAAATCGAATTACAACAACTCTGGCATAAACCAGTACAGGTGGTCCCAGTGGTAATCGGCACACTGGGTGCTGTGCCAAAAGACCTTAACCGGCATTTGAAAACAATAAACATTGACAAAATCACGATCTGTCACTTGCAAAAGGCCACCGTACTTGGATCTGCGCGCATCATACGAAAATACATCACACAGTCCTAGACGCTTGGGAAGTGTTCGACTTGTGATATAGTGATACGAAATCCAGCATATAAATCTCGTTTGCTGTGTATTACATTTTTTTGTGAATAAATAATAATAATAATAATAATAATTTTAGTTGTGTTTATCCAAAGAGGAAAACAAATCCAGATCCATAGTTGGATAATAAGACAAGGCAAAACAATTCAAAATAATGTAAAAGCTGTAGTGTTTCCAGAACTCATCGCCAGGGAAGATGGGAAGAAAAATCCAAACATTAGGTTAGATGTTTCAGTCAGGAAGTTGCAGTTCAAAGCCATTGTCACGATAGAGATTGTAGACTGTAAGCAACAGCAATAGGAGTTACCTTGTGTCAAGTGATAGCTGTATGGAGGAACACAGAAACCTGTCCCTTTTCACATCTTTTCACTCTTGGAAGATGGCTTATTAGTTACCACTCCGTTTGCTACAATGAGGCTCCTATTCTGGCCACTGTTCATAGTGCTATTTTTTTGATCCACGAGAATTCAGCAGGCTGCATGTCACAAGGAGCTGCAGCTAGTTCAGAAAGTTCATGTGCAAAAGATGGGGGAAGTGTCTCAATATTGCATTTTGAACAGAAAGAAACCAATACAAAAACGTCTGAATATAAGCAAGCTTGATAGTATTAAAAATGCAGGAGACTGAGAATTAGCAAACTAAAAGTCTTTAACCAACATTAACACATCTCAAGGAATGAGTAAAAGCAGATTTCAGTGAATACATGGTCTGGTCTGAATCTTGCTACAGAGAAGACTGAGATAGTTATGTAAATGAGGAGATTAATTCTTTACACAGTATGAAAAGGCATTGCATACAACTTGAATGAATAGCCCCCCCAAAAAAACCCTATGTCTAAGCCTGCAGTTATTTTAAACCCTAAGGGAAGATTAGTTGTTTTTTTTTAAGCGGACTAGTGTTGTGTTTCTGGTTAAGCTAGTCTAGGTTCATGGCAATATCTTTTTGAATTTCTCCCCAGCTTTGTCTTAAGATCATAGGAAGAGGCTGCTGGATTTGACAGCTAGTCAAACAAACCTGCCAATAATCCTGGGAAACCTGCAAGCAGAAGAGGTTAACAGCTGCCTCTCTCATGGCTCTCCTACTAATAGTATTTAGGGCTATATTTTCTATCAATGTGAAGTTTCCATATACCCAGCATTACTTGTGGCTACTGATAAACCTTATCCTCCATGAATTTGGTTAATCCTCTTATGAAGACATCTAAGCAAATGGCCTTCTCCACATCTGGTGGGAGAGTCTATGGATTAGTTATGCACCAACTGTGGGGAATAGGTGTTTTCTTTTGTTTGTGTGTTGTAATCCTTCTGCCAATCAGATTCACTGGATGCTCTAGAGATCTATCAGCATGCCACAACTGGGGGTTTCCCAGATATATTGGATTTCAGCTCAGATAAATCCTAACTGGAGACATTATGCAAAGACCTAGTTCTCTGGAGGAGACTCTGATGCAGCAAAAGCTAGAAGAAAAGAGAGGAGGAGGAAAAGGTAGGTAGATCAGTTACAGTGGCAATGAGTACACTGGCCTCAAGGAGTAGGTTAGGGACAGATTGTCAAGGAGAAAATCTGTTTACCTGGGCACTAAAAGTCAACATCTACTTGGTGAACCTAGTCAAATCAATCAAATCCAAGTTAGTTCAAGCAATGGCCCTAATGCAATGGGCAATCTAATATGTCCACACAGGATGAGGACACAAAAACTGAGGCGAGACGAATCAAAAGGCAAAACAAGCCTTTATTAAGGCTAACAGAGCAACAGCTAAAAGGCAACCAGCAACAACTCAGTAGAAATCAACCCGCGCCTCAGTCGCGTCTGACAGATCTTTTATAACCGGCTGTCAGGTGCGCCAGCCAATAGGAAGCCTTCAATCTCCCGCTTCCAAACAGCGCCCACTCTGGCCAATCAGGAACAGTCCTGAGGTAAACCTGCGTCCTGAGGGGACGCAACACAATCTAATACAATTGGAGGGTGCTATGATAGGCTGTTTCAGGACTTTAGTTTAGGAGGAGGTCTTCTGAACTTTCACTGCTTCCACATGTTTTCTCCTACTTCTTTTAATGCCTTCCCTGGATTTGCCTCCAGCAGGCCAAGGAAAAGTTGATGTAATATTATACAGGTAGTCCTCGATTGAGCCCCAAAATTTATGTTGCTAAGTGAGACACATTTGTTGAGTGAGTTTGCCCCCATTTTACGAACTTTCTTGCCACAGTTGTTAAGTGAATCACGGCAGTGGTTAGGTTAGTGACACAGTTGTTGAGTGAATCTGACTTCCCCATTAACTTTGTCAGAAATGTTGCAAAAGGTGATCACATGAGCCCCGAGACACTGTTAACTGCCATAAGTATGAGTCAGTTGCCAAGCATCTGTATTTTGATCACATGACTGTGAGGATGCTGTAATGGTGGTTAAGTGTGAAAGATGGTGATAAGTTACTTTTTTTTAGTGATGTTGGAACTTTGAACGGTCATTAAATGAACTGTTGTAAGTCGAGGACTACCTATACAAAAGTGTAAAAATATTTTCCCTGTCAACCCTACACATTATATTACATATTTGTATAAGTCTTGATTATCTTCCCCAGTTGTTTTCACCATCCCCTAACTTAAAATCTCCATATGCAAAGCCTTATCTTACTACATCGGACCAAACCATGATCATTATTATTTACCATTTTCTAGTTCTATGCAATATATTTAAAAGTATCCCCAATCTATCTTTGTTAAGGGCATTATGATATTGGCAAATTGATTTTTCATCCATGAATACAGCATCTTTTCTGCCTGTCTTCTGCCATTTCTTTAGCGATTTCTAACACTCGTCCTATTTACCATGTTGTAGCATCTAAATGTTTAAGTAATTAAAGGCAAGCAGCAGTAGCTGAGCATTTTTGTTCCATTCCATTTGTTCTCATTCTATACCTATTTGTTGTTCATTTGGGTAAGAACCACTGAACAGTGATGCTAGGAATGAAGTTCTTCCCTAGATTTAACAAAATGGGCCTCTGTGTAGAATAGATCAAAGCAGAGTGCAATCTATCTTTAAGTAACAACTTTTAGATGCAAAAAATAAGGGTAGCCTTGTCCAATATGGGATCCCTATGTGATGGGCTTTCCTTTCTATAATCCCCATCAAGTCAAACACCATACCATATTGCAGGGGTGTCAAACTCGCGGCCCATGGGCCGGATGCGTCACGTGCTGGCCATGCCCACTGCAATTGTTAAATTAGTAACATGGTTGTTAAATAAATCTGGCTTCCCTGTTGACTTGGCTTGTCAGATGGTCACAAAAGGGGATCACATGATGCAGGGAGACTGCAACTGTTATAAATAATGCCAGTTGCAAAGCATCTGAATTTTGATCATGTGACCATGGGGATCTGCAACAATCGTAAATGTGAAAAACTTACATCCTAAGTCGCTTTTTTCAGTGCCGTTGTAACTTTGAATGGTCTCTAAACAAATGGTTGTAAGTCAAAGGCTACCCGTTTAAGAATCAACATATCGAAAAGGTTCCATTTCAGGAAAAGGGGCGTTGGTATTACCTGATACGCTCTTCTCGTAGCGTGGAACTATCATCCAGGATGGTTGATCTCGTCCAATCAGGTGAGGACTGAGTCTGTTAATTTTAATTCTGAGGACTCCGCCTTGCCTGAAATCCCCAGTTACGACGAAGCCAATGAACACAGACTTGACGTGGTCTCTACGAATAGTCCCTGCACTTGACCATGGTTATAGAAGAATGTTCAGGAACAATGCCGATGCACTTGCAAGCCTGCATGGGAATGACTATAGACAGTTAAATAACAATCCTCACCCAGCGGAACCAGGGTGGGACTGGATGATAGTTCCACCCTACGAGAAGAGGCGTATCGGGTAAGACCAATGCCCCTTCTCCATAGTGGGTGGAACTATCATCCAGGATGGGACATACCCAAGTAGTCTGTCCTCGGGGGGGGGGGAAGCACTGGGGCCCCTTATGAGTCGGCCTCCAGCACAGTCTGCAGAACCCTGCGCCCTATGGACGCATCAGCAGAAGCAAACTTGTCAATCTTATAGTGCCGCACAAACTGCGATGGGGACGCCCAGGTAGCTGCACGGCACACCTCCTCCAGTGACGCCTGGGTTGCCCAGGCAGCTGACGTAGCGGCACTCCTTGCAGAGTGGGCTGTGATGCGAGGAGGACGTATCATGGCAGATGAATGGTCTCTAAACAAATGGTTGTAAGTCAAGGGCTACCCGTTTAAGAATCAACATATCGAAAAGGTTCCATTTCAGGAAAATAGGTTTAGGGCCCAAGAAAGGCTGTAGGAATTAATCTGGACCTAGCTGAATCGGTTTGAATGTTCTCATTTTATAATGCTTAATTTTTAGTAAAGACCAGGATTCAAACATATTAGGAAGCCGGAGCGTGCAATCCTGCATCTTTCACTCCTGATTGGCAAAAGCTGCACTCACACTATGATCATCATTGTTACATTTTTATATTAGATCATTAGACCCTAGTTCTGGAAGCTGGCTGCTGGAACTGAGGTCTTATCACCTTTGTTAGGCTCACATGTGCTAATGCTGATCAGAGACCTGAGCCTAATGCACCTCAATATACAATATTTTAAAACGCTAGGATCTTGTCTTTTCCCCCATCATGTAAAAATGTGTCAGGCTAAAAATGCACATGCTTGTCTGTCATCTACCGGGGTTTCCATTGTTTTTGCCTAAGGATTTACTTGGACCGTTTACAATGTCTGCAACTCCTGTTCTCTGGGAGATTTCCACACCTCAGCGGCAGAGGGAAATACTGAGTGCCGATTGCATTTAAATGAAGCCTTGCAAAGGAGTTGTTCCAGACAGTGTCTGGAGAGACTGAAATCTTTACCTGATTTCCTTAATGCCTGCAAATGCTCTACCGCATTACCAGGGGCTGCTCTTTATTTAAGCAACCTGTCTATTTTTCTGGCAAAGACATGCAGGCAAGCTGGTGGGGGGTGGGTTGGTAGGGACGTGTGATTTATCGTTTGGGGGAACTGCTCCCAAGAGGACTAGACAAATGGTAGAAGCAATTCAGGATAAAATATCCAGAACTAGGAGTATCCCCTTCTGTGTACAGTCTGAGTTCTCTCCTATTGGTAATATGGAAGGAAAGCAATTTCTTATTCACCATTAAGAGGTGATATAGAAAACACTTTTGAAAGCCACTTTCCAAATAAGAATCTTGCACATTTCCTTGTGGGGCTACTGGTTATGTTTGCCACTTGCAGATAGTGAGGGTCTTTTTTTAAAAACAATTTTTTAGTCAGAGCCCCAATTTGGCTCTGAGCTCTCCTTTTGCAGTGCAGACACAAGTGACCACAATACAATAACATCTTTGCTGAAAGTCATTTGGCGGTTGTTGGCTTGGGCTCTAAGTCTTTTGAGACCCTCTATTTTTTTTCAGAAGGAGAGAGAAAACGCTGCTAGAAAGCAACACACCACGAGCTCTTGAACTGAGTTTGCCTGTTGTCTTTGGGAGGGCCTATAAAAACCTGCTCCTGTGGCCTTTTTGCTTCACGTTCTGAAAGGACATTTAGAAGTTGAATTGATAAGGATGAAAAGTTAGCAGGCCTGGAGTAAAATCTGTCTTCTGGAGGGGTGCTGCTACTGCCTGACTCTTAGATTCCCAAATAATTGGGTTGGAAGTGCTAGCCAACCAACTTTGATGGAGGAAGGATGAACAAAGTATACAGCACTTAAAATGGTCTCCCGAGTGACTCTTTTCAAAACTAGCTTCTGATCAAGAGTTTTCAGCAAATCATTGCTGGCTGAGAGTTGATACAGGCCAAGAATTAAGCAAGCAGAAGCCTGTAAACCATGAAGACTCCTAAACCATGTGGACCACTCCCTGTATATGTCTCGTTGAACATACTTGTCTCGTGCATGTGGTTGCTTTTTTAGTTGCTATGTTCAGAGATTAGTCAACCGGCTTGTCAAGTTGACGTCCTGAGAACATTATTATAAAAGATCTGTGGCTCATGGGTTGTGTTATAAGCAACTCATTTAATTAGCACTTCAAGGCAGAGCATGGAACCCTGGAAGAGTATCCATTTTTAAAAAATGCTGGAAAAAAAATAATCAAGGGCCAACCAACCTTCAGGCCAGACCAAATGTCAAATTATCTGTGACTCTAAAAATGTCTTATTGTGGAATGCCCCTCGTTTTCATACCCAATAGCAGTTATTAATGCAGATGCTTAATGAAAATTAGGGCTTCAGCAATTGAGATGAGTGGTTACAGCATCCTGCTAGAAACCAGGAGACTGAGAGTTGTAGTCCCGTTTTAGGCATGAAACCAGCTGGGTAATCTTGGGCCAGTGATTCTTTTTCAGTCCTAGGAAGGAGGCAATGGCAAGCCATTTCTGAACTCTTGCCATGAAAGCTGCAGAAAGAGAGAGAGTATTTTCCTAAGTCACACTTCATTATAATTCTTGTTGCAATGGAAACCCCTAGAAGCTTTATCTGTTTAAAAAGTTTGTGCTGCCATTTTTTTTCTTATACAATTTGTCAAAATTCAGAGTTGTTTGTTGTTGTTGGAATATTGTGAGTATCTATGCAAGTTACAGGCAAACTCACATCTCGCATTAAACCATAATATGGCATCTACCTGAATTTCATGTTGCAGGAACTTAGCCAATTAAATTTTAGATCATGGTTTATGGCTTTGTGTAATGTGAGAGCACACCAGCGGACCAGATAATGCTTTGTGGTGGATTTTTATGCAAATTGTATGGTTATTTTCAAACCGTTTATTCTTGATAAGTTTCTGACAGAAATTCTCTATGAAAGACTACTCTAAAATATGATAAATAAGGTCTCACAATCTATCTCATTGGGTAAAAGCTGAACACAAATAATGCTAATTTGGAAAATTGAACTGTAAAACCCCCTCCCCCACCTCAATCATATGCAGTCAGAAATGAATCCTTTGAGTGCACTGATGTAGAAGAGTAGGTAGAGCTAGGGAGGTGGAGTTGAGCATGTCATCAGCTTAGAATTGTTACGTTCCCACAAATGGTCTAAGCCCAACCCTTCTTGAATTCTATTGACTCTTATCTGGGGTGCCAATTTAGTACTGAACTTTAGTTGACCAGATTCTTGCGTATAGGCTTGAGCAATACATATTTTGATCTGCAACGTAACATATTTTCTGATTCTTGGCGGCTAACAACTGTAGGTCTGCAAAAATCCCAGTGCCCACCATGTGGTACCCCTTTCTTCCATTCAGCGATCAGTGGACTTATGAGTTATGGAGCCCAGATCCCATATCTCAAGTGTGGGCTTCTTGGCTAGTCAGTGTGTGTTCTTAATTGTGAGAGCAAAGCTGGGAATACAGATCTGCATCCCAGTTGACTCACAATTGCAAACCAAGTGGTAAAACTGGCTTTGTAAGACTTATCTGGAACAACCCTAGCAATTTTTCAACCTCACAGGGCATAATTACTAATGCAGATATCTGTCCAGGATCTTGACGCCACTTAACATTGTAAGTGCAGGCCCAACAACTCAGCCTGTTTCAGGTTGGGTTTTTTTTTTTTTTTTGGATGCTGGTATTCCTAAAGGGAGTGAGAGTGCAGATATACAGATAATTTAGGATGTGTCTGTATTTGAATGCTTCTCACTTCTTTTGCTCAGGATAAGTAGTAGCAAATGCACTGACATGCAGCTATTTGCCAAATGGAATGCTTTAGGCTTATATTCCAGGGTCGTATTGCAACTGTGGCAGAGTACTTTAGCACCAAACTTATATAAATAGGGCTTGTACCAGTAAATGGAATTGCATTCTCATTTTCTGACTGGAAAAGATAGATATGTCTTCTACAGGATTTTCCTTTCCTTTCCTTTCCTCAATTTGTACTCCACCACTTCTTGATGACATTTTCCCATAACTATTGACCTTAGTTCTTAAGATAGTCATTTTTCTTTCCTTTTCTAAAATGTAGTTGATCCAACTTTGGGGTTTCCTCAAACATGTCAATGTCTCTCTGTTTCTTGGCACCCCTGATTTGCGAGTGCCTGGATGCTGCCATCTGATTTCTGGATTATATGCATGTGAGAAGATTTTATGAGAAGACAGCTGGTTCTTCCAAGCAAGGCAACCTCCATGCCTTATTTATAGATCTGCAATCCTTGCCCTGATTAAACAAGAAACATGTTTTTTGATGGGTGAGATCAAAACTCCTCTTTCTTGAAGCATTTCAAGGGTGGCTCCACATTTATGTCCATAGCGCACCTCTGAATGAACAAGTTCGGCTTTCCAACCCAAGTTCCCCTCTTGATGTGCTTACAGGATGATCAGTTGTGTGGATTGAATAGCCTTCTGCTACCTGAGCGGGACATAAATTCTGGGTGGACTTTCACCATCAGAATTTGTTAACCATCAGAGACTCATGCTGAAGCACCTGCGGGTGGAAATCCCACACACTGGAAGAACTTCTAGGTTGACAAAAACTGGAGGGGGACAGCTGAAAACTTAACAGTGCTGCCGCCTAGCCCAGACCTTTCCTGATTTACTAGTTTTGAAATCCCTGCTCCCTGCCAATTCCCATTTTTGCTTCCTTTTTGAAGGAATGTGCAAACAATGAGAAACGGAATGGCTCTTGGATTGATTGATTGATTCATTTATTTATTTATCTCATTAGAAACTGACTCTGGACTTCACAGCTATCAGAATCTTAATGTGTGCTATGTTCTGCATTATTTGTTTAAGAGATCAGTAAGGAGGAAAGCAAGCCTCAACAATGCTACCCACTCCAGCTACTGGTAGTTTCCTGTTTACTAGAGCAGCTGCAGGGACGATTTTATGAACCTTTATGGGGGCGGGAACCCAGTTATTTAATGACAAGCACAAGGCAGCCCCTAGTATCTTTTCTCTTTCCTATGCCCCTCTCTAGCTCTGTCCTAAACTCTCTTTTGCTGCAGCCTGGGTGAAAGATCCTATAAATGTTTACAGTTTTCCTTCTCTTTAGAAAATGAAAGGTCCTTGAAGTTTTTGGCAGTGTGCAGCAAATGCTATGGCCTCTTTTGCCCTTTTTAAAAAATCAAGTAGTTAGAGAGGAGGGAACTAGCAATCTGCTTGCAGCTCCTACATATGCATAATTAAGTTTTGTTATTCATAAAGAGGAAAATTGGGAGGTTTCTTTTAAAAATAACGAACTCTTGGCTTACAAACTCTTGGCTTACAAACAGAGTGCAGAGCTGTTGTGATCTTAGTATCTTGAGAGGCAGGCAATATGTCATGACAACTTAGTCACCTATTTTATAAAAGCCAAACCAGAGAATATATTCCCAGGAACAAGCGTGGTTAGGCTCCACCAGATGTATTCTCGCTGGTTGTTATTTTTCTCCTCATACTTGTATTTTTCAATGAATTGTTGAACCAGTTGCCTTTTTCCCCGTGCCACACATAAATTTGCTTCTAAATGCAATGGACCCTGTCACGTTTTGTTCAAAATTGTCTAGTCACGTAATCTGTGAAGATCGGCAGAACGGGCAAAAAAAAAATTTTTTTTATTACTCATTATTTTTGTTGCCTCGTTTTGGGATCTTTGGCTTTTGAGTCCGATTTATCCAAATGTATACACTTCCTCGGCTAAGCCTTCCCAATACGAATAGCCATACTTTCTGGCAGAATTAACCCTTCGCGCTAGTCAGGAAGGCAAGTTAGCTAGGAGGGACGCTCAGGTATATGAGGGGGGAGGCTTTTTCCCCGCTTCGCGGGAGAAAACGGTGGGTGGTTGGGCTGAAGAGACGAAAGTCTGCTTCAAACTTGAATGCGGGCGCTGCGCTTTTCTGGAGAGGGGAGCCGCAAATCTCGCGACTGCGGCTGCTATTCTTGCCGCAGCACACGCAGGGTTACAGAGACGTGTGTAGAGAAACGTCTCAGCAATTCTTGTGTGGAGCAGGGAAAAGGGAGGGGAAGGGGGGGGAAAGCAGGGGCATTTTGAAACTGCTGGCTGCCGTCTGCTGATTGGCCGAGGCGAGCGTCTCAGCGTTCCAGCCATGCAGCTCTCCTCCCTCCACTCTGTCCATCCCGGAAGGAATTTCCTTTGCTGCTTGATCTATTGTTGTTGTCGGTGGTCTTTGCTGCGTGTTTTGGTCAGATCAAGTAACCATAGTATCAAAACTATTCCGGCGCCTGTAGAATTTTATACTAAGCGTCTCAAAACCTGGTTCCCTCTTCCCCGCACGCTCCTTAATGGTGATTTCATACCATGCTTGGGTGGAGGAAGGGGGGTGGGTGGCAAGAATACTTGCACCCCCCCTTCCCAATGCAGAGATGGCTTTAATTAAAGGGCTCCGTGAATATAGTTTGCTTCCTCTTTTGTAAAGTCGTCCCTCCCCCTCCGCCTCAGTGCTTACAAGCAAAGCCCCTTTATTTTTCACTTTCACGGGTGTCAATAATATTAACGAGATTGTGGGGGTCGTTGGCTATACTACTCTTCTTCCCCCCCACCCGTGCTGCAAGAGGAAACCAGCGCAGAACACGTCGGGTGCCCCCCTCCGCCCGGCCTCTCCGCCTCCCTTGATCTGCTGCAAACGTTGAGTTATACACGGTCGCCTCCGAGGGGAAGAAACATTCATTCATCTGGAGAGGTTCAGTACGCGCGCGCATCCACACACGCACACACGCGCTCCCGCTTGAGGAGCCGCTCCGCCACTTGCTATTTGTATCTTCTACTGGAGCTAAATATTGAGGCTAGGAGAGGTGCTGAGAAACCTTAAGAGAAAAAGACTTCCTGCAGATTTGGGGCCGAGATTCTGATCTTTACACATACATACATACATACATACATACATACATGCATACATACATACATACATACATACATACATACATACATACATATACATACAGAGAGAGGGAGAGAGAGAGAGAGAGAGAGAGAGTACTGTGAAGAGGTGTGTGGCTTTCTGCCTGATTATATATATCAGGCAGAAAGCCACACACCTTCAATATATATATTTCCCCTTGCATCTTAACTTGCAGACCAGGCGAGAGCGCCACACAAACAAGCACACCATCTCACATCAAAATGAACGGAGAAGGACCGTGGGCATGACCCTCTCTGTTGCCACCGATTTTCTTCACCGCAGCGCCTGGGAAGAGGACAGGCTCGGCGGTGGAAAAACCCTGGCATTTTCTGCTTTGTAACAGCGGCTCTCTTCTTCTCCCTGGGGGTTTGCAATGGCTAATTCCTCCTGAGGCTGACATTTGGCACTTGGGAGGGAGGAAAGAGGATGCGAAGCTGAGGATGAAAGGCGGGGGTGGCAGCGGCAGTGGAGGATATTTCTGAGAGCAGGAATACAGTATTCTCTGTGAACTGGACTCGCCGCAAAATAAATAAATAAATAAATAAATAAATAAATAAATAAATAAATAAATAAATAAATAAATAAATAAATAAATAAATAATCTCGGAGCAACACTGCCCCCTAGAGACCTACCCGGCGCCCTGCACCCATGACCCGCAGGTTCGCCCCCCCAAAGAAAATGCATTTCATTTCCTAATTTGCGGGGAGCGGGAAAGGCTCGCTATTGAGCTCGGGGTGTGTGGGGGGGGGAGGGAAGGTCAAGAGCACAAACTAATCCTTGCCGCGATGTCCCCGGGAGCCCCTTTTCAAGCCCATGTGGGGCCGCGACTAATTTCACTTTCTGAGCAGTCGTCGTCCTTCCCCTCAACTGGTTTATAGAGCCCAGGAGATTTGGGGACGGGAAGGTGGGGAGGGGGGGTAGACGCCTCCAGTGAAGCAGGTCTTTATTCTCTCTAGGAAGCTTTCTTTGTCTTGCAGAAATGGTGTGGATCCTAACAAGGGATCCTAGCTTACGTCAGTCATTTCATGCAAGATAGGCCAGAGGTAGCCTGATGATGATAGCAGGCAACAAAAGACTTTGGGGATAGTGAAGAGAAGGCATCCCAGTTTCTGGGAGACTTTGGGCAATGCCAGGGAGGAAGCACTGCTGTTGCATCAAGGTTGATCACTCCAAAGGTTGTTGCCCAGCTCTGAGCTTGCACCCTGAACATCACGGGGCCTAGTAGTGAGGAATTCAGCCTGTTTCATCAGAGAGCCGGAATTGGCGCACTCTCCTGAAATCGGCATCTGATTTCCCTGCAAAGCAGCCCTCTCTCATCCATGTGGGGTATGCGAGGAACTACTTCAGGCCTTTGGTAATAATAATCATTAGCGTTGTTCTGGAGCTGCCAGAGTGGCCCCTGCTGGCCTAAAGAATTGCAGACCGTACAATTAACCACATCGCTTCCTTCAGCGCTTTCCAGAATACGCCAAACTCTTTTAAATTCTGAAACCGTTCTTATTTTGCTTCTTCAACCAATTGGCTCCATGAGAGAGATATTGTAAGACTTTAGAATAAGAGAGCCCAGGGGACTTCATCTAATTTAGGATTACGTTCTTAGCGGAATCCAGATTGTTTCCCAATGATGTCCATGATTGTCCTCCCAACTTGCATATGTAGCTGTGGCTCTCCTGATGAATTATGACCCCTTCCTCACTCTCCTAATTGACTGCAGGACCTGATGTCTTCATACATTGTATTAGGGTTATCTAACTGGCCCTCTAGATATGTTGGATTATGACTCATCTTGAGCCAGGATTTCCAAAGTTCCAGTTGAATGGAGATGAACGATGACTTGTATTTTCCATTTTTGTCTTTACTGTTGGAGCTGTTGGCTTCGAAACCTTTTCAAAATCTGGAGTGCTCATGAGAAATTGTTCTTTTTTTCTCTCTTTCTTTTACGATGCTTGGCAGGTATCTCTAAGGCTGCCCTTTCTTTTTATCCCGACAACAGTACCCCTGTGAAATATAGGGAGACCTTGACTTACAACAGTTCATTTAATGACCATTCAAAGTTACAAAGGCACTGAAAAAAGTGACATGACCATTTTTCACACTTATGACCGTTGCAGCATCCCTATGGTCACGTGGTTTACATCCAGATGCTTAACAACTGACTCACATTTGTTGACGGTTGCAGTATCCCAGGGTCATGTGGCAAAGTCAATGGAGAAACCAGATTCACTAAACAGTCACTAATTTAATTACTAATTACTAATTTAACAACCGTAGTGATTCACTTAACAATTGTGGCAAGTAAAGGTCGTAAGATGGGGCAAAACGCACTTAACAAATTTCTCACTTAACAAAATAAATTTTGGGCTCAACTATGGTCGTAAGTTGAGGACTACCTGTTGACTGGGCCGAAACAAAGTGATGCCTCAAAAGTGTTCCAGTGAGCTGTGAGGTAAGGGGCTTCCAGTCCCAATACCCAGATAGCTAAATTTGTAAAACATGCTGGATTATCCAGTTCTTTCTTTGATGGCGTGGTTCCATCTTAAGAAGATATTAAGTATACTGTAGCTGGGCATTTCCCAGCAACAGAATCTGTTTATTGGGGTTTTTTAAATTTTGGTAAGCTGGCCAGTGTCCCTGAGAATGAGTATTTATCTATTTAAATAAATGAACAAACATATGACTTGGGAAGAGATTGTAGAATTGTCAGGAGTGGTGAACCCATTGCCATTGAATTCTTGTAGGCTGCTTTGTATTCCTACATTGGAATAAAAACACATTTTGAAATCTTTTAATTTTCTTATTGGAAGAGGAACTCTTCCACAGACCATAGTATCCAGGGGCGGGTTCCTAATTTTTTTACTACCACTCTATGGGCGTGGCTTATTTTGTGGGTGTGGCTTGCCAGTCATGTGACCGGGTGGGCATGGGCCTTGGGAGCTTGGCAGCAGCTGGAGAAGTAAGGAGCATTGCCTACCCACAACGCAGCCCCCCGCAGCGGGAGCAGCAAGACTGCGGCAGCGGTTCTTCTAAGAGGCTCCGTCCAGCCTGAATGCTTCTCCCCATTCGATGATCCTAGGCTCCTGCCGCCCATTCCCCCTCCCCTCAGCAGCTCGAGAAGCCTCAAACATGCAAAAATGCCTAGGATCATCACTGCGCGTTCATGGCTTCTCGGACTGCTGAAGGGAGGGGAATGGAGATAGCTCCTGCCGCCCGTTCTTTCAGCGTCTCACGCGCTCCCTCAACCATCCTCCCCTGCTTGGACTCACTGTGGGGTAGGAAGGCAGCGCATGCACAGTTCCGGAAGCTTGGCTTCTGGGCATGTGCAGAAGAAAATTTTAAAATTTTTTAAATTTTTTTTAAAAAATGGCAGCGCCCAGGCACCGGCAACCGACCGCACCGGTACTGTGACGTCATCAGCGGGCCGCTACCGGTGCTATAGAGTGGACCGCACTGGTAGGAACCCACCACTGATAGTATCTCTTTGAAATGAAACTTCAGGATAGCCCATTTTTTGTGCCTTCCAATAAGTTTTGACTTCTGGCAACCTCTTGGCTGAATCTTGCAGTTTTCTTGGCAATATTTTTAGAAGCAATTTGCTGTTGCCTTTTTCATATGGCTGAGAAAAAGTGACTGGCCCAAAGTTACCAAACTGGCTTTGTGCCTAAGGCAGGAATAGAATCCAATGTCTCCTAGTTTCTGGCACCTTTAGCCTCTACACATGAACCCATAAATAAGACAGTGATCTTATAATTAATCCTTGACTTACAACCATTCATTTAGTGATCGTTTGAAGTTACAACAGCACTGAAAAAAGTGACTCAAGACTTTTTCACACAACAGTTGTAGCATCCCTATAAGTCACATGATCAAAATTGAGATGTCAGGCAACTGGCATGTAGTATTTACGACAATAGCAGTATCCCTGAGTCATCACCTTTTGCGACTTTCTGACAAGCAAAGTCAATGGGGAAGCCAGATTCACTTAACAACCATGTTACTAACTTTACAACTGTAGTGATTTACTTAACGGTGGCAAGAAAGGTCATAAAATGGGGCAAAACCTAACAACTTCCTTGCTTAGCAACAGAAATTTTGGGTTCAATTGTGGTCATAAGTTGAGGACTACCTGTTCAGAATGGGTACTTATTATTTTCATTTGTACCTACAGTGCTATAAATATATATAAATAAAGAGCAGATATTTTGAAATATCTGGTGATTCTCAGTCCAAGAACATTGAAACGTGCCCACTTTGAAAGTGCACTTTGCCCATACAGACATTTTAGCAGAATCAGAGTCTAGCTTGAGAATTCTACCATGTGCCAACAAATATAATGTATAAGGCAGAATTATTTCGTTTTAAAAGTTAAACCTTGCGTTTAAACTATTATTTTAGACTTACATTGAAAAGGCGTGTGTTCTGTAATGGTTTTTTTTTTAAGTCTCTGCATTTCTAGCATCTGTAAACTGAAATAAACTATTTTAATTGGATTCATCTGTTCCAGTATGACAAAAAGTAGATCAAATTCTTTTTGCAGGATCAGGGTCGATCAAGGCCCTCTGGATAAATGGGGCCTTGAGTGACTCCTAACTTTTAAGAGCAGCGATAAAAACGCTGCTTCTTTAGTTAATCTGTTGGCTGGAAGAAAGTGTGATGTGAGAACCATGTGTGACAATTCCAGCACTTGACCGTAGAAAACAAATGCTAACGTCTTTCTAGTAATTATATTGCATTTGCTTGGGTTGGTGAAGGTCTTATGTTCTAGCTTCATTTTTAATCAATCCTGACTCCTTAAATTTTGTCTGCGCTATTCTAGTTAAACAGTGCTATTTATAATGAAATGGATTCAAAGATGATTTTACTACTTAGGGGTAAATAAATGGAGTAAACATTGGCACAATAAGTGCTGGATTCTGTAGTATGATTAGGCTGATATTTTTTTTCTCCAAATTTAATTGCTGCTCAGTAAGCACTCTTTAGTGAATGCTATGTGTTACTTAACCTACAGCTTTCCAACAGTGTATACACTTTTGCAATAAGATAGAATTAGAAGGATTATGCAGACTATTATCTGAGTATTATACCACAAGCCATCTCTAGGATTGTAATCGTGGGAGTCAATGCTGTCATTTCCAATT
This sequence comes from Diadophis punctatus similis, assembly GCA_023053685.1. NCBI lineage: Eukaryota > Metazoa > Chordata > Lepidosauria > Squamata > Dipsadidae > Diadophis > Diadophis punctatus. The sequence continues at coordinate 58,043,727 of JALIGW010000003.1, forward strand.
ATTTTCTCTTTTTATTTTTTATTTTATTTTACTAAGGTACCTCCACAGCTACGCAGGTGGCTTTATGTTGTTAGCTCAGGCTCTAGAGGAATCCATTGAGATGGATAGTTATTCACAGTTGGGTGATTGTGTAGGTTATTCACTGTGGCTCCGTTGTGTAGGCATGCCGTTTAAAAAAAAAATAGGATGGAAGTTGGCAGAGGAATCAATCATGGAAATCCTGCTACTAATCCCCCTCCTGCCTGAGAGGAGGAGAGAGTGGGTATGTGTGTCTGTGTGTACATGGACATAGTGGGGGGAGAGGATAGTGCAAAAAAAAAAAAACCTTCTAGTGATTTGAGTTACAGTGTACCCTGGAAACATAAAGAAATTGCAGTCACCAGAATAGCAGTCTACAAGGATTTTCAGAAATAAAGGCATTCAGAAGGAAAATTTGGATGAGAGAAACAGCATCAGGGAACTTGTATTGTACAAGTGAGACAGGTATCACTGCGGTGGGACAAAAGGAAAGTGTAGCTTAGCGGAAATCTTTGTGCATATTTAGTTCACTACAGTATTCAGTTGTTTCCAGGAGAGGGCAGAAGTACATGCACAGGTTTAAGCTTTCTGAACTGCTTGTCCTTTTCATCTGTTTTTCTTACCAGGTTGAGCAAGTGATCAATATTTCCCCCCAGAAGAGTGAATTTAAACTGAGAGAGCGGCTTTTTAATTATTATGTTACTTCTTTTCCTGTGTTAAATGTAATTCTACTTGGACAATTGTGCATCTGATGAATGCGTAGTAGACCATGAAACCTTTAGGGATAAGAAATGTGTTGGTCTTTAAGATGCTCTAAGTTACAGGTGGTCCTCAACTTACGACTACAGTTGAGCCCAAAATTTCTGATGCTAAGCAAGACATTTGTTAAGTGAATTTTGCCCAGGGATGAAATGTTCCCGGTTCAGGCGTGCCTGCTGGTCGTCGGAGAGCTGGTAGCTATCGCAGCGCGAGGCTTTGCCCAGATGACGCCATTTGGGTTCTTTTACCCTCTGCGCATGCGCAAAGCATTCTGTGCCTGCGCAGAGGGTAAAAGAACCCAAATGGCGGCGTCCGGGCGGGTGGGCGAAGCCTTGCGCTGCGATCGCTACCGGCTCTCCCGACGACCGGCATGCACGCCCGAACCAGGAGCATTTCACCCCTGATTTTGCTCCATTTTACAACCTTATCACAGTTGCTAAGTGACTCACTGGAGCTGTTAAGTTAGTAACATGGTTATTAAGTGAACGTGGCTTCCTCATTGACTTTGTTTGTCAGAAGGTTACAAATGGTGATCACGTGACCCTGGGACACTGCAACCTTGATAAATATGAACCAGTTGCTAAGCATCCGAATTTTGATCAGGTGACCATGGGGATGCTGCAATGGTTGTAAGTGTGAAAAACAGTCATAAGTCACTTTTTTCAGTGCTGTTGTAACTTTGAACAGTCACTAAATGAACTGTTGTAAGTTGAGCACTACCTGCATTTGAGAGGACTGGTAGAGGTTATATTTATTTATTTTATTTATTTATTAGTGAGACTTATATACTGCCTCAAAGTGCAAGCACTCTCTAAGCCAGTGATGGCGAACCTATGGCACGCATGCCACAGGTGGCACGCGGAGCCATATCTGCCGGCACGCGAGCCATTGCCTAGCTCAGCTCCAGTGCGCATGTGCATGCCGGCCAGCTGATTTTTGGCTTGCATGGAGGCTCTGGGAGGGCGTTTTTGGCTTCTGGAGGGCCTCTGGGGGGATGGGGGAGGGCGTTTTTGCTCTCCCCATGCTCCAGGGAAGCCTCTGGAGCCTAGGGAGGGTGAAAAATGGGCCTACCGGGCCCACCAGAAGTTGGGAAATGGGCCATTTCCGGCCTCCAAAGGGCTTCTGGGGCGGCGGGGGAGGCCGTTTTTGCCCTTCCCAGGCAGTGAATTATGGGTGTTGGCACTCGCGCATGTGCGATAGCACACGCGCATGCACTTTCGGCACCCGAGGAAAAAAAGGTTCGCCATCACTGCTCTAAGCGGTTTACACCATTAAGCAATGTATATTTATATTGCCCCCAACAATCTGGGTCCTCATTTTACCTACCCCCGAAGGATGGAAGGCTGAGTCAACCTTGAGCCAGTGAGATTTGAACAGCTGAACTGCTGATCACAGTCAGCAAAAGTGGCCTGCAGTATATGTATGTATGCATGCAAATAATCCTTTTAAATTAACTCTCATGTATGTATGCATGCAAATAATCCTTTGTATGTATGCATGCAAATAATCCGTTGTATGTATGCATGCAAATAATCCTTTGCATGTATGCATGCAAATAATCCTTTTAAATTAACTTTTCATTTCTACCTACTTCCTTGGGAAGGAAGTTCTCTTCCTATGTGAAATAGGTTATTATTGAGACACTAGGTAGGAGAACAAACTGAGTTGCTGCAGAATCACACTTGAAAGCAGAAAAGAAGTCGTGTTTAGAAACCAATAGAAAAATAATAAAGCATTAGTGTTTTTATTGGTTAAGAAACATTGATCGTATAAATGGTCTTTTCCCACTTCTTGGTCTTGTAAACATGGGTTGTGCTGCAAACGGAGGATATACCAGATCAATCATATGATTGATTTAGCATATACTGAATAATGCTGTTATTGGCAGGAGAAACTCCCTGCTGTTTACCCACAGGAAAAACATTGCATTTCTAAAATAGTGTGGTAATTATTTTGATAAGATTTTAAAGATCTTTACTTCATTACATTCCCCCCCTCCAACATCTCAAATTGAATTTGTGCTAGAGAAACAGAGTAACTTGTGTGGGGTAATTCTTAAATGTTAAGACTAGGTTTAGATATGATGAAAACCTGGGGAACAGTGATGTTGGGTGCCTTTCAAAGTAGCCAGATCTTTAACCAACAGGTAGAACTGCATGTGTATAAAAACTGCAGCTGAATTCTCAGCAGGCTATTATTTTGTAACATTTACCTAAGCTGCCTGCATACAAATGTTCAGTATACATCAGCGTTTACCAGCCTCAGCCATTTTAAGGTGTGTTGACTTCAACATGCTGACTGGGGAATTTGGGGAGTTGAAGTTCACATATCTTAAGAGTTGTTGAGGCTGAGAGACAGGGGTATACACCAGTATATGTTGTTCATCTCTTCTTTCCAGGTGCATGCATTTTCTCAGAATGCAGATAGCATGTCCCTGTAAGTTGGTGATGTTTACTGAATGTATATGTCATGCAGAACAGTGTTCACTACCTGAAAATTGTATCATCCATCTTATTTGAAAGCTGGTTCTTGCAATTCATTCTGAAAATGTTTGTTGTTCAGTATTTTAAAAAAAACTTGTTGAAAACATGTGAGATTCCAGGTGATTTGCAGTTGTAATGGTTTTGACTAATTCTTTGGTCTCGGTTCCTAATTTATGAATACCGTAAGTGGCATGTTGGTTGAATACGCTAGTTAATTTTTTGGGGGGCACCTTCTGTTAGCAGTTCTGACTAAGCAAACTTGGATGACTCTGTCCTTGTTTTGTTTCAACTATGGTTGAATTGGAAGCTAGTTTGCCCAAGAACTAATCATGGTTTGTTCTTGGTTTATAATTCCAGCTTGCTAGGAGAATTTCCCAATTCATACTTAAACTAATCTGAGTTCATTATTTTGTTGAAGAAGAAAAGCCAAGCAAGAGCCAGAAATCTTATGCATTAGTGTTCATAATTAACTTAAGCTTTGAATGTGGCTGCTGTGAACACTTTTAACAATATAATACAATATATAATCTGCACTAAAATGAGCCATTTTTGGAGAAAATGTAAAGTATATTCTTCTGTTTGTGTACATTTTAGTTGGTTTTCCTGTTGTCTGTAGAAAAAAGATCTGATTTGACTCCTGACAATTCATAGCCATTGTATAGAATCTTTAAGTTATTTAACAGAAATGAAAAAAAGAAAGTTATGCTTATATAGAAGGGACAACAGATCCAGAATTTAAAGTTGGATAATTTCTATAAAAACGCAAAAGATGGCGGAAGTTTTTGAGCTCTTTAGAATCTCCATATGTGTAACTGTTATTAAAAAAAGAGGCGTAGAAGAACCAAGAAACTCCAAATGATAAGCCAGATGGGGGTCCTTCCATTTGCAATATGAGGGTTCTTAACACTGACTTCTGAGTTCCAAGAAGTTCTTGCATAGAGCCCCATAGATGTAGCTATTTCCTATCTGTGTTGGTAGCCTTATGGCATGGGAAGTAGAAGAATTCATTTATGAAGTACTACAAAGCCAGTCTTGCAAAGAAGCAGAGGGAACCTTTTAAGGACCTTCACTGTTATAGATTGTCTTTGATCATTTGGGGAAAGAGAAGGGAACAGAGTCTGTAGGGAAGCCTATAATCTGGATTTGGGCTATGTGTCTATTATCAATCTTAAATTTTCTCTCCCCTTCTAAATTTATTTATTTATTTATTTATTGTTCTTATATGCCACCCAACTCCCGTGGGACTCAGGGCGGCTTACAACATAGTGAAAGAACAATTTATAAAAAATGATAATAATAGTTAAAAAATTACAAAAATTAAAACAAATCATCATTCATACATGGGGGATTGATCTTTATTTCACCCCGCCTTCACGAAGAGCCATGTTTTTAACGGTTTTAACTAAATGTTCAGTTATTTTGTTATTCAGTTATAGATATGCATTTCCTATTTTTTTTTGTATCTCCTGGACTATTAAGCTTACACATAGATGAGAGTGATGTGGCCTAATGAAAGATGATGATGATGATGATGATGATGATGATGATATCCATTCAGTCACGTCTGACTCTTGGTGATTCTATGGGCTAGGTCTCTCCATATCTTCCGATCTTGCACTTACTACTATCAAAATATACTTTCATCTAATGATAGTGTTAACTTGCAAAGCTTTCAAGTTGCCATAAACAGGAGGGGGGGAGAATTGACGGAGTTGCTTGGTTGTCCTAATTGAAACTACATTCCACAAATGCCTTTCTTGCTGATTGTGTCCTAGGTTACTGGAGTCAGCAGGCGGGGTGTGGGTTTCACAGCCCGCCAACATGGTTCATTGGAGAATGTGATTTATGACATGCCCAGGGAGGAGGGGGGAGACAGGGTCATTGGGGGCCGTAACCTACATGAGGTCAGTTCTGACTGCATCGGAGTATTGCCCAAATGTCGCTCCTAATAAATGAATGTATTTCTTTTGAAGCTTGGTTCGTGGCTCATGAATTAATTAGGGCATTTTTCGGAAACTTCACAGATAGTTCCAAATCTCTCTAATTGGAAGAGGGTCGTTTTTTAAATTACCATAGTCTGTTGTCCTGCCTTGAGAACTTTGAAGGATTCAGAAGAAAGTGATTTGAAATAGGAAAGTTGTAGCTGGGAATGGAAGGGAGGAAGAAAGATGGTTTGGTAGCAAAGCCACAAAGGTTTAATACTGTGGTTAGGATTTCCATCTCTCTGCCAGAAACTCAAGCTCTCCCATAGACTATGCTGGCTAATGCAAAAGAATCCATGAGGTTTTGATGTATTAAGCTAATGTGCCAGGTAGTGCCTCTTTCCCATTTCATCATGAAGCTTTTCCAGTAGAGATGTATGCAAGACAGATTTTATTATCCACTTTGCAGATGGAAGTATAGAGTTCCAGATTATAGAATGCTCTCTGTAGTAGAACAATGCTAGAGTTTGTCTGTCCATCCTTCTGTAAATTAGACTTCTTGCATCCTGGGATCAATTGTGATGCTTCAGCTCCTCTTCATCTGTAAAAGAAAATTAAAGTTTATGTCCAGCTTCCAAGAGCCTGCACAAACCCATCTTGAAACCTCTCTTATAAATGTATGAAATGACATTATGCTAATAATGTAGCATGAAATTCAAACCTTGAGCTTATAGAGCAGTGATGGAGAACCTTTTTTGCCTCGGGTGCCAAAAGGGTGTGCTAGCGCGTGCCTGCGTACCCACACCCATAATGCAATGCCTTCCCCCACGCGCATGCACACAACCCCGCGCTGCCCCATCGCGCATGCGCACCTTTGCGCTGCCCCCCCCGCATGCGTACAGGCCTCACTGAAGCCTCCGGACTCCTGAAGCCTGGGGACGGCGAAAAACAGCCAAACAGGCCAACCAGAAGTTCCGGTTGGCCTGTTTGGCTGTTTTTCGCCGTCCCCAGGCTTCAGGAGGCTTCCCTGAACCCTGGAGATGGCGAAAAACAGCCCAACAGCCCAACCAGAAGTTCATTTCCGAACTTCCGGTTGGCCCGTTTGGCCATTTTTCGCCGTCCCAGGCTTCAGGAGGCTTTCCTGAAGCCTGGGGAGTGCGAAAAAGGCCAAAAAGAAGGCCGAAAATCAGCTGGCCAGCGCTGGAGCTGACATAGGGCAACGCCTCACGTGCCCTCAGATATGGCTCTGCGTGCCACCTGTGGCACGCGTGCCATAGGTTCGCCATCACTGTTATAGAGTGTCCTTAGATAGCTAGCCCTTTGAGCTTTAAAATGTATGTAGATATGGTTTCATTTATTTTATACATTTTATACATTTCTAGACTGCCCAACTTGAACAATACTGAGTGGCTGAATGCTTTGTGTATGTTTTGTGAACATACATAAAACAATAAAAGTGACAATAAAATCCCAAAGATAGTGTCATTCAGAAGAACAGCAATCAAAATGTTTTCATTTATTTATTTATAACATTTAATCACCTGATTAATGGGTACTACTAGTGCAGAGTTGTCCAACTTGGCAACATTAAGGCTTGTGGACTTCATTTCCCAGAATTCCTCAGCCAGTATGGAAGATGTCCTAAGTGATTAAAAGAAATAGTCAGAGTTGATAAAACAGCTCTATCTTAAAATAAATGTAGTACTTATAGAGTAGAATCTACACACGTACAGAATACCTAGAGACTGAGTGAGGTACTAGAGATTTAAAGTGAGTGAATAGTTGAAACTACTTCAAATTTTATGTCAGGCTTTTGAGGTTTCACTATATAGTAAAAAGATGACTTAGCTAGAACTTTCTTCCACTCATTCTTTGGTTTGGGAGAAACATTAAAAGTAATCAGTTGGTACATTGTACAGATTGATGGGAGGCAGTTTTAAATAATCAGCTCTCTCATCAAGGCTTTTTGCTGGTGGGGCAGTGGTTAGAATGCAGTATTACAGGCGAACTTTGCCCACAGACTGGAGTTTGATTCTGACAGGGCTCAAGGTTGACTCAGTCTTCCATCCTTCCAAGGTTAGTAAAATGAAGATCCAGATTGTTGGGGGTAATATGCTGACATTGTAACCAGAAAGTGCTGCAAAGCACTATGGGATAGTATGTACATACATCTAAGTGCTGTTGCTATTACTACTTCTGTTGACTGTGTAGCCTAGGTTTGAAATAATATCCCTAAAATGCATTCTTGCCAATAAGTACATAAATGTTGACAGCCCTCAATGAGATAAATTTATTTGTATCAGTAAAGAATTTGTAGCTCAAGTTATGTGCATGTATATATGTTGATGAGGGGAAGGATCATGTTTTTTTTTCAGTTTATTTAAATATGAACTAGCCAGATAAACTTATGTGCCACAAGTAATCAAATGATCACTAATAAGCGCTTGGGGAAAGAGTGCTTATTAAAACAAAAACAACTCCGGAGACAACTTGGTTGTTTTCATTATATTAATACAACGTGGGATCTACAATAGAATGTTGCATTTCTATCTTCTTGTCAAGAAAGCAACATGGATGTGCCATTTCCATTCTCTTTCTGTGTGTGACTCTCTCTATGTAAGACTCTCTCTATGTAAAGATAGATAGATAGGCAGGCAGGCAGGCAGACAGATAGATAGATATTGTTTTGCATTATTGCATTAAGAATATGCTCAATCTTTTTTTAAAAAGTTGGTAAAACTTATAATTAGAAGTCTAAGATGTATAACTCTTTGCTAGTCATGATGCTTGTCAATGTGGACAGAACATGGCAGAATCCCTATGCACACAAAATGCTGTGTTCCAAATGCCAAGGAAAAATATTTGCTGTTCTCAGTCTTGCTAATAGCAGAAAAGCAATGATTAAATGGTGTTTGGAACTGCCAATCTGTAGTTTGTACATTATTGTACAGAGACAGTCTGCCTTTTGCCAAACTTTAGTCAATCACTTTAGTATACATGAGATTTACAGTTCCATATATACTGACTTCTAAAGAGCAAAGTGCTAAAATCAATTGTGTCGTGATGAGTTTCATGTTGTTAATGGGTTTCTTCCAGTGTTCCTCTAAGTTGCTGAATGAATACACAACAACAAGCTGTATTCTCTTCTAAATCTATTACCATATGCCTGTCTTTTTACAGTTCTTTGGGCCATGATGCTCATAGAGTGGATAATTAGCTAAGTGAATTAATTGACATTCATACGTGCAATTAACAAATGGTTACAAGCAACCTGTTCTCTTTGGGAGGACTAAAATTTCTCAGGGACTAGTGTAAAACTACTGTAAAATCATTAAGAGTAAATAATGAGGGTTGATTGCCTTGTATGATTATAGAGGTTGTTTTCTTTCCTCAGCCGTAAAAGAATATATACTGTAAACAAGCCTGCAAAAGTTGGAGGGGGGGGAGGTGGTTGAAGAAAAACAACACTATAAAATCTTCTGGAAAATGCCATCTCTGGAGAGATGGGCTGGATATGTATTGTATTCCAGAAAGAATCTGAGCCAGATAGATGGCATGCCATGAACACTCTGATATAGTTGCTTCAAGTGCTTCATCCTTAGCTTCAAAGCCAGTGTTTGCTTAACAGGTTTTGGGTTCAATATTGATTACACAACAATGAAAAGTGTGTAGCTCTCAGGGGTGAAATCCTCCCGGTTCGCCCGGGCCAGTCCTTCGGCGTATAGCCTATGGAACTGGCGGCGGTCGCGGCGCAGAGCTTCTCCCACCCGCTTTCCCGGCTTTCCCGGCCCGGCTGAACACAATCATTCGGGTTATTTTTCCCTCTGTGCATGCGCGCGCATGCACAGAGGGAAAAATAACCCGAATGGCGGCGTTCAGCCAGGCCGGGAAAGCGGGCGGGAGAAGCTCCGCGCCGCGACCACCGCCAGTTCCATCGGCTATACGCCGAAGGACTGGCCCGGGCGAACCGGGAGGATTTCACCCCTGGTAGCTCTCCCTCGTTCTCTGGGCCATATAGCCATGCTGAAATTCTAATTGGGTAGGTGCTCTGGTTGTTGATTAACTTTTACATTTGATTCTTAACATTACATGCTACAGTAAAAGAATAGGTAGCTGTAAAAAACAAACTAACTCCCAAGGAGGTAATATTTCTTTTTAGTGTAATATAATCAGGTTAAAATAATCTAACCACTATATTAAGGAAAAGTGGGAGAATCCAGAGTAGTTAATTTTTCAGGAAACGAACATTTATGCTTGTGTTTTGAAGTTTATAACCTATCTACTGTATTTTTAATACTTGAAAAGAGATGTTTGGAAATTACAGGTAGTCCTCAACTTACAACAGTTCGCTTAGTGACCATTTGAAGTTACAACAGCACTGGAAACAGTGACTTATGATCATTTTTCACATTTATGATCATTGCATGATCATGTGATTTACATTTGGATGCTTGACAACTGACTCACCTTTATGGCGGTTGCAGTGTCCCAGGTCATGTGATCCATTTTTGTGACCTTCTGACAAGCAAAGTGAATGGGGGGAACCAGATTCACTTAACAGCTGTGTTACTAATTTAACAACTGCAGTGATTCACTTAACAAACGTGGCGAGAAAAGTCGTAAAATGGGGCAAAACTCACTTAACAGATATCTCACTTAGCAACAGAAAATTTGGGCTCAAGTGATGTTAGTTGAGGACTAGCTGTATATGGCAGTAAACGAAGCACTTTTCCTCCTTCGTATGCTATAGCTGTTCTTGGGTGTCAGCATGACCGCAAAGTTGTTTCACTTCACTGGTGTTGTCTGGGGACGCATAGGCATTGCAGACAACCAGCCACCCCCTTCAAAGCAACTGTGCGAGTCCCCCCACAGAGTTGCTTTAATGCTTCAAAGAGGAGGGAGGATTGACGTATGCTGCCATATCTTGTGAGGGAAGTCTTTTATTTTTTTATTTATTTATTTATTTATTTATTTATTTATTTATTTATTTATTTATTTATTTATTTATTTATTTATTTATTTATTTATTTATTTATTTATTTATTTATTTATTTATTTATTTATTTATTTATTGTTAAATTTATATACCGCCCTTCTCCGGGGACTCAGGGCGGTGAACAGCCAAGTAAATATACAATATAAACATTAAAATATATATACATTTAAAAGAAAATATTAGATGTGGCCCTGATTTAAGACAATATAATTAAAATTTGGTAAAATCTTAAAAACCCCAAAAACCTTTTCACGCCAGCCCGGCTTGATAAAAATAGTACGTCTTGAGGGCACGGCGGAAGGTGGCCAGGTCATGAATGGTTCTTAAATCTGGAGGGAGCTGGTTCCAGAGGGTGGGTGCTCCCACAGAGAAGGCCCTCCCCCTGGGTGTCACCAGCCTACACTGCTTGGCTGATGGCACCCCGAGGAGGCCCTCTCTGTGGGAGCGCACTGGTCGATGGGAGGCAGTTTGTCGCAGCAGGCGGTCTCGGAGACCGCCTGCATGCTTTTCAGAAATCCTTTTGGGTCCCACCACTGACCTCTCAAGGGACCTTTAAGTTTGCTTATTGTATATCTATTTCTTGTAATTTTTATATCCCCAGAATCCAAGCACTCCTTGAAATTTAGGACCTTTTAAAATGTAAGACAACACTGATAAAAACAAATACGAACAGAGTTAATTTCCACTATTTTTCCATTATCAGATAGATCAATCAACAAAGGGTCACCTCAGTTTAAGGCCATTTGGAATAACCCCGTCTTGGCTGAATTTAAAAATAAACCTGGGTAGCCACCAGTTTGATTTCAGGAGGGGAGGAGACTATTTCATAAAACATCTTTTATTCCTGTTCTCTATTTTTTGTTCTTTACCCAGTTATTGATTTCATAAGATCATCTGTCCCTTCATTCCTAATCATTGAATGCTGAGGTATCTTTAGAGTTGAACATTTCTCTTTAACAAGACTCATTCTTCTTAAGGTTTCATTAACCAGCTTCTAGTTTTCTACATAGTTATTTAGAAACTGATATTACATTGGTTATCATTTAATTAAATAATAGAGTGGCAATTTTAGGAATATCTTACACAATTATTTTGCTAGCAACTTTACATTTAAGTTCCTTTAGAACTTCTTTTGGACGAATACCATCTAGTCCTACGATCTGTTCATTTTAGCCTATCCTTAGTTTCTATTTCGGAGGCTAATTTCTTGATTTTATCATTTCAGCATAAGTATATGTTGTATATATTCTTCAGTGTAGGCACAAGCAAAGAATACACATGCATGGCCATACCCAATTCTCTCATTTCTTTAGTACTCATTTAATTCTCTTATTATCTATATTCCGTTTATTTACATAATATTGTATTATTAATGTTAGTAATGTCAATGATTTATTTCTCAAAATTCTACCTGCATCCCTTATTGTTAATCCGAGGAAATCTTGGGGAAACCAGGAGTGGATTCTTGAATGAAGGGTTATCAGTTCTGTTTACGTTTGTTTGAAAACAAAATCTCTGGATTCAGAATTCATTATTGCTTAGTGTGTATCTTTTTCTCAAGGCTCTGAATAATGGATCTCAGGGTTCAGATAAAAAACCAACATGAATTTTCTGAGCCTAAAATCTGCTCATCCCTTATTTAGGGATCTAGAGATTTTGTCTCTTTGTCGTGATCAAAACATGCATTTATGCCATCCATGAATTGACAGTGACCATTTGTACAATCTGATTTTATGCTCCATTTCCAGATCGTGTCTAACGAAGCTCACCCATATCTTTATATGTAAGTTGTTCCAAAATGTTTCTAGTGCCTAGTGACACTAAATGCCTCCTAATACGTGGAAGATAAAGCACTTCAGAGAAAACTAGCTTGGATATTTTGGCTTTCAAATCCTACTTGCTGTAGATTTACAAATTTGTCTTATGACTACTTTGGTGCCAGTAGCAGATTCTATCTCACCATTATCTACCAAGCTATCTCCATATAAAGATAGCTTGATAGTAATGGTAGATAATTTATATGAATGTAAATTCATATGAACTTCTTAAAATAAAGAAAACCCACCCGTTGCTTTCTTTATACATGGTTTGTTAATAAGAAATGGATTCATGTACAATGCTAAACTATAAAGCAAGATTTTATATACCACCATAGCTAGGTTTTGGTATTAAGCCAATAACAGCAAATCATCTCAGCCAGTTTTTCAAAGGATTGAATATCCATGATTATAAATTCCACTTTTAATTTTCCTTTTATCTTGGATAGAGGAATTCTCTTGGATTGAGGACCCTTCTTTCCCATGATGTCCTCTCAGCTTGTTTGCTTTCCTGCTACCTTCTCCTTCAAAGAAAAACCCTGTTTGTTATGTTGCAATAATTTTTCTAATATGCATACACCTATTCTTGGGAAGATAACTACCACTTGTAACCCACCTTGATTACATTACATCTTATCAAAAGCTCTTTCCCGCTTTCAAGCTATTCTCTGAGATAGCCAATCTAGCAGAAAAGGCAATGTGATGTAATTAGCTTTTTTTTTTTTAATCCTATCTCCTGGTCCAAAAGTCGATGAGTAGATTTGTGTAATGCACCTCATAATCCCAGGAAATGAGAAATGACTCTTCCTTCCCTATGCTTCTGATTGAGGATTAATGGAGGCACAGGGTGGAGTGTTTCTCCTTACTCCATTTTCACTTGGATACCCTTTTCATCTGCTATCCTGACAACTGTCCCAATAGTGTTGCAATTTTGTAGGTCAGGGGTCTCCAAATGGGGTAACTTTAAGAATTGTGGACTTCAACTCCCAGAATTCCACAGCCAGCCACCTTAAAGTTGCTAAATTTGGAGACCTCTGCTGTAGATGATCCTTTTGTGTGAGCAAGATATCTCATACTAAGAAGGGAAGAGAGCGAAATTTTTCCTTTTTTTTTTCTTCCAACCCAACAGAATGTTGGAAAGCAATTGCACAATGGTAGTCGGGAGTCTGTCCATCCTTCAGTTCTCTGAAAACAGAAGAACATAGGATTAAATTTGATGTGAGGGGAAGAAGTTGGCAAAAGACAGAGCCAGCTTGAAAATGGGCTTGATTTGGATGGGGCCAGTGGGGAAAAACACACCAGAAACAAATCTCCTTATGCATTTCTTTGGTTCTTATGGCTGCTGCTGGAAATTAGGTTGGAAAGAGTAGGTGAGAGATAAAATTAAGCCAGAAAGAAAAAGGCTTTACGGAAGCAAAGCTGGAGATAACTTTAGAAATAACTAGGTAAAAAAAATGCAGCAATCAAATTAGGTCATTTATTAATTAGAGGTGATATGTTTCTAGAGAATAAAATTCCAGCTTCCAATGATATAAAATCCTCTTTATCCAGAATTGTTAAATCGTGCAATTCACTATCTTCCATTATCAATCTGCTCCAGTTTGCTAAACCTGTTGATGTATGGACTTTCAGGTCTCAGAATTGTGGTTCTCAGTCATGGTACAGAATACTGGAAATTGAACTCCACACCAGTTGTGGGATTCAAATTTTTTTACTCCCGGTTCTGTGGGCGTGGCTTGGTGGGTGTGGCAGGGGAAGGATACTGCAAAATCTCCATTCCCTCCCCACTCCAGGGGAAGGTTACTGCAAAATCCCCATTTCCTCCGGATCAGCTGGGACTCGGGAGGCAGAGAATAGATGGGGGCAGAGAATAGATGGGGGAGGGGCCAGTCAGAGGTGGTATTTACCGGTTCTCCGAACTACTCAAAATTTCCGCTACCGGTTCTCCAGAACTGGTCAGAACCTGCTGAAACCCACCTCTGCTCCACACCCAGACGTCATCCAGGTAGAAGAAGTTTGCTTTAAATTATAAAAAAGAAAAGAGACCAGTTAGCTATATGGGAAAAAAGTTCCTAAATGCATTTGAAGACAATAACCTTATTAGGTCAACTGAGATCATACAACAGTATATATTTTTTCTGAGTTTTTCTTAGCTGCATGAAAACCCAAGTGCCTTAGATTTTGTTATCACAAGTACAACAAAATGAACTGCAATCAGTTAATATTTGTCATCTTTGTAAATTTGATTTTTTTTTTACTTAGCTTTTGTTAAGAACAGGAACTAATGTAATTCTTTGCAGATTGTTCTAATCTGGTCAGAATTGTCTTTTGGATCCAGATTTCTGGTTATGTAACCCTCTATTTACTCTCACTCTTGAAACTCATGCCAAATATGTGCAGTCAGGCAACACCCAGCAGGAAGTCTCCAGGGTTGAGAGCAAACCTCCAAGTATAGAAAAGAAAGAACGGCTCTAAAGAAATGTAGGCATATGGATAATAAACACAAAGCTTTAGAAGACGAGGCCTTATTCTCCCATGAATCATGACAAAAAGGTGTGATTGCTTTATTCAATCCCCTTTTAACCTTTTCTGTAACTGAAATATGCTGCAATAAAAATCCTCAAAAGTACCCAGATTTCAAAGGCAAATGAGCCTGTTGGCTTTAGAATGTTATCCAGGACTTATTGCCTCCAATATCTACATCTGGCTTGAACTAAAGTGTGACTTGGTACAAAAACATCTCTTCTTCATTTCAAGATTGCTCAGGAAGGGTGAAATCGCCATGTCTATGCAGGGTCCATTGCCAGGGTTGAACATACTTTAAAAAGCATTTGATGTTGCTTCTAATTTCCAAGAAATAATAATAATAAGTGTTTGGACTTAATGTAGCGACATTCAGTTTTTCATGCGTAAGAGTGGCCGAAAGTTTAGATTCTCTTCCACTGGGCTACTGTTTTTAAATTGAAACCTGCAAATCTTCCATTAAAAAAATCCAGACACTGATGCCACTTAGTGACAATGTATTTAAAAGAGAAAGCAGAAGTATTCGCAGGATGGCTTGTTCGCCAGCAAGACTTATTGTGAAATACTGTCTTATCCATAAGGCTAGACAAAATGTGTGTTTGTTGTATTTCTGTGCAGTGGAAAACATATCTATATTTTTGCTGTGCTATTAAAAGACAACTTTCGATGCACTGAAGATCACTTATTTTACTTTTCGTTTGCATTATAATTACAGTCACGAAATTGAAAATACTATTGCATCACTCAACAGAAACGAGAAGTAACAGTAATACGCAAGGGATTGCAGTGCTGGCATGAGTAATCAAGGAATCCAGTTTGACTTTGTGGCCAATAGTACTTACTCTATTTTGGCTGTTGTAGCACTAAAATAGTATAGCCACTTGAAATCCTTTATCAGCAGTAGCAGCGGAAAACTTAACAATCTGCTCAGTAGTGCCATAATTAACAATATGTTGCTGTCAGAACCTGGCTCTCTTCATGGTTTGAATCGACCTTCTGTGCAATGTAGAACTAACTCCAATGTTTAAAAAAAACAATATGGGTGCTATTTCAAAAGAATACTAAATCTGTGTTTCATAAGAGTCCTGCATTAGACCTGACCAGGACTATGGTCTTGCATTTTGTCAGCAGATGACTCTGAGGAAACCAGATCTCCAGCCTTTTCTGCAATCCAAGCAAAAATGCAGAGGGCAACGCTCAGAGATCTGGGGAATGGCAGGGGCCACAACATTGTAATATAGGAGTTGAATGGATTCCCTGAAAACTAGGTTATAATTACAGCCAAAAGTGTTGGGAGAAGAAGGAAAACATTAAAACACAAAGAGCTATGGATATCTTCAAACAGCCTTGGCCTAGACTGGGCATAAGGAGTCTAGGTGGTGCAGTGGTTAAAAGCAGCACTGCAACCTACTTCAGCTGACTGCTAGTTCAGCAGTTCAGCAGTTCAAATCTCACCGGCTCAAGGTTGACTCAGCTTTCCATCCTTCTGAGGTCGGTAAAATGAGAACCCAGATTGTTGGGGGCAATATGCTGAACTCTGTAAACCGCTTAGAGAGGGCTGTAAAGCACTATGAAGTGATATATAAGTCTAAGTGCTATTGCTATTGCTATAACATGAAGGCATGTCGTGAACTCTTGGCAAAAAAACCCTAGTTACTGGAACATGTTTGTGCCATGGTTAGGAAGACATGGAGAACAGACTTTAGTTTCTTCAAAGTGGGGATCAGCAGTAAATAATTGTTGAGATGCGGTTCATCTACTGCACTTTAACTTGAGCTCAATTAAAAATAAAAGCTGGTTTAGAATGGTTTGAGGCAAGTCTATTCAATCATTAAAGGTACAATCGTCTTAAAAGTCATGCTAGACTTTTGTTAAAGATCCATTTTGTTATCTTGCTCACAACATGGGGAAAGCATTCCATTGCTTGCTTCCCCAACAATGTCCCAATCTCCTACTTTAACCTAAAATCTTGGCATTTCCGGTGGTCTTCCATCAAGTATTAATCATGTCCAACCTTGCTGAGCTTGTTTGAGATCAGCCAAAGTCAGTTAGATATTGCCAGATTACTTCGTAATTGCTTTGCGTTACCTGGCTTGAAATGTAATAACGGGCACCTCCTTCCGTATTCACAAGCATCACTAAAGTCCATGAAACCAGTTCTTCATATCGTAACCTTTATTTCTTTGTAGACAATGTTGACTTGTCCCCTCTGCTTGCATAATGAACCTAGTTCTCTCCTGCCATCACTGAGTCTGCCTTCTTTCTCCCCCCCCCCACTTTTTTTTGCAAGGCCAACTATGTACCCCATTGATCGGTTGACAGCTTTTACCCGCCCCCTTCTCCAGCCTGTTGGCTACCCTAGAGAGCCTCTGCCAATCAATGTAGAAAATACGCTACACAATGGCTCCACAAAGTGGAGACAAGTGAATCCTTGTTCATGTAGCTCGGCAGTCATGAACTCACAATCATTCTGCAAGTGCTACAGCTGTGGCCTCTACTCCCTCCTTTGTTGCTCATTTATTGCATGTGCTTGGAGTGAACCCTGGCTATTTACAGGGCCTTTTATTCTGCAAGCCTTAGTTGTCTTACAATTTGGATCAAAAGGACCAAGTGCAAACAAATGAACTTCCCTATGTACAATTATAGATATAGATATATTTTCTGTGATTGCAGGTGCTATACCAGTCTATCAGGAACAAGATGCGGGTTAGGTTTTCTATTCTCCCCAGTCAAAATGAAAATAAATCTTCCCCTTCACTGCATTTTACTCTAAACCACTTCCGTGGATACCCGGTGGGGAAAAAGGAAGCAGATGGTCTACTTTCTCCGACCATAATCAAATTCCTCTTCCTCTGTACAGGCTTTACAAGATTGATCCCAAGTTTGGGAAATTTAGCTAAGAGCCAAATCATGGAAAAGTTGACAATGCCTTGACAGGACATAATTAAGGGCCAAAAAGATAAAAAAATGAAACAGCAACTGTAATATGCCCAGGAGTTCTTAAACCAAGGTTTTTCATTTTATTTTCTGCCTATGAGTTTAAAAAGTGCAGTATAAGGATCAGAATTCATGGTTTATTTATTTATTAAATTTATCTGCCACCCATCTCATTGTTGAACGACTTTAGGTGGTTTACCCAAAACTACAATATAACAGAATACTAAAAACATTACAAATTAAAACATTAACAAAAATAGATTTTAAAAAGGGACTAGTACATAAACAGGGCGGAGGTGGGATCTTCCTCCTAGTAACATTCATTACAAATTAAAACATCAACAAAAACTCTTTTTGTTGGTCAACATCTCTGAAAATTGCAAAGAAATGTCTCTTTCCTAAGAAGGAAACAAGTTCTAGTAAAAAGGGGGTTGTCAAATTGCTAGGGAGAAGTTTATAGGAAGTTCCACCTTAAGAGAAAGCTTTAATGAACTTTTTTTCTTTCAAAACGGAAGTCGTGTGTATGTATATTGCTCCCCAGAGATCCGAAAAGCAGGTTTGTTGTAGTTCTACGTACTTGGAAGTTGGAAAACTCCAGGGAAGCCTGTGCAGGGGTGGGGTGGGGGTGGGGAGCCAGAGAGAATGAATTGGAGGCTGAGTACTTCCAAAGTACTTGGAAGCAGATGGCTTGCTGTTCCTTCTTGGGCAAAAGCCATTGCTTGGTTTGATCCTTCAATGGAAGTGTGTCTCCCTTATGTAAGAAAAACTCTTTGCAATATACAGTATTCAGCTTGCTCTGCTGAAGGTGAACCTGGGGGAAGGTGGGCATGGGGGAGAGCAATAAAAAGTGAGGCTATGAAGCCACAGCTCTGCTAGATTTTGATGAATTTACCATTGTGATTACTATGCTAGAAGAATGTATTACCTAGTGGAGCTAAACAATTCTACCCTGATAGAGAGGTCCTTTGGACAGGACATAAAACAGATGTATTTTTTGGCTTGCAATGCCGTTTTTCTTTTTTAGAAGTAGCTTCTGTAAACCTAAAATGCCAACCGACTTGAGTTTGAAAAGTGTTCTTGTTTCTTGGCGTGGCCTCAACTTTGATGCAATCGGAGACCTTGGCAGAACGGAGTACTGCAACACTTTCCAATTCTTTTGACTGTCCCACAAGAGAAATGCACCCAACCACAGGCACGTTCACATTTTTCAGGATCCGTCCTCATTTGCAACAGATTGATAGGGAGGATCGGAGACATGCTCTGTAGAGCGGATCTTTAAAGCTGTGATTTGCTTCTCATTCCTTGATCATCACCAGAGAATAGTACTTGACATTCAAGGCGCATTGTTTAGGTACTTGCCATAAGATATGCAGATGTGCGATTTTGAATAATAACAAAAAGTATGAATGGCTTCTGTTCAAAGAAGATAAATTAATGGATTTCTTGCAAGAATTGCACTTTCAATGTGGCTGGGAATAGCATGACCAGTTCACAACCCCCTTTCTGATTTAAAGAAGAATTTGATGTTTTGTAAGTGCTGTGTATGTTCCATTTTCCTTCTCTGCGTACAGGTGGTCCTCATTTAATGACTGTTCAGCAACTGTTCAAATTTCTGACAGTGCTGAACAAGTGCTACTTACGATCGATCTTTGTAGTTCTGACTGTTAAAGCAGCCCCACAGATATGTGTTGTGATTTGGGCACTTGGCTCAACAATCACAACATTGCAGTGTCCTGTAGTCACGTGATTGCCATTTGTGACCTTCACTGCCAGCTTCCCACAAGCCAAGTCCGTGGGGAAGTTGGCAGGAGTTCACAAATGGCGAGCATGTGATATTGTGCTCAATGACAGCACAGGATTTGCTTAATGATGGTAACCAGAAGTGCTGGAACTGCCATTGCTAAGCGGCTCAAGTATGCGATGTTGTGTTTTGCAACCACATTACTTAGCAACAAAATTCTAAGTCCCAATTGCTGCTGTTAACCAAGGACTACTTATACTAATTCCAACTCTAACTTGATATACTGCATTGCTAGGATTTAAAAAAAAAATACAGGGGAAATATGAGACATCCAGGTTAGACTATTAGTTCTCTGACTTGTTGAACTTCTTCACAAAATTGAGACCAAATTCAAAGCATTTGCAAAACCTTTTAAAAGGATAAACAAAAATCTCACTCTTGTGTACTGCATTAGCAGCTTCCCAGTACATATAAGACATATTGCAGCATTCTTTTCAGTTCTGGATTTGTGCAGATGGAATGTACCTTAGTTTTAAAATGAGTGCTAATTAATATGCAAGAAGATTTCCACCCCTAAATCTTGTAGGTGCTTAAGGGGAGGCTGTGATGCCGTTTACACACACCAGAGGGGGACAGATGTCAAGTCTCAGACCAATTTTTTTTTCTGCCTTCAAAGACCCTGCCACTGTATTTGGTGGAAAAACACCACAACACTTTCCCATTGATTTTATGAATAAAACACAAAGAATTAAAGCATTCAATAGATTCAATGCATCCAAAAAGTTAAACTCTCCCCAAATATGCATACACACTTCTACAAAACTCCATCTTAATTCTGCACGCTGATTGTGATATTACTGCTTTGATCTACTGCAGCCAATGGTAATAGAAATATAGAATTTTTAAAAATGGGATATCTTAATTATCCTTCCATAGTACGGTGGGAAAATGAATGACAGCACAAGAAGAGAGCAGCTATTCCGCAAAGAGTTTCTGAGCAACTAAGACCTCCTCTTGGAGAAATGCAGGAGCTTAAGTAGAGATGTTCCTCAAACTTCAGCCAGTCAATGAACTCTAGCCTATATCCTGTCATTGCCCAAACTCTTTAAACATCAATGCAAGGAAACTCCTGTGCCTGCATCATGCTACTCATCATTTACACAATTGGGACTTTGAACCGTTTTTTTTAAAGCAGAATGACTTTTATGTTTAGTTTCTCAAGAACATTATTGCCATGTGTTTCCTAGGTTATTAAGGGCACTGTGATCTGTGGGGAAGAGGAAGAAAAAGGATGAAGTCAAATGGAGATATGTATTTAAGATGTGCTGATGGGTTTAGAAGATTTATTAGATAAGGTATTGGTAATTAGCTTTTTACCAGAGTAGTTAAACCTTTTGAATGTGCAGTGCTCTTACCTACAAAGCAACAAATGCAGAAAAAGTACGAACTGTTGGTTACGGGTCTGCAACATTTATTTGTACATCTCATCTTTTCTGATCATCTAAAATGATATATATCCATTTGCTTCTATACCTCTCTGTGGGATTTCCTTTCACTTTAGGTCAACATGTTATCTCTGTAAATGTAAGTACAAAGCTACCAAAACTATAATTTGCATTATCAGTGGGTCCTTAAGGTCTTGCGTTTTGTTGCCTCCTAATATTTCTGCACTCTGCCCTTCTTATGCAGAATTGGGGAGACTCTATCAGTTTGTATGCCATTGTCCCAAAAGCTGATGGATTTTTTTAAAAAAAGTAGGTCAGGTTAATGCAGATTTACTTGTTACTATGGATATTGCTTAATTATACACCAATAATCCCCCGTGAGAATATCAGAATTGCTGCTCATTTTTCTGTTTTTAAATATTCCCAGTAAGTATAAATTGGGAATATATTAGAAGAAGTATAGAAGAATCTAGGTTAAGATACAAGCTAAAAAAGCAGAAGTCTGCCAGGTGGTGGCAAATAGTGTTGCTTCAGCTATTTTAAACCTCTCCATTTTTTATTTTTGTTCTGTCAGAAAGGGTCATGGAAATCATAGCACTGGACCAGTATGAAGATATGATTCAGGTCTGGAGTCATCTGTTCAACAACCTCTCTCAACTATCTATCTCCTGTTTGCATCCTTTTCTTATTCTTACATCTTTTTGCCACTTTGGTTTCTTTTGCTTTCCTCCATTTTTCTCTTCATTGGAACAATTTGCAGTTCTGCTAGGATTCCTCTCCAGGATCTTATTTATCACTGCTCTGATTTCATTAAAGCCCACATTTTTGAAGTCTAAAGATAGGTGTTTGACTAACCACAGTGTTGGTGTAAAATCCAAAACTTCAGTGTTACGAAGTCACTTTTACTGAGTGCGCTTGCTACTTCTACTTCCTCATGTATGTCTTCCCTGTTGATTGCTCCGTCCTCTAAAAAATAAATTTGTCGTCAAGACAAGTCTGGAATTTCCTGGTAGGATCATGCTTATCTGACTTTGTGTCCCAATCAGTGTGGGGTTAAAGTCTGCCATCACACTGTTTATGTGGGATAGCTTGCTATGTACATTCACTGACCAAAATTCTTGTCCCAGGACTTGACCTACTTAATTTACAGGTTCTTTCCATTTAAAGTGCAAATGCTGGTGAACTGAATTTTTCTGCAGTATCCCCCTTTTTGTAGATTGCTGCATTCTCCTTTCCTAAAAGAATGGATGCAACATTCAGTGATCTCAAGCAAATGAGATTGGAGGTCTAGGACTTTTCCCCTCACCCCCCAGAACAGATCCAGCCTTGTTCCTGCTGCATCCCACAATGGCTTGATCTTTTATAGCTATTTGGGGAATCACTTTATAACCAGAAGTGTTTAGGGAGCCATATGGGAAGGTTGCTTAATATCCTAAAGTAACATCTGAAGGAGATAACTTGGTTAAATACACGCTATTAAAATAGGACAAAATATGCATGGCAATTTGTGAAAGCTTTGGTCTCTTATGTCAGCTTTAATAACTTTTCTCATCTATTGATTTTGGTGGTTGTGGTGATAGGAGGAGGACACTTTATTCCAATGTGGTTGCCATTTTAATGTTTTGTACATAACTCTGACAAGATGTCACTCCAGAACAAGTGACAATGTAGAAAGACAATGATGGACCCTCGTATCTGTAGAATTAAGATAGCCAGACCAGTCCCTTCTAGTTTTTTTGGGCTACGGTTCTCACAGTCTTCACCATTTGTGATAGTAGCCATGACTGATGGAATTTGTTCTCCAAAACAGATTGCCAGACTCCTCTCTGGAGTAGAGGATCCATATATTTTAGAGAGCGGGAAATGAATTCGTGTCTGCCATCTGGAATGTTTTAGATTGCCCATGCTGCTAATGAATTTCCTAAAGAGTGTGAAAATGACTGCCATTTGAGATCGAGAACCTGGATGAATAGAGTCATAGGATATTTTTGTTCATTTCTTGTTTGGCCCAGTCTGGCAGCCACCCTTTTTTCCAGAGTAATGGTCAAGGTGAAGACTCCCTCAAATTCAGATCAGTTCCTGGTGATTATAGGTAGTCCTCACTTACCAACTTCAATTTGAACTGGAAACTCTATAACATCATGTAATTATAAAGTGTTAAAAAAGTAAAACATCATGTGACCATGCCCAACTTAGAGGGGCAGTTCTGACTGCGGTTGTTGGTGAATTGTTTTGCCAAGTGTCAGGGCAGTGATCAGGTGCCCCGGCAATTGGTTCTTTTGGATCCAGAGGCAATAAGCACACCCAGTGAATAAAAGGATTTTAAGTTTTATTGTTAATATAAAAAGCATACATACCAAGCAAGATGATACCAAAATCTCTTACAAGCTGTCAGGAGTTTCTTTAAAATGACATCAAAGATACTCAAAAGCTGGTTTGCACAGTACTCAATGCTAGGTTTTATGCAGAAGCTCCCAGCTTAGAGGCCAATAATAGGGTTTTTATTAAAACCTGGCACTAAGACTTCATGTCCTGCTTCTATGGTCATGAGACAAGACTTGACATTGACTGGATGGTACATGATTCTGGAATGGAAGCGAGACTTTCCCAGGTTTGAAGCAATGGGAAATTCCCTTCTCTCTTCTTTATTCAGCAAAGAATAGTAAAAAATAACAAAACAACAACAACAAGCAGGTTACTTCTAAACTCATTGACTCTAGACTTTTCTTACTGTGAAGGAGAAATCACAATATGTCACTAAACTCCTCGAAGTACAGTAGTCTTCCACATTGCCACTACATGAATCACCGGTGGTGATTAAGGGTGACATCACATGACTGCAACTTGTGACTTCCTCCGCCTTCTCTATTGACTTTGCTTATTGGAAACCAACTGTAAAAGTAGCAAATGGTGATTATGAAACTGCGGGATGCTGTGACCGTCGTATCAGTTGCCAAGCACCCCAATTGTGATTATGTGACCATAGGAATGCTGTGACAGCTGCAGCTTCAGGGACTGGTTGTAAATCTCCTTTTCCACCACCATCATAACTTCAAATGGTTGCTGAATGAGCAGTACATGCATGTATCCATGATGCTTTCTTGGGAGCAGTATGGAAGTAGTTTGCCTCTTCTTCTCATGAGGTTTTTCAACTTCCCAGTCTTGCCTGCAATTCTGGGGAAATTTTGGTAGTCTCCCATCTCTGCAGTTTCAGTCCTATGTCATCTAGGGGCCATACTGACTTTCAGGATACTTCATAGCTACCAATACTGTAGTCAATGTCTTCATGGTTTTGTTTTGTTGTTGTTTTGTGGGTAAGGAATTATTTTGTTAGACTATATTTGCCATATTATTTTTTTTCTATTTTTGCAAGTCTGTTCCTCGAAGCATGTAAATACATTCTTTGTTATTCTTCTCTTCTTCTTCTTGTGCCATATCCATCATTGGATGATGGCGATCATGTTGACGATCCTATTTTTAATCAACAGCCGCACGAAAAAGTGCTGCTGAGTTTTGTCCAAACCAGTCCCTTAGATTTTGAAACCATGATGTTTTTCTTCTGCCTGGACCTCGTTTGCCTTCAATCTCTCTCTGGAAGATTAAGTGAAGTGTGCTGTATTTTTCTGGGTGTCGCATCACATGTTACTCTTGGTGAGTATGATTTACTCCTTTGTTCTCCATCTTTCCCATCTAGGCTTCCATCCATAGGAATATAATATAAGGCTTAAATATTAAACTAGATAAATCAGTTACATATGCCTGACCTGCATGTATTTTGGACTCTGAATTCCAAAATACTGTACATGCACTCTGATAATTCTAGAAATAGCAGTCCCAACAGATACCAAGTGAGACAAATTTGCTAAACGCATTCAGAGATGATGCTAAAAAAGAG
This sequence comes from Diadophis punctatus similis, assembly GCA_023053685.1. Lineage (NCBI taxonomy): Eukaryota > Metazoa > Chordata > Lepidosauria > Squamata > Dipsadidae > Diadophis > Diadophis punctatus. The sequence continues at coordinate 58,068,263 of JALIGW010000003.1, forward strand.
TACCAATTAATAATAATTTTTTTGATTTTGATTTAGTGTGTTATATGAACCCAGCCCCTTGTGGCTTATTCAACAACTACAGTGAAGTCATTGGTACTTAATACAATCTGTAAACTCAGTTACATCTTATAAAAGATGATTTCTGTTTATTTGAGAGTATCTGGTATAATCAAGTTGATTTAATTTTACATGACCTGCCGACTTGGGAGGAAAGTAGAAGATGACAGAATTTTGCGAAGAAATCTGGAGAACCCCAATAGGAAGTTTGTTTTTAAAGAACTTTAAATTATTGGCTGCTCATCAGACATGTACATAGTAACAAGATAGATAGCAAGCATGATCAAAATATTCTCCTAAAGTTGACCTCACAAACAACTTTTTTAAAAAAATTGTTCCTCATTGTAGGAATTTGGGATTAGATTACCTCTCTAATCACAACGAAAAACTAATATGTCTGCTTGGGGTAGACTTATGTGCAAACTATTATGCAAAATTTTTAATGGGGAGGGCTAGAACTGGGTCACTCAAGGGTTGCTAGAATAAGAGCGCTATTGCCTAGATAATGGGTCTTGTTGCTATGGTGCCCCTTAAAGGCTGCATCAGCTTTCAACAGTTTGACAGCTGGCTGAGATTGAAGGTTTTAATGAGGACAGACAGTTAGTTAGTTTCAATAATCAATTTCTTGGAAAATATTCTTCACCTTTATATTTCCAGAATATAAATTAATAATGGAGATGTCCTCTCTGCAGTTTCGGTACCTGAAGCAGCATTATTTAAGCAATGTAGTTTCAGACTGTTTATTAGTTTCTTCTGCTTATGAAGCCATGGAAGTCATAAGATAGTGTTTTACTGGTCCTTTTAGTTTCTTTCCCAGAATAATGGTTGTTTGTACAGGAAGAGCCCTACCTTTTCATTACTTTTGGAGATAATGTAGATGTATTTTGTTACATTAGCAGAGCAGGTAATGTAATTAGTTCCACATTGGTGTTTTTAATGGCAGGTTTTATTTTGTCTCATTTACTATTCTGGGCCTTCATATTAATTGTTAATGCATTATAGCACCCACCAAGCCGTGTTTTTTCACATTTTAGTACATTGGACCTCATCTGTACACTTGGATGGCCTACTGCCTCCTCTGAAGAGCAACTGTAGCTATTAAAGAGGATTGTTGACCAATTAAACAAATTCATTTCACTGCCTTATTTTAATTGGCTAAATCAATGCTGTAATATCCCAATACCAGTAATTCTTTTGAGGCAATTTAATTAAGTTAGCAGTACTTTCCATTTTCTAATTAAATCAAACAAAACATAGATTGTTTAAACCTATGGCCTGGGCAAATCTGAGAGATGTGCCAAAATCAGTTTCAGCAATGAAATTGCCACTGGATGCTTTTTTCATTAGGAGCTGTTTGGATCTAAAGCTCATTTAACATTCATCACAACTAAAATAATTTGTTTTAATAAACTTCTTAGTTCCAGTTTTCATTTGTCAGGGATTTTTGTAGGTATTTATCCTTGGCCAGGTTCCTACAGCATCCTTAACTGCATTTAAAGGGGATTCATGTAATGTGAGAATGACATGAAACGATCGATTGATCCAGTCAAATAAGCCTCGTGTGCTTGCCTGCTGCTTGCACGGCCCATTTCTAAACGGGCTGAGGCCCGGTACCGGGCTGTGGCCTGGGTGTTGGGGACCTCTGCTCTATTAAATTGATTTTTCATGCCTTGTTAGTAAGAATTGCTTAGGAGACCAAAGATAATAAGCTTACTTTATGACATTGCCTAGCAGTGGTGGGTTGTTGCCAGTTCGGACCGGTTCTTTAGAACCGGTAGCGGAAATTCGATGCCTCTCGCTAAACCGGCAGCGATGACTGGCGGTCCATGCTCCCGAATCAGTCCTCCGGTCGCTGCGGATTGCAAAAAAAACCCTCTGTGCATGCGCAGAGGGTCATTTCGGGGAAGGGATGCGTGCACTTCCATCGCGATGCAAACCGGTGGGGAAGGTAAGTAGAACCCACCCCTGTTGCTTAGAGTGTCTCATACTTCTGTCATCTTTAAGATAGGCCTAGATCAGGGGTAGGCAAAGTTGGCTCTTCTATGACTCGTGGACTTCAACTCCCAGACTTTCTGAGCCAATCATGCTAGCTCAGGAATTCTGGGAGTTGAAGTCCATGAGTCATAGAAGAGCCAACTTTGCCTACCCCTGGCCTAGATGTTTGCACTAAAGTTTCTTCTCATAGGTTTCTACAGGCAATTGGAGGACCTGAAACAGTACTTGGCAGAAAAGTTCTCCTGCTTTTTTATTTCCTATAATGAAAAAAATGACTCAAGAAATTCTACCAGAGAAGAAACTTTCAGTGAAACTTTCACAGGGGAAGTGATGTTCTTGAATTTGGTATATGTCTATGATTCTCTAGTCCAGGGGTCTCCAAACATGGTGACTTTAAGACTTGTGGTCTGTGCTGGCTGGGGAATTCTGGGAGTTGAAGTCCATCAGTCTTAAAGTCACCAAGTTTGGAGCCCTGTGGTCTAGTCTTTCACCATACAATCTTCTCTTTGGTGATGTGCAGCTTTCCTGGTACAACTGACTAGAAGTATATCTCCTGTTGGGTTTTTCAGTAGTAGGGTTACTGTCACTCTTGAGCAGACTCCTGCTTTTGAGGAACTGCTGAAAAAATTCTCTTTTTCCTGAGAAATTGATAGAACTCATTCACCCAATTTCCACTCTAAATCTGGTTGTGAATTTAGAAAGGCATTTTGAGTTCAGTTCTAATAATCACTTCTCTTTGCAAACATCTACATCTAATGAGTCAACGAAGATTATGAAATCTGGTGGTTATAGGGATGAAAATCCTCCCTGCTCTTTATTTATTGCATTATGTCTGCAATGGACAAAGAGGGGTCCTACATTGTGTTGTGCTTCCACACTTCCTAAAGTGCCAAATTCCTTTTAAAAATCAGGAGAATTTTAAAAAAAAAACCTGAACTAGGCAATGCTGGCACAATTCTAAGGACCAGAGAATAATGATTCTTGGATGCATTACTGTACTGCCTGAAAGCTGAATAATATTATTATTATAATGATAATAACAAGTAGTCCTTGATTTACAACCATTTGTTTAGTGACTGTTCAAAGATACAACGGGACTGAAAAAAGTGACTTATGATTGTTTTTCACACTGATGACCATTGCAGCATCCCCATGGTCATGTGATCAAAATTTAGATAATTGGCAACTGGCTCATACCGTATTTATGATGATTGCAGTGTCCGGAGTCATGTGATCACCTTTTGCGACCTTCTGACAAGCAAAGTCAATGGAGGAAGACAGATTTTCTTAACAACTGCATGATTTTTAACGAGTGCAGTGATTCACTTAACAACTGTGGTAGGAAAGGTCGTAAACAACTGTCCCATTTAGCAACAGAAACTTTGGGCTTAATTATGGTAGTAAATCAAGGATTACCTATACGTACAGTATGTTATTTCTGCTCTCTTTTTCATACTAAAAAGTGTGATAATAAGCAAACAAGTCCTTTTTGGAAGGGCTTGTAAAGTTAGAAATGTGATTTCCTTTTTGTCCCAAAAGGAAAATCTGGCATAAAGCAACATTGCATACTGTACTTATTCTATGCTGAGGGAAGGAATACCTTTAAAAGCTTTAATGAGAGATACCAGGCAGAAGCATTGAATGAAACCTGCATTAAGAAAGCTTTCAAAAGTATAATGGATCTAGCTTGATCTGAGCATCTGTATGTGGTATGTGCCTGCTCACAGGAACACACAGACACACACACACACCCTGAATGCTTAGACTATTCTGTCAGCAAACTGCTCACATACAAAGCAGACTGTTCAACAAGTCGCCGAAATGAAAATGCTAGCTTTTGTGCAATTACTTATGTATGTTCCTTGAAGCACAACTGCTGTTTATTTTGCAATCTGTGCCAAAATTTGCCAGCCAGCAGCGACGAAAAGGAGAAAAGGGAAAGCCTTCAGCAGCTGTGAGCTCTGTTTTCCTTTCCTGTCTGCCTTTTCTCAGCATTGTAAAACCTTCTCTCGGTCTTCTGAAAGAGAGTCAGGAGGTTTCTCCTGTGATGGAGATGTAGGAGTGGGAGGATAAAGCCTATCATTAACTTGGTTAGTTTTTGCAAACAGATGTGCTTTAATTTTAGACGGTCCAGCTTTCTATACTCAATACTGTGTGTATGCTTTTGTGTTCCACCCCTTCCCCAGATGCTCTGTCCCAGGTAACTTGGGTTATCCTTCAGGATGCTTTAGCTCTTTCAGTCTTATTTATCCTACTGAAAGCAACCATGAGGTCCTTGGTCCTTTCTGAGCTTGGTTGTTCTCTTGCAGACGTTTCATTACCCAAACTACTAGCACTGATGAGGTTACCTAGTTTGGCTAATGAAACGTCTGAAAGAAAACAACCAAGTTCAGAAAGCACCAACAACTGCTCATTTCAAACCTGAACTACAAATATTCTTCTTTATTGGGAAGCAACCATTCACTTCACAGCCATATGCATTCTAAAATCATTCTTAGCCGAGCCTTGGTGCAACCTGGTTCAGAGAAAGAAGATCCCAGGATTACCTGCAAGGGCCAGACATTTAGGATGTTCTCCTTCAGAAGGTGTAATCTACCAGTATCATCAGGACTCCTGAAGCCGCTGTATCACAGTCCTTTTTATTGTACCATTCCTTACATTCCTTACAGTCTATTTATTGGTTCATCGTCTCTTCTTTCTCTGCAATCAGCATCTGCTTTGAATCAAAGGGATCTTTATCTGCATTCCATGAACCATGGATCAGGGTGGATAAAAATTGATGATTTTTTTTTAAAAAAATTAATGGATTTTTTATTCAAATCGGATTCTTTTTTAGTTTTATCAAATTTATTTTAATAAAATGCTTTTGGAGTAAAAATCTATCTAAAGATAGTTTTCTATTTAAGATACATTAATAATTTAGTTTATTCAGCATGAATTGGAGCTTAGTTATGTAGCATGAGGCTGTATATTCTGCAATATTGGGACTGTTGGTGAGTCAACAGCGGGTCAGAGGAGGAGCCGTTTCGGGACAGAGATAACAGTTGCACTTTAAAAATTATGATTTAAATCGAGTTGATTTAAATCAAATCCACCCTGCCATAGATCAACCCTTTTAGCTAGGCCTTGCTTCCTGATTTTTGCAGTACCAATCTGGTAGACTTAATTTTTATTTATTTACAGTCTCCTGGAGGTTGCCTGGACAAATCCCTCAAGTTTTCTTCGTAAGATTTTCAGAAATACCGTATTTTTTGGAGTATAAGACGCACCTTTTTCCTCCCTAAAAGTGGCTGAAAATTTGGGTGCGTCTTATACTCTGAATGTAGCTTTTTTGGAGCTTTTTTCCATCCCTAACTAGGTGCTAACAATCTTCCCAGCTCTTACCTTGCAGGCTTTTTCATTGTTACTCTCTCCGAAGAATGTTTTTCCAGCCCTAGGTCTTTGCAGGGTTTTTTTCATTGCTCTACTTGCTCCAAATAAGTTTTTTTCTAGCCCTAACCAGGTGCTAACTATCTTCCCAGCTTTTACTGGCTTGCAGGCTCTTTCATTGTTACTCTTTCCGAAGAAGGTTTTTTTAAGTCCTAGTCCTAGCCAGGGGATAAAATAATGTGCTGAAGCTGACCAGACTAAGGACGTTAGCCAGATGAATACCTGGTAGGCAGATTCCTCCCCCCCATTTTCCTCCCCAAAAATTAAGGTGCGTCTTATATTCCGGTGCATCTTATACTCTGAAAAATACGGTAGTTTTTCATTACTTTTTTCTTAGAGCCGTGGGAGTGGCCCAAGGTCCCTCATCTGATTTTGTGCCTAACACAGGGCTAGAATTCATGCTCTCCTGGTTTCTAGACTGATGCCTTAACCGTTACACCAAACTAGCTCTCTAACTTTAACCTTTATTTAATTTTGTACTTGTTTTTAATTCTTTGTAATTTTTGTTTATTCTTGTATTTCTCCTTGTTGTACGCCGCCCTGAGTCCCACGGGAGTTGGGCGGCATATAAGAATAACAAAAATAAAATAAATAAATAAATAAACCTTGCCTATAATTCTATGAAGGTAATTTTGCCAAAGCAATGGTGATTGTTTCAAAATCATCCTAATAAACTTAAAAGCTAAATTACATCCATGTTTCCTGGTACAGACTAATCCTAAATACACAAATTGTGATACAATAGCTATATTAAAAGCCCCAATATACAAGTGCTTGTTGATATTCACAGGTAACAATTTAATAATGTGCACATCGGTCTATTTTTCCTAAATGGTCATACTCCTTTACCCTTTTCTTCAAGTTGTGCGTCTGGATAGGACCTCTGGCATTTTTTAAAATTTATTTTGGATCATGTGATTTAAGTGTACTGGATTTTCTAATCTAGAGAACCTGGTTCTTCCAGCATTGCTCTTTGTATTCTCATTTATCTTCTTTCATTTTCTTCTCTCCAAATGCCAGCATCTGCATGCTGTCTCTCTCCTAGGCAGGGAAGAATTGAAAGTAGCCATGAGCATAGAAGCCCACCCCTCCTCGACATGTCTTAGAGGACCATACATAAATATCCGGCCTGTGTGGTGACACAGACGTGCTACGACTCCTTATGAACGCTGCACCATGAATATTAAATTGCATTCCTGCACATTGGGCGTCTGTTGCCCTGATCCTGCATGTGATTGAAACCAAGTGATGGGAAAAAAGGTCCATTCAGATGCCTGATTCCTAGTACGAGGACAAAGTTCTCCCCTGCAGTGTCTTCTCCAGCATCCTTTAGGCTAGTTGTTAATGTCTTCTCTGCAGAGGTGACTATTTGGGGAAAAAACGGGGAAAAAACCCCAATTTGACTCTTGCTTGGCTAGAGCAAATTTCAATAGAATGACTTATCAAAGGTTTATCATCCCTTCTAATCACCCCTACCACCACCACCCCCATGTTAACACCACACAACCATTCTCCAAGCAGGATTTGTTAACTTCAAGAGAAGATAACTAATTAATGGCAGAGATCTTGTCCGACATAATCACTGTTAGAACCGAAGAAAAAGAAATTTCTTGTAGGAAGCTGAAGCAATTAGAACCTGTCCCTTAATTCCTTTTTTATGTAGTTGAATACATTGAGACCAGCAATTTAATATGACAACAAAGGTGATGTCAAGTTTGTCTTCATTACAGTAAATGTTCTTCATTTTATAGCCTCATTGTTAGAAGAGAGACATTTTCCTGTAGCTCCAAATTCCTTCTTTTCTGAAAGGGGAAAAAAAAATCAGCCTCCACCACCAGCTTCACCTTAATTATACAGCGTGTCTAGTTAACAGCTTGTCACTTTTCCTCTGCCTCATTGTTCATGTATTGAATAGTCATTTATTAGTATCATTAGCTTTCGTTTCCTGAAGGGCAAGTAAACAAAAGCCTCTCTTCCAAGCACTGATCAAAACCTCGGTTAGAATTCATTCCTGGGTAAGAAAATTAGCGTTGTGTATCTCTTCCGTTTTTATTGGTAGGTGGGCATTTCTGTTTTGGAACTGGTATCCAGAAGCTGCATAAGACCCATCAAACAGTCGGTATTTGTCACTCAAATCCGCCTCCCCGCACAGACCCCAACATGAATTTTTAGGAGTATTTTCGGTAGTTGCAATATGGGATTACATACTTCTTTGGTATTTTGGCTCAAAAATAGAAGCACAGGGAACCCTGAGATCCATATCAGGGGTGGGTTCTAACTTACCTCGCTGCCGGTTCGCTTCCTCCCGTGCCGCATGGCCCCGCTGCGAGGTCATACGCAGTGCCAAAAATTCTCAAAAAAAATTAAAAAAAAAAAGCCGGAAACAAGATGGCAGTGCATGCGCAGTGCCAGAAACTCAGCTTCTGCACATGCGCAGAAGAAATTTTTTTTTTTAAAAAAAATCCCCCCAAAAAATATGGCGGCGTCCATGGTCTGGCACTGGGGGAGGCATAGGCGATCCCAATGCACCGGCCCCTTCGTCCTACTGTCTCTTGGCTTGCCTGCAGCTGCACCAAACAAGCACCAGCACGGCATGTCTGGATTGCCTGCCTCCCCCATGCTGGTGCCGCCGCGCAAACCTCTTGTGAGCCTCCCAAAAAGAGGGAAAAAACAAAGCAGCTGCCTGCTTCGGGGAAGCGACCCAACAAGCAGAAGTGCTGCGCCAAGAAAGAGAAGAGCAAAAGCGGTTTTTGTGCTGCCCCAAGAAGCCAGCAGGCTGCACCCCCCATGCCTCCACCACCACTTGTGCTGGCCATGCCCAACCCCTGGGCTTATTTTCGGGGAAGGGGTAATATTAGGCCCACCGCCAAAAAATTAGGGTTGGGTTGGTTATTGGGGTGGGTCATGTTTTCGGAGAAACACGGTATCATCCACAACTGTTGGATTGGATCTGTAGCAGAATGGAAGACATGCATACTGCTACAGATAGTCCTCGACTTACAACCACAACTGAGCCCAAAATTTCTGTTGGTAAGCGAGACAGTTGTTAAGTGAGTTTTGCCCCATTTTATGATCTTGCTTGCCACACTTGTTAAGCGAATCACTGCAGTTGTTAAGTTAGTAACAGGGTCGTTAAGTGAATCTGGTTTCCCCATTTGTCTTTGCTTGTCAGAAGATCACAGAAGGGGATCATGTGACCCCCGGGAAACTGCGACCATCATAAATGTGAGTCAGTTGCCAAGCATCTGAATTTTGATCACATGACCATGAGGATGCTGCAACAGTCGTAAATGTGAAAAATTATCGTAAGTCACTTTTTCAGGACCAATGTAACTTTGAACGGTCACTAAATGAACTCTTGTAAGTTGAGGACTACATGTATTTGCAGAATGCCATTAGAGTTGACTTTATGTTCACATTTTATTGTTGACTCCGGTTGTGCTGCCTACAATAGTGTTGGGTAATAATGGTTGACTACCTAAGTTGGGATAGAATTGCTTTCCAGACATTTTCCCAAGTTGCTCCCCCATCGCTACCTTAGCTATTTACAGATTAACAGAGTTGGAAGGGACCTTGCAGGTCATCTAGTCCAACCCCCTGCCCAAGCAGGAGACCCTACATCTGCCTCTACCTAGGATCGAACTCACAACCTCCTGATTCTTTTTCAATTATATAGGTAATCCTCAACCTACCAACAGTTAGCGACCATTTCAAGTTATGACGGACCTGGCCAGAGCTACTTAAGACCCAATGTTCACATTCTGACAGATGATCCCTATCCCCCGCCCTCCGGACAAGCGATCACATTTGGGATGCTTGGCAACTGGCTCATATTCATGGCTTGTTAGCATTGTCCGGTGTTCACGTGGTTTTTGTCAATTTTTGGGGGGCCAGAAACTGGTATTTACTTCTGATTTCCAGCAAAAACAAATGCCCGTTGGGTATAATAGTTTTGTTTAATGACCATCATGTTCACTTAACGCCACTGCAAACAAGGTCATAAGATTGGATACGATCACGTGGTGACCTGTTTAATGACTGCCACAACCATAATTCCCAGCTCAATTACGGTCATAAGTTGAGGACTACCTGTAATACTACAGGTTATCCTCAACTTAAAACAGTTCACTTAGTGACCATTCAAAGTTACAACAGCACTGAAAAAAGTGATTATGACCATTTTTCAGACTTACGACTGTTGCAGCATCCCCATGGTCACGTGATTTACATTTGGATGCTTGACAACTGACTCACATTTATGACGGTTGCAGTGTCCTGGAGTCACCTTGCAACCTTCTGAGAAGCAACGTGAATGGGGAAACCAGATTCACTTAATAACCGGCTTACTAATTTAACAACTGCAGTGATTCACTTAACAGGTGTGGCAAGGAAAGTCGTAAAAGGGGGGCAAAACTCACTTCACCAATTTCTCACTTAGCAACAGAAATTTTGGACTCAGTTGTGGTCGTAACTTGAGGACTACCTGAACTGTAGAGAATTCTGTTTTTCCAGCGGTAAAATTGAATTCAGCAAGAAACCGGGAGACATTTGGACTCTGGAGAGCCTGATCAGAAAATAAACACGGACTCTCTTTCTTTTAATGTGCTGCTAACATTTTTTGCCTCTGGCATTTGCCGTCCCTTTTCAAAAAGCACAGCCTGAGGAAAGCAAGTTGAGGAAACCGTCTGATTCTGAACCATTTGGAAGCAGAACCAAGGCCTTGAGATTTCAGCCTTGGTCCTGGTCTCTCATGTATTTTAAAAGGCTCTCCGTGTTTCCCATTGTAGAAACAGCAATGCCTTTGATGATCTCAATTTGTGATGGCAGCGACGCTTAGCTACTCCTTTGCCTTTGAACCGAGCACGGCAGAAATTTGCTCTGATTCGCTGCTCTTGTGGGAATCTGTGTGGCAAAACCCCAGGCAGCAGCTTTACGGTGCTTCACTCCTGATGCTGCTGTGGATGGCTGTGGGACCTTTGTGGGTTGTTAAAAAGAGCAAGAGGATGGGGGTGTCCTTGTCAAAAAAGAGAGAAAATCCTTGACTCACTCTTGATGCTCTTCTGAAGGCTCCGCCTAGTAGTCCGAGGGTAGAACACTTGTGACCATTTCAGTCGGCCAGAACAGTGTGATTTTTAAGATTAAGCATCTCACGGATGTGATATCATGGAGTAAGAAGTGAAAATAGGTAAGCTGTTATTTTTCTGTGGGTTAATACCTGGCTGGCCTAGGAGGAGGTGAAGTTTTTGTATTGTATGTAGCTCATTACCATCTTGAGACAGACATTTCCACGGTGTTTGAACCCAAAATAATTTAAATGACAACTCATATCCTCTGTGGTGAAGTGACTTCATTTTCACAGGGCTCTGTTACCTAAGAGATTAGTGGCCAAATTTTAAAGCATTCTGGCTGCAGTCCTGTTGATTTTATGGAGCCTTATTTCTGACAAGAAATACCGGTATGTAGAGTTTGTATTAATTTCTGGGAAGAAATTGTCCTTTAAAAAATATTTTGTAATTAGTTGTTCAAAGGATATGGTGATTTATACAGAAGGAGAAAAAAAGTTAAAGATTTTAGAGAAGCAGTCTGATCTATTCTGAACAGTAAATGACTCATTCCTACTTCTTTGCTCAAGTAGTCTCTTAAAGGTATTTTGCATATAGTTTTAATAACATGTTTAATGTATCACCTCAGATGCCTTAAACCAGGGGCGGATTCCTAATTTTTTTACTACCACTCTGTGGGCTTGGCTTATTTTGTGGGTGTGGCTTGCCAGCCATGTGACCGGGTGGGCATGGGCCTCGGGAGCTTGGCAGTGGCCAGAGAAGGGGGGGGAATTGTCCACCCACAATGCAGCCCCCCCGCAGCGGGAGCGTTCTTCTAGGAGGCTCCGTCCGTCCTGAATGCTTCTCCCCATTCGATGATCCTAGGCTCCTGCCGCCCGTTTCCCCTCCCCTCAGCAGCTCGAGAAGCCTCAAACATGCAAAAATGCCTAGGATCATCGCCGCACGTTCGTGGCTTCTCGGACTGCTGAAGGGAGGGGAATGGAGATAGCTCCTGCCGCCCGTTCTTTCAGCATCTCACGCGCTCCCTCAGCCATCCTCCCCTGCTTGGACTCACTGTGGGGTAGGAAGGCAGCGCATGTGCAGTGTCGGAATCTTGGCTTCTGGGCATGCGCAGAAGAAAATGTTAAAAAAAATGTAAATTTTTTTTTAAAAAAATGGCGGCGCCCAGGCAACGGCAACCGACCGCACTGGTACTGTGATGTCACCAGCGGGCCGCTACCGGTGCTATAGAGTGGACCGCACCGGTAGGAACCCACCACTGTCTTAAACTCATTGCATTTTTTTTCACATGGACCCCTTAAGGCAGTTCAGTAGCAACATAGAAATAAGCATGATTTGTGCTAACCTTTTATTATGTTATTTATTAAATTTATATGCCACCATTATGATCATTGATAGGTAGATATCCAGATTATTTATTCAAATATTTAAAACTAGATTTGGAGATGATGAATCCTCTAACCCTAAGCTTTGAATTGACTAAAGATTTTATTGTTAGTATACCTCAACTCCCAATAGTCTGTAATAGTTATTTTGAAAACCATTAGCCATCTTTAAAGGATCGCCTTCTGGCGATGTCTAGAAAAGAAATATTAAGGAGCATTTATTTCATGAACCAAGATCCAGCATTGTATACAGTTAGGCAAAAGCAAAGTGAAAAATAAAGGCACTTCTCAAATAGCATAGTGCTGATCCTAATTTGATGGGGCTCATTCACATTTTGTCAAACTACTTCTAAAAGTCAAGGTCATGTAGAAATGCCATGAGTTGGGCCATGGCATGGAATTATTCTAAGCCAGAGCAGGCCTATTTTGTGTGTCTGTGGCTTAGGAGGTTCACTGAATATCAGTGGTTTTTGAGCGCCTAAACCTCTCTGCAAATCCCAGCTTTTGTGTTTTCAACTAAGCAAATAATTGCTTGCTTTTCATGTCCTAGCCTACATGAAAAGGGTGTCTGTTTCAACAGGAATGGGATTGTTTTTGTTTAGAATCCAACTTTGTTTTTTAAAATCTATTTAAAAATTTTTTTTAGAAAGCCCAGTATTGTTGATTGTATCCAACATCACACAGAATACTGCAATAGGTACTTTTTAAATTATTATTCTGGAACATTTAACAGGAGGCAACTGGTTGGATTCATTTATCACAGTTTGCTGAATTAGCTGGATTCAATTAATGGGTTAATATACAATATGCTATGCCCAAATGAAAGAAGCTATATTATGGGCTTAGTCGGATACACACATCTAACTTGTTAATATATATCAGAAACCAATGTCTGCGCCAAAAGACACACCCTTTTTCCGAACTCTTGATAGTGAGAAAAAGTAACTTATTAAACCACCTTAATCATGAAAATCTTTCTTTTTTCTTCCTTTGCTGGTTCTGAACAATAGGAATGTAACAAAGTATAGTGTATGAAGCCCCTTTAGTTTTCTCCCTTCCCCCCTTTTTAACAAATTAAGTCATTTTCACAACGCTAGTAAAAACACTCTGGCCATATCGCACCTGGTCAACAAACTTTCTGAGAAAGAATGGGACTCATTTTGAAATAGAGCAAAGGTGACATCTCCTCCTCTAGAGAGCACAATCCTTCTAGTAGACTCTTATCGCCCCCTTGAATAGGATTACACAAGATATCCTACCCATGTTCTTTGGTCTGATTCCAATCTAGACCAATCTGTTAGCTGCTCAGTCCCAAAGGTGCTTTTTTGAAGAGGCAACTGGACTTTCTGGTTTTTCTTTGAAGACGTTTCGCTTCTCATCCAAGAAGCTTCTTCAGCTCTAACTGGATTCCATTCCCCACCATCCAGTCAGAGCTGAAGAAGCTTCTTGGATGAGAAGCGCAACGTCTTCAAAGAAAAACCAGAAAGTCCAGTTGCCTCTTCAAAAAAGCACCTTTGGGACAACCATGACCTGGATGACTGAGAATATCCATAGACATTTAGCTGCTCAGTGTTCTTACAGTATTTCTTTAATCCTGCCCAGTTTGGGAATAGTTGTGCTTGCTGTACCTAGTGAGTATACAGGTAGTCCTTGACTTACGACAATTGAGCCCAAAATTTCTGCTGCTAAGCGAGATAATTGTTAACTGAATTTTACTCCATTTTATGACCTTTCTTGCCACAATTGTTAAATGAATCCCTGCAGTTGTTAAGTTAGTGACATGTTTTGTTAAGCCTTACCCATTGACTTGGCTTGTCAGAAGGTCACGAAAGGTGATCACATGACCCTGGGACACTAACAGCCATAAATACGAGTCAGTTGTCAAGTGTCTGAATTTTGATCATGTGACAATGGGGATGTTGCAATGGTGGTGTGAAAAATGGTCATAAGTCCTTTTCCCCCCAGTGATGGTCACTAAATGAACTGTCGAGGATTAAACCTGTAGTTAGAATATTAAAAAATTAATATTAAAAAAATTACTAGGCTGTCCTTTCTGAAAAGTAGTGGGTTTACCAATTTAGCCTGGTGTTTAGTATTCTGAATATTAGTTATCTCTAGCTGAGTAAGAGATATGAGTAGATATTAGAAGTTAGAATAGCTCGACCTGTAATTTCAGTTTTTTTGGGGGGAAGTGGCAAGCTATGTGCCCAGCTAATTTGACTGTGTGATTGTGAGCCCTTTATGAAAAAGGAGGTGTCGCATTCTCCAACCAAGGATGGGACTTGCCCTCTGAAGGGCATATTATGGACTGCACTAAAACAAAAACTGGATGGAGGCAGGACCAAAACAAAATCTCCTTTTGCAGGAAGTCCTCAATTTAGAGCCAGTTGCTGTTTGAAATTGAGACTCACCTGAAAAAGGAAGCTTACAACCAGATTCAAAGTGCTGTTGGTCGGGCCCTCTCCATGATCACATGACCAAACTTTGGGCAATTGGGAACATGGCTGGATTTACAGCCATTTGTAGCATTCCATATTAAGTGACTGCATTTTACCATGGTTTTGATAAAAGCCAACCAGTTTTTGGCAAAGGTGCACCTTTGAGATCCGCTAGTGAAGGACAGATTCTGCAGGTATAATCATCGACTTACAAAAGATCATTTAATGACTGTTCGAAGTTACAATGGCACTGAGAAAAGTGACTTATGACCGCTGTTCACACTTATGACCATTGCAGGATCTCCATGGTCACATTTGTCAATCTGAAGTGAACCTGACTGGGGTCATTTTGGAGGCTTCAAGGTTGCCAGAGTGTGAAGAAGGGATAGGGAAGGGGAGACATAGTTAGATGGGAGTTTGTAGCCAAAACAAAATAGTTTCCTGTGGGAACCAAGGACATTCCAACAGGTGGCTGGAAAGAGGAGGAGCACTGTATCCAGGCAACCAGCCAGCCCCTTGATTGGACAATGTGACTGTTTGGGGAAAGGGAGAACTTTCACTTTTTAATCAGGTGAAAACTGCAGGAACTTTCAGAGTCGGTTTTTACCAGCTTGTGCCAATATGATATATATTGATCCAATAAAATTCTTCTTCGAGGAACTTGTCTGCCCCGGAGTTCTGCTTTCTATGGAGTTATTACTTGGAACACTGACAACATGATCAAAATTAAGATGCTTGGCAACTGACTCATATTTATGACGGTTGTAGTGACCCGGGATCATGTGATCACTTTTTGTGACCTTCTGACAAGCAAAGTCAATGGGAAAGCCAGATTCACTTAACAATCATGTTACTAACTTAACAGCCGCAGCGATCCACTGAACAACTTGTGGCAAGAAAGGTCGCAAAATGGAATAAGGCTCAACAACTGTCTCATTTAGCAACATAAATTTTGGGCTCAACTATGTTCGTAAGTTGAGGGCTACCTGTACTATGGTTGTATGTTGAGGACTACCTGTATTTAATTTTGTATAAATTTAAATAATTTTACGTGTAGAATTATCTACAGTGAAAGCTACGTTTAATTCCAACTATGCAATTTACATCAGGGAGGCAATATAGTTTTCTTTATCAAGTAACATTGTTACTTTTAGGCCTTATTTGGCTGTTGCAACAACTAAAACCTCTCCAGGTTACTAAAACCCCCAGATTGTGTGTGTATTTTAGAGCAAAGTACTGCAGTTCCTTCGCTTCACTTTTAGGATATGGAGGCACACTTTGTGAAGAGGTTTTGAAGGCATATTTTGCACATTTTTATTGGTTTGCATAACCTTAACTTGTCCCCCTCTGACTTATGCCTGTGTTATCAATTAGGCACAACATATGCAGAGCCTAAGGTTTATGAAACTTTGGGGACCCATAAAAAAAACCCTGAAAATATGGAATGGAATAGTAAAACCAGAAAATTCTAAGTCCCCCCAAATTAAATGCATTTAAGACATTATTGCTACTTTATTATGTGTATACTTCAATTTATTCCTTGCATTGTGTTGGAGAATGTAAGGCCAGGGAATATCTTTATAACCCTATGTTTTGTAGGCTCTTGCTGCTACTACAAAGATAAATGTGCTGAGGGACTGCCAGGTTCTTAATTTGGCCCACTCCTGTTACATTACAACCTGTTAACAACTCTGGAAATTTATTCTCAAGGCTGTTGGCCACAGGTTGCACAGTCCTGTGACACAAAATAGAAAATGTGTTGTGCCCTGGAGTGTGAGAAAAGCTCTTAATATTGTTGTGCTATTGCTAAACTTGTCTTCTGGGAGAGAACCGTTCATACTCCCGAAACTGTATGGTCTGTATCAAACATCATTAACCAATAAAAAGTGAGGAGGAAGAATTTCCCATTCTCATCCATCATGTTTTCCACATCGGTCTTATGACCATGAAGAAACATTAGATATGGGATGAATCACAATCAAACACCAACAACATATACTTCTTGGGGAAGGGAGTATCGTCATTCATTTTTAATAACACAGTATTGCTTAGATGGCGTTGACCTCCATTAGGATCTAACAAAACATTGTCAGCGCCCAGCATAAAAATGCAGGCATTTTGAAAAGAAACCAACTAAGGTTGTCCTCAACTTACGACCACAATTGAGCCCAAAGCTTATGTTGCTAAGTGAAACATTTAAGTTAATTTTGCCCCATTTTACGACTTTTCTTGCCACAGCTGTTAAGTGAATCACTGCAGTTGTTAAGTTAGTAACCCGGTTGTTAAGTGAATCTGGCTTCCCCATTGATTTCGCTTCTCAGGTGGTCACAAAAGGTACCCACGTGACCCTGGGACACTACAACTGTCATTAAATATGAACTAGTTGCCAAGCGTCCAAATTTTGATCACATGACCATGGGGATGCTGCAACAGTTGTGTGAAAAATGGCCACAAGTCACTTTTTTCATGCCTTTATAACTTCAAACAGTCACTAAATGAACTGTTGCAAGTCGAGGACTACACAAAGAAGAGAATATTTGTGGCTCAGGATTGAATTGTGGGCTCTTTGGTGCTCTCTGAGCTTCCTGGTTTTCTTGCACACATTTCATTACCCAACTAGGTAACACCATCAACACGCACTGACGATCATACCTAGATGGCTAACAAAAACGTCTGCAAGAAAACCAAGCTCACAGAGCACCAAAGAGCCCAAATTAGAAAAAAAAGTGAACATAGTTCCAAGTGTTGCATAATCGAAATAATGGGTTGCCTCGTGGGAGGGGCCTTCCTAAAACTCTCGGGGTTAATCCGGGACTCGTTTGACCAGTATTGGCTAGGATTAAGGATTGCACCAGGGTTTCTCTCTTCCGTAGGATCATTCTTAAGGCGGGAGGAAAACGTTGGATGGCAAGCGTCGGTTGCTCACTTTTTCCATTCTACTATATTCTTTGCACGCACACACAGCCCAACTTCCGCGAAAGCTCAGGTTGCCCTGTTGCTTGGCAAATTCACTCTCCGGAAGGGGATCCAGTGCGGGGCGGTTGGTTTTGGTTTTTGGCCATTCGCGCCAAGGGCTGCAGACTTTCCCTTTGCCTGAAATTTGTGAACTGACGGGTAATTTTACCTGCCGTTCTTTAGTTAACCCGAGAAAGGAAGGGAGGGTTTCCCATGAAAAAGTAAAGCCGGGGGTGGGGAGGCACTCCTAATGGACGAGACGGTGGTGGGGATTCTTGGATTGGGATCTAACTTCCAGAATTGCCGCCTCCTCTGCTTGGCTTGGCCGAATTTTTTAGTCCAGCCAGACTTGGAGAAGGCAATTCCCGAAGTCTGAAACTTTCGGATTCTGCCGAGGCGAGAATACCAGCGCAGCCGCGTCGCCCCGGCTTTGTGAATTGCTTCTAATTCGCGGATCGGCTTGGATCCGGAGATCGCCGGGAATCGCGAACAAACCGAGCGAGGCTCTGCGAGGCTCCGGTTGCGGCTGATTTTTTTTTTCCTCATCAGGAGGTGACTCGCTTTGTTCTTTTTCTCCCGGCCGGCTCTGCCTTCCCACACCCCGCGCCCTCCCTTCCTTCAGGCGACAGAGTCGGCGCTTTCCCAGGAAGACCCTCTGCAGCGCGCCATGGAGCGCTACCGGAACGTCACCGAGGTGCAGATGAGTCAGATGGTGCAGCCGTGCCACACCAACCACCGCGGGGAGCTCAGCATCGGCCAGCTGCTGAAGTGGATCGACACGGCCGCCTGTCTTTCGGGTAAGCCGCGCTTGCTCTCCCGGCCTCTGGCAGACGGAGGGGCGGGAACGCGTTTCTTGGCAACCCGCCCAGGGCTGGATCAAACGGGCGAGCCCGCGGGTGGGCCGAGCGCGGCGGCGCGTCGCTCTTAAGGTAGACCGGGTGGATTAGGGAAGGACCTCTTCGAAGCGGGGAGTCGCCGCTGTTCAGGGCTCTGTCGCGCGTTAGGAGTGGGTGACAATTCACCACAGCCGGCTCGCCACACGACAACTCGCCACACGGCAAAAGTTACACTAATATTTAAAGATACGGTGGAATAGAATCATTATAGAAAGGATGCAAAAGGGTGGGGGCACAGAATGAAAGTTGAATGGCAAAAGTTAAAATAATTTTTATTTATTTTAAATAATTAAATAGAATTGTTAAATTGTCCTGCAAAGGAGTTGTCTTGCAGAGAGTTGGCCGTGCTGCAAGTTGGCTGTGGTGAGTTGTTCCATTCCCTTCCAGGTGTGCGCTTTGCAAGGGATGGTGTACATGATAATGGGGGGGGGGGGGACCTGAGTGCGGATTTCAAAAATTGTTATCTCAGGCGCGTTGGGAGAGTTTCAAGTTTGTCTAGTTCAGAGGTCTTCAAACTTGGCAACTTTACGACTTGTGGACTTCAACTCCCAGAATTCTCCAGCCAGCAAAGCTGGCTGGAGAATTCTGGGAGTTGAAGTCCACAAGTCGTAAAGTTGCCAAATTTGGTGATCCCTGGTCTAGTCTAGTGTAACCAAGGGAAGGACAAGGAGTGATATGATAGCAGTCTTCCAATGCCAGGTAGTCCTCGTCTTATGATCACTATTGAGCCCAACATTTATGTTGCTAAATGAGACATCTGTTAAGTGAATTTTTCCCCATTTTATGACCTCTCTTTCCACACTTGTTAAGTGAATCACGGCAGTTGTTAAGTTAGTAACAAGGTTGTTATTGGCTTCCCCATTGATTTTGCTTGTCAGAAGGTTACAGAAGATGACCCCAGGACACCGCAACGGTCATTAATATGAGTCAGTTGCCAAGCATCTGAGTTTTAATCAAATGACCATGGGTATGCTGCAATGGTCGTAAGTGTGAAAAATGATCATAAATCACTTTTTTCAGCGCCATTGTAACTTTGAACAGTCACTAAACAAACTGTTGTAAGTTGAGGATTACCTGTATTTGAGGAGCAGGCACAAAGAAGAGGGGGTCAACCTATTCTCCAAAGCATCTGTGTAGATGGAAACTTATCAAAAGAGAGATCCAACCTAGACCTAAGAAACTATTTCCTGACAGTGAGGACAATTAATCAGTGGAATGATTCGCCTCTAGAAGTTCTGGGTGCTCCATCATTGGAGGCTTTTAAGAAGACATTGGACAACCATTTGCCTGAAATGGTGCAGGGTCTCCTGCTTGAGGAGTGGGTTGGACTAGAAGACATCCAAGGTCTCTCCCAACTCTGTTATTCTGAAAGCAAAGTTAGGGTTAAGCCTACGTGTGGTCAATGAATATAGGAACTATGATCAAATTTGGGGGGAGTGGCTAGAGAAGATGGCGCATCTACCACTGTTCTCTATCCTCTCAATTTGCTTGCTGACCATCACCAGGTTAGAAGCAGAAAACAGCCCAATAGGTAGAGAAATGGGAATCTGGTTTCCTCCAAATATTTATTTATTTATTTATTTATTTATTTATTTATTTATTTATTTATTTATTTATTTATTTATTTATTTATTTATTTATTATTTATTTATTTATTTATTTATTTATTCATTCATTCATTCATTCATTCATTCATTCATTCATTCATTCATTCATTCATTCATTCATTCATTTATTCATTCATTCTTATAGGCCGCCCTACTCCCTAGGGACTCAGGGCGGCGTACAGCATATATAAAAAACAACCAAATACTATCAAAACATACAATAAGACAACAATAATAAAATGGTAGTTAAAAAGATAAAAAAATACTCTACACAAGCAACAGTCACAATCACACTGCCTGCAGGAAGAGCCATGTCTTAATGGCTTTCCAGAAGGCCAGCAAGGTGGGAATGATTTGGATCTCTGGGGGGAGTTGGTTCCAGAGAGCCGGAGCCCCCACAGAGAAGGCTCTCCCCCTAGGGCCCGCCAGCTGACATTGTTTCGTTGAGGGGACCTGGAGGAGACTGACTCTGTGGGACCTAACTGGTCGTAGGGATGCATGAGGTAGGATGCGGTCCCGAAGATAACCTGGTCCTAAGCCATGTAGGGCTTTAAAGATGATAATCAACACCTTGAATTGCATCCGGAGACCAATGGGCAGCCAATGCAGCTGGCGGAGTATAGGTGTTACGTGGGTGTATCTAGAAACACCCACCACAGCTCGCGCAGCCGCATTTTGCACCAATTGCAGTCTCCGAATACTTTTCAAGGGTAGTCCCATGTAGAGCGAATTACAGTAATCCAAGGGCATGAGTGACCGTGAGTAAAGCCTCCTTCTCCAAATAAGGTCACAACTGGTGCACCAGGCGAACCTGTGCAAAAGCACCCCTAGCCACAGCTGTAAGGTGTTGGTCTAATTTTAGCTGTGGATCTTGGAGCACCCCCAAGTTACGAACCTGGCTGGAGGGGGATAATTTATCTCCCCCAAAGACCAAGGAGGGACAATTGGTATAATCCTTAGGAGGCAATATCCAAAGCCACTCAGTCTTATCTGGGTTGAGCTTGAGCCTGTTCCTTCCCATCCAGATCCTAACATCATCCAGGCAACGATACATCACATCCACCACCTCCCTGAATTGCGACAGGGTGGAAATGTACAGCTGGGTGTCATCAGTGTACTGTCTCACCCCATGTCAACGGATTATCTCCCCCAGCGGTTTCATGTAAATGTTAAACAGGATGGGCAAGAGGACCGAACCCTGAGGGACCCCACATGTCAAGGGTCTAGGAGATGACCTCTGCCCTCCTGTCAACACTGACTGCGACCTATCGGCGAGGTAGGAGGAGAACCACCGCAAAACGGTGCTCCCACTCCCAGACCACCAAGTCGGTGCAGAAGGATACCATGGTCGATGGTATCGAAAGCCGCTAAGAGATCAAGTAGCACCAGGTTGGAGGAATGACCACCATCCCGGGCTCGCCAGAGATCAGAGATCATCAGGGCGACCAAGGCAGTTTCCGTGCTGTAGCCACGCCTGAAACCCGATTGAAAGGAATCCAGATAATCAGTTTCCTCCAATAGCCGGAGAAGCTGAAGAGCCACCACCTTCTCAACAACTTCACCCAGAAAAGGCAAGTTGGAGACCGGACGAAAGTTCTTCAAGTCCGCTGGGTCCAGGGAGGGCTTCTTAAGGAGGGGTCTCACCACCACAGCTTTTAAGGGCTGGGTATGGATCCCTCTCTAAAAGAAGCGTTGATCACTGCCTGGATCCAGCTACGTGAGACCTCCCTGCTGGCCGAAACCAGCCAGGAGGGACACGGGTCCAATAAACAGGTGGAAGAGCTCATCGCTCCCACGGCCTTGTCCACATCATCAGGAGTTACTGGCTCAAACTTGTCCCATAGAATTGAATTAAGACTCGCCCCTGTCAACTCAACTGGTTCTGTCCTGCCAGAGTCCAGATTTGACTGGATCTGAGCAACTTTATCTGTCAGAAACTGTGCAAATTCTTCAGCTCTGCCTTGCAAGTGTTCCTCGCCACTCCCTTTTGCAAGGAAGTGGCGTGTCACCCTAAACAAGGCAGCTGGCGAGAATCTGCGGATGCAATAAGAGCGGAAAAGTGTGAACGTTTTGCCACCCCTATCACCACTAAGACAGACTTAATAAAAGTTCTTAATAGTGTTCGGTCAGATTCGGCCTTACTGGCTCTCCAGTGTCGCTCTAGATGTCTCTTGTGGCTTTTCAACTCCCGGAGCTCCTCGGTAAACCAGGGAGCTTTCCGGGATCCACTGCCATAGAGAGGTCGCAAAGGTGCAATCCGATCTAAAGCCCCTGATGCCGCGTTGTTCCAAGCAGCCACCAGGGACTCAGTCAAATTGTGGACTAGGGTTTCAGGTATCTCCCCAAGTTCCCTCTGGAATCCTTCTGGCTCCATTAGGTGCCTGGGGCGGAACCACCTAATTGGTCCCGCCTCCCTGTGGGGGAGGAGTGGAGCTCTGAAATCCAACCTCAGTAGGAAATGATCTGACCACGACAGCGGGGAGATGACTATGTCCCGTAACTTCAGATCATCTCTCCACTGCCCCGAGAGAAATACTAGGTCAAGCATGTGACTTCCCTCATGAGTCGGACCCTGGATTACTTGAGACAGGTCCATGGTTGTCATGGTATCCATGAACTCCTGAGCCGCATCCGAGGTTTCGCCGGCCGAAGTCCCCCAGCACCATGAGCCTGGGGAACTCCACCGCCAGGCCTACTACCGCCTCGAGCAGCCCAGGCAGGGCCTTGGTAACGCAGCTGGGAGGCAGGTACGCTAACAAAAGGCCCACCTGAACCCTAAGTCCAACTTCAAAAGGAGAGTCTCACACCCGACTATCTCCGGGGCAGGGCTCCTACGAGGATGCAGATTCCGGCATGCTATAATAGTCACTCCTCTCCCCCCTTCCCTGGGGTCGTGGCTGATGCAGAACTGAGAACCCATCTGGGCATACCTCCGAGAGGGCAACTCCCCCCTCCTGGCCCAGTCAGGTCCCAGTTCAGGGGTGAGTTGTTCACTTACCCAGACCGGTGCGCTGCTCCGCGGCCCTTCATGCTTTGTGCGTGTGCGCGCTGTGCGCGCCCCCTCGCGTGATTTTGCTTCTGCGCATGCGTGGAAGCAAAATCGCGCCGAAATCTCTCAAGGGGACGTGCGCGCACATGAGATTTTGGCGTGATTTTACTTCCGCGCATGCGCAGAAGCAAAATCTCACCAAAATCTCTCTCTCGCGCGCGTCCCCTCGCGAGATTTCGGCGCGATTTTGCTTCCGTGCATGCGCAGAAGCAAAATCGCCCAAAAATTCACAAAAAAGACATGGCGACGCGCGCGACTGCCCGGTGGAGACGGTACCGGAGCAGTCTCACGCAAATTGGGTTCTCCGCGGGTCCCTGCCAGAGCTACGCACTGGACCGCACCGGTAGGAACCCACCCCTGTCCCAGTTATACATGCCAGGTCCACCCCCTCATCAGTGATTAAATCACGTACCAGAGGGGCTTTGTTGACAATTGACCTGGCATTCAACAGCATCAGCTTAAGCCCAGGGCCCTGAGAACCCTGGTCACCAGGTATTCAGGTTGAACAAGATGGAACCACATCGGAGGGGCCAGAACAAGGGATCGCTTGTAAACAGCGATGTCTTATTCCCCGAGAGTGGCCCGCCCCTCTGCTCCCGCTATACCTACCTCTCCCTACCATGACCAAAATATTCTGGCTCTCCACCCCCCCCCAGTGATCCCCTCCCCCACCCCGCTAGTCTCCCTCCCTCCCTGCAGGCCATACATACCATCCACACTGAGCCGGGAAACTGAGTCAGGCCCCCCTCTGCTTCTGTTTCCACACTCAGCAGAGTGGGTCAAAACCCCAGTTCCCGATTCACTCATTCTAACAAAATATTCTTAACCAATCTATGCATTCATACAATCATTAATCCCAACCACTCTCAACCAACCCTCCACACTTCAACAAACAAATATACCCACCCCCCCACCCCCGAGGTATTATTGGAATATTATGTATAATCCTTGGATTTTGGTATTACTGGATGGGTCTGAAAGGACTCGTGGTCCAAAATACTTGGAGGGAGCATTTATTCTATCAATTTTATATAGGCACCCATTTTGCCATCTTAACTCTGGATTGGGAACAGTAGTAAAAACCAACAAAACAAAAATGATGACTAACAACATAAACAATAATAACACAGTGACGCCTCCAGACAGTCAGCTGAGCCACCTTATCACCTCATGCCAAAGAAAACATCAACGATGGGCTTACCCAACCTACAGACTCCATATCTGGAGGAACATCTAGTCTTCAAGAACTTATGAAATAGAAGCAGAATTGGGGTTAAACAAATCTCACGGTGCATGTTGTTTAAAAAAGGGTGGGCACTTCAACAGAGAAGGCCCACTTCCTGGGTCCTGCCAAGTGACAATTCTTAATAGACAGGAACCAGAGTATGCTACCCTGCCAGATCTAGTGGGCCACACAGAAACAACTGAAGAAAGGTGGCCACCGATTGTAGCATGCAAGTATTTGCTTTTGCAGACCTTTTACTTTTAAGCTACACCCACAGTCCTAACCAGCATACCCAGAAATTATGGAAAGCTATAATTGGATGAACTCTTTGGGATCACAGATTTCCTGCAAAGGACCTTAATTCTTGTCAACTCATATAGCTTTATAAAACTTCCCTGCTTCTTCATTTGTAAGGCAATTAATCAAAGAGATTGACAACAATGAATTAAAGTTCTGCTAGTCCAGCTCAATTTTTCAAATAATCCTATGGTTGTGAATGCTTGAATATTATCACGCCACAACTTAAGCTGCATACAAAGGTTGTCTTAACCATAAGATCCATTTCAGATTAATATGTAAGGAAATAACAGGATCTACCCTATTTTTTAACAATAGATTGATTTGGAGGCATCCTTGCAGCTAGGATATGAAGGCTGCAACACTTAGCTTGGTATCTAAGCCTGGTATCTATTTTTCAAAGGCAAATTGTTTTTGACTAGAGAGGTTTCCTTTAGCTGTTCTCTTTCTTGAAGCTGTTTATTACATTTTTTTTAAAGTACCTTAAACCAGCGGTCATCACCAGACCACTCTAGCAGTGACTTCCATAAATTAATTAGGTATTAGTATATTTCTGTGATGGCGAACCTATGGCACGCATGCCACAGATAGCATGCAGAGCCATATCTGAGAGCAGGTGAGGTGTTGCCCTATGTCAGCTGCAGCATGCATGTGCGTGCTGGCCAGCTGATTTTCGGCCTTCTGGAGGGCAAGGGGAGGCCGTTTTCGCCCTCCCCAGACTTCAGGAAAGCCTCCTGAAGCCTGGGGAAAGCGAAAAGCGGCCCAACAGGCCTACCAGAAGTCCGGAAGCTTCAGTGAGGTCTGCGTGCGTGCGCGGGGGAGCAGCATAGGGGGGTTGCATGCGCGGGGGAGGGCATTGCATTATGGGTGTGGGTACGCGTGCCATTTTGGCACCCGAGCAAAAAAAGATTCACCATCACTGGTATATTTCTTTGTCTGAATTTATTGCCATATGATTTTCTGAATAGCAATAGCACTTAGACTTTAATCAAAATGAATTCATTTTATCGATATCATCATTATAAATACCTCTGTCATTTTACTCTTTTAATCATCTTTGCTGCTCAACAAAAAAAAAGGTACTGACACTTTAGTGGGGCATCTTTTAAATGCAATGCACCACTGATTAATGAAAAGTGTTAAGGTATATCCAGTTTGAATGTCAAATATATTCTTCATATAACATACAGGTAGTCCTCAACATACAACAATTCACTTAGTGACCGTTCGAAGTTACAACAGCACCGAAACATGGGAATGATGACCATTTTTCAGACTTATGACTGTTGCAGCATCCCCATGGTCACGTGATTTACATTCGGATGCTTGATAACTGATTCACATTTATGATGATTGCAGTGTCCCGGGGTCATTTGATCACCTTTTACAACCTTTTGAGAAGCAAAGTCAATGGGGAAACCAGATTGACTTAACAACCAGGTTACTAATTTAATAACTGCAGTGAATCACTTAACAAATGTGACAAGAAAAGTTGTAAAATGGGGCAAAACTCACTTAACAAATGTCTCACTTAGCAACATAAATTTTAGGCTCAATTGTGGTTGTAAGTTGAGGATTACCTGTATTGTCTGTCTAGTTGTTTCCCTCAACATCAGCCCTGGGAGATTTGCTGAGAGGAGAAAGAATGGCTACTTAAATGTCACCCAACGAGTGTTCAACCCTCGTTTTATTTCTTTTGCTACCTGCTCCAAAGTGAGTGACCACAAGATCTCAGTCTTTTGTTTGATTATTATATCACTCTTCAAGATACAGTGTTACCAGTGGTGGGTTGCTCTCGGTTTGGCCTGATTCGGCAAACCGGTAGCGGTGGTGGCAGGAGGCTCCGCCCATCCGCCTGGGATGCTTCTGCGCATGCGCGCGCACGAGCAAACTGGTAGCGACGGGATTTAGAACCCACTACTGAGTGTTACTCTTATATGTAGGAAATCATAATTGCCATTTTTGCCTGCTCAAACAGCTTAGACAGTGCCATTGAAATAACTTGTATTTATTTAGCTGTCTCACTTCTGTTCACTTATGAATAAGATGAATAAAGCTGGTTGCAAAGGTTTTTCAGTTAAAAAGCCTTCTGTAAATACTTCATTTCTCATAATTTTCATGCTAGGCAATTTGACATCAGTTTTAGAAATGCCCTGGGCAGGAAGCCATACTAATTTGTTCCTCAGCAAGGGCTTTTTGTTTATATTTTAAAATGCTAACATTATTTTAGAAAAACACTTTCTATTTGAGTGTCTGAGGTAGAAGTTAAGAATAACTAATTTCCTCATTGCTGTCTGGATTTGAAAACTTGCAAAGAGACTTCTTTTAAAAAGATAAATAGAATATTGGTTTCACACAATCTTTAAAGGAATTATTGAATGAACCTATAATAGTACATCTACCTTAATTTTTGATATGATTACTCAGATGTTCTATGCAGAACAATAGTTCAGATATAGTTTCTAGTAAAATTCACAATACAATAAAATATTGTATTTTATTGTTTCAGGATTAATACCATTATAGGGACAAAATCTCTGAGAAATTGGATTTTTTTTTAAAAAAAATCTACCATACAGTAGTTGATGGCAACACATTTAATCTTGCTTTTGAAAGGCTACTGTGTATTTATTAAAATATAAACTCTTCAAATATTTAGGGAGTTGAAAAGCTGGGTGGGTGACTTTGGGCCCTAGTCATTCTCTCTCAGCCCAACCTACCTCACAAGGCTGTTGTTGGAGAAATAGGAGAAGGAACGTATATTGGAAATACTCAACACCTTGAGTTATTTATAAAAATAATAGTGGAAGAAAAAAAAGAAATAAAAATAAGTAACAATGTTTCTCTCTTATGTTTTATTACGGCACATTAGTGTAGTCCGTGGCCCCAATGGAACTGTTAAGCTCTACTAGCTGTCTTTTAAGCTCCCTTCTTTTTTTCTTACAGTTTTATATAATATAGTATAAGAAAGTTGTATAGGATAAGGATCCAGAGAAACCCCTGGGAAGAAAGCATGTGAGCAGCATTGGACTCTTGAGTTTCTTTCATATCACCATTTAATCGCTGATTTTGGGGCCCTTTCTAAGCAGTGATTAAACACACACATATAGTGTATATAACTGAGACAATAAGCCTCCAAGCTTCCTGATAAAACATTCTCTGCTTTCAATTTCATCTAAAGAAACATTTTCATAGTTGTTGCTATTAATTATTTCTTTTTCAAATTAAATCTGGTCAGAATAGACTTTTTTGTAACATTTCCCCATTAATTGCAATTTTCCATAACCCAAATATTTTTGCGAATTTTCATCTCTAATCAGAGCCTGGGCACACCTCCTGTCTCCAAAGGGTTAGAATTGATTGATCCAGCTGATACGATTAGCTGGTGATGGATTATAACCAAAGATACAAATCTCAGCCATTTACTTGCCATTAAAATCTTTTAACAACAAGAATTCTGAAACTGGCAACTGGCATTTGGATTACAGAAGAGAATAAAAGCAAGCTTGCATCTTTGGCCTGGCTCCTGAATTTTGTCAGGTGAATAATGTCAGGAAGAGGTAGTGAGACTAGGCTCCTACTGTTCTGCCATATTTAACAATCTTCTGAAGAGCAGAAGATATGCTGTATATGTGGAAGCTCCTCTTTACTCCCACCAAGTAAAATAAGCATTGTTCATTAAAATTGTCCCTTACAGTTTCCTCAGTTAAACCTTAACATGGCAGTTAAAATAGTTAAGGGCTTTGTTTTGACTGTTCTCACATTAAATTAAATGTGATCTAACACATCTGTTGATCGAGGCTGTCCTTGTGTGGTTTCTTGGACAATTCTTAAAACAACTGCCTGTAAAATGAAATTGAAGCTTGCAAGTTAGAACTGCCCATAAAACTGTAGACATAATCCCTGTATTAGAAGAGGTGGATAACCTTTTAGTAAAGGGAGTGATGGAAAGCTAGCAATTTGCATCTTTTGGAGTTGGCATTGCCAAAAAAAAAAAAAAAAAAAGCTGAACCCTCTTTTCAGATTCAGTGGCCTTTGATCAGTAAGCTTTCTGGGCAACAGAGTATTCACATGCCTGGAATTTTTCCCAGTCCTGTAAATCCTCTTTTCTGGAGAAGCCTTGTGTATTGGACCCCATAATTCTTGCACAGTAGAATGTGTACCATGGGGTACAGATTGTGCTCTAGCGGCTAGGATTTCTTGTTTCCATTCTAAACCTAATTGCAGTGAGGGGGGGGAGGAAAGCTCTTTTTGGTGCATTGATGTACATAACTAATGTGGTTTGTTTGTCTTTTCAGCTGAGAGGCATGCAGGCTGCCCTTGCGTCACAGTTTCAGTGGATGATATCTATTTTGAGCACACAATTAGGTAACTGGCTCACTTCCTTGCCTTTTGCTGTTCAACTGGCTTTTAAAATAGATGTTTCCTGGTGCTTTCAGCAAATGAAGAAGTAGACGAAATCTGTATCACATTAATTAGCTTTTTATAGTCTGAATAATTTTGGCCAATTCTCAGTCATGGAGCCAATGAACAATATTAAAGGGGGGGGAATGTGCATGTGACCTATTAGTTAAGCAGGAGGGTGGGACAGCATTTCAACTGTGGTGGCGTGCGTTTTATGTTCTTAACTGAGAATACTGTGCAAATAATGATAGTCTTTGGCTTTTCTTAATATTGAAAGGCATTCATGTAGGCTTCTCCCAAGAGCAGGAGAACCACAGGGTTATTTCAACGCAGGGGGTCCATTTTGGAATAGTTTTTTAAGTTATTTCTCCAGAAAAATGCTTTCGGCCATTGAAAACATGCTGCCTTTGCTGTTGTGCACCAGACATCTAGAAAAGGATGATATTGGAACATAGGATACAGCTTTGGTATTTTGCTCATTAAGAAGCAGCTAAGAATCCAAGTATAGAATTCCAACACGTTTTGATGATTCCGAGAGCCAGCTGGAGAATTCTGGGAGTTGAAGTCCACAAGTCTTAAAGTTGCCAAGTTTGGGGAACCCCTGCTTTAAAGGAAGAGACACTGGACAATGGATGATAGTGTGTCATTCAGTAAATTTATCCAATGTGTGGGACCTTCATAGCCCCATTAACGTACTCAGAACTGTGGATGGAATTCTGTTATTCCTTGATGAAATATTACATCCCTTGGATCCTACTGAAACTGTTTTATGGAGAGTATCTTTTTATTGTGATATGTGACTTCTTTTTCACACTTTCAGTTTTTTCTCCTCCCACCACTTTTATGTCAGACAGATGCTTATAGATTCTCCTTGGTACTCATGTGGAAAGAATGAAGTCTGGTATGGACCTTAGTAGTAGACATTTGTACAGTAGAATAGGCTACTGGTCTCCTAACCTACTGCTGTCCTGGCATAGCTAAATGTCTCTACTCATTTTCTGCACCTTCTCGATGTTCCTTGAGTCTAGACTCCAAAAGAAACTAACTATTTGGGGGCACATAGGTGACTGTCAAACTATCACTATCATGGTCACTTAGTGACCATTTGAGTTTAGAATGGTCCTCCAGGTGGTACTTATGATCCAGTTCCGTTGTCCAGGGGCCTTTGGCGATCATGTGGCCACATGTTGGGCTCTTGGAACTAACCCACATTTATGGCTGTTTGCAGCATCTTACAATCATGTAACCATATTTTTCGAACGTTTCTCCAAAAACCAACATTTATTTCAGTTTTTGGCAAAACCAGCTCATAACAAACCACCACAAAAAATGCTCATAAAATTGGGTCAATCATGTGGATAACCAATTTTATGATCATCGTGACTTATGACTCTAATGAACCGGCTCTAATACAGTCTTAAATCAAGTATCTGTATTGAAAAATTAAGGGTTGTTTATTCACCTATTATTTTAGCTCCTAGAAATCACACAATTGCCAAATGAGGAGCTCGTTTTAGAGGTGGGTTTGACTTCCTTCTTGATGCTTTAAAATGGAAGTGGTTTCCTTTTTCTAGGGTACAACTAAAACATCAAAAAGATGACCCAGTTGGCCCACAATGGTTGTTCATTTTTATGCTCTAAAACTCTAGAGAAGAGTCAAGCTTCTTTGGGATGTTTTTTAATGATCAAATCATCCAAAGTACATTGCTCAGCTGAAGTGCAATTATGGAGTATTACATTTTCTACCTGTTTGTCATATCAGTGTATTCCCTGATGTCAGTTGATGGAAACATAACTCAGTTATCATGTCCTACAGCTTAGGCCTCTGAAAAGAATCTAGAAATAGTTTCTCTTCACTCTGAATTTGATGTATTTTATAGCAATATTTAAAAATGTGTGCA
The DNA here is from genome assembly GCA_023053685.1 of Diadophis punctatus similis. NCBI lineage: Eukaryota > Metazoa > Chordata > Lepidosauria > Squamata > Dipsadidae > Diadophis > Diadophis punctatus. The sequence goes on from JALIGW010000003.1 coordinate 58,098,964, forward strand.
TGTATCATAATTTTTCTGAGAAATAAGAAGGAACCCAGAAGGAAAGATAATGGCTGATTTTTTTGTGTGCATTTTCCAAGATGTAAGTTCTGCTTAAGTGAATTATAACTACACTAACATCCCACATTAACCATGCTTTTTTATACAAACTACGGTTGGCTTGGGTTGCATAGCAAATTAAGCCATAAGAAATAACAAATTTAGGTTTTACTCTGGGTAGAATCTGGATATGTGAGCTGCTGTTTGGCGACCATTTTGGACTAAGTTTCTTAGAAGCCCCAACTGGCACAGAAAGAAGTCACTTACTAGGAGAATTATAATCCAGATCAGTTCAGATTTGTTTAGTCTTTTTAAACCACACGTAACTTCATTGTTGATTGTGTCCTGCTTTTAAAGTATTTACGATTAAAGTAGAAGGTGTTCTGCAAAACCTGAAACAACCCTTAAAACAGTGATGGCTAATATCTAGATTAAAGTGCATTGTTCTATATCCCATTAATTCAATTTTCATTCTGTCCTTTGGTTCATATAATACATTGTTTTGAATTGTCCTTTTGGTTTCCTCAGTAGATCATTCTTTGTTTGCCTTTATTATCTAAAACATTTTGTATCTTCCATATATGCTCCATTTATGTTTCATCCTTTTAAAAGCTGTACAGGTAGTCCTCAACATACAATCACATTTGAGCCCAACATTCCCATTGCTAAGTGAATTGTGCCTCATTTTATGACCTTTTTGGCCATAATTGTTAAACAAATTAATTTTGTTGTTAAGTGAATCATGCAGTCATTAAGTGAATCTGGCTTCCCTCACTGACTTTGCTGGTTGGAAGCCATCTGGGAAGGTTACAAATGGTGATCCCATGATCCCATGACGTTGCAACCGTCATAAATACATGTCAGCTGCCAAGCATCCAAATTTTGATTGCATGACCATGGGGATGCTGCAACAGTTGTAAATGTGAAAATCGGTCATAAGTCCCTGTTTCAGTGCTGGTGTAACTTCAAATAGTCACTAAACAAATGGTTGTAAGTTGAGGACTGCATGTACTTAACCTTCTTGAGGTTGTAACTTGAGGACATGCTAAGATGGGTTTTATGTTCTTCGATGATTAGGGAACAAGAAGGAGCCTGCAGTCTTTACTTTCCAGTATTAATTGTTGTGATGAGTTTAGTGAATGTTATGAATTTATTCAGGATTTATTTATTTTTACTATTTATTGGCTAGATTTATGTCCCATCCTTTAATTTAGCTAAAGGTAGCATGCCCTTCTCCTGTTTCCCTCCATCCCATCACCATACAGGATGGTGGGTTATTCAAGCATGATTGACTCAAAGTTACCTGATGAATCTTTATGGCCTCATCGATTCCTGTCTAATATCTTAACTCATGTAACAAAATGTTTTGGAATGAAATATTAAAGCAAGTCCCAATATCATTTGAAGAATCCTTCTCACGAATGTGCTCATGTCTTCACCGTTTGATTCTACACTACTAGAATATATGTATCCATATATACACTACTAGAATATATGTACCCATATATTCATACCTCTTTTACTCTTATTCTTGCTTGTACTATTACATATGTATTCAATCATGTTTTACTGTTTATACTTTGCTTATAATCATATATGCTTGACAAATAAACAAATACAAATACAATACTAGGCCACTGGAAGTTGAGAGAAAGCCAGTACTGGTTAGGAAAGTTGAATGAAACCTGAACATCTGTGAGTCTAGGAAGATAACTGAGGGACTGCATGTTCCTTTTCATTTACTGAGTATCAGACATGACTAAGTGTATATTTAGCCACATGTGAAATCTTATCTCTATGTCCTAACCTGTGAACCCAAAAGCCCTGGAACTGTTGGCTTCCAAATTCTTCTGTTTGGGAGAAAGGAAACATAAAATATTTATCCACAAGTCTCCTGTCTGTCCAGAACAGTATCTTAATTCTTCTGTCCAGATGCCTGCAAGAATTACCTTAAGTGTGTGAGTTTTAGACAGCCATTGGAAGTGACAATCAATCAACAAAAGAACCAATCAGCTGCTTTGAATTTAAATATAGCTCCAAACGAACAACCAATCACACAACCAATTGACCAAACTGGCACACGAGACATTTATAAGCTAAGGAGAATAGGACAAGACAATTCTGTTGATGATGTTACCTAGTGTGATAACAAAACGTTCAGAAACTAAATTGAAACAAGCTTGGAGAGCAAACCACTGCCAAAATCTAAAACCCGAGCTACAAGTATTTTCTATTATTTCAAAGTCATTAGAAGTGTTTAGATTCATAGCCTCACCCACCCCCACAAATATAGCTTACCAGCATGTTTGTAAAATAGTACCTCCCACTCAGATCAACTACATATTAGAACTACAAGATGTTTTCTATCAATGGCATTTTAGAAAATTTTATCTTACCTTTTATCTCCCCCCCCCCTCTATTCCTAGCGTGGGGCAAGTTGTCAACATCAAAGCTAAAGTGAACCGAGCATTTAATACTAGCATGGAGGTATGTATGCTTCAACACTGTCTTGTGTGACTGTTTGCCTTGAATTTTGGAAGCTATGTTTCAGATACAGTTTGCATCTTTTGCCCAATAAGTGTCCAAAGTCTTCCCTACGTGCTTCTGAATTGTCCACTTAGAGTTGATTATACACAGGTTGCATCTTCAAGCCAGACATAGACAACTGACCATACTGTTCCATTTTTGCAACCCCAAGGTGCTCATCAATGTGATGGCATTAAGTTGCTGGTGTTTAGTGGCTTTTCTCTCTTCTGCAGATATGAGATATTGGCTACACTATGTCTACATTTTCTTATGGAAGTATATTTGAATTCCACTTGTTCCTAGGACACTGTTCTATTAGATGATCGACCCATACATTGGTTCAGGGTGAAATTCATTGCAGTCCAAAGGATGAGCTTTGTTTGTTTGCATGTCATTGACTGTATTTTATTTTATTTTATTTTATTTTATTAATTACTCTTCCCCCCCAATATAAGACAAAAAGATTGAGGCACTTGTTAGTCTATAAAAACACATGTAAAATCAATTTTATATGAAACAAAAAGTTAGCATTAACAACTTAGCACTACTGACAAACAGGAGAATGAAATTTGTACACCAGATTTGTACACCTTGGCACAGTTGCAAAAAAAAAAAATCACAAATAGGGGCGGAATAACTAAAATAATACAGTATAATCATCATGCTTCATCCTATTGCCAAAAACTTGAATTTAGAGGATTATGGAAATGTTTCTTGGGAAAGAGATACAACATTGGGAGAGAAGTTGTAGAAAAAGTTAACACTGCACTGTATCTGTTAGGTTCACGGGCATCTTTAGAGTCATAAAGCATTATACAAATGTTTATATTCCGTATCAAGCATCCTGACAGTGGGAAAAAAGTTTTGCCAGAAAGCAGATCAGATTTATCAATTTCTGCTTGGGGTGTAGCTTCAGTGTAGTTGAAGTACAATTTGTGTATTGCACATCCCATAGCCGTTGTTGAGATTCACACAACAGCATTGTATCTAATAAAAATGGTATATAACTCATCTAATTGGGCTTTTGGATTTGCTTCTGTAAGTCCTGCGATTTAACAACAACATTGCTAGGTTAGTGGAATACTCAAGAAACGGTAACATAATAAATACCAACATCCTGTTTGCTCAGGTGGGTTGGGAGAAGATGTGAGGGTCTTAAGAACAGTGTCCGCATTTTGGCAGGAAGTTGTTTCTATTTGTCTTTTTGAAGTTGAATAGGACGCCCAAACACACACAGAGATAAGGCTGAACACGTTGGCTCAACCTCCAGTGCCTTTTCTTACTCTCATTCAACAGAGAGATTTGATGGAGACTTAGTTAGTCCTTGAGTTATAACCACAAATAAGTAAGGTGGTGGTTAAGTGAGTCACACCCAATTCTAGGACTTTTTTTTTGCCATGGTTATTAAGTGAACCACTGCATTCATTAAGTAAATCATGTGATTGTTGAGTGAATCCAGATTCCCCCATTGATTTTGCTTGTTGGAAGCCAGCTGCGAAGGTTGTAAATGGCATTCACTTGACCCCCAGAACGCTGCAGCTGTCGTAAATTCAAGCCAGTTGTCAAACACCCAAATTTTAATCACATGACTGTGAGGAATGCCATGACAGATGTAAATGCGAGTAGCTGTTGTAAGTCACTTTTTCCAGTGCCCTTGTAACTTCAAACAGTCACTAAAGAATGGTTGTAAGTCAAAAACTGACTCTATTTGCTTTAGGGCAAATAGAGATTGCTGTGCAAACAAATTATGTTTGGATAATAGAAGCCCCTCCGCAGAATTTTTCTATGATAAGACTTGGAGATCATCTTATGGAATTCCCTGCCAGTGCAGGTATCCATTACTTAATAGTGGAAAAATCAGGAACCCTGGAATTGCCAGCATGTTTCTTCTTTCTTGTGCTCATGTCCTCTGTAAAAGTTCAGTGTCCTCCATGGTATACAGCCTTTGATTCGTGATGTTATCCTCTATATGGACTAGGACTTTGAGAATGTTCATCGAAAGTGTGTAAAACAGAAAAGCAACACTTTACTGAATGCCAAGCATTGTGCTATGCCATGTACAGAACTTGCATAACCCTCTCTTAATGTTAATTTTTCCTTTTAATTTTGATTGCTTTTTTTTGTCGTAATACACAAGTGTCTATGCAGGTTCAAAGGGGTCATTTCCACTCCTTTTATTTGCAATTTGGCTTCCTTTGTAGGCAAAAGGAACAGTTTGATCTAAGGGATGTCAGGTTTTGTTTTGTGTTGTTTTGTTTTGCTGCCTCAGGGAACAAACTTTTGTACGGTAATTCATTTGCTTAGAAAATGGTAGCAGATAGAACACAATTAGTGCACTGCCTATTGTCTTCTAAATATCCAAAGTATGAATTGCCCAAACTGGATTAAACACTGGAACAAAACACAAAGATAGTGAGCAGTGCAGTTCCTTCAGATGGTACAAAGTATTCCTTCGAGGAAGGGAACTATGAGCCAAGGTGGCGCAGTGGTTAAAATGCAGCACTGCAGGCTACTTCAGCTGACTGCTAGTTCAGCAGTTCAGCTGTTCAAATCTCACGGGCTCAAGGTTGACTCAGCCTTCCATCCTTCTGAGGTCGGTAAAATGAGGACCCAGATTGTTGGGGGCAATATGCTGAACTCTGTAAACCGCTTAGAGAGGGCTGTAAAGCACTATGAAATGGTATATAAGTTTAAGTGCTATTGCTATTTAAGTGCTATATGTTTTTAATTGATTAATTGGTGAAAGGTAATAGATACTGGGCTTTTTTTTTTTAAGAATCAGCCTTTCTCATAGAGGGTTTTCATCCTTTCTCCTGGCGATGGTTTTCAGGTTGGGGTGCAGGTCAACTGTGAGGATATCTGCAATGGTGAGCAATGGAGTGTGTGCAAGGCATACGCAACATTTGTTGCTCAAGGCAAACCAACTGCTAAGGTACGTGTAGAAACAAAGAAGTACTTAATTTCTCTCACAGCTCTCTCTCTCTCTTCTCTCTCTCCCTATCTCTCTCTCTCCCCTCTCTCCCTCCCTCCCTCTCTCTCCCTCTCTCTCTCTCCCCCTCCCTCCCTCTCTCTCTCCTTTGGAAGAAAGTACGGAGAACTTGATTGCACTGTAATCCTTAACATCTATTTACAAGAAATAACCTTCATTTTTATTCTTTCGGCCAAGATGTGAAATATTTGTTTTCATGTTATTTATTTACTCCATTCATACAACTGTCCACTTCTCTGGGTGGCTGTCAAGGTTTAAAACAATTAACAATATTGACAAAGGAAAATGGTAAAGTGATAAAATCTAATAACACAAAACATTGCACCAGAGACCACAACTCAATCAGACAGCAAAATCATCAGACTTTCTGGCTCTGTTCCTGAGTGAAGAACCAGGTCTTCGGGGCCTTCTTAAAACCCTGATTTATTTGCAACATCACTGCTGGGTAATGCAGGGGGGCATCAAGATATTTTAACTCCTATGTGGTTTGTAAGCTCGTCAAGTTAAAAATAAATAAATAAACATACCCTCGAATCAAGTTATGATTTGGAGGAGTTGAGTGGCATATAAATGCAAGTAATAAATAAATAAATAATAAATATAGTGACTCATGGGCCCAAACCTACAGTTCTCTTGGCTGTATACCAGAATGCTTTGCCATTGACTTGACCCAAGATGCCTTTTGATTTTCCAGCCTAGTATATCTTTCTGTGGTCTCCCATCCATTCATTAATTAGTACTAATCCTGCTGACTTTTTTGAGATCAGCTGAGGTGAGCTTGGTGCTTTGTTTGTTGATACATTTCTGAAAAGAGTTCTGCAATACTGAAATAGGATGCTATTGCTCATTTATTTTCAGAATGTGTAGGTTGTTGCAGAGTGACAAACATATTGGCAGTGTGGTTTGATTGATAGGGTGATACCAAATGAAAGTTGATTGCACAGTATTTGTAAATTATGCCAAGATTGCAGCTCCTTGCATCTTTATGAAGCAGAAAGTCTGGCTATGATGAAAATTGTTTGAAAATAAGTATGTATAAGGTTACAATGAAACTAAGAGTCCTCAGTTAGCTATACACTACACAGGAGAGAATTTCAAAAAGTTATTTGTATGTAGCTGTGTGTGTGTGAGTGTATGTGCGCGCATCAAACTGCTGTGGCCTAGAGATGGAGTTCTTGCCTCTCAATCAGGAGGTTGTGAGTTCTATCCTAGGTAGAGGCAGATGTAAGGGTCTCCTGCTTTGGCAGGGGGTTGGACTAGATGACCTGCAAGGTCCCTTCCAACTCTGTTAATCTGATCTGATCTGATCCCTTATGATTTATTATACCTTATGTGCGCCTACCTTATGATTCTTGACAAACGTATCTTTTATTTTATGTACACTGAGAGTATATGCACCAAGACAAATTCCTTGTGTGTCCAATCACACTTGGCCAATAAAAAAAATCTATTTTATCTCTTCTATGTGTATACATATATTGCTGTTGCTGCATTGCTTTTTTTTATTTTTCCCCATTTTTTAATAAGTAAAAACAAAGCAAAATTCCTCTCAGAACTAAACTAAACAGCATGAATTATTCTGCAGTCTGCATTGACTTGGAGAGTAATGACAAGTAGAGTTCCACTGGGGTCTGTCTTGGAGCCAGTATTGTTCAATATTTAAAAAATATATATCTGAATGATAGGATTGATAGGCAGCTTATGAAATTTGGTGGGGTGCTGGGCACTCTTTGAGTTTGGTTGTTTTCTTGCAGACATTTCATTACCCAAACTAGGTAACCTCATTAGTAGTAGCATCAGCAATTTAGTTACCTAGTTTGGCTAATGAAACGTCTGTAAGAAAACAACCAAGCTCAGAGAGCACCAACAACTGCTCATTTCAACCCTGAGCTACAAATATTCTCCTTTTATCGGTACTTATAACATTGGAAGGATTGGCCAATGCCCAGGATAAAAAAAATAAGATTGAAGTGTAATCTGGACAGGTTGGAAGACAGAGAGGATCAGTTTGCCCATTAAGATGTTATATTTAGGGAGAGAAAATGTAGAAGTCACATGTGAGAAGGGGGTCCATGGTTTGGAAACATTGCATCTGAGAAGGATTTAGGTGTGGTCATTGAAAGTTGAACAAGCACTGTGAAACAGCTACTAGAAGGGCTAACATAGTACTGGGTGAAGTAAAAAATCAAATGCATTAGAACAGGGGTGTCAAACTCGCATCATCACAGCGTCATCACATTATCACAACTTCCCCCCTTCACTAAACGATGTGGGCGTAGCCAGTGCGTGTTGCATCCGGCCCGCAGGCCGTGAGTTTGACACCCCTGCATTAGAGTATCAAAGAAATGTGAAGTTGTTATTCCTGTCTACTTGGTATTGGTGACACTACACCTGGAGTACAGCATAAGATTCTGGCCACCATGTTTCTAGAAAGAGATTTACAGGGTAAAGAAGGTTCTTGGATCTTGGGGGGAAAAACTAAGCTGAGATAAACCTGTTTCTTATTTCAAGGGAGGCCATCAGCAAACCCGAGTTATAGATTAGACCAGGAAGCTATATCTAATAAGTTAATATAACCAGGACCTTTTTATAATTCAAGCATCATCACTGTTATAAACTTGATTTGTGAATTTAAAACACACTGGCAGACCATGGGGAGACATACAAAGTAGACCTCTCAGGATTTAAGTAAGCCATATCTCTTCTACAGGGGCAGATTTTTCTGTCCACAAATTGCTTGGATGTGTTTCTGTCATCCCATCATTATTAATGTGTACTTTCATATGCAGCCAAATCAATAATTCTTTTTGAAGTTGCATTAAGTAATATATCTGGGCATACCAAAGCCAAACTACATATTTATGTTAGCAGCAAGTTTTAATATTGTGCTCAGGACAAGGCATATCCTTTTTGTAACAAGAAGCAATTGTACAGGAAGAGGATTTAATGTTTCCAGGTATTTACCCACTAAGAAACCCCTTCATCTCACAAAAGTGAATCTTGAAAATTATTTCCAATCTTCTACTCCATTCAAGAGAATAGAATATTTATTAGGAGTATGCATTGATCCATATTCAAAGATAGAAAGGTGGCTTATAGAATACAGAATTACAGAGTTGGAAGGGACCTTGGAGGTCTTCTAGTCCAACCCCCTGCCCAAGCAGAAGTCCTTATAGCATCCCAGACAAATGCCTGTCCAGTCTCTTCCTAAAAAGCTCCAGTGTTGGAGCACCTACAACTTCTGAAGGCAAACCATTCTGTTGATCAATTGTTCTCACAGTCAGGAAATTTCTTCTTATTTCTAGGTTGAATACCTCCATTTGGAACAATTGTGAATGCTCAGATAATACCTGTCAGTTGTAGGCTCATACACTAGGAGCTGTCTACATTTCTGGGCTCATACATTAGGAGCTGTCTGATCCCAGAAAACAATATAATTGATTTAACTGGGTACTGCTTACCAGTGTTAGGTACATTATCCATGCATGCTCCAAGTCACGTATTCCATTTTAAATCCAGATCACTGGCCAGTTCTAGAATTCCCTGAATCTTAACAGAAAAACAGGAATAACAGAATAACAGAGTTGGGAGGGACCTTGGAGTCTTCTAGTCCAACCCCCTTATTCAGCTTTTGCAGATGGGGAGAAATCAAACTACAGAACCCATCCAAGTGAACAACCAAAGAATGTGGGAAGTACATCAAGAGGCTGTGTGCTTAAGCTCTAAAGTTCTAAACTCAGCTAATCTGCAAGACAGTTATTAGACTACCTGGGTGTAAGGGCAGATTTGAGTTGCGATACTTTAGACAAGCAAATGGTCTAGAGCAGTGATGGCGAACCTTTTTTGGCTCGGGTGCCAAAAGGGTGTGCCCGCGCGTGATAGCGTGCGCGTGCGTGCCCACACCCATAATGCAATGCTCTCCCCCTGCGCATGAGCACAATCCCCGCACTGCCCCTCGCACATGTGCACAACCCCCCACACTGTTCCCCCCGCGCATGCACACAGGCCTCACTGAAGCCTTGGGACTTCTGGTAGGCCCGTTGGGCCATTTTTCGCCGTCCCCAGGGTTCAGGAGGCTTTCCTGAAGCCTGGAGAGAGCGAAAACGGCCGAAAAGAAACCCCAAAATCAGCTGACTAGTGCGCTGGAGCTGACATAGGGCAACGCCTCACGTGCCCTCAGATATGGTTCTGTGTGCCACAGATTCACCATCACTGGTCTAGAATGAGAGGCATGTTATGTATTCTCTTCCCTTTCTCTTAGATAAAGTTAAAGCCCCTGAATCCTCAAACAGAAGAGGAGAAAACTGAATACAGCATTGCTGCTGAACGTCGCCGTATGAGACTGGCGCACACGGACACAATAAAACACTTGCTTACTAAGAGACCTGTGCAGGATGGTAGAGTATCTTCTAACGTTCTTTCTAGGGCTTCAGCTGCATGGCATGGGTTACCTTGGTTTCATTTCATTTCACTTCATTTTACATTATCTCTATCGTTTTAAAGCACTTCATTGCTATGAATAAATCCCTATGCGGGGAGTCAGTCCGGTCAATATTTAAATTGGCAAGGTGTGCTCCGGTTCAGGCTCCCCATGAAGAGCACCCGGAGACTCCAACTGATCCAGAATGCAGCCGCGTGGGTGGTTTCGGGGGCTAATTGGCGCTCCCATATAACACCCCTCCTGCGCGAGCTGCACTGGCTTCCGGTGGTCTACCGGGTGCGCTTCAAGGTGCTTGTTACTACCTTTAAAGCGCTCCATGGCATTGGACCTAGGTATCTCCGAGACTGCCTGCTGCCACAAACTGCCTCCCATCGACCAGTGTGCTCCCACAGAGAGGGCCTCCTCGGGGTGCCATCAGCCAAGCAGTGTAGGCTGGTGACGCCCAGGGGGAGGGCCTTCTCTGTGGGAGCACCCACCCTCTGGAATCAGCTCCCCCCAGACTTAAGAACCATTCACGACCTGTCCACCTTCCGCCGTGCCCTCAAGACGTATTATTTTTATCAAGCCGGGCTGGCGTGAAAAAGCTTTTGGAGTTTTTAAAATTTTAAGATTTTACTAAATTTTATTTGTATTAAATTAGGGCCACATTGAATATTTTCTTTTAAATGTATTTTAATGTTTATATTGTGTTTTTTACTTGGCTGTTCACCGCCCTGAGTCCCCTGGAGAAGGGCGGTATATAAATTTAATTAAACTAAACTAAAACTTAAACTAAAATAGAACTCAACCATTCAAAATGCAGAAAGATGAGCTTGGGCCATTTGGGAAGCATGGCCTTCACTGATAATTAGGGGACACCCATAGATGCATGGGGAACTGCAGTGTTTATGTAAGTTCATTTCAGTATATTAACCTAGTCTTCCTAGTTTGTACTGGTGGTAATTATATTCAGCCAGTTTGGTGTAGTGGTCAAAGCATCTGCTAGAAACTGGGAGACCGAGAGTTCTAATCCTGCCTTGGCACAAAGCTAGCTGGGTGACTTTGGACCATTTGAGATATCTATCATCCATCCATCCATCCATCCATCCATCCATCCATCCATCCCTCCCTCTCTCCCTCCCTCCCTCCCCCTCTCCCTCCCTCCCTCCCCCTCCCTCCCTCTCCCCCTCTCCCCTCCCTCCCTCCCTCTCTCCCTCCCACCCCACCCCAGGAAGCAGGCAATGGCAAGCCACTTCTGAAAACCTTTGCAAGAAAACGGCAGGAATTAGTCCAAGCGTTTGTCAGGAGCCAATACTGACTCAAAGGCACTCATCCTTTGAAAATAGCATTACGGTTAGATGCCCTTGAAAAGTATCCAGAAGCTTTAATTGGTTCAAACTGTGGTGGTCTACATGGTTTTGTGGAAGCCTAAATTTGCACATGGGTCACCTCTCCTGCAGGAACCGGGTTGACTCATTTGCTTCTGAGTCCAGTTCAAAGTGATGGTTGTCACCTTCAAAGCTATGTGCTTGGGGCCAGGTTATTTGAAAGACCATCTTTCCCCAATCAGATCTACCTGCTTCACCAGAGCAGGAAGGCAGGGAATGCCACAAGTCCCCTCTCCTAAAGCGGTTTATCTGACAGGACCAAGAAGAAGGGCCTTCTCTATAGTGGCTCCTTCCCTTTGGAGCATCACCCCTGCAGAGATAAGATTGTCCCTCATTTTGACACACTTTTGCAAGGCCCTGGAGGCATAGCTCTGCCAACGGGCCTAGGAACCCCAGCGTGATATGAAACCTATCAAGTGGCTTCTTTGATTGCTGTCACCAGAATGGGTGGTGGGTTATTGTTTTTGTACTGGGATTTTAGAGTCACTGAGAGTGAGTTGGAGGGGAAATTTTCTTAAATAAATATTTGGTGTTTGAAACTTTGGGTTCATAAGAAAGGGCAGGTACTTCATTTGAAAACATGTATTTATTTATTTTTTACAAAATGCATGCTTGTAAGGCCAATGGATCTTCCTACCAGCTGTTTTTTAAATGATGATATGTACATGATGTACACTCAGTTTTCCTATAGTAGTAAATTACATGGAAACTATGATGGTATGTTGCATTGTAGAGATAATCTTTTGACCTTATTGCTTCTTGTTTATATAAAAAAACAGTATTTCTGGTGGCATCTCCTAGTAAACATGATAGTTAAGAATTCCATACAGCTCATCCATGTGGTTGTGATAGTGGAAAGTGCTACTAAAAAGATACCTCTGCCCTATAGTTATTGAATCCACAAAGGGTCACAGTTATAATAGACAGGATGTCCTTCTCTGGCCTGGAATCCATTCACCTATGTTGACAAGCTATTTCAGGAAAGTGAGCAATGATGCCACCAGCTCTGCTAGATACCTTGGATCAGCTGAGCTGCAGAACTGATCTTAATTGCCGGTAACATTAATTCATGAAGCCCCCAGCACAAGAAGTTATTGGTTCCATTAATTTCACCTGTTGCGCTGCAAGGGGTGGAATTAATGAAACGAGTATAATCATAAAGCACTATACAGCAATAAGAAGCAGAGATGATTTTAGCCCATCCACTGCCCAAAAGAGAAATTGATCAAACTGTTGACATGCAAGAGAGAGACTGCTTGGAATGCATACTATAGAAGAAGAAATTGTCATAGCTCCCTTTTATATTTTGGGTACTTTCTTGCTTCTTGCTTGCTTCATTTAGTTCGGAGATGTGCAGCTTGAAGCAACACGAAGCCTCAAAATTTGACAACAAGTTGAATCCAGATTGTAATTTAAACCTGAGAGTAGGAAGATACATTTACATATGGTCACATGCAAAAGTGTAGGTACCATTAGTCCAATTGTATGCGTCAATGAATCCTTAAGTGAATAGAAAGTACACAACCTCTAAGTTGGATGCTATAGATGCTCATGAATGAAGGCAAATATACTTTTCTCAGAATAATGCTGCTGTGAAGTTTCCAAAAGATGCCCTAATGAATTCATGAGCCACGAGCCAAGCTTCAAAAGAAATACAGTCATTTATTAGGAGCAATATTCCGGCAATACTCTGATGGAGTCAGAACTGACCTCACGTAATTTACGGGGCCCCATGACCCTGTCTCCCCCTCCTCCCTGGGCATGTCATAAATCACATTCTCCAATGAACCACGTTGGCAGGCTGTGAAACCCACACCCCTCCTGCTGACTCCGGTAACCTAGAACACAATCTGTAGAAAGGCATTTGTGGAATGTAGTTTCAGTTAGGGCAACCAAGAAGCTCCGTCAGTTCTCTTCCCCCCCCCCCCCTGCTTATGGCAACTTGAAAGCTTTGCAAGATGACAGTGCAGCATTATCACTGGGACCAGAGGTTTTTGTCTTCCGGGTTTTTGGACTCATGCTGGAGCTCATCTTCAGGGAACTTCTCTCTAGCCTAGCCTTCTCTCTAGGCTAGAGAGAAGTCCCCTGAAGATGGGCTCCAACAAGAATCCGAAACCTCGGAAGACAAAACCTCTGGTCCAGGTGACTGATCCAGATTGGATCCTGCAGCGTTAGATGCTGCTGACCGCTTGCTATGCATGACAACAGGTTGACAGCAGTTTCTGTCTTCCTCTCCGCCAGGTAGAGCCTTACACAAAATGGAGATGGAAGATGAAGGAAGAGACCTGGGCATTCCTTTAAGTGCCTACCTGGTAGTTTAACTCTGAAAAGGTTGCTCCTTTTCAGGAGCAACCTTTTCCTGTATATCCTGTGCAGATATACTTCTGATGTAACGTATCTTTTTCCCCCAAATAGATCTCGAGAATAGAGAATGCAAAGTGACCATACCTGCTGAAAAGACCAGAGTGGAAAGTGTGGAACTCATTTTACCTCCACATGCCAACCATCAGGGGAACACATTTGGTGGGCAGATCATGGCATGGATGGAAAACGTGGCCACAATAGCGGCAAGGTGGGTGCTTGCATCTTGTTGAGGGGAAAATGGAATGATGGTGGTTGCTTAAACATCTTAGTTCTGGCTTTATATGTAATTAGGACTGAGCTATGGTTAAATGGATGAATTTACTGCCTGCTTTTCTTCACTGGGGGATTCCCATTCCATCATACGCTGATAATAAAGATATTTTCATATGGCACACTTTCAAAATTGCTATACAGGAAGTATGGGACACATTGCCTTCTGGAACTTGTTATTTTTAACATTAGAAACCCAAATACATTACAGAGTTGGAAGGGACCTTATAGGTCATCTGCTCAAGCAGGAGACCCTACACCATTTCTGACCAATGGCAGTCCAATCTGTTCTTGAAAGTCTCAAGTGATGAAGCTCCCACAACTTCCGAAGTCAAGCTGTTCCATTGGTCGACCGCTCTCACTGTCAGAAAGTTCCTCCTTATTTCTAGGTTGAATCTCTCCTTGATCAGTTTCCATCCATTATTCCTTGTCTGGCCTTCAGGTGCTTTGGGAAATAGCTTGATTCCCCGCTCCTCTCTGTGGCAGCCCCTCGAGAATTGGAACACTGCTATCATGTCTCCCCTGGTCCTTCTCTTCACTAGACTAGCCATGCCCAGTTTCTGTAACCGTTCTTCATATGTTTTAGCCTCCAGTCCCCTAATCATCCTGGTTGCTCTCCTCTGCGCTTTTTCTAGAGTCTCAACATCTTTTTTATAGTGTGGTGACCAAAACTGGATGCAATACTTTAGGTGTGGTCTTACTAAGGCTTTATAGAGTGGTATTAGTACTTCACTTGGTACTAATATAGGTAGACTTCAACCTGAGACCATAATTGAGTCTGAAATTACAGTTGTAAGACATACCAGTTGTTAAGCAGGTCATCATGTTACCAGTCCTAATTTTATGACTTTTTTTTTGCTACAGTCATTAAGGGAATGCAGTGGTTGTAAAGTGAACACCACAGTTGTTAAGTGAATTCCCTGGTTGTTGAGCAAACACATTGTTCACAATGGGCGTTTCTTGCTAGAAACTGGAAGTAGACTCCAGTTTTCAGTAAGAAAAGGCATAAATCACAGTCACATAACTATAGGACTTTGCAAACAGCTGTAAATACAGGCTGGTTGTTGAGCCCCCCCCCCCCAAAATGTGATCACATGACCGCAATGTCAGAATTTTGAATCTGAGTCATAAGTACCTTTTTTTGATCCATGTAACCTGGGACAGTCATTAAATGACTGGTTGCTAAGTGAAGACTATCTGCAAAACTCAGCAGTGAACTAGGGATTGTCGTGGTCATTGTTTTCAAATTAATAAACCTTTTCATAGGAAAGTTAGAATAAGCCTATCTACATGCACTGTAGGTTTTTCTAATACAAGACAAAGAAGGGCAACTACAGTCATTAATATTGTCAGTAGAAGGAATATTGGGATTTTTTTTGGGAGTTAGAACAATATTGAGGTTATCTAATTACTGGTTTCCTCTGTGCTTTATGGAAATTGGGAGCAACCTATAGAAATTAAGCATTCCAGCCTTAAACATTCATAATTTTCCTTTTACTCTAGATACAAGCACTGCATATTGAAGTCCACTGAAGGTTGATAGCAATGTGGAAACATTTGATAAATGATCTGCATCAGTTTGCTAGGCTTGATGTCTCGCTGACTGCCAGGCTGAGTGAATGTGTAAGCAGAAATGAGAGAATTGGCGCAGGGTTTAAGAAGGCAGATGGACTATAATCTGGATGAGATTAGGCTGTTGTGATCACAGAGAGGTCCATGCGCCATCTGAGAAATCTGGGACAGATTTCAGGATTATGACACATAACTTTTATTGGGAAATATTCTGTGTCCACCACAGTCTGATTGTTGAGATAATAAATGATATCATTGGATTTTTGGACTGTGACTTAATATTGTAAAGATTTCCTAAGATCAATAGGTAGTATTAGAATAATTTTTCTCAATTTCTGGATTTGTCAGGAGGCATGAAAATGGGGGGAAAGTATTGGACCTAAATCAATTCTTGATTGGCCTGTTTATTATCATTACTTTATACATTCTTTATCTGGGTTTCCTGATTCTGTACATCTTCCATTCTTGCTTCAGTAGTAATAGTCCCCCCCTCCTAATTGGATAAAAACAAGAATTGGGAGGAAGTATATACTGTCTGTAATTTGTAAAAAAAAAAACACCCTATAGTTTTGAAGGAAATTTATTGTCCAATCATTGGAAAAAGGGTAGACAAGGCAAAACCAGCCTCTGTGCATGTTTGAAAAAATGGATGATACGGTCCTTTGTAAGGTTTGGAATTATAATTCCTTATTATACCATTCAAATAATCCACATTTAAAGTCACATTTGCAAGTATGTGTTACCTTGGGTTTACCTGCAGTTGATCTGGTGTAATTGTTCAGCATTTTCCACTGCACCTGATTTTCTTTTAACTATTATGGTAACAGTATTAATATGCTCTAATCCTAGTGTAACTTGAATTTATTTGAGTGGTTTTCACATCCCCTCTGTTTGTTTGGTGTTTAACTATGCAGCTGGAATTGCAGTTGTGCTCTCCTCTCCTCCTGCAATTTCTGTAAAGGTAATGAAGGCAAGAGGTTAATTTTCCAAGGATAATGGTGATGCACCTTTATGATTTGGCTAATAAATTTCCCTTAGTTGTTATCAGATCAAGGCAGAGATATTTTTAAGTGTGATCCTGCTATAGACACATTGGAATTTCATTGGGACAGCAGGAAACATCCCTTCTCAAGAGATGCTGATCATTCTACTTCCAAAGTTAAATTCTGTCCTTCTTGTGAAGGAAAACAGAAGCTACCTTAGCCCAGCTGCTATAGAAATTCACTCCCTTCCATACTGACTCATCTCTTAGCATGCATTCTTCTTCACTCCCTTTTTCCTGAAGCTTTGAAACTGCTAGTTTGTCTTTCTTTTTTTTATTAGTGACAAACTAGCTGTTTTCCTTTAGGTGGCGATGTGTCTCCATTAATTCTGGGAGTTTGGATGATCATTATGTGGAAAAGAAGGAAAAGGGAAATTCAATCTGTCCCTTGTTGCTTTCCCACATTCTCTCTCTCTCTCATTGCCGGGCCCTTTTCAACTGGCAGATAGCCTTTCTATTAACAGGCCAGTTGATAAATCCAGCTCAGCCATGGTTTGACAGTTGTAGTGTAACAGTAAACTTGGGTTATTTCATAACTTTCATCTGGTCTGTTGCTGATTGGCAAACAGTATTTGGATAGTTTGCTCAGCGGCACATGCATTACAGGTAAATGGATGGTGTTTTTAATGTCATCAAACCCGATTCTATTTTTCTATGTTCTTCCAGCCGATTGTGCAATGCCTATCCCACCCTGAAGACCATTGAAATGTTCCATTTCAGGGGACCATCCCAGGTTGGGGATCGCCTTCTGTTCAAGGCCATTGTTAACAATACATTTAAGTACAGGTATGTCTTCCTGCCATCATTCCAGAGCTAAGTGGACTTGGTGCAGAAGTCAGGAGAAATTTTATGGCGTTGTATACATTAAACCATTTCAAGATCTACTCTAATAAATGAAAATGCGTTGAAGAGGAAGATTGAAAGAGGATTGTAAGAAATGGGTCATTTATTCCCCTCACTTATTCTTATATTAGTACAAGTCAGAGGTTGGTTTCAGCAGGTTCTGACCAGTTCTGGAGAACTGGTAGCGGAAATTTGGAGTAGTTCGGAGAACCGGTAAATACCACCTCTGACTGGCCCCGCCCCCATCTGTTCTCTGCCTCCCGAGTCCCAGCTGATCGAGAGGAAATGGGGATTTTTCAGTAACCTTCCCCTAGAGTGGGGAGGGAATGGAGATTTTACAGTATCCTTCCCCTGGAGTGGGGTGGGAATGCAGATTTTACAGTATCCTTCCCCTGCTATGTCCACCAAGCCATGCCCACCAAGCCACGCCACGCCCATTAAGCCACACCCACAAAACCGGTAGTAAAATTTTTTGAATCCTACCACTGCTACAAGTCCAAACAATCCCAATATAGAACATTGTAGATTGCCAATGACTGGAAATCCACAAGCCATTATTTCATGAATGGATAACTTCTAAAATTTGCCGACATCATTAAAATAAATAGAAAGGAAGATCTAAGCACATTAAAGATACAATAACACATCGTGTCTTCTTTAGAAAATGTTTTGAAATTAATTCAAAGAAATGGTTAATCAAAAAGGGCTAGAATTCATTCCAACAGATCATAATATCATACACAATGTGATCTCAGTAGATTTTGTGCATTCATTTACTTATTTGAAAATGTTGTTCTTAATTACAGCATGGAGGTTGGGGTGTGTGTCGAGGCCTATCGACATGAAATGGAAGACGGCCGAAGACATATAAATAGTGCTTTCATGATTTTTGCGGTCTTGAATAAAGATAATCAGCCACGTACACTTCCAGTGCTGCAGCCAGAACCAGGGGTAAGAAAATGAAAATGGTGTCGCACGGCTTTGAAATTACACTGATGCATGCCCAGAATGGTGTTATGACTGAAGGATATTTGTAGTGCAAACACAATTTCCAGTTTGGGAACCACCTTAAAAACATGATTCAGCTGAAGAAAAATGAATGAGAATTGTGACTTCAAGTAGGAATGCACATTTGAAACCTCATACTCTCTACCCCAGGGGTATCAAACTCAAGGCCCGCGGGCTGGATCCGGCCCACAGGGTGCTTAGATCTGGCCTGTGGGCCCGCCCTGGAAACAGCGAAGAACTGGCCTACATTGCCTCTGCCAGTGAAAATGGAGCTCAGAGGCCACGTGCAGGCCTCCCGGGCTCTGTTTTCAGCTGCAACAGTCTCTTGCAGCCCTCTGCCAGTGAAAACGGAGCATGCCGGGCTCCGTTTTCACTGGCAGAGGGCTGCAGGAGACTGTTGTGGCTGGAAACGGAGCCTCAATGAGTGACATTGAGCTGGCCATGCCCCCGCCCCCCGAGGTCAAACACAACCCTGATGTGGCCCTCAATGAAATCGAATTTGACACCCCTGCTCTATCCCAAGTTTTGGGTGGAGCCACAGAATTCTCTTAAAATAAAAGTTTCCATTGAACTGTGACTTTTAATATGATTGCAAGGAAAACTATTCAATACAGGTACTCTTCAACTTATAACAGTTCATTTAGTGACTGTTCAAAGTTACAACGGCCCTGAAAAACCATTATTCACACTTACGACCCTTTTAGCATTCCCATGGTCAATTCGGATGCGTGACAACTGTCTCATATTTATGATGGTTTGCAGTATCCTGGGGTCATGGGATCACCATTTGCAACATTCTGACAAGTCAAGTCAATGGGGAAGTCAGGTTCACTTAACGACCGTGTTACTAACTTCACAACTGCAGTGATTCACTTAACAACTGGGGCAAGAAAGTTTGTAAAATGGGGCAAAACTCAACAAATGTCTCACTTAGCAACAGAAATGTTGGGCTCAATTGTGACCGTAAGTCTAGATCTACCTGTATATACGAAGGAATTAACTATATTTTATTATTTTTGGCCCGTTTATTTTGGTTCTGCTTGGTGAAATGTAGTGCTTGCCATGGCACTTGAAGACTAAGAGTAGCTCTAAGGAGATTCAAATATGGTACTGCTAAGCTAAAGTTTCAGTTGCATAGTAGACATAGAATCCTAGGTCTTCTTACATTTCTATCTTTAGATTTAAAACATGCTGTTGTTTCAGTATGTTAGTCCTAAATGTGGTGGCTGGTACTTTTGCTCACTCGGTGTGCAAATCCAGGCAGCTGAGTTAATTCAAGAACCCATACTAAATTAAGCTGTATCAGTATGCTACACAAGCACAGTCATTGGATTTCCTTTGTTTTTCCTTTGTTATTATTTTGCTTTGAACAAAAGTCAATATACGTATAGAGTTGATGCTGCAGGTGGGACATGGTGAGATGAATCTAACCTAAGGTGACCAGACGTCCCGATTTTGGCGGGACAGACCCGCTTTTTAATGATTTGTCCCGCGTCCCGCCCGTCCTCTAAAAAGTCCCGATTTTTTGAAAGACTAGGGCATTCTTTCAAAAAATCGGCCTGAAAGGGCGGCGTGTGAGATTGGGGGGAGGAGTTAAACTTTTGGCGGGCACGGCTTTGCAAGGGCTCTTCGCGGTCTACAAGCTGCCGGGTATGCACTGGAGGGCGGTGAAGAGGCGCCTGATGCAGCCCCGCCCTCTCGAAACGGCCGGCATCGCGGTGGGCGGGGCGGCCCGAGCGAAGGAATCGCATCCAAGATGGCCCTCGGGCCGGCGCTGGCTCAGCCGGCCGGGGCCGCCGCCGCAGCCTTCCCGCCGCCGGGGCAGCCGGGACTGGGGGCCCAGCCGCAGGGGCAGCAGCAGCAGCAGCAGCAGCAGCAGGCCTCTCAGCTCGGGCCGGCCGTGGGCGGCGTTGGCGGCGGGCGGGCGTCCCGCGTTGACTCCTCTGGCGGCGGTGACACACCGGCTCTTCCGCCAGCTTCCAGCCGCCACCGGAGGAGTCAACGCGGGACGCCCGCCCGCCGCCAACGCTGCCCACAGCCGGCCCGAGCTAAAAGGCCTGCTGCTGCTGCTGCTGCTGCCCCTGCGGCTGGGCCCAACCTGGCCATCCTCGAGTGCCTGCAGGACGTGCGCGAGGTCAGCGGGCGGCGCGGGACCCCCGGGTGGGCGGGGGGGAGGGAGGAGGAGAGCCAAGAGACGCTGGGGGCTGCTCCCCTTCCCAAGCCACTGCCGGCTCCTGAAGGGGAGGCGGGAGGCGAGGAAAGGCCTCCCGCCTCCCCCCCCACCTGGACGCTGACATTAGCCGTCTTTTGCCCTCTGTGCATGCGCAGCGTTCTGCGCATGCGCAGATGGCAAAACTCAAATTGCGGCGTCCAGGCGGCCCCGCCCCCCGTCGGTGTCCCGCTTAAAAAAAAAATCTGGTCACTTTAATCTAACCAAACCAATGAGGAAAATATAGCAATTCTGTTTGTATCTCACCACAATGTACCCCATGTAGAAGCAACCTTGATTAGCTACTAGAATTTTTTTTTGTATGGCTGTGCTTTTTCCCTTGGAGTCTTCTCTACTTGTCATCCTTCAAGAGTTGTCTTTCCCCAAGGCAAAGATGCTTCTAGTCTGCCTCCAGTAGGATGGCTGTATTTGCTGTGTTCACTTGGGAGCAGTGTTGCAAAAGGTATTTACAAAATTGGGAAGACCAATTGGGAAGAATTTACTCATAAAATACATAAACAGACTGAAAGGGACCAATAGAAGAGAATAATTGTAGCTTAGGGTTGAACTTTGGGGTGCTTGGTGCTCTCTGAGCTTGGTGGTTTTTTTGCAGACATTTCATTACCAAACAAGATAATATCATTAGTGCTTTGATGCTATTACCTAGTTTGGTAATGGAACGTCTGCAAAAAAAAGCCACCAAGCTCAGAGAGCACCAAGGACCTCACAGATTGAAAGGGAAATAGAGTGAAGCGTTTTAAAAGAGGGAACACTGAATACGAACCTTCTCCCTTTAAACGTTTGATTGCAGATCCCATCAATATTTACTGAATTGGGTTCTTAGTGAAACAGTGCCAATCACAGTGAGTGATTTATAAGAGCCATCCACAAAGCCTCTCTAGATTCTCCCACCTGACTACTGCTGTGGTTTTGAATAGACAAGAATATAGTGAGGCTTTAATTAAACAGAAGGGCCAAGTGAAGAGGGCATTCTGTGCATAGATCCAGCTTCCTTGCGAGATCCATAATGCTGGTAAAGGTGAAAGAGAAGAAAAGGAAGCAGAGACAACCAGCGGCAAGCTAGATGGACTCCATTACAGAGGCAAAAGGTTCACCATTGGGAGATCTGAAGAGGAAGTGTGCATAATGTAATCCGTTCGTTTTATTTCCCTTTAACAGGATGGAGAAAGACGGTTTAAAGAAGCTAGCGCAAGGCAAAAAATTAGACTAGACAGGTTGGTAAAACGTTTTCTTACTCTTTCGGCACTCTTTTCCTTCCCTACAGCTCCTACGCCTGTTAAGTGAAAGGGAGAGTGTAGAATTTTAATTACTGCACGTATAATTTTTTTTTCCTGTTGCACATTCGTAGGATAGAATTATGTGCATATTTAGGAGGATGAAATGGTTTATGTGTAACTAAATCTTCCTATCTATAGGCTTCATACTCAGACCTGCCAGTGAGTTAACCCCCACCCCCACCCACCAACCCCCCAGGGAAGTGGAGGCTGAGTGTTAGAGCTGTGCACACTTCGCAAATGATTTGGAAGAAGTGCTTGAGACCTAGTTCAAACACAAGACTTGGCTGCTCTTCATTAAAGGAAACAGGAAGTTCTGGTCCCCCCCCCCCCCCCCAGACTTCGGCTGAGCCTGACAAAAAGGGGTTGCTGCTTTAAGGGTCATCTGAATGGATTCTTTAAAACAAGGGCAAGTTTTGTTTTTTTACAGGCTCACCTATACTCCTGAAAAGAATTGGGGGCTGCTTTAGTGAGTAGCAGCCTGGCTTTGTGAGCATTCCACAGGAGACGAGAGATTTTTGTGTTTTTGCTTTTCTGCTTAGACTTCAGTTTAGTGGATGCATTAGCTGGAATTTCATTTGGATGCTTGCCTGCAATTAATGTTTGTTTGTTTGTTTGTTTGTTTATTTATTTTGTCAAGCATGTACAGTATAGTAGTTGTTTGTATAAACATAACATAAGTAAAAAATACCAATAAAAGAGGACAATAGGACAGTAGGATAGGGGCGGTAGGCACAGTGGTGTGCTTATGCACGCCCTTTACAGACCTTTTAGAAATGGCGAAAGGTCTACTGTAGACAGGTCAGTGGTTCAAATCTCACCAGCTCAAGGTTGACTCAGTCTTCCATCCTTCTGAGGTAGGTAAAATGAGGACCCAGATTGTTGAGGGCAATATAAATATACATTGCTTACTGGTGTAAACCGCTTCGAGAGTGCTTGCACTGTGAGGCGGTATATAAATCTCACAAATAAATAAATAAACCACAGAGTCAGGTAGTGCATTCCAGGCATTGATCACTCTGTTGCTGAAGTCATATTTTCTGCAGTCGAGTTTGGAGTGGTTTACATTAAGTTTGAATCTATTACCCTGTTTCCCCTAAAATAAGACATCCCCTGATAATAAGCCTAATCGGGCTTTTGAGTGCATGGCAATAAGGCCAAGCACTTATTTCAGGGTTCAAAAAAATATAAGACAGGGTCTTATTTTTGGGGAAACACGGTATGTACTCGTGTATTGTTGTGGTTGAAGCTGAAGTAGTCATTGACAGGAAGGACTTTTTGATATATGATTTTATGAACTACAATTTAGATCAGATCGGAGGCGACGTAGTTTGTCTGTTACTTCCAAAATAGTCCAGTTAGTTTTTGCTTTGGAATTAGTATTATTTCTTCTGTGCATGCAATGGGGCTCTGTCTTCTGCACTTACATTGGTATTCTTAGCATAGTGCTGTTTCCACTTGTTAGTGAGTTGGCTTCCATGCTGCAACTGTGGCTTCAGAGGTTTGAATGGTGAGCAGAAAAAGCAACTGTTCGATTTAGCATACCACTTCTCACCCAATAATCTGTTAAATTGAGGATTTACTATGGTTTTTCTTCCCTACTTCCTTGGAAGGGGCCGGTCTGTTGGCCATCTCAAAGCATGCTTTAGATTTTTGTGCTGTTGCAGCTTTTTTGTGAACACAGCTTGCGTGCTTGCCAGTATGTTTTTATAAGGAATTCCTTGTTTTCTTTAAACAGTCATGTAAACATATTTATATGTAAAACACCTGAGAAGCTATATTGAACACTGCGCCATGGTGATGCAGTGGTTACAATGCACTACTGCAGGCTACTTCTGCTGACTGCCAGCTGCCAGCAATTTGGCAGTTCGAATCTCACCAGCTCAAGGTTGACTCAGCCTTCCATCCTACCGAAGTGGGTAAAAACCCAGATTGTTGGGGGCAATAGGCTGACTCTGTAAACCACTTAAAGAGGGCTGTAAAAGCACTGTGAAGCGGTATATAAGTCTACGTGCTATTGCTAATATGTTCCAGTACAAAAAATTCCACTGAATCAGAATGGTCAGAAAAGTAGGAAGAGAATTGCAGGCAAAGATTTTAGTATATATGTGTATTGGATTTTTTCCAACCTATATTATTCTGATAGCAAAAGGCAGGAAACTAAAGAAGCCTGAAGAGCACAGATGATCAGCGTTTTCCTCCTCTTTGCTTATTATCTCTCTGTGTTTTAGATTTTTTTTCTGCTGCAACATAACTTATAAATCGGATTCCTCTTCCTAAACTCTTTATTTCTTCCTGCTTCCAGTTCTGCTTTACGGTTACCTCACAGCCCCCTCCCATTTGCCTTTTGTTAGGTCACAGAGCTCTCATTGTGTATTTATAGCCTTACTGTTTGTTATCTCTCATATATAATTTATCCGGGAACATGGATGGAGACCGCCTGCGTTATCCTAGAGGCCACTGTTTTTGAGGCATTAATACCTGATTAGCGCATCTTCATGGGATCAGTAAGAAAAGTCAGGCTAGGAAGAGCTGGAGAACATATACAGTACACAGAGAGAACATAAGAGGCACCACTATATTAAATAGGATGCTCTAACTTAAGGGTTCACAGCATTCTTCAGCTTGAGAATTCTCTCTCTTGACATCTCTCTGGCTTAATCATTTGTCTCTTGTCGCTCGTCAGCTTGTGAATTCCAGGTATATTCAGTCTATTGGGAAACTGCTACATGCTGAACCGTAAAAAATAATCTAAAGAATCCTTTATCTTAATTGTTTGCTTGAATATCCCGAGTGTCCAGATAAGGAAGGAGGCTGTTAATATTTCACTTAGACAGAAATATGCATTTGTTAGGAGGAGTCAGAGGTCGAGATAGGCAACATTTAAATGAAGGAAATCAGAGGATCTGCCTTCTTTGGGGGTTGCTAAGGATCTACAGATGGAATCATGAGATGATATCATGGGCAGTCTCATGAGATTTATTTATTGCTTATGGAGGTAAATTCTGCTTTCCTTCAGGAGTATAAATGGTCATACATAGCCTTTTCTCCTCACCTTTTCTTCCACAAGAAAAAAAAATCCATGTAATATGTTGGCGTGCGAAAGGGTGACTGGCCCAAAGTGGACTTCCATGATGGAAGCTGACCTAGAACTTGGGGTCTCCTAACTTCAATGTCTTCACTGTTACATCCAGAGGTGGGGTGCTGCTGGTTCGGGCCGCTTCGGGCGAACTGGTAGTTCCGACCATCGGCTGTACCCGCCCCAGCACTATCCCATCCTATATATCTCACTCTCTGGTTCGCCAATGCAGCCCAGCTGGTTTCTGCGCCTCACCTGCTCTACTCACCATGCTCACATTTTCGGTTCTGCACTAGGTGAACCAGTTGTTAAATTATGTGAAGCCCACCTCTGGTTACATCACAGTCTTGAGGGCACTGACCAACTCAATGGCTACTCCCCAAAACCCATTTCACCATACTCTAAAGCAGGGTTTCTCAACCATGGCAACTTTCATGTGTGTGAAGTTCATTTCCCAAAAGTGATTCCCCTGATAAAATAAATCACCATAGGAAGCCTTAAGGACTTAGATACTGCATATGGTCTTTATGAAGGCTCTCCTAGTCTTTGTCCTGTAGCCCAGGGGTCCCCAACCCCTGGACCATGAACTGGCACCGGGCCACGGCATGCCAGAAACCAGGCCATGTAAACAAGCAAAACCCCATCCACGGGATCCAGGCAGCATGCTAAACTATGCCCCATCTGGTCTGCAGAAAAGCCTCTCTCCACGGAACCAGTCCCTGGTGCCCAAAAGGTTGGGGGACCACTATGTGAGGGTGAGGACAATAGTGCTTTAAAGTTGAAAGCCCTTGGGAGAGACATAGAGTGTGTTTTGCTTTATGTGTGATAGTGTATTAGGGCCTGAACTGTGTCATCCATACCTGCAGTTGCTATGAGCCACACACACACACACACACACACACACACACACACACACACACACACACACACACACACACACACACACACAGGCATATGTTTAATAACTTTGAGGTCTTGTTATCATTAAATAATGCTTTCTCTATTGGAACAGAAAGTAATATATAATTATTTCTTAAGAACCAGTATCCCTGGAGAGATACATGCAACTTACACGCATACCTCAATCTCTTTCTTTGTTCAGGTTGCCTGTGAGCTTTGTCCTGTTTCTTCCCCTCTTCTTAAGATCTTTAGTTTTAAAAGTGTCTAGTTGTTGTGCTTGGCAAAGTTGAACTTGGTTATTTACCATTGCTCTTTTTGAAGGTGGTAGATACCTGTTATCTGCCAGATCTCTCCTTATCCATATTTCTTTATCTAAGACCCTGAGAATGAGAGATTGTAAAGGCTCGATAGTTGAGCAGTTCATAGGAGCCTATTGTGACTGTGCAACTTTGTGTTCCTGGAGTCCAAGGTTTTTGTTGGGCTATTGGACTGAGTCATATAGCAGGCAGCCTGTTTCCTTTTCCTTCTGATTCCCAAAATGGACTCTCATTAAGGTTTGCATGGAGTAAATGTTTTCTGGAAGTAACCCCAAATGAAGGCATTTATTTGTCTGAAAGGAAAATGGAACATTTCACCCAAATCTGTAAATGTTGGAGAGAGGAGGAGTCACCGTACATTGGCTGAGAATTTGGAGGAGGGCATTAGGAAGAAGATGGAGATTGTGAGGTGCAGTCAATGGCTAAAAGAAAGACAGGAGCTGCTGTCTGTGCAATTTAGCTTTTGCATTTCTCTTGCCATCCTCCACGCATAGAAAGTGTGAGTTTCCAGGTAAGAACCCACCTTTGGGGTAGAATAACTGTAGCGAAGATTGTAGAAAACCAGGATCCTCAAACGTTTGGTAGGACAAACCTACCTGCAGAAATGGTACTGAACAGGACTTCTAAGCATCTAGAAGTGGGACTGGTTACAGAGTAAGCATCCTTTTGTTTGCAGCCCAATACAGGTAGTCCTCGATTTACAACAGTTGGTTTAGTGACTGCTCAAAGTTACAACAGCACTGAAAAAAAAGTTACATGACCATTTTTCACATTTTTGTAGCATCCCCATGATCATGAGATCAACATTCAGATCCTCGGCAATTGGTTCTTATTTATGACTGTTGCTGTGTCCCAAGGTCATGTGATCATCTTTTGCAACCTTCTGACATGCAAAGTCATTGGGAAAGGGAGACTCACTTAACATCCATGTTACTAACTCAACAACTGCAGTGGCTCGCTTAACGAATGTGTCAAGAAAAGTCATAAAATGAGTCAAAACTCACTTAACAAATGTTTCACTTAACAACAGAAATTTTGGGTTGTAAGTCATATGTCGAGGACTACCTGTATAAAGGGACTTATTTATTTATTTTCTTTCTGCAAACAAAAAAGAAAACACAGCTTGATATGCTAAAGATCTCTTATCAGTTTGCCACTCCGCCTTCCCAAACGTACATGAGGTAGAAACTGGCGTAAATAGATCCATTTGCTGCATAGAAGCAGCCTGTGTATTCTTAACCGAGAATAAGAGTAACTAAATACTAGGGAAGTTTCTACAAAATAAGCATTCATATGTTTATGCTTGCAGAGCCTATATTTCCAGTTTTTCTTTCTCTCCATGAATATGTCTGTACTTATCTGTACTTATGCATTTCTCTATAAAATAATAGTTTGTGTACATGTATACAAAAGGGACAGCCATGAATTCTACAAATAGGTGCCTTGTTTTATTTAATTAGTAGTTATCATTTACTAATTCAACTTTTTCTCCTGGCCTCACATTTGTTTGGCACCTGGCCTCTCATGTATTTGCATATATCTATGAGCACAGTTGCTCAGAAGGTTGGAAAATCTCCAGGATTGCTTTCCCAACGGACAAAGTTGAGTGTCTTTAAACTGGTCTCAGCTTTCTTTGGAAACCAGCGTATAAACAGCAATATTGCTTCTTGGGCAGGATTCTACAGTGATGTATTTTCAGTGCCAAAATATGCAGTAGACTGGGGAGAGATGACAGGAGGTAAAATGCCTCGTGCAAGTGTGGGTCTTTTGCTAATTGATGAGAAAAGGCAATAGAATGCATGTCAATAGGTAGAGTAAGACCGAACCAGAGTGACTCTTGGATCTACCAAGGTCTCTGCCTATATTTAACTGCCTTGAAGAATCTACCAAAACTTTAGAGACCACATGCATTTCACCACAGTGAAGGAGTACATTTAATTAGACAACATGCTATTTCCCTTCAGCGTTGAAGCTCTGTGTTAGAGTTAAAAGCGAGTGACTTACAGATTACAGATTACAGAGTTGGAAGGACCTGGTAGGTCATTTAGTCCAACCCCCCCGCTCAAGCAGGAGTCCCTACACCATTTCGGACAAATGGCAGTCCAACCTCCCTTTGAAAGTCTCAAGTGTTGGAGCTCCCACAACCTCCGCAGGCAAGCGTTTCCACTGGTTGATCGCTCTCACCGTCAGAAAGTTTCTCATTTCCAGGTTGAATCTCTCCTTGATCAGTTTCCATCCATTATTCCTTGCCTGGCCTTCAGGTACTTTGGAAAAAATCTTGACCCCCCTCCTCTCTGTGGCAGCCCCTCAAATATTGGAACACTGCTATCATGTCTCCCCTGGTCCTTCTCTTCTCTAGACTAGCCATGCCCAGTTCCTGTAACCGCTCTTCGTATGTTATAGTTTCCAGTCCCCTAATCATCCTGGTTGCTCTCCTCTGCACTTTCTCTAGAGCTTCGATGTCTTTTTTGTAGTGTGGTGACCAAAACTGGATGCAGTACTCTAGGTGTAGTCTAACTAAGGCTTTATAGAGTGGTATTAGTACCTCCCTAGTCCTAGATTGTATCCCTCTGTTAATGCAATTTAGGATTGCATTGGCTTTTTTGGCTGCCGCTGCAGATTGCTGGCTCATATTTAGTTGGTTGTCCACCAAGACTACAAGATCTTTTTGTCATATGAGGTCTTAACGTGTCTCTGTGTGTGGATATGTGTGTGGATCGATATATTTGTGTTTGTGTTCCTTTGAGTTGGTCTTGACTCCTGTAGAATACCTAGACAAGTCCTTCAGTTTTCTTGGCAAGGTTTTCAAAAGTGGTTTGCAGTTGCCTATTTCCTAGGGCTGAGAGATAGTGACTGGCCCAAGGTCACCTTTGCTCCTAAGGCGAAACTAGAACTCATGGTCTCCCAGTTTCTAGCTTGGTTTCTTTAACCACTATACCAGTGTGGCTTGCTTAACTTGACTTATGTTCCCTAAAGTAAACATGTCGTTTCTTACATCTTCTTTTGGGGAACGTGATATTCAAAGCATGTTTGTTATTTTCCATGTGTGAGAGAAACTGTTTTTTAATACATTTTGTCATACTCATGTTAGATTAATGTGTTACATTTGCTTTCTACAGAAAATATGTTTTTTCCTGCAAATATAATGAAGTGCCTTTATCTGTGCCTTGGGACCAGAGTAACAAGGTAAGCTTCCATCCGCCTCTCTGACCTGCCAATTGATTCTGTTTACTTTGTTTTTAAAAGTTTTAGACTCGGGGATTCCCTTCCATTCCTTTCAAATATCACAGTGATTCCAAAGATATCTTCTTCTCCCTTTGTAGCCTCAACTTCAAATTCTTATGGGTATTTTGATGCTTAGCCTCTTTTGTATGCAGAAGCTGATGGGACTTAGAGCTGATGGGATGACATCTTCAAAACACTCTTTAATCAGCACGTTTTTGTTGGAGGTCTCAAGATAACTCTTGCACTATGGTGCTTGTTCCTTACAAAATGTTCAAATCCAGCAGTATGATCTCCGTACAACAGTTATCTGGCATAAAGGCCCTAGAATTGTTATTTATCAACCAAGATAGAGTGTCTTATCTGCTATCTCGGAAATGGCACTACAGTATCCAGAGTACAAACTGACTGGAGCATCTCTTCAGGCACAACTTTGTTCATATGTCTCAAAAACCAGTAGTAAAGAGTTTACTTATTTCCCGCTGGTTTATCGTTGTAGAGATTATTTTAGTTTTACACCCTGGTTTCAAAAACTTAGAACCCTGGCAAATTCCACTGACATTTTCTGGGATTTTTAGAACCCACCCACCTCCCGCTCCAGGCTGCAACCTTTCCAAATAATGCAGTCCTATCTTATTTCTAGAGCCCTTGACAGGTATACTGTATATATAATAAAGCCAGAAGAAGACTCAAAATTCATTGTATTTTTTTAAATATATACCCAATGCAGGTTTATCTGAGTTATAACAACGTTACTGCACTGAAGACATTGGTAGCTAAAGCCAACTGGGTACTTGCATCTGAAAGAGACAAGGTAAGTAACCCATCTTCGAGCAGCTCTGTTCAGCCCCAGTGGCACAATTCATGATCAAGTCCTCAGGTTCTCAGAGTCTCTCCAAGTAGCAATTCCCCTGCACAGAATATCATCATGGATCACTTTCCCCCAAATGGGTGTCTTCCAGGTGCCTTGAAATTACAACCAACTGAATTCTCCATTTTGATTGTATGGTTAGTCTTCGACTTACAATTCATTTAGTGACTGTTCAAAGTTACAATAGCACTGAAAAAAGTGGCTGATGATTTTTTTTCACCCTTACAACCAATGTAGCCTTGCCATGGTCATGTGATCAGAATTTAGACACTTGGCAACTGACTCATATTTATGACGGTTGCAATGCCCTGGGGTCATGTGATCACCTTTTGCGACCTTCTGACAAGCGAAATCAGTGGGGAAGTCAAATTCATTTAGCAACCATGTAATTAACTTCACAGCTGCAGTGATTTACTTAACAACTGGGGCAAGAAAGATTGTAAAATGAGGCAAAACTCACTTAACCAATGTCTTGCAACAGAAATTTTGGGCTCAATTGCGATTGCAAGTCGAAGACTGTATTTCTGAGGATTGGAGATATCAGGCTGAGGAAGAATTGTCCATCTTTAAGAAAAGGCAGTCTGATCCCTCTAGATCAGGAGTCCCCAACCTCTGGGCTGCGGCCCACTTCCGGACCTGTTTGGAATTGGGCCATGCAAGTGGCTGGTCGGTGTGCTTGCGCGCACGCACGCAGCTCAATTTGCGCAAGTGGTGAGCCAGCTCGTGCAGGTTGAGCTGCATGCATGTGCGCCGGTCAGCCACTCATGTGGCCCAATTCTGAATATGTCACGGATCGTACACTCCAGTTCCCTTCTCCCCCTCCAACCGGGCCGCCAAGCCACAAAGGTTGGGACCCACCGCTGCTCTAGATTGTTTGAACCATCATTTCCACCCACTCTTGCTATGGACTGTATTGGCTAGAACTGATCGGAATTAAACTCAAAACATCTATACAGCAGTGGGTTCCTTGTCTCCTTCCCATCCTAGTTGACAATTGCCCAGATGGCAACATCACTGTGGCAGAGCTGGGTTCCTACCAGTGCAGTCTGGAGCCCCGCTCCGGTAGTGGCCCGCCGATTGCGCAATTTTGGTGCGACGACTCCGGTGCTGTCTTTGCCGGTCTGTGCGCGCTGCCATCTTTTTTTCTAATTTTTGGTGATTTTTTCAGTTCTCTGAGCATGCGCAGAAGGAAAATTGTCCCTCTGCGCATGCGCAGAAGCAAAATCGCGCTAGGGGATGTGCATGCGCGATCATAGCGAGCATGCAAAACGTCGCGATGTGCACGCAGCGCACCGGTAGGAAACAGTAAGAGGAACCCGCCCCTACACTGTGGGAGATAATAACTTCTAAAAAATTTTGATTGCTAAATTGAGATAACTGGTATACTGTGATCTTTATTTAGCTGAAAGTAGTAGAGTGTTCACATTATTGATTTTCCTGGGTAACCTTATTCTAGTATTGTAGTTTTTCTGTGTATTGTTTTGGTATTTCAGGCTGATTTTTTCATTCTCATCTCCCACTATATAGACTAGTAATTGGCTTTGCTTTAATATCTCCCGATAATTAATCAGAACGTAGGATTATTTTCATCAGTAAAACCATCGTCTTTCCCTTTTATTGTTGGGGTTACCACTTCATGTAGCTAATGCCTAGGGATTGCTGAATGGCAGAAGAGGAGCTAGAAAATCTTTATATTTTTTTAGTTAAAGTGCTTTGGCCACTCCTTTGAGATTGTTCCCCATCTTAGTTGTATAACACTTCTCTGCCAAGTGGCAGATGGCTGGATCACACTTCAGCATGGCTATATGGAAAGGCCCCAAATGAACTTTCTTTTTCCAAAGAGATAAGAACATCTTTGTCTCTAAAAGGTCCGGAGTGGTGCTTGCATGTGTATGATGCATCAGGGTATTTATAGCCACTCCTCTTTCCATTATTAAAAATCAAATTCATGTTGAGTAGAAATGATGTCCTTAACAATAGAAAGCATGAATTTTTAATAAGGTGGAGAAAAACCAGGTACACATTTCTAGCAGTAGCTGCTGACATTTCTAACTGCATTCCACTTCAGGACTGGGTTCAGGCAAGATGCAAATCCCTGATTTAAATAGTGATAGAGAAAAAAGGACCAATGATGGTGGATGGAGGTGATATAATGGAAGTGCCCTGATAGCAACTGGTTGGACAATAGTGCTTTAAGGCTGACTGTTTAAAGTAGTTCTTTAAGGCTGTGATGTAGTGACGCAATGGTTATAATGCAGTATTGCAGGCTAATTCTGCCCATAGCCAGGAGTTCGATCCTGACCAGCTAAAGGTTTGACTTAGCGATCCATCCTTCTGAGATTGGTAAAATGAGGATCCAGATTGTTGGGGACAATATGCTGACACTGTAAACTGCTTAGAGAGTGCCATAAAGCACTATGAAGTGGTGTATAAATCTGTAAGTGCTACTGCTGTTGCTATTAAATAATCACCATGGCAATATATAGCTGTTGGGGATATTCTAATGCAGGGGTCCTCAAACTTGGCAACTTTAAGACTTGTGGACTTCAACTCCCAGAATTCTCCAGCCAGCATAGCTGGCTGGAGAATTCTGGGAGTTGAAGTCCACAAATCTTAAAGTTGCCAAGTTTGAAGACCTCTGTTCTAATGTTTCTCAAATGTTCTTCCTCTAATGAATCTCATACTTATGAGATGAATTTCTTAGAGGGGATATTATTTGAGAAGTAATGCTGGTCTTCATTGAATTTAGATGATGCTTTTGTTTTGTCACTTACCGGTATTTTATCCATTTCATGGATAATAAAACAATTGCATGTTTTCATACTCGCAATAAACTCTGGGGTAACATGTTGAATTTGATCATTGTAAGTTCAAGATGTACATTCTGGAGGAGGACAAGTTTCTCTCTGTCCGAATTGAGATGAGTATCTGCTATAATGTATTGCAAGCTTTCTGGTTGCTGTCCGATCTACGGAACAGACACGAGTGGGATAGACATTGTCTGTAAGTACATTGGAAAATCTTTTTCTTTCTTTCTTTCTTTCTTTCTTTCTTTCTTTCTTTCTTTCTTTCTTTCTTTCTTTCTTTCTTTCTTTCTTTCTTTCTTTCTTTCTTTCTTTCTTTCTTTCTTTCTTTCTTTCTTTTGTTATTGGAGATTGTGACTTCATTTTTTTTAATTTTGGAAATTTCTGCACAGATGCACAGCAATAACAATTAATAATAGCAGCAAAAATCTTGAGTTTCTCATAATCCCAGATATTACTTATTATCCTTCTGATCTGTCATATTACCTATTTCCTTAGCTTTTTATGACTATAACTTTGTTGTTTGTATCTCCTGATTTATGTTGATTGCTTTTATTTAGTATCCAATTATGATTTATGTTGATTGCTTATTTAATATCATATGACTATCACTGAATGCTGTATCTTATGATTTATGATGATTGTATTCTATGATTATGATCATGATTTATCCCTTGTTGCTTTTATGTACACTGAGAGCTTAGGCACCAGAGACAAATTCCTTGTGTGTGTCCAATCACACTTGGCCAATAAAGAATTCTACAGTAATTCTATTCGTTTTTTGCATTTTGGTAGAATCCTAACACAGGTCACATCTGATTGGCGGTATTCATACAACACACTAAATTAAGCCAGTTACAAAACTACTGGTTACATTTATACAACTTGTCAAGTTTGTTTAGCTGAAATATTGGTTTATTGTGAGTGGGCATGTTG
Organism: Diadophis punctatus similis; assembly: GCA_023053685.1. Taxonomy (NCBI): domain Eukaryota; kingdom Metazoa; phylum Chordata; class Lepidosauria; order Squamata; family Dipsadidae; genus Diadophis; species Diadophis punctatus. The sequence continues at coordinate 58,133,058 of JALIGW010000003.1, forward strand.
TGTGAACACAGACCCTTTAATTAATTTCTGATTTAAGGTTTTGTGCCAGCCTCAAAATGGGATAATTCAGGATGCAGATCTAAGTTGATGATTATTGTACCAGTAATTCTAAAACAGAGATGGGCAACTCCCTCCCCCGCCCCTTTTGGGTGAGACCTTTTAGTCATCAGAAGACAAGAATAAAAATTATTGCTTTCTCCCTGGTGATGGTTACAGCTTAATACACACCTATATATTTCAACCTTCAAAGGAATAAAAAGTAGAAATGTTGTAGCTGGAGTTAATACGTACATTTCATACGTCTGCATTCTTTTTGCAGGAGCTGTGAACTTGTCCAGCAAGTTGACAAAGATGACATGATTTATCATGTAATTAGTCATACTGTCAGTGAGGAAAACAAGCCTCTGGACTTTGTTGTCCTGGTATCACGAAGGAAACCTTGCAGCACGGGGTATGTCAGCTAGGCTAATCCTCAAAAGTCCAGTTTTTATGGCATTCTTATAAATGAATTTGAACTAAAGCTTTCAGAATTTACAATTGGGTATTGTCCCAAATTCATCTGGGGGCGTCAGATTGGGAAGGTTGGAGTTACCTTTGGCTTCAATATTGTATATATCAAAGTCTATTGATCAGCTCCAATCTGATTTGAATTTTAAACAATCAATGGAGAATCTGTTGGATTCATGGACACTGAGGTTTGAACGGTTCCGGCCGCTCATCTGCAAAATTCCATCCAAATTTGATTCTGCTCAGTTTAGTCTACATTGTCAAATATATTTTTTTTGAAAAGTTGATTCAATTCTGTGATTCAGTTGAATTGTCATGAATTCTCCAGATCAAAGTTTTGTGCCTGCATATCTATAGAGATTATGCTAGTTTTAAGTTGAAATTTTAACATCTGCTGGAAACCATTTCTTTTTTTTTTAAGTGAAAGGGTTCCAGAGTACATGATAAGTAGAATAAGGATACATTGAGTGTACCTTGCTTGCTCTGACCACATTTTCTTTTCTTTTTTCTTTTCCTTCCAGAGATCCCTATGTTTTAGCATTCAGATCAGTCACATTGCCAACACACCCTGCAACCTCAAAGTATACCCGAGGGGAGACTTTATGTTCTGGCTTCTGTTTTTGGCAGGAAACACCTGAACTTACCAAGGTAAGCATTTGCCTTAGAAGCAGACAACAATAGCATCGTGAAATTGTTCATACTTGCAAAAAAGTTCCCTTTCATACTCCTAGTTGGTCTGATTCTGGCTTTCTACAGCATCAAATTCACACCAACTACAGTTTCTGCTAGCCTCCAAACTGTTGTTTGGAAATCATAACTTTTTATTATTTATAGCATGGTTGTAACCAGCGGTGGGTTGCTCCCGGTTCGGCCTGGTTCTTAGAACTGGTAGTGGCGGGAGACTCCGCCCACCTGCCCGGGACGCTTCTGCGCATGCACAAAAGTGTCGCGCGTGCAAGCGTGCAAACCGGTAGTAACGTGTTTTAGAACCCACTACTGGTTGTAACGTATATAGATCCTGAAATGTTGGTGAGGAGTGGATGGAGGCTTTGAGCCAACAAATATCTGAACTCATGTCTCGGCTCTGGATCGCAACTTGTGTAAGGATTTCAGTTCAATTCCCTAGCATATTCTTCACAGAGTGAACTCCCTTAAATAATGAACTATTTTGGGATTTCCTTTCTACTCATGAATTTTACCTCTTTTTATTTTTATTCATCTGCTATACAGTATAAGATTGGCTGGATATTATCCTTCCGTATTTGTTTTAATAAGGAAAATATCTGTTCAGATTCCATAAAACTTTCTGAGCACTCTTAATGGGATGAATTCTTAATTTGGACACTGTTAGGATCTATTGTTCTTAAAAGTAATTTGCATGCTACTAGTTAATGTTTTTCTCTGTAAGCTATGTAGAAAATATATAATGTCGATAAATCAGCCTTCGTTTGTATGGGTATATGTCATTGCAAGTTATGGATGAGCAACATGCGGCTTTACAAATATGTTTAACCAACAGTAATGACTATTAGTAAGCTGTAGTGACACTATTAAGGGTTGGAGAAGCCAACAACAAATTATGATTGTTTTAAACATGCCATGATTTATTCATTGGTCTCATGTTGATATTGCATCCAGTCAAAAACATTTCAACCTCATTATGACATAGCAACCACTATGAAATCCTTAACTGCAAGAGTTCATTTATAAATTTAGGATATATAGCTAAAATAGATTAAAAGCTGTGTTTCACAAGGATGCTTACATGAGTTGTTTACTTGATCACTACCACATTGCCAATATAATGGCTCACCCTTGAGCTAAGCTATACATTTGCAATTTCCAGAGACAGCTAAGCATGTTCTTATGTTTAAGCCTGAAAATGAATCTTCTGGCATTCCATTTGGTGCTTATGTTGAAAGAGGAAATTAATAGAATTTATTTGGTCCCAGAATTTCCAAAGAATCGGCTGATAAATTTTGTTTGTTTCTAGATGTCATACTATCATCAGGCCACATCAGGTCTGCTGTCCTGTATCACAACGAATGTAGCTGGCCTGTCTTCAAGTTTCTATCGCACATTTCAAGACTGTGCGCAATTCCTCCAGAAGAACAAAGACAAAGAAGCCATTCAGAATCTTTAGCTGCACAATCCTTCCTCCGTCTTTTTTAAAAACTGCCCCATGATGAACTTTGTTGTAAATATTATCAGAAATTACTCCATCGGGTATGTGAAGAGCAGTGGAGAATTGAAAACAGACCTGTTCAGATGCATCAATTTATATAGCCAGTCTTAGGAGAAAACCCATTTTGGTGGCTTCTGAGCTGAATTAGAATTTTCTATCCAGGTCAAGTAAGCTTTAGTAATCAGGGTATAAATGAGCAAAATAGGAAGAGTCTTCCAGGATTTTGCAAGTCTTTACTTGCTTCCACATTGGCTTCTTTGAAGTCCTATATTTATGATGGTCAGAAAAATCTGATGAAGAATAGAACTTCAAACTTGATACTTTTTGGTGAGAGTCTTCTGTCACCATTTTTGCCTTGTTCAGGACACTAGGAATTAAAGCACAGATTGCAATTTTGTATTAAATTCAGCTTAAGCAAGCTGTAAACGTGAAATGTATTTTAAAGTGCCTTTTAATCAAAGGAATCAGATTCGAAAGAGTGAAAAGTCATAGGAAGAATTTTTTAACAGGAGAATCTATAACATAACATTAGGGATGGTGGTGGGTTATCATATAATGAAATATGTATGAAACTTCAAAGCACATTGTACAAACACAGCAAATTACCGAAATGTCACATGTAAACAAAAATTTTAAACATTCTTTGTGCACAGTTTCTCCTGAATGTTAGAAAATTCTGGTACGTTTTATATCAACGTTTGATTATTTTGTCACCAAGGAATTATTCCTGTATGAAAATGTCTCTCAGATTTATCTTTGGTATTTTGGAAGAAATTTTCTTCTTTGATGAGAGAATGCCTCATTATCTATTTCCCCTAAGGTTTTAAACAAATTTTGTGTAAAATTTTAATGGCTTCTACAGCTGTGGAAGGTTATTGAAATCAATGACAATAAAAGTTTTGTGAAAGGAAGAAGTATCTTATATCTCCGATTTTTGTTCTGGAAAATGTAGCAAGTATTCATATGTTCCCTTTCTTAGTATAAATCAGTGTTTTTCAATCTTGGGAACTTTAAGATGTGTGAACTTCAACTCTCAGAATTTCCCAGCCAATTTTAAGATGCATGGATTTCAACTCCAGAATTCTCTAGCCAGCAGTTCCCAGATTAAGAAACACGGGAATAAATACAGATTAATCAGAAAGGGACAATGGACCTTGACTTTCTAGCCTGTCAAATTCCAACAATCTCTCAAGAATGTAAGTTTCTCATCCCTGGATTATATTCATATACATATTCTTGGATTCTGGTCCCATTAACAGTGGTTTATCAATAAAGGTGCTAATAATTTTGATAAGGACATACCTATTACTACAGTGGAAGATCTATTGGGCTGGATCTATGATGTTCATATAACCTGTTGACTTAAGTCTAGTGTTAAACTAAGGTTACCATGTAGGTTGTTTTTACTTAGTATTAAGGCTCAACATCATGTGCAAATCCCACCACTATGTTTGCTAAATTACTGTTTGGTGTTATTTGTGAACAATAGGCAGAATGGATGATTAAAGAGTGAATTCTGGCTCCTTTGCCAACATTTATTTTGCTATGCTATGAATTCCATGTATCAAGTTTTTATCTTCAGAGTTTCAAAGAAACAGACTGACATTTTAAAGAATCAGTCTGAAAGCATAAATTGGTGGAGAAAAACTACTGAAGACTAGATTCAGGTTAAGTTGTAATAAGTATCAATCAAGATAAAAACCAAAGATTAGTGTCCTTATAAGTCAGGAAGCTAAATGGCTAAACCTACTCCTAATTTTCTTTCTTTATATAATTAATTCTAAGTCAGCCAACAACAGAGAAAGGGATCTAAGGCAGGGCTGTCAAACTCCCGGCCTGCAGGCCGGATGCATCACACACTGGCCACGCCTGTGCCCAGTTTAGTGAAGGGGGGGAAAGTCCCGATACGTCTAAGGTGACCAGACGTCCCGCTTTTGGCGGGACAGACATGCTTTTCAAGCGTGTGTCCCGCGTCCCACATTCTTTTCAATAAGTCCCGCTTTTTTGAAAAGAATGCCGAAACAGCGGGACGTCTGGTCACCTTAAAAGGGGAAGCAAAAGAGAGGTACCGGAAGCAAGTCGGGCGGAATTTCAGCGAGGCGGCTGCCTGCTGGGGGGAGGGGGAAGGGGGGCTGCTCCTCCTCTCCTTCCCCCGCCCCATCCCTAGCCCCGCCCTCGGAGGCGCCGCTGCTGTTGGGATGCTGCTGTTGGGAGGGGTGAGGGACGAGGAGCCGTCGCCGCTTTGAGCTCACGAGCGGCCCCTCCGGCGGCGCAAACAGCCCTTCCTCGTCCCCCTCCCCTTTCTTCCCCCCGTCGCCTTGCTGCCGCCGTTGCCCTGGGGCCGGGCGGGCGACCGGGAGACCGCGGCGCTTGGATGCCTGGAGCTCGCGACAGGTAAGCTGCCGGCTGCCTCCTTTCCCCGTCTCCCACCTCCCGTTCATCGCTTGCCAGCCCGGCCCCAGGGCAGCTCTCGAAGGGGAGGCGGGAGGCGAAGAAAGGCCTCCCGAAGGGGAGGCGGGTTCCCGAAGGGCTGCCGGCTCCCGAAGGGGAGGCGGGAGGCGAGGAAAGGCCTCCCGCCTCCCCCCCTGGATGCCGACATTTGCTGTTTTGCCCTCTGCGCATGCGCAGCGTTCTGCGCATGCGCAGAGGGCAAAACAAATGGCGGTGCCCAGGCGGGCCCGCCCCCCCCGTCCCGCTTTAAAAAAAAATCTGGTCACTTTAGATACGTCACATGATGCCACCATGACGACATGAGTTTGACACCCCAGATCTAAGGTGACTTTAAATTAAAGTGATTCAAAACATACTATAACAAATAAATGTATCCCATGTCCGTGTTTGTAAACTGCATGCACTGGCTAATTAGTGGGATATGGACAATAGTATGTTGTCTTGCAAGTAATTGTATAAGTTAGAGATTCTATCTTGCATAGAATAATATGAGCATGGTGGGAAAAAGAAGTGGGTTGCTTTGTGCTTTGTGCCTTACTGGATTAAACAAAGCCACAATGACCATGGCATATGGAAGACTGCAATTTCAAATATAAGAGGAATAAAGGCATGAGAAAAGGAAAGGGGGGAAAGTGGCTTAGTGTCTGAAAGTAAGTGAAAGGAAAATGAGTATAGATGTGAATGAAGCTAACCTAATCTTACAAAGTGAATACATGTCAAGAAATCAAGGTTTAATTTTAAAAGAAAGGATTTACCGTATTTTTTGGAGTATAAGATGCACCTTCTTACCCCCCAAAAGAGGGTGAAAACGTGGGTGCATCTTATACACCGAATGTAGCCCCACCCACCCACCCACCCCCACCCTTTGGCCTCTGTCTTCCAGCAATTTACCTGTTTGCAGCAAAGAGGGAACAGCCTGTAAAGCCAAGAAAGTCACTAGCATCTTTCCGAGGTACAGCTGATTTGCCACGTGGGAAAATGAAAGTGAAACTAACTGCAAAGAGGCAAATAGCTGGAAGAGACACGCAGATTTTTATTTTCTGCTGAACTGGATGGAAGGGGGTAAGTGAATAACTATAAATTCCGTAAAGCAATAAAAACTTGGCTCTTCCGGCAGGCGGGGTATGAGTGAAAGTTCTTTTTAAAATATTGATAGCATTTTAACATGTTTTTTTTTAAATCGCTTTTATTGATTATATGTTTTTATACCTGTTGTTAGCCGCCCAGAGTCCCCCGGGAGTTGGGCGGCATAGAAATTTTAATAAATAAATAAATAAATAAATAAATAAATAAATAAATAAATAAATAAATAAATAAATAAATAAAAAATGTCTGTAGAATGTTCAAATTATTAGACTTATTTTTTAAAGACTGCTTTATTATTGTTCTAGAGCCAGGGGTCTCCAACTTTGGTAACTTTAAGACTTGTGGACTTCAACTCCCAGAATTCAACAGCCAGCTTTGTTAGCTTTGCTGGCTGTGGGATTCTGGGAGTTGAAGTCCACAAGTCTTAAAGTTGCCAAGGTTGGAGATCCCTGTAAATCTAGACAACTTAACAAAATAAAGAAGCTTTTTAAAATAAATGCTTGCTCTGAAGAGGCCTAGTGCTATTGTATCTTCTTTTAAATAATAGAGAATAATGTATACTTCCAGAAATTTTAATTAATTTTAACAGCTCTATATAAGTATAGTCTGAAATGTAACAGTGTCCTGTTTAGTATTAGAGTTTAGTTACCTTGGAGTAGATCTATTTAAATAATCAGGAGGAGTTAGTGTGACCACATTTAAGAAAACTTTCTGGCATAATGTACATTTCTCCAATTTTTTGCTATTTCTATGGGTCAAGCACACATGCACAGAAATACACAGCAAACAGTGTATATCATATGTACTGTTTGCTGTTTGGCAAATTACTTGGAGGCAGAGGCCTTTTTTCCTTGTTTTCCTCCCCCAAAACTAAGGTGCGTCTTATACTTCGGTGCATCTTATACTCCAAAAAATACGGTAAATGTATGTAAGAAGTATGAAATTGTATCATCTAGGTGGCTGAGAGCATATATGAAAGTAGGAATCCACAAATTGGCGAAAGGTGTGTTTTGCTGCACAGAGAACATAATAGAAGAATTAAGGATGAATGTTGGAAAAATGCAACATTCTGAATTAACATGATCCAGGGAACATCATTCTGTTAGGTGGAATGAAGAGGAACCTGTTGAGAAGAAACAATTCGGTTATTTGAAGATTGAAGAATGTGAATGGTGACTATTTGAATTTCCATTTCTAAAACATTGCTTAAGCCTAGGTACATTCTTTTCATATATACACCTGAAGAAGGAATTAATCAAAAGGCATAACTGATTCCTTATCTATAGTGAAATAGTAAAAGAATCAGTGAAGGCTTAAGAGTACAGTAAGTTCTGAATGTGGGAGAAATTTTAACCGGATAGTTCCAGGAATCCAGGGTAGTTCTGTGGGAAAAAGTGAGTATGAAAGAAAAAAAGATGTGAAAGAAACTAAAATGGAAATAGAAGCAGTGTATGAAAAAGTACTGCAAGATAAATTAATCCTCCAAGATAATTAATGCAAAGGGGATGTAAAGAAAGAAGATATGGAAGCATTTTGAAATACAGTGAGAAGAATCATTGCAGACAGCCACAGGGAAGTGTGGAGTTACTCTAATGGAAAGTATGAAAAAATACGCTTGATGTGATGAAGGTGTTACAAAGAGGTGTTACGTTCATGTTTCTGTGTGCTTCAAAGCACCTCTTAGAGATAGTGTTTCACAACCCTACTCTGTGAGGCTGGGTTTGTGGGTGTGTAGAAAGGGGGGGGGATTGTCTTCCCTAAAACAATAGAATTTTGCAACAGTTTATTTTACATTTAATGTATGGAGTTATTTGATTAATGAACTGGGTAATTAATAAAATGGCTAAGTAACCTGGAGCATCCACAGAGTCATTGACAGTTGAGTGATAGACAAGAAAAGTTGTTACTGTTAGGGCTGCGTGCAAGGACAGACACTATTTTCTCTGCTTTTTTCACATCTTTGGAGATGTAAAGTAATATAATAATTTATTATAGATAATTTGGGCAGATAATTGGCTGGCTTTTATTACATTTAACTAAAATCTAGTAATTTAATTTAATAAAATCTAGCTCTGTCTCTCACATTATATTACTGTCTAAAAAAACATAAACCAACTCATAGTTTAAAAACTAGCCTTAAAATAACTTTATGCTCCAGATAGTTCAAGCCTGAAAAGCTGGTCAATGTGTCACCACATGCTAACAAATCAGAGGCCATCTTGTGAATACAAGTATTCCAAAGGACTAGTAGGACCATCCTTTAAGGCAGTGTTTCTCAAATAGTGGGGCGCGCCCCCCTGGGGGGGGTGCAGAGCCATGCCAGGCGGGTGCATGTGACTTCCAGGCAAGGGAGCCGGCTGCCGGCTGCACCCCGCGCCGAAGATGCCTCATGCTCTCGCAGCCGAGTGAGCCAGAGGGACCCCAGGAGGCTTAGCATGCAGCAGCCCAGGCGACGATCCTCACCCCATCCCTGCCAGGCGGGGCGATGCAGCTTGCAATTGGCCAGGGGGTGGGTGCTCACCCTCTGCCCCCTGCCCCTGTGCGGCGGCAGACAGAGGGAATTGTTCTCCAGCCGATGTTTCCTCCTGAGCCTTTCCGGGCTCACCCGGAGGCTCCAAACTCCACTCTTTGGCTTGGGGTATGTTATCTTCATGGGTGTGTGTAGGTGTGTACGTGTCCGGGGAGGACTAGTTGCTCACCCAGACGAGCGGGGGGCAGGGAGAAAAGGGCGTCCTCTCCGGCTCACCCGCCGTCCTCTCCTGTTTCTCTTGTTCCCAGCTGCTTTCCCCAATTGAGAAGTGGCGCCTGCCTGCCTGCCTGCTACTTTCCTTTCTAGTCTCTTCCCCCGCCAACCCTGGTTGTCTGGGCAGGGAGAAGATCCTGCCACCCAAGCTAGGCAGTGATCCTTCGGGAGAGGATGAGGATGAGTCGCACCCATCATCCCCAGCAACATGGCTGCAGATGATGGGCGTGGACGGTCCAGTGCGTATGGAGAAGCGGCGGCAGCGGGGGGAGCGACGGGGCATGTGTGTGTGGCAGCGGGATGCCCGTTCCCTTTCCTGGGGGAAAGCCCAAGGCTTACAGTCGTGGCAGAGAGTTGGGGTGGGCTAGTGAAACATTTACTTCTTCCTTGGGGGGGCGTAATAGAAAATAATTGAGAAGCACTGCTTTAAGGTGACACAGTGGTTAGAATGCAGCATTGCAGGCAAACTCTGCCCATAGTCAGGAGTTCGATCCTGAATGGTTCAGGGTTGACTCATCCTTCCATCCTTCTGAGGTCAGTAAAATTGGGAGCCCACTTTATTGGGGGCGATATACTGACATTGTAAACTGCTCAGAGAGTGCTGTAAAGCACTGTGGAGTGATATATACAAGCGCTATTGCTATGCTGCTTCTGGTCTTCCATTCTCTTAAACTTTCAAAGATGGAAGACCTATGAATTCCCCTTCAAAGCAGCACAAACAAGATGGTGTTTGTCTGTTTAGAGGAAGTGTATTATATATTTTTATTTATTTGTTTATATTTCACATTTGCGGATTGCCCATCCCCCTCAAAGAGGCTCATGCCACATATGACTGTAAAGATTAATAATAGCACTTATTCCTCTACTGAGAAACCTACCAACAATCAATACAATTGGGTGAAGCAGCTCAGGTTGGGTGAACTGCCGCCTTCTGTATCAATTCATATTTACATATATAAATACACAACCCAACTGTTTGCAGGATGGGTTTCTTGTGAATCTCCAAAGTTATCTTAAATAAAAGGCAAATTGGATAGGAGTGGGCTCTGAAAATCCAGTTCGTGTTTGAGAATGTCCAAGCTTTTGAAATGCTCCCAAATTCCTTTGCTTGCCATTAGCTCACTTGCTCTGATATTACAAGAGCTTGAAAACAAGAAACAGTCTCTGAGGCTTTAGTATCTGATCTTTATCTTCACCTTGTTAGTCAGTTGGATGACTCAGCCTTCATACAATTCGGTTCAATAATCTTGAAACCTCTGAATCGGCATGCACAAAATTATCTGCCCGTTTCCAAGATGCACTGTTAGTACTTTTTATAAAACCCAGAGGTTGGTTCCTACCGGTTCTAACTGGTTCTTTAGAACCGTTAGTAAAGCGGTGATGATGTCACAGAGCTGGTTCTGTCGGTGCCAGTCCGTGGGCGCCGCCATCTTGGATTTTGCTTCTGCGCATGCGCAGAAGCTATTTTTTGATTGCTGCGGGGGGGGAGCAGTAGTCTTATGGCTCTATAATAAGCTCATAGTTAAGTGATGTCTTGAAGTTGAGTTTTTAGGCTCTTCTCTTAACTATCAGATTACATCAGCCTGTGTAATTTTAAACAGATCTGGCTATTTCAAGAGTCAGCAAGGAAATGAATAACTTTCTAAACAAAAGACAGATGGGCTTTCCGTTCTGATGTTGATGGGGTGAACAAATGAACTCTCCTAAAATTCCTCATGGTCATAAGAACTCTTAATGGTAAGTTTAAACATTCACCAGCACTGCTTAGGTCCATTATGTCCTCTTTACATGTAGTGTTATCCTACTTACAAATGGAAACTAGCAGGATGCTCATGTAAAACTTATAGTCAGAAAATAAATTGCAGTGGGCCCTATCTAACAAAATAAAATTCAGTGTAGAAAAAAGTAAAGTCCTACATTTAGGTAAGAAAAACCAAAAGCATACATATAAACTGGGTGAAACCAGGCTTAATAGCAGTGACTGCGAGAGGGATCTTGGAGTCTTAGTAGACAACCAGCTAAATATGAGCCAGCAGTATGCAGCGGCAGCCAAAAAAGCCAATGCAATCCTAAATTGCATTAACAGAGGGATACAATCAATATCAAATGAAGTACTAATACCACTCTATAAAGCCTTAGTTAGACCACATCTAGAGTACTACACCCAGTTTTGGTCACCACACTATAAAAAAGATGTTGAGACTCTAGAAAAAGTGCAGAGAAGAGCAACTAGGATGATTAGGGGACTGGAGACTAAAACAAGAAGAACGGTTACAGGAACTGGGCATGGCTAGTCTAGAGAAGAGAAGGACCAGGGGAGACATGATAGCAGTGTTCCAATATTTGAGGGGCTGCCACAGAGAGGAGGGGGTCAAGCTATTTTCCAAAGCACCTGAAGGCCAGACAAGGAATAATGGATGGAAACTGATCAAGGAGAGATTCAACCTAGAAATAAGGAGGAACTTTCTGACAGTGAGAGCGGTCGACCAATGGAACAGCTTGCCTTCGGAAGTTGTGGGAGCTTGATCACTTGAGACTTTCAAGAAGAGATTGGACTGCCATTTGTCAGAAATGGTGTAGGGTCTTCTGCTTGAGTGGGGGGTTGGACTAGATGACCTATAAGGTCCCTTCCAACTCTATTAATCTGTTAATCTGACGTTGCACTATATTACCCAAATGGCAAAGCTGCTGTATTACCTTTCATCAGGTCTTCTGTGTAATTCTGCCAACCAGGTTTAAAGCAGTGGTATGGTCTTCTAATCTTTGGTAACTAAAATACAAATCTATACAATTTCCCATTTCTTGTGTTTTTTTCCTTTAAAAAATATCTTTATTGAAAGAATATCTTACAAAGATTTTTAAAATTGCACAAACATAAAAGACGAAGTAGGAAAAGAAAAGAAAGGGAAATGGAAAAAGTGAAGGAAAACAAAAAAGAGAGAAAAAGGCATTTAAAATAACAACTTCGATCTTCTTTGCAGCAGTTAGAAACACAAATCTTTTTAATACGTTTAAATCAGTAAATCCCCAAATCACCACTAGATTTTTATTCATCTTCAGCCAAAAATTCATAAAGGGTTTCCAATTTTTTTTCTATAAAAGTGGTTCTAATTCCCTACGTAATAAAAACAAATCAATTTAGCAATTTCTGCAAACTCAGCTATCTTCACAACCCATTCCTCCCCTACTGATGTTTCCATAGTTTTCCATCTTTGTGCCTATAATAGCCTCACTGCAGTTATATATAAAACTAATTGTTCATGAGATTTTTTTAGTTGACTGTCCATAAATCCTAATCAGAAAAGTTCTGATTTTATCTGAAATCCCTGTATTACCATATGTATATCAAACATTTTTTTTGCTTTTTCACAAGTCCATCATACATGATAAAATATCCCTTCGTGTTTTTCATATTTCCAATGATGATTAGATGTACTTTTATACACCTTAGACAATTTCTCTGATGTCATACACCAACAGTATACCATTTTAAAAAAGTTTTATCCAAATTGTAAGACAATGTGAATTTCAGGCCTCGCTGGCGCAGTGGTTAGAGTGAAGTACTGCAGGCTGACTGCCGGCTGGCTGCAATTTGGCAGTTCAAATCTCACCAGGCTAAAGGTTGACTCAGCCTTCTATCCTTCCGATGTGGGTAAAATGAGGACCCAGATTGTTGGGGCAATAGGCTGACACTGTAAACTGCTTAGAGAGGGTTGTAAAGCACTGTAAAGCGGTACATAAGTCTAAATGCTATTGCTATTGCTTTTGACTACATTCTATTCCATTGATCCATCTGAATATTATCACCAAAATTCTTGGGCCATTTTTAACATACATTCTTTTAATTTGCTCTTCCTCTTTTTTCAAATCTCAACAAAAGGTCATACATTTTAGCAACCACATGTTCATCTTTTGTATGTAATTCATTTTCAAATTCCATTGTATCATTTTTTATTCCTGGTAGTTTTTTTTAATCTATATTAAATCTTTTTTTAAAATTTGCATATGAGAACTATTGAAAACTAAACCCCCTCTGCAGTCAATTGTTGCTTGGTTTCAACTTAAGCTCACAATTCTCCTGTGCTAGGAAGTCTTTATATGTTAACCATTTATCTTTGCCTGGTGTTTCTTGTCTATAAAACACTTCTTGAGTTGAGGCCAACAAATGTATTTTCTGGCATAGCCCAGGTTTGTATCTATTCCATATTCCTAGTATTATATTCCTAATATAATGATTTTTAAAATCTACATTTACTTTATCATACCATAAGTAACATCTAAACCTCAGACCATGATCTTCTAAATCTAAAAGTCTCTTATTTCTTAACACCAGTCATTCCTTCATCCAAACCAAACTACAGATAGGAAAGTGCCATTTAAAATCAGGTAATTCAATCCTCCTGTTTCCTTTGCATGTTGGAGAAACTTATATTTAATCTTTGAGGGTTTTTTCTCCTGCCTTCTAAACCTGGATATGTCTTTTGCACTGTTCAAATGGTACATCCGTTCTCGAAACAGGTATTGTCTGAAATAAGAATAACATTCTAGCTAACAAAGAAGTTCTTCCCAACAGTGATATCTGTCATTTTTCTCACATTAATAAATCCTATTTAATTTCATTCCATATTTTATTTTGAAATAACTTACAAGTTATGGTAGTAATAGTAATACCCAAATATCTCCCTTTTTCCCCAATCCAAAATCTAGCTTTTATAGTTAATTCTTTTTGCTCTTCCATCTTTATCTTCTTTGTCAACATCTTTATTTTTTCCTCAATTTTAAATCCAGTCAATGCACCAAATTAAAAAAAAATGTCATTAATACATCTATTTATTATTTATTTATTTATATTTATTTTGTGAGATTTATATACCGCCTCACAGTGCAAGCACTCTCTAAGCGGTTTACACCAGTAAGCAATGTATTTTTATATTGCCCCCAACAATCTGGGTCCTCATTTTACCTACCTCGGAAGGATGGAAGGCTGAGTCAACCTTGAGCCGGTGAGATTTGAACCGCTGACCTGCGGATCAGTGTCAGCTAAAGTGGCCTGCAATACCTGCCTCTAACCGCTGCGCCACCTCGGCTCTTATCTTATCTGTCCCTTTTAGGTGGTTCCCCAAAATTAAAGTCAAATCATTAGCAAATGCCTTTAATTTATAAACTCCTTTTTTTTAAACTTTCACTCCAATAATTTTGTCATCTTGTCTTTTGGCGCTATTTGAAAAGTCAAGACCCAGAATGAATAACTATGCAAAAAGTGAGCTTTCCTGCCTCAATCCTTTTTGTATTTGACAAGGCTTGATCAATCCCCCTTCATATTTATTTGTACCACTTGTGAAGTATGTACCAATTGAATCCATGTAATAAAGTTGTCTCCAACGTCTGTATCTTCTAAAATCCGAAAAGTCCATTTTAAGTTGTCAAACATTCCCTGTGTTGTAAATTGGCAGTACATTAATTGGCTCCATTCTTTTCCCCAACATTTTTCATTTAGTTTCTCCATCCTCTTTTTGCACTTGACTCTGGTTGAGAGACTTTGAAGTTATAGTAAAAAAAAGAAAAAGAAAAGAAATAAAAATAAATCAACCATACCAAAATAAATCAAAATAAATTAACCGTACTTGTTAAAGTATGATTTCTCTGATGTACAGTTTTGTGACTGAATCATTAGCCCACTGAAGTCATCCCAAATATTCTGATTTCATCACTTGTTACTTAAAGTTAAAAAATAATATTTTCTTATTCGATTCCTGGAATATATATATATTAGTATAAAGCTTTTTTTATCAACTGCCTGGAAAAGGGAAAATGAGTAACACTGTTCGATTACCTGAAATGCAAATAAGCCCGTGCTATCTAATCAGATGCTCTTATCTTGTTGGAAACATTGAAGCTTGCTATTTAAAGAAGTACAATTGTTGTACTCACGTGCCAATTTTTTGAATTGAGACAAAATAGGTTCATAAAGGTCGTAATAGATTTGTTCAGGTTTGCTGTTGTTTCGAATAAACAGGAGATCTTCCACAGTAACCGGATCAGTCTTCCCTTGCCACAAAGTCAAACTGTATCTAGAAACAGAAGATATTTGGGCCTTGACAGAGATTTTCAGACTCTGATACCAAAGGCAGAATTTACATACTTGCTTCTCTCTCTCTCTCTCTCTCTCTCTCTCTCTCTCTCTCTCTCTCTCTCTCTCTCTCTCTCTCTCTCTCTCTCTCTCTCTCTCTCTCTCTCTCTCTCTCTCTCTCTCTCTCTCTCTATATATATATATATATATATATATATATATATATATATTAAGGTGACCAGACGTCCCGATTTTGGCGGGACAGACCCGCTTTTTCATCATTTGTCCCGCGTCCCGCCCGTCCTCTAAAAAGTCCCGATTTTTTGAAAGAATGCACGACTAGGGCATTCTTTCAAAAAATCGGCCTGAAAGGCAGCAGGCCTCTCAGCTCGGGCCGGCCGTGGGCGGTGTTGGTGGCGGGCGGGCGTCCCGCATTGTTGACTCCTCCGGCGGCGGCTGGAAGCTGGGGGGAGGGGGAAGGGAGGCTGCTCCTCCTCTCCTTCCCCTGCCCCATCCCTAGCCCCGCCCTCGGAGGTGCCGCTGCTGTTGGGAGGGGTGAGGGACGAGGAGCCGTCGCCGCTTTGAGTTTACGAGCGGCGCAAACAGCCCTTCCTCGTCCCCCTCCCCTTTCTTCCCCCCGTCGCCTCGCTGCCGCCGTTGCCCTGGGGCCGGGCGGGCAACCGGGAGACCGCGGCGCTTGGATGCTTGGAGCAGGTAAGCTGCCGGCTGCCTCCTTTCCCCGTCTCCCGCCTCCCGTTCGTTGCTTGCCAGCCCGGCCGAAGGGAAGGCAGGAGGCAAGGAAAGGCCTCCCAAAAGGGAGGCGGGCTCCCGAAGGGAGCCGGCAGCCCTTCGGGAGCCCGCCTCCCTTTCGGGAGGCCTTTCCTCGCCTCCCGCCTTCCCTTCAGTTGGGCTGGCAAGCAACGAACGGGAGGCGGGAGACGGGGAAAGGAGGCAGCCGGCAGCTTACCTGTCGCGAGCTGCAGGCATCCAAGCGCCCTCCCGCCTCCCCCCCTCTCCCCCCCACCTCACCTGGACGCCAACATTTGCTGTTTTGCAGAGGGCAAAACAAATGGTGGCGCCCAGGCGCCCCCCCCATCCCGCTTAAAAATAAAAAAATCTGGTCACTTTGATATATATATATATATATATATATATATATATATATATATATATATATATATATATATATATATATATATATATATATATATATATATATATATATATATATATATATATATATATATATATATATATATATATATATATATATATATATATCCACATCCCTCCTTCCCACTCTCTTTCTGTCATACACACACAGATACTTTGATTTAATCATGAATTGTTGAACAAACTATAGTCAGTCTTGCAGATGAGAAAGCAATAATGGTTTGGTCTGCCAATTCTGATTTATTCTTTATTCTTCTCCAAGTATCCGGAGAAACCAATTCTGAATGAACCCCTTTCAAACCAGATGTGACGGGATCACCAATTCCATAACTCTCACCCAGTCTGGTCACTTGGCCTAAGAATTCTTGGAACCATTCTTTCATTAGTCATAAAGCAGAGACGTGAGGGAGGGAGGCTGGTTTGAATACATCAAGATACAGCCATACTATCAAACTCTCACCTTTTGGATTGACTCAGAAGCCAGCTCAGATGAGTCCAGGCTGGTTTTACCATGACAGCTCTTACAGGGAAGGTGATTTGCTGAGACAGGTTTCCCACAAGGGAATGCATTTCTTCCACCATACTCTGCGTATAGGTCTTGTTTGGAAAGTGAGATAAATAGAGGGTTGTCCATCCTGGAGAAAGAGTGCAGTTTGGAAACTTCTCCTGAATGAGAGTCAGGAATCTAAGAAGCAATAAGTAACAACCATGTAGTCACAGTTCCATACCCATTAAAAGAAGAAAGCCATTATACATCTTTTCCATACTGGACTGGGTATGATTTTATGTACCGTTATTTTTTGGAGTATAAGACGCACCGGAGTATAAGACACACCTTAGTTTTTGGGGAGGAAAATAGGGGAAAAAATCTACCTACCAAGTATTCATCTGGCTAGCGTCCTTAGTCTGATCAGTTTCAGCACATTATTTTATCCCCTGGTTAGGGCTGAAAAAAACCTTTTTCAGAGGGAATAGCAATGAAAATAAGCCTGGAAAGACTTAGGGCTGGAAAAAACCTTCTTCGAAGGGAGTAGGAATGAAAAAATCCTGCAAACCAGGAAGATCGTTAGCAGAGCGTTAGGGCTGAAAAAACCTTTTTCGGAGGGAGTAGCAATGAAAACAAGCCTGCAAGCCAGGAAGAGCCGGGAAGATTGTTAACACCTCGTTAGGGCTGGGAAAAAAAGCTTTGAAAAAGCTACATTCGGAGTATAAGATGCACCCAAATTTTCAGCCTCTTTTAGGGGGGGAAGGTGCGTCTTATACTCCGAAAAATACGGTATGTCCGTTGGACAATTTGATTTAGAAATAACATTTGATATCAGAGACTCAGTCTGGTTCCAAATGAGTTTCTATTGGCAAGGTGTGGACTTGAATTGACATCTTCCTAGCCAAAATCTAGAAAGCACTTTAGAAAGTTTATCAATATGCAGGGACACCTTACTCGCATGATAAATCCACAATTTCATTTGGGGAAGACAGACTTGGCATGTGCTTTGTGGGAATCTCATGTGACTTTCTGACCATGGCAGCCAAAGTGTCTGGTACATGCTGGCACATGTAAACTTCTAATCAAATCTGTTAATCTGTTAATCTGCTATCTCAGATCTTTAGTAAAACTTCATTCTAGATTAGGTTTGTTATCTTGTTACTCACTAGATATAAACACAGTAATCTGCTTCTTATCTTAGCTAAGGGCTACGACAATAAAAGTTAACTTCTCTTATAAAAGAATATTTTCCTTAATATATAGCATCAGGAAAGGAGGTGTCATAGGTCAGGGATGAGAAATCATAGATTCA
This sequence comes from Diadophis punctatus similis, assembly GCA_023053685.1. NCBI lineage: Eukaryota > Metazoa > Chordata > Lepidosauria > Squamata > Dipsadidae > Diadophis > Diadophis punctatus. The sequence goes on from JALIGW010000003.1 coordinate 58,151,072, forward strand.
GTCCTGTTTTATCATCATAGATTACTGCCATTCAAACCTACATTAGCCAACTTTTTTAAAAACATGCTATCAAATATTTGGGTTATGCCTCTTAACTCCAGCTAAAGATTCTAAAGGCACCAGAGTGGGAAAAAGGCTACTATAGACAGAATTGAGGTCAATGAACCAATAGTTTGTCTTGGCTTAAAGTGGCTTTCTATGGTCCTTGGAAATAAGTAGTGTAATATATACTTTTATATAAATATAAGAGAAGTTCGTTTTACTCACTGGCTTGCATTAACTGCAATATCAATAGGAACATTTGGGCCTTTCATAATATCTGCATTTAGCCAAACAGGTCGGTTGATATTCAACTCAGAAGATGTTTTTAGTAAGATATCCAGAGATGGGCCCACTGTCTTGATGTTTTTGAAATCCAGCTTGATCACTATTGGCAAGAACAAGAAATTCTTGAGAAAGCTTTATTTCTCTTCCCCATTCATTACAATAGATGTCTCTTTTTTAATTGCAGTGTTATACCTTTATCAGATAACCTGAGCACTGTCGTCAGCCAATCCTGAAGTGTATTGTCACTGTAGATGACAGGGGGGTGGGCCATAATCGGTTTATCTGTCTCATTGGGCGTATTGTATCCTTCAAGGGTGACATCAGATTCTAGCGCCATGACATCAGCTGTCCTCAGAGAGAAGAAGAAAGAGAGAACATTGAAAAACGAAAGGAGGCTTTTCATCGAAATTCCATAGGCACGGTGGAGCAACTTATATGCATAAAAATTATCAAGGACATATTTCTAATTTGAGGAGCTGGGAAAGGATGGGAACAAGGATTAATGTAGTGCTGTGCAGAAAATCATCTGTATTTTTTGTTAACATGCAGCTCAGAACTTTTATAGGATTCCCTGAAAGAGTATTTGCTTTGAAAAATTTTTTTCAAGGGAGGAGAACAAATTCAGTGAAATTCTCATAAATAATGTCTGCTAATTTAATACTTACTTAAGTCACAATTTTGTCCAATAAGTCATCACATTCTAGCATCATCTCTCCAACAATCTGTAACCTTCCTGGCTTCCATACTTCAATTGAAATCCAAGGGATATCACAATAACAACACTTTTCCAATAGTTTTTTTTCATATTGGAAATGTGGGCTAATTCTCAGCCACTTCCAACAATAAATAAGCTCAGAAACATTACCAAGAGAAATTCAAAGGATATTCTCAAACGAGAGAGGGAGAGAGGGAGGGAGGGAGAGAGGGAGGGAGAGAGAGAGAGAGAGAGAGAAAGAGAGAGAGAGAGAGAGAGAGAACTTTTTTTGTGAGCGGTTTTTGAGAAATTGCAAGCAGATTTTAGCATATCAAATCTCATGTTCAGTTATTAGCATTACCACACAGGGCTGGAAAAACTATTGAGAACATCTATCCATTAATGAGTTAGATAAGTCAATGACCAATTCAATGTAAGGTAACTTCTTACGTGTCCATAGATACTGTATAAAGTCTGTGCTTCTCTTTCAACTTTTATTTTTGGCTATTTTTAAAATTAAAAAGTTCAGCATACAAGGCAATAAGATGGCACAATTTTCTAAAGTAAAGTGACTGGCAGATTTTTGGATGCATAGAATGAACAAGCTGTGAAGATAGCCTCTTGGTTGCTTTTGCTATACAACCCACCATTCTGATCTGGTCACTATTTTTAAATAAATTATCATGATCTCTTTCCAATAATATTATCATTTCTTACATCTCCTTATTCCCCAGATTGGATAACTTCCTACTTTTTAAAACCAATATGTAATTTTTCAGTGTTCCTAGGTGAACTAATAATAACTATCATCTTCAACCAAAATAGGCAATGATTAGAAATATTTGGAATTATAGTCCTTCTGAGAAACATGTTTGGCTAGTCTTATATAACTTTTTGTTGGAATTCATTGTTGGAATGTATTTCTATGCAACAACTACAGTAGTATTCAGCCAGTAGATGGCAGTATTTACAAGTTTGGATGTATTGGAATATATACTCTATGCCAGTGGTGGCGAACCTTTTTAGGTTCGCGTGCCAAAAAGGGGGGGGGTGCGCGCGCTAGCGCGCGCTCGCATACCCACACCCATTCCCTCCCCCCACGCATGCGCACAACAACCCCCCATGCTGCCCCCTGAGCATGCGCACACACACACCACCACCGCGCAAAGGCCTTACCGGAGCCTGGGACGACGAAACGGGCAAACCGGAAGTGCGGAAAAACACACTTCCGGTTTGCCGGTGAGCTGTTTTTTGCACTCCGGAGGGTTCAGGGAAGCTCCCTGAAGCCCCGGGATGCAAAAAACTACAAAATGGACAAACCGGAAGTGCGGAAAAATGCACTTCCGGTTTGTCCATTTTGTAGTTTTTTGCATTCCGGAGCTTCAGGGAGCTTCCCTGAACCCTCCAGAGTGCAAAAAACAGCTCACCGGCAAACCGGAAGTGCGTTTTTCCGCACTTCTGGTTTGCCGGTGGGCAACGCTCATGTGCCGTCTGCTATGGCTCCGCGTGCCACCTGTGGCACGCGTGCCATAGGTTCGCCACCACGGCTCTATGCTCTTTTGTTCTGAGTAGAGTATCCTGTTTTCCTGATATAGGTAAAGCACATGGTGACTGTACTTTTCGTGCAGTCTCTTTGTGGTGCTCTGTGGTGCTTTACAGGGGTGGGTTCTAACTTACCTCGCTGCTGGTTCGCTTCCTCCCATGCCGCGTGGCTGTGCCGCGTGGACATGCGCACGCTTTGCTTGCATGTGCATGCACAGTAGCAAAAAATGAGAAAAAATTCCCCCCCAAAAAAGCCGAAAACAAGATGGCGATGCATGTGCAGTGCCGAAAACTCGGCTTCTGCGCATGCGCAGAAGAAAAAAAATGAAAAAAATCTAATCTCCCCAAAAATCCCCAAAAAAGATGGCGGCCTCCACGGACCAGCACTGACTGATCGGATTCCATGACATCATCGTGACATCACCAGTGGGTTGCTACCGGTTCGGGCGAACCGGTCCGAACCAGTCCAACCCACCTCTGGTGCTTTATATAAAACAGAATTTCTAACACTTTTCCATCTGCTGCCCAAAGGATTTGGAGGAGGAGGGTAGCCAAATTATGGAGGTATGACTGTTTAAAAATTATACACCAGACACATAGTTTGAGAATTTTTTTTCATTCAAAATCCATTCTAAAAAAGTACATAGTACAGTTTTAAACTCCAGTAATTTCCTAAGTAGGTAAAATTATGTTAATTTTCTGCTTGCAGTGGTCTTTTTGATTCCTCTAATTGGGCATCTCTGTAATCTTAAGTAATCATCATCTGAATAACACTTTGTACCATGTCTATTATATGAATAGGAAATTTCAATTGTTTCTGTCCCCTATAAATTCGTCCATTCTTCATAAAATATGTGATTTTCCTCCTACCCAAATAAATGCTTGATGTGCTTCAAAAGGCTTCCACATAAATTTGATAAACAAGGCATGGGATTCTACCCTCCTGTCCATTCTCATATAACTATGACAAGGTGGTAAGTCATTTCAGGCAATTCCATACAAAATGCAGTGTTTTGCATGCTAGATGTTTGTAGAGTACAACTTAAACTACTTATCATTATCATTCCAGTTTAAGCCATCTTTTTGCTCATCACTGCAAGATTTCAAGGCCTTGACTAACCTCAAAGAATGATGTGGTTCATGTGTTGAAGTTTAGCAGAATGTATAATTTGTAATCCACTTCTTGGTTATTTAAAGAAATGTTCCGTTTTTATCTATAAAACTAAAATTAGACCAGAAAGTTTTTTTAAAAAAATGGTTTGTTTCTCATTGAAATAAATTTACAAAATATTGCAAGCATTTTGCCCATTAAATAAAGTTTATTTGTGTTACTGAAGGCTGCCAGGGTCTAAGAATCCAAAGTGTTGGATTCTTTTTTCAAATAGACAAAAGAAAGGGCATTTGTTTTTCAGGAAGCAAGTAGAACCAGTTACAACAACTTGCTTACCTAGTGCTACTAACCTGTTCACACAGACATGTTATTTAATGGTGAGTGAGGCACTCCCATTCTTTTATAATCTATTTCCATTACAATCGGAAGCAATTATAGCTAATATGCTATTACTCTTTCATACTAAGAGTAATAGAGGCTTCAGGACAATGTCTCTTTACACTTTCTTTGGACTTCTTCATTTTGATTCATTAATATAAATTGAAAAGCAAGGATTCAGTATAGAAGTGATGGTTTCAGCTACATTCAACAGCTCTGTAAATCAGGAAGGACAAAGACAAATATCTAACTGCTGAGCAGTGGAACACGTTTGCAACATCTTTACAATCCTAATTGTACATCTACCCTTCTCTCCTATAAAAAGTGCTGTAACTTTTGGAAATGTTTTAAGTGTGACGTCACTTGCTAGCCTTCTCCTCATCCCTGGAGCAATTTTGCAAAAAAAAAAAAAAATTATGCAGAAATAATTGGACCATGTACCACTTCTTTTAGGGGGAAAACAAAATTGGACAGCCTGCTTAAAGGAGGAGTGGGTCAAGGAAGAATGCCAGCTCAGTCTACCCTTTGATTTACAATAAGTTGTTGCTGCTATTGTTTTTCTTAGCATTTAATCCAATGGTTGAGCGTCTACGGTACTTATTTTTGCACTGCCCTCATCAATTCTTGCAGTGAAACTTATCAATGAATGATGCAATTAGAAGGTTTGTTTATTTGTTGGCTTGGCACTTGGCACAGAACCCGACACTGATTAGGGCTAAAAAAAAAATTAAATTCACCCAAGCTTACCTATCTGTTTTGTGTATCTGAGAGAGGACTAGAACCTAGATTTCCAGCTCCTAGCACCTTAAATGCTACACCACAACTTGGAATGTATTCCAGTACAGTTGCTGTGTACATAAGTGCCTCCTCACCACTTTTGTTAGAACCCAACCAGGAACAGATCAGAGAGGAGATACCAAATGCCAGGTTGGTTGCTAGGCAGAAGTAAATGCTACATTGAGAGTGGCTGGGGGAAAAAGTAATTAAAGGTAAAGGGAACAAAAACAAGAACTGGAGAAGCTATGGGACAAGATGGGATTGCTAAGAAAATGTTGGGTGTGTAGAACTAATGGAAGGTTGGGAAAATCATTGTGTTTGGGGAGGAATGTGCAGTGGTGTGACTGGGAAATAGACAGCGCACCAGAGAAAGAAATTTGAAGAGCATCAGGGAGTTTCTAATTGTGGCATCTTGTCTGCTCAGCTCTGGCAGCACTGTTGGCATAGCAGTCACTTTAAATGCAGTGAAAACAGCCAATACACCCATGAACAAAACCTGGCCAATTATAATGTAAAATGAGAGAAAAAAATGAGCAAAATTTGCAGGATTTATTGTGGTTGCAAGGTTTATTTTTCTGTAGCGAGACTTTTTGTGTGTGATGATACTTGTTTTGAAAACAAATTCAGGGTTCAGAATGTTTTTAGTCCCAAAATAGAAAGACTGATGCTCTCTCTTACTCTGGTAAATCTAGGCTGCAAATTTATATACATATACTGTAGTATGTATTTAGGAAGAGATCTCACTGAGTTAAGTGCAGAGGTGGGTTCCTGCCAGTTCTATAGAACCGTTAGTAACTTGGTGGCCTGGGTCACTGCCTGCCATGCCCCCAAGCCAGTATTTTTTTTAAGTACTGCGCATGCGCAGAGGGTCATTTCCGAGAAGGGACGCGCACGTGCAAAATGTGCACTTCCGTCGCAAGGCAAACCGGTGGGGAAGGTAAGAAGAACCCACCCCTGGTTAAGTGGGATTTACTTATGAGCCACGATGGCGCATTGGTTAGAGTGCACTATTGCAGACTACTTCTGCTGACTGCTGGCTGCCTGCAATTTGGCAGTTCAAATCTCACCAGGCTCAAGGTTGACTCAGCCTTCCATCCTTCCGAGGTGGGTAAAATGAAGACCCAGATTGTTGGGGTCACTATCCTGACTCTGTAAACTGCTTTAGAGAGGGCTGTAAAGCACTGTAAAGCGGTATATAAGTCTAAATGCTATTGCTATTGCTACATTTGATCATCATGTTGTTTGCTACACGTGTCCAAATTAGAAAGAAAACACAGATCTTACCTTTTAAGGCCTCTTCCATGTCATTCTTACTATTTGCAGCATGAAACCAGGTGACCAACAATCCATCTTTTCTGTCTATTCTCTTCAGATCAAGCAAATAATCTAATACGTCTCCACCTGAATAGAAGGAGGGCCTTGGTTCCATGTCTGAAAGATTCAATCAGGACATTGTACAAAAAATAAATATGCTCAATTCACACTTAATATCAAGACGAAGGAACATTTAAGGAACATTACCACCTCTGGGGTATCGTCAATATTTGGGACCTATTAACACATATAGGTAGTCCTTGACTTACAACTTTTCATTTAATGACCATTCAAAGTTACAACGGCACTGAAGTGACTTATGACACTTTTTCACACTTATGACTCAGGGGTGGGTTCCACTTACCTTCCCTACCGGTTCGCATCGCGTCGGAAGTGCATTGGGGAAATGACCCTTTGCACATGCGCAGAGGGTTCTTTGCCAGCTGCTTTCAAGGAGCGGCGACTGGAGGACCGGTTCGGGGGCGTGGCCTGCCAGGCATCACTGCCGGTACGGTGAGCGGGGACAAATTTCCGCCACCGGTTCAGCCGAACCGGTCTCAACCAGTAGCAACCCACCACTGTTATGACCATTGCAGCACCCCCATGATCTCATAATCAAAATTTGGACTATTGGCAACTGGCTCGTATTTATGACGGTTGCAGTGTCCTGAGCTCATTTTGTAACCTTCTGATAAGCAAAATCAATGGGGAAGCCAGATGCTCTTAACAACCATGTTACTATTTTAACAACTGCAGTGATTCGTTTAATAACTACCGTATGGAGAGAAAGGTCATAAAATGGGACAAAACTCACTTAACAACTGTCTCACTTAGCAACAGAAATTTTGGGCTCAGTTATAAGTTGAGGACTACCTGTAGTTTCTTATCTTTGTTACAGGAACACGTTTAATTCTCCTCAGTCAGGAAAGAATACACTTTTTCTTCCTGTGTAAGGTACCGTATTTTTCGGAGTATAAGACGCACCGGAGTATAAGACGCACCTTAGTTTTGGAGGAGGAAAATAGGGGGGGGGGGAAATCTACCTACCAGGTATTCATCTGGCTAGCGTCCTTAGTCTGTTGAGCTTCAGCACATTATTTTATCCTCTGGTTAGGGCTGAAAAAGCCTTTTTCAGAGGGAGTAGGAATGAAAGCAAGCCCACAAAGACTTAGGGCAGGAAAAACTGCTTCGGAGGGAGTAAGAATAAAAATAAATGCAGCAAGCCAAGAAGATCGTTAGCAGAGCGTTAGGGCTGAAAAGCACCGCTTTTTCAGAGGGAGTAGGAATGAAAGCAAGCCTGCAAAGACTTAGGGCTGGAAAAATCCTTATTCAGAGGGAATAGGAAGCCGGGAAGATCGTTAGCACCTCGTTAGGGTTGGGAAAAAAAACTTCAAAAAAGCTACATTCGAAGTATAAGACACACCCAAATTTTCAGTCTCTTTTAAGGAGGAAAAAGTGTGTCTTATACTCCAAAAAATACGGTATATTTCTGGAAACAAGCCTACATTTAGCCTTGTGTATTTCAAATGCATGAAGAAATTACAAAGCTGGGCTAACAATGAGAATATTACCTGGCTTAAGTGGACCTATGTTTGAATTCTAAGGTTGGCTTCATAAGACTTCGATTTACATAGTTTATTCTGTACTCAGATTGCAAAGATTCAGAGCCCAAAGTACTATGTAGCCCAACCAAAGTGCTATGCAAACGGGACTGACTGAGAAAGAAAAGTAGGAACTCAGATGGAGCATTGTAGGTTAGTAGGATGTTTGCGTGCAATCACTTTGCTTTATTTGCAAAATGTTATTGGATACAGATGGTTATGTCCTTCTTGTGAAACCCTCTAATCTTTACCTACAGTTTTCTCCCCCCCACTTATTTTTGTTTCCAGATAAAAATATTTTAAGGAGGAAATGATGAAATTGTTCAGGTATCTTCTGAAGGGACCCCCTCCATCTGGAATCACTTTCATATTGTGTATCTTTCTCCATGGTTGGTAGCTGAGTTTGTCTGTATATTCTACCAACCGGCACTTTCTATAGTTTCAGGTCATTTTCTTCATGAATTCAGCTCTAGGAGAGATTCTATGAGGCTATACCATTAAACCGAAATAAGCCTTTTTTCTCTCAATGGGACATGCTTTTAAACCATCACCTTTTAGGAATATTTTACTGCAGAACTAAAGTTAAATGGTATCTTTCATTATACCAACAGCTCAGTCCAATACACAATGGGCAAGCATTCGTATCCTACAGAATTCTTTCTGATAATGCAACTACATAGCAAAGAAGGCATTAAGAGTGATTAACCTAATCTTGCGCAGCTTCTTCTCTGGTAACATTGTACTCTTAACCAGAGCATACAAAACATTTGCTAGACCGATTCTTGAATACAGCTCATCAGTCTGGAACCCACACTACATATCAGACATTAACACAATTGAGAATGTCCAGCGATACTTCACAAGAAGAGTATTACATTCCTCTGTTCACAACAGAATTCCTTATGAAACCAGACTAGAAATTTTGGGACTTCAAAACTTAGAACTCCGCCGCCTTGGATCTGACCTAAGTGTAGCTCACAAAATTATCCGCCTCAATGTCCTACCCGTTAACGACTATTTCAGCTTCAACCACAATAATACACGAGCTCATAATAGATACAAACTTAATGTAAACCGCTCCAGACTTGATTGCAAAAAATTCGACTTCAACAACAGAGTTGTCAACGCCTGGAACACTTTACCTGACTCAGTAGTTTCTTCCCCAAACCCCAAAAACTTCAACCTCAGATTATCTACCATCGACCTCACCCCATTCCTAAGAGGTCGTTAAGGGGCGTGCATAAGCGCACAATCGTGCCTACCGTTCCTGTCCTAATGTTCACATATATTCTTACCTCTTTTACTCTTATTCATGCTTGTACTATTACATATATATTCAATCATGTTTACTGTTTATACTTTGTTTATAATCTTATATGCTTGACAAATAAACAAATACAAATAATCATCTGCTAGCCAAAATATTCTGTGAAATAGGAAACTTAACGCACAGGCTCTGAACAAGATGCAAATTAAAATAATTCAACAGTTAATAAAAATGGTGGGATTCAAAATAAAAGCATAAACCTGTAATACCAGCACTAGAAGAAAATAAATGAAACACGTAAGAGATTAAAAGGGGGGGGGGGCAGAAATCCCCAACACCCCAACTGAGTTTTGAAAACAAATGATATACCATGCCAAAGTTAACATTGTACAGTTATTTTATCTGTATCCATATCTACATATAATTTGTAACAGAATTAAGAATGTAAAAGTATTACACATATCTATTTCATTGCTCTTTATTAGCACAACTGATTCTTATGTGCCAAGATTTTGTCAGGAAAAGATTTGGAATGGTTCCCTCACATTGTTTTTGGAGGGCTGACATGTTATAAAAATGTAATTTTTAAAATGCCCTTTGTAACCTGCTGAATCAACCATTGACTCTGGCAGTTCGTAATAATAAAAAAACCACTGGGCATAATAAATAAAGAACATAAATAATAAAGAACATAAAGAATTATGTTTAGAATAAACCAAACTAGCTCTAGCACAGCTGTCAATTATCAATATAATCCAAATCTGAATAATCATATGAAATCCTAAACCTGCAATCACACGCTCGCGAAAAACACTGGCTCCCAGCTCAAAAGCACTTGGCTTGGCTTGGCGTTCGTACCTTCTAGAAATTGTTTTCTGACTGCCAGCCACACTAAGAGAGCGATGCAGCCAGAAATCACTGCCACAGCACTGATCAAAGCAACAACTGTTCCTTTTCTTCCAGACGAGGAACAGCCCATCTTGGAAACCATCATATTTTTGATCTGCAAAAGTTTCTTGGCATCTGTGTTTCAACAACGACACCTTCTTTTCCAATGTAAGGCAAGAAAATCAATGGACGTTGAAAAGAATTCTGAAGAGTTTCATTCCAGCAACAAACCCTGGTTGATGAAACCAGGATCCAAAACAAATGCAACAGGGTACAATCCAACTGAGTGTTTTCTTGATCGAAACTCTCCTTTAAAATCTACAATTTTCTTTTTTTAGTTATTTGAACAATGCTAATGGTAGAACATTCTCTTGAACAAATTTCTTGTGCTGTCATGCTATTCCCATGCTACTTCACTATGCAGTCAGTTTGTCAAGTCTTTCTTGAAGAATTATAATGTGGCTGAAAAACTTCTGATCATCTGGTACCGTCACCCCCAAAAAATAATAATCTTTTTAACAGATACTCAGTTCCTTGCAGAATGTGCTTCCTAATAATTATAAGCTGTTGTGCTGGAATTAAAAATGAAGGCGTAACCACAGAACAGGTTCTCATAAGGAAACTCCAAACAGCAATGACTTCTCTATTCTGCAGCTCATGTAGAACTCTGCAAAAAGTCTCTCGGGTTATGCCTATTATAGATGGAATTTGTGTCCCTCCTTCGTTCCGTGTCGATCAACACAACAAGTGCTTTGAGTTTAAAGTCCATCTTTCCAACAACTGCAAATGGAAAGAAGGTTTTCCTGTCAACTATTTGTGGCATTGGAGCCTTGGATGTGAGAGTTAGGGTTCAGGGCTTTCTTCAGAAAGCTTTTCAAAACTCCATGGGCAAATATTGGGTCCCACCAAATCTTGCAGGAAAAAAACCTTGCCATTTTTAAATTAGCAGGTTAGAAATCACGCTGATACGATCACATCTTCTTTTTTTTCCTATCCTTGCCAGATTTTTTTAAAAAAAACATATTCATCTAGAGCAGTGGTTCCCAACCTGGGGGTCGGGACCCCTTTGGGGGTCGAACGACCATTTCCCAGGGGTCGCCCCAGCATCCTCAGCCCCCCCCCCTGCCACAAGCCTGGCCATTTCGGCTCAACTCGCCCGAGCCCTCCGATTGGTCGGGAGAGGTGCCATTCGGTGAGAGGCGTTTGTGACGCCTGGCGGCCGAGCTTTGACAGCATCAGCTAAGGGGCGGGGCATCACAAGATTGCGCGCTGGAGAGTACAAGGCGGTGCTTAAAACATCTATGGACCCCTCTGTCTCTTGCTCGCAGTGGCAGTTTCTTCCCGCTGGTGTCAAAGGGAAAGGGAGTCACAGGAGGGAACGGGAGGGAGCCAACGACCACTTAAGTTTCACAGCGCACGACGGCGGGAAGGAGGACAGCTGGGTGGGAATCGTCTGTCTTCTCTCTTGCCCTCGGCTGGCGTGGAGACCCAGCGAACAAAGAGGCAAAAAGAGAGGGAGGGAAGAGAGAGACTGAGAGATATTAGCGCAGGGCTAGCCTGATCATACAGCCTCGGTGCTGAGGTCACCACCACCGGGAGCAGGAGGAGCTAATCCGGAGGGAACTGGAGAAGGAGGTGGTGCCAGAGCATAGTCCATCGCCGCCGCCCTACTCCGTATGATCAGGCTAGCCCTGTGCTAATATCTCTCAGTCTCTCTCTTCCCTCCCTCCCTGTTTGCCTCTTTCGTATTTGTAACAATTTGAAAAATTTGTAACAATGAAAATACATCCTGCATATTATTTACATTACAATTCATAACAGTAGCACAATTACAGTTATGAAGTAGCAACGAAAATAATTTTATGGTTGGGGGTCACCACAACATGACCAACTATATTAAGGGGTCGCAGCATTAGAAAGGTTGGGAACCACTGATCTAGAGCTATGTGTATCCTGGGAGATGCAGAGATTGCAGATCTCATAACGATTGAACTTATCCCACTGTACATACAGGAGACTGGAGGCAAACCCTAGCAAATCTCTGTAAAGCCTTTTAAGAATCTGTCTGGCTTTGCATATCCCAAAGTGAAGATGGGCTTGCAGTTGACATACTGGGCCAACTCCTGAGACTGGTTTCATTGTTGTCAAGTTAGAACCATGGCAACCAGCTCAAGCTGATCGAGATTGCAAAATAACAAGAGCATCACGGAGGAGGAAGTGTTTTAGGGCACAGCCAGGTGACAATATTAAATTGCTATCCTCCAGGCGATGAGCTGGCAGAAAAGTATGCCAGTGTAAGCTGTGCTGCCCTTATTGCTGCTAATCCCTGTTCTGACACAGAAATGAGGCCAGTGACTGGTGCCTATCTTTGTAAATTTAATATGGGACAAGTTAAGCAGCTGATGGTTCTCTTTGGCATTATTGGTCCCACCAAGCATCACATGCCAGGATAAGAAAACACCCCTTTTCTTAATATTTAGTGTGGGGTTAGGTGCTTATATAAATGGGTTAAGCTACTTTGCTGGCACAGAAGTGCTCCATGCCTATGATCTATTATGCTGATTTTGAAATCAGGTCTAGCATTCTGCGCTGTGGTTAGAATGTAGTACTGCAGTCTAATTCACTGCTCACTCCGGGAGTTTGATCCTGACAGAGCTCAGGGTTGACTCAGCCTTCCATCCTTCCGAGGTCGGTAAAATGAGGATCCAGATTGTTGGGGGCAATGGGCTGACTCTGTAAACCGCTTAGAGAGGGCTGTAAAAGCACTGTGAAGCGGTATATAAGTCTAAGGGCTATTGCTATAAAAGCACTACATCTATAGCCCAGCTATCAGGCTGCAAGCACAGAGGGGGGTTGCAGGAAAAAGGAGCATCTTGAAAGATCCCACAAATTCCATCTGTTTCATTGACTATATGCCATCAAGTTAGTATCAACTCTTAAGGAGCACAGAGTTTCCTCAGTTTCCCCTTTCATAAGTTCATGGCTGCTTCTCCTTCAGTCAGACAGAGCTGAATTCTATGACACTAATTTTGAACTGGTCTGAAAACAGACATGATTCATTATTAAACCCACAGTTATATCCAAGAAGATCAGAACAGGTTTTGCTCTGCTATGGATATGCAACATGTTCTGTGAAGTATAGATTCTGTAATTATTTTATTTTCCCCTCCCAAAATGTGTTCGCCACTGTATAGGAATTGTTGTCAGGGTATTATGCTGCAAAAGTAAATAATACAAAACGTAACAACATTATGAATAAAAGAGCAGCTAAAGCCAGAAAACTGACTTAAAACAGCACTTGTAGCACAATGTAAAATAGCAATAGCACTTAGACTTATATACCGCTTCATAGTGCTTTACAGCCCTCTCTAAGCGGTTTACAGAGTTCAGCCTATTGCCCCCAACAATCTGAGTCCTCATTTTACTGACCTCAGAAGGATGGAAGGCTGAGTCAACCTTGAGCCGGTGCGATTTGAACAGCTGAACTGCTGAACTAGCAGTCAGCTGAAGTAGGTTGCAGTGCTGCTTTTAACCACTGCGCCATCTTGGCTCCTGTCTGTAGAATCTGGAGAATGAACGTGCATTGCACAGCAATTGGGTCAGAACTGAAAAGGCCCATTCCTGGCTCACTTCAACATTTAAGCTGGGTTTCTATTGATGACCACAAGACTTGGGTAGAAATATAAAAGAGGCATCAGATACCGGTATCTGCACTTGAACTAGACTCCAAAATGAACGGAGAGCCATGCAACATGATTCAGTTCATGCTTGGTGTGATCATCTTGTCCAGCAATAATTTCTCATTAAGTATCTTATTTTGTACTTCCCGGACATTTCTGCACTGTTTTCCAGATCATTACTGATCTGACCACACTTCTGTTGGATGGCCAGATTTGTTTTCAATTTACAGTCCAATGTTTTTCCTGACACAATTTTATCCTACGATAAAAGATTTTCAATGTGGTTATCATCATCATATCCTCCTCCTCCTCCTCCTCCTCCTCCTCCTCCTCCTCCTCCTCCTCCTCCTCCTCCTCCTCCTCCTCCTCCTCTTTTTAGTCAGAGGATTCCAGAGCTAGTGTATAGCATAGCAAAACTTTCTCTTAACCCTGTAACATGAAAAATATGACTCACAATGAGAAAAAAACAGGGGGGGGGACTGTTAAATGCAAATCCTGTCTCCCTTCTTAAAACTCAGAAGATCTTGTTAGGAGAAACAATTCAGAAGGAGCCAGTTTGGTTAAGGTGCCAGGAGATGAATTCTAATGCTGCCTTAGGCATGAAACCCTGCTGGGTGATTTTGGACCATGCACTTTCTCTCAGCCCAACCCACTTCACAGGGCTGTTGTTGTTGTTGTGGGGAAAATAGGAGGAGGAAGGAATATTAGCAGAGGTGGGTTTCAGCAAGTTCTGACCAGTTCTGGAGAACCGGTAGCTGAAATTTCGAGTAGTTCAGAGAACCGGTAAATACCAACTCTGACTGGCCCCGCCCCCATCTATTCTTTGCCTCCCAAGTCCCAGTTGATCGGGAGGAAATGGGGATTTTGCAATATCCTTCCCCCAGGAGTGGGGAGGGAATGGAGATTTTGCAGTATCCTTCCCCTGGAGTGGGGAGGGAATGGAGATTTTACAGTATCCTTCCCCTGACACGCCCACCAAGCCCCGCCCACAGAACCAGTAGTAAAAATGTTTGAATCCCACCACTAAATATTATGTATGTTTGCCACCTTGAGTTATTTATTAAAAAAAACAATAAAGGTGGGATATAAGTAAATAAGTCTGAAAAACACAGATTTTACTTGATAGCACTTCAGGAAGCTATGGGGTTTCCCAACAGGTTCGATTAAATAGCTTTCATTGCTTCCATTTCCTCCCTCTACTCTATCAGAGGTAAATTGTGGATGTAGGTATCAAGCAGGGCTTTGGAACAAAGAACAAGTTGATTATTTTCATGCCAATAGAACTAAGGTCTAATGCAAACAGCAGCTCATTGTTCGAGACACATTAATATCCATTACCAATCCAATAATTAGTCCTATACCCGATTGACCCAGTCTTCTTTGCTCTTTTAATATTGCTGTTATTCTAATGATCCGGTAATCGTGAGTTTTGCTAATGCACACAAGCGAAAGGAGGGAGGTGCAAACTGCAACACATTTTTCCCCTCTGCTGTCACCTAGTTCCTTAATTTATACCAGAAGTGCATCTGCATCTGGTGAGGAATGACATCATTTCACCCAATCAAACGGAATGGAAAAGAAGCTTGATCCGTGATTGATGGGCTGCAGGGGTGGCTCCTGAGCAGGTTGGTTTTAATTTATTTTCTTAGACCTCCATGCATCAGCACTGCCAGGCATTCAAAAGCTCCCTTATGCTGCCATCTTCTGGCTATCCTATCGGGATGGGACAAGCTCTACCAGTTCTATTGCATTTTGTTCTTTCTAAAAACCCTTTTAAAACCGTTTCTTCTCAAGCTCGGAAGCAGAGTTCTGCCAAAGGATTAACCTTTGTTGTGTTTCTTCCTAATTGCCCGAAAGGAATGGCTGCAAATGGTCACAGATCTGCGATAAAATTCTCCAGGCAGAGGATTCCAGATTCCGTTTTTGGAAGCTCTCCAAAGCAGAGGTCTCCAACCTTGCAAGCTTTGCTGGCATTCTGGGAGTTGAAATCCACAAATCTTCAACTGAGGAATTCTGGGAGTTGAAGTCCACAAGTCTTAAAGTTCCCAAGTTTGGAGATCCCTGCTCCAAAGAACCCTGCCCTTGAACCAGTTGCAATTATTTAAAGCATCTGAAAAAAAAAAGTTGGATTTCCTTGACAAATAGAAAGAAAGATGTTTTATTTCACATAAGGTTGGATCACTTCCTCCACCTCATATTCGAAACATGAACATTCCTATGGTACTAATTGAGAAATATTAACATTATTGGATCAGGTGGTCCCTACCATATGAATGACCCTTCATTCAGCTGAAGAATAGGTAGTGCTACCTAGTCTGAGCTGCAAACATACAGGCCATCCTCAACAGCTGGGCCCAAAAATTTCCGTTGCTAAGCAAGACAATTGTTAAATGAGTTTTTTTTCTATTTTACTCTTTCCTTGCCACAGTTGTGAAATCAATCACTGCAGTTGTGAAGTCAGTAAGATACGGTAGTTGCTAAGTGAATCTGGCTTCCTTGTTGACTTTGCTTGTCAGAAAGTCGCAAAAGGGGATCACATGACCCTGGGACACGGCAACCATCATAAATATGAGCCAGTTTCCAAGCATCTGCATTTTGATCACGTGACTATGGGGATGCTGCAATGGTCGTAAGTGTGAAAAACAGTCATAAGTCAATTTTCCAATGCCGTTGTTAATTTGAACAGTCCCTAAATAAATGGTTGTAAGTCAAGGATTACCTGTACAGAAAATGGCTTTGTGGCCAGCTTGTTCACATTTTTGCAGCCAGATCTGGAGAAAACCACAATGCCCTCCAAGTATGGTTAACCTATAGCTTTCCATTTACTGCTGAAATGGACTAGCATAATGCAATCTTTGTCAGTGTGACATAGTTGTGAGAGGGATCTTGGAGTCCTAGTGGACAGTCATTTTAATATGAGCCAGCAATGTGCTGCAGCTCCCAAAAATGTCAATGCAATCCTAGGCTGCATTAACAGAGACTCAAGATCACGTGAAGTGTTAATACCACTTTATAATGCCTTGGTAAGGCCATACTTAGAATACTGCACCCAGTTTTGGTCGCCACGATGTAAAAAAGATGTTGAGACTCTAGAAAGAGTGCAGAGAAGAGCAACAAAGATTATTAGGGGACTGGAGGCTAAAAGTATAAAGTATGGTTGCAGGAACTGGGTATGTCTAGGTTAATGAAAAGAAGGACTAGGGGTGACATGATAGCAGTATTCTAATATCTCAGGAGTTGCCACAAAGAAGAGGAAGTCAACCTGTTCTCCAAAGCACCTGAAGGCAGGACAAGAAGCAATGGATGGAAACTAATCAAGGAGAGAAGCAACCTAGAACAAAGAGAAATTTCCTAATGGTGAGAGCAGTTAACCAATAGAACAATTTTCCTCCAGAAGTTATGAATGCTCCAACACTGGAAGTTTTTAAGAAGAGACAGGACAACTATTTATTTGAAATGGTACTATAGGGCAGTGATGGCGAACCTTTTCTTTGTCAGCCTTTTTATTTTTAAACATGTTGCACTGCTTGACTCCATTCCCATTTTGAACATTTGTCTAAAAGATTAATGGATTTGGGCATGGTTTTATTTCTATCTGTTCATTTTTATTAAACTAGAATGTTTCACTTTTTTTTTAATATGACCGGAACAGGAACTGCAGTCCTTCTGAATTAACTTTTCCAGGGGAAAAAAAAAGAACCACAGCAGTGTTCATGTCCTCCTAATTGTCAAACAGGATGTGTTTATTATCTGAGAAATCCTTGGGGAGGCTGTGTCTATCTTCTCTTGCTCATCTCTCGGAGTACAAACCTGTGCAGGGCTGACAGGAAAGTGGATATGAAATTGCATCAGAGCTTACTTTGTGTTCCAGGCTAAAGACAAAATACCCCTGGGGGCATTCTGAAGTTAAAACTTGGAAAGCTGCCTTCCGGCCTCCATTCCAATTGGCTGGGTTCTCTTCGGATCAGGATGTTGCATTTTTTTTGAAACCTCCAAGGATCCTAGTATCCTTGGTGGAAATACTTTCCCAATAGGTTTTGATGACCAGAAGCATTTCCTTTGGCAAGGCTCTAATTGCACCCTTTTCTTCTTTCCTGCAACTGGTAGGTAGTGGGCACCTAGCCAATGGTGCTCTATCAAGATAGCTAACATAAATTCAATGAAGCAATTTGAATGGAAGATACACGAAGGTGCAGTCTGGGCTTTGAAAAATTGAGGGGGTGCCTGGCCACTGAAAGATCATCTTTGCTATAGGTTGAAATTATTATTGCCAGATATAGAGCTTTCAATTAGAAAATGAGATTCTCAATTAGAAAAAAAACTATAAAAAGCTATGTTTGCATGTGGGTGTACCCATAATTAACTTAAAACATCCTGTTAATTCAGTTTCCTGGGTTCACGTGACACAGAAACTAAGTCTAGGGGTGCAAAAATCCATGCATCTTCTAACCATGCAGCAGAGACTTACTAATGATAATGATTTTTTTGCTGGTGATTGTCCAAATGTTTGCAGGCCAGGTATTATATCCTTAATAGAACTGTAAGTTCTAATCATGTGATGTGTGTGTGTACAGAGAGGGAATGAAAGTGAGAGGGAGGGAGGGAGAGGGAGTAATATCTGTGGGTTTGTGTATTGTGTAAATATTCTTCTGTTAACTGCTTGGAAGTGGATGAGGCAGAAAGCTGCAAAACCTGCTGTTGTTTGCAGTACAATTCTGGAATGATTGTTTCATACCTATACATGCCTGGTTTCTGCTTATTATTTCCAGCCTCTCATATATATATATTTTAAGGTCATACCAGAGCAGTTGGTCCCTCTTGATCAATTTTCCTTGTCAGGGATGGAGAACTTGTGACTATCCAGATATTGCCGAATTGACATTCCCGGGTGCTCATCAGTCAGTCAGGATGACAATGAGGTATTCTGGGAATTATAGCCCAATGACATCTCATGAACTACAGGTTTCCCATCCCTTCCCCTGCATGAAAGTCACATTTTCCCTTATCCTGGGAAAAGGCACAGCTGCTTTAAGGAGTCTGGTGCTACATTATCACCTCCACATGCCAAAAGGCTGCACAGAAGCAGTAAGTTCATATGATGCTTGTTGGAAGTTGGGGATACATAAAATGGGATAGTAGCTATTTGATTTCTGGATAGATGCAATCCTCTTTGCCCTAGTGCAAGATAAGAATAATCTTAAGGATAAGAATTGGATGGTGGTCGTGGTAGAGGGAGGTAGTGGGGAGATATAGCTGTCCATCTATTGTAAATTTAAGTGCTAAGGAGTAAATACTACAACCCCTCCTCCCTCTCATTTTAATAATAATAATAACAGAATTGGAAGGGACCTTGGAGGTCTTCTAGTCCAACCCCCTGCTTAGGCAGGAAACCCTACACCACTTCAGACAAATGGTTATCCAACATCTTCTTTAAAACTTTCAGTGTTGGAGCATTCACAACTTCTGGAGGCAAGCTGTTCCACTGATTAATTGTTCTGTCAGGAAATTTCTCCTTAGTTCTAAGTTGCTTCTCTCCTTGTTTAGTTTCCACCCATTGCTTCTTGTCCTGCCCTCAGGTGCCTTGGAGAATAGCTTGACTTCCTCTTCTTTGTGGCAACCCCTGAGATATTGGAACACTGCTATCATGTCTCCCCTGGTCCTTCTTTTCATTAAACTAGACATACCCAGTTCCTGCAACCGTTCTTCATATGCTTTAGCCTCCAGTCCCCTAATCATCTTTGTTGCTCTTCTCTGCATTTTGTAAGTTCTAAGAGTACAATTCATATCCTACTGCAACCAGTGGTTAAATTTTCATTGATGTTAATCGCTCCAGATGTTGCCTGGCGCCACTAAAACCTGAACTTGTTTTAATGGTGGCATATGTCGAGTTGCTGTAACCATCTTTGTAGCAATTCACTCAGGAGGAGAGGTTGTGTGGCTCTTCACAGATGGCTCAGAATGGGCTTCTCTTGGGAGCCCAGTGCGTGAAGCTTCTTAAGCACCATTAGCCGATTCATTTTAATTTGATTCCTGCTCAGCATCCAGCAAGGGACTTGCAGATTCTTAAAGAACATGTACCTCAAAGAATATGTTGTCGTTAATATCTTTTTTTTCCCAGCAGTCACCTGAATTCTGGAGAATGCTGCGTCAGTGCACAGAATATAGCAGGTAAAACATTTTGTCTTTCTTACTGATGGCTCTGAACGGATGAAGGAGTGTTTCCCAGGATGAAGGCAGACTAAAAGCTCAGCAAATTGTTATGCACACTGAAGCATAATAACCTACTAGTAGGATTTCTTTTACTTAGGAAAAATGCTCCAGCTGATTTTCCCTTTAGCTTTCTAGAAAATGCAAATTCTAATATAATTTCTCTCTCTCCCTGCTTGCAAGTGAGGGGAGGGTTTTTTAAAAAGCCACTTACAGGGAGACAGTTTCTCCCCCCACTCATGTCAATTTAGGACATCATAATATCTGATGCTAGAATCCCTCCTTACTTCACACAAATATAGAGGGAAGAGGAAGAAACTGCCAAAGAGCCAGTTTGGTCTAGTGGTTAATGCACCAGACTAGAAAGTGGGACATCATGAGTTCAAGTCCCACCTTAGCCATGAAAGCCAGCTAGGTGAGTTTGGGCCAGTCACTCTCAGCCACTTCACAAAATGGGGAAAATAGGAGGAGGAAGTGCATTGGATATGTTCAGTAAAAATAATAAAGGCGGGATACAAATAAATAAATAGAGACTTGCAACATAGACAATAAAACTAGTTCTGACCTACACAACAATGGTTTCTGAATTTGGTCTATCTTGATGGACCTACATTTGCCCTGATAGTTAAATGAATCTTTGGGTTTAAGAGACAAGAACTTCTGGGCTGTCCTTCTCTTGGTCCCTTCCTTATAACAAGGCTCTTCTTAATCCTTTCTTTCAAATATAATGAATATTTGTTAGCATATTTCAATGGCTGGGCTAAACCAATAGTCTGCATCCAAGACAGCTATATTTTTTTACTTTTTCAATGTGAGGTTCTACTGTTTCTTTGCTTGGGATCCCTTCAGTGTTTATGTTCAGGAGCACATCCTATAACAAGACTTCCTGCAGAATACAAAACTCTACGGCTATAGAATAGTTTGCCTTTTGGAATTGAGACTTACCTTCCATCTTGCAGTTTAGGAGATTTTTAAAAACTCTTTAATCTGTATGGTTTAAATTTCTCAGATAAGTGTTAGTAATTTGTTCCTTTGGATTTTATTATTTAGGTGAGTCACCTAAAATGACAAGTAGGGCCAGGCTACATATAAATTATCATGATCCATCCTTCATTTTAACCTCTATTTCCCACAGACTATTCATTTGTTCTTAGCAGAGCAAAAATCCAATACAATTGCAGAGTCCTTAGCTCTGCATTCTTTTGTTTTCTTTTTAAAAAACAGACATGGGTGAATTGTACTTTGATCTCTGCTGTCCCAAGAAACTATTTGTTGAACTATTTGTTGATCACCATGAATCTGCTAGATAGTAACAGGAGAAAAGCTGGAAACTATAGGTCTGTTAAATCCAGTGCTGCAGACTGAACATAAGTATGAAAAATGCGACCCAGACCCAAATGGTTTCATAAATCTATAAATGGAAATTCTGATATTGAGAATTTTTAATAGGTTAGCTAATATCCAAAAAGTTCTCTCATGCAAAATAGTCTGATACTTTAAACACCATGGACAACGTATTTATTTTATTTTACTGTTTTAATTTATTGAAAGGAGAAGGTGAAATAAGATAGCTTAATTATTCAAATACAGAGGGAAAGTTAAAAGTATAGTAGAAATAGCACTTAGACTTATATACTGATTTACAGTGTTTTATAGCCCCCCTCTAAGTGGTTTAGAGTCAGCATTTTGCCCCCAACGATCTGGGTCTTCATTTTACCGACTTCGGAACGATGGAAGGCTGAGTCAATCTTGAGCTGGTGAGAATTGAACTGCTGGTAGTCGGCAGAATTAGCCTGCAATACCGCATTCTAACCACTGCGCCACCACGGCTCTTAGTAGCCTGATATATGCTTATCTTTTCTTAGTCCTAATTGTTACAGAAAAATATATACTCTGAAAACATTCCAATTTAGGACATTGCATAAATGGTAAGAGGAGAGTCACTGCTGATCTTTGCTTTCTTGCTGAGGTCATCCCAATTCACTTTAATCGATGAACCGTCTTCCCAAATAAATAGTTTTTAGAGAAAGGAGCATCTTTCACCAGGACTAAAAAGGCAGGAGTTCCAGCTTTTACAAAGTACCTGCAAAATAGTATTTAGACAGTCATGTTCTAGTCTTAGCTACCTTATATATTTAACTATATTCAAGAAAAATCTAGATTGGTGTTTGAAAATGTGTGCTTTATAAGACTGTTTCTATAAATCCAAAATTGGTAGCTACTACTACAAACCCACAGGTTAGATCAACTTTCCCCAACCAGATAGTCTCGAGATTATGTAGAGCTCCCATAAACTCCTATCCCAAATATCTAGGCTTGTGCTCAATTCAGGATAATGGGAGACTAATTACATCATTTCTGAGGGGGATTAGCATGGGAAAAACTGTTCTGATAGAGCAGTGATGGCGAACCTTTTTTTCCTCGGGTGCCGAAAGCGGGTGCTCGTGCGCTATCGCGCATGCGCGAGTGCCCACACTTATAATTCAATCCCTGGGGAGGGCGAAAATGGCCTCCACCACCACCCAGGAGGCCCTCTGGAGGCCAGAAACAGCCCGTTTTCCAACTTCTGGTGGGCCTAGTAGGCCCATTTTCCGTTCTCCCCAGGCTCCAGAGGCTTCCCTGGAGCTGGGGGAGGGTGAAAACGCCCTCCCCCGCCTGCCAGAGGCCCTCTGGAAGCCGAAAACGCCCTCCCAGAGCCTCTGTGCGAGCCGAAAATCAGATGGCCGGAGTGCACATGCACGTTGGAGCTGAGCTAGGGCAACAGCTCACGTGCCGGCAGATATGGTTCCGTGTGCCACCTGTGGCACGCGTGCCATAGGTTCACCATCACTGTGATAGAGTGTAGTTCAGAATACATGCAAGACATTTTTGAAGGAAACTAATAGGCTATCCCAGTATATAGAGATGTTTCACCTACAGATATTCTTGACAGATGAGTCATCTACTGGGTGAATTACGTTACAGATCCTATAACCCTCAGCCAGCAGAATGATGGGAGCTGTGGTCCAGTGTATCTGGAGAGCCTAACAGCTTCATTCAGGTGGAGATTTATCATATCAAGAGTGAAGAGAGCGCCCCTGGCAAGTCACTTTGACATGCCAGTCATCCATAAATATAGCATAAATGTCTTCAACAAAAATGACGGTCATGGGGAAGCATTTGCATGTACAGCCCTTTAGCTAAACATCGTCACTACAGAGTTGTGTTAGACGTCACCATGCAACTGAGAAAGGAAGGGGTTGCTTGTCATTCCTTGTGTGGCAAGGTCTACCTACAGAAATATAGGTAGGCAAAATTATAGGATTCTATCCATCTTTTTTTGTTTTACTTATGTAACTGTTTTGAAACTAAAGTCTTTTTGGGAGACCAGCCAGCCATTATAGTGCTGTGGTACGGAACCATTAAACCAATGTCCGGAAATATTAAAACTATGTTCAGAAAACTTCAATGAAATACATTAGCTAACTGAGCTGGTACATAGTGTACAATACAGGCTAAGTTCTGTACCGCTTCTTTAATAACGTATTGTTGATAACCCTATGCTTCTCAACAGTAGGGTATTTTTTGTATATAATTTTTATTAAAAGTTTTAAAATAAAAACTAATAGGAATGAATATAAAATAAGGAAGAAAAAAGAAAAGGAAAGAAAGGAAAGAGAAAGCAAAAAGTGCAAGAAAAGAAAAAAGTTGAAGAGAAATAGAAAAGAAATAAAAAAAGATACAAGGATATACTTCTGATATTCTTCAAAGCAGTTACAAGTACAATTATGTTTCAATCTATCTCCATAACGTTACATCATATTCAGTGGTGGGTTCCTACCGGTGCGGTCCACTCTATAGCACCAGTAGTGGCCTGCTGGTGATGTCACAGTACCGGTGCGGTCGGTTGCCGGTGCCTAGGCGCCGCCATTAAAAAATTTTTTTTTTAATTTTTTTTTAAAAAATTTCTTCTGCGCATGCCCAGAAGCTGAGCTTCCGGCACTGCGCATGTGCTGCCTTCCTACCCCACAGTGAGTCCAAGCAGGGGAGGATGGCTGAGGGAGCGCGTGAGACGCTGAAAGAACAGGCAGCAGGAGCTATCTCCATTCCCCTCCCTTCAGCAGTCCGAGAAGCCACGAATGCACGGTGATGATCCCAGGCATTTTTGCAGTTTGAGGCTTCTCGAGCTGCTGAGGGGAGGGGGAACAGGCGGCAGGAGCCTAGGATCATTGAATGGGGAGAAGCATTCAGGCCGGATGGAGCCTCCTAGAAGAACCGCTGCTCCCGCTGCGGGGGGCTGCATTGCGGGTGGGCAATGCACCCTCACTTCTCCGGCCACTGCCAAGCTCCCGAGGCGCACGCCCACCCGATCACATGGCTGGCAAGCCACACCCACAAAATAAGCCACGCCCACAGAGTGGTAGTAAAAAATTAGGAACTCGCCCCTGATCATATTACTCTTCATTCTATAAGCTATACTATCTAATCAGCACAGCCATAAATCACAAGTTCGGTTAGTTTAATTTTCATGCAAAAAGTCCATAAGAAGTGTCTAATCACCAATAAATACAGATAATGTCTTTTCTGTAATCAAAAAAATAAACAAGTGCTCTTACCTGGATAAATTTTGATTTATTTTTCTTTTGAAATCATGATCCTATTCATTCAATACCTTGCATTCTGAGAGTCAGGATTAATAAAATATTCTTAGTTGTTTTTATGTTTATTTCTAGTTTTGTATGTTGCCCAGAGGCCATTCGAGTTGGATGGTCAATAATTTTTTTAAAAAAATAAAATAAAAATAGCAGCAACAACAACACTCAAGTCATAGTTCAATATCTCACCTTTTGTGCTGCAACACCTCTAACAATGTGGTTTCTGGGTTTATCTGGTATATATCTCCTCTTTCTTCATCCTCAAAATAAAGCTGTTCATTGTCATAGGAGAAACAAACAAATTTAACGCATGAACAAAATGATTAACATAGTATACAGACGAGGCAGAACTTACTTAAAAAACTAACAAGCAATTAATTGGCTGATGAGAAACTGAAGACTTAATTATTTTATTCTGGTTATATAAAGGTGGGTGAGGAGTCTGGAGCTTTTAGTAACTTGAGAACTACTAAAGATAATGAACTGAAGGAGAATGTTACTAGACAAGGTCAAGAAACTATCTAGTCTAGCATTGTGGCACATGTGATCAGTGAGTTGTGGTCAGGAAGCTCAGAAACAGGGATAGTGGGTAACAGATCCTTTTCACTGTTGCTGGTCCCTAATAGCAGGAATTGAAGATAGACTACCAATGAGTCAGGAGGCAACCCACAGCCATCAGAAGAATCTTTGATAGCTCATTCTTCCATGAAGTTGTCCAGACTCCTTTTAAAATCACCCAAATTTGTAGCTATCACACATCTGAAGGCAGAAAATTCCATCCACTCATTTTATTTCCTGGAACTTCTCTGCTGAAATACATCACATTCAAAATGAGTTATTCTTTCTAAGCTTAATCTTTTTTTGGGGAAAAAAAGATATTTATGACAACCAAGAAGGAATTCTTTTAGAAAGATTCTATTCACCATATTGGCTTTTCTAAGATTAACAATTGATCATATTATGAAACTGGCCTAGATATGCAAACTTAAATGGAAACTTAATTAAGGCACCATATTCTTGCTTTTTTTTAAAATGCTCCTTAGGGTCCATTATGCAATATAAACCTAGAATTTAAAATATCCCTTCTCCAAAAAGCTCAATTGAGAGTAAGTAAGGAATCCAATGTAATACATACACATACATGCATATAAATGCAACGTAATTCTAACAATTCTAAAAATATATCATTTTTTTAAAAAAAAGTTCAAGTACTGACTGTGCTTTTGTACCTCTAGTTCTTTAGGAACATATTTTCTTTCTGTATCCCAGGCAGGAGATTCTTCAAACATAACAACTAAATGGTCCGAAAAGCTGAAACACAAAATGCATTAAGTGAAAATAGTGCTTTAGCCACTCGAAGTGTTCAACTTGAGCAGTGTTTTACTTTGAAACAAAGCAACAATTTCATTAAAAGCTGATAATGGGTACCAAAATCTTCAGTATTATATCCCTACTCTATTATTTCAAAGAAAGATCAGAATCTTGTTGTCTTTTATTTAAGGCTGTGTTACTAAAGTCAAAAGTGTCTAATGCAGGGGTCGCCAAACTTGGCAACTTTAAGACTTGTGGACTTCAACTCCCAGAATTCTCCAGCTATGCTGGCTGCTATGCTATGCTGGCTGTAGAATTCTGGGAGTTGAAGTCCACAAGTCCTAAAGTTGCCAAGTTTGAAGACCTCTGGTCTAATGTATCAAAGAAATAACAGAAACCATGCTTTGCCATGGAAATGAGGTTTCACTTTGGCAGCTTATGCTGTATGGCGGAAAAGCTCCTGTTTTGGTATTATCTGACAGAAAAGAGCATAAAAGCATTATGGGAGTAGAACAAGGGAGACTTACAGAATTAAAATAGCTTCCCTGATATTCCCCAGAATGGTAGATAAAAACTAAAACAGCCCTAGAATTTTTCCCTTCCTATTGCCTCAAGTGTCATCATTTTATCCTGCTCCAAGTGCAACTATAAGCAGGGGTCCTCAAACTTGGCAACTTTAAGACTTGTGGACTTCAACTCCACAAGTCTATGGACTATGCTGGCTTGAGAATTCTGGAAGTTGAAGTCCACAAGTCTTAAAGTTGCCAAGTTTGAAGACCTCTGAACTATAGAAAGACAAAACAACCAATCAAAACAAAGTATGGCTGAAAGTGATCCAAGAAAATATTCCATTTTCCCTTTCACCAAGAGAAGAGAGAACAGCACAGTTCCTCAAGAATGACAGGAGTGCTCTGCTCCTCAGAACCTCTCTATTTTTACAGTATTGTGGTTGAAATACCTAGAACAGGATACATTTGCTATTCCACTTCAACATGTACAACAGGCCAGCAGGCATAAACTCATTCCTCTATATATCACTGGCATAAACCCCTCAAGTGTTGGACTGTGAAAATCATACAAACCAGACCTACAATTTAATATGCTATTTTGTGCTTGGAGAAACATTAACCTGGATTCTTCATGAAAAGCAGAAATGAAGTCAGTTTGTTGATGCTCGGGATACAGGAAGAGCACTGGCCAGGTAAGGCTGCCAGTGTCTTCCAGGTAGACTTTGGCCCCACTGCCGCTTTCAGAGCTGAGTCCATCTAAAGACATCTCCGCGAGGTCTTTTGATATGGCCGTCTCATCTGCTGAGGGGACCGGAGACAATTTGATGTTTCGATCCTAGGTCAGAAAAGTAAAACAATCCAGCTTGAGGCACGGATCTAAAACACGTCAGGATGGGTTCCCGTTTCAAGGGTTGCTTTCGTTTCACAGCTACCTTAATAGCTTTAAGCAAGGCCTCTTTCTGAGACTGTTCCTTCTTCTCCTGAAATTTGGCTTTTCTCAAATCTCGCTCTTCAGTACGCTGCAAGACAAAGTTATGCAGCGATAGTGTAAGAGCTGCCAATGCTTCACCAAACTCTGTATCAGAGGGACTACGTGTTTTTATTTTTAATCCTTTCTAACCTTAAGTCTGTCTGCTTTTGTTCTTATTTCCAGAAGTTTTTTTTCCTGTGGATCTAATTTCAGACCCTCCTCACACCATGCCATAGCTTCAGAGAAATGCTTGAGTTCCACATGACACAGCGCTCCTATAAAAGTACAAAAAAATTTATACTTGTATTCCATAGCAAACAATATACTTTAAACAGGCCAATGCAGTAATGTTGGTCACGGTTTTTAATGATGAAAGTGTAGAAAAGTACCAGAAAAAGAAATGATGGGATGTAAAGACTCAATGATTGAGGGATTGAACCATTTATCCAAGCCAGAGGGACTATTTTTCATCATTAAACTAACATTTAATTTAATTTAATTTAATTTAATTAAAAGTTCTTATAGGCCGCCCAATCCCGTAGGACTCAGGGCGGCATACAACAAGAATAAGAACAATATATAACATACATATATTTTAAAAACATTTCATAATTTTAAAAGGAACATTCAGTCATGGGGGAATCCGATCTTCACCCCGCCTGTCGGAAGAGCCATGTTTTTACGGCTTTGCGGAAGGCCAGTAGGGTGGGGATAGTCCGGATCTCTGGTGGGAGTTGGTTCCAGAGAGATGGGGCTCCCACAGAGAAGGCTTCTCCTTCCAGAGAAGGATCATCACATAGATAATCATTGCAGGTGCTTCTATTTAGTTTGTCTCCTGCTGACCAGAAATGCAAACAACCCTTAAAACTACATTGTTAAAATCTGAACGTTTCTAACTTTCCACAAAATAACACCTTGCAATATTCATGGATGTGTTGCTTTGAATCTTTTATTTTGATAAATAGAATTCCCTTAATTACATGGGATCTAACATTATACTGCGAGAATTGGACATAAAAACAACAGTGGAGTTTCTTACCCCTTATTATTGCTTTGAGGTGGCTGGGTTTCAGTTTTCTTGCTGCAACAGCATCATTCAGAGCTGAGCGATAGTTGCCTAAACAAAATATAACCTGAATTTAAAAGTTTCACTATGCAAAGCCTCTATGGTGTGATCTTCATTAGAAAAAAAATTGAACCATTCTGCTATTAGACTAATTTAGTATTGGAATATAACTATTTTAATTGATTAGGGCAAAATATGATGCAATCCCTCCCTCCAATTACTCATGTTAATGTTAGGGGAGGTTTATTTTGTTAGTGTATCTTTGATTTTGTAGTACAGGGCAGTTTCTGATGCTTTGATTTTCCAATGTAACACTACACACTCTACTTTACCAAAGCTAACTGTATTAAAATGAATCTTCTGAAGAGATAAATGATTATTAGAACAAATGAAGAAAGATATTTTCATTTAAAAATATATATACAAAATCTAGGTATAACTTGGAATGCATCACATTACCCAGATAAAAATGGGCTGCTGCTCTGTTTGTATGAAGTACAGTATTCAATTCCAGGTCACTGCATTTCTTTTTCAGTCCTTCTGTGTAAGATATCACAGCCTTCTTATAATTCTTTTCTTTGAAATAATCATTACCTTCATTTTTATAAGTCTTAGCTTGCTCTGGTGAGGAAAACACAATAGACATCACCATTTTTAGAAAGCATCTGATATGAATTGTTTCAGCCACCAATACAGTTCCAAAGAGGGAAATTATAACCTGTATAATATTGAAATACTAGTAGCTGGATACCCATGCTTCGCTATGAAACTATGTTATCGGACTTGATAAATTGACAGTTAACGCTTGAAAATTAATCAGTAGTTACGATCAGGCTTGATACATTGAGACTTAAAGCTTGAATATTTATGTAGAATGTGTAATTCCTTAGCATCAGAGCGTGTTAATATAAGGCAGCTGGCAGTTGGAACAGAGTTCTTTTCAGGTGGGGAGGGGGAGTAGAACGTCTAACTCAGTGGTTCCCAACCTTTCTAATGCCGCGACCCCTTAATATAGTTCCTCATGTTGTGATGACCCCCAACCATAAAATTATTTTCGTTGCTACTTCATAACTGTAATTTTGCTACTGTTATGAATCCTAATGTAAATATCTAATATGCAGGATGTATTTTCATTGTTACAAATTGAACATAATTAAAGCATAGCGATTAATCACAAAAACAATATGTAATTACGCCAGATCAGAAATTCTCGGGCCAGTCTTTGCAAAAGCATAAGGAATATCATCTTCCACAAGTCTACTTCTGTATTTAGACTTGATAACCAACAAGTGTACAGCAATATTTCTCAATCTCAGCAACTTTTAAGGTGCCTGGACTTCAACTCCCAGAATTCAAAGCAAAGCTGGCTAGGGAATTTTGGGAGTTGACGTCCAGGTGTATTCAAGTTGTTGAGGTTGAGAAATTGTGGCCTGCAGTGTCGAAAAACTAGAAATCAGATAAGCTTCCAGCAAAGTAATCCCTGTTTAGTAGCTTTCTCCCAGGACTCCAAAGTTTCAGGAGGCAAACAGGGGGCAAAAAAACCCATGATTGGTCCAAAAACATTGCCAGGGTCCCCAAAGCCAATTTCCTCTTTTAAGCTCTTTCTTCTTAAAACAGCCCCAAATTCCTTCCTCCCCCATGGGGCCTGCTCACCCATCCTTTCCAAAACCCCTGCAAAGACAACAATTTTAATTTGCAAGGCTCTTCTTTCAACAGTTTCTTCTTACTTTCTTTCTTTCTTTCTTTCCCTCTCTCACTTTTTTCTCTTTCTTCCTTCCTTCCTCCCAACCTTCCTCTTTCTTTCTTTCTTTTTCTTTCTTTCCCTCTCTCTCGCTTTTTTCTCTTCCTTCCTCCCTCCCTCCCAACCTTCCTCTTCTTTCTTTCTTTCTTTCTTTCTTTCTTTTCTTTCTTTCTTTCTTTCTTTCTTTCTTTCTTTCTTTCTTTCTTTCTTTCTTTCTTTCTTTCTTTCTTTCTTTCTTTCTTTCTTTCTTTCTTTCTTTCTTTCTTTCTTTCTTTCTTTCTTTCTTTCTTTCTTTCTTTCTTTCTTTCTTTCTTTTTCTTTCTTTCCCTCTCTCACTTTTTTCTCTTCCTTGCTTCCTTCCTCCCACCCTCCCACCTAACATTCTTCTTTTTCCTCTCCTTCCCTTCCTTCCTCTCCTTCCCTTTCTTCCTCCCTCCCTCCCTTCCTTCTCTTTTCTCTTCTTCCCTCTCCTAGCCCTCAGTACCGCAAGATGGCCAGGCTTGTGGCAGTGGGGGGGGGGGGGGCTGAGGATGCCGGGGCGACCCCTGGGAAATGGTCATTCGACCCCCAAAGGGGTCCCGACCCCCAGGTTGGGAACCACTGGTCTAACTCCTTAGCATCAGAGCGTGTTAATATAATACTGTATAAGAAATACTAATGATCTGATGGTCATTTCAAAAAATTCTTTCTTAGCGAGCACCTAGTAGCCAAGAGGAACATATGTGCCAAGTTTCAAGTTTGTAGGCTTTACGGTTCTGGAGATTTCGTGATGATGCGTGAGTGATATTTCGCTTTTATATAGAGAGATTATACATGGTATAAAAGGGTACCTTCAGAACTCTGTTCTTCATCAAAAATGATGGACTGAAGGCATGCCAGATCAGGATTTTGTTTCGGATTTATTTCGGTGGGAACATTCTTCATGAACATTGGAATCTGATCAAATTCCTATGAACACATGCAGGTAATTCAAGATAGCAGGAATGGAAGAAAATAAACAATTCAAAACTTTTACTCGATTTTGAAAATATACCCGATATCTAAAAGAAAAGAAGTTTTCTTATGCTGAAAATCTGAGGGTCTCCAGATGTTGCAGTTAATTCAGCCAGCATGGCAAAACTATGGATTTCAATTAAGCACATCTGGAGGATAAGTTCCTCATACCTGGCCTGAAAATTTAATTGTACTCTTGATTTTTTAAAAGAAGTTTTAATTTTTCAGCTGTCAACTTTGTAAATGAGTTCAGCCATTGTTAGGAAATACTGCATTTAACCTTTCCTAAAACAATTGTCATGTGGTTGCTAAGTATCAACACCAATTAGAGGGCAGATAATTAGTAATAATCCATCAAAAGAAGCAGATCTGTAATCAGACTAGTTTGACACTGTAGACAAAAGGATGTAATCCCTGAAAAGATGCATTTAAATGCCCATCTAGGCTTCCTGATGACCGGCATAGCAGATCACAGGCTGTTCACCGGTTCAATTGCAATAGAGGTAGTCCTCGACTTATGACCACAATTGAGCTCAACATTTCGGTTGCTAAGCAAGACAGTGCTTCCTGATGACCGGCATAGCAGATCACAAGCTGTTCACAGGTTCATTTGCAATAGAGGTAGTCCTCGACTTATGATCACAATTGAGCTCAACATTTCGGTTGCTAAGCAAAACAGTCAAGTGAGTTTTGTCCAATTTTATGACTTTTCTTGACACAGTTGTTAAGTGAATCACTGAAGTTGTCAAATTAGAAACACAGCTGTTAAGTGAATCTAGCTTCCCCACTGACTGACTGTCAGAAGGTTGCAAAAAGTGATCACATGACTCAGGGACACTGCAACCGTATACATACATGTCAGTTGCCAAGTATCCAAATTGTGATACCAGAAGTTATTTTTCCCCCAGTTTTTTTCAACTTTGCATGGTCACTAAACAAATGCTTGCAAGTCGAGGACTATCTATTACCAGGAAGAATCGCTGGAGAACTGCATCCAGCCGTGGTGGCCTTAACCGGGGTCCTCCCCTTCCATGTCTCCGTCTCTCAGCCCACCTTACAGGGCTGTTCGGAAGAATCAAAATCTCAGGAGAAAGAACTGTATAAATCTCTAAGAAAGGGAGACGATCTCGTCCCCGGATCAAACCTTGAAGATTTGCTTCGCCTCTCCCGCTCCTTCCAACCAGCGCTGCCCACCCCAGGCCCGAAACGCGCCTCCCCGGCGAAGAGCAGAGCCTCCTGCCGGGCAGTGCCCCAAGCTCCGCAGCCTCACCTGCTCCCACGTCGTGGGATCGAAGGCCCCCTCGTACCGCTGCGGGCCCTGAAATTTGTCGAGGAAGGCATCCCAATCCGCCTCCTCGCTTTCCGCCATGTGTGAAAGCGTCGTCCCGCTCAGCCGCTCCGCCCTTCCGGAGGCGGCTCTTGCAGCCGAAAGCGGCGAGAAAGGCGAGCGCGGGCTGTCGGGGCTTGCAATGATGCGAGGCCGGGATTTCTCTCTTCGCCTTTTCTGTCTGCGGCTACCAGGCCAGCTGGACTATAGCTCCCATTATCCTTACTTGGATGCTTACTCTACTACAAGGGTGGCTCAGGAATTCTGGGAGTTGAAGTCCACAGGCCGTAAAGTTGCCCTACTTGCCCATCCCTGCTCTAGTTAGGAAACCTGGCTAGAGAAAACAATTCTAATATAACCGCTTCCCCGCCTTAAGTGTGCACTGCCTAGTTCACATTTGTCTAATAAAAGATTTCTGCCTTCCTTGTCCAACAGCCCAATGACACTGCTTTTAGCAATAGCAATAGCATTTAGACTTATATAGCATGTACCCTATGACAATCATTAAGTGTTGTATCTCATGATTCTTGACAAATATATTTCTTTTATGTACACTGAGAGCATATGCACCAAAGACAAATTCCTTGTGTGTCCAATCACACTTGGCCAATAAAGAATTCTATTCTATTCTATTCTATTCTATTCTATTCTATTCTATTCTATTCTATTCTATTCTATTCTATTCTATTCTATTCTATTCTAATACTGCTTCACAGTGCTTTACAGCCCTCTCTAAGCCGTTTACAAAGTCAACCTGAGTCCTTCGGGAGTTGGGCGGCATATAAGAAAGCCGAATAAATAAATAAATAAATAAATAAATAAATAAACCTATTGCCCCCAACAATCTGAGTCCACATTTTACTGACCTCGAAAGGATGAGTCAACCTTGAAACAGTGAGACTCGAACTGCCAAACTGCTGGCAGTCATAGATTAAACTCTGTGCCAGCGTCTCATTGGGTAAACTCTTGAAAGTTTAAAATCCTGAGTCTGTTCAAGGCTGAGAGATTTTTTTCAGCGTTACTGCTCTCACTTTGCTCCACAGCAAGGTGGCAGCCGCAACCTTAGCTAACTTCATAAAGCTAAGTAGGATCACTTTGGCTAGTGCTAGGAAGATCTTAAGAGGTTGGAGGAAACTTAATCAAATAATATACTTAAAATGTAATAAAAGGATTAAAAAGAAAAGAAAGTATAGATACAGGGGAAAAAAAAGAAACCAACAGAAGGGGGGGAGAGAGGAAGTTATGAGAGATGGAATTTTTGAGAGACCAAAAGAAAAAGGTTGAAGAGACATTCTAGTTGACTGAACTGTATTAATGTGATTAATTGTGTTTGATCATTTTAAGTAGTTTTCAAATAAGATTAGCATATAAGGTCATAATGTTTAGAAATAAAATGAAATATAGATTCTCAAATTAAGAAGAAAAAGATATAAATGTGAAAGATGAAAACTAGTAATATGGCTTACTTTTTAATGATGATTTAAGATGTGATGAAGAACATAGATATTAGAAAAACTAAATGTATTGTTATTGTGTTCAAATAATTATCTTAAATGGTTTTTATATAAACTATATAGTGTATACTAAATTAGAAATACAGATGTATAAGGTTTCTACCAGTGGTTAACATAGTAAGAGATGAGAATTTAAGGGCTTGTAGTGATATTGTTTGTATAAAAATAAAATGAGTAAAGATAAAAAATAAGGAAAAGAAAAATTATGATTGAAATTAAAAGAAGAGACCCGGGCAACATCTTGTTCACAATAAAGTTATGAAGAAGAGGAGAAAGAAGATGAACATTGGAAAAAAGAAGTAATATAAAATTAAATAAAATTGAAAGAAATGAGGATGATTAATATCGTCAATGTAATTTATAATATTAAATCTGTTTTTTTAGTAATATATCGAGAAATAAATTGTAGATGGTAAATAACTGAAAGTAACATTGGGAAGAACAGAGGAGTGGAAGGGATCGGAGGGAAGTAGCGGAGAGGAGAGGAGAGGAAAAAGGCCAAAAAAAGAAGAGAGGATAAAGGAAGGAGGAGGTAGAGAGGGAAAGAAAGGGAAGAGATGGAAATGGCAAAGGAGAGAAAGGAGAAGTAGGAAGGGAGAGGAGGAGAGGAAAGAAGGAAGGATGGTTTTGACTGTAAAACTGAGGGAAATATGATACATATGAGAAAGTAAACAGAAAAATAATTCTTTTTTGGTTGATTTGACAGCTGTATGATTAATATTAAAATGGAAGATGTTAAAAGGGTTAAAATATTATTAAATGAATATAATTAAATTTGAAAGTATAATATTGATGTATGTATGTATAAGCATTCTGACAACACATTGTTTAAATTGAAAATGGAATTTTTGTATTATAAAATAAAATAAAAATATTATAAAAAAAGATATGCAGCTTGAATGACAGAAGACTTTTAGGGACTTGCACTCCACAGATGTGCCTTTTGATGTTTTAAATCAGCATCTCTCGACTTCAGCAATCTTAAGAAATGTGAACGTCAAATCCCATAATTCCCCAACTATTATAAGGTGTTCAGGTCCACACTTCTTAAATTTGCTGAGGATGAGAAACACTGATTTAAACTATTCCCACAATAAAAATGGAACTCAAAACATTGCGGTAACCCACACAAACAGGTAATCTACTTTCATTTAAGGAAGGGAGCAGCTTTTTTTAAAAAAAAAAAACTTACTTAGGAATGCTATGGAAGGCTTTTTTATAGGGAGAAGTTCACTCAGTGTAGAAAAAAACTTGTGGCTGCTGTTTCTGTACCTGAAATGAACAGCTAGCTTAAAAGAGAGCCAGTTTGGTCTAATGGTTAAGGCACCAGGCTAGAAAGCAGGAGCTATGAGTTCAAATCCTGCCTTGGTCATAAAAGCCAGCTGGGTGACCTTGGGCCAGTCACTCTCAGCCCATCCACCTCGCAGGTTGTTGTTTGTTGGGAAAATAGGAGGAGGAAGGTATATTGGATATGCTCGCTGCCTTAAATTATTTCTAAAAATAATAAAGGTGGGATATAAAATAATAAGTAGATTAAAAAGCAGCTTAGCTCATAGTAGGAATGTAGGCGGGGCAAGAGTCTCAAAAGAGACCCTCCCTAGTTTTGGGGCTATAAAGGGGATGTGGGGAGAAGTGCCCAGACTTGCAGGATTCTATTCATGTAACCCTCCAATAAAGTACAATTATCGTATCATCTTTCCTATCTAGCCTACCTAGTAAGGGTGACAGATACAAAGCTTCCGAAAGAGAGGCATCATCATCATCATTCCGCTTCATTGTGATGCTTGGGTTACAAACTAGAAATTAATTTAAAAAATCCAACATACCCAAATTATTGTTTTTTCATATGACAAAGTTTTAATATTTTAGAACCGCCACCACCCTAATCCAGTCTTCAGGGAATGTGGACTTTACGTAGCAAGTCAATTGTGGCCTCTTTGGTAAGGAATAGGGTTTTACCCGTGTTTTGGTTGCATACTTCAAAGAGAGGAGGGTCATCCAAAGCCTTCTTCCCACATACTACAACAAAAGGATAGCCAAGTTTGTCAGCGTCTTTTAACCTTTTTCCAATGGTGAACTGAGTCCGGTCATCCAGCACAAGTTCTTCTTTAAGTTGGGGTATGGCTTCAGCAACACACCTGTGTAAATCCTCTATGAGTTCTGTTGTTTTGTGTGCCTTACTGCCACTTTTGGGAGGAATAAGGCAAACCTGATAGGGTGCTATGAGGTTTGGCCAACGAATGGCATTCTCTGTTGAAAGCAACTCAATGGAGGCCGCAAGGATGCGGGTGACACCCAACCCATAACATCCCATTTCAGCTAGAACGGGCACATTGTCAGCGGTTTGGACAGTAGTTTTAAAAACAGACGAATATTTAGTTCCCAAGAAGAACGTGTGGCCCACTTCAATCCCTTTCTTCTCAACCAGTTCTCCTTTGCAAACGGGGCAGTGCATCTCATTTGACTTTACTATCTCTAGATTCGCTGAAAAGTCACAGTTGGTACATATCGCCAATCGGTCCTCACCGACATCAGAAGGCAGCTGGAATTCATGAGACAATGTCCCTCCGATGCTTCCTGTTGCTCCTTGGACTTTCAGAAACTGAAGCCCCAACCGGCTGAATATGTTGCAGTAAGCTTTACACACAAGGGAATAGGTCTGGAGGGCGGCCTCCTCAGAGACATCAAAGCTATACATATCCTTCATATAGAACTCTCGGCCACGGAGTAACCCAAAACGAGGTCTCGGCTCATCTCGAAACTTCCTTGTCACCTGATACAACAAAAGAGGAAGCTGTTTGTAAGACAAGGAGCCTTGAGAAGCTACTAGGTCTGCGATAGCCTCTTCATGGGTAGGCCCTAAACAATATTCTTGACTATGCCTGTCTGTCACTCGCAGAAGCTCTTTACCCATTAGTTCCCATCTTCCACTGGCTTTCCAGAGCTTTCCTGAACATAAGGTGGGCATGTTCACTTTTTGGCCACCTATGGCTTGCATTTCTTGGTCTAAAACTTTGATAAGCTTCTCCATCGCTCGGACAGTATAAGGCATGTAGTAATAGCATCCGGGATTGGCAGGACAAATCAATCCAGTTTGTAACATCAATGTTTGGCTTTTACACATCGGTTCCCCAGACCTGCTCTCCTGGAATGCTTCAGTGTCATCCCGCAGGTTCATTTGTGGAAAAAGCTTTTGTTTTTTATGAAAATTGCAGTAAGACCTGTAACTCTGTCTTTGACCGCACACAACCCAATTAGCCAAACAAGGCAGTACTGTTTTTCCTGTTTTAAAAAGTTGATCCATTTTAAGATTCATTTTAACATTCATAGAGGAAGCTTCAGTTCCAAGTCTGCAGGAAAAGAGAAAGTAACAAAAACTAATTTCACATAATTAATCTTATAAGCTACACCAAGGGTCGGCAACCTTAAACACTCAAAGAGCCATTCGGACCCGTTTCCCACAGAAAAGAAAACACCGGGAGCCACAAAGCCCTTTTGACATCTAAAATGAAGAGAACACTGCATATATCGTTTTTTACCTTTATGCTATGTATAAAAAAACTATAGTGTGTTGCATTTATGAAATCAATTACCTGCTACAGAGAAAACACACTTTTATTTCTGCATGCAGAAACAAAAACATTTTGAACTCCGAAAAAAAAGATGGGTCGAAAAGCTCAATAAATCACGTGCTGGCAAGTGTCGCACATTGGCGGTTGTGACACATATTTTGAGCGACAGGGATCCGCAGCAAAGGGATGAAAGAGCCACATGTGGCTCCAGAGCCGCGGGTTGCAGACCCCTGAGCTACACTATGCTGTATGCCATTGTATGACAAAACAATTCACACTGCATTGATTGACAAGTAAATAAGAACTATTCTGGATCAGATTGTAAAATGGTATGAAAATAAGGTGTTTCTAGAAAAAAAAAGCTTGAAAAGCTTGTTTGCAGAAACTGCCTCAAAGAACCATTAAAAGGTGTCCCACCACCTTCTAAATACATGTACGATAAATAAAATGGACATCTTAAATCCTCACACGAATTTAAATATATTTATAAATGGTAATTTTCTCCA
The DNA here is from genome assembly GCA_023053685.1 of Diadophis punctatus similis. Classification (NCBI taxonomy): domain Eukaryota; kingdom Metazoa; phylum Chordata; class Lepidosauria; order Squamata; family Dipsadidae; genus Diadophis; species Diadophis punctatus. The sequence continues at coordinate 58,189,001 of JALIGW010000003.1, forward strand.
GACTCCCAATCAATTGGTGTCAGAATAGGAAGAATGGAAAGAAACCCAAGTATATCCTTAATCTATTTCTTAGCTAAACAAAAAAAAATATTCCTAAACATTTTTCTTTTCTAAATCCCTTCAGGGATGAAAGAGAGAGAGAAAGTGGATAAAGAAAAGTGGAATTTTCCTTTTGTATTTTATGATATAAACTTGTTACAACAATTTCTGCTTATAGTATTTAGCTAAATAGTAGTTTGGACTTTAAAAAATGTAGCTGGCAATTTAACTGGATCCATCCTGAACTCCAATTGAGCAACAGACAAAAAACCAGATTCTCAAAACACATTTTGATGTTGTAAATTGTGTAACTTTTACAAGGAAATGTAATGCAGGAATCAGCTAGCTTTGCAGCTGCTGAAGTGAGCAGAAAAAAATAACTTCAAAAGGATCCAAGGAATTACATACATTAATTTGAATGAGTAAAGTTTTAATATTTTTGGATATCCATTCTTTTAACTGCAGACCTATTACATGGAAATTGATGGCTGGACAACAGACATGGATTATGTATGTCTTTCTCATCGCCAAGAATCCTTTAACATTGGAAAGACGTATTAATGGCCCAAATTACTCAGTGGATTCATAGTACTTGCAACTAGAACAAACATAGATTATATATTGAAGGACATAATAAAATATGGCAATGCTTTATTAGAACTGGACAAAAAACGTATGTATGCATTGTTTCTGGGTTGATATATTGCTTCCTTTTCTCCTTTCATTTTTCTTTCACTATTGCTTTATTTTTATTTCTTCTGTTCTACTAAAGCAACCCTTTCCTTAGTAAGCACCCAAATAAATAAAATATATTTAATATTAAACATCCTAACTCCTATTTAAACGTTACTCCATTCAATGTACCTAAAAGTAGGCTAAGTTTTCATTACCTTACTTATAAAGTAATATATAGCTATAGTTGTTGCAGTGCATAAATTTCTTGTAACATTAGATCTTGCATCATTTTGTTTACAATGTTATCCTATAGTACAACAAGGAAGCAAATAAGCATTATTAATGATGAGGTAATTGTGTACAATAATTAAGAATTGTAACTCAAGGCAAAGGTTATCATATTTTGGGCAAAGACACAGCTCCATTTAGAAAACCATAAAGGTGGAAAAGGCAGAAGGAAAGAAAAGATGAGAACAACCAGCAGCAATGTGGATGGACCTGATTACAGTGGTGATGGGTACACTTTTGGAAGACCTGAAGAGTCAACTGGTGACAGATATCCCAGAGGTCTACATTAGTGTCTTTCAACCTCAGCAAATATAAAATAAGTGCACTTCAATTCCCAGACTTCCCCATCCAGTATGTCCACACATGTCAAAGTTGCTGAAATTGGGAAACATTGGTCTATATGTGTTTGCTAAGGGTCAACAATGACTTGATGGAATATAATGAATCAATCAACCAACTGTAAAGAATGCAAATGGGCTCTCTATTCAGCCATACCATTACTTTAGTTACTTTTCAGAATGAGATTGGCATTTTAGCAATAACAATAGCACTTAGACTTATATACCGCTTCACAGTGCTTTACAGCCCTCTCTAAGCGGTTTACAGAGTCAGCATATTGCCCCCAACAATCTGGGTCCTCATTTTACCCACCTCGGAAGGATGGAAGGCTGAGTCAACCTTGAACCTGGTGAGATTTAAACTGCCAAATTGCAGTCAGCAGGCAGTCAGCAGAAGTAGCCTTCTAACCACTGCGCCACCGCGGCAGGTAGGTAGGTAGGTAGGTAGGTAGGTAGGTAGGTAGGTAGGTAGATAGATAGATAGATAGATAGATAGATAGATAGATAGATAGATAGATAGATAGATAGATAGATAGATAGATAGATAGATAGATAGATAGATAGATAGTGCTTGGGATGAGAGCATGGATGTAACCTGTCTGTAACTTTTTTTAAAGCAGTTACATTTTATCTCAAGAACAATCCAATATTTCCTTAGCTGTGGCAGGATCCAAGGGAAAAGATAGGGCAGGTTTAAAGACTCACAGGCAGGTATTGCATTCATGTTCCTATATATTGCAAGCACTTTTGGGATACTGAATATGAAACACTGCAGTGTCTTGTTGACCAATTGTAACTCACAGGTCTCATGGTCAGTGTGGATGGCTAATGAGAACTTTAGTTTATTTTATTTATTTATTTATTTTGTTATTCTTATATGTCGCCCAACTCCCGAAGGACTCAGGTTCAGCTATATCTGGAATAATGTTCAGTTCAGCTATATCTGGAATAATGCTAGTTTTCTACCTCTGCTTTAATACAGCCATTCCCAACCTGATGCCTTCCAGTTTTCTGGAAAAGTATGGGTACAAGTAGAGGAGGTTATTCCAATGCATACTTTGTTAAATTAAATGCTTCTTGACGTTTTTGTGAAGAGCATCAGTAACAAACCTCCAAAGGAACAAATTCTGGGAAATAAGTCGCACTGCACGCAACGGGCACGGAAGATCATATATTTCGAGAGATTCAACCTAGAAATAAGGAGAAATTTTCTGACTGAGAACAATCAACCAATGGAACAGCTCGCCTTCAGAAGTTGTGGGAGCTTCACCACTGGAAGCTTTCAAGAAGAGACTGGACTGTCACCTGTCAGAAATGGTATAGGATCTCCTGCTTGGGCGGAGGGTCAGACTAGATGACCTACAAAGTCCCTTCCAACTCTGTTAGCCTGTTATCTGTTACTCAAACTGCACCGCTGCCCCAACTGCAGATATACAGCTCGGTGTCTACAAAACAACAGTCCCGTGAGCAAACTCGCCAGGAACAGCCCGAGAACAATCCATCCCGCTTCCACCTTGCGTTACCTTACGGCACCGTGGCTAGGATCGCTTTCCTCGTTGCAAAACTCACCGATGCCATTCAATGCCGAGCGTGACCTCGCAGCAATTGCGCAAGACCTGCGAGAAATTCGATTGCGACTACGCATGCGTACACATAGTTTCCTTTTTATTTCGGAACGCTTCCGGGCTCACATAGTGAAGCGGGCGACGCTTTTCCCGCGTCTAATATTCTTGGAGGAATAAGGCAAATGCTTCTGGTCCAAATTCCATCATGTGACATCTAAGGAGGCAGTGCAAAGCTTTTTTTTTTTTTTACATTTTGACGGCAAGCGCACGCACAAGTTCCCCAGGTGTTTTAATCTTACTTGAGACATATGCCTGGTCAGAGCATTGGATATAAGCACGACATTCTGTTATATACCCGCGCCCACGTTTCAGGGTTAGAAGAGGCTTTGTTTTCATGCCTGTTAGGTTGCAAATATTGCAATATTCTTTAATTTTAACAACTATTATTGGAGGGCTAGCCCTCATCTATGAATCCGCAGAGAGGTATTGCAGCATGGAATTTGCTTCTGCGTTGCTACTATGCATCCCGTCTACATCGGGACTGAACTGGATCGCTGCGCAACGGTGCAGTCCAGATGACATGTGGACAATGCGTGATGGGCAAAGGAGTAGCTGATTGTTTTGGCTTTGCTGATCTTCCTCTTCCCCGCTTTTCCTGCTGGCGGGAAGAAGGAAAAAAACCTCCCTGTCAGATCATACCAGAAATGGGCAGGTCCAACTGCAAGACTTTCCAGAGTTTACACCCATTTTCTAGTCTCCTTGTGCCCTCTTATTCTCCATCCCATTCCTTGTAACTGGAGCTGAATAAAATTAAAAAGAAAAAGAAAAAAAAAACAGATTGAAGAGTGGGGAATCACGTTCAGTATTTTGATTTAGAACTTTTCTCCCCATATTTTCCTTTAGCACCAAGAGCTGATTTCCCAATTCTTCAATGTCCCTTCTGTTCAGGAGGCAATCAGGGATGGTCCTGTCATTACATTCTTACTATTTGCAATAAACTGGTATGAATTAAAGCAGTTATGCTGAGCAATTCTGTGCTGCAGTGCTGTTTTGATAGACTTAATTTTACTACTTGGCTATTGGTTTCATCATGACCGATGTAAAGTGATAACCTCAAATGTTATGCTATATGCTGTTTAGTAGATGCCTGCTTGTGGCAGAAAAGTTTATGCCAACTACAGTGGGGGTGATAGAGAAAGGCAGAAGGAATCTTTTTTTTTAAAAAAAGCTTTTCTTTCTCCAATCAAAATAATAATAATAATAATAATAATAATAATAATAATAATAATAATAATAATAATAATAATAATAATAATAATAATAATAATAATCATGGAGAAGTGAAAACTATCATTAGAAGAGAGTACACCAACAGAGTTAGGAAAATTTTGAAATCTAAATTAAATGGTGGAAACACCATCAAGGCCATGAATACCTGGGCAATACCAGTCATAAGATACACGGCTGGTATAATTAACTGGACACAAGCTGATTTGGACATTTTGGACCGAAACACCAGAAAACTAATGACAATGCACTACAGTTTACATCCACGTAGTGACACTGATAGACTTTACCTGCCCAGAAAATCAGGTGGCAGAGGACTACTACAAGTAAAGCAAACAGTTGAAGAAGAAAAGCATGCATTGGCGGATTATTTAAAAGAAAGTCAAGAACATCTATTAATTGAAGTAAAGAACAAAAATCTACTGAAGGTCCAACAGACGAAACAAGAATACAGAAAAAATGTGATAAAATCAAGAATGGAGAGTTGGCAAAATAAAGCATTACATGGCCAATTTCTGGAAAAAATAAAAGACAAAGTGGACAGTGAAAAAACTTGGTTATGGTTAACATCTGGTACTTTAAAGAAAGAAACAGAATCATTGATCCTGGCCGCACAAGAACAGGCAATTCGTACAAATGCCATAAAGGCCAAAATTGATAAATCTTCAAATGATGCTAAATGCAGATTATGCAAGGAAGCTGATGAAACTGTAGCCCATGTGCTCAGCTGCTGCAAGAAAATCGCACAGACTGATTACAAATTACGACACAACTCTGTTGCACAAATGATCCACTGGAATTTATGCAAAAATTATAACATCCATACTGCTACAAACTGGTGGGAACACAAGCCTGAAAAAGTCACTGAAAATCAGATGGTCAAGATCTTGTGGGATTTTCGTATACAAACAGACAAGGTACTGGCGCATAATACACCAGACATCACGTTGGTCGAGAACAACAAGGTGACTATAATTGACATTGCAATACCAGGAGATAGCAAGGTCGATGAAAAGGAACACGAAAAAATTGCAAAATACCAGGACTTAAAAATTGAAATCCAACGATTATGGCACAAACCAGCAGTGGTAATTCCAGTAGTGATTGGAACACTGGGTGCTATCCCAAAAGCACTGGAATTACATTTAAAACAGCTCAAAATTGACAAAATCACCATCAGTCAAATGCAGAAAGCCGCACTGCTCGGTTCCGCACATATACTTCGAAAATACATTACGACTTCCTAGGCCCCTGGGTGAGGCTCGACTAGTAATCAATGCCAAATCCGGCGAAACAACTGGCCGCTGTGATACAATTGTATAATAATAATAATAATAATAATAATAATAATAATAATAATAATAATAATAATAATAATAATAATAATAATAATAATAATAATAATAATAATAATAATAATAATAATAATAATGAATGTGTTATCTTGGAGTCTGCAGTCTGTGCAGATCTGGATGGGGGACATCAGGGTTCAGCTGAACTCTGACAAGACTGGCTTTGGGTTTGGGGGGCCTACTATGCCACCTTTGCTGCTGGATGGGGTGGTATTGCCTCAGACGGATCTGGTGTGCAATGTGGAGGTTTCCCTTAGATGACGGATGTCAAACTCGCCATGTCATGTTGCCATCACATATAGATAATGATAGATAGGTAGATAGATTGATAGATAGATAGATAGGTAGGTAGGTAGGTAGGTAGGTAGTTAGGTAGGTAGGTAGGTAGATAGATAGATAGATAGATAGATAGATAGATAGATAGATAGATAGATAGATAGATAGATAGATAGATAGATAGATAGATAGATGATAGAGAGATGATAGAGAGATGATATAGAGATAGATGATAGATATAGCTGAAGTGGTGCAGTGGTTAAATGCAGCCATTGCAGGCTGACTGCTAGTTCAACAGTTCAGCTGTTCAAATCTCACTAGGCTCAAGGTTGACTCAGCCTTCCATCCTTCCGAGGTCGGTAAAATGAGGACCCAGATTGTTGGGGGCAATATGCTGAACTCTGTAAACCGCTTAGAGAGTGCTGTAAAGCACTATGAAGCGGTATATAAGAAAAGTGCTATTGCTATATAGATAGATAGAGAGAGATGATAGATAGATGATAGATAGATAGATAGATAGATAGATAGATAGATAGATAGATAGATGATAGATGATAGAGATAGATGATATAGAGATAGATGATAGAGATAGGTGATAGATGATAGGTAGATAGGTGATAGATGATAGGTAGGTAGGTAGGTAGGTAGGTAGGTAGATAGATGATAGATAGATAGATTGATTGATTGATTGATTGATAGATAGATGATAGATAGATGATAGATATAGAGATAGATGATAGATTAGATAGATAGATAGATAGATAGATAGATAGATAGATAGATAGATAGATAGATAGATAGAGATAGACAGACAGACAGACAGACAGACAGACAGACAGACAGACAGACAGACAGATAGATAGATAGATGATAGGTAGGTAGGTAGGTAGATAGATAGATGATAGAGATAGATGATAGAGATATAGATATAGATAGATGATAGATGATAGAGATAGATGATATAGAGATAGATGATAGATATAGATAGATCAATAGATGATAGATAAATAGATAGATAAATATAGATAGACATGGATAGATAGATAGATAGATAGATAGATAGATAGATAGATAGATAGATAGATAGATAGATAGATAGATAGATAGATAGATGATAGATTGATGATAGATAGATAGATACTGGTAGATAGATATCCTGTTTTCCCCAAAATAAGACATCCCCTGATAATAAGCCCAATTGGGCTTTTGAGTGCATGGCAATAAGGCCAAGCGCTTATTTCATAGTTCAAAAAAATATAAGACAGGCTCTTATTTTCCGGGAAACACAGTAGCAATAGCACTTAGACTTATATACAGCTTCACAATGCTTTTACAGCCTTTCTAAGCAGTTTACAGAGTCAGCATATTGCCCCCAACAATCTGGGTCCTCATTTTACTGACCTCGGAAGGATGGAAGGCTGAGTCAACCTTGAGCCTGGTGAGATTCGATCTGCCAAATTGCAGACAGCCAGCAGTCAGCAGAAGTAGCCTGCAGTACTGCAGTCTAACCACGGCGCCACTGCGGCTCTTAGATATAAATGATAGAGAGATATAAACGATAGATAGATAGATAGATAGATAGATAGATGGATGGATGGATGGATGGATGGATGGATGGATGGATGGATGGATGGATGGATGGATGATAATATAGATCAGGGTGATAATATAGATCAGGGCTGTCAAACTCGTGGCCTGCGCACCGGATGCGTCACGTGCTGGCCATACATATGCCCAGTTTAGCGAAGGGGGGAAAAGTCCCGATACGTCACTTGACACCATCATGACAATGCGAGTTTGACACCTTTGCTATAGATCATAGATGATAGATAGATAGATAGATAGATAGATAGATAGATAGATAGATAGATAGATAGATAGATAGATAGATAGATAGATAGATGATAGATGATTGGCAGGCAGGCAGGCAGACAGACATTGACAAATTATATCTGTATTGTTTGTCTAGCTGTCTGTCCGTCCATCCATCCATCTCCATATGAACTTGTGCAGATATTTAGAGAGCTACTAGAGCCTGCGCACAACTTGAGTGAGTCTTTACTACTAATTTTGGTTATCAAGGACTTTCTCAGTTAAACTTTTAAACTATTACATAGAAAACTGATACTTATCCTATGGGTTATTAATTTTCCTGCAAATCCTGCTTTACTGTTCCTTACACAATATTCAGTTTTTACAACCTGATCAACAAGGTTAGATAACTATTTTAGAGATCCCCCCCCCCAGTTACAGAAGCCTGCAGCAATTGGATACCATAAAGTTAAGTAATATGGGACTTGTATATTTCCTTCTTGTTTTTCTGTCTTAGGTTGTTTCCTCTAGGCAATTTTGTTTAAATAGTGTAAGTGGAATAAAATCTGTGCCTCTAATAATTCTGCAGTTGTCAAATATTAGAGTTCTGATATAACAGTTAGCAATAATATAGTTTGTTTGGTTTTTATTAGCAAACAGTACAAGCCCACCCAGTGTATTCTGTAAAAGGTGTTTATGTCTGCTAATTGTTGTTTAAGCTAATCATAACTTTATAAATTGTGAGAATCTAGTCTAAAAGCGTAAATATTCATCTAATTCAAATTATTTTATTTATCATCAGAGGTCACCAATAGAAACAAACAAATAAAATCAAACAGTTAAAAGGAAACAAAACAGATTATTGAGTAATTTTTGCTGTCAAGTGTTGCTACAACAACAAATGTGGCTATTATGTAGGTGGTTTTAGGATATGAATCTGAAAGTAAAAAGTGGGTTTAATAATAGTCTGTTCTCCCAGAGCCCCTTATAAAAGAGGATTTATCATGTCTGAAGACTATTATAAAAGTTACCACATTTTTCGGGGTATAAGACGGTCTGGACTATAAGACGCACCTACCTTTTTTGGGGAGGAAAACAAGAAAAAAAATCTGCCTTTGCCTCCCAGCATCCATCCAGTATTCATCTGGCTCGTTTGCCGCAGCACCACCACCCATTTGCCGTGGCCTGTTTGCCGTTGCCGCGGCCCATTCACCACCACCTGTTCACCGCCGCCATGGCCCATTTGCCACCACCATGATCTGTTCGGCGCGGCCCATTTGCCGCCTCCCGTTTGCCACCGGCACGGCCCGTTTGTTGCGGCCTGTTTGCCGCCACGGTGGCCTGTTCAGCGCGACCCATTCGCCGCTGCCCTTTTGCCGCAGACTGTTCACCACCGTTGCGGCCCATTCATCACGGCCCATTCACCGCCGCCGATCCCCGCCACCTGGAACTGGCCAAAAATGTGATGTGTAGAGGCCAAAAACGGCCGAAGTGTGGAGGCGGGACTTCGACAACATTCGGTGTATAAGATGCAATTTTCACCCACTTTTTTTTAAGTAAAAGTTTTTTATTTTTTATTTTTACATATCTCATGTCGTGAATGGTTTGTTTTCTGGGTTTCATACATATCAGTACAAATTATTATAACAATATTATTCTTAATTATTACTATTCATTTTCATTTCTGATTTTAACACATGATGTCTGTTACCATCTTTCAATTCTAATCCTTCACATAGTTCTACCACACCTCCTACCATTTTAATATCCATTTTTACTCTTTCCCCCCTCATATTTCTGTCTCTATTTTAGCCCTCTTTCCCCCGCTTCTCCTATCATTGTAATAATCAAAGACATGATCTTTCCTTATTCAATTTTTCCATATATCAATCATGATCTATTTTCTAGCTTTTCATTATTTCTCACAATTTTTTTGTATATAATATTCTCTCCAATTCTTCATGTCTTGTACTCTTACTGTTGATACAAATTCATTTTGCCACTTATACAATTCCAGTATTAATATAAATTCCTTAACTACGTTCCTAACAAATATTCAAAAATAATTTTTATCTTACACCACATACAAACAATTGTTCAACTTGTATTATTCTAATATTCTAATATTCATACACATTATTAAAAAGCTTTCATGAGATGTTTTGCTTTATACTCCTTCTCTTTTCATTCCCTTTTATCCCACATCTTTCACCCTCATCCAAATTTTTAATCATCTCTTTTTTTTAGGTTGTCTCCCATATACTTCTTTTAGATATTTATTTCATCTGCTTTTGAGTCTATATTTTGACTATAATCTCTGACTTTCTTTCCCCTTGTCTTTATCCCTCGATTTTTTATTCTATGGCTACCAATTCTAACCCCTTTTTCTTCTCCCCAACTATCTTCCTGTTTCTCCCATTTCTCTTTCATGTCTTCTAAAGTCTACTCTAATCCCTTTTTCACCATCAATTTTATTATTATCCTCTCATTATCTTGTTGTTGATTTCCCAATTCTGCTGTCTATTCCACTTTTTCAGGTTCTTCCATTCTCTCCTCGGTTGTTCTGATCTATACTTGTTATTCCTTGTATTATACTGTATTTTCCAGTTTTTGCTCTATACGATCCATACAGCCAGATATTTCCATCATCTCCGTACATTGTTCTTTTATGATATCTTTAATGTCTTGGTATGTCTGCTCCATATCTTTAACTCCACTTATATCCATTTTACAGTCAAACCAATTTTAAAAAAAGAATCCAGGGGATTATCCACGTCTCTTCCAATCTTTTTTATTTGCTCAGCAATATTATCCAACAAAAATAAAAGTTCCCAAAGTTGCACAGTTCTCCTCTTAGCAGCGCATGCGCCCTGCCCCGCGCATGTGCCCTGTGCATGCACGCATGGTCCCCGCACATGCCCCGCCCTGCGCATGTGCAGCAGAGACCTGAAGACCAGCTGGCTGGCAGGAAGCATGCGCACATGCACAGCGGAGGTCAACTGGGGCAATGGCTCACGTGCCCACAGAAAGGGCACTGCGTGCCACCTGTGGCACGCATGCCATAGGTTCACCATCACAGCCCTATATCATCTCAGACAAATGATTATGCAATATCTTCTTTAAAACCTGGAGTACCCACAACTTCTGGAGACAAGTCTTTCCACTGATTAATTGTTCTAACTGTCAGGAAATTTCTCCTTAGATCTAGGTTAGTTCTGAGATGACGATCATTTCTAGAATTCTTCAAAGAGCCTATAGCTGCCTGTTATTAAGTTTCAAAAAAGCTTAAGAACTGGTGCTGGAGTTACTTTGATTTCCCTTTCCTATTGTGACCCTTTTTTTCCCTGCGGTACATATTTTTCGGTGTGTAAGCAGCCTTTTGGGTAGGAGATAGGGGAGAAATGCTAAATAACTACCATTTGTAAAATTAAGAGGAACCTGATTTTTGCTTATCTTTTTGCATTTCCTGGAAAGCTGATCTGCACAGGTCAGACAGTGCCTCATAAGTCATAACCTGTTATTATCTTGTGCTGCTGGGCTGGTTTTATCAGTTTATTTTTTTGACCTTGGACACTTCCTACAGTGTGAACTTTGGTGGAATAACAGATAAATTCATGTTTAGAATTATCAGAGAAGGAAATTCATGGCGGATTCCAGAGAAAGATAATTGCTGTGAATGAAACAAGTTTAGAGTTTCCCTGTATAGTATAATAGACCACAACTGAAACTTCGCCATTCCTAATTCTAGCCTACCCTTAACCGAGCCTTGTTGGTGCCCTTGTTAGAATAGAATAGAATAGAATAGAATAGAATAGAATAGAATAGAATAGAATAGAATAGAATAGAATTTTTTATTGGCCAAGTGTGATTGGACACACAAGGAGTTTGTCTTGGTGCATATGCTCTCAGTGTACATAAAAGAAAAGATACATTCGTCAAGAATCATAAGGTACAACGCTTAATGATAGTCCGGGAACAAATAAGCAATCAAATCATATTAGGGACCAGTCAATATAAATTGTAGGGATACAAGCAACAAAGTTACAGTCATACAGTCATTAATGGGAGGAGATGGGTGATGGGAACGATGAGAAGATTAATAGTAGTGCAGACTTAGTAAATAGTTTGACAGTGTTGAGGGAATTATTTGTTTAGCAGAGTGATGGCATTCGGGAAAAAACTGTTCTTGTGTCTAGTTGTTCTGGTGTACTACAGATCTGCTTAAGTGAACCTTAAAACTTTTTTTGATGTATAAGAACTTAAGTATTTTAGGGGTAGTTATTGTGGAATCTGATGGAGAGTTGATGGAGGGAGGAGGGTCTTTCAGGAGGAGCTAAGAGGCAAATTAGTCTGGAATCCTTGGTATCCAGGAAGAGCTCCAGAGTAGACCCTCCCTAACCGTTCACTGAGTATATCTAACAGTTATGGAGGTTGTGCTTTAGTTTAGCAAGGTTCTTTCTATGGGTGAACAACAATAAAGAAACTACTCTGAATACATCATTGTGTTGCCCTTGGTTCCTTACACCTGACATTAAACGGTCTCTTCCTATACCAAGGATATCAGGTTTATTCCAGCAACTCTGCACCAGATTTCACTGCAGTTGTGATGGTTCAGAAACAACATCTCAACTTTAGCTCTTAAATCACCAGGACCTTGTTTGGCAACTCTGACCACACCAAAGAAACATCTTCGGAGCATTCAAAGCAGGTGATTTCAGGCATCAAGCAAGAGAGATGTCAGATAACATGTAAGTGCAATTTCTCTGCATATTATTAGAAAAATACAGGTGTAGCAGGGTTTACTCTGGTGTATCTGGAGTGGCTAAAATGTAAAAGATCCTCAGTTTTATACAACAGGGAGATCTAAATAAGCTTAATCAAAGAATGTATTTTGAAAGATATCATCCCCAATGAAGAAACGTATGCTAAAAAAGCAGGAAAAGTGCAAAGAAAGCAATTTTGACTTCAAGAAAAGTCGAATACTGCAACAGTTGGGAAGAATGGATTGTAATTCTTTACACTACTATTAGGAAATGAGTGGTTATATAAACATTGTGCTTAAAATCCAAATTATTTATGTATGCTAATGAGTGCTATGAGTCTAATTGAATGGGTTCACATATCACCCTAAGCCTTTATGGGATTGGTTGATTTTGTTTTTGTTTATAATGTTAACTAGGTTATAAAGTAGCTTAGTCAGGAAATTGCAGTTAAACAAACAATGGTTTAGCATTTATTATTATTATTATTATTATTATTATTATTATTATTATTATTATTATTATTATTATTATTATTATTATAACATGAAAATCAGATGTCTGTAGATATGAAATTGTAAACTATTCTTCATAGTTTGCTATGAATATTTGAAGAACCAATGAGCTGGATATAGTACATATTAAAAAAATGAATGTTATAGTGATTCTGGTGTTTTTCAAATTATTATTTATATTGTATATTAAATTAATATTTAAGCATATTGCTTGTGTAATGTGTTTTGTTCTTATATGGTTATACTAAAGAGGAATAGATTCATAATAGCAATAATAGTGCTTAGATTTATATACCACTCCATAATGCTTTATAGCACTGTCTGAGCAATTTACAATGTCAGCATATTGCCCCCAACAATCTGGATCCTCATTTTCTTGATCTTGGAAGGATGGAAGGTTGAGTCTACCTTGAGCCGGTCAGGATCGAATTCCTGGCTATGGGCAGAATTAGCTTGCAATACTTCATTCTAACCACTGCTCCACTATGCATAATCCTATAAATATCATTGAACAGTTTCATTGATAATAAGATAGCTTTTGTAATATTAAGATAGTTGATAAATCTATAAATTAAAGTAAATTAATTAAATATATAAAATATAGTTTTAGAAATATTTAAACCTGGAATCCTGGTTCCTGAACCCTATTCACCCAAGATCTTTTCATTTTACTTGCTCTACTGTTTAATATATTTTGCATCTTGGTGTCTTAAGTAAGTTTAGAATGGGTTCCTTCCAGAATTTGAAATACAAAATGATGATATGGTATCACTGTTTAAACCTCCTCCTATCTTAGCAGGCTTTCTCTGTACAAAGGAGAAGGTGCAAATAAAATAGAACCAGAGACAGATCTGACTCGATGGCGACTGAGCACAGTGGAAGGACGACAGAAGTGGTATTATGTGCCCGAAAATGAGGAATGTGCCAGGGAACAGAATGCACTTGAAGCATATACTTTAGGGCTAAACACAGTAAGTGGTTGTTGATAATTACAAGGACACAAATAATGTCCACAGTGGCAGAGAAAAGCATGGATACCACCAATGCAGGGCAGCCCTGCTACAATTTAGCAAGTACTGATGGTCTTTTTTTTGCTTGTGGTTTCCATTCTGACATGTAGTTTAGGGTTTTTTATAATGAGAAAGGGGAACTCAGTCTTGTGTATCTACCACTCCAATATCTGTACCTTCTTGTATATTAACTAGAATTATTACTGGTGCAACATTCCTGATAGTTACTTCTGTGACTCATGAGCAATGTGTGCCTTGAATCATTTTGATGTGCATAAAATATGTCATGCAAACAATTCATTGATGTAATCTGCTGACAGAAGATTTTTTAACTAGCAACTGAATTTCTAAACAATTGTATGATTTATTAAATTCACAACTCAGATCCATAAACCATAACTGAGATAGTGATTCTTAGGGACATACTACATTATTATTGCTAGTAGTATTTTTATGTTGCCTTTTCATATATATAAAAAATCATTATCTACAGCAGGGATTCCCAAACTTGGCAACTTTAAGACTTGTGGACTTCAACTCCCAGAATTCTGGGAGTTGAAGTCCACAAGTCTTAAAGTTGCCAAGTTTGAAGACCTCTGATCTACAGTATCTATCTATCTATCTATCTATCTATCTATCTATCTATCTATCTATCTATCTATCTATCTATCTATCTATCTATCTATCTATCTATCTATCTATCTATCTATCTATCTATCTATGATCTTTCTTGCCATAGTTGTTAAGTGAATCACCACAGTTGATAAGTTAGTAACATGGTTGTTAAGTGAATCTGGGTTCCCCATTGATTTTGCTTGTCAAAACATTGCAAAAGGTTTTTGCAATGAAATCGGGACACAGCAATGGTCATAAGTATGAGTCAGTTGCCAAGCATCTGAATTTTGATTACATGATCATGGGGATGTTACAAAGGTTGTAAGTGTGAAAAACTGTCATAAGTCACTTTTTTCAGTGATGTATATGTATATGTGTATGTATGTATGTATATGTATATGTATATGTATATGTATATGTATATGTATATGTATATGTATATGTATATGTATATGCATATATGCACATATGCACATATGCACATAAATATATATGCATATATGCACATATACACATAAATATATATTCATATTTACATACATAGATAATGTTAAAAGAGTGTTTGTATCTGAAGTGATTTGTGCTTTTGATTCTTTTCAAAAAGAAGAATATAGATAAAGGAATTTTATGTAAATAGTTAACTGGATAATCCATCATGTAAACAACTTTTATCTATTTAGGTCTTTGTTATGTCTTGTTGTTTGTATGTTTGTTTGTTTTTAATCGTTCTTTAAATAGAATATATATTTTAATTTTTTAAAAACAAAAGATTCCTTTCAACTTGAGGCTGCATTGGGTTGTTGACAGTGTAATCATTTAATAATAATAATAATAATAATAATAATAATAATAATAATAATAATAATAATAATAATAATAATAATAATAACAACAACAACAACAACAACAACAACAACAACAACAACAACAACAACAACAGAGTTGGAAGGGACCTTGGAGGTCTTCTAGTCCAACCCCCTGCTTACGCAGGAAACCCTACACTACTTCAGACAGATGGTTATCCAACATCTTCTTAAAAATGTCTAGTGTTGGAGCATTCACAACTTCTGGAGGCAAGTTGTTCCACTGATTAATTGTTCTAACTGTCAGGAAATTTCTCCTTAGTTCTAAGTTGCTTCTCTCCTTGATTAGTTTCCATCCATTGCTTCCTGTTCTACCCCCAGGTGCCCTGGAGAAAAGTTTGACTCCCTCTTCTTTGTGGCAACTCTTGAGATATTGGAACACTGCTATCATGTCTCCCCTGGTCCTTCTTTTCATTAAACTAGACATACCCAGTTCCTGCAACCGTTCTTTCCCAACTACCTGTAGAAAATTTCCCTAAAGAAGTTTAAACTGAAAAATGGGTAAAAAACCTTTGCTCCAATGTTTTTAAAAAAGAATGTAGCCAGAATGGAAAGGGTAAATTTCTCTTCCTCATTACCAAGATTCCAGACCTCATTGCCTTCTCTGTTAACTTAGATAAAATGTCTCCGAAAGAAATATAGTGAATATATTGAAAAATGTAACCTGACAGGAATATATTTATCTTATCTCCATTATTTATTTTACAGAGTAACTTTTTTCCAGAGTTGCCCAAAGCCAGCACAGCCCGGGAAGCAGTGCTGAAAGCAATTAAGTTTTTTTCGGGTGTACAAGCTGAAGATGGCCATTGGCCTGCCGAATGTTCTGGGGTACTCACCCTTGCTCCAGGTATAAATTCACTCTGTGTAAATCAACCAGTTAAAATTATGTCTGCGCTGTGAATTAAGTTCTCTTCTCACCTATGGAATAAGCACACAGAACTGGCAAAATGGGGGGGGGGGAATTCCTCAGCTATGTAGGGCCAAGAAGACCATGGCTCCTGCTAGTTTAGTGCTGTCTCTCTTTTCCAATTTGGTACTTTCCAGATCTGTTGGAATTGATCCCTGTAATTCCCACCCAGCATAACCATTATTTTCTGTCAATGCACAGAGTTTCAGTCCCCACCAGGTTGAGAAAGGCTGCCATATGGTTTTTAGCCTTTCTCATTTTGCTCATTCTGGAAATTCCAAAGTTTGAACTGGGATCTTGAATTTGGATTCTTTCATATATGAATGGAGGATGGAAAGGATACAGAATTCCAGAACAATAGGTTGTTAATGATTTCTGAGAAGCAGAAACTACTGTATTCTTCCTTCCAGTCTCTGGCAGGTTGCCAGACATTTAAGGACGAATTGGATAGGCAGTCTGCTTTTTTCCTCCTGAAATAATGATGTTTATCTGTAGGCTTTTGTGTATTTATTTAAAAGTAATAGATTCCAGGAATATTGGAGAAATTACTGTTGAGAAAGTGCAGAGATTCTTTGCTTGATCTTGATCAGCGGTTCCCAACCTGGGGGTCGGGACCCCTTTGGGGGTCGAACGACCATTTCCCAGGGGTCGCCCCGGCATCTTTAGCTCCCTCCCCACTGCCACAAGCCTGGCCATATCGCGCCCCACAACCCACGCCCACACCGGCCCCACACCGCTGCCGCCATTTGGGTTCTTTTACCGTCTGCGCATGCGCAGCACGCTTTGCGCATACGCAGAGGGTAAAAGAACCCAAATGGCGGCGGCAGGGTGGGTCACGGTGGGGGCGCAGGGGCGGGTCACGGGTCACGGCATTAGGAAGGTTGGGAACCACTGATCTTGATGAAAAAAATCTTATTTCCCTTTAAGAAAGGAAATAAAAACACAGATTTATCCTTAGATTATCAGACAAGGTGACTTTTAGTGTGCAAAAAAATGAATCAATCCAAACTCAGGCGTTATTGAATAGCCATGGTCATTTTCATCAAAACAGGACTTTTGATTGCCTGCTATGTTGCTAAGATTTCCCTGCCAGAAGAGGTAAAGAAAGAAATACTACGATATATACGTTTAAGACAGCTTCCGGAAGGCGGCTGGGGTCTGTGAGTAAAGTGAAGATTATTGTTGTTTTTCTTTTTGGGGGCGGTGCCGCGGCGGGGTAATTTCTGATAAATTCCAAATAATGGCAAAAGGTTAGCTGACAACTTTCTATATACCCCCTTCTGCTCCCTTGCTTATACTTATATCAGCACCCACGAGTATTTACTTTCTTACATCAGCATCTACTATTTCCCATGTTAGTTCTTGAATTATTTCATTTCGTTTTGTTTTAAATTCCAGATCAAGATAATGGTAGAAGATTAACCTAAATATGACATTAGCTGTGGAATAACAGCTTGCAAATTTCCATACCCCTTTCTGCTTATTTACTTACATACTTATTATATCAGCACCTACAATTTTCCATGTTAGTTCTTTCTTTTTCTTATTCTTATAGGTTGCTTCAGTGGTGATCTACTCTAAAAGGCTTTAAGGCAGGGGTGGGCTGCTCACTTACCTTGCTACCGGTGCACTGCGTGCACATCACCACATTTTACGTGCATGTGCGCTCGCTATGCGCGCACCCCCCTGCATGATTTTGCTTCTGTGCATGCGCAGAAGCAAAATCGCACCAAAATCTCATGAGGGGAAGTGCACGTGCGTGCAATTTCAGTGATTTTTTGCTTCTGCGCATGCGCAGAAGCAAAATCTCGCTGAAATCTCTCGCACGCGCATGTGTCCCCCCCTGCGCAGAAGCAAAAATTCACCAAAAAAATCGTGAAAAAAGATGGCGGCTCCTAGGCACCGGCAACTGACCACACCGGGTCGGTAGCCTCTTGATGACGTCACCAGCCCGCCGCTACTGGTGCAATAGAGTGGACCGCACCAGTAGTAACCCACCACTGCTTTAAGGCTTTAAAACTTTTCCAAATAGATCAGCATTTTTCAAAGTTGCATGCTGTGTTATTTTAAAAACATAAAATATTTATTAGCTACTTAGACGTTCTGAGAGAGACCTTGTAGTTTTCACACTTGAGATTTACACAGTAAAGCTTTATTTTACACTGTCAAATAAAATAGCAGTTAAAGTTTTAAAAGCATCTTAAATTCTAAAGTTTTCTTTCCAATTCCATCTACATTTTAGCAAGGATATTGTTGTAGTTCATTAATCAAATAATACTAACAGGTACTCTCAGAATGATAGAAAGTAACCAAAGAAGATAATTTGTAAATTGGCCTGTGGATAGGAGATTTAGATATTCAGGACGTTTGTGTCTTTTTAATTTTTTTTTCTAAATCTCTGTGTGGTAGCCATCTCAGGGAGCAACAACCAACCATTTTTGGCACAGCCCTCAACTATATAGCTATGCGAATCCTTGGATGTGGACCGGACCATCCAGATATAGTGAGGGCACGAATCTCTCTTCATAAAAAAGGTGAGAATCAAGTCAGAAATATCCAAGCATATATTTATCCATGAAAATGATCCCTCCCCATATGTTGTCAAAGGTCTCCAATCAGGGGTGAAATCCACCAGGTTCTGACAGGTTCTGGAGAATTGTTAGCAGAAATTTTGAGTAGTTCGGAGAACCGGTAGCGGAAATTTTGAGTAGTTTGGAGAACCTGCAAATACCACCTCTGGCTGGCCCCAGAGTGGGGTGGGAATGGAGATTTTGCAGTATCCTTCCCCTGGAGTGGGGTGGGAATGGAGATTTTGCAGTATCCTTCCCCTGTCACGCCCACCAAGCCACGCCCACCAAGCCACACCAAGCCATGCCCACAGAACCGATAGTAAAAAAATTTGGATTTCACCGCTGCCTCCCATCTATGTGGCTTTTATGCATTTGAACATGTAAGAGTCTTTATTTTTTATTATAATGGCACCTTTAAACATGGTTGCTATTCCTATATTCTGACTGAAGCCTGAGATATTTGCTTCCCCTTTATCTCTATTAAAGGCAGAAGGGTTTTGAAAATGTGTTAATTATTGCGTATAGATGCCTTTTGCTTCAGGCCAACCAAGCCAAGAAGTTCAGCAACTTTTCTAAAGGCAATTTTCTTGGGTGTAGAGAGATGGCCAGCTAAATGCTAAACCTGCTGAGCATCCTAAGGTTATTAATCCTTCTCTTCCTTATTGCATAAAGGGCAACAGTCTTGAACTTTCTAACTTTATACAAGGGATGCATTGTCTTTAAACATACAAAAACTAATCTAATCCAATAATCAAAATCTAAATAAAGGTTTATTATGCACGGAATAGTGAGAAGGTAATCAGCTGCACAATTATCAAAGCAAATCAAGTAATATATCAGCAAGTTATATAGATCTATAGATTTGTGAAGATTTGTGGTTCTTGTGTGGCTTCTGCTTAGAGTGGGTGCTGCTTCGCTCTCACCCCCATTGACAATTCTTTTTTCCAGGTGGTGCTCTTGGAGCCCCACATTTGGGGAAAGTCTGGCTGGCTATTATGAACGTGTACAGCTGGGAGGGAATGAATGCACCGTTTCCTGAGTTGTGGTATGCATTCTAAAGATGTGTTGCATTTTGTTTTGTTATCAGGGAGCCATTGAATAAAATTAGCCAACACAGTATTATACTGTCTAATCAGGGGTGGGTTCCTACCGGTGTGGTCTTCTCTATGGCACCGGTAGTGGCTGGCGGATTGCGAAATGGCTCCATTGCTGTCCTCGCCGGTCCGTCGCGCGGCACCATCTTTTTTGGTGAATTTTCTGGGTTTTTTTTGCTTCCTGCGCATGCACGGAAGCAAAATCTCGCCAAAATGTCACGAGGGGATGTGCGTGCGTTTGAGATTTCGGTGAGATTTTGCTTCCATGCATGCATGGATGCAAAAAAATCACCAAAATCACGCACACACGAGCGTCCCCTCACAAGATTTTGGCAATATTTTGCTTCCGGGCATGCGCGGAAGCAAAATCATACAAGAGGGGCATGCGCGCAACATGATAGCGCACTGGTAGCAAGGTAGGAGCAACCCACTCCTGTGTCTAATCAGTAAAACCCTGAAGATTTCTACACAGCTGTAATCTTTCCCAAACTGCAAATGCAGATATCTGAATTATATTTGCAGCAATATTGGCTTCTGACCCAGTTTTGATTCTCCCGGGATATGTTTACAAATTTTTCAATTGATAAAAGTTAACTCTATGTAGGTGCCTCTTTGAGGGAAATATGCAGTTTAGAAATATGAAATACAAATAAATAAATAAATAGATTCAGGATTAAAACCGCTGTAGACTAGAAATTCAGAAGAACTTAGCATGGGAGGGGCATACAGTGTCAGCTGAGAAATTATAAGTAAAATGCCCAATTTTGAACTATTTTGAACAAAATGTTATTATAAACTAACAAATGAGTAATTTGGGGGAGTTATCCAGAATTGAAATCAACACAGCAATTGGATGGAAAAGAGACTTGATTTTAACAACACGAATATTAAGTCATCTTCAAATTCAAATTGTACTCCATTATTCATATGAATATTTCACAGTATCTTCCATTTGTACAGTGGATATGCTGTGATGGTCTTGCTGTAAGAGACTGATACTTATTAGGCTACTTTTGTTATTTGTCATCTCAGCCGCTGGCAGTATTTAGCCAACTTTAGTTTCTATCAGAAGTTAAACAAGATTTGGCTTCAATAGTTTAGGGATACATGATTGTCTAGGAATTCTATACTTCTGCCAAGAAAACTGTGTAAATGCAGGAATCAGGGCCTGAATTCAACACACGTCTAAAACTTTAAAACCCCCAAAACTTTACTCTTAGACTGTCCACTGTTGACCTCACCCGATTCCTAAGAGGTCAGTAAGGGCATGCATAAGTGCACCAGCATGCCTACCATCATTGTCCTAATGTTCCTCTTATCAGTACCCATCTTATGTATATAAACAATGTTATATTGTTATATATATTATAACATGTTATATCTATGTATATTACCAACACGTGCTTGACAAAAATAAAATAAAATAAATAAAACATCTTCAGCAAAGTTGAAGGCCTGCAAAGGCCTTAATATCCATAGATGAATGAAGTCCAACCTTCACATTAGTCTTAGAGGCTCTGCTCTCTTTTAATGTTTTTCAAAATTGTTGGAGCTCCTTTATGGAGCTCTAGAATTACAACAGGGAGAAATCAAATGTTCTGAGATATGTTTGCAAACCAGGGAACAGTTTTACCTACTTTATTTAAGATTCCCACCTATCTCTTTATGATCCTGTTGCTTCCCTCTTTCTGAGGCAGGCTGTTACCTACCTGGGTGCCAGGCCATCCCTCCACTTATTGGTGCCATGCCCGCCATATTTTGCTTGCAATGACCTACTGCCAACTCAACCACCTGAGTGCAGAAGAAGATGAACTGATCCGGAGTCTCAGGCAGGTAAAAGAACAATATTCACATATTCTCTCACTTATTCTGTATCCAAATGAGAGTGTACTGACTTCTGGTTTAAGCAAATGCAAGAAGATTTTTATATGGAATTTTCTTTTATTATATGTGAAAAACTCATAAGGCATGAAAAAGCAAACTGAAAACATTATTCCACAATGCGCTAGCATTTCCAGTGAATAGGTCTTTTGATGTGAGAAGATTTTTCAAACGTTGCTCCTTTGCAACGTTTCACTTCACTTGATTTTGGTGAAGGAATTATATTGTGTTTCCTATTCCTAGGAAACTTTTGGTTTCCTCAACAAATGAAACATATAATTTGAAATGCATCTTGATTCCTTTTCCTCGTTTGTACTTCCAGAAAAGCAAATATTTCCCACAACTCTATTTTAGAGAGCCTTCTTAACCTCCAGAGCTAGCTAGAGATGATTAACTTAGGTAGATGTTGCTTTATGGATTATTTCTGTTTGTTTGTTTTCCCCACATTTGCTACTCCAAGAAAGCTGTTCCCACGGTAAATTCACAGCCAGTGTGTGGAATCCTGACAGCGTCCTTGTCAATTTCTTACCAAATTCCTATGAAAAAAATCCCTTGAAGTAAAATTAACCCTTCAATCAATAACCCTTCAACCAGCAGCGGGAGCTAAGGGATGTTGTCTCCATCCAGACCCAATAAAAGCTGGCACTCAGTTTCTGGTTACAAATAGACAAAACGTTTTACTTTGTTGCTTGAATACAACCACAATTAAGGAATTGTTAGACTTCACTGCTTGCAATGAAGCAATAACCATTCAGGTCTAACAAACAGGTATGAAAATAGCTTTATGCAATGTATAATAGCTACAGAACTGAATTCAGTGGGCTGGAATGTCAATTTCTGGAAGCTTGCTCAGCAAATTAAATGCATATTATAATTTGTGTAAGCCTATAAAGAGGGGCACTAATCTCCACAACTTTAGGCTTCTCTTTGCCTCTTGCACTGACTCTGCGGCAATGAGGATGTGCTGACCTCTGCTTTTAAGCAAGCTCAAGATCACTGACAAGCAAGCGAAGAAGGAATTATCGCCTTCTACTCAAGCCCTATGAACTTTCCTATTGTACCCTGTTGTCCAGCTTGTACCCTCAAATGCTGGACTAGATGGACATAACCTGATCAGGCATGGCTTTTCTTATATTCTTAACCACAAAATATCAACATCTCTCCATTGTTTATGTGGTTTAGAATAGAATAGAATAGAATTTTTTATTGGCCAAGTGTGATTGGACACACAAGGAATTTGTCTTTGGTGCATATGCTCTCAGTGTACATAAAAGAAATTTAGTATTTAATATCTGTTTCTGCAGATGGAAACTTTCTAAATTTCTCTGTGAATACTTTGATTTGCCTAAACCTAAACTCTGTTTAAAAAATAACCAAAGCCCTCCCAGTGATTAATGCTACTGTTGTGGGGATGCCCAGATTATTTTATAGTTATCTTGGATAAGTAATGCAAAACAATTGTGATTCAGTAAAGATCCCTAAGTAAGCCACACAATTTAACACTGAAAATAACATATATATATATATATATATATATATATATATATATATATATATATATATATATATATATATATATATATATATATATATATATATATATATATATATATATGTAGGATTTTTTTGCTGATAAATGAAAATAAAGGGAGACTATATATATGTCTCCCTTTATTTTCATTTATCAGCAAAAAATGTTACACACACACACGCACACACACACACACATATACATATATATATATACATATATATATATATATATATATATATATATATATATATATATATATATATATAACTTTTTTTAAAAAATTGAAAGCATATCTATGACATTAGATGAGGTTTCTGTGAGCTCATCTCTTCTTTGAGCTTTGTGGCATTTTAAAACTGGAGCTTTCACAAACCATAATCCACTTCACACAGGAAAACATAACCTGGTTAATCCCATCATTTCCAGATTGTTGTTGTACTATTATTTCCTTTTGTGGTGAAAATGCTTGATTCTTTCCTCCATGGACTGCCATGTGGAAGAAAGAACAGATTATTAATATAAATGTTATCTAGGCCTTAACAAAAGCTATTGTAGTTTTGATATTGTCGTTCTATTACCGTAGTTGGATCCTCAGTGGATCTGATATGTGGAAACAAAAACATCCAAATGGCTATGCATCCAAATCTCATGATTTTTTTAGGAATAGGATAGGATAGCGTAGCGTAGTGTAGCATAGAATACTTTATTTGGCCAAGTGTGATTAGACACACAAGGAATTTGTCTTTGGTGCTTAAGCTTTCAGTGTACACGCAGAACAACAGAGTAATACAGAATACATCAATACATTACATTGATAATTACAGGATACATACTGTCATTCATTTAACTGAATTACAGTACCAGCCCCTGTTTTTTCTGTAATTTTTTCTGGTTAGAGAAGCAGAGAAAATTGGTAGGGGAAAGCCCGAGGTTGTTTCAATCACACTTAACCATTTTTGAAGGGTTAGCATTGTGTGTGTATATATATAGACAGACTTGAACATTGGGCGCTATCTAACAAAATGAAATTCAATGGTGAAAAAAGTTCTACATTTAGGGAAGAAAAACCAAATCCACAGGTACAGTATATGTGGTACCTTGCTAAACAGTAGTAACTGTGAGAGGGACCTTGGAGCCCTAGTGGACAACCATTTAGTTATGAGCCATGTGGAAAGCAGTGTGCAGCAGCTGCCAAAAAAGCCAACACAGTTCTAGGCTGCATTAACAGAGGGATAGAATCAAGATCACGCAAAGTGTTAATACCATTTTAGAATGCCTTGGTAAGGCCACACTTGTAATACTGCATTCAGTTTTGGTCGCCATGATTGTAAAAAGGATGTTGAGACTCTAGAAAGAGCGCAGAGAAGAGCAACAAAAATGATTAGAGGAGTGGAGGCTAAAACATATGAAGAACGGTTGCAGGAACTGGGTATGTCTAGTTTAATGAAAAGAAGGACCAGGGGAGACATGATAGCAGTGTTCCAATATCTCAGGGGCTGCCACAAAGAAGAGGGAGTCAAGCTATTCTCCAAAGCACATGAGGGTAGAACAAGAAGCAATGGGTGGAAACTAATCAAGGAGAGAAGCAACCTAGAACTAAGGAGAAATTTCCTGACAGAACACTTAATCAGTGGAACAGCCTGCCTCCAGAAGTTGTGAATGCTCCATCACTGGAAGTTTTTAAGAAGATGTTGGATAACCATGTGTCTAAAGTGATGTAGGGTTTCCTGCCTAAGCAGGGGGTTGGACTAGAAGACCTCCAAGGTCCCTCCCAACTCTGTTATTCTATTCTATTCAATATATGTAAAACACAGTCACACACATGTTAAAGATCTTTTAGCAAATGGACCAGTCTTGTGTCCTATTTACTAAAGAATGCACGTCTTTCCATTCTTTTACTTTAGGAACTTTACGTGGAGGATTACTCGAGCATTGATTGGCCAGCCCAGAAGAAATATATTTATGAGACTGATTTACAGGCACCACATACATTGGTCCTGGATGTTGTTTTTGGTAAGTGGCACTGAGAACAGTACAACTTCTAAGGGCTTGCGTTTCCAGTTGAAACTTCCTCGATTCATCGGTCACAGAAACAGACCAGCTGCAGTTGGATTCTTAGTACTCTTTTTAAATGCCAAATGCTCCAGCTGGTGAGTTGAAAAAACTTGATGGCATATAATCAGTCAATCAAACCTTGCCTGAACCGATACTACGAACTCAGACTGAAGATAGAATTGTAAACCTAATGGCTCTGGTTCTAGAATGTCTATTTGCTCCTTGTTGCAGCCCTCTTCAATTTGTACAACAAATACCACCTCACCAGTCTGAGAAAGAAAGCCACCGCTGAGCTCTATGAACAAATCAAGGCAGATGATATATTCTCAAACTCTACTAATTCTAGCCCGGTAGGTCTTTTGAAAGTACCACACAGAAATGACTGTTTCTGGAATAAAATTCCCTCGGATGGAGTGAGTTGTCTCCACATGGGAGCCCTTGGCTTAGTTTCCTTTCAGACGGAGAGCTATCCTTGGAACTTGCTTGTTATGTTCTCTGAAGGAATATCTGGGTTTGACTGGCATCCTAAAGATTGCCCTGGGACTGAGGGGGTTGCAAAATGCCTGATGGAACTTTTTCAATCTGTAGATTTGCAAACCATTCCATGTGTTGATCTCATGGCACGTGGATGGTCCCAATTCTGCAGCCTTTCAAGAGCATGTCTCCAGAATCTACGATTACCTTTGGTAAGATTGCTGATGCCAAACCCTTTCAAAACCCTTTCTCACCACATGTGACATATAGGAGAGGTGTTTGTGGATCATGAGGACAATGGAAGATCAGATGCCAGTGAAAGGACAGAGTCCTCTCCTGTCTAATCCACCCTATTTCCCCCTATTTAAAGTCTCCAGCTGCAACACTTGAGAACCCCATCTATCATTATCAACAGCCTTGCTTGATGGGAAATCTAGGCTTTGTAATCTATCACAGAGACATAAGATTAGGGAAAGTTGTCCAGAACACTGCCACTGTAAAATCCAGAGCAGATTTTAGGTCCTGCAGAGATCTGTCTTCCCTTTTCCCCTAGAGATCATAGTTGCCAATGTCTACTGTTAATTCTAGAGAATTTTCATTCATGAAAAGAGGCTTTAGAAAGATATTATCTTCTGCTTCCTATTTTTAAATATTCTGCATGCCAACATACTCCCATACTATGCCCTGAAATTACCCTTCTAGCTTTTGCACATACTATAATCTGTATTTTTTGTACATCTATGCAGGCTGACAGACGAGGGTATGGTAATGAAGGTAAGATTGTGGAAAGGAAATTGGTTATTGTTAAAGCCCATCTGCCCTTTTACTGCTTTGCAATTTTTTTTGACAGCAAATGTTTTTTTAAATTTAAAAAATGATTGTTTGACAATCCCCCTGGACCTCTTTTACCATATCCATATTAAATAAGTGATCTAAATCATAATAATATACCGTATTTTTCGGAGTATAAGACACACCTTTTTCCTCCCTAAAAGTGGCTGAAAATTTGGGTGCGTCTTATACTTTGAATGTAGCTTTTTTTTCCAGCCCTAAATAGGTGCTAACAGATCTTCCCAGCTCTTGCCTTGCAGGCTTTTTCATTGTTACTCTCTCCAAACAATGTTTTTCCAGCCCTAAGTCTTTGCAGAATTTTGCTCCGAAGTAGAGCAAAGTTTTTTTTTTAGCCCTAACCAGGTGCTAACTATCTTCCCAGCTCTTACCGGCTTGCAGGCTCTTTCATTGTTATTCTCTCAGAAGAAGGTTTTTTTAAGTCCTAACCAGGGGATAAAATAATGTGCTGAAGCTGCTCCGAATAAATTTTTTTCTAGCCCTAACCAGGTGCTAACTATCTTCCCAGCTCTTACCGGCTTGCAGACTCTTTCATTGTTACTCTCTCAGAAGAAGGTTTTTCCAGCCCTAAGTCTTTGCAAGGTTTTTTTCATTGCTCTACTTGCTCTGAATAAGTTTTTTTCTAGCCCTAACTAGGTGCTAATGATCTTCCCAGCTCTTACTGGCTTGCATGCTCTTTCATTGTTACTCTCTCAGAAGAAGGTTTTTTAAGTCCTAACCAGGGGATAAAATAATGTGCTGAAGCTGACCAGACTAAGGATGCTAGCCAGATGAATACCTGGTAGGCAGATTGTTTTCCCCTATTTTCCTCCCCAAAAACTAAAGTGCGTCTTATACTCCAAAAAATATGGTAATTTGTATGTGGTTTAGGATGTTCTGTAAGCCCAGCCATTATGGTTTATTTGATATGGCATAGTTAAAACAAGGCAATTATTTTGGGGCATTGTGAGAACTCAACCAATATGTAGCCTGATCCTCAATTTTGGATCAGAAAATACATTTGCACCAAGTGGAAGTATGAACAGCTTTGAGGCCTCTGAAGTACTAACTCTTTATTATGGCTTCTGTGAACACTAATCTACTTCATTAAATGTGTAAAATGTTATCATCAGTTTTAGTTAGATCATGTGACTATAGAGAGGGAGAGGGGGAAAAGCCTAAGGAATTCTCTCCTCTTCTTATTGTCACTTGCTCTGCTTTGACTCTGCAAAAGTCTAGACTTGGAGAGGAGTGGATGTTTGACACGGCATTAATGTGGAAGCACTGTAAATTTTTGAAGTATGGTCTAATTCAGAACATGAGCGCCTAGGTGTCAGATTTTGGATGAGTGCTGTGAAAATTTTCTCAATGGCAGGAGCACTGTTTCTCAAATTTGACCATATTAAGATGAGTAGGCTTCAACTTCCAGAATTCCTCAGCCAGCAAACCTGGGTGAGGAATTTTAGAAGTTGAAGTCCACATATCTTAAAGTTGCCAAAGTTGAAAAACACTGAGTTAGACTGTACATTAATTTATTAAAAAAGACAGTAGACTACCCTTTGTTAGATGTTTTTAAGTAGAAAATAGAATTTATCAGGGATGCTTTAATATGGATTCCTGCATTGAGTGGACAAGTTAAGCTTGATGATATCAATGGATAAAAAGAGGAATTTGTCTTTTTTTAAAAATTAAACTATGTCTATTTTTCTTGCCTAAGGTGATGGGATCTCAAACCTGGGATGCTGTATTTGCAGTTCTGGGTTTTCTAGAGGTATATATTCCTATTATATTCTTGTTTAATTGTTGTGCTAGGAAGAGTTAACATCAGTGGTAGGTTGCTCCCAGTTCGGACCGGTTCTTAGAACCAGTAGCGGCGACGGGAGGCTCCACCCACCCGACCAGGACGCTTCTGCGCATGCTCAGAAGCGTTGCCCACGCACACAAGCATGCACACAAACCGGTAGCAAACTAATTCAAAATCCTCTACTGCTTAACATGGTTTTAAAAAGACAGCTTTTCAAAGTTTAACATAATATGTAATGTATCTCAATCTCATCTTCAAGTTAGGAAGTGTTTAAAGAGATCAATAGGATATTTGACAGTTTCTGGTTTTAGGAGACAATGTCAAAAGGATAGGCCAGGTTACATTAATGGATGAAAAGTACCTATTCAGTACCTGTTCAGGCAAAGCTTTACTTTATCCCAGGAAGAGATACTCCAATGGCTTCCATCTGTTTTGGACTTTCAGATCTTTGATCATTGATCAAATGGATTGCTTTTGTGGGAGTTGCAGTCTAAACAATATCTGGAAGCACCAGGTTGGGAGATACACACAGTGTAAATATTTGCAGGTTATCCTTCAATTGTCCCGGTTCATGATAGTCACGTCACTGTCACATAATATCTAAGAAACAGGAATCTTATTGATATAGAAATATTTCTGAGAATCATGTTCAGTAAACAGAGCATTAATAAAGAAAAGTTTCATTCATGGTCGCTACTCACTATTATTGAAAAACATGCCTTTCATTAAGAAGCTGTATAAAGTTTTGCTTTCCTGTAAGAGGCCTGTATTTTTTTTAACCTATTGACATTTATCTATTTTATAATCATTTTTTTTTTCATTTTCTAGGCTGGTGTCCAAAATGACCCTGAGTATTATACATGTCTGAAAAAAGCTCATTCATTTTTTAAATGTTCTCAGGTAAGAAGCTGGCTTGGAATAACATATACTAGACATTAATATTGATTTTAGAGGAGTGCCATCAATTTGATTCCACAAGGGCAGGATGTAGTAATTGCAGTTGTTTAAAAACCATGTCATACATAATACATGGTGGCTGTTTTGAGTAAGCAAATACTTCTTTTAAGATATCCGCTAATTCCAGATCCAGTTTTAAAACTGTTTACTCAATGGTCAGTTACTCCTTTGGGTAACCTATCTCTCAATGGCTTCTGATCATAATTTACAGTTTTGGTAGGTGCAATAAAACTGTACTATTGGAAATACAGTATTTGTGCCATCCATAACGTCCTCTCTTTGATTGAAACTACACATTTCTCTACCCAGAGATCTTTTCCTCACAACTCAGAAAACAGAACTTGAACATCACCAAAGCAAATTTATATATGCTACATATGCAACCCTTAGAGAGCCAATGTGGTATTATAGTTAAGGCACCAGGCTAGAAACCAGGAGACCATAAGTTCTAGTCTTGCCTTAGGCATGAAACCAGATAGGTGAGTTGGGTCTAATCAGTCTCAAATTAGGAAGAAGTCAATGGCACACCATTTCCAAAAATGTTGCCGAGGGAACCATAAGAACTTGACTCAGTGAGAATCAAGATTGACTTGAAAAAAGTAATCCTTACTGCAATATGCATCACAAACCTGTTGGTAGGAGGGGGGTTGGCACTGAGTAACAGCCTTCACTTTGCTGCGTGGACATCAGTGGTGGGATTCAATTTTTTTTACTATCAGTTCTGTGGGCGTGGCTTGGTGGGCGTGGTGTGGCTTGGTGAGCGTGGCAGGGGAAGGATACTGTAAAATCTCCATTCCCTCCCCACTCCAGGGGAAGGTTACTGCAAAATCCCCATTTCCTTCCGATCAGCAGGGACTTGGGAGGCAGAGAATAGATGGGGATGGGGCCAGTCAGAGGTGGTATTTACCAGTTCTCCGAACTACTTAAAATTTCCGCTACCAGTTCTCCGAACTACTCAAGATTTCCACTACCGGTTCTCCAGAACTGGTCAGAACCTGCTGAAACCAACCTCTGGTGGACATGATGTCAGATGAACCAAAACATGTTTTTTGCCATTGTAATTTGCCTTGGATTAAGATGCTATTAATGTCTTCTTTAGATTGTAGATAATCCATCCAACTACCAGAGATACTATCGTCAAATGAACAAGGTACTTTCAAAATCTGATCGTGTGTAAAACATAACCAATAGAAATGACACCTCCAGAGGTTCAACTAATAGAAGTTATAAAGAAGAGAGAAATAAATATTTGATAGTTAGCTTTTCATATTTTCTCTTAAATCAACAGTCCCCAACCTTTTGGGCACCTGGGACCAGTTCCATGAAGGGCAGTCTTTCCATTGACCAAGGGGTGGGGAATGGTTTCATGCGCTGTCTGGAAGGATCCTGTGCATGCACGGATGGGGCTTTGCTCTTTTGCATGGCCTAGTTCCTGACAGGCTGCGAACTAGTGCCAGTCCGTAGCCTGGGGGTTGAGGATGCCTGCCTTAAATAGATATTTGTGGTCCAGAAATGCCTTTCCTAAAAACCTTAATTAATTCTAGTGAAAGGGGAAAATTAATTTCTTCGTTGATTTTTACCAACTTGGCTATATCCTTGAGGAAGAATCCAAAGCATGTTCCAATGTTTTGCTTGCTTTTATTTGTTTCCTTTAAGATGTATTCTGAGAGGGTTCTAACACAGAAGTGTAAGAAACAGCTGTGCAGTAAAGCATATAACATTAAAAGGTTCAAATGCATTAAAATAACTTTCCCTGATGCCTAAATTAAGAGTTATTGGATTGTATTAAATGATAATAAATCTAATAAAGGAATACAGTGCCACCTAAATTCCATATTAATTGATGAGGATCAAAGATACCTGCACCAACTCTTCCTTCCTTCCTTCCTTCCTTCCTTCCTTCCTTCCTTCCTTCCTTCCTTCCTTCCTTCCTTCCTTCCTTCTTTCTTTCTTTCTTTCTTTCTTTCTTTCTTTCTTTCTTTCTTTCTTTCTTTCTCCCTCCCCCCATTATACCATAAAGTAATTCTGGGTGACGTAGAGTCCTAAAAAATACCCTGTTTCCCCCAAAATAAGACATCCCCTTATAATACCGTAAGCCCAATCAGGCTTTTGAGTTCATGGCAATAAGGCCAAGCACTTATTTCAGGGTTCAAAAAATATAAGACAGGGTCTTATTTTCGGGGAAACACAGTATATATTTACATTAACACATAAATTAAAACCAAAGATAAAATCTAAGGACATAATGGGAGGAGGTGGGATCTGTTGTTACTTGATCAACCACTGTGCTGTTTCCCCTACTGGGGCCCCAGGTCAACTGGTAGAGCCAGCTCTTTATGCCAAAAGACTAGGAGGGTTGGGGCCAAACTCACAAGTGGTTCCAGAGGGCAGGAGCAACAACAGAGAAGGTCCTCCTCCTGGACCCCACCAGCCAGAATAATCGGGCCGATGGGACCTACAGCATGCCTCCTGCTGGCACAAGTTGGATGGGACAATCCCAGTGGGGTGACACAGTCCCATAAGTAACCTTCCATAACTGAGTCTAGAGCTGAAATATAGATCCTTTTCTTTTATGGAACAAGCAATCTACAAAGAAACTTATTCTTAATGTCTTTTTTAAAACTGCTAGGGAGGATTCCCCTTCAGCAATCGGGACAACGACTGGATAGTCAGTGACTGCACTGCTGAAGCAATAAAGGCATTGATGTTACTTGAAGAACAATGTCCTTTCATAGAAGATCACATCGCTCCACAACGTCTCTTCGATGCCGTCAATGTGGTGGGTCCAGGGAACCCCAAGGAGAAAACATGGGATTAGGGTTAATGGGGTTTCTGAGGTCTGGAGGGAGGTGATAAAACATGCATTTATTTTGGAGAATTTCATTCCGCAGGAGTTGGTGGCAAATGACAACACTTTCTCTTTGACAAATTTGTTCAAGAGGGATGGGAGAAAAAGTTTGGTCCTTACCCAATCCCCACACACTTCCAGTAAACGTGTGGGGATGGGTCAGGACCAAACTTTGTGTACCAAATTTGTACACAATTTGGGAAACACTTTTTTCCATGTTGGCAGAATTTTGCAAGGCAATCTCAAAGCATTTAAAATGTACCAAATAGTAAAAAAAAACTATAAAGAAAATTGCATGGGGAAAAAAATGTAGTCTTTTGAAAGAACAGGCACAAAAGTTGATAGGGAGACGAAAAAGAACGTTAAAAATATAAATGTACAGATTTGGAAAACTTGGGAAAATAAACCATATCCAACAGGTTCAGTTGTCTCAAAGTTAAAGGATCAAAGTTGCATTCAGCCTAAAAAAGTTCTTAATTTTTTGAGAGTCAAACTGAATATATGCTGATAAATAGCACGGACAATAATAAGTTAGTCTGATTCATTCAATTGCCTTATATTCCATATATATATACCTCAGAAAACATATATATATATATATATATATATATATATATATATATATATATATATATATATATATATATATATATATATATATATATATATATATATATATATATATATATATATATAATTAATTAATTAATGATTTATAAAAATGAAGGAGATTCTGTTCTGAACTCTCATTTGGCTTTAGTCAATAACAAGAGAACGGTTAATCCAAGACCATGTCCGGAGAACCGAAACTCCACATCTACTGCTATCTTCATTCATCTGACAAGGTTATGACATAAGCTGAGGATACGAGAAAATTATACATTATATTTTTCTTTTCTGCATGAAGCAAGGCAATTGAAAAAATGGTCAAGAACACATAATAGTAACTGAGGAAAAGTATCATGGAAAGCAGAACTAAATTGCTGTTTGTGGCATACTGTTCAAATTAGAAGTGCTGTGAAAAATAGAATTTGATAGCCAGGAATACAATATTTGTATGAACTGTTTTCTGAGGATCATAGCTTATTTTTCTATTGGGCATAGCATGCATTTCGACTGAGACAGACCTTATCAGAACTTGGGGTATCAAAAACTGGCTTTGGTTTTCAATTGTTTACAAAACTGATTGACATGGAACAATGGGTATTTTTAGTGGTGCATTACTATTAATATAATTACACATGAGCATTTAAGAGCACCCAGGTAGTCCCCATTTAGTAACCGCAACTTGGAACAGCAACTCACTGAGTGAAACCACAGCTGTGCTTATGATCTTATTTCAGCTTTCCTTTTCTTTACAGACAGGAAATTTTAATACTAAATGATCTTGTGTGAAGTAACTATTGTAGTGTGATTAAATTCTTTGATTAGGATTACAGGAAGTCCTCGATTTACAACCACAACTGAGCCCAACATATCTGTTGTTAAGTGAAACATTTGTTAAATGAATTTTGCTCCATTTTACAGCCTTTCTTGCATCAGTTGTTAAGTGAATCACTGCAGTTGATAAGTTAGTAACCCAGTTGTTAAGTGAATCTGGCTTCCCCATTGACTTTGCTTGTCAGAAGGTCACAAAAGGAGATCACATGATCTTGGAATACAGCAACCCTCATAAATATGAACCAGTTGCCAAGCATCTGAATTTTGATCACATGATCATGGGGAATGCTGGAAAGGTTGTAATTGTGAAAAAAGGTCATAAGTCACTTTTTTCAGTGCCATTGTAACTTTGAATGGTCACTAAATGAACTGTTGTAAATTGAGGACTACCTGTACCAAGATTTGGTAAGATTTGGCTAGTAAAATCGGTCTTAAATGAATTGAAATGACATTTTTTTTAAAGGAAGGACTAATTGCTGCTTTGAGATTTAGAACTGTGGGATCATGTGCTGATCTGCCCTCAACTTTCCTCCACATCAAATATCCATAAGTAACTTCAAATATTGAATAGGCAATACATAAACAAAAAGAATGGTGATCTACTTACTCTTGAGTTTTAGGACATCTATGTGTACAAAGATTAACCAAGATATTTTGTTGCTTGATGTAAAGGAGAAGATGAGGCTCTCTTTCAAAAGTGAACTTTTACGATATTCCGATAGTGACAATAGAATAACATCCATCATTGTACCTGATTTATAGTACCCACAACTCAGGGGCGGGTTCCTAATTTTTTACTACCACTCTGTGGGCGTGGCTTATTTTGTGGGTGTGGCTTGCCAGCCATGTGACCAGGTGGGCGTGGCTTCTCGGACTGCTGAAGGGAGAGGAACTGAGATAGGTCCTGCTGCCCATTCCCCCTCCCCTCAGCAGCTCGAGAAGCCTCGAACATGCGAAAATGCCTAGGATCATCACTGCGCATTTGTGGCTTCTCGGACTGCTGAAAGGAAGGAAATGGAGATAGCTCCTGCCACCCATTCTTTCAGCGTCTCACGCGCTCCCTTAGCCATCCTTCCCTGCTTGGACTCACTGTGGGGTAGGAAGGCAGTGCATGCACAGTGCCGGAAGCTCGGCTTCTGGGCATGCGCAAAAGAAAAATTTAAAAAAAATTAATTTTTTTTAAAAATGGCGACGCCCAGGCATTGGCAACCGACCGCACTGGTACTGTGACATCACCAGCAGGCCACTACCGGTGCTATAGAGTGGACCGCACTGGTAGGAACCCGCCACTGCCACAACTATAAAAACTTGCTATTATTCCTGTGTATTTTTTATTCAAATCAGCTGTCTAATGATAGGATGGGCCTTGAATCTGTGCCTAATTTTTGTAGGAGGTGTCTAATAACGTCACTTTTAATGCCACCTGTTTCTTCCCGCCTCTATTTCTATAAATATGCAGCTCCTGAACATGAGAAATTCCGATGGCGGTTTTTCCTCTTATGAAACCAGACGTGGAAGCTGGCTGTTAGAGGCCATAAACAGTGCAGAGACCTACGGTAAGAAGAAATTATCAGGTGTTATGTGCAAAATTCAGATTGGAGACTGTGATTGGAATGTAGCTAGTTTGGAGGGCATGGACACAGGCTCAAGGATTCAGTAAATCCTGCTAGTTTCCTTCCAGATTGAGAGATCACCTGTACTCTCAATCTGTACTGACAGGCATAAGTCAACCAAAACCAGGAACTGTGTCTGGAAAACTCAATAGGCTATCCGTTCCAAAATAGTAATTGATTCAAATTCAAAGAAGGAAGATGAGATGAATTAAGGAAATCTCTCAGCATTGAGCAAAAAAGGTTATTTAAACCATTTACCGTATTTTTCAGAGTATAGGATGCACCTTTTTACCCCCCAAAAGAGGGTGAAAACATGGGTGCATCTTATACACCAAATGTAGCCCCACCCAGCCACCCCCACCCTTTGGCCTCTGCCTCCCAGCTATTTACCTCCTTGCAGCAAACAGCGCAGAGCCTGATTAGCACAAGCAACTGATTATCGGCCTCCCGACCAGCAGCTGATTGAGGCTTGCAGGCAGGCCCACGTGCTAAAATGAAAGTGAAACTAAAACTGCAAGGAGGCAAATTGCTGGGAGGGAGAGGCAGAGGCAGAATTTTATTTTCTTGTGCTAATCAGTTGCTGAAACTGGATGCAAGGAGGTAAGTCAATAACTATAAATGTCTGTAGAATGTTCAAATTATTAGACATTTTTTAAAGACTGCTTTATTATTGTTCTAGACAACTTAACAAAATGAAGAAGCTTTTTAAAATAGATGCTTGATCTGAAGAGGCCCAGTGCTATTGTATCTTCTTTTAAATTGCAGAGAATAATATATACTTCAAGAAAGCCACATCAATTTTAACAGCATCTGTACAAGTATAATCTGAAATGTAACAGAGTCCTGTTTAGTATTAAGATAAGGCAGCTGAGTTAAACCCTGACTTAGTCATGTTTGGAGTAGATCTATTTAAATAATTGGGAGAAGTTAGTGTGACTACATTTAAGAAAACTTTCTGGCATTAATATACTGCCATAATGTACATTTCTCCAATTCTTTGCTATTTCTATGGGTCAGGCACACATGCCCAGAAATACACAGCAAACAGTGTATAACATCTGTACTGTTTGCTGTTTGCTGGGAGGCAAATTGCTGGGAGGCAGAGGCAGATTTCCCCCCTTGTTTTCCTCCCCTAAAACTAAGGTGCGTCTTATACTCCGGTGCGTCTTATACTCTGAAAAATACGGTAAATGACATCATTTACCCTGGGAGTTGGGCGGCATACAAATCTATTTTAAATAAATAAATTTAAATAAAATCATTTAAAACCAACCACAGGCAATCATCACTTAATAATTGACTCATGCAACAACAATTTTCAGTTACAACTGTGATGAAAAACTAACCAATCCTCACATTTATGACCATTGCAGGTCCGGAAAGGAAAGGAAAGATGAAATAAGACCATAAGCACAGTTTGGTTTCGCTCAGAGACCACTTCGCTTAATGAGTTGCTGGTCCAAGTTGTGGTTACTAAATGAGGACTACCTATATGCTCTTAAGTCATTTAATGGAACTGAGCTGAGGGATCACACTATTTTGTCCAGTTGTTATATTGGTAGTCCTTTAATGTAGCCAAAATGAAATCAGCCAGCTCTCTTTGCTCACAGAGAGGCTAAGATACTGGAGCATTGCTGACAGAATGTCCTGTTTGAGTTTCCTAGCTTACTGAGGCTTGCCTTGGAGATAGTCCAGAAATTATAGTAAGATCACAGTGCAATGACTACCCTCTTGATTAAAATGCAGATAGATACATAAGGTTGTGCAAGTTGTTATGCATGTTTATCAGGGCTGAGTTCCACTTACCTTCCCTACCGGTTCGCATCACGACGGAAGTGCGTGTCACGTCAGGGAAATGACCCTCTGCACATGCGCAGAAGCCTTTGCGCATGCACAGAGGGTTCATTGCCAGCCGCTTTCACAGAGTAGCGACCGGAGTACCGGTTTGGGGGCGTGGCCAGCTGGCCATCGCTACCGGTTCGGCGAGCAGGGGCAAATTTCCGCCACCGGTAAGGGTGAACCGGTCTGAACTGGCAGCAACCCACCACTGATGTTTATGAGTTTAAGGATTCAGGTTTCAGAACCTACCAGTAGTGGATGACCATGCTGAGCCTGAGGGAAGAGTTAAACACGTTATCAGTCTCGAGTTCCTTTGCGCCCACAATAAATCTGTACAAGTAGTCCTAAATTTATGACCACAATTGAGCCCAGAATTTATGTTGCTAAGTGAGAAATTCGTTGAGTGAGTTTTGTCCCATTTTATGACTTTTCTTGCCAGTTTTGTTAAGTGAATCACTGAAGTTGTTAAATTAGTAACGCGGTTATTTAGCGAATCTGGTTTCCACGTTGACTTTGCTTGTCAGAAGGTCGCAAAAAGGGATCGCATCACTCTGGGATACTGCAACTGTCATAAATATGAACCAGTTGCCAAGCATCTGAATGTAAATACCTTGACGAAGGGGATGCTTCAGCAGTTATAAGTGTGAAAAATGCTCATAGGTCACTTTTTTCAGTGGCATTGTAACTTCAAACAGTCACTAAATGAACTGTTGCAAGTCAAGGGCTACCTGTAGTCATTTGAACAGTCTTGTTTCCTGAGTTATTGCAGTTGTCACCACTTCTTTGAATAGTAGTCCCCTGCATGAAAAATATGATTTTTGACTAGAAAGGTGGAGCCTTTTCTGAAACAGAAGCTACACCATGGGCATAATACTTTATAGCTCTTTGCAAAATAAGAAAATAGAATAGAATAGAATTCTTTATTGGCCAAGTGTGATTGGACACACAAGGAATTTGTCTTTGGTGCATATGCTCTCAGTCTCAGTGAGTACATAACGTCTATTTTCCTGAAGGCTTGTGATGCTTTAAGAAGAAAAGGTAACTATTGTTCTCACCTTGTTTTCATCACTAGGCTTGCCATTTTTCAGTAACATGTTTTTAGATAATTGGTGTTACTATTGTAACCTAGAGTCATGAATTTTTAAAAAAAGCAACAGGACACCTATACTTCAAAAACTTTCTTTATGTTTTCCAGCTGACTGTATGGTAGATCACACCTACGTTGAATGTACCTCATCAGTAATGCAGGGACTGAAACTTTTCCAGAAGAAATTCCCAGATCACCGGAGAGAGGAAATCAGGTAGCTGAAACAGAGGAGATCCCCTGAAACTAAGAAGAAAATCAATGTTGTAAATTAAAATAGACTTTGCTTAGAGTTTACTAATGATGTACTTATAAATCTGATCCACGTTGCCTGTAGGTGAATCTTGCAACCTTGTGCCTTCACATTCTGAAATCACTTGGCAAATTTCAGTGTGAATTTTTTTTAGGGTTCATTTTCATGTCCTCCTAACCACAACCCATAAGTATCCCAGTAACTATTTGTACCTGACATATTCTGAAGACTGTGATGTCTCAGCCTGGCTATTTTTGAACACTGAAAGAATGCGAGACTTGTGTTAGCCAATAGCTTGACTGACACCCAGGCAACTCGAAAAGTGACTAAAACAGCTTTTCTGAATACCTGCCTAAGCTTTGCACATCACCAACAGATATTTGGAGAATTATTGATGATTGCTTTCCCTCCTGGCAGGCGATTCTCAGTGGGAGGGGAGACAAACAAGGAATCCACCAGTCACTTTCCTTAACTCATCACTCATTAAAAAGCAAGGATAGCAACAGAGGTGGGCTTCAAATACTGTAACAACCATTCGCCCAGCACCGTAAATGTGAATGTAAGCGCGCCATCTGCGCATGCGTGCGGTGTCACAAAACACGGCAATTCACTCACGCGTGCCATCCGCACATGTGTGCGACGTCAAACAACACAGCAATTCACTCGCGCGCGCCGTCCACACATGCATGCGACATCAAACAACATGGCAATTTGCTTGTGTGCACCGTCCACACATGCATGTGCATCAGAAACACAGCGATATAGGACGGGATTGCGCCTGGGCGGGTGGGCAGGCCGGGCCCACCCACAGGTCACAACTACCAGTTCGCCTGAACTGGTCCGAACTGGCTGAATCCCACCACTGGTCATAGCAACCTCTTACTACTGAGGCAAAAAGGGATGAGGAATGAAGACAAAACAGTGTGTGCCGCTATACTTTTCTGCCATTTCAAGGACTAGTAGATTACACTTTAATACTGCCAAGAGTGGCCCAAAAGTTAGCAATTAAGTGACATCTCCCTAAATATTTAAAACACAAATATCTTCCCCATTAGAAAATGATTTAGAGATTGGATAGTTCACTAATGATTTAACATAGAAAAGTTACGTATAGAAGTGAAATCCCATAACATATAGAAGTAAAAGTAAAAGAAGTAAAAGTATAGAAGTAAAAGTAACGTATAGAAGTGAAATCCCATTACTGAAAAGATCAAAGTTGCAATTCTGTTACTTATTTTGGAGTCGGTTCAATGGAAAAGAGGGAACTGTTACTTTTAAGACTATAGTTTGAAAATGCAAATTCCCTCTTTATAATATTTAATTAATTAATTTGTTTGCCATCCATCTCGCTGCAAGGTAACTCTGGAATATTCCTGGAACTCTGTCTAGTTTAGATAGAAAATTTCACAACCTTCCAATTGCTTTATGTTCCGTTGTAATCTTCAAATGCCCACACATTTTGGTGCAACCTTCAGGTATGCTCATGCAGAATTTTATCTAGATTTATTTCAGATAAATTTACAAGGCTATTTCTTTTACTCTGTCCTCCCTCTGAGCAACCCAAGATAAAGTTTCATAAATAGTTTGATTTAGAGATTATGCTCCAAAAGTGGGTAAATATAATAGCATTTAAGACTTGAAAGTTCATATCACACCCTCTGGAAGTCAATACTTTTAGTGGCTTAAAAAGAGATGGGCAGTATTCAAGTTCTTTTGCCTTCAAGGGGTGCAGCCTGGCCTGCTATAACACAAATCACCACTACACAAGTTCTGCCACTATACAGGTAGTCCTCGACTTACGACCACAATTGAGTCCAACATTTCTGTCGCTAAGCAATACAATTATTAACTGAATTTTACCTCATTTTACAACCTTTCTTGCCACAGTTGTTAAGTGAATCATTGCAGCTGTTAGTGACATGGTCGTTAAGTGAATCTGGCTTTCCCCATTGTCTTTGCTTGTCAGAATGTTGCAAAAGATGATCACGTGACTTCCTGGGACACTGCAACCGTCATAAATATGAGTCTGTTGCCAAGCATTTTGATCACATGACCGTGCGATGCTGCAGTGGTTGTGTGAAAAATGGTCATTGGTCACTTTTTTTCAGTGCGGTTGTAACTTCAAACGGTCGCTAAATTGATTGTTGCAAATTGAGGACTACCTATACTTTTAAATAATTAACAAGTGAATCTTAAACCTCTCCTGGTTTAGAGGCCAATCCCTAGTATCCAAGTTTTAATGTCTTGATCACTGAATGTCATTCTTTCTGTTGACCCACCTTGATTAAAATTCCATCCAGAAGCTTTTCAGTTCTATAGAATAGAATAGAGAATAGAGAATAGAATAGAGAATAGAGAATAGAGAATAGAATAGAATAGAGAATAGAATAGAGAAAATAGAGAGAATAGAGAGAATAGAGAATAGAGAATAGAATAGAATAGAATAGAATAGAATAGAATAGAATAGAATAGAATAGAATAGAATAGAGAATAGAGAATAGAGAATAGAGAATAGAATAGAGAATAGAGAATAGAGAATAGAATAGAGAATGGAGAAAATAGAGAAAATAGAGAAAATAGAGAATAGAATAGAATGGAATAGAATAGAATGGAATAGAGAATAGAGAATAGAATAGAGAATAGAGAATAGAGAATAGAGAATGGAATGGAATAGAATAGAATAGAATAGAATAGAATAGAATAGAATAGAATAGAATAGAATAGAATAGAATAGAATAGCTTCATTGTCACTTTGAATGTACACTAATTGGCATACATTAAAAATGAAATTTCTTCTTCTTTTTTATTCAAAAAGTTTTATTAGTACAAAGTACAAACATTTTTCACTTTTTCTCCCCCCCTTCCCCCCAACCTCCCCCCTTCCCCCCCCCCGACTTCCCAGAAAAAGCACAGGATATGATCTTCAATAAACATAAACTTAAAATATACTAACAAATTATAAATTCAAAAATTTCTCTAATTTTTTTAATTCCACATTATTTAAAATCTATTAAACCATTCTAAAATTCTTAACATATATCATTATTAAACTATATATATCTTCTT
Source organism: Diadophis punctatus similis (assembly GCA_023053685.1). Classification (NCBI taxonomy): domain Eukaryota; kingdom Metazoa; phylum Chordata; class Lepidosauria; order Squamata; family Dipsadidae; genus Diadophis; species Diadophis punctatus. The sequence goes on from JALIGW010000003.1 coordinate 58,230,643, forward strand.
AATCTGATACTTTTTTTTGAATATAATCAGTCCATCTACTCCATTCCAATATGTATCTCTCATTTGAGTGTTCTTTTAGATATGATGAAATTTTTGCCATTTCTGCCAGATGTGCAACTTTTGTTGTCCATTCCTCAATGGTAGGTATATCTTCTTTCTTCCAATACTGTGCTACCAGCAACCTGGCAGCCGTTATCAAATTCAAAACCAATTTGGTCTCTATTACAGTACAATCCATAATTATTCCCAGCAAGAAAAACTGTGGTGTAAACTTAATTTTTTTCTTTAAAATATTTTGAATAATCCACCATATTTTAATCCAAAAAGCCTTAATTTTCTTACAAGTCCACCAAATATGGAAATAAGTAGGGTCTTCACATTCACATCTCCAACATTTAGGTTGTAAATTAGGATACATACGAGCTAGTTTTTTTGGATCCAAATGCCATCTATAAAACATTTTGTAAAAAAATTCTCTTAAATTTATGAATGAAATTTCTTAAAGGGTCACCACCTCCAATTTTACAGTATATAAACATGACAAGATCAATAAATAAATACAAAATTATGTATATACCAACATATATTATATGACCCAGAGAAACAAGATTACAAGAAACAGCACAGTCTAGTTATACATGTTTATGGTGCTATCTCAACCAAACCCTTTTGTTTCTTTCTCTTCAGTGATACTCTCCATAAGGCTCTGCAATATTGTCGTAATACACAGAAAGCAGATGGATCCTGGCTAGGGTGAGTTGCTTCTCATTGCTACTCAGTGAATTTAGTTGCACTGTGCTGATAAAATTTAAAAGATTACTTTCACAAAAGGAAGGCATCTTTTTTAGTTTGTATTCATCCAGTGTTTTGCACAAGTGACCCAGCCATTTAAAAACATCCTACATTAAGACACAATGGGTAAAAACATGTTCAATTGTAGTGCTGTGCAACTTGAATCAATTGGAGGGTTGCAATAGGGGATCAGGGCCCATTTTGGATGAAAACTTTGTAGGAGTCGATGGGTTTAAAGATATAAAAGCTTCCCAACTTCCCCCAAAGAGGGAGCTGAACCCATCACACTATCTGCACTTTGTTCAAAAACCATTGATCTTAGTATATTTCCGTACTTGATTGGTTCATGGATCTCTCTTCCTTGCAGGAGATGGGCTGTGTGTTTCACATATGGCACCTGGTTTGCATTGGAAGCATTTGCGTGTTTGGGATACACTTACCATAATGGGTAAGTAAGTTCCTTTTCTAGCAGAATATTAGGCTCAATGATTGACTGACAGCACCTCAGTTTTTTTACGTTGGAATGAGACAGGGGACATAACTTTATTCTGTTTGTTGAAAACTCAGTGCTAACTCCCTAAAATAATCTCCCTAAAATAATCTCCCTAAAATAATCTGGGTAGCTCATGGCCCTTCCCATATTTCATATTTTTATTAGGAAGCTTTAGAAAAATCTGATTCTCTTTAATATAGTTATCTTTAATATAGATAACAGGAGCCGAGGTGGCGCAGTGGTTAAAAGTAGCACTGCAACCTTCAGCTGATTGCTAGTTCAGCAGTTCAGCTGTTCAAATCTCACCAGGCTCAAGGTTGACTCAGCCTTCCATCCTTCCGAGGTCGGTAAAATGAGGACCCAGATTGTTGGGGGCAATAGGCTGAACTCTGTAAACCGCTTAGAGAGGGCTGTAAAGCACTATGAAGCGGTATATAAGTCTAAGTGCTATTGCTATTACTATACCAGGCAACAAATGCAAAACAAAAAAACCAACAAAAAAAGCACACAAATGTTTTGGTGTGGTATACACAAATGGTATGGTGAGGAAGAATAACTGTTTAAGAAACAGCACTTTTAAAAGCATGTTTTTCTATAATTCCGTTCTTTCATTTAGTTTCCAAGTTTGGAGAGAATATTGTGAAAGTTTGAAGGTATGAAACGGTGAGATAGGAAATAATCATGCAAAAGATAAAGCAATTTCTGAGATAAAGCGATTTCTATGTGTTAACATATTTCTGATTTCCTGCCACTTTCTTTCTCATTATATATAAAGAAAAAATAAGTCCTTTCACTGGTAGTTTCTCCTGCTGGTGTTCATCATACCCTAAATGTTGTGTTGCTTGAAGTTCACTTGGATGCAACCCAGTCCCATAATGGAACAGATCAAATCATAGAATCATAGGATTAAGAAGGAACCTTGGATGTCTTCTAGTCCAACCACCTGCCCAAGGCAGTTATCAACTATATCATTTTTTAAAAGAAAATTAGTAATTCAGTGGTGGGTTCCTACCGGTGCGGTCCACTCTATAGCACCGGTAGTGGCCCGCTGGTGACGTCACAGAACCGGTGTGGTCAGTTGCCGGTGCCTGTGCACCGCCATTTTTTTAAAAAAAAAAATTTCAATTTTTTTAAAAAAAATTTCTTCTGCGCATGCCCAGAAGCCGAGCTTCCGGCACTGCGCATGCACTGCCTTCCTACCCCACAGTGAGTCCAAGCAGGGGAGGATGGCTGAGGGAGCGCGTGAGACGCTGAAAGAACGGGTGGCAGGAGCTATCTCCATTCCCCTCCCTTCAGCAATCCGAGAAGCCACGAACGCGCGATGATGATCCTAGGCATTTTCGCACGTTTGAGGCTTCTCGAGTTGCTAAGGAGAGGGGGAATGGGCGGCAGGACCTATCTCAGTTCTCCTCCCTTCAGCAGTCCGAGAAGCCACGCTCACCCGGTCACATGGCTGACAAGCCACACCCACAAAATAAGCCACGCCCATAGAGTGGTAGTAAAAAAAATTAGGAACCCGCCCCTGATTAGTATGTGTCATATTTTCCAGACTGGCCTGCAACGAGGTAACCAAGGCCTGTGCCTGGCTGGTCTCCAAACAAATGAAAGATGGCGGTTGGGGAGAAGAATTTGAATCCTACAAGTTTCGCAAATATATTCAGCATACTATTTCCCAGGTCCACCAAACTGCATGGGCTCTGTTGGGGTTGATGGCTGTTAGGTAAGTACAAAGACATAACAATGTTTCTTTTAAGGAAGCCGGATGTAGAGGAAAATCATCTGCCACAATGTCCTACCTGTCAATGAATATTTCAGCTTCAACCGCGACAACACATGAGCACACAATAAATTTAAACTCAATGTAAACCGCTCGAAACTCGACTGCAGAAAATACGACTTCAGCAACAGAGTAATTAATGCCTGGAATGCACTACCTGACTCTGTGGTTTCTTCCCCAAACCCCAAAAACTTCAACCTTAGACTGTCTACAGTCGACCTCACCCCATTCCTAAGAGGTCTGTAAGGGGCGTGCATAAGTGCACCAGTGTGCCTACCGTCCCTGTCCTACTATCCTATTGTCCAAATTTACCTATACCTACTGTGCTTTTGTTTATGTTTATACCATACCTGTTATCTTGTATACATTTTGACAAATAAAATAAATAAAGTATATCAAGGAACACAAATTAGGTCTAGGCAGTAATCCTTTTGAATGTTTTAATTTGCCAACCAATTTCCACAAGATACATGAAACTTTCAAATTTTCTCTGGTGTTGGAATGTTACTGGCCTCACATTAGAAATTCTGTATAATTTGTGGTCTCCAATAGTGGAGAAAAGAGTTATAAATAAGTACCCAAAGCTTTAGAGGATTGTTGTTTTGGAGGAAACATTTTCATCTTGATCTTACTAACTTATCTTAGTAAAAAAAAATACAAATCGTTCTTGTTCTAGAAAACCAAATAGGACTTTCTGACTGAGTCTCTGCTGTCAGAATGAATGACCATTGTTCCATTTGTTTTGCAGGTATCCCGATGTCCGTGTTCTAGAAAGGGGGATCCAAGCTTTGATTGACAAGCAGCGAGCCATTGGGGACTGGCCTCAGGTGTGTGAATAGCTGTTGTTTTTATCCAATCAGGTAGAGCATGGTAGCTCATATGGTTAAGACACCGGGTTGGAGGTTAGCAAGCCTGCTTTCGAGACCTGAGTGCTGTTGCACGGTTGGGTGAGCGTCCACCATTCACTCCAGCTCCTTGACGCAGACATGAAAGGAGCCCCCACAAGTGCCCCTCAGGCAACAGTGATGTCACCAGTTAACCCTTTCAATCTGGAAGGACCTTAAAAAAAGGTGCCTCTGACAAAAACAGGACGGGACCCAATCAGGTCTTCCAAATGTACAGATGCAAATACCAAGAGACTGATAGAGTTAATATGTTTTCTTTTTGATGTAGTTGCTGCTAGAAAGATGCTCCCCCACTTCTGGTTTAATGCAACATCTGTAATGCATGAATATGATAGCAATATGACAGTGTGGGGGGGCGACCTGCTAATTTTTGCTCTCCTCTCCCTTGCACTGGACTAGCCCTTTCCCCAAAAGCTTCCTTGGGAGATACCCATCTAAATGAAAACATGGGAACATTCACATTCTTAGCACAACACGTAAGCCCCAGACAAAGATTAGTGTGATTTGGTAGATAAGGTGTGTTCCCATGTCCTCCAATCAGCAGCTTTCTTGTAACACAAAGATGGCGACAACTGTGAATTCATTTGCATAGATTTGGTTTCGCCATACAGAATTTGGCTAGTTGCTCTGAGATGCCAAAATATTTTTCAGACGACCAAATTACACGTTACAATTCTAAAACATGGTGAAGTAAATGTTGGCACTACTGTTATGGGGGGGGGGGGAAATCAGCTGTACTGATTAAGAAAGGTTATATATTTTTTCAACACCTTCCTGGGGTCTCTCTTGCTTTCTGCTGCCTGAGGAGATTGTCTTGCCTAGTCTAATAGGAAGACTGCCTTGACTCCAAAGAGTTAGAGAGCTGATTCTTTCACCTTATTTATCAATTAAGTTCTGGGCAATGTATGAAAGAGGTTTGTTCTTCATATGAGTAACTATCACATCCTACTGTTTTGGATTTTATCTTTTATGTGAAACAGTGGTGAAATCCAATTTTTTTTACTACTGGTTCTGTGGGCATGGCTTGGTGGGCGTGGTATGGCTTGGTGGGCGTGGCAGGGGAAGGATACTGCAAAATCCCCATTCCTACCCCACTCCTGGGGGAAGGATATTGCAAAATCTCCATTCCCACCACACTCTGGGACCAGCCAGAGGTAATATTTGCCGGTTCTCCGAACTACTCAAAATTTCCGCTACCAGTTCTCCAGAACCTGTCAGAACCTGCTAGATTTCACCCCTGATGTGAAAGCATTAAAGCATAACCAGGCCTTTCAGCACATTTCTTTCTTGCCTCTTCTTAGGGTGACATTGCTACCGGATTCTACAAAGCTGGCACTCTCCATTATTCAGCCTATCGCAACATCTTCCCTATTTTTGCATTGGGTCGTTTTACCCACCTTTATCCTGATAGTCCTCTTGCTGGGCAACATCTAAAGAATGGACCAAGATCTTCCACGGAGGGCCAGGCAATGAAGCTTTGAATAAGATGCATCAACATTCCAGGAAAAGACAGCTTTCCCCTTTACACCATCATAAGATGCTTATCTTTTAATATTTTTCCTGAAGTATCAGCTAACTGGCTTTTTTAAAAAAAAAAATACTGGGCTAGTAGACTGAAATACTGTAGTCACATTTTGTATTTTTTTTTTGCAAGCATCATTTTCTCATTGCCCTCATATCAAGTAATAAGGAGAGCCAAGGGAGTCTGCCATTTTGTGGAAGCAGTAGTGCAAAATACTTGTATAGAAGTGAGTTTTGACTGATGGCCAAACCAATCAACCTAGCTGTCTCTGAAAATTTGCTCTTCCTGATTGCCACCCCACATGAAGAAGATTGGGGGAGGTTATCTGCTAATGGTTTTGGGGATGGGGGAGACAAGAGGGTAAGAACGTTGAGTTATGCATCCATATTTGTTCTTGAAGTAGCATAAATAATGATAACACCATTTTCTAATACCCTGCTTGTATCAGGGTAGGTACTGCCAATGACAAGAGCAAATTTCATAGTAATAGTTTCCTGCCACCTCAAAAACTGTTAGGTAGAACATTGACTTGGCCATGAAACATTGTCCCAAGATACTGGCTGCTGGTAGAGGACAGGCACTGGTGGGTTCCTACCGGTGTGGTCGACTCTACCGCACCGGTAGCGGCCAGCAGATGGCGCTATTTGTGCGCAACAGCTCCGGTGCCGTCTTCGCCGGTCTGTTGCGCGGCGTCATCTTTTTATGGGGAATTTTTGGGCTGATTTTGCTTTCTGCACATGCGCGGAAGCAAAATCTCGCGAGGGGACACGCGCACGCATGAGATTTCAGCGATTTTTTGCTTTTGCGCATGCGCAGAAGCAAAAAAAGTGCTGAAATCGTGTGCGCACACATGTCCCCTCGTGATATTTTGCTTCCGCACATGTGCAGGAAGTAAAATTGCACGAGGGCGCGTGTGTGTAGCGAGCGCACGTGCGCTGAAACATGGCGATGCGCGCGCAGCGCACCGGTATCGCGAAGAAGAAGCAACCCGCCCCTGAGGACAGATAATTAGAGAGAATCACAGATGCAACTAGGAGACTATGAAAGCTGAAGTCTAAAATAAGTGACAGGTAACAAATTTAGAGGGGGCTGACTGAAGATATACAAGGCATACAGTATATGTTCTTATATTGTAATGCAGTTTGTGTCCTACTCAATGTCTTCTGGAGATCTTCCAGAACCCAACATATAGTTTGCCAGAATTCTGTTATGTACATAATATAAAGATATATGAGATATAAGATAAAGTATAAAAATAATATAATAAAACTGACAAAGAAAGAATTAAGCATGTGTGCATGCATGTACTACACATTCTCTTTGTCACAAACCCACACAAATAGTAGCACTTGTTTGATTCCAGCTGAAAATGGCTTTTTGAATTATGACTTTTAGAAATTATACTGTATGAATTACTATTGAATATTTAATTTAATTTGGAGAGTGACACACACAAAGATGAAGGTGATATGGGTGAGATACCTCAGAATCTGCTTTTGGTCTTGGTATGCCTGCATAGCTTACTCTTTGTAAGTTGCCCAGAATTGCCTTATTGGGGGAGGGGTGGCATATAAATTTAATAATGATGATGATAATAATAGTTTTTGTATTGAACAGCTGATTCACACATTATCTATGGGGAAGGGTGTTTTCCATATTCAAGAAGCTGTAGCTTGCATTTGAAAAATATTTGTTATGTGTATTTATGTATATAATTAAACATTAAATGGAGATAGCTTAAAAGTGTAACGAATGTTAAATTTTTCACCTCAGATCAGACTAAGAGAGGGTGGTTAGTATCACTTGTGCTGACCATGGGATCTTTTACTCCAGAAATTTTTATATTCATAGAGAGGTTTATGCTGCAATTCAGGGGTGGGTTCTAAATTTTTTACTACTACGGTTCTGTGGGCGTGGCTTATTTTGTGGGTGTGGCTTGGTGGTCATGTGATGGTGGGAGTGGCTTCATGGTCATGTGACTGGGTGGGCATGGCCAACTCAATGTCACTCACGTCAAGGGGTCCCTCACTTTGTCCAAGAGTGTGATAGGCAACAAGCTTTTAAGGGGCTGCCAGAAAGAAGTGGTGGGCAATGTATTTTCCAAAGCACCAGAAGGCAAAACAAGAAGCAACTGAAACTGAACAAAGAGAGAAGTAACCTAAAACTAAGGAGAAACTTTCTGACAGTGAGAACCAATATACTGGTAGATGCAGAAATATTTCAGTCATAATTTCACATATAAAATAGCCATTCATGTAATACAACCTGCATATTGTTCAAAACAGTAAATAGTATTATGGCTGATGTTTGACAGCAAGCATAAAAGTCAAAGATCACAAGAGTGCTTCTTTCTCTGTATGTATACAAAACATCACATACCATGAATAGCATATTAAGATGGACTTATGCAACCTGATGTACAAAATAAACACACACATATTTATGCTCTGGACTGTAGACATTGAATGCATGTAAATCCCTGAAAAATATGTGGTAGCCCTGGGCAAAAGAAGGCAGTAAAATCACTCTAGGTGTAGGGACAGTATAAAATATTAACACATGATAAATAATGGAACAATTAAAAATAATAGCACAGAGTTTTCTCTCTCTCTCTCCTTTCCTCTTTCTTTCTTTCTCTCTTTCTGTCTCTCTCTGTCTCTTTCTTTTTTTTCTTTTTTTCTTTCTAAATCACTCTAAGGTTTGATGAAAGCAGTCACAAGCTTCTCCAAAACTTAAACCAGGATTCCAACAAAAACCTCTAGGTCAGCATCAAACAAGCATCCCCCATCCCCCTTTCTTTCTTTCTTTCTTTCTTTCTTTCTTTCTTTCTTTCTTTCTTTCTTTCTTTCTTTCTTTCTTTCTTTCTTTCTTTCTTTCTTTCTTTCTTTCTTTCTTTCTTTCTTTCTTTCTCTTTCTTTCTTTCTTTCTTTCTTTCTCTCTCTCTCTCTCTCTCTCTCTCTCTCTCTCTCTCTCTCTCTCTCTCTCTCTCTCTCTCTCTCTCTCTCTCTCCCTCCCTCCCTCCCTTTCTCCTTTCTCCCTTCCTGTGAAGAACCCCAGAAGGTCTTTGGTAGGAGGAAGAAAAGCCAGACATTTTGAAACTGAGAACATGCCCATTGATCATCTGGCATTCTTAGAGCTCCACTGTTGATTAGCTTAGCCTGAGCAAGGATAGCTAACAGATGTTACTGAACTCCTAGCACAGGGGTAGGCAAAGTTGGCTCTTCTATGACTCATGGACTTCAACTCCCAGAATTTCTGAGCCAATCATGCTAGCTCAGGAATTCTGGGAGTTGAAGTCCACGAGTCATAGAAGAGCCAACTTTGCCTACCCCTGTCCTAGCATCCCTAATGGACATACTGGTTGGTATAGCTACTGGGTAGTGTAGTTCTATCTGTGAGGGCTGTGGATTCTCTATCCCTGTTCTACATCTTAGCTCCTTTTCCACATTAATGACTTGTAATCTGATAAACAATGGCTTCAAGTAGATATCAAAGAGATAAACAGGGTGGATCTGCTTAGCACTTAGACTGAAGGATCACTAGGAAAAATAGGAACTGTAAGCTAGACTGGATAGTTAAAAATACTCCTGGAAGAAGACAAGTCAATCACTTTTATCATGTGGTTAGGAAAACAACATGGATATTAGAAGTCAGGCTCAGTTTGAAGGAGCTTTAGTTTAGTTATATGGAGGCATAAATGGAACTGCAGCATAAATCAGGAATCTTCAAACGTTTTTGTCTAAACATTTGTTAAAGAGCCGTGGTGGCACAGTGCAGTATTGCAGGATAATTCTGCCGACTGCCAGCATTTGATTCTGCCTGGCTCAAGGTTGACTCAGTCTTCCATCCTTCCAAGGTCAATAAAATGAGGACCCAGATAGTTGGGAGTAAATATGCTGACTCCGTAAACCGCTTAGAGAGAGCAATGAAGCAGTATATAAGCGCTATTGCTATTGCTAAAGAACCAATTTTTATATGCTAAGAACTGCAGTTCAAAACCAGTTCTAAGGTGGAGGCTGTGGTACAGTATCAGCACTGTGTAAAGTACAGACTCCCTGGCTTAAACATTTCACTTATTTTTCATAACTTATTTGTTCCTTCCCCTCTTTTCTCTGACATCTTATCTGATTCGTGTAAGAATTTGCTTAGGTTTTTAAAAACTTGTACACTAATTTTGCTTCAATGCGAATGAAGATAACATGCACAAACACTTCTTTAGGCGCAAGATTCAACGCACCTGTATTTTTGAATGTATTATTTTAAAAAAAGACACACAGAGAGAAAGAACAGCCATTTCTGAAGATCACCATAACTCTGGTTTCTCCAAAGATACATAAGGTATTTGAGTCTGTAGAAAGCACTATGGCTCTCAAACATATGGTTTCTTTCTGCTTAATGAAGAGAGTTTAACTTCTAGGGTGGTACATAAATGAAGAGATAGCAGCAGGTCAAAAAGAGAATGAACGTTCACTCAGCCTGGCTCGATTAAAATCACATTTCATGGTCTCAAAAAGCAGCTTCACCAGTTCGGTCTTCCCTCGAGCCAGCATAGCTTTGGAAAGTTCAAGCACCTCACTGGTGTGATGCCGACAGACCAGTCGAAGTTCCTGCTGCACTTGCTGGTTTGGATATTTCTCTTCCGCCTTCTTCACCCACAGCTCTACCTCCTTCATTAGCATCTCCATGTTGATCCTCTTCTGAGCAAACAGGGTAAGCAGCAGCTCCATTAAGCAGCGGAAGCTCTCTCTGTGCGTGGAACCCACATCGTCCAGCTCTATGGCCTGCTTGAAGCACTCCACGGCTTCCAGCGTCTCGTTTTTAATCCAAAGACATTTCCCTTTCAGCACCTGGAGTTCAGGCAAGACATTTCCCAGGTCTAATTCCATGGCTTTAGCAAAGAGCACAAGGGCTTTGTTGAGGGCATTTTCATCCACAAGGAAAAGCTCTTGCATAGCATCTACTCCCAGGTAGTAATATACCTAGAAAATTTAAAAAATGGGGGGAAAAAACCCAGGTTAAAAAAGCACCACCTTTTTATCTAAAATATCAAGACGCCCACAGGATGTGGTAAACCACAATTGTAAATTTCAGTGCTTTAAGAAATGCCCCCCCCCGGCAGCTGTGATCGATTATGAAATATTTTACAAGGGGGAGCATCTTAAATTGCAAAGTTTTAACAACTTTAGCATCAGACTCTGATCAGTCTGCAGAGATGAAGACTCAGCATGCAGAAATATCCTGGTATATTCCTTCTATTACGGGAAGGACTGTTACTCCTTTTATTCTTTTTCTTGTTTCTTTGGTCAACATACCATGAATTTAATGATACCACTTAGGAAGCTAGGAAGTTCTGTTCTTCTAGACTTTTAGAAGTTTGGGGTTTTTTTCTCAAAAAATGGTGTGTGTGTTAGATCTTAATGCAGATATTTTTGCTGGGATTTGAGACCCAAAACTGGTAGAAAATGACAAATCTATTATTCAGCAATATGCCCCAACATTTTGATTACATTATCTTGCACTGCTAGAAGTTATGTCCAAAGGATATGTGGATGACGTTGGTCTGCTTGCCTTGGACAGATACTCTTTAATAAAGAATTTCCCTAAGACAATGCTGCTGCAGAACAGGTTTAATAAGCCAGTGCAGAAGCTACTTGGCAGAAAATGAAGAGGACCATGCTACAAAAAAATAAAATAGTTGGTGACACTGAATCAAATCAGGGGAACGTTATCAAGAAAGGTTCTGGGATGGGGAACTTGTGGAAAACAAGAGATTGAACTTCCATTTGTCAGAAATGGTGTAGGGTCTCTTGCTTGGGCAGCAGGTTGGATAGATGACCTACAAGGTCCCTTCCAACTCTATTAATCTGTTAAAAGCAGCAGACAGCCTGATCTTCCCCAGGGTGGTGGTTCTCCACAAAGTCGGCAAGAGAAAAGCAGCACTTCCTTGCTTCAGTAATCCAAACTCTCTGAAAGCTGGGATTTTCAGAATTCATCCACCCAAATCTGCCCAAAGTACAAGGATCATACAGATCTTGCTGGATCTCTGTTAAATAAAGAGACTTGGGGCGTGTGGTTAGGCGAGCTCTGCTGGTTAATGTGGTTAGGTTATTCTTATGAGTGGATTGTGTTCAGGGCTTGCAGTGCTGGGTTTGGTCATCTGCAGTTCAGGGGTGGGTTCCAGATTCTGCTACTGCCGGTTCGCTCAGGGACGCACCATGTGGCCACAGGCGCGTTGCGTGCCATGTGCGCATGCGCAGTACTAAAAAAAAAGCTGCGCAGAAGCAGAAGCAAATAACAAGATGGTGCTGAGAGAATTGGCTCGGGGCCGTGGCAGGCCTGGATCGCTGCTGGTTCCAGCAACCCAGGCCAAGTTACTAACGGTTCTATAGAACCGGTCCAAACTGGTAGGAACCCACCTCTGCTGCAGTTGTGGTTTTAACCCTGGAACGCCACCTAGAGTCACTTTTGGGAGATGGATGCCCTTACTATTATTACTACTGTACTAGTACTATTATTAAAAAAAAATCCTAAACTTTAAGATTTAGCAGCACATAGGAAACAAAAGAAACAAAAGACCTTAAGAATTTGGTGTATCTTCTCTCACTATCTCACTCTCCATCATTTTTGTAACGCTATCTCTAAATTTTATGTTCTTCTGTGAGGGCTTTCCTAGAATAAATGAAGGTGAGGAACATTCTAGCTGTTAACCCCTCTACCAGAATGGCTTATCAACACTTTCCTTAGGACTCTTTACAGTGTCATGGGCAAATATGTATCTAAACCAGAACTTAACTGGATTGCGTGTACAGTGTATGTATATGTGTATGTGTACGGCTGCTCTTCTGGTTTCCAGCACTCCCGCGTGCATGAAGACCAACTGGCCAGTGTGCCAGAACCCGGAAGAGCAACAGGCGGCAGCTCACATGCCCGGAGAGATGGCTCTGCGTGCCACTTCCGGCACGCTTGCCATAGGTTTGCCATCACGGTTCTATACTGTAGTTTGCTGAATAACAACATTTTATTATCTGATTAGGCTTCTAATCTATCATCACCAGACTTCAAGGATGGCCTTTTAAAAGGGGTTCCAACCTTTCCATCAATCCTTCTGCCTCTTTTTGTCAGGAAAAAAACCAAATGGAATAGCTATCCAAAGCCTTTGGTTTAGTACCCAAAGTAGTTTAGTATTCGCCATCTGGAACAGTGGTGGCGAAACTTTTTCGGCTCGCGTGCCAAAAAGGGGGGGGAGCGCGCTCACGCGCGCTCGCATGCCCACACCCATTCCCTCCCCCCACGCATGCGCACAACACCCCCCCATGCTGCCCCCTGCGCATGCGCACACCCCCCCACCCCCGCACAAAGGCTTACCGGAGCCTGGAACGACGAAACCGGCAAACCGGAAGTGCGAAAAAACGCACTTCCGGTTTGCCGGTGTGCTGTTTTTTGCACTCCGGAGGGTTCAGGGAAGCTCCCTGAAGCTCCGGAATGCAAAAAACTACAAAACGGACAAACCGGAAGTGCGGAAAAGTGCACTTCCGGTTTGTCCGTTTTGTAGTTTTTTGCATTCTGGAGCTTCAGGGAGCTTCCCTGAACCCTCCGGAGTGCAAAAAACAGCACACCGGCAAACCGGAAATGCGTTTTTTGCACTTCCGGTTTGCCGGTGGGAACCCTCGCGTGCCGGCTTCTATGGCTCCGCGTGCCACCTCTGGCACGCGTGCCATAGGTTCGCCACCACAGATCTGGAAGTTCCTGAAAAAAGTGAACTCAGTGAAAATATATGGATGGAATGGACGATTTCACTTACCTGGCCAAGATCAAAGTAAGTTTTCAGGCAGGGGTGGACTTTGATGACTTTTTCAAGATCAACTTTGGCCCCCAAAAGGTTGCTCTGGTCTGGCATTTCAGCCAAGCCTATCTTCACACGTTCCACGTCCCGTAAATATAGTTTAATCAGCATCTAAAGATAAATGTATAGAGCTCAGTTGACGATTTGGTTTTATCACTGCTAAAACCTTGGGGAGCTGCTGAAAGAGAGAAATTATGATCCATGTGGCTTTCTCTGCTTTTGAGCCTCCTAGAAGGGAGCAGAGCGGTGTGATCTGTCTAAGGGCAGTGCTCCTCCACCTTAAGATGTGTGGACTTCAACTCCCCGAATTTGGGGGTGGGTTCTGACTTACCTTACTGCCGGTTCACTTCTTCCCGTGCCGTGTGGGCGCTCGCGCACTTCGCGCGGCTGCACGGACATTCACAGTGTTAAAAACTCGGCTTCTGCGCATGTGCAGAAGCAAAAAACAGCTTCTGCTCATGCACAGAAGCAAAAAACAAGATGGCGGTGCCTATGCTGCCACCGAGAGAGCCGGTTTGGGGGCATGGCCAGCCAGCCATCACTGCCGGTTCACGAGCGGGGCGAAATTCCTGCTACCGGTTCTATAGAACCGGTCTGAACCGGCAGGAACCCACCTCTGCCAGAATTCCCCAGCAGCATAAGTGGCTCAGGTTCTGGGAGCTGAAGTCCACATTTTAAATTTGCCAAGGAGAGAAACAGTGGCCTAATGAAAAAGTCGCTAACTAAGACATTCACTTGGAAAATAAGGGGTGGCAAACCACCAAACAACTATACCAAGCAGATGTCTATGGAGATTCAAGATTGCCTCTTGAAAAAAGCACCTTTGGGCATACCAAGACAGGAAGTTTGGGTTGAAAACCTAGAGCTTTCTAGGTGAGGAGTTCTGAAACCTTCAGACTTTCAAAGTGTTGGTCAAATTGTCTGCTATAGCTCCTTTTAATGTCAATGTCATTGACATTGTGTATACAGTTAAATTTATATAGCAATAGTAATAGCACTTATATACCACTTCACATTGCTTTACAGCCCTCTCTAAGCTGTTTTACAGAGTCAGCCTATTGCCCCCAACAATCTGGGTCCTCATTTTACCCACCTCGGAAGGATGGAAGGCTGTCAACCTTGAGCCTGGTGAGATTTGAACTGCCAAATTGCAGTCAGCCAGCAGTCAGCAGAAGTAGCCTGCAGTGCTGCACTCTAACCACTGCGCCACCGAGGCTCTTTTGCCTTTTTAAAAAATTCTGTTCAATCGTGTCCAATTAGTTTGATGTCATAATTTTTTTTAAAAAGACATTGGATCCTTTGGAAATGCTATCATTGGGTAGGATTGCACTGACAAAATAAGCACTGACTTTAATCATCTATACAAAAATATTGCCAGGTGTTTTGCCATGTGACCAAGTGAGTTGCTTTAAGAGTGAGCTACCTACCTTAGCACGCATACAATATGCCTGCCAGTTAAGTCCTGGATCAGGGATTACATCCAGAGCCATGTTGCAAACTGCCATTGCCATCTCCAGCTTGCCAAGGAAATGGAAGATTTTTGACAGGCGGTTGAGAACAGGCGGATTATCTCTAGCAACCTCTATTGCCTTAAAAGCAAATTCATTTTTTTCCATTAATCATCAGTTGCCATGAACAGGAAAAACTATGATCAGTTATATTCACAATTTAGACACAGGTTAAAAGGTGGAGCTCTTTGGCCACTTGCGTTAGGTGGCAAATGAGTAAAAGAAAGGATTTCTGTAATATTTGTTGTTAGTGTAAAAGCCTGGTTACTCATTTTGAGTTGGATGCTGCATTAGATTACATCTTCCATAATTATCAGCCAGGTGGTTGGGCTGAGAGGGTTTGTAGTCCCAGACATATAAAGTCCCCAGCTGTCTTCCAAGACATTTTTAATGACACTTTGGACATGTCTTCATCTTTAATTCATGGCTGAAAAAATTGCTCGGTTAGTTCCCTAGAAGGAACTGAAGATTTAGCAAAGCAATAGAATAGCAATAGCACTTAGACTTATATACCGCTTCACAGTGCTTTAAAGTCCTCTCTAAGCAGTTCATAGCTTAGATTGCCCCCCAACAATCTGGATCCTCATTTTACCAACCTCGGAAGGATGGAAGGCTGAGTCAACCTTGAGCTGGTGAAAATCGAACCTGTGGCCGTCGGCAGAATTAGCCTGCAATAATGCATTCTAACCACTGTGCCACCACAAAAAAAGGCATATTCAATTATTTTAGACTTGGTTAATGTTTAAAGCTTTAGGAATATTTCTTATATCAGTGAGCTAGCAGTACAGTAGAATATAAGCAGATGAGCAACATGCCTCCTCTTCTTCCTTTATAATTGTGAAGCTTGGAAGAAGCTTTTTGCTTCTCTTGCTTGCATACAAAAGAGAAGATGAAACCAATAAAATCATCCTTTCATTTTAGCCCTGAAGTATTTCTTCTGGGCACATCTCCTTGTTCTAAGTACTCATTCCTATATAAAAAACGGAGTTGTGGGGGTAGTATGTGTTGCACCCACATTTCTGAATTTGCCCCAACAGCGATGCCCCAAACTTCTTATCTTAAAAATAAGATTTGAAATATTGTTCCTCTTACACTCCTTGAAGAAAACTGCATGAATAGGATTGTAATCAAGCAACATTTCCTGTTCAGCATTCTGCAGACACTCATGCAAATGGCTGAGCTTGTACTCTCCAATGCAGCCTGTTGGGAGGCTGAGGTTGCCAGCATAGAGATGGATGCACCCAGCTCAAGTTAGATAACCAACACAACCACAATTCTTTGCACCTGCTTCCAGCTAACCAATCAGCAAGCTCCCTTGCTATGCATTTCCCCTTCCCCTTGCAATGTAGTTTAGGAGTATGTGTGTGTGTGCTCGATTTAGGGTTGGGAAGGGAAGGATATGCCTCACTCATGGTGTTGAGAGAAGCAATCAACTTTGAATCCCACCATCACTTGTAAAAGGGAAGAAAATGGCGAAGGAAGATATAGTCCTAGTTCTGTGTTATGCAGTAGGACGAACATTAAACAAAGGAGCATCTAATATATTATGAGCCACGGTGGCACAGTGGTTAGAATGCAGTATTGCAGGCTAACTCTGCCCACTGCCAGGAGTTTGATCCTAACAGGTTCAAGGTTGACTCAGCCTTCCAGCCTTCTGAGGTCAATTGTTGGGGGCAATATACTGACTCTGTAAACCGCTTAGAGAGGGCTGTAAAACACTATGAAGTGGTATATAAGTCTAAGTACTATTGCTATTGAAATATTGTCTTTAATTTTTGGGGGGGAGACTGGGTATCATTCCCGTCTTTGTCTTTTTGTAATGATTAATTATATCAGCCTACCTTTCCAAAGCAATCCAGGGGATCAGTTCCAGCATAACCACAGTCATTAATGTCCAGGGGAGTAGTTGAGAAAGAATATTTCCTTTCTAGTAGCATCCCAAGATAGCACCAGGCTAAAGCTAGAGAAAAAGTAAGATATACTTCAGAGCAGATCATTCCATTCAAAAATAAAGGGGAAGTTTCTGCCTTATTATTAAACTTAAATTTTTACTTATTAATTGGAGACAGCTCCTGGGATGGTATAGGTATAAAAAAGGTTTTCCACATCAGAAAATTCTGATGCATTCTAGCTAAACTGGTTTAATCCTGGTTAATATCTGGTTGGGGAACCATCAGAGCAATATAGACCTGTAGGCTAAACTGTGAAATTGAAACGGTATCCTGGAGGATAACTCCAAACTACTTATGTAATGCTGCCAAGATAGAGACTTGATAGACAGGGATATGTCCATCAAGTCACTGAGAGTTGAGTTCACGCATGGGAGTCGTGCATTAGAGCATTCCTCTTTTTTCCACTGCTTCTGAACATCTAAAGCTGATGGAAAGTAGAGATCAGCTTACATTTGTTGCAACTCACATTATTTAAATACCACATTTTTCAGACTATAAGACGCTCCAGACTATAAGATGCACATTAGCTTTAGAGGAGGGAAAAAAAATCTGCCTCTGTCTCCCAGCAATTTGCCTCCTTGCAGCAAACAGCAAACAGCCTGGTATGGCTTCATCGGCCTCCCAGAATACCGCCTATCAGCTGTTCCAGGCTGCAGGGATTGCCATCACCCATCGCCGCCGCCGCTTATCGCCGCCATATTGGCATGAGCCATATTGGTCCAGGCAACAACCAATCTGTCTTTCCTCTCTTCTCCTTCTCTATCCCAATTTAAAAACCTACATCAATTGAGACACTCTATGGCACTGATGGCAAACCTTTTTTTGCTCGGGTGCCAAAAGGGCGTGTGTGTGCGCAATAGCACGTGCACGTGTGCCCACACCCACAATGCAATGCCCTCCCCTTGCGCATGTGTGCACACACACCTCTGCGCTGCCCCCCCCGTGAATGCGCGCAGGCCTCACTGAAGCCTCCGGACTTCCGGTAGGCCCGTTGAGCCATTTTTCGCCCTCCCCAGGCTTCAGGAAAGCCTCCGGAGCCTGTGGATGGCGAAAAACGGGCCCAACGGGCCTACCGGAAGTTCATTTCGGTAGGCCCGTTGGGTCCATTTTTCACTATCCACAGGCTCCAGATGCTTTCCTGAAGCCTGGGAGGGCGAAAATGGCCTCCCCTGCCCTCCAGAAGGCTGAAAATCAGCTGGCCAGCATGCACATGTGTGCTGGAGCTGACATAGGGCAATGCCTCACGTGCCCTCAGATATGGCTCCGCGTGCCACCTGTGGCACGCATGCCATAGGTTTGCCATCACGGCTCTATGGATATGATCAAGTGAGTTGCAGCACACAAGCTTATGCTCTGTCAAATTGTTAATAAGAAAAGATGCTACCAGATTTTTGGGTGCGTATATGTGTAAATAGATGCATTCTGGCAGTGGTATCCCAATGTTCTGACCTGGCTTGATCCTTGCTATAGCCTTTGATTGATAGTGGATCAATGAATCATTTCTCCTACCTCTGTGGTGTAGATTAGATGACTTCAGTACTTGTTGAAGCAAAACCAGAGTTCTGTTGAAAGCCGTCAGTCTCTTCTTCTCATCCTCACCTTTGTTCATCCACACCCCATCTAGTCTGAAGCAAAAAGAGGAACGACGGTAATATCATTCATACATACAGATGTGTACAGGCAGGATTTGCTGGACTGATTGGCAGCATACTTAAAAAAAATTCCTATAGAATTAATTTAAAAAAAAATCAAATGTTGGAAATACATCTTTGAATCCCGTTCTTTCCACCCTTTCTAACTGTGATACTTCTAGAGCAGTGTTTCTCAACCTTGGCAGTTTGAAGATGTGTGGACTTCAACTCCCAGAATTCCACAGCCAGCAACGCTGGCTGGGGAATTCTGGGAGTTGAAGTCCACACATCTTCAAACTGCCAAGGTTGAGAAACACTGTTCTA
This sequence comes from Diadophis punctatus similis, assembly GCA_023053685.1. Taxonomy (NCBI): domain Eukaryota; kingdom Metazoa; phylum Chordata; class Lepidosauria; order Squamata; family Dipsadidae; genus Diadophis; species Diadophis punctatus. Next base: position 58,249,390 of record JALIGW010000003.1, read on the forward strand.
GACAGTGATATGGTCCAGAGGAAGCTTGTGATATCATTGTGAATTAGCCACTTCTGTTATCTTTTGATTCATTCTTTTAATTTGATAATGGGAGCTTTCCAAATTATTCCCAGAGAAGTAAGTTGGTATAAAACAAGGGTGAAATTCAAAATTTTCCCCTACCGGTTCTGTGGGCGTGGCTTGGTGGGCTTGGCAGGGGAAGGATACTGCAAAATCTCCATTCCCACCCCCACCCCCGCCAGCCAGAGGTGGTATTTGCCGGTTCTCCGAACTACTCAAAATTTCCACTACCAGTTCTCCAGAACCTGTCAGAACCTGCTGAATTTCACCCCTGGAATAAAGTAATCACATATGGAAAGATTTCAGAAAACCCCCTTGCCTCATTCAAATCATTACTTTCACCTCCTGGTTTAAGATCAGTATTGCTCATCACTTGCCATGGAAGCCAGTGATTGGTCTGTTCTGGATATAGAGATTGACTGTGTGTGTTCTGGGTTCAAATTAGCCACAGCAATTTTCCAACAAAAAGCACTGCCTTAATGTATTTGCTAACCTTCAAGAAGTCTCAGGGAATTTTGTTGTTTCTACTAGTACATCTAGGGAATTACTTTCACAGTGGTTACTAAATACTGATTCAAACCACACAGCATATATTTTAGCTAATATCAGATTTCATCCATGTATTCATTATATGGACGAACACAACTGGGCCGAACATTTCTGTTGCTAAGTGAGACAGATGTTAAGTGAATTTTGCCCCATTTTACAACATTTCTAGCCACAGCAGTTAAGTGAATCACTGCACTTGCAGTTGTAAAGTGAATCTCGATTCCCCATTGCGTTTGCTTGCCTGAAGGCTGCAAAATGTGATCACATGACCCTGGAATACTGCAACCATCATAAATACATGCCAGTTGCCAAGCATCCAAATTTTTATCACATGACCATGGGGATAGCGTAACAGTTTTAAGTGTGAAAAACGGTCATAGTAACTTTTTTTTAGTAACTTTGAACAGTCCCTAAAAGAATGGTTGCAAGTTGAGAACTACAACTGTTTGTGCTCTAGCTTTCAGTGGAACAAGAAGCTTCTGCCACTTTGTCCCAAAATATTCTTCTGTTTTTAATTTTGATATCCTTCTTTGAGTAAAGTGACCAGATTTTTTTTTTTAAGCGAGACACCGACGGGGGGGGGGCTGCCTGGACGCCGCCATTTGAGTTTTGCCCTCTGCGCATGCGCAGAACGCTGCGCATACGCAGAGGGCAAAAGACGGCTAATGTAAAGTGACCAGATTTTTTTTTCTTCAAGCGGGACACCATTGACGGGGGTGGGTTTCTCCATTTGAGTTTTGCCCTCTGCGCATGCGCAGAACGCTGCGCATGCGCAGAGGGCAAAACAGCAAATGTCGGCGTCCAGGTGAGGTGGGGGGGAGGGGGGAGGCGGGAGGCGGGAGGGCGCTTGGATGCCTGCAGCTCGCGACAGGTAAGCTGCCTCCTTTCCCCGTCTCCCGCCTCCCGTTCGTTGCTTGCCAGCCCGGCCGAAGGGAAGGCGGGAGGCGAGGAAAGGCCTCCCGAAAGGAGGGGAGGCTTCGGGAGCCCGCCTCCCTTTCGGCCCAAAAGGGAGGCGGGCTCCCGAAGCCTCCCCTCCTTTCGGGAGGCCTTTCCTCGCCTCCCGCCTTCCCTTCGGCTGGGCTGGCAAGCAACGAACGGGAGGCGGGAGACGGGGAAAGGAGCAGCCGGCAGCTTACCTGCTCCAAGCATCCAAGCGCCGCGGTCTCCCGGTCGCCCGCCCGGCCCCAGGGCAACGGCGGCAGCGAGGCGACGGGGGGAAGAAAGGGGAAGGGGACGAGGAAGGGCTGTTTGCGCCGCTCGTGACGTAAATTCAAAGCGGCGACGGCTCCTCGTCCCTCACCCCTCCCAACAGCAGCGGCGCCTCCGAGGGCGGGGCTAGGGATGGGGCGGGGGAAGGAGAGGAGGAGCAGCCTCCCTTCCCCCTCCCCCCAGCTTCCAGCCGCCGCCGGAGGAGTCAACAACGCGGGACGCCCGCCCGCCGCCAACGCTGCCCACAGCCGGCCCGAGCTGAGAGGCCTGCTGCCTTTCAGGGCGATTTTTTGAAAGAATGCCCTAGTCGGGCATTCTTTCAAGAAATCGGGACTTTTTAAGAGGGCGGGCGGGACGCGGGACAAATGGTGAAAAAGCGGGTGTGTCCCGCCAAAATCGGGACGTCTGGTCACCTTAGGCTAATGTCGGCGTCCAGGTGGGGGGGGAGGCGGGAGGCCTTTCCTCGCCTCCCGCCTCCCATTTGGGAGCCGGCAGTGGCTTGGGCTGGCTTGGGAAGGGGAGCAGCCCCCAGCATATCTTGGCTCTCCTCCTCCCTCCCTCCCCCGCCCGCCCGGGGGTCCCGCGCCGCCCGCTGACCTCACGCACGTCTTTGAAGGCTGCGAGAAGCAGAGCAGGGCCCAGCCGGACATCGGCCTCACCTTCCCTCACGGCCCTGGCACCGCCGCTGCTGCTTTAACGCGACCCACTTGCCGGAGGACGGAGCGCCCGGAAGCTGGCCGTCGGGCCTGCGCTTCACATCCGGCGGGGTGATGACGTCGCGCGAGGGACTTTTTCCCGCCCTCGCCTTCAGAAGCATCTCAATTGAAGCTCGATGGTTAAGGTGACCAGACGTCCCAATTTTGAGAGGGCCTGCTGCTGCTGCTGCTGCTGCCCCTGCGGCTGGGCCCAACCTGGCCGTCCTCGAGTGCCTGCAGGCCGATTTTTGGAAAGAATGCCCTAGTCGTGCATTCTTTTAAAAAATCGGGACTTTTTAGAGGACGGGCGGGACGCGGGACAAAGCATTAAAAAGCGGGTCTGTCCCGCCAAAATCGGGACGTCTGGTCACCTTATCTTTGAGGAAAGCAGAGGTGGGTTTCTCCTGGTTTGGATCGGTTTGCCCAAACCGGTAGCAAGCTGCTGGTGACATAACGATGATGTCACGGAACCAGTTCTGTTGGTGCCGGTTCGTGGACGCCACCATCTTTTTTTTTATTTTTATTTTTAATTTCCCCCTGGGTTTTTTTCTTCTGCACATGCAGAAGCCGAGTTTCCGGCACTGCATATGTGTCGGTATCTTGTTTTCAGCTTTTTTTTTACATTCCTTTTGGATTTTTCAGCACTGTGCATGCGTGCGCATGCAAAGCGCGCACGCACCAATGAGGCGCAGCCACACGGCGTTGGAGGATGCGAAACAGCAGCAAGGTAAGTTAGAACCCACCCCTGGAGACAAGTGATGGTGAATTTTCATTCTGGACACCTTCCCGTGTCTCACCTGATGTGCAGAGTGGCCATGGCAAAGTACCAGCTCCGTTTCTCCTCTAAAGGGATCTGAAATTGGGAAGAAGGGAGGGAGGGAGAAGGACAAGAGAGTCTGATTAGGCACTGGGGACTGAGTGATCGCGTTCCCCCAGTACCAGACATAGAACATTATTTCATGAAATTAAAGATTGCAGTTGCTAGCCCTGTTCTTGCTCCAATCCACAAACCATATAACACAAAACTTAAAGTCCACCTCATTGTATATAATAAATTCAATCCTAAAAATGAAGAGCAAAATCCGTTCATCGGCTCTATTAAATGTTGAGTAGCAATTATTTGTCCTGTCCTCTAAATCTGCTGCAAGAGGAGACTGACATTAAAAAGTAGTAAAGTATGTATTTAATGGGATTATCGGAGCAACATTTAAAAAAATGCAGGTAGAAATTAAATGCTGCAATAAAAATCAAAACACAATTTAGAGACAGAGAAAAAAACAGAAACAAAACCTGAAGAGTTTATACCATATGCAAAGTCAGATCCTTTCTTGTGGCTGAATATTCTCATGCATATATGGTATGTAGTTAACAAATTCAGTAAAACCAGTCAGATGAATTATTTTCATTGAGAAAACATCATTTTCTTGGAAACTATACCCGTTTATGCAAATGTGTCATCCTTAATAAATAAAGTAATTGGTAATTGATTATAAATCATAGGATTACTTCATTAACATTTTTTAAATATAGGTGATAGTTCAAAAGATCACAAATACAGCAAATCAAAAAATTAATTTTCATATTGCAGAAAGCTCAGGGTAAAAAACAATATTTTTACTGTGTATGTCTATAAGGCAACCACTTTAAAATATATTTATGAAGGTTATTTTGATGCCATTCTGTTTTCTCCACTGCCTAAGAACTTTGGATCCTGCACAATGGTGTAAAATTAAACATAGACCATCCCTTTAGTGTAAATATTGTGCTATAACAAATAGTTACAGTTTAGCCTCCTGTCTTGTGTTGTGGCCTTTAGTGGTTGGGAGCACAAGTTGAGCATTAAGAAGGAAATAACTTCGGGACAACCTTAAATCAAGAAAATAAGAGTAACAAAAATAACAAGCAGCAACTACCTATCCTAGGTCCTTGGGAAGGACTTGACGGGTGGAGAAAAATTCCACATCGAATCTAAACATCTGGCTGACTATGTGACCAACCACAATAATAATATAACATGAAACCTCAACATCTGCCTATGCCAGGTCCTTGGGAAGGACTTGACAGGTGGATAAGCATCTGGCTGGCTGTGTAATTAACCACAACAATGAAAATCCTAATTAGAAAACTGATTGTGCTATAACAAATAGTTACAGTTTAGCCTCCTGTCTTGTGTTGTGGCCTTTAGTGGTTGGGAGCACAAATTGAGCATTAAGAAGGAAATAACTTTGGGACAACCTTAAATCAAGAAAATAAGAGTAACAAAAATAACATGCAGCAACTACTATCCCAGGTTCTTGGGAAGGACTTGACGGGTGGAGAAAAATTCCACATCGAATCTAAACATCTGGCTGACTATGTGACCAACCACAATAATAATATAACATGAAACCTCAACATCTGCCTATGCCAGGTCCTTGGGAAGGACTTGACGGGTGGATAAAAATGCCAAATCCAGTCTAAACATCTGGCTGGCTGTGTAATTAACCACAACAATGAAAATCCTAATTAGAAAACTGAAAGTTAATACTGTTTGGGATGGATCAGGGCTGTTCAGGAATGTCCTTGACATTCAACTTCAAATGTTTTAACCTATTAACCTAAATCCTTCCTGCCCTGATTATTTCTGGATATTTCTTATAGCCATAAGAAAAAATGGCTATAAAATGCTTCAGCCAACCATGAAGCAATTAGTTACGGAGTCTCACGGCTTATTTATTTACTCTGTTTAACGCCTTCATGATCAAAATTTGCTACAACATAATCAGCGGTGGGTTGCTCCTGGTTCGGCCTGGTTCTGCGAACCGGTAGCAGCAACTGCGGAAGGCTCCACCCACCCGCCCGGGATGCTTCTGCGCATGCGCAGAAGTGCCACGCGCAGGCGAGCGCACGCACAAACTGGTAGCAACGGGTTTTAGAACCCACCACTATAATGTAACCATGATTTCATGATTAAATTATTGTAGACTATGCAGAACACACTAAGCCATCAACTCTACTTTATAAGCCACAAGCCTAGGTTCTCATAGTATGCTAAGCCATCAGAATAGCTCTGTACCTCGCACAGAAGAACAGATAAAATTAAGATTCCGCCAAAAAATCATTTTCACATTATTACCCACTGGCATTGCTCTTTTCACTTCCTCATGCAGGACAAGGAGCTTGGTGATCACAACAGTTCTGGACAAAGTCCTAGCTCAAAGGAAAAGCATGGCTTATAATGGAAAAAGCCTAAATGTTTTATTTAGTGTAGTAAGCATAATTGTAGATGTACTGCCTGATCTAATAATTTGCACTTTTACCCAAAGAAGGCAATAGCTAAGTGCTTTGTCTTGATGCTGGTGAAAGGTCATCTTACAAGACCAGCCTTTTCCCCAACATGGTGACCTTCACATGTATTGGTCTCTTCCAGCATGGTCCATATTCATGGTGTCTAGGGATATCGACACAGCCCAATATATTTAAAGAAATTACCCTGAGGAAGGCTATTAGGAATTTTATCCTGGTATCACGTCACCCCAGTCACAGAATGCTTAAGAATCCACTTTGTCTCCTGCAAAATTCCTCCCACTCTTAGCTCCCAATGTTTGGCGCCTACGTGGGTTTTGTTCAGGTATGCAGGTAATCCTCAACTTACAACCCCAATTGAGCCCAAAGTGCCTGCTGCAAAGTGAGACATTTGTTAAGTGGGTTTTGCCCCGTTTTACAACCTTTCTCGCCACAACTGCTAAGGGAACCACCACAGATTGTTCAGTTAGTAACACTGTCGTTAAGTGAATCTGGCTTCCCCATTGACTCTGCTTGTCAGAAGGTCGCGAAAGGGGGTCACATGACATCATAAATATGAGACAGTTGTTCAAGCGTCCGAAGGTAAATCACGTAAACCACGAGGATGCTGCAAAGGTTGTAAGTATGAAAAATGGCCGTAAGTCACTTATTTCAGTGCCGTTGCAACTTGGAACACTCACAAAATGTAACTGAAGGACTACCTGTATGGGATAGAACTCCAGTCTCCCACTAAATACAAATGATACAAAGATACACGATAACTTAGTTACCTGCTTCCCGTAAGCCAGAGCCTTGCTGTAGAGAGTGAGACCTACAGTCAGTTTCTCCATCTTCTCCTCTTCGTTGGTTAGCCTGATATCAAAGGCATAAGCATAGCCCTGTTCGGCCAGGCAACGGGCTGCTCTGTCCTGGTGATGTCCCTGCAGCTTGTCTTCTGACTCCAAACCCATTAAGTGGGAGAGCTGCTCAGTGCACTCAGCCTCTTCTTGCTCCTGGTTCAACCTGTCGTAAATGTAGGCCAGGTTGGCCCAAGCATTTAAGTTCTCAGGCTGTTCTTGAGTGATACGCAGAAAAATCTCTTTGGCTTGCTCCACTTCCTCCAGGTAGAAGGAAAACACCCCGAGAAGGTTTTGAATGGCGTATTGCTGTGAGCCAGTTTCACACTCCAACTCATAGAGGAGACTCTCTCGTTTCAACTTCAAGTCTCTCCCTTGGAAGCTGATTGGTGCAGAAGTTTCAAAATTTAAATTCATATCTAGATGAAAGTGACCAGGAATGTAGTCCATCTCATCAATAAGAGTGTCAATGTCCACAGTGGTTTCTTCCATTTTCCCTGCTTGGAAAGACTCCTGACCAGTCCAGGAGTCTTCAATCAGCAACTTTCCAGGATTTCCTCTCTTTCTCTCCGTCTTTCAAATTTGTTTACCTTTCTGAATTCTCCACCTCTTTTTTTTTTACACCAGTATTTCTGGTTTAGCTGCTGATTCACATGATGCCTGCAAAAGGAGGAGCCGGATTAAATGCCTCTTCTTCCTTAGTCAACTTGCTGCTTCATATTCATCATTTGCTCAGTGAATCACCCAAAGTAGAAATCAATTCCAGCGGTCAATAACCAGCAAGACTGAAAACCCTCACATGGTAAAGGAGAGCATGGAAATCATAAACTACAGTTATATATAAAATGGTTAATAGTTCAAGCTACAAGCTGAAACACTATCATGCATTTCATAATCAGTTGGCTGGAAAGCTAAGCAGAGATCTTTCTCCATATCATCTATCTAGGATCTCCATGCATTATGGTAAGTTTGGCTGGGAGCATACTTCAAAACATAGAGGGTGGGGCCAGACAAAAACTTCATTTCATTTACATTTAAAATTAAATTAATAAATACAACTGCTAATGTATAAGTAAATTAACATAATGTAATTAATAATTGTGACCTTCAGCTCCATTAAGTACCATAATTTAGAAAAACAAATTCAAGGGACTGGAGACTTTGAAGTCATATGTGACTTGAAGTCTCCAGCTTGTCTATAGCTATGTTCCAGAGCAGGGGGTCTCCAAACTTGGCCACTTTAAGACCTATGGACTTCAACACCCAGAATTCCCCAGCCAGTCATGCTGGCTGAGGAATTCTGTGAGTTGAAGTCCATGAGTCCAAGTTTGGAGACTCCTGTTCCAGAACATAGATTTGGGACAGAGCAGTGTATAATTTAAGATGAATAATGCAACAGGGCAGGAAAGTTAGAATATTTTGGACATGTGATGCAACACCCAGAAAAATACGGCATACTTCACTTAACCCTCCAAGGAAAGATTGAAGGCAAACGATGTCCAGGCAGAATAAGAACATCATGGCTTCAAAATCTAGTTTGGACAAAACTCAGCAGCACTTTTTTGTGTGGCTATTGATAAAAATAGGATCGTCAACATGATCACCAACGTCCGATGATGGATATGTTAGAAGAAGAAGAAGAAGAAGAAGAAGAAGAAGAAGAAGAAGAAGAAGAAGAAGAAGAAGAAGAAGAAGAAGAGGAGGAGGAGGAGGAGGAGGAGGAGGAGGAGGAGGAGGAGGAGGAGGAGGAGGAGGAGGAGGAGGAGGAGGGCAGGTTATGATTTCTTGCTCACTCTTTTTCCCAAACTGATTATTAATTCCCAGGTTTGTGTTTGATTCTGCATTTTGTTTGGATGGAAGAATCCTTGATATTTGTGTTGCAAGTAGTGGCGGGGAAAACAATAATTCTGTTATCATCCAAGTAGTCCTTGACTTATGGCCACAACTGAGCCCAAAATTTCCATTGCTAAGTAGACAGTTGCTAAGTGAGCTTCACCCCATTTTACGAACTTACCACAGTTGTTAAGTGAACCACTGCAGTTGTTAAATTAGTAACACGGCTGTTAAGTGAATCTGGCTTCCCCACTGACTTTGCTTGTCAGAAGGTCACAAAAGGTCATCACAAGACCCCGGGACACTGCAACCGTCATAAATACATGCCAGTTGCCAAGCATCCAAATTTTAATTACATGACCATGGGGATGCTGCAATGGTCCTGTGAAAAACAGTCATAAGCCACCTTTTTCAGTGCCGTTTCAACTCTGAATGGTCACTAAACAAACAATTGTAAGTTGAAGACTATCTGTATAGCAAACTTGCTATCTGATATCTAAACTTGTTATAGGATCTCGTGTTAGAATAACTCCAGCTTTCAGTTCTCTTTTCAATTCAAAGTGAGGTAGAGACCAGAAAGCCCTGGCATTGTTTTTCTGCTTCTTCCATAACTGAAAAATGCTGCATTCTGAATGGTGGGTTGTAAGTTTCCCCAAGAAAAACTTGCTAAAGTTCTTCAAATGTTAAATAGTATGTGCTCTAGAATACTAAAATACCATGCTGCCAACAACAGGACGAAGCATTCAGAGGTGGGTTCCTCCCGGTTCGGACCGGTTCACCCGAACCAGTAGCCACCCGCTGGTGATGTCACGATGATGTCACAGAACTGGTTCGATCGGTGCGGTTCTTGGGCGCCGCCATCTTTTTTTGAATTTTTTTCTTTTTTTTTCTTTTTTTCGAATTTTTTATTTTTTTTCTTCTGAACATGCACAGAAGCCGAGTTTCTGGCACTGCACATGCTTTGCCATCTTGTTTTTGGCTTTTTAAAAATTATTTTTTTGGCTTTTTTGGCACTGCACATTGCACGCGTGCCCATGCTGTGCACCACATGGCGTGGGAGGAAACGAACCACCAGCGAGGTAAGTTAGAACCCACCCCTGGAAGCATTATATGTTAAGCTGACCCTTCCAATGGATTATCTTGTGTTATTTCTTCAATGCATATAAAGAAATCTGAGATCATAGGTTTAGTGGGAAATGGTTCTTTGGCATCAAGGCCAAGCCCACTAGCAGAGAATTATGAGAGTTGTGGACTAATGCTAGGGATTAACAATTGTGGTCTGTGTCCTCCCTAAACACATCCGTGCCATTCCTCCTGCTACCCTTTCTTTGCTGTTACTTTACAGTTGCCATGAAAGACCAGCAGGGCAGGATCTAACCATCTCTTCCAAGCATAGTCCAAGACTGAGCCAGCGGCATTGACAAGGCTTTGTGAACTCAGAGCTGGTTGCCCTGAAGACACACCTCTGTTATGACCATGGAAACAGAAGCTCCAGCGTCTAGTGTTGTCATGGCAGTGAAATTCCAGAGCCATTTTCTTCTACAGCTGCCAATCAGGAGAGTGATCCGTCTTTTCTTTTTCTTCTGGGCAGCAGAAGATGGAAGATGGAAACAAAAGGCTTCATAGGTGCCCCTTTTGGGTCTCAACAATCCAGGTATGGACAACTTCAGCAGGATTCGAGACAGTTGCATTTGTGTATATATCTTTCTCTCTGTCTTTATACGCACACACACAAAAGCCAAATGTTGAATTTGTTCTTCCATGGTGCGAAGTCGTCAATTATCGCACAAGGCAGGAAATTGTTTATTCTGTATAGGTCCGTGATGGCGAACCTATGGCACGGGTGCCACAAGTGGCACGTGGAGCCATATCGGTGGGCACGCGAGCTCAGGTCCGGCGTGCATGTGTGCACCAGCCGGCTGATTTTCGGGCCTTCTGGGCCCACTGGGAGTCGGGAAACAGGCTGTTTCCAGCCTCCAGAGGGGGTGGAGAAGGCCGTTTTCGCCCTCCCCAGGCTCGTAGAAAGGCTCTGGAGCCTGGGGAGAGCGAAAAATGGGCGTGCCATTGCATGCTGGGAGCAGGGGAGTCATGCGTGCATGTGCGGGGGTGCATGGAATTATGAGTGTGGGCACGCACACACGTGAGATCCCGCATTCCCCCCCCTTTTGGCACGTGAACCAAAAAAGGTTCGCCATCACTGGTATAGGTAGACCTCAATTTACCACCATTCATTTAATGACTGTTCAAAGTTACACGGCACTGAAAAAAAGTGACTTTTGACTACTTTACACATTTAGAACTGTTACGGCATCCCCATGGTCACATGATCAAAATTCGGATGCTTGGTAACTGGCTCTTATTTATGAAGGTTGCAGTGTTATGGGGCCTTGTGATTCCCTTTTGTGACCTTCTGACAACCAAAGCCAATGGGGAAACCAGATTCCGTTAACAACTGTGTTAATAACTTAACAACTGCAGCAAGAAAAGGGCTTAAGCTCTTCACTACTACTACTACTACTACTACTACTACTACTAACTGGAACCATACCTGCAGAAGAGAACCATGAAAGAGAGTGTTTGCCATTCCTAGTTCCTGGAGGTAGCTCATAAGGATACAATATATAAGGATACCATGATCAATGGCAGATAAAAGTTTCAGAGATCAGGTTGCATTCCCCTATCCCTGTCCTACCAGAAATCATCAATAAATAGGCTTAATGCCACCTTGGTGCTGAACCTGGACCTGGAAATCATATACCAAAATGTCCTTCCTGTCAATGATTACTTCAGCTTCAACCGCAACAATACACAAGCACATAATAGATTCAAACTTAATGTAAAGCGCTCCAAACTCGACTGCAGAAAATACGACTTCAGCAACAGAGTGATCAATGCCTGGAATGCACTACCTGACTCTGTGGTTTCTTCCCCAAACCCCCAAAACTTTAACCTTAGACCGTCTACAGTAGACCTCTCCCCATTTCTAAGAGGTCTCTAAGGGGCGTGCATAAGCGCACCACTGTGCCTACCGTCCCTGTCCTACTGTCCTCTTTTGTCGGTACTTTTTTAAACTTATGTTAAACAACTACTATCCTGTACATGTTTAACAAAATAAACAAATAAATAAAAATAAAATAAATAAAAAACAGGCTCAAATAATCTATTCGTCCAGTGCCATTTTCAGTAGCAATCCTACTGCTTTCTCCAAAACTTTCTCCAAAAGGGGAGGATAGAAATGGATTAGAATAGATAGAATGGAATAGAAAAGAAAATATGAGGATGCAATAAGAGCAGAAAATATCAACACCTAATTACTCTTATCAGCACGGTATAAGCCTGAATATGGACTCCTATCAGTGCTTGGTCAGAATCATTCCTTATTTTACAACAATGGCACTCTATGCACCTCTTTGCTTTGTTCGGTTCCTGGAACTTCTTGGAAAACCACAGGATGCCCTAGTAAAAGGGCATTCAGGTACAACTTCCATGTTCCATCAGTGATTAAGGTCTTGAGAGCGATGCCTCCCCAAGGGCCTCTGGAAACTGAGCAATTCCATCAGATGCCCACAGTGTCTTCTTCTGTGAACTCAGCTTCACCAATAAAGCTTCACAATCAATCAAAATCTCCTGAACGACATTTGCCATTCCTCTCCTAATGTAAAACCTGAACTTCAGTCAAAGACACCTCTAAGAGGGAAATATCCAATCCCTGGCCCTATTCAGGCGTTGGTAATCTAATTACCAACATAAAGTAAACATAAAGTAAAGCTACGTAAGCTAATCTGACGTAGCTTCTTCTCCGGTAATATCACACTACTAACCAGAGCATACAAAACATTCGCCAGACCAATCCTTGAATACAGCTCATCTGCCTGGAACCCACACTGCATATCGGACATAAATACATTAGAAAGTGTCCAGAGATACTTTACAAGAAGAATCCTCCATTCCTCTACTCGCAACAGAATACCTTACGCAACCAGACTTGAAATCCTGGGCTTAGAAAGCTTAGAACTACGTCGCCTTCGGCACGACCTAAGCATAGCTCATAAAATTATCTGCTACAACGTCCTTCCTGTCAACGACTACTTCAGCTTCAACCACAACAATACATGAGCACACAACAGATACAAACTCAAAGTGAACCACTCCAAACTTGACTGTAGAAAATACAACTTTAACAACAGAGTGGTAAATGCCTGGAACTCACTACCTGACATTGTGGTTTCGTCACCAAACCCCAAAACTTTACCCTTAGACTGTCCACTGTTGACCTCACCCGATTCCTAAGAGGTCAGTAAGGGGCATGCATAAGTGCACCAGCGTGCCTATCGTCCCTGTCCTAATGTTCCCTCTTATCAGTACTCATCTTATGTATATCAACAATGTTATATCTATGTATATTACCAACACGTACTTGACAAAAATAAATAAATAAATAAAATAAAAAATAAAATACAGGCCAGGCCTACTTGAGGATGAGGCAAGCTTTTTAATAGATGGACCAGGCATTTAGCAACATCCTGTCCCCTTAGTCCCATCCCCAAATACATGAAGGGACACAAGTGCCACAGTGATTTGTGTTCTATATATACTTTATATTCATATAAATAATTTTCTAGGTTCTATTGTCATAATATGAGAAATATTCTTTATTTTGCTCTATGATGGGGCCAGTTCAAGGAATTTGGGGTCCAATGCAACTCCAGTTTGGAGCCCCTCCACTACACATAGTTTAATATTGCAAATGGATTCCAGAAAATAGAGAGGGAGGAAGAAGAAACAGAGCTTTAGAGAAAATAGTACTTTGCACTGACAGAATGTGGGCGAGAACAGAATGAAACAGCATCACTTAGTAAAATCTTGCTTGGAATTAAGAGATGGGAGTACCAGACCATTTCATTTGTCTCTTGAGAAACTTATATGCAGATCAAGAAGCAACAGTGAGAACTGGACACGGAACCACTGATTGGTTCAAAATTGGGAAAGGAGTTCGGCAAGGCTGTATACTGTCGCCCTGCCTATTTAACTTATATGCAGAGCACATCATGAGAAAGGCAGGGCTAGATGAATCACAAGTTGGAATTAAGATTGCCAGGAGAAATATCAACAACCTCAGATATGCAGATGATACCACTCTAATGGCAGAAAGTGAAGAGGAACTAAAGAGCCTTTTGATGCGGGTGAAGGAGGAGAGTGCAAAAGCTGGCTTGAAACTCAACATTAAGAAAACTAAGATTATGGCGCCTGGCCCTCTCAATTCCTGGCAAATAGATGGGGAAGAAATCGAGGTAGTGACAGATTTTATTTTCCTGGGCTCCAAGATCACCGCAGATGGTGACTACAGCCAAGAAATTAAAAGACACTTGCTCCTGGGAAGGAAAGCCATGGCAAAGCTAGACAGCATACTAAAAAACAGAGACAATCACCGTGCTAACAGAAGTGCGTATAGTGAAGACTATGGTTTTACCAGTTGCAATGTATAGCTGTGAAAGTTGGACTATAAGGAAGGCTGAGCGCCAAAGAATTGAGGCCTTTGAACTATGGTGCTGGAGAAGACTCCTGCGAGTCCCTTGGACTGCAAGGCGATCAAACCGGTCAGTCCTACAGGAGATCAACCCTGACTGCTCTTTAGAAGGCCAGATCCTGAAGATGAAACTCAAATACTTTGGCCACCTAATAAGAAGGAAGGACTCACTGGAGAAGAGCCTAGTGCTGGGAACAACTGAGGGCAAAAGAAGAAGGGGATGACAGAGAATGAGGTGGCTGGATGGAGTCACTGAAGCAGTCAGCATGAGCTTAAATGGACTCCGGGGGGTGGTAGAGGACAGAAAGGCCTGGAGGAACATTGTCCATGGGGTCGCAATGGGTCAGACATGACTTTGCAATTAAAAACAACAATTACCTTGATTGATCTGTTGGCTGATCATGGAGCAATGAGTGAATGTCTGCCCTTTAATCCCTCACCCGCTGCCTCCCTGCTAAGGTCCACTCACTTTTCTGAAGTCCAGAGTAGCTGCATCCGATGCCACCTCTTAAAATCATCTCTGCCCTACTTTTCATAGAAAGATGTTTGCAAGGTGGAATCATGAATTCTATGTAGAAACAATGTCATCTGGACAACTTATAACTGTCCATTAAACATCCTCTACATCAGGGGTTTTCAAACTCAGGCCATGAAACCTGTTTGTTTTACTCCTGGAACCCCAGGTCAAGAGACAAAGCATAAGTGAGAGATCATTGGCTGGATTTGAGTGAATTTTTGTTGTTACTCTTGTTACTTTTATTTTCTCAAAGAAATCCCATCAAGTTCTCATGGGCCCATAGAGTTCCATATGTGTCGAAATTATCCCCACATACAAGTGAGCTGCCTTCACTATCAGTCTTATATAAAGTGACCAGATTTTTTTTTTAACGCGGGACACCGACGGGGGGCGGGGCCGCCTGGACGCTGAGTTTTGCCCTCTGCGCATGCGCAGAACGCTGCGCATGCGCAGAAGGCAAGAGACTGCTAATGTCGGCGTCCAGGTGGGGGGGGAGAGGCGGGAGGCCTTTCCTCGCCTCCCGCCTCCCCTTCGGGAGCCGGCAGTGGCTTGGGCTGGCTTGGGAAGGGGAGCAGCCGCCAGCATCTCTTGGCTCTCCTCCTCCCTCCCCCCCGCCCGCCCGGGGGTCCCGTGCCGCGTCCTGCAGGCACTCGAGGATGGCCAGGTTGGGCGCAGCAGCAGCAGCAGGCTTCTCAGCTCGGGCCGGCTGTGCCTCCCGCTCCCATTGGCTGAAAGTCACTGTGGGAAAGAAAGTTTGGCAAGTTTCACACGAGCTGTTCGCGTGCAGGGCAGTTTATAAATAGCGGCCGCCAGGTAGGGAGCCGGCCGGGGTTTCGCAGGGCTGGGGGAGGCTCGCTAGCCCGGCAGCTCCGGCAGCAGGAAAGAGCGGAGGGGGTGCCGTACTGGGAAGGGCCGGCAGTCGCTGCCGCCTGAGGGGGCCACCCCGCCCGCCCGCCCGCCCGCCCGCCCGCCCGCTTCGCTGCAGGGGAAGCTGCACCGGATCCCGAGTCGCGCCGGCTCTCCCGGGGCCACGATGCCCGCCGACCTGATGGAGAAGAGCTCCTCCTCGCCCGCGGCGGCCGTCCCGCCCACCGCGACGCCGGCCGTTTCGAGAGGGCGGGGCTGCATCAGGCACCTCTCCACCGTGTCCTTCACCGCCCTCCAGTGCATGCCTAGCGGCTTGTAGACCGTGAAGAGCCCTTGCAAAGCCGTGCCCGCCAAAAATTGTATTTGTCTTTCGCCCCCCATAAGCCGCGGCCGGCCGTCCCTGCAGGGGAGAGCCCGCCCCCCAACCCTCCCTCGCCCCTTTCAAAAAATCGGGACTTTTTAGAGGACGGGCGGGACGCGGGACAAACCATTAAAAAGCGGGTCTGTCCCGCCAAAATCGGGACGTCTGGTCACCTTAGTCTTATAAGATGCCCCACACACACATACAAAAGTGAGTGGTAACAGGGGCAGGAAACTAACAGGAACCAGTGGTCTAGTTGGGCCAAATTGTTACATTCATTGACCATATCTCAAAGATAGTAGGGCTAGCATGCTGACCTAGTAAGAACTGATAACTAATACCAAGGTCACCTGGTTGCTTTATCAGAAACATTTCAACACCATGCAGTAATTTACACTGTGTTTGCCTTTCTTTTTCTTTTCTTTGTAAGGCACTAGGCCAAAGGTATATAAGCTGTGGTCTAGTTTTGCTCAAGGCTGTTCAGTTAGTTGCTAAATAGCTGTAGTTGTTTGCAAGCATAATAAGTGCATTATACATCTTCAAAGTGATTTGGTTCCTTTAAGAGAGTTAGATTTTAGCCACAACTCATGGAACGCAGTTTGAAAAACACTGTTGTAATGATCCAAATAATTTAAATCTTTTTTTTTTTACCCTATGGAGCTGGAATAGGGTCAATAGTGGGTTCTAAAACCTGTTGCTACCGGTTCGCACGTTTGCACAAGCAATGCTTCTGCACATGTGCAGAAGCGTCCAGGGTGAGTGGGCGGAGCCTCCCGCCGCCGCTACCATTACCGATTCACAGAACCGGGCCGAATCGGGAGCAACCCACTGCTGAATAGGGTGTGTGTATATATACTGGTATGTGTGATTAGAAAAGATGACTTTGAAGCTAAAACTTGAAATGGGTTATTTCATTTATGACCCATATTTTCTTCAGACTTCAAACGGATTGCAAAGCACACCTTCTTCCTATTTTATTCCCACAATAGATCCAGGATGATTGCTACCAGCTGGAATGCCAGAAGTGTTTAAAAACCTGACTTTTCTCCCTGGTCACTGAGCCCCCTTTTTAATGTCCTTTTGTCATACAATATATGTAATTTGTCTTGTCTGGACATGGAGGACTTCTATGTATTATTGTTTTTATTCTTAAAATTTAAGCCACCCAGAATTGCTTTGGAAGACAACAGCAATGAACATAATCATCCTGATCACCCAGCGTTGTAAAATGTGAATTCAGCATGGGCTGAGAGACCATTTCTGGCTAAAAAATATCTAGTGAATATCTTGGTTGAGGCTAAAACTGAATCTGGATTTCCCTGATTCTAGTTGAATATCTTAACTATGGAATTACTCTGGCTGTCATCATTATACTTTTAGTCCTGTCATTTGGTTGAAATTTGTTATTTAATTACATCAACAATTTCATAGTTCTTTTCCAAATTACAGACTTAGGAGGCATGAAGATAGGCAGTTCACCTCTTGTTATCAATAGGACAATTAATCCCTATAATTAATATTAATAAGAAATAGTGGTTATGTTAATAATATTGGGTTGCCTGCTCCCAGTCACTAAGAAGGCAAAAGAAAGCCTTTAGGGTGAAACTGATTAGGATCATGCCTGTTTCATAAAGCAGCACAAGAGGGTTGATGTGTGCTAATTAACTAATTAAGGTTGCAGAACTGAGGTTGTTAATCTGCGGTTAGCACCTTTTAGAGAAGCACTGCACTGCAGAGAACAGCAGTTTAGGAAGTGATAGCTTGGGAAGATAGCTCGTTTGAGCAAAACTCGACTGCAGAAAATATGATTTCAGCAACAGAGTTGTCAATGCCTGGAATTCACTGCCCGACTCTGTGGTTTCTTCCCCAAACCCCAAAAACTTTAAGGTCTGTCTACTGTTGACCTCACCCCATTCCTAAGAGGTCTGTAAGGGGCGTGCATAAGCGCATCATCGTGCCTACCGTCCCTGTCTTACTGTCCTATTGTCCTCATTTATCTGTACTTACTTTGCTTATGTTTATGTTTATACCTATACCTGCTATCTTGTACATGTTTGACAAACAAACAAATAAAATAAAATAAATAAATTTATCCCCTCTGCAAGGAAGGAAAATGATAGAAAGGGGAAAAATGCAAAAAAAATACCGGTTAGGCAGTCAAGCATAGGACACCCATTAGGTCTTAGATTTTCAAGGTTTATTAATAAAATGCTTTACACTTCAGCTTAAATACAGTGTCTCAAAATCACAAATGTTTCCCAAATACATTAAATAGTAGGTAAAGGGAAAATAACATACCGTATTTTTCGGAGTATAAGACGCACCTTTTTCCTCCCTAAAAGTGGCTGAAAATTTGGGTGCGTCTTATACTTTGAATGTAGCTTTTTTTTTTCCAGCCCTAACTAGGTGCTAACAGATCTTCCCAGCTCTTACCTTGCAGGCTTTTTCATTGTTACTCTCTCCAAAGAATGTTTTTCCAGCCCTAAGTCTTTGCAGGGTTTTTTTCATTGCTCTACTTGCTCCAAAGAAGGTTTTTTCCAGCCCTAACCAGGTGCTAACGATCTTCCCAGCTCTTACTGGCTTGCAGGCTCTTTCATTGTTATTTTCTCAGAAGAAGGTTTTTTTAAGTCCTAACCAGGGGATAAAATAATGTGCTGAAAGCTGACCAGACTAAGGATGCTAGCCAGATGAATACCTGGTAGGCAGATTGTTTTCCCCTATTTTCCTCCCCAAAAACTAAGGTGCGTCTTATACTCCGAAAAATACGGTAATCTTTTTTCAATCTGTTTATTCAAAATGGCTTTCCTATTTCCTTGTCTTAAAAACCACACAGCATATATATATATATATATATATTATACTAATTAAGTAGTCTTCCTTAGCTCAACATCTTCAGATGTCTTCACCTATACAACTCATCACCATAAAGCCAGAAGGCGAATTTCTTCTCACATGTTTGGAGGGTGTCATGTTGATGAAACCTTCTGTATAAACACTTGGATTTTAATATAGATTTTAATGTAAATTACTATGAATTATATCTGATGAAAGAATTTCCACTTGTACAATGACATATTCCTTTCTCGCTTTCTTGCTGTGTCTATACGTTCTCAGATCTGCTGTGTAGGTTTCTGCTGCTCTAGAGCAAATTTGAAATAAGCACGTGAAAAAAATGAGAGGAATCAATTCTGCCAAGTAGAGGTAATTAGATAAAGCCCTGTGTTCAAATTCTGTAGATCAGAATCACCTCACAAGGAGCCACATACAGGAATATTAGAATTTCCATATAGTAGACTTCTAAAATTCGTCTGGGTCTGGTGCAGAAGCTCTTTTACACCAAGTTGCACCACTAACCATTGGCTGTGCTGGTTGGGATGATTAACAGCATGCAAGTTCTTCACCCCATTCTAATTCTGGAGTGTCCTATAACAAAACGTCTGTACTCACCTCAAATGACCGGTTAGAAGTTGACTGCAAAAGAATATGACATAGTACGAGTATCCTGCATCCTTGTTTTATCACAGTGACCGGCTAGTTTTTGTGGCTAAAATGTTACTAAAGGCAAAAGAAAGATAAATTCATCTTTGGGATATTATTCTTCTGACTGTATATTATGAATGTGCTTTTTTCTTGGTTAGATTTGATGTATCAGCCATTTATCCAAACTGCAAGAAGCCCAGTACTTACCTCCAGGCCCCTTATAGTAAGAGTGTCTGTTCAGAATTGGTGAGTATATTTCTTAATGTGTCTCACATCTACAAAGTAAAACTATTTCCCCCAGTTTCCTATCTATGTGGTTGAACAAGAAGATACAGTTTTCACAATCAGAAATATTTTTTTGAAACCAAACAAATATCTTGACAAATATTTCCCTCCTGTATAATTATCTGGAACTTTCTGGTTCACAGAAATGTTGGACTAAAAGATGTGGGAAAGCTACAAAAATAATAATCAGTGCTCTCCAGTGTCATGCATTCTGATGTCCTTTTTTGTCTCCTGGCACACGGTTGTATGTAAAGATCTCATCCCTATCCCAGAAATTCTTCTATACAATATAATGCTTTACTGCTTCTTCCATTGGCATACATTTTTTTTCCCATTTTGAATTTCCAAAAATGTAGGCGCATGATCACTAGCTATCTATTGCTTGGAATACAAAAGATGCAGCCATGTCTTGACTGGTTTTTTTTACAGAAATCATGCAGAGAGAGCAGAATGGACGTATCAGCTAACATCTGAAGAGAAATGTCTGATTAGGTTATTAATATGTTTTGCTTAATGTCAGCCATTTAAAGTTGCCCGACTAGAAACCAAAGTAATGCATACTTATGATTCTTTTATTACAAAGTTGTAGTAGCAGAATCTTGCAAGTCTGAAAAGGCTTCTCTCCCTCTCTTTATCTTTGGGAGATATAACAGAGATAGCAATATCAATAGCACTTAGACTTATATACCGCTTTACAGTGCTTTATAGCCCTCTCTAAGCGGTTTACAGAATCAACATATTGCCCCCAACAATCTGGGTCCTCATTTTACCCACCTCGGAAGGATGGAAGGCTGAGTCAGCCTTGAGCCTGGTGAGATCTGAACTGCCAAATTGCATGCCTGAGATGCTTTTTCTAGTTGTAATTTTGACCCAGACTAAATTTCCTTTTATCAGACAATTGTCTTGGTTGCAGCTTTTGGTCCTATTCCTCAAGGCTATTCCTTCTGCCCATTATTCTTAGCGTGATATGAAATGTATCCTTTGTGGTTAAAAATGATAGCTTCCTTCCGGAACTCTGGGTTAGAGTCAACATAGGTGGTGTCTACAGAGGAGGAACAGATAATACATATATGGATATGTATTTCCATCTCGACATCACTAGTGTAAATTACACAATCGTATCATTCGTGCAATGACTTCACAATGCATATGTTGTCATTTTGACATCGTCATGGTTTTTCAAAGATATTGTTTCTCAACCTTTTGGCTAAAATCAAGGGTAATTTATTTTCCTTGGTAATTTATTTATCAGTAAATAAATACTTATTGGTATTTATTGTCCATGGTAATTTATTTATTTGAATAGATGCTATGAATTCATACATCACTCTAAGCCAAAAACAAACAGTCTACCTCATGATTTAGTACTTTGTATTAAGTGTATACTAGATCAAAGATGATATGAGACCTATTATAGTTGTTATGAACTCTGATGTCTATTACCTTTGTATACTAGCCAGTAGTCAATCTGGATGGTACATAGTTGTGGAAAGTTGAATTATAGCACTTTGTCCCTGATCTAGTTCCGGTTAGCCTATTTTTCAAGTGTATCTATGAATGAGAGAACAATATTAACTTCATACTTTATTTAGTGCCGAAAATTAGGACCGGGCACCTACGTGAGCGACTATGGAAGCTTCAGCTCTACCTCCTTACAGAAGAGAGCATCAAGCTCTAGCTGGGCCAAGGCTCAGGAAGCGGCTAGACTCACTCAAATGCCACATTTTCAATTTAAAGAAATATGCCAGCAGGAGAAAGCTCGGGTGAGTGGATCTATTTAGGTCCATGGCACTGAGTGCTGATAATAGACTGTCACACAGTGATTTATATTGTCTGTCATATGTATATGCAGGGAGAAGCATCCCTATCTAATATAATGGTTTATTCCTGAGCACGTGATTGATATGTTCTAGTACGCATGTGTACATTCCATTCCTTCCTTCTGTTCCTGGCTTCCATTGAAGCAAGACCTATTTTTATATCAGAGATGTAGAATAACGAGGATTTATTGTTTTGTAGCAAAATAAACATTTTTACTTAGACTTTTAAACTGCAGTTTCTTTTCTAATGTCTGATGTCCGGGAAAAGATCTATTTTCCATGCATTTGTTGAATCAATAAGATCTCAAAATGAGCAAGGTAACAAAACTGTTTGTTGTGGCCCCACTTTGTAAATTCCTCATATATGCCTCATTTTCAGGCACCAGCTCACTGATATTAAGGCTACTGGGTCTGTCTGCAAATGTCGGATTGACCACTAGATGCAGAAAAGGATTCTTGAAAATTCATTTATTTATGATCAGGGAGTAAAAATTATCAGAGACCCAATAGACTTGTAGTATAGTATGGGTTTTCATACATTTCCTTGAACATAAGTAAAAATATCTTTGGAATTGTAGAGCCTGATTTATCAGACAAGTGAACCATGAAGGAGACTATCCATCTTAATAGAATGTAATTCTAAGGGTTTTTTTAGAGCTACATCAAGTCTTCCTTTTTAGGATTATCACACTATCACCCGGTGATGATACATCCCTCACAACAACACTAAAATTCAGAACAATGAATTCCATCCATCTGTCCATCCATCCCATTTCTTTGTAATAGTATTCCCTTATGTGGTCCTCTCAACAATGGCAAATGTTAAGTTAAAGGCTCTCAGAAGATAACTTGTCACAATGCTATACAATTATTCTCAAAAACATATAGGTGTTATGAATAATTTTATTACTTTCCTCCAACATTTTTGGGACCTTTGCTCAAAATTTAATTTATATATAATTCTGCATTATATGAAATTATCTATGATCTACATCCTTGGCTAGAGACAGTTTTTGATATTCCTTTAAGCTAGTGGGCATTCCAATTTCTGCATGCCGGATATAATCCCTACAACTCATAAATACAATCTAATGTTTATTTGACCCACAGATCCCTGGCAAACACATTTACTGTCCAGTTGATCATTTGGGCATTGAGGAACATGTTATTATAGAGGAGTGGAGACAAGATTCAACACTCACCCTAACCAAAATGTCCCACTGTTCTTAGGAATGAGAAAACAATAGTTCTGAGCCATAATGCTAGGGTACAAAAATACATTCACATGGAATATGTATATGTGTATCTCTCTCTCTTCCTCTCTCTTCTTCCAGCCTTTCTAACAGTTGGTAGCATCCATTTTCTCAACTATGCTCTTATGTTTATTTTTCTCCAAGAAAAGAAAACTGGGACCTGGGACTTACAATCACACAGATTTTCTGCAGCTTATGGAAAGACAGCCACACAGTAATAGAGGAATGTGTGATACTGGAGCAGTAAGATTTAAAGACCATATGAGGGTATGATCTAGTTTTTATCTTTGCTGGAACTAATAATTTGAAGAACATTAAAAATAAACTAAAAGTTAGACTGGCTTCTAGGACTAGGTTGCTGAATTATCACCCATTATTATTAGGATAGCATGATTCATACATTCATATATTCTATTACCCTTAGCACAGCCATCTGATTAAGGTGTATGTAGTTCAGCACATTTGAATGATGGTTAGTGGGATAAACCTGGACTACAATTTCTTTGTGAAACATAATCATTGAGAAAGAAATAGTCCTGGACATTTCTAATTAAAACATGGGGAGATGGTATGAGATCAGTTCATTTTTCATTATAACTGGAGGGGAAAAGCTGGGATCCTAAATGAAGAACAGCAATTTCCAACCCAACAGAACAAAACAACCAAAAATTCATGTTTATAAGGTAT
Source organism: Diadophis punctatus similis (assembly GCA_023053685.1). Lineage (NCBI taxonomy): Eukaryota > Metazoa > Chordata > Lepidosauria > Squamata > Dipsadidae > Diadophis > Diadophis punctatus. Next base: position 58,272,654 of record JALIGW010000003.1, read on the forward strand.
TATAATTTGTTGAATATGCATCTTTTTCATTGGTTCTTGCTGTGGCACAGTCTAAAAATAAGATTGGTTTAAAGCCAGTTGAAGATTATTTTATTTCCATAACGGAACTTTGCATCTATAAAATCTGCATTGTGGGGCAGTGAGACTCTATACAACTCATCATCAGATTGCTGCCTATATTTAAGGGATATATTTCTTCATGTTATTTGGTCCAGGTTTTACACAATTAATCTTATTTTTTGAGTTTACACTGCAGACTGAACCAAAAACAAGTTGGGTTCACACAACATAGTTGATTAAAATATGTCTAGGTACAAACCATATAAACCCAGCCACATCCAACAACTTAGAAGACAATGCATTAGGAAATTTCACCAAGACACTCCAGTGCAACAGAAGGAGAGAAAGCAGAACTCAGATGGAAGAATATGGATATCGAGCACTGGAAGCTGAAGTTTTTCGCTACAAATGGAAGTTTTACTGCATTGTCATCTAGCACTCCTGATTCCAACCCACAACCTAGTGCCTTGCTGTTTTAAATTATAGCTACCTATAAACACCAGCAAGCATGGTTAGTGGTCAGGAAATACGATAGTTATTGGCAAAAATTCTGGAGGGTACCTGGTGATTTATTTTGGGTCTAATTAGTCAATGTATTGACTAGATTCAGTCAAGTCATCTAGACTATTTTGCCTACTAATATGATAATGGCTGTGACAATGACTAGAAGAAAGCAAAGGTGTATGGAGTCATCCTTTGTTGTTTTCTAGATTGATCCCTCCTCTCTTTTCCAGGGGCGGGTTCCTAATTTTTTTACTACCACTCTGTGGCGTGGCTTATTTTGTGGGTGTGGCTTGCCAGCCATGTGACCGGATGGGCTTGGCTTGCCGGCATGTGACCGGGTGGGCGTGGCTTCTCGGACTGCTGAAGGGAGGGGAACTGAGATAGGTCCTGCCGCCCATTCCACCTCCCCTCAGCAGCTCGAGAAGCCTCAAACGTGCGAAAATGCCTAGGAATATCACCGCACGTTCATGACTTCTCGGACTGCTGAAGGGAGGGGAATGGAGATAGCTCCTGCCGCCCGTTCTTTCAGCGTCTCACATGCTCCCTCAGCCATCCTCCCCTGCTTGGACTCACTGTGGGATAGGAAGGCAGCGCATGTGCAGTGCCGGAAGCTCGGCTTCTGGGCATGTGCAGAAGAAATTTTTTTAAAAAAATTTCAATTTTTTTTTAAAAAAATGATGGTGCCCAGGCACCAGCAACCGACCGCACCGGTACTGTGACGTCACCAGTGGGCCACTACCAGCGCTATAGAGTGGACCGCACCGGTAGGAACCCACCACTGCTCTTTTCCCCCCACTACTATGTTTTCCCCATCAAAAAGACTGCCGATGAAGGGACAGGTCATTCTTTCTATAGATCTGAGCCAGGGGTGAAATCCAGCAGGTTCCGACAGGTTCTGGAGAACCGGTAGCGAAAATTTTGAGTAGTTCGGAGAACTAGCAAATACCACCTCTGACTGGCCCCAGAGTGGGGTGGGAATGGGGATTTTGCAGTATCCTTCCCTGCCATGCCCACCAAGCCACGCCCACAGAACCGGTAGTAAAAAAAATTGGATTTCACTACTGATCTGAGTTATTTGTCTAGAAAGAGTTTCTTCTCTCATTCAGCCTGCATTGTCCTCCCTCAATCTCTTGGCTCATTCAGTACGTATCTCTCCCTTGGGCTTACTCAAGGGTGTATAGAAAGACGGGGACTGTTGGAATAACAATACCAAGTGGCATCTGTGGTGGGCAGGAGAACAGTAAAATAGATCAAACCAGCAGTTGCCATGATGAGAATGAAGCCCTGGCCCTTTTGCACATGTATCAGCATTATGTGTCTTTATGTATAAAATAGCAATAGCACTTAGACTTATATACCGCTTCGTAGTCCTTTACAGCCCTCTCTAAGCGGTTTACAGAGTTCAGCATATTGCCCCCAACAATCTGGGTCCTCATTTTACCGACCTCAGAAGGATGGAAGGCTGAGTCAACCTTGAGCCGATGGGATTTGAACAGCTGAACTGCTGAACTAGCAGTCAGCTGAAGTAGGATGCAGTGCTGCACTTTAACCATGAATTTTGCATGGATGCTACCATGAATCTTGGATTTTTTTTAATCACTTCCTTGTCACTCCACCGAAGTAAAATTATTTCAGCTTCCTGTCATAAAGATGTAGAAGAGTAGAGGTCATTCAAGCGCCAACCTAATTTAGTAGTTATCTATTCATCTTGTTTATAGTTGGATAATTCATGTTATTCTGGCTTGAAAATATAAAAAGTCTTAGTCTACTCTCTCTATGTTATGGTCTGTCAGTATACTATCCAGCTGTGATTACAGGGTGTACTGTACCAGAAATAAGCCAATCACATTTTAATGTAGAGTGTTATGTAATCCAGCATAATCCTGCAATGATGCAAACTGGCAACACTCGTGTAAAGATTGCATGATATAAAACCTGTTCTTACGTACTTGTGTCTTAACATCATCATAAATATATGAGACACATAGTTATGCACTGATGTATGTTTTTCATTTGTCTTCCTTTCCTCTTGACATCCAAGCCATGACACTGATGCCTTTGGTATTCTCCAGCCAGCTTTATGTCTAAAACAAGCTTGCCACATCCTTGACTAACAGAATCCAATTCAGCAGTGGGTTGCTACCGGTACTGTACATTTCTATGAACCGGTAGCGGCTGCTGTGGGAGGCTCTGCCCACCCGCTTCTGCGCATGCGCAGAAGCGTTGCGCATGCACACGGGCACGCATGCGAACCGGTACCGATAGGATTTAGAACCCATCACTGTTCCAATTCATTTGTTCAGATTAGGTAACCCTGATAAGGGAGACCTAACATTAGCATTTGGGTTACAGATTGTCCATTTCCGTCAAAATAATCTGAAATCCATATTCTTTTTTGTGAAATCTCTGCTGGCAAATCTCTATCCCCGAGCATGTGTTGAAAAAAAAAGAAAGAACAAGTTTGAAGGAAAAGATACACCTTTAATTCTTGATGCTTTTAGAAGCTACTGCCAGGTAGACAACATGCTTCCTCAGCAATGAAATTACATTTCTTCATCAGAGAAATGTTGACAACTGCTGGTAACTAACAGGCGGAGGTTGGTAAATGCAATACAAGAGTGACTCATGGTGGCTTAGTAGGTGAAAATCAATTTTGTATTATCACTATTCTACTTGCTAGAAAAATAATTAGCTATCTAATACAACAATAACTGCAGTATTTTCCATGTTGCTCTAATACCCTTAACTTTCATTTTACAAGGATAACAGTTATCTGACTTTCTGATGGTTTTCCAAGGAAGATTTTAATATTTATTTATTGTTACCCTTTCCCTGTCTGGCACTACTAACTGTAATATGATAGTCCATCACACAGTTAGGGAAGACTGTGCCCCATTAATATATTCCCAAAAATACTTCATCACCAGGAAAGTCTTGAGGGTGGGGGTAGGGGCAAAAAAGTCAAGATGGCAGCCATGGACACACAATCTCAGTGCTGCCCCTTTTTTATACATGCATCACATATGTAAACACATATAAAAAGAGGTAAGATTTTGATTTCAGGGTTATGCCTGCCATCTTGACTTTTCTTTTATCCTCTATCTCAGTGGTGGCCAACCTTAAGCATACCATGCGCCAATTTTTTCACAGACGAGTTCAGATGCGCCATACAACTCAAGCACGTTTTACTTCTTACTTTCACGTTTGGGATTGTAAAATAGGGATAGGGGTAGGATCTGCTTTGCTTAAGGGAGGAAAAGGAATAACTCAATCACGCAATTCAATTAATTAATTTACGCCATTTCAAAAGACACATGTTTATTGGAGCACCAATAAATAGTTAGAAATACTCTTGAACTTTTGCAAACAATGCAAAATGGTTTTCCTGATGAACTTGCTATAAATAGCAACTCATTTTCCCACTGTTCATTGAATTCGCGCTTACAATCACTTTCTTGGCTTCTTTTGCTCATTTTCTTTTGCACTGTAATGGATAACAGGAATTTAAGCATAGAAAAATATAAAATTAAAAAAAGTGAAAAAGAACAAATAGATCACAAGTACATACGTCGTATCACACAGAATATCAATTATGTGGAATTTGAATTCTATGTTTGCGTCAAGAAAAAGTAGTGGTGCTCTTCTTTGACAAACATAATATACATTTAATCTTGAATCTGTCTTTCAGTCACTCTCAATACAAAAACCACGCTAGTACACTCAATAAAACACTGCTTCAAACTCCACGCCACGATGGCTCACTCAGAACTGACTGACCATATCGAACGCTCGCTGCTCATTCGCACATGACTTCAAACACATGATGTGTTGCTAGTGCGCGGTGTTTGCGATCATTTGAGCAGGAACGTGCAATGGCAACACCTATAAAAATATTCGTACGTTTGTAAACCCGCCTAAAGTAACATCTCACAAGTTCCATTCTAAGTTTCAGACACCGAGAAGTTGAACATTACCGAAGGCTGTACGAATTGAACTGAGATCACTTTAGTGTTGAAAATATTAAGATGGATTCAGTTATGACACCTATTTTAAAAAAATAAGTAGGGGCAAGGATGCAATGCGCCACTTGTAATCATCCAATGCGCCACGTTTGGCGCATGAGCCACTGTTTGGCCACCCCTGCAATCCCATCCTTCTGTACATCACTATCATCAACGTGGCAAATCTTACGCTTGCAATATTAATTTTATTATTCTATATTTGTAAACCAGGTATGTAAAGTACATACATTAATGACAGGGAATCCATTTTTAGCAGTTTTCTACTTAAAAGGGCTTAAACTGTTTATTATGCAGGAAAAACTCATATATAATCTTCAGACCGATGCTTATCTAAGCACCAATGAATGAAAATAATAAGTTTCTCCATGGCATGGCTGATGTGCTTGTCATTGCAATATAACAAACATAAAGCCAAGAAATAAGCAAATTTCCTATTCTGACAAAGTCTTTATTCATACAGCATGTTTAAGAAGAGAAAGGGCAGGACAACTATATTTTGTAAGCACCACAGCTCAGTTAGCAGTAGGGGTAGTGAGGAATGCTCCTAACGCCAAATAGCCCTGGGTATATTTTAGGTTAAACTGTGCTTCCCTGGTGAGTAAACTATAAAACTGAATCAGCCCTTAGATAGTTATCAAACCTCATTCAGACACTCCTCTGAGAAAAACTGTTGAAACTATAAAATGGCAGAAAAAACAGCCTTCTTCACCGCATAACTCATCCCCAAGACCTGACAGTGCAAAAAAACCTCTGCCAAGTAGTAGCTGTACTGCAATAGTAGTGATTTAACCCAAACTATGTTATTACTATCTGCTTGATCAATGGGAAAGGAGCTATTGATGTAATGAAATTTTGCTTGTATTCCCCTGCCATAAGGATTCAAAGAGGTATTAATTCAGTAATTTCTCCCAAATCTGGGTCAGCTAAGAAACATTTGTCTGTAGTTAAGTATATTGTGTGGAAGGCCATATAGTGAGCAAGAGCTTTTGTGGATATCTAATATACCCTTTGATCAGAATTCCAGCAATAGCATATAGCCCTTGACTTAAGAATTTCAGGCAACTATTTCCTGAGCATGTGTCTTCCAGCATAAATAGCAATTTTTGTTAGGAAATTTCTTTGAACTTTTAGAAATAATTTTTTGCATATCAGTAATCTTTCTGCCACAAGACTTAGCCAGGGGAGCACCAGGAAACAAGTTTGCTCCTATTTATGCATCCCTTTCCCTGACTTAAACATAACCATATCCATCTCTTTCCACTATAACATAGGACTTTGTTTTCCTGAGAAGACTTCAGCATGAAATGGGGGGGGGGAATCTACCTAAAGAATGGCTGCTAATGTTATATAGATCTCATTAGGTCATATTAAAATAAATAATGATAGTCAACCTTGGACATATATATATATAAAGCTCTCTCTCTCTCTCTCTCTCTCTCTCTCTCTCTCTCTCTCTCTCTCTCTCTCTCTCTCTCTCTCTCTCTCTCTCTCTCTCTCTCTCTGAATATTGCCAGTTGTATGTATATGCAGGGTGATGCATCCCTATCCTAATATTATGGTACATTCCAATACCAGCAGGACACGTGATGTGATCTTCTGCGCATGTGTGCATTCCTGATTCTCCATTATACACTTCTGCCTTTGATTCTGACCGGAGCGGTCACGATTTATTAGCAAGGATGTAACTATTCATGATTTATTGTTTTTGTACCGAAATAAATATTTTCTATTAGACTTTTAATCTCGGCTTTATTTCTAAATGTTTCAATTCCAAGAAAAGATCCACATTGCCTCTATGAGATTTATTCTCACCTTAACACTCTCTCTCTCTCTCTCTCTCTCTCTCTCTCTCTCTCTCTCTCTCTCTCTCTCTCTCTCTCTCTCTCTCTCTCTCTCTCTCTCTCTCTCTCTCCTTCCCTCCCTCCCTCCCCCTCCCTCCCTCCCTCCCTCCCTCCCTCTCTCTCTCTTTCCTGGTACTCTTAGGAATGTTACCCTGGCCCTGGCACCTATGGAAATCCTTATGTCAAACTACAAGAAAGGGAAAATACCCCAGTCACTGCCATAGGAATAATGGATAGTAAAACTCCTAAAGAATTCACCTTAATCCATGCGGCAAGTATATCCTCTTGATTTTCCATCTCACTGTTGGATGTGACTAATGCTCCTATAGAAGCAACAACTCAACAATTCACTTGTTGAATATGGACTATGAACCTTTTCCCTTCTACCACCTCTCTATGGTCCAACTGTGCTCTGGCAACATTTTTTTTTAATTATTTTGGGCTGCATCTCCCTGAAGCTCATCTCACCTGAGTCCATGAATGGGGCAAGCATAAATCCTTTGAAGTCAAAGCATCCAATGACATCTGCAAAACAAAACTACTCAAAAGCTCCTCCATGCTACTGGAGCAAAATTGAATAAACTTTTCTTAATAGGTTACAAGTAGCTTTGCAACTGTCCAATGGCAGTGCTTACTTGACCCTTATATTTATTTTTGATTTCCCATGGAGCAGCTGGAGCCATGGAGTTAAGTGCTGGATCTCCAGATAGAGCATAACTACTTCTAGATAGGGATCAATGTTCACCTGCTTAAAGGTAGCTGTTTTCATGTGTCTCTTTCTGATGCTTTTTCTTCTGATTGACTTTAGGGAAGCGGTTTGGGACCTGGTACTTACAATATCAAAAATAGTGTGGATGAGTTGTTGAAAAAGGTGGTCAGTATTCGAGGTCCCTATGAAACCTTCACTGGCAACAGATCAAAGCCTATGGTTTCTGGACATTTTGCTGGTGATGTATGTGTTCTCCCTTTTCTGCTTACAAAGAGTTCTCCACGGTTTGATTAGTAATATGTAGACTTTCCCAACTGAATGCTCATCAGATTTATTGGACTAACGCTTTGATCCATGATAGCCATTGGCCATGTTGCCTATGGATGATCAAAGCTGTAGGTAAAGATTTGGGAAGACACCAAATTGAGGAAGGCTACAATTTGACTGAGACAACTTCAACACAGGAGTGAATCCTTTCTCCCAGTCACTTTTTAAAAAAATACTCTAGCACAGGGGTGTCCTTGAAGAATTGTGGACTTCAACTTCTCCAGCCAATAGGCTCTAGGATTTTAAGAAGAATAGAATAAAGAAATTTTCTGGTTGGGAATTTTCTAAAAAAAAAAAAGTGATAAATGCTGTAATATTATAACAGAAACAAATAATAAGAGTCAAGTTACATTTTGCAATCCTGTATTAGATTTGCATTCTATGAGTCCTACACTCAGTTATTTAAGGAAGTTTAGATTCAGAAAACGGAATATTTCAGTGAAAATATAGAATAGAATAGAATAGAATAGAATAGAATAGAATAGAATAGAATAGAATAGAATAGAATAGAATAGAATTCTTTATTGGCCAAGTGTGATTGGACACACAAGGAATTTGTCTTTGGTGCATATGCTCTCAGTGTACATAAAAGAAAAGATACATTTGTCAAGAATGGTTGTCATAGGGTTCAAGTAAGCAATCAGGAAACAATCAATATTGATATAAATCGTAAGGATACAAGCAACAAGTTATAAGTGGGAGGAGATGGGTGATAGGAACGATGAGAAGACTAATAGTAATAGTAATGCAGCCTTAGTGAATAGTTAGACAGTGGTGAGGGAATTATTTGTTTAGCAGAGGCGTTCGGGAAAAAAACTGTTCTTGTGTCTAGTTGTCTTGGTGTGCAGTGCTCTATAGCAACGTTTTGAGGGTAGGAGTTGAAACAGTTTATGTCCAGGATGCGAGGGGTCAGTAAATATTTTCACGGCCCTCTTTTTGATTCGTGCAGTATACAGGTCCTCAATGGAAGGCAGTTTGGCAGCAATTGTTTTTTCTGCATATCACTCTGTGTTTCCCTGACAGGAAGACAACGCTGAATTTAAGACCATTTTCAGAAACAGGAAGATTGGAAAACAGCATGTTTAATAATGGGTTAATTACTGCTCTGGAGGGGTGCTAAAACTCTGCTTCAAAGGAACCTGAACAACAGCTGACAAGTATGGTGAAGCAGTAGAAAAAGAAGTGACTTGGGAAACCCTTACCACCACGCTTGCATCAAGCTAGGCTGCTTTTGATCCCTGGTTTAGCACTCTTCCAGAGCAGTAGTAAATTTATATTCAAGAGAAGCACAAGCAAAAGCTGAAGTCAAATGGAGATAACCAGATCACACAGACGTCTTTCAGCTATTTGGTTTAAGTCAGGTTCCAAGCTTGGAGTAGTTCTATGATAGGTTAGAAGTGAACTACCTTTTTCTGAGAGATGGTGATGTTAAGAAGGTGATGGTGGAGAACAGGCTTCCTGGCATAGGAAATGACTATGTCACCCTCTGGCTGCAACCAAAACAGAATAAATTACCTATAAAGGAGAATATTTGTAGCTCAGGGTTGAAATGATGGGTCCTTGGTGCTCTCTGAACTTGGCTGTTTTCTTGCAAGTGTTTCATTACTTTACTGAGCCGTGGTGGCGCAGTGGTCAGAGTGCAGTATTGCAGGCTACTTCTGCTGATCACCGGCTGCCAGCAGTTTGGCAGATCAAATCTCACCAGGTTCAAGGTTGACTCAGCCTTCCATCCTTCCGAGGTCAATAAAATGAGGACACAGATTGTTGGGGGCAATATGCTGACTCTCTAAACAGCTTAGAGAGGGCTGTAAAGCACTATGAAGCAGTATGTAAGTTCTATTGCTATTGCTATCAGATGCTATGTAGTTTGAGTAATGAAACATCTGCAAGAAAACAACCAAGCTCAGAGAGCATCAAGGAGTTATCCCATGAATAAATTAGAAGTGGCAATTGGAATGACCCTTTCTGATGGCACACAGAGGGGAGAAAAGCAGTTTAGCTGAGTCATAGAGAAAATTTTGTAGACAGCAGTTAAAGTAGATCCACAATAGGACCACTGTTAATATTTCTCACATTCTAGAATGAGAACAAAATACTCAGCACTGTAGATAGTATGAAGCCATTATATGGTAATAAACATATACCGGTAGCAAAAATAAAAATAGCAGTGGTTTCATTTCTGGTACTTGGTTTAGATCAGTGGGCTTTGGTAGACTTCGTCAAAGTCTTGATTTTGCACTTGCTCAATTGGATTAATTCCAACTTAATTTAAAATAATTCTAAATATATGAAAAGCTTTGCTCCTATAAATAAGTTATCTGAATACTGAAACCATGGATTCTACAAAAACTACTATTATATGTCATAGATTAATGTATTTGATTATGTGCCATTAAGTTGATATCGACTCTTATAACCACATAGATAAATTTTCTCCATGGAGATCGGTCCCTAACTTGATCCTTCAGGTGCCCCCATCGCCACCATAACTGAATCCATCCACCTTGTTGCTGGTCATTTATTTATTTTATTATTTATTAATGAGATTTATATACCGTCTGATAGTGCAAGCACTCTATAAGCAGTTTATACCATTAAGCAATGTATATATTTTACATTGCCCCCAACAATCTGGGTCCTCATTTTACCTACCTTGGAAGGATGGAAGGCTGAGTCAATCCTGAGCCAATGAGATTTGAACAGCTGAACTCAAATGATCACAGTCAGCTAAAGTAGCCTGCAGTACTGCTCTCTAACCGCTGTGCCACCTCAGCTCATCTTTTTCTCTTTCCTTCAATTTCCCCCCCAGCATTAGAGCCTTCTCTAGAGAGTTAAGTCTTTACATAATATATCCAAAGCAGAATAATTTGAGCCTCGTCATTTGTGGCTAGGGAGAAATTTCTTACAGGATTCAAATTACACTGGGAGTTGTATCTATATTATATTTTCTCATAGTAGACACATTCCTTTGAAATGATTTCTTTGATTTGATGCAGTTTTGTCTTGGATTAATTTATTAATTTATTTATTAGTGAGATTTATATACCGCCTCATAGTGCAAGCACTCTCTAAGCGATTTACACCATTAAGCAATGTATATTTATATTGCCCCCAACAATCTGGGTCCTCATTTTACCTACCTCGGAAGGATGGAAGGCTGATTGAAGGCTAATTGTTCACGGATTTCTGTATGTATGCACACATATACAGGTAGTTCTCAACTTATAACCATTCCCAGCCGGCTTCCAACAAGGAAAGTCAATGGTGTAAGTGGGGTTCATCTAACGACTGTATGATTCACTTAATGACTGCTGTGATTCGCTTAACAACCAGGGCACATAAAGTCCTAAAATTGGATGTGACTCACTTAACAACCACCTTGTTTAGCAATGGAAATTTTGGTCCCAATTGTGATTGTGAAACTAGGGTGACCTGTATGGTACATGCTACTTATTTTCATTTCTAAAGCAATATTTTCTCTTATTTAATCATGGCAGAGAAAAACGTCTGAGCTGTCTGGTTGCAATATCAAATCCTTCCTGGATGAACTGGAGACAAGGGAGAAAAAGAAACATGGTGTTTTTAGTAAATTTACACGGGATCCTGAATATCCAACTGAACGGATCTTCTGGTCCAAAATTGGCATGCTTTCACGTGAACAAGTAAGTGACTTTCCTTGGCTTCTTCAGCGGTAATCTGGTGCTGATTTTCTTCTGCCATTACCAATGCGGATGGGAACAGAATGAAGTACAATTTGTTTTTGGTTTTTTTTTAAAAAAGAATGTATTTTTCTTTTTTCTTCTTTTCAAAGTATCAAAATAATTTCTGTAAGCAGAAAACATTAAAGGACACCCAGGATTATATTTACTAGGCAGATGTGCAAAGAAGAAGAATGGGGGGGGAACTGGCAAGCAAATCTTCTCCAGGATGTTTTTCTGTAATGGGTGTTTAATGAGGAAGATGAACATATAGTAATATCAGTCAATAACAGGAAATAATTGCCTGTTCTTTTTCCTAGTACCAAACAGGACCAGGCTCCTATGACATAAAGCCCATTAAGAGAACAGAATATGAAAACCAACCACCCTTCTGGATTGGTGCGAAAAGATTTGACCGAAGAGCATACCGTCTCTGTTTTGGAAATACAGTAAGGGAGAAACATGATTATAACTCCTTTTCTCATTGCAACCCTGACACTGTGTCCAAGACACCCAGTATCTATGGAGCTTCTCAATCATCCAGGTCATACAGACGGTCCTTGACTTACAACAGTTCATTTAGTGTTCAAAGTTACAACGGCGCTGAAAAAAGTGACATTAAATTTTTCACACTTACGAAACTTGCAGCATCTCCCTGGTCACGTGATCAAAATTAAAATGCTTGGCAGCTGACTCATATTTATGATGGTTGCAGTATCCCAGCAGGTCACATGATCCCCTTTTGTGACCTTCTGACAAAGCAAAGTCAATGGGGATGCCAGATTGACTTAACCGTGTTACTAACTTAACAACTGCAGTGATTCACTTAACAATCGTGGAAAGAAAGGTTGTAAGATGGAGCAAAACTCACTTAACAAATGTCCTGCTTAGCAACATAAAATTTTGGGTTCCGTTGTGGTCGTAAGTCAAGGATACCTGTAGTTGTCCCAAAGGTCCTTTTTCCAAAAAGCAACTGACCTTTCTTGGTTGTTGTTGTTGTTGTTTTTGCCTTTGAAAACATTTCACTTCTCATCCAAGAAACTTCTTCAGTTCTTCAGTTCAGAACAGAATAGAAGAAGCTTCTTAGATGAGAAGCAAAACGTTTTCAAAGGAGGAAAAAAAAACCCAAGAAAGTCCAGTTGCCTTCTGGGAAAAGCATCTTTGGAACATGACAGCCAGTAAGACACAGTCAGCAGAATTTCATTTAGGGAAGGGAGCAGGGAACTAGAACAGTGATGGCAAACCTATGGCACGCGTGCCACAGGTGGCACGCGGAGCCATATCTGAGGGCACGCGAGGCGTTGCCCTAGGTCAGCTCCAGCTGATTTTCGGCCTTCTTTTTGGCTGTTTTCACTCTCCCCAGGCTTCAGGAAAGCCTCCTGAAGCCTGGGACCGGCAAAAAACAGACCAACGGGCCTACCGGAAGACCGGAGGCTTCAGTGAGGCTGTGCGCATGTGTGTGGGGGGCAGCATGGGGGGTTGTGTGCATGCATGTGGGGCATCGCGGGGGTTGTGGGCATGTGCAGGGGGAGGGCATTGCATTATGGGTGTGGACACGTGCATGCATGCTATCACGTGTGCACGCAACCTTTTGGCACCCGAGCCAAAAAAGGTTCACCATCACTGGACTAGAAAGACAGATGACAATCACAACTGGGTTTATCATGCATTGCAAAAGAAA